>OY754898.1:8955834-10422877 GCA_963576445.1 Lithosia quadra
CGAAGTTATGTGTGTATTTTTATCGCAGGTTTATAAGTGCCCGGTTAATGGCAATAGGCTCACCACCTATTACATTGGGACCTAAACATAAACTGGCGAAATGTGGGTGCTAGCACCTCTGCCTACCCCTTCGGGGATATAGGCGTGAGTTTATGTTATATCATTCATAGAAAATATCGAAGTTCAGCCGTCTTGTACTGATATTTAAACTGAAAGCCAGCACCAAATGAGTTCGGAGAATGTTGATTCTTACGATTGTTTGTGATCCAGGACACAATCTGGGCAGCACACAAGAGGGTCTCCATTTTCCTTATAAGGGCATGTGTATATAGGTGGCCATTCATGTTCAAAACCAGATCTTACCTGAAAGTCAAAAATATAACTGTATGTTTGCCAATTTTGCTCCTCGGAAGAAAAAGAAAAGTTGCATAGCCGTGTATTGAATCCGGCCAAGAACTACAGGGCCCAAGCGACCTTTCCTTCTAGCCAGTACTCCTACTGATTGACGAGGCATTGGAGCAAGCTTTCCTCATGTTGGAAAGTCGGACAGCAGTTACTTTCATATACACCAAATTAAGATATACTTTGGGGGCCGATAGTGTGGTGTAGGGTGACAGGCGACCGTCCTGTCACCCAACCGTCGGCGTGCGGAGAATCATCTCGCTCCCCGCCCGCTCCCCACTTGTCCTCTGCTAGTCAGAGGGACACGTGGAGAGCCTCGGAGCAGCCCTCTAGAGAGCCACTCCCACTCCGGCTGGATTTGCCGCAGCGTGGATGGGGGACTCTGAGTTTCAAAGTACAAGCTTAGAATGTTACCTGGGATACTGGGTTGATGATGATCATGGACTAGCGTGTAGATGATGATGATATATTTACTCACATCTATAGATGCCCGACCAGCCGACGTACATTTAAACAAGCTAACACATATTCCAGTTATATTTCTTTTGGAGTCCTTCACAACGCACGGAGACCCTGGAATTTTAAGTAAAGAGCCTATGTACCTATGTTATAGAGCATCTGTAAATGCAGGAGAGTCTCAAGCTGCGTAGGTAAGTAACAAATCTCCACCGGGCCCCGGTAGGAAGGGTAGACCCAAAAGTGCTGACTTGACGTCGTGGGCCAGTGGGTGCGGAAAGTTGTAAAATATCCAAGTACGGCCGCTACGTGATTAGAGCCAAAAATTTGACCCCAAATGAGTTGGAAAGGGACTTGAAGGATAAGGATGGAGCTGGTCGCGCAGTTTATTCTGGTCTGCCGACGAGTTTAGTGCCAGAGGCATTGCTTCCCCGGATGGCGGGTGCTAGCTACAATAGACATTGGTCTGTTATTTTTTTTTTGGGTGGTTTCTTCGTAGATACCACCCCCATCGGCCATTGGTGGTGGTTATGACTCGAAACGACTAAAATTCCACGCTGTCTCGGATCACAATTATCGGGGTGTAAGGTAAGGACACGTAGAGACTCCGAGCCCTCTAGAGGATCGTTCCTGCCTTGGCCGATAGTTGCCGCAGGCACAAGCGTCTGTCCTGGGAGTGAGAGGCGCTACCGTCTCCGTGTCTCGGGTGCACCGCGTGGAGGTGCCGGCTCGCAGCCACTTTGGTCTGTACCTGAATTTTTTACAGATATACTATTGAAACAATGATTACGAATCCGCAAAAACTGGCAAATAACAAAAAAACATAATGACTTTTGAACGTGCAACTACGATTTATTATGGTCAAGTATCAAGTTATAGGAATTTGATAATTTGAGGCTTCAAGGTCACGGAGTTAATAAAACCTAGATAAATATAGAGATCCGATTCTCAGTATTCCATGGATTCACCGTGCGGTCGCCTGGTCCATGGCGTGGTACAGAGAGGAACCCCGTGACGGTGCCTGGGACTTGCGACCCAGAAGTAGGTTTAGGGTCGCCACCTCGCGACGCGTCAGCGCTCACCTCCACCGTCAGTAGTGTTCCCACTCTACCTATCCAGATGTGGTACGATCCTATCAATGCCGTTTTTGATTACTCTTTGGATGTTGGATGGATTGGATACTATGCCACCTCCAGTACCGTATTCTATTATAGGTAGCATCTGTCAGTCTGATGTGTATATGAGAGTTTTTTCTTCTGCGATACTGTTAAGTTTTTCCATTGTAGAATTAAAACAAAACAAGGTACCCATTTAAACAGGGTACCGGGCATATACCCTACCAAAACCTTACCCTACCCTGAATAAAAATAATTTCTTTCTTTCTTTTCTTCTTTTTCTTACCAGTACCTTCGGGTACTAAGTCAATCTCACTTGCTAGTCGATGGACCGGCTAATCAACACACTAGGATCTGGTGTAGCCATTCCAAAGGAGGGCAGAGGGCAGTCCCTCAAAGCCAATAACAAATAATAAGCGAACCCTGAGCTTCAAAGTGGGATCTAGAATAATATAAATAATTCTAAAATAATACTTAACTGATGAAACTTACCCTCTTTTAATTGAAACTCATGATAATTTTCAAAACCTCGAACATAACGCCAACAATCGTACACAAATAATAGCGTTAAATATTTATGTGTGACCATAGTTAACTAACACAACCGTTCACAGACAAGACACTCGCAGTAATAATGGGCTAAAAATTGAGCAAAACCGGTTTCAAATTTCACGTACCTATTTTTCATGCTTAAATTTGCTACTATATAATATGCTATTAACTATAATGTTGCCAACCGTAGTCTAAAATATACCTAATATCGAGTACTACGTACTCTATAATCTATAACACTTCTACTTAGAATACTCTTTTTAGGTATATGTACAATGTTTACTATACAGTGTCAGTCATGCATTATATTTTATGCATATCTATATTATCAGAACCAAAAAATCGACTATAGAGTGTTTGGGGTCGTAGAATTATTATGAGAAATGGTTATACTGCAAGAGATACTAAAAATCCCTTTTTTAAAAGTTCAAATAGGTCCACGATATTCTTTTTTTTATAGTCGATAGGCTCGCGTTTGACCACTATCTCACCTGATGGTACGTGACGATGTGGTCTACGATGGAGCACGCTTGCCTAGAAGCAGCCTGTTCACTCTAGACTTAAAGACTCCCAGCTTACCTCCTTTGAAATCAGATATCTCTATTTTTATTTTAATACAAGTTGGCAACCCTACATAACTAGAATGCCATGCAGGGTGTAAGAGGCAATACATACCTGGATATAATACATACAAACATAAATATAGATGAAACAGTGAATCTCCTTTTATTTTGAAGTCGGATAATTACCGTAATATAACTTTAGACCCATTACACCTTACAAGTAAGGCTACTATATCGAATAGTGGAAGTGGGGAGGGCTTATTCGTGTATATTTGCTTTATTCGCACGAATATTCGCCTTAGTCACTCTTCTATGTCGAATTGAGGGTTTAGTCATCTATAAAAAAATCCTCGAATACAATATAGGCGAATAGCGAAGTGTGGTTCCACCATATATGAATTTGTTCTGAGATTTTTAAATTTTTGGACTATTCTCAGGATTGCAGGAGGATTTAGCAAATCTTATGAAATCTTACGATATTATAAAATACAGCTTACAATTTCAAAATCTCTTTAATAAAAAATTAAACAAACAAAAGTTTTACTTTTTTTTTGCTACTTGTGTGGCAGAGACAAGCACATTGCCCACCTGATGGGAAGCGGTCAGCATGGCCTATGGACGTGTGCAACAATAGGAGCGCATCACACTCGTGCTGCTGGCCCTGGAGGAGGCGGGGGTTGAGAAGTTTGGGAGGGGTTGGAAGAGCGGATATTGGAGATGGTGGGGGGAGGGGGTAGGAGGTTGTGAGCTCTGGTTGGGTGGCTGAAAAGATGACATCTGACAGGCATGTATGGAGAATGACATATTGTTCCGACGTCAAATAATTTGGAACAAGGGCAGGTTCCTTGATTGGTTATTTTTCTTGAGTTTCCGAATTTTGAACATTGAATGTCCCTTGGAATAACATATTTAGAATACTTTTAATATGATGATTCTTTGGATATCCTGGTAACACACTTGTAGTATTATCTGGTGCAGTATTATTGGTTGGTGCTGGCCAAGTTGGGTCTATGATGATTCGAGTAGTCGTTGGGATTGGCTTACGACCTGCAAAATAATAGAACAAGTTAAAATTGTATTACACTGCTGCATTTATCCCATCAAACCAATTGAAATTGCAATTATTTGAAATTGAAATTATTCATTATGAAGAATTTCAAAAATCATTTATTCTGTATAGACCATTTTAAGCGGCACTTACAAAACGTCAAAATTATAAGTATTTGAAACTAGAAGCAAATGGACCACCGGTTTGAAACGCGGCCCAGACCTGAGAAGACTCCGGCAAGAAACTCAGCGGGCTGTTTTTTTTTTTGGTCTATTTACAACAATTGCCTTAGTCTAGATACAATGTTATTTCGAGTAACATAGTTGAGTGAACAGTTCATTTCCAAGCTTCTTTATCATCTAAATAATCTTGAATTTTATAATAAGCTTTTTGGGAGAGTTTTCTTTTAACAACATTTTTAAAACCTACATGTAAATCTCTAATTTCGCTTGGGAGTTTGTTAAAAAAGCGTATACAGTTACCCCGGAAAGAATTACTATATAATTTGGACATGTACCAGTAGTCTAAACTACACGCGTATAAGCGTGAATTACAAGCAATGTTTTTTTACTACTTAGGTGGCAGACAAGCGCACGGCCCACCTGATGGGAAGCGGTCACCGTGGCCTATTGACGCGTGCAGCATCAGAAGTGTCAGTTTACAGTCAAATAGTCCTTTTTTCCTTTCTTGTTTGTGCATAATGATAGTAAATATCATGTTGTAGGAGGTTGTAGGTATAATACTTTATGAACCGCTAAATATTTTAGAATTTATTGTTATTCAGCAATATAAGTGTATGACTGTTTGTTTCCAGACTAAGTAAATCAAAATAAAAAAATATCACAAAAAAGGGTTTGAAGTATGCCTGAAAGTTTGTTATTTTCGAAGATATTATCAAGAAAATTTGTACTAATAGGCACATGATAATAAATGAATATATATAATACATATATAAGGCATTTTTGGAATTTTGATCTTAGTGGGGATGAAAAAAGGACGATAGTTCGTATGGACAGTTGCCATACAAACATATATAATAGATGTTTGTATGCCAAGTATGCCAACCGTTGGACTTTTATGGGCTCCAACTACCCGTAACGACTGCCATAGGGCATTCGTTACGGGTAGTTGGAACCCACAAAAGTCTAACCAGTCAAACTTGGAACTTCGATATCGCCATTGGTCATAATGACCATTGGTTGCATTGGTTGTGGAGGTCAGATGGCAGTCGCTCCACGGAAAATATCGAAGTTCAGCCGCATCACAGTTAGACTGGAAAGCCGACCCCAACTGCGTTGGGAAAAAGGTTCAGAGAATGATGAGTTCGTATGGACGTCCACGCGCGATAACCGACGTCAACTCAGGAGGAGCCGCGAGCAACAGCTATTCGAGGTATATTTCTTAAAGAAATTGAATAATTGAAAGGTTATTAATATGGTCACTTACCTATTATATGAATAGTTTGTTCATAAACTCCATAGGCGTAACCATCTAAATAACCATCAGGCATACATTGATCCTCACGGAACAGCGTTCGATTGTAATGATTATAGTACCCATCAGTTCTTGAACTAAACCAATCGTAGTACGAATCAGTTACTGTTCTAAGTCTTGGCGAAGTTCCACGGTATTGACTATAGTGCCTGTTGTTGTATTTGTCAGTAGTTCCTAAACTAGGTCTTGGCGTAGTTGCACTGTATTGATGCCAAACGTAGTACGGATCAGTTACTGCACTTGGTCTTGGCGAAGTTCCACGGATTTGATAGTCATTCCTACCGTTGTATCTCTCAGTAGTTCCTAAACTAGGTCTTGGCGTAGTTGCATTGATTTCATTGTCATTCCAACCGCTGTATCTTTCAGTAGTTCTTGACCTAGGTCTTGGCGTAGTTGCATTGATTTCATTGTCATTCCAACCGCTGTATCTTTCAGTAGTTCTTGACCTAGGTCTTGGCGTAGTTGCATTGATTTCATTGTCATTCCAACCGCTGTATCTTTCAGTAGTTCTTGACCTAGGTCTTGGCGTAGTTGCATTGATTTCATTGTTATTCCAACCGCTGTATCTTTCAGTAGTTCTTGACCTAGGTCTTGGCGTAGTTGCATTGATTTCATTGTCATTCCAACCGCTGTATCTTTCAGTAGTTCTTAACCTAGGTCTTGGCGTAGTTGCATTGATTTCATTGTCATTCCAACCGCTGTATCTTTCAGTAGTTCTTGACCTAGGTCTTGGCGTAGTTGCACGGATTTCATGGTCATTCCAACCGCTGTATCTTTCAGTAGTTCTTGACCTAGGTCTTGGCGTAGTTGCATTGATTTCATTGTCATTCCAACCGCTGTATCTTTCAGTAGTTCTTGACCTAGGTCTTGGCGTAGTTGCATTGATTTCATTGTCATTCCAACCGCTGTATCTTTCAGTAGTTCTTGACCTAGGTCTTGGCGTAGTTGCACGGATTTCATTGTCATTCCAACCGCTGTATCTTTCAGTTGTTCTTGACCTAGGTCTTGGCGAAGTTCCACTGATTTGATTGTTATTCCAACCATTGTATGTTTCAGTTGTAGCAGTGCTAGTAGACAATGGCTTTTTCTTGACAACAAGCACTACTCGAAGATCATAGGTTTCCTGATCATCCGAGTACGTATGCAACATACAAAATTCTCTAGTAACTTCTACTAATTTACAGTTTATGTACCAATAGTAGAGCCTTTCCGTAGGTTCTTTTTCTAAGAATAAGTGTTCTTCGTGGGGTATCTCTAGGTAATGGTACACTTGGTCATAGGGGTACACGTAGTCATTGTAGAGATATTGTCCTCTTTGAATCATCTTGGGACCGCCGTTCAATGTGTCTGCAAATTAAAGTTTATTATTTTGGTACTTTTCTGCATCCCCATGCACAGCTTGTACATACTGGTAAACTTAGTAAGTATTAAGTAGTTTTTGACGTCAAAAAGATGTAATTACGTTACACTATTTTGAAAAATAAAGAAATTGAAATACATGGACGACCTCCGTGGAATGGTGGTAGAACGCGCGTTTAACTGCTACGTCGGAGATCAGAGATTCGATTCCCGCTCAGTGCTAATACTTCTATGCATAAATATGTCTATTTTCTTGGTTTGGGTTTATACATGCCTCCGAGAGCACGTTAAGACGTAGGTCCCCGTTGCCATACGAACGTCTATGACAGTTGTTACGGGTTAATTGGAGCAACCGGCAACTGGTCTAACTACAGAACTTCGATATCTCCAATGGGTTGTGGAGATCAGATGGCAGTTGCTTCACCGAAAATATCAAAGTACGCCGCTTCGTAGTTTTACTGAAAAGCCGACAGCGACTGAATTGGGAAAGGTTCGGAGGATAATTTGTCTTTTAAAAAATTAGATGCCCCCCCCCCTTCACTCTTCTCATCGGATATTGCCCAAAAGGCGAAGGGGAGGGCTACCGTGCTTTTTTATATTACTTAGGTGGCAGACAAGCAAGTAACAAATCAGAGGCATCACACTCGCGCTGCCGACCCTGGAGAGGGAGGGTTAGTAAGGTTGGGTGGGGGCGGGGGGTTTTAGGAGGGGATTGGGAGATGAAGTGGGGGTTGTGAGCTCTGGCTACCCTACTTACCGCCGGGAACACAAAACGATGGTTATTATGGCCGCGGTCTTCTGTAGGGCGGAGGTACTACCCCAGACGGACTGCTCAGTCCGGACGGGAGGTACCGTCGTGTCCCATCTCCCCAATCCTCCATTCCAACCCCAACCAAAATCCTCAACCCCCCTCCCCCTCGAAGGTCGGCAGCGGGAGTGTGACAACTCTGATGTTGCACATGCCAACAGACCACGGTGACAACTTTCCATCAAGTGGGCCGTGCCGGGTGCGGGCCGGAACCTCCACGTGGTGCACCTGGGCACCTGAGCAGCGCCTCCCACTCGCCACGGGAGACGCTGCTGCCTGCGGCCAATCCGGCCGGGGTGGGAGTGGCCTCTAGAGGGCTGCTCCGAGGCTCTCCACGTGTCCCTCTGACTAGCAGATGGCACAGTGGGGAGCGAGCGGGGGGCGAGCTGATTGTCTGCGCGCCGACGGTTGGGTGACAGGACGGCCTCCTGTCACCCTACACCCCACCGTCGGCGAAGTGGCGCGATGCTCACCCCACCCCCCCCTATCGGGGGGTCGAGAGGGCCATCTTAAAACCGTAGATGGCCCGGGGACAGCTGGGGTGCGAGGGATATGCCCATTGGGTAACCTTACACCCCGGTTACTAAGGCCCGAGACGGCGTGCGGTTTTAGTCGGTTCGATCCCGACATAACCACCCCCGATGGCCGACGGGGGTGGTATCCATGGGGATTTCCGCACGATAAAAAAAAATTAAAAAAAAAAAAGGTGGGCCGTGCTGGCCGTGCGCTTGTCTGCCACCTAAGTAGTATGAAAAAGCGGACCTTGCGGAAAATGCAAACTTTGGACACAACTTGAAGATCGATATTTTTTATATTTATTTATATATTTTTTATTCAGGATAGGATATATGATGATGACTGACCTGTGAGAGTAAACTTAGTGTGAACAGATGCAAATACTCGCCACCTTCGCCAACTATCAAAAGCTTCCCTTCTGGAGGCACGTACTTGAATACCATATCTGCCTGCTTTGTAATCCTCCTTTCTAAACACAATTGAATGATTTATAGTCTGTTCACGACTAAAGATCTGAAAAAAAAATAAGAATTTGACAAAGTTTTGATTTGCAAGAGCATCATTTTCTGAGACTTAAATTTTTAGCTTACCATCAGGTGAGGTGAAGTTATATTAACGTGTCTAATACTTATAAAAAATGAATCTCATGATCCTTCCCTACTACCTAATGTTTGTTTGTTTGTTACTCAATTACCTACGCTCTAAACAGCCGAAAAGATCTGGCTGAACTTTGATGCACACATAACATAACATAACATAAACTCGCGCCTATATCCCTGAAGGGGTAGGCAGAGGTGCTAGCACCCACATTTCGCCAGTTTATGTTTAGGTCCCAATGTAATAGGTGGCGAGCCTATTGCCATTAACCGGGCACTTATAAACCTGCGATAAATACACATATAACTTCGAAAAGCATCGAAAAGTCATTGGTGTGTGCCATGGTAACCTGGGATGCACACAAACTTTCATATTTATATTAGGTATTACATAGTAATCTATATATATAAAAGAAAGTCGTGTTAGTTACACTATTTATAACTCAAGAACGGCTGATCCGATTTGGCTGAAAATTAGTAGGCAAGTAGCTTAGAACCAGGAGACGGACATAGGATACTTTTTATCCTTTTTTTGGTGGAGTGGAGTGGAGAGTGGCAGTGGAGATCGGAGTAGAGAGTCGAGTGGAGTCGTTTTATTGGTGGCGATACCGACTTGCACGCGGGTGAAACCGCGGGCCAAAGCTAGTACCTAATATAAATATGGCAAGTAAGATAGGATATTAGAAGGTACGACAGATGTCATACTCACAAATTCAGAATATTCAGGAAAATCGTTATAGAACCAAAATCCCAATAATTCCCCGGTGTGGTTCAGAACGTGACACTGGCGCCGCGGATTGCCGGTGAACTATTTTCCACTTTAAAATGTTGCGCCTGTGCATTTCCTAATACAATAAAAATAATTCATAAATTAATATCACGACGAAATACGCCGATGGAGTTATACATACTGCAGCAGTTTATCGGTATTTTGTACTTTTGTACGTCTGAAAATGCAGCAGTGGAGTTTGTTGCGCCGTTTCTTCTCCACTAGCGCCTAGGAAGCGGTGGTAAACTTAGTATTACCTAAGTAGTTTTTGACGTCAAAAAGATGTAATAACGTTGCATTATTTTGAAAAATAAAGAAATTGAAATTGAAATTAAAATACTTCTAAAAATTCAAATAAAACTTACGTGCTCCAATATAACAGTAGAACAGTAATACAAATACAGTTTTCAAAATCATTTTAAAACTTTACAATGCGATAATAGCCATGAAATTATGAATTTTATAATATATCGGATAAGACTGTGCTCAACAATATACACAAAATTAATGCGTGCTTATAGAACCCGAACATCTTATATAGGTAGGTAGGTACAGGCCGATAGCGCTTATCGCATCCTAACAAAATAATTAGCAAATAGAGTTGCAGAAAACCCAATTCGTGGACCACGTTTAGAGCCAGGCCACACGGTACGAGCCGGGGTGCGAGGGAAATGCTCTTTGGGCCACCTTACCCCCTGGCTTCAGAAGACCCTAGACGGCGTGCGGTTTTAGTGGGTAAGAGTCCGACATAACCTGCCTTGCTGGCCGCGGGGTGGGTATCCATGAGGATTTCCGCACGAAAAAAAAAAAAAAAAGGCCACACGGTACATTGCCGTACCACACCGGCGGGCGCACAAGCATGTTCTTACGGTACCACTGCTGCACTGCGACATCGCAACAGGGTTAGCTTGGCTTGCCCAGATAATATAAACATAAACATAAACATAAACTCATGCCTATATCCCCGAAGGGGTAGGCAGTGGTGCTAGCACCCACATTTCGCCAGTTTATGTTTTAGGTCCCAATCTAATAGGTGGCGATCCTATTGCCATTAACCGGGCACTATAAACCTGCGATAAATACACACATAACTTCGAAAAGCATCGAAAATCATTGGTGTGTGCCATGGTGAACCTGGGATCGAACCCGTTTCAGCAGTCCATTACCCAGACCACTAGGCTACCGCGGTCCCAGATAGTCTCCAATAAACAACTGAGCTCGAGCGGTGGCTTTGCACCACACTGCTTGCTCCAAACCCCTTCCCACGTCGCCTGCCTTGTACCCAAGAGCGGCACCGTACGTGCCGTATGGCATACCATGCATTCTTACATGAAGCAAAGACGTTAGATAACTAATAGTAGTAGTTATCTATCGTCTTTGTATGAAGGAAACCGTTGCGGATCCGTTCTGGCACCGTGAGGGTGTGGCCTGGCCAGCGTCGGACTGGCCATAGTGGCCATTTAGTCAGGGTGGCATTTGCCGGCTGGGCCTCAGCTCCCGCGGGTTCCCCAAAGGCCTGGCTTGCGGACACCTTAAAAACCAAACCAAAAATAGGTACTGAAAAGCTCGGTTGCCCGGGTTTTAATTAAGTTTTGGGCCCGGGCTTGTCAGCCACCCGAGCACAAGACCGACATTGCGGATACCACCTCGTTCGTCAGCCATCCGGGGTGGCAGGGTTGGGTTGACCGGTACGGTAACAGACAGCCGTTCTGTCACCCACCCCTGCCTCCGTTGCCCGGGTGTACCGCGTGGAGCTTTCGGTCCACACCCTAATGGGGTAGGTATACCTATCATAACTGCCGTATACCCAACAAACAAGATTAATTGCAATTAGTAGAAACGTAACAATAGGATCTAATTAAATACTATCGGTAGGCCCAACAAACTTTTGATAAGCGTTGTTTTTTTCCTCTAAGTTAAAAAAACAATATCTAGGTAATACTGCTATAATTATAATAAGAACGTGCTAATCTATAGCTACCTACTAAGCTGAAGAGCGTGTTGGTTGAACTAGCTTGAATTAAAAATTATTTTTGTTGGATAGCCTGTTTATCGAGGCAGGTTATAATATCATCACTCTACTACCCAAAGGAGCGGCGCAGTATTGATACATGTTAAGAAATCAGGCAAATTTCCATGCATTATTGTAGAACTGATATATTAAGGGCTAAGTCGCGGGTACAAGTCCTGTTCGGGGCGTTCACTTTTTCATTGGAAATCTGTAGGGAAAGTTAACATACAAATTAGGTACTTGCAAATTACATTGAAAATGATATTTGTTTCAACGCCATCTATTTGAGTTTTAAGACAGTAAGCTAATCCAACAAGCAACCTACCTCAAAAATCTCGAAATTGTACCATCATAAATGAAATAATAGTATTTTAATATCGTCCTAATTTCGATTCCATATCCAGGAACTGTGGGGTGTAGTAGTAGTAAAAGTAGGTGAGCAGGCCCCAGGCTCCGAAGTAGAAGCTCTTCCTAATCTTTTTAAATGTAATTCTACTGTACTATTCGTTCACGCTAAGTTTGCCGCTGCCAACTGTCGACAGTCCAACAGTTCTAGTTCCAGTGAGACAACGCTATACCGACGTCATTTGACAGCGGCAAACTTAGCGCGAACGGGTTATACGTGTGTGTCACTGAACTCCTCCTAAACAGCGATTTGAATGAATTTTTTGTATGCGTTTGGGTGGCACCCTGAATGGTTTAGATTCACAAATCAGGCCGGCAGATGGCGCTGCAGTCGGCATCTAAGACAACATCTGTCGAGTCCATTAGTAATATAAAATGTGAAGTCTGTGAAGATGTGTGTCACACTCTAACGGCTGTGGTACAGGGAATGATTATTATCTGGGATAACACATATAAGCTACTTTTTAGTAACATGTTCCCATGGGACGTGGGAATGGGAACAATATTGCACGGGTGAAGTTATACAATCAATAAATAGACAATCTTCCTTAACTTAAATTATTTTATTTCCCACACATTTTAATGACTGTGACGACAATTTTTACGACACCATAATGTTTCACTTTTTAAAGATTTGAACCAAAACATGTAATGATATCTTTCAACTATTGCAGTTTCCAGTATGTGGTGCGCTTGGCCCATAAAGTTGGTAGAGTTGGGAGTGTACAATTTAAAATTGCCAGTTTAGTTATAATTATCTAAAATTAAGGAATGAGTTAAAACTATATTCTATCTAATGACTCCAACATAACTATGCTGTTTCCTCGGATAACCTGAAAATAAAAAAATAAAATGTTCAATCAAATTTTGCAATCTCATGGGAACGAGTAACTATGTTTTTTTTATACTGATTTCACCTCGTCTAAGCTAAAAGCGAGCTCTTAAGAATGTGGGTCACTATTACATACACAGATAATGCTACAAAGGCAGTCCTTAGCTTGACGGTCTCATCAAATGCTTTTTCAAACCTCGCTTACAGTACCTGAGATTGTAGGAGGAAGGAAAGATGTGCGCTGATAAAAAATTTTAAGTCTATATGGTGGGGCAAAGAAAAGAGGCACTTAACCACTTGGTTTTTGATGGGATTGTTTACACATATCACAGTTCAATGGTTTATGCATGAAACAGATTTCTCCTTGTAGCCTGTTTGCCACATCTATTCACAAAATTGTGTTGTAACTAAATAAATGCCATCAAAAAGTCTGATATGGATGTTCTTTTCTTTATTCAAATGATGTATAAACCTAGTTTTTGTCAACTAGACCCAGATCTGACTTTAATTATTGCATATTTATGATTTATCTGCTGCAAATTTTACCGTTTGAGAACTACACTTACAAGTTAAAACTTACGAGGGTAAAGCACTAGGTTTACTAACTTTAATGTTGTAAAAGAGGGAACTCATAGAATATGTCATTATAAATTTTATGATATTTAGAGAATAATTACACATACCACCATGCCGATAGAATTTCTTTGACCATCTTTACATTCCTCCACAGATTCGTCTAATACAAGATTCATAAACGGATCGAAGCCACGAAGAACTCCAGTTACCGACCTGCCGGCGTTCAATTTGATAGAAAGCTTCTTGTCCATAAACCTGAAAATAGTTTTTAATTATTTAAAGACATTGTTCCTTCATCACTAATTGTATAACTTTGTAAGAAACACGTAACAAGTTATTCAAAAAACAGAAATGTTAGGTTAGAAATAGCGTGCCCAAGACGCTTCACTAAAAAAATTATTCACACAACAATTCAAATAAAACACATACTTTTTCAATTCTGGAGGATGAGCTTTCGACATCTTTACTGTTTTTATGTATTTTTTGGCTAAATAATTTTATTTCGGATGTAGAATTCCGGCAAAAATTAGACGCTTTATTTTTTTTCTTATTAGTAATGGATAATGTTGCCATATGCTACAAAAAATCTACCAAAAAGTGAAATGTTACCAAATGTTACGATTAAAATGGCCGCTTTTATAAATGAGGATCAGTCACATAACAGAACTTTTAATTTTTAATTAATGAAACGTATGCGCTACAAATTTCTAAGCATTTTGTTTTTTAAATGATTAAAATCCGACAAGAAATGACGAAGTTATCGAAGATTTAAAATCGGCTGTTTTAAAACGCACACTCTCGCTGGATTTTTGTCGATGACGTCATGGCTCACCTCGTGTGCGATGCCCTATGATAAACAGGCCGATACGTCAACGAAGAGCCTAAACCGCTGGACCTACAAACTTGAAATTTTGACAGTAGATGCTTTTTATGTTGTAGGAATCCACTAAGAACGGATTTTTAGAATTTTTACTCCTAAGGTGGCAAAATAAGGCATAAACATTTATATGAAAGTTCTTCATTTTCAATGTTAGACGCATTAAATTTCATATACCTACTTCTGATTAGAAATAAATATACATGTATACCAGCGTTTTCAAAATTTCACTACTAAAGGCGTAAAATAGGCGATGGCTGGTTGCATGAAAGTCCGTTATTTTGAAAGTAAGAAGCACGAAATTTGATACAGCTGCTTCTGGTTAAAAATAAACGTACCCCGGAATCGCGGTTTTTCAAAAATCCACCTCTAAGGGGGCAAATAAGGGTAGAGTGGATGTATACCTAGACATCCGTTATTTGGGAAAGTGTTCAAGTTTCGATGAAATGATGTCCATTACTTTAGGACTGCACCTCAGCTTACCATCAGGCGGGGTGCAGTCAATTCGGCGGACTGACAAATATAAAAACACCCACAACCGGGGCGTTTTATGTTTGAATCGAACTGATTAAAACCGCATGCCGTCTCGGGTTTTCTAGCGCCGAGGTATAAGGTTGCCCAAAAGGTATGTCCCTCGCATCCTGGCTGACCCGTACCCTCTCCGGCTTCAAGATGTCCCCTCGGGTTTGCAAGCCACGGTGTCCTCTTCTTGCTCTTATCTTTATCTTTATCTTTATCTTTATCTTTATCTTTATCTTTATCTTTATCTTTATCTTTATCTTTATCTTTATCTTTATCTTTATCTTTATCTTTATCTTTATCTTTATCTTTATCTTTATCTTTATCTTTATCTTTATCTTTATCTTTATCTTTATCTTTATCTTTATCTTTATCTTTATCTTTATCTTTATCTTTATCTTTATCTTTATCTTTATCTTTATCTTTATCTTTATCTTTATCTTTATCTTTATCTTTATCTTTATCTTTATCTTTATCTTTATCTTTATCTTTATCTTTATCTTTATCTTTATCTTTATCTTTATCTTTATCTTTATCTTTATCTTTATCTTTATCTTTATCTTTATCTTTATCTTTATCTTTATCTTTATCTTTATCTTTATCTTTATCTTTATCTTTATCTTTATCTTTATCTTTATCTTTATCTTTATCTTTATCTTTATCTTTATCTTTATCTTTATCTTTATCTTTATCTTTATCTTTATCTTTATCTTTATCTTTATCTTTATCTTTATCTTTATCTTTATCTTTATCTTTATCTTTATCTTTATCTTTATCTTTATCTTTATCTTTATCTTTATCTTTATCTTTATCTTTATCTTTATCTTTATCTTTATCTTTATCTTTATCTTTATCTTTATCTTTATCTTTATCTTTATCTTTATCTTTATCTTTATCTTTATCTTTATCTTTATCTTTATCTTTATCTTTATCTTTATCTTTATCTTTATCTTTATCTTTATCTTTATCTTTATCTTTATCTTTATCTTTATCTTTATCTTTATCTTTATCTTTATCTTTATCTTTATCTTTATCTTTATCTTTATCTTTATCTTTATCTTTATCTTTATCTTTATCTTTATCTTTATCTTTATCTTTAATCTTTATCTCCAAAGGCCGACAGGGGTGATATCCGTGGGGATTTCCGCACGGGTTATATAAGTACTTGATTTCCAATACATGCCTTAAAATGCTATCAAACCACTACAAATGAAAGAATAAATATTTCATTATATTCTTAATAGGTACATCTAATAATAGGTGGGACCCGACGGTATCTCCCATCCGAACTGAGCAGTCCGACTGACTGAGGTAGTACCTCCGCCCAACAGAACACCGCAGCTGTAATAACCATAGTGTTGTGTTCCCCAAGGTAAGTAGGGTAGCCAGAGCTCACTGTACCCCTCCTCCCCCCCTCTTCCTAGCCTCTCCACCCTTTCCTAGCCGCCCCCCCCCTTCCCTTCAGTCTAGGCAGAACCCCTGGTGACACCACGTGTGACACCCCTAGTGTTGCACACGTCCAATAGGCCACGATGACAGCTTCCCATCAGGTGGGCCGTGTGCTTGTCTGCCACCTACATAGTATAAAAAAAAGAAAAAATACTTAATTCTATAATTTAAAAAAAAATTCATGAAATATTTTATCCGAATAGCCCTATATTCTCCATAGCGGCGCGGCGCGGCGCGCGACGATGTGAGCGATGACGTCACAGGGTTTTTCTACGCGGTGGCGAGCGTTTTTGAGATTATCGCACTAAAATGGCTATAACTCCGTCATTTTTGATCCGATTCAAATAATTTTTTTACAGAATTTATTGTTTTTTTTAGGTCTATAAAACTGCATACTCAGCTAAAAAAGTGACTGATCCTCATTATGAAAATTGCATCCTGTGCACTGAATATTTGTACATATTTACCCTTCCCCCCCCCCCTCTCATTGTATGTGGGGGTAAAGGCGAATTCTATTTTATTATTCTGTTCTATTTTATTATTCAATTTAATGCGACTTTGCCATAACGATTAGAGTTAATGGAGTTGCAACAATGCTCATGTTTGTGGGATAAATCCTAATGGTCCACAGTGTCCACCTGCCCGGCATGAGTTGACTGGTGTAGCTGCAGCACGTCACGGCCAACAGTACAGTACAGTACCTACCTATAGCATAAAATTACTCGTAATTCGTAATGACATTTTTAGCAGGATATTTGGTTCTGCCACCCGTCCCTGGGCACGGCGCGCGGCGGCGCGGCGTGAGGTGGCGTAACAAGTTATTTTGGAAACCGTCTGCATTGGTTTTAGTATTGAAAAGGGAGTTTTAAAACTCAGAGTCCTATCCAAAATAACAGCCAGATATTTTAGGCTGAAACAGTGCTCCAACTCAGAACCTGACCTACCGCAGCTGAAAGGCGCACACTAATGTGTTTTGGGTTAGGTTTTAGTTCATTTGTTGTAACTTGTAGGTATAAACCTTGCAACCCAATTGGAGTTGAACTGAGACATTCTTTGGCTTCTTCAAATATTTGGGTTTAAGTCGCCATTTTCCTGTGGGAACTCGTTTTTCTGGCAACGTCACCTACTTTGCAAATAGATGAATCATGTATTTGTGATAGAATAATATACCTATGAGGATTTATGCGGAATTCGTGTGTTAAAATTTAAAACATTTAACTGTAATACATTTTCATGATTACTAAAAAGTTATTGAATTACAGATACCGGCACGTAACTTGGCCAGGTTTTGGAGTAGTGTGGGCCCCACTACTACAACACCTTGGCAAGTTAGATGCCGTACACTATACTTGTTTCTAGGCGACGCATTTTACCACAAACAAGTATAGTGTACGGCATCTAACTTGGCAAGGTTTTGGAGTAGTTGGGCCCACACTACTCCAAAACATGGCCAACTTAAGTGCCGGCATTTATACCTCTACTTAACATTAGATTATGATTTAAAAAATCTACGAAAAAATGGACGATGATGGTAGGTTGTGGTAGGTATTTTACTTTATAATGAGCAGTTTTGCTTTTCAGGGTAGCCATTAGTAAAAATTATAAATAAAATATAAAAGGCTGTTGTAGAACTCTTCAGTCTTCATGAATCTGTCTATTTTTTGCTTCGTATACAAAATTGAGCTTCTTCTAAAATATAAATCTAATAAGCATCTGATAAGACTTATGTTCATTCCACCTTTATCAATTAGTCTACTATTGCCATTACAAAATATTTCCTCACATGTAACCCAATGTAATGAAGAAACACATTACTATCACAATCTATCTAGATATATCAGACTACTTTATTTTAGCAGTATTACAGTCATTCCTTTTATCATACGTCAAAATATATAACCAATAACACAATACACTACTAGCAACAAGTAGACAGCTGGGAGGATGGATGCTGTTGTGATTTTCATCTCATCCCATAATAAATAGTCGCGTTCAGTTTTGAATATGAAATTTATCATTTCGTTGTAACAGACGTATAAAGTGAAATAGTTTGTGATTGTGCTTTCCCTTCAAAAATGGATGAATCTGGGATCGACATGGGGTTCGATCTTGCAGCGCTCCTGTCGAAAGATTATAGTGTAGATCAGAAGATCTTGGAGGAGATGACTGCAGGTCAACAGCATCAGGACTTTATGTTCTACGAGCTAAAGTCAAAAGCTGTGCCGATCACAGAAAGGTGAGTGATAAAGTTTCATAAACATCTCGCAAATGTGCTGCGGTGCATGTCTATAATACGAATATTTTTAGCACAATAAGAGGAACAATTTCACCGTACATCAAACGTCCGCGACCATGAAAACTGGACTTGGCAAAGCCCCCAGTTTCACCTCTTGTTTATCTTTGGTCTACACAATTTTGCAAACATCGTCGTCCGCTGTTGGTAATGTGTATGAGAACGAAAATAACGCTCCTAATGTTACTATCACAATATCACGTGCGTATTTGTAATAAAAAAAAAACAGGCCGCGATTATTCGAATGTAGTTTACGAGTATGTACAGAGTTAATTTTCTGATTTACCCGCACTTTTCACAGAAGTATTTTTTTTTACATTTTGATAATTTTTTTAATATGTTATAGACAAGGAGGTGTAACTATTGAGGTTTAGAATTAGATACTTTCAAAAGTGACCTCATTCATTCCTTCATTTGCGATTGCGATACTCAGCCCGTCAAGTCTTGTCAAACTATCAAAATTGTTTTGCACACAACACGAGTCACAACCCAATCAATATCATTGATGTCCAAATAAAATAAGAACTGGGTATTCAGAACTTACTACATTATGTCTGTTACGCATTCGTTGGAAACCCCCTTCTTAATTATTTCGAAAGCGTTAATTAAAAATAGAATACGCTTTTTTTAATTAGGCACCCTTTATCTGGCACACACAGTATACATAGACGTTAGAATTACTTTTTTATTTTTGTACTCTGACCTTTACCTCTCAATATCTAAATATTTATTATTGTTTATAGGTATATTTTACTTGAGTTTTAGTCTATGGAAATGACCTGTGGTTATCAATCATTACTTCAAGATAAGTTAACAATGAGGTAACTGCCTTTGCTATTGCTGCCGAAATAAGAACTAGAGAATAGACCTTGTTTTTCATGTGGAAATGCCCACGGATACCACCCCATCGATCATCGGGGATGGTTATGTCGGGCTCGAATCGACTAAAACCGCACGCTGGCACCTCGGGTCTCAATTACCGGGGCGTAAGTTTACGAAATAAGGCATTTCCCTCGTACCAGTAGTGTCTCTAGGGTGACAGGCGGCAGTGTTGTCAGTTGTCTCCCCCACGCCTGCACTCGGAGAACCAACCCGCCTCTTGCTAACCCTCCAATGTTCCCTCTGCTAGTCAGAGAGATACGCAGGTACAGGCGGCAGCGTGGCAGCGTCTCTTCTGCTGGTGAGAGGCGCTGCCGCCTCCGTTGCAAATAGGGCACCACTTTGGGGTTCCAGACCACGCACCCCACCAGAGTCTAAGTACCGTAGGTACTAAAGTGTGAACCGACTTCAAAAACCAAGAAGTCAACTAAGAAGTCAGAAACATTTTTTTATATAGTTCACGTCAATATGACTCCACCTCGCCTGATGGTAAGCTAAAGGTAAAGTCTCAGAAAGGGGTCATCAATTCCCCATTACTTACACCGACAGTGCCATAATGTCGGCCCTCAACTTGACGGCCTCATCAAATAATAACAGCTTTTTCACGACCCGCTTAAAGGACCCAGAACTGAAAGAGGAAGGAAACACTGGAAGGATCTGAATTAGGTAGGGACACGGTATCGAATAGAAAGTATCGATACTCACGAGTAACTTAGTATCGTAAAAAAGTATCGTACTCATAAAAGTATGGAAACAAAAGTATCTGTACTTCAAGGTATCGAGAATCGAGTACTTTTTTATTACCATTTAAAACTTAATTTCTTATTCGAAACGATACCTGCCAAAAGTACTCATTTAGCCAAAGTATACGAATGCAAAGTATCGAGTACAAAAGTATCGGTATCGAATGGAAATGTAAGTATTCGATACGATACCATAAAGTATCAAATTATCAATACTTTTTTCGTGTCCCTAGAGAGAAAACTATTTCGATGTTGCGATTGGAATCATTAAAACTTTTCTCTGTTTGTTTATTTTTGTGATCGCTGACGAACAAAAGTACTGAAATTGTTGACATCAGGTAAATAGGTTTCGTTATCTGTTATTGTTTTGTTTGTAATTAGAGGCGCACTCACGCTTTTTATCTATGACGGAACGAGCAGGTCGCTTGTCTCCATGTTTACATGTTTAAAATGCTACACACGTCTATAGAAAGTTCCAAAAATCTTTAAACTCGCGCATTCATATAGGCCATAGTTCCCGCCGGTAAATAGGATAGCCAGAGCTCACAACCCCCCCTCACCCCATCTGACCAATCCCCCCTCCAACCCCGTCCAAAATCCTCAACCCCTCTAGCCCTTCAGGGACGGCAGAACGAGTGTGATACCTCTGATGTTGCTCACGTCAATAGGCCACGGTGACCGCTTGCCATCAGGTGGGCCATGTGCTTGTCTGCCACCTAAGTAGTATAAAATTGCCAACAACTAGGATGCTATGGTGAGCTACTCTCTCAATGAGCGGTTTTCATTCTTTGAGCCTAACAATAATTGATATTTGTTATACGTTTTCATTAATGGGATATACCTACCATAACCTACGGATACTGATGGGGAAAGTAATCAAGTATAACAGGAATACTTGAGCTAGACGTTTGCTTAACTTGTAGCTGGATGGTGAAAGTACAAAACAAGTAAAGCTGGCTTCAAACTACTAGCGAAACGGAGGGTAGTTTGGGCAGGTGAAGTTTACAATTCAAGTATGTAAATAATGGCGTCGAAGAGCAGAGGAAGGTCAGGAAAAGATCCCTAGCCTACCATCATAATCAACACCAACTATAATTGGATTACAATCTTATAAATAGATCGCGCTAAACGGAAATTCAACAAAACTATTTTTAGTACAAAACATGGCCGCCTTGTCGAGTTCCGATTAGCAGGTATTTATTGATTACGTAATCGAGCAACAATGCTTGAGTAACTGTTATCTGGCGAAAGTTCGGAGTTCGGTTTCTTTCGTTATAAGAAATTATAACCAACGAATGCCACCTTTTTTCAAAGTTGGTATTTAGGTAACTGTTTCGTTGGATTGCTACGGCAACAATAAGAATTGTGACCAAACTAAACTGCGTTAGCCCAATTTTTTTTAGCCTGATGGCAAACTGAAGCGAAGTTCTAAAAGTAGTGGCCATCATACCAGATGCTGTCCCTAGAATGATGATTTCTTCTTTAACGGCCTCGACAGATGCTTTTTTTCGCCCCGCTTAAAGAACCCGCAACTGTTAGAATAAGGGAACATAAATGTGTGGGTAAAACTTTATTATTTAGCTCAACGGCTTTTTATTGGAAAAATCCAGGGTTGGATTGTATTTCGGCAGTCGTCAAAGAGCCATTTCCACGATACCTAATAGTTTTACTACTAGTTCATTGCAATACTGATACCTATTTGCTGACACGTTCATCGTGCGTATAGCTAAGGAGTGGAATTACTTGCCTGAGTCTGTGTTTCCGGAAAGCTATAACCTGGGAGTTTTCAAGTCACGAGTGAATAGGTTCCTTCTGGGCAAGCGTGATTCATCGTAGACCACATCGTCACTTACCATCAGGTGAGATTGAGGTCAAACGTAAGACTATCATGAATAAAAAAAAATACGCCGTAAAAGCGGGACATGTAGAAAACGTCTCGTGAAATTGGTACCGAAGGGTCAAGGAACACTGACGCAGTCGGAGCGCAGCGTAGATAATAATCGAAGTTGTTTTGTAGTCTTTTTTATCTTGATAACAATGTGTGCATTGCGTTATGGAGATAGGGTCAAGTTGCTACTGTGTAATCTTCTAGATATCACTATCTTTCAGTCAGCACTGCAAATTATACCTATCTCCATTTCGCTGCAATATGTACTACTACACTCCAATCGAGTAACCAGACTTGTCTGTGCCCAGAATCAAGAAACGCACTCATTACACATTGTGGGCTGTGGAATGATCTCCCTGCCGTAGTTTTCCCTAGCGACTACAATATGGGGATCTTCAAGAAGGGCATTGAAGGTTTTTGCGGGGTCGGCAGCGCGAGTGTGATGCCCCTGGTGTTGCACGCGTCCGTAGGCCACGGTGACCGGTTCCCATCAGGTGGGCCGTGTGCTTGTCTGCCACCTAAGGGGTATAAAAAAAAATTGTGCATTCCGGACGTCTTCCGGACTATAATGATTTGTCAATTCTCCCTATTTCCACTATGTCTCAGTTTCAGGCTGTCTGCTGCCTTATATTTGTCACGCAAGCAGGTGTTCACACGTAGTCCAAATCGGATATATAATTTGCCCGAATTTCACGAAACAGGCTCCTGCTTGCACACGCATGAAGTAGCGAATGGCCTGAAGGTTACTTTTCATGGTGTGTTATTCTGCGAATGGATTGAGGATACCTTCGCACCGAAACACACCGTGCTAATCATCTGTGGCCAAAATCGTCTGGGAAAGGCAAGTCCGTAGCGATGCTTTGGATCCGCGGCTACGAAAAGTAGAAAGGAAGGAGGAAGAGGAGAGGAAAGGAAGGCAAATTCTGTGGTCTGATAAAGTTTACAGAATAACGCCCTGTGGAAAGCAGCCTTTCTACGTTAAATTCGCATCTCTCTCGTTAGAAGTGTACGGCCGTGTACGGCAGACTGCGGTAACCGCTTATCAGTTCAGAAACAATTCTCTTTACATAAATATTTGGCAATAACTCGTGATACGAGTATGCGGTACTAAATGAATAAACACGTAATATTTATTGTATCAATGTTTCTCAAGGAGCTGACATTTTTGTAGTAATTGCGCTACATCAAAATAGGTTCATGCCACGAATGTGATGTTATAGTGTGATAGATCTACTATCGTTTGAAGTTCTGTGACACAGGTTCTTTTTTCATTCACAATGTGATGGCTTTATCAACCCCTTTGGGGTCCAAGATAACCTCACCAGCTAGTCGTTGCACCAGCTAAATACTCAACTGAAATTTATATTTTAGATGAAATTAATTTTGCTCTTAAATTTAGCTTGTAAAATAAACTAAAATTACATGCATTCTATGGTGAAGTATGGTGAAACTGTACTACCTACTGCCTAACATATTTGTAGCCCATATTTGCAAATATCTGGATTAAAAAAAAACTCAGGGTTGGTAGGTCAGACAGCAGTCGCTCTCATATGTCAATAAACCAATCATCAAAAATAATTAGCTAACTTCGGGTTCCGAAGTGTAAACTTAGGACGCAACTCAGGAATCCACCATTTTACGGACAGCATCTGACAGTTTCTACTCTTTGGACTACACCTCAGCTTACCATCAGGCGAGGTGCAGTCAATTTTACGGATCAGTTTTCTACGCAAAAACTGCGCGAAGATGATACACTCTCAGTAACTCAGTCACGTGCTCCAAGCTGTTCTATTGGCCAGTGACACGGAGTTAAATGGTCGCCGCGCTTAGTGGCCAATCGGTGACGTCTGCGAATTGATGGCAATATACCAATTTAGTGTAATAATGACAGTCTGTTAACAGTTAGTTGACAAATTGTTGTGTTATGAATAGAGGTTTTGTTAACAATTGCTTTCGAAGCATACATCGACGTGATTGAAACTCTGTACGTCATCATCATTGACCGCTCGGAGTTCGCTAATGCTGCTAATTCTGTTTTTACATCTCTAAACTTAAAATTCTCTAAAATTTTCTTATTGCATGCATTCTGTTCAAGAATGTGGTTCGGAAGATCCTATCAAAAATATTTGTAAAGTTAGATAGGTAAGTAAACCTATTTATTACCAGATTAATAATTATTCATCCGTGTCCAGGTCATGGTCTATCTGTGTGTGCCAGATTTCAGTCAATTCCGTCCAGCCGTTTTTGCGTAATTAAGTAACAAACAAACCGAACTTTCACATGAATAATATTAATAGAATATAATTTGCCGTTTTGTGCTTGATGTTAACAACGCTGGGGCTGCAGTCTCGACATTTATCGCTACGACTTTGCTACTGAAATCGCAAGTTTAGATAGCGACAAACATCGGTTGCAGTAACGATTCTTGCGATGAACCGTAGTCTGTACATTTAGGAGGGTCAGCAATATGGAGATACCGATAAATCGTTAAGTTTCTGATGACATTCGATAAGATACCGTAAAAAATCGTTAGTTTGGAAAGTAGAGACTACCAAATATTCTTATGTATGCGTCGCTACGAGTTTAGCGACCGAATTCGGTAGCTAAGGCGTTGCGATAAATGTCGAGACTGCGCCGCGCCGGCCCGACTCGCTCTTGACCGGTTTTATTATTCAAGAGATTGCTTTCAAGTGATCTCTCGTAACTGTCACAAAACGCACACAAAGTCACAGTTATAAGCTAGTAGGTATGTAGCTAATAAAATATTTTGCAAAAGCCATTACTATCTCTGTATTGAATGTTATTGAGTGAACACAAAGATGTTCGTATTCTCTCAATTAATTTATTAATCATCATATGCGCACGCGCTCGCGTCGTGGATACGTTTCTGTATACAAACTGGTTTAGGAGAAACTAATGAATGGACCATGTTTGCAAGAGATAATGTTAGTTACCTTATCGCTTTAGGAAACAATGAGGTTGACAGAAAATTGAAGACTCTATTATATTCAGCCGTTCACCTCGGAATAAGCATGGTTCTAAATATAATAGTAGACGAAAAATGTGAGATTATTTTACTACAACTCTAACCCAGTTATGGACGTGTAAAAGCTATGGAAGGAACGCGTTGGAGAATACAACTGACGGCCCTAAAACCGACACCCACTATACAACTAAAAAGCCGCCGAAGCTTCATCAGAACTACTCAGGCTATAGACAAACCTCCATAGCGGGCAAGAGAGCAAAGGTGAGCAGTCAAACATCCAGTTCCGGCAGGTTTTATCAAACCAAAAGAAAACCTGCCGCCTGGAAATCATCTCCAGTGGCCAACTTCGAAGTCATTAAATCGCCTGAATCCAACTCGGTTGGGCAGCGTTCGGGAAACTACGAGCTATCTTCTCGTCCCAAATTCCGCAGTGTCTCAAGACGAAAGTCTTTAACCAGTATGTGTTGCCAGTGATGACGTATGGAACTGAGACGTGTTCGCTCACGATGTGCCTCATAAGAAGGCTCAAGGCCACCCAAGGGCAATGGAGAGTCGAATCAGAAATGATGAGATCCGCAGGAGAACCAGGGTCACCGACATAGCTCTCCGAATTGCGAAACTCAAGTGGCAGTGGGCAGGGCACATCGCTCGCAGAGCCGACGGCCGATGGGGCAAAAAGGTTCTCGAGTGGCGACCACGAACCGGAAGACGTGGTGTGGGCAGACCTCCGTCAAGGTGGACCGACGACCTGGTAAAGGTCGCGGGAAACCGCTGGATGTGAAAAGCGTAGAACCGGTCGTCGTTGAGATCATTGGGGGAGGCCTTTGTCCAGCAGTGGACGTCTTTCGGCTGAAATGATGATGATGATGATGAAATCGCATGCGGACCCAAATTGGCCGATGTATTGAAAATATGGCTAAATGGGGCTATATTGACCGGTCGCAGGTGCCCTGCGATTGTGGGGCCCAATCCTAGTCCAGGTCACATTCGCTCTCTTGCCTACTGTGCCCCTCCACCTGTACCACCGAGGTACTTGGCCACGGTGATCGCTCAGGTGGGCCGTTTGCTTGTCTGCCACCTAAGTAGTATAAAAAAAAATTAAAAAGTTAACTTTCTAATTGGTAACTCTTTATGCTGCAAGCATCTTTATGCAAACTGTGTATCTTTGTAATATTCTATTGCTTTCTGGTCTTTCTACTTCTTTATATACTACTGTAAAATTGATCATAATTGCATATACGACTGCTGATAGCTTATCTTTTGATACATTGTTGCGAGTGTACCTACTTACATTCTCCTCTGAATCACAGTTGCACCAAAGTGATATTTTTAAGTCTAAAATTAACTTTTCTGTGATAATGATAAATGATTTTGACGCTTTTGCTATCCCTACTTTACTTATACATCTACATAGTAATACTAGTTACTAGTATTAAGTATTTTATATTATAGTATATATTAGTAGTAACTAGTACCTATATAGTACTAGCTGTTGCCCGCGGCTCCGCCCGCGTGGATGTCGAAATCCGTTTCAAAAACTATCCTATCTCTCAAGTTGGATCGAACTGCACATGGTGTGCGAATTTTATTATAATCGGTTAAGTGGTTTAGGAGTCCATTGAGGACAAACATTGTGACACGAGATTTATTATATATTAAGATAGTGCCCGGCATCTAACTTGGCAAGATTTTGGAGTAGTGTGGGCCCCACTACTCTAAAAACTTGCACAGTTAGATGCCGCACACTATATTTGTTTGTGGCAAAATGCGTCACATAGAAACAAGTATAGTGCATGGCATCTAACTTGGCCAGGTTTTGGATTAGTGGAGCCCACACTACTCCAAAATCTTGCCAAGTTGATGCCGTACACTATAATACTGCATACTGTGGCATGACTGTAGTAGTGTAGATAGTTTAAGCTTTTGCTTCCTACACATAGATCGTTGGTTTGCAATCAGTTCATTGCAATTGCAAGTGCGAAATCGGGCCAGCGTTATACTTACTGTTTTTAATTACGATCGGTTGAGAGGTTGGTGTGGATTTAATCAGGGTTGGATTTGAAGGTGCTCAGATGCAGTTTCAGAATTTCGGAAAAAATCACAGTAGGAACAGAAAAGAAAATGGTTTTCAATAATCTAACCACATGACCAAATATCTGCGAGCTTTATTCGTCGAAAATTTAAAAGAATTGTATTTTTAAATTTCCTTGATGATCTTACAAAATATTTTTTTGAAATACCTAATTTAGGATAATAATAATATAATAAATCCTACTACACAATGGCGCTGATATGCATCGTGATGTAGTGATGGTGGATAACGGACTCACCCCGCTCGCGCTGGCTAAAGAGAACTGGCGCAAACCTGTGGTACTAAGTATTAATGACCGCAGGGATGTATGGAAGAGCAAAGAGTTGCATGGACGTTTCTATCGGGCTCTCCATGGGCCTGATATAGATTTACCAGCATCTGTATCTTGGCTACGCTTCGGTGACCTATTTGGGGAAACTGAAGGGTTTGTTTTTGCAATTATGGACGAAGTGGTGATGACGAATAACTATCGGAAGTATATTATAAAGGATGGTACGGTTGACATTTGTCGGGCGTGCCACCGTCCCGGGGAATCCCTTAGACATATAATTTCTGGTTGTTCTCATCTTGCCAACAGCGAGTACTTGCATAGACACAACCAAGTAGCCAGGATCGTTCATCAACAACTTGCTCTGAAGTACAAACTTGTGGAATCAGAAGTACCGTACTACAGGTATGTGCCCGACCCAGTTCTCGAAAATGGTCATATCACGTTGTATTGGGATCGATCTATCATCACTGACAGGACTATTGTAGCCAATAAGCCTGATATAGTGGTGATAGATCGATCAGAGCGCCGCGCAATAATCATCGACATCACCATTCCACATGACGATAATCTCGTGAAAGCTGAAAAAGAAAAACAAATGAAATATTTGGATTTAGCTCACGAGGTTGTCGACATGTGGAATGTGGATTCGGCAATTATTGTGCCGATAGTTGTATCAGTTCACGGACTGATCGCCAAGAGCCTCGACCAACATCTCAAGAGGCTCACGTTAGGCAGTTGGATCAAGGGCTTGATGCAGAAGGCGGTACTCCTCGACACG
Organism: Lithosia quadra; assembly: GCA_963576445.1. NCBI lineage: Eukaryota > Metazoa > Arthropoda > Insecta > Lepidoptera > Erebidae > Lithosia > Lithosia quadra. The sequence continues at coordinate 8,984,112 of OY754898.1, forward strand.
GCACGCATTGTGAGGAAGTTCCTCTCCCTGGAGCCCTAACCACCGGTGGCTTGGTCCCTGTACCCGACGCCGGTGGAGCACTATTTTTTATATTTTTAAATGTATTTTTTTTTTAGATATATTTAAAAATGTAATTTATATGTATATATTGAAATGAAGAGAATAATAAATAAATGTTTATTTTCATTCTGGTAAGTTACATTAGATACATTTCGTAGAGTACAAAATTATTAGCTCCCGATCTACATCAGTATAAGTTAGTTTATAATGAATGTATCTTAACGTCTATTTTACATTTCATTTACCTTTTACACATTAGCATTTTAGTCAGATATATATAATGAGATGTAGATCAACTTGATTAAACTGGGACCAGCCTGATCTAGGTTTATGTCAAACCTGTGTTTCAGACCTTCTCAGTTCTCATTTTACATTATCATAGTGCTAGTGTATGTTAATTTATATAATATTAATAAAAATTAATCCAGACTAGATGCAATAAGCTTACAGTCAAAATTTTACTTTACAATCTCCAACAACTCTTCCGTGTCCTCGTAATCTAGTTTTTTTAGGTAATCCGTCACCAAAGCCTTACAGTCTCTATGATTTAAGTTACTGATGGTTAATTTCTTATTTAATTTATTGTACAAGTAAGGTCCTAAAAATATATGAAATTTATTGACATAAGCATGTTGGAAGAGTGGAATGGGGCAAACCCGATTCCTCCGTCGTGCTAGCCCAGTCTGTTCAGGTGGCGTGAGTTTGGTATGCTGGTATAATATAATACTTAATATAAATAATTGTCGTACTGAGAGTATATCGCATTCCGTATACAGTTGATGGGTGGGAAATCTGCGCGGCCGAAATGTGGCAACCTTAAGGAGGGCTCTTTGGGAGCGTTCAAGCGGGAGTAGGATTGAACCCGCGGCACCACCCCATGACGTTATGCAGTACGTGATAATGGATTGACACAAAGCCAAATATATCTGTTTTATTAGCTTGTAATTGGCTATAGTACGTAGGTTCTTAAAAATGTATATTAGTTTGCGTACTCTTGTACATAGCAAGCTTGTTTGTTTACGAAAATTTAGGTTTTTGTCAATCGTGACGCCGAGATATTTTATGTCATCGGTTTTGTCTAAAGTGGGACACAGACATGGTGCGTCAGCAGTTCTACACCTATGCGCGAGTAGGTTTAGGTTGTTCATTGTTTGATAATTGTTGCGCATTGTGAATAATACATATTTTGTCTTGTCTGCATTTAATGTGAGTAGGTTTTCATTAAGCCAATTTGTCACAAAATTAAAAGCACATTGGGCGTGACTATACAAGTCTGAACGTGATTTTGCGGCGATTAACAGAGCTGTGTCATCAGCATATGATATTATCATACCGTTATGCAATGGGGTGGCGCAAAGGTCATTAATGTAAATCAAAAATAAGGTACTACCTAACACACTTCCCTGTGGGACGCCATAGTTACTGTTAGACATCACATTGCTAGTGCGATCCCCAATTTTTACCGATTGCTTGCGATTACTAAGATAGTCGACGAATAATTGTAGTTGAGTTCCTCGTATTCCAAGAAGTTCAAGCTTTCTTAGTAGAATAGTGCATGAAATACTATCAAAGGCCTTGGCAAGGTCAAGGAAGATACCCATGGTATGCATGCCCTTATCTAGATTGTTAGTGACATATTCTGTTAATTTATGAACTGCCTGGGTGGTGGATCGTGCTGGCCTAAAGCCATACTGACAGTCCGATAGGAGATTATTTTTCTCTAGATAGTTTACCAATCTGCTATTGATAAGTTTCTCCAGAATCTTTGATAACCCTGTTAAGACAGAGATAGGCCTATAGTTATTAACACAGGTCTTGTCACCAGATTTAAACACTGGTGTGACAATCGCTCTTTTCAGTTCATCCGGGAATATTCCTTGAGTTAAGCATAATTGGAATATATGGGTCAGAGGAGGTGCAAGAAGCAGCCTAAATGCTTTAAGTATATTATTAGGTATGTTGTCCGATCCCGTAGCACAAGTATCTTTTAATCCTGTAATGATTCTTATTATTTCCTGAGTGTCAGTATCCAGCAAAACGAAAGAATTTACTGGAGTGTTGGTAGGTCGGTATTTTGTATTATTGGAGCGATTGCATGATTTTAGTGAGTTTACGGCTAAGTTTTTACCAACGTTTATAAAGAACTCATTGATATGGTCGATGGTGTTGGTTGTACTTACATCCGGATATAGCAGCTCGAGTGGTTGGTCAAGTGGTTTCGTTCTAAATGTATTTGTTTTTAAAAATTTCCAGATAAGCTTACTATTATTGCCAGCTTTTTGCAACTCCCTTCTCTCAAACTGATATTTCAGCTTTTTAAGAAGCTTGTTGCAAAAGTTTCTGTATCTTTTATAGGTAACAGCAAGTATTTCATTATCAGGCGTTAGTTTTAGCTTAAGATGCAAACTATCCCTATGCCTTATGCAGCGAACAAGCCCAGGTGTAATCCATGGTTTAATATTCTTATATTTCCTAGGTACTGTTTTTCTTTGTGTATTTTGTTGTATGACTGCTTGCAGAGAATGAATAAAGTAGTTAAGTGAAGTGTTTGGATTGTTAGAGTTAAAAACTGGGTCGAAATTAAGCTTACGTAGGTCATATTCGAGGTTAGACATATTCACTGTTGTTATGTTATGTGTGCATTTTTGCCTAGGTAAACACGTTTGCATCGCCAGTAAAATAGCTCTATGATCAGTTAGCCAGGAGTTAGTTACTAAGGTCTTGGTCGATAGTTTAGACTTTATAAGGATATGGTCCATGCATGAACCGGTTTGGAATGTCATGAAGGTATGAGTAGGTAATAGGCCGTGGGACGAACACATATTAAGGTATCGGTGCGCATTTTGGTCTGCGTGCTCAGGAACGATATCTATGTTTATGTCCCCAATGATAATAATATTTTTGGTAGAGGATAGATGTTCTAGTGTCCTATTTAAAGCATCTAAAAAAATTTCTATACTTTGTGAAGGAGGACGATATATCGCAAGAATTGCTGTATCAGGTTGAAGTTTAACTATCAGGCAGTTGCTGCCATCTAATAGTGGTTCCTCAATGGTACATATAAGATCCCGTTTAATATAAACTGCAAGACCATCATTCTGATTGATATAATTGGTTGAGGTATGTGACAAGTATCCTGGTAAGGCGGGCATATTATGAGCGTAATCTGGGAGCCAGCATTCTGTTAGTATAATTACATCACAGCTTATATTAATATCGTGCAATAATACTTCCAGTGCGTTCATATTTTGGTTAATGCTACGAATATTTTGTGTTAGTAAAGTTAACTTGTTACCAGACGATAGAATTTTCTTACAGTCCATAGCAAAACAGACATGTGTTTCAGACACGGAAAAATTATCTAGATCATCTAATAGCTGATTACATGTCATAATAGTAATAATAAACAAATAAAAATTACTTAGAGTGTGCTAAAATAAAAAGGTTGTTGGTGACGCTCTTAGGCGCCTTCATAGTCTATAGAGTTAATATAACTAGCTTCGGCATATTTGCGTGCTGGGCAACTCTCATCACCTGTTTGATGGTCACATTTCCTTTTGAAACGTTTACACGTCGCGCATACTGGGGGTGTAGATTTCTTAGTACATTCCTTGTGGGAATGACCACTCTCTCCACAGTGATTGCAGGTGGGGGTACTCTCACGGCAAAACTTTGCTGCATGTCCGAACAGTTGACAATTAAAACACCTGGTCACAATGGTAAAGTCCCTTACAGGGCATGATGTCCAATTAATGAATATGCGGCCCTGGTTCACTAAAACCTTTCTGATGGTCGGGGGGACTTCAATAATATAATTACAGAAGGAAGGATTTTTCTTACCCGATTTATGGCTAATTTTGACTGACTCCGCAAAGGACTCCCGTGTATAGTTCGGCACCTTATCTGAGAGGTTCTGCTCATAGATACAATCTAGTAAATCTTTTTCGCTCAAGGATAGTGGGACACCAATAATTATGATCCTTGGTCTGCGCTTTGATGGTTCTTCAATTGTTAGGCCAGAGGAAGCTAATTTGTTGGAACCCCTCAGTTTGTCGATGTCCCCTTTATTTTCCGTGCTTATTAGTACACCTCCATTTCTTACCTTCTTTATGCCACGGACTTGCAGTTTGAAGGCCTCTGGTGAAATAATTTTTTGCACAAGTGCCTTGGTCTCATCACTGGTCTTGGTTTTGTCATTGGGGTAGATAGCAATGGCACTCAGGTTTGCTGGACGGACTGGATTATCAGCTCCTTTTTTAACGATGTGCGCATAAGAGGTCAGTTCGGCTGGCTGCATTTTCGTCTCCACAGTCTGCTTAAGTTGTTCTATTGCCTTGGTGTGACCCTGTATGGCCTGAAGGTACTGTATTCTATCATGGGCCTGAATCATTTTCTGCTTAAGGGACTGGTACATGACTGCCATCTGGGATGTCCCATTTGATACCTTTCGACACAGATTGTTTACTCGGAGCTTTTGGTCCGAGTTCATTTTTCCTTCCCCAACTATTGCGCAGACTTCGTTTAGAACGTCATCTATGGTTCTCATCCACCTCTGGATTTCTTCCGTTGGAACTACTTCATTCGGCAAGTTATTTTCGAGACCAGTTGGTAAGTCTGCAGGTTTAGGAGGGTCCCGTTGCGTAGGCGTCGGCGGTGGACTTCGGTGCATCATTTGGCTACGGCTAAACGGGGAGTTTGCCATAGTAAATTAATGTAGATGACACACTTTGTTTGTGATTAGTTCATTTTTGCACAACAACAAAAATTATCAACTCTGAACAAAGCATTTGCGGTCACGACACACTTTTTGATTTTACCTTATACTGCAGTTTAATTGTTTTTAGTAATTAATCGCAGCTATTTATTATTATATAATTAACAAAATGCACGTCTGCATAGCAACGTTACGAATCACGAATGTGCAATAGGTACCTAAGTAAAATTTTATTCATTGTACCGTGTCTTTCCTTGTGACTTGTGACGACTACAAATGTATAATATAGCCCCCGTTGCCCTGCCCTAAATCCGGCCCTGGATTTTGTGGAATGATAAACATGTACAACCGTTGTTGGATTCCTCAATTGCCATTAAAACTGTGCTACTTAGAGCATCCTTTCGATTCGTACTCATCGCTGAAGCTGTTTGAAAGGACGGTGATTCGCCTTGGAATTCCGTGATCGGGTATTTAGTGCCTTCACGATTTTGTTAAAACAGTGTCGAAACAGGCCGAAATAATGGAAACCGGAGCAAATAGAGGAGTACAGTCAATGTAAAAAGTAGACCATGCCGATGACTGTGCCACTTGGTAGAACTTCCTACACATCTATATCTATATCTACGAGAGTATCCTATATCCGTCTCCTGGTTCTAAGCTACCTCCCTGTCAATTTTCAGCCGAATGGGTTTAGCCGTTCTTAAGTTATAAATGGTGTAACTAACACGATTTTCTTACGCCATCTAACTCAAGAACGGCTAAACCGATTTGGCTGAAAATTGGCAGCGAGGTAGCTTAGAACCAGAACCACTTTTTGGAGTGGAGAGTGGAGTGTAGTGAGAGTAAAGAGGAGTGGCGAGTAAGTGTAGAATGGAGTGGAGAGTGGAGTGGAGAATCGAGTGGAGAATCATTGAATTAGTGGCGATACCGACTTCCACGAGGGCGAAGCCGCGGGCAAAAGCTAGTATTGAATGAAATCACTTGTACTTTTAAAACAATATTTTTTTCAATAAACCGTTTCGTCGTGGTTTCAACTTACGGCATTCTGAAAGGGTTTGGATGACAGTTACTGAATAGTGAACCATTATAAGGATAAGTTAGGTTCATAATAATGATGTATTCTCAAATTGACACAATGATATTTGTAATGTAGGTAGAACATTATAAATCTGAATAAAAATGAGTATACAGTATAGGTAGGCTAGACTTTTTTCGCACGACGCGCGACGGCGGCGTATGAATATGAGTCATTTTAGTATAAGTTTTAATGACTTGACTACAGCACCATTACGATACGCATCGCTAATTTTATTTTTTATTACTCTTAGAATAAATTTCTAACAAAAGTATTTTAAGTTGTTATAAAATATACTCGTGTTTAGGTAGGCACGCAACTATCACATGTGCGATGTAGCGTTCTAGCAGAAGACAGTCAATTAAAACAATTTTTTGCGTATCATAGGTATACCTAACACCTTAGATGTATAATATAATTGATATGTTACATGTTCGGCAATAAAGCTTGATTTGATTTGATCCAGGACGTTTTGGACAAAAGCCAGGTCAAGAGTACCCGGAACCGGCGTGCATGTACAGTAAGCTTCAGAGAAAACGAACGAACGAACGAACCCCCCTTGATAATGATATCATTATCAAGGGGGGTTCGTTTTCTCTTCTTCAACAGTAAGCTTCAGAGAAAACGAACCCCCCTTGATAATGATATCATTATCAAGGGGGGTTCGTTCGTTCGTTCGTTTTCTCTGAAGTTTACTGTACCTATGAAAATAATTATGAAAGTTGAAGAAGCGAAAGGAGCATGCCAAGATCGTAGCAAGTGGAAAGATGTTGTCTCTGCCTACCACCATGGGAAAAAGGCGTGATTTGTATGTATGTATGGATGTATGTATGATTTGATCCGTGGCCGTGGGGCAGCTGTTCCTCATCGAACAGTACCTAAACATACATACAACCCATAAAAAGTGCAGAGCTAACTGAAATAAACCCACCCCCAATTCCTCCTCCGTCTTTGTAAACTGGCCATGGCACAGTGGGTATAAGTTGAAACAAAATTCCACATAGACCCACTGGTGGGTGGAGTCAGTGGGTGTACGGGTACTATTCAGATAATGTCGATGGCTCCGTCGAATAGACGTGCAAGAGTCATTGCACGAATTTTTTTTTCGGTTTTTGGGTCCGTTACACTTCCCTCCATCCCCCTATGGTTTTTTTAATAATTTTTGGTCCATAAATAAGGCTATATTTAGAAGGCTGGAAGGATGTGTAAATCATATTTCTAAAAGACATTGAATGAACATTATTTGCCTGTTAACACATCTGGAAGCCTAAAAAATATACAATGGTACTAAAACGTTTTGTAGATAGCATGCTATTATGATTATTAACGCGCTATAGATGTCCTGGTGTGACCCTATAATTTGTTTGGCTAGACGCTATTGTATAACGCGTTAAACTGTAAGTCATGATTACTCATGTGTGGTCGAATCAAGACAGAGTAGAGTCACAGTCGGACTTCCGTACGATGTCGCTCTACATGTGGGCAGTCTTTTGCTGTTCGCTATATATCATATAGCTGTTGCCCGCGGCTCCGCCCGCGTGGAATTCGGATTTTGTTCCAACATTTTTTCGTGCTATTAGTAAAGATGTATGGAAATCTGCCCGATTTATTGACATTAATGCTCACTGCTCCGCTCCCTTTGGTAGTAGCGTGATGATATATAGCCTATATTACTCCCAGATAGTGTAGCTTTCTATAAGTGAAAGAATTATTGAAATCGGTCCAGTAGTTTCGGAGCCTATTCATTACAAACATACAAAAATAGGTACAAATCTTTCCTCTTTATAATATTAGTATAGACTAGCTATCTCCTGCGGCTTCGCCCGTGACATACTTTAATCTCCCGTGGCACTTATTCAACCTATAGGTACATGTTATTTCTTCTTACAATAATGGTGCAGCAGTGAGGTGATAGTATATAGCTTATGGCCTTCCTCGGTGAATAGACTCCAAGACGTAGTATTTATTAATTAGTGTTTATTAATCTGTGCTCCAAGTTCCTAATTAAAAAAGTTAAGTTTTTCGTTCCTCAGAATTCAAACAAACCAACGCAGCTTTATAATTTTATGGGATGGGAATTAGATATAGGCACAGGGCGGAACACTCATGTGCTTTGGAAGTTGTTGGGGCTTTGGGAAAACCTAAGCTTAGATGTATTCGGGGAAAATTAAAAATATAGCATGTCTTGTGTAGTGTTAGCTGTAAAAACCGTAGTTACTGCAAAGTAACATAATATAGTAAAATGTACCGACAAGAGTTGACAGACTTGACAGCCGTAACTTTGTGGGCTAGTGCAGTGCTTCTAAGCATTGATAATTATGTTTTCTAAGACTAAATACATTTATAAACATTTACCTACCGTACGTCATAGTTGAGTTCATTAACCTGTGTCTCGTCAGCTGCAATCGTTTATGACCTTATATCCACAGCATTGCATTAGTCAAGTACAGATAATGACTGAAGTAACCGCTCTGCTTACTTCAATTAAAGAAAGAGAGAATGGAAGAAAAATATTTATTGCTAAGGATAACATAGGTACGTTTGGTTTTACTGATTGGGGTGAAACCAAGAAGCGCGTCCTTCTTTTTCCGGGGGCGTGGATACCGTGGTTCCCAAACCCGAGGGGGTCATCTCCCAATGCCGGAGATGGGCTGAGTTAGCTGGGGTGCGAGGGAAATGCCTTTTGGGCCACCTTACACCTCGGCGCTAGAAGACCCGAGACCGCGTGCGGTTTTAGTCGGTTCGATGCCGAGTGGTATCCGTGGGGATATCCGCACGAACATTATTCAAATAGTAAGCGTATAGTATTCGTAACGTTAAATCGTAGAATAGTTATCACGTGACCAAAACGTCACCCAAACCCAAAGAACATCAAAGTTTTTTTGTCCTGTGCCTTAACCTCACTACTTCTTTCGGCGATTTTATTGATCGAGAGAATCCCACCTTCATTCCCACTACTGTAACTCCTGTATAACAGGATCAACAGTGTTGACTCATGAACACACCGAGTCTGGCCGAGAGGAGTAGGTAAAGATATGCGTGGGGAAGAGACGTGATGCTGAGGCGGATTTAGAGTGATTTCTAGTCGCAAAATTGTCAAATTTTCCACTCACAACCAAATCACAATTCACAGTTGAAAAGATAAGGATCATATGTTTCGTTCGGAACTTTTTGTCAGTGCTGGCGAAACGCCACGCGAAGTATTGAATACCAGAGCGATCTGACATCCGGCATAATAGCGTGGTTAATATGTATGAATGTTAGTCAGATTTGTATTTTTAATATGTCTCAGAAGTCTTGCTACGCATTTTTCTATGCTTGAGTTTGTGACGTCTATATACTATTATAAAATTGTAAAGGAACTGTGTTAAAATATGTGTGAAATAGTATTGTGTTCCGAATCGTTAAAATAACATAGCCCAAGTATTTTTTATATCTCCCTATAGGGAGTCCAAGTATATTTTATATCTCCAATGTATAGGGAGATATAAAAAATACTTGGGCTATGTTATTTTAACGTTTCGGAACATAAAATTTTTTTTGGAATTATTGAGACTTTTTGGAACTCCTTTCAACCTCTATCTTAGAAAATATGTACTATAAAAAAGACAAGTGTGTTGAATCACTTACCTGTTGGTAAGTGATGATTATAGTCGACGGTGGAGCACGCTCGATTAAAATCATTTTAATTTTGATGTTTTGTAAGTGCCGTTTAATGATCTATACAGAATAAATGATTTTTGACTTGACTTTGACTTTTGAAGACTTCTAGGTTATAGCTTTACGGAAACACAGACTCAGACCCGCATTCCACTCTTTAGCAGTACGCTAATCGTTTTGTGCGTACGTAAATCCATGCTTCTATCATCATTGTATTAAAATGTACTATGTAGTTACTTGAGTATAATTCATTCGAATTTAACAATATCAGTTCATTATGTGGACACGAACAAATGTTTTACGGTTCATATATCTTTTTAGTTGGCAAATACCTTCATGTCCCCTCAAAGGAACAGTTAGAAATGTTTGAGAATCATTGCGTTATTAATCAAACGGAGCGATTTTCTCGTTATTTATTATGCTATAAAAAGGTTAAATAGCTTATTATCTGTTGAATGAGAAGTAATAAATATTATCTTTATGGTTTGTTTTGGCGGCCCTGCGAAGTTTTACAATGAATACTTTTCTAAGGTTGTTAAAATATTTGGTCGACTGCTAAGTTAGAGGTCGCGGGTTCGATTCCCGTTCAGTGCGAATATTTGTGTGCATGAACATAAATATTTGCATTGGTCTGGGTGTTTCTATGTAAGTATGATAAGTAGGTAGGTACCTATGTATTTATAAAAAATATTTAATAAGTAGGTATACTAAGCTAAGTTTATCCGCATTCTAGAACTCATAAAACAAGTTAGTTAAGCTAGTTAGTTATGCTTACTTTGGGTCTAGATTCCCCGGACGAGTTGGTGACCCCATAGTAGGTACTTCAAATACTTATTTATTTTCACAAACTACCCAAGTGGAAAGAAAACCACACTGGGGCATAATTCTTTCTGACATCGAGTTCTAATCACTGTCAAAACGTGGTATGTCGATGGAAAGACAAGAATGCGCGTAGTTACGGTACGGTTGGTCAATCAGAATAAGGGGCCTGTTCTAATTGATAAACATCACATTACAAGCTGGCTCGGGAGGTCAATTGGGGCGACCAATGGCGACCAGACGTCGCCCTGTCAATATTATGGTATTTTTTAATGTATATTTACCCGGTTACCACGTGTCGATATGATAATGCTATGATAAATAAATGTCATTCTTACCTTCACTGCCTCATTGAATAAGAGGGTCAATAATAATTCTCGTGATATGTTCAAAATTTTGTTCCGATTTCAATTCGATGTCACAATTATTAAAAAAGTATTGTTGTACCAATTTTTTTGAACTTCTTTTATACCACTTAGGTAGCAGACAAGCCCACGGCCCACCTGATAGGAAGCAGTCACCGTGGCCTATGGACGTGTGCAAATAAATTGACTTTACAAACAAACTACGTTCCTATAAAATATCCTAACTCACACACACGAGCCCTTGAACTTGCGATGCGCGGGCGCAACGAAAATAAACGCACGTTCATAAACACGCGCTTCTGCCAAACTTACATTTACTATTTAAGAAGTAGTCAATTTTTTTCGCAAAACATTTGCGTTATGGATTTGCGGAGTTATTTTTTTTACGTGTAAGTTTGCTGGCACAGATTATGTTCGTAAAAATATTTTTTTAGTTACCTACTCAACTATCTATACTATATATCCTACAAAGAAAGAAATCTAAGTACTTATCTATTATGAGTCCGTTTTTTGCCAGACAAACGGACTGTCCCATCCTCTATGACTCCAAGCCCTTTCCATCACCGAACGACCATACATTAGGCATGTGCGAAACATGTCCGGGAGCGGATTGAACATGGAACGGTTCCTTATACAGTCGGAACCATGTTCAGTAACCATGTCCGCGGACACGTTTCCCGGACATAGTTCATGCAATCAACGCTGATATAACATGTGCAGATATACAGGGTCTCCCGTAATGAATGGATAAACCGTAAACTGGAGTTGCTCCGGATGTGAGGCTATAAGAAAATCATATCATTTTGCTAGGGTTGTCAACCATATGGTAATGGCATAGACTTTTATACTTTTTTAGTAATTTCTCTACTTTTTTTATTAATTCCGTAGCCATTTCTTCAAATTTAAGTATTTTCGTGAACTTTTTTTTGTATTATACTCTTAAAGACGTGTATCATTCACTTTTGATATGATTTTAGGTGTCCTTAACGTTAAACGTTAATAAAATAGTCATTTTAAGAGAATTTTTTAATTTCTTTTTCTTAACATCAACTTTTGATCATCTACTGTGAAAAAAAAAAGTACGGCGCTATAGCTGCCCATGATCTTAATAAATTGTCCAGTATGTGTAGTTTCTAAAAAGGTATAACAATGTGTACTTTTAAAGCAACATTATGTTACTAGGAGCAAGAACGTTTATCAAGGTCAAAATTTAGATTTTTCAAGTAATGTTAAAAATAGTTGTAAAACTCGCCTTAATGATTTTATTCTATCAAGATACTTTATAAAAAAACTAACAGGCCACTAACTAGGATATTCAGAATGAAACCAAGTTGTTTAAAAAAAAAGAATTTAATGAAATACTTAAACTAAATGTTCAAAATGTCTTCCGCCGGCAGCAATGCATGCTCGGCAACGCCTAATAAAAGATCTTTTAATCCGACGCGCATAACCAGCTTCTTCAATTTTACGAGCCGCTACGTGAATGCGCGTACGCAATTTTGTCAAAATAGGTAGAATCTTCTCTCATCTGCCGCAACAAAACGTTACTCTAGCAGCCCAGTCCCTCGGCATTAATGTTTGAACCCTTTGATAATGATAGGGATACAATTCGTGCCTCTTTAAAATTCTGTGTACAGATGTTCGCCGTGAAATAGCACTTATGGACGTACCATGGTCCTCTTCGACTATTTCTAGTACTTCGTCTGCATTGTGTCGTTGAGGTCGTCCTGCGCTTGTCCCGCCTATGCCACTTCCCGGAAATCGTCCTTCCATAAATGCATTATGTACTCTGATGAAAACACGGTAATCAGGATTTCGCGCATTTGGATATCTTTCGCGATAAACACTAGCAGCTCCATTGGCGTTGCCATTACATTCGCCGTAAATGAAATGCATGTTTGCGTATTCGGCGGGCGTGTATTGTTGAGGCATGAGACAAATTTCACAAAAACTTTTTCAAACAACAAGTCCAATCGATAGCAGAAAACGAAGTCCGTAAATGTTTGCAAAGTTGTCAGTATCACCACGTTAACAAGTCCAAATCACAAGGCAAATCAAAGTCCGATATTAGAAAGCAGTAACAAATTGACGAAACTAATGAAAACAAAAAAAACTGGAGGAACTAAATTCTTTTTTTTTAACAACTTGGTTTCATTCTGAATATCCTAGTTAGTGGCCTGTTAGATTTTTGTAAAGTATCTTGATAGAATAAAATCATTAAGGCGAGTTTTACAACTATTTTTAACATTACTTGAAAAATCTAAATTTTGACCTTGATAAACGTTCTTGCTCCTAGTAACATAATGTTGCTTTAAAAGTACAGATTGTTATACCTTTTTAGAAACTACACATACTGGACAATTTATTAAGATCATGGGCAGCTATAGCGCCGTACTTTTTTTTTCACAGTAGATGATCAAAAGTTGATGTTAAGAAAAAGAAATTAAAAAATTCTCTTAAAATGACTATTTTATTAACGTTTAACGTTAAGGACACCTAAAATCATATCAAAAGTGAATGATACACGTCTTTAAGAGTATAATACAAAAAAAAATTCACGAAAATACTTAAATTTGAAGAAATGGCTACGGAATTAATAAAAAAAGTAGAGAAATTACTAAAAAAGTATAAAAGTCTATGCCATTACCATATGGTTGACAACCCTAGCAAAATGATATGATTTTCTTATAGCCTCACATCCGGAGCAACTCCAGTTTACGGTTTATCCATTCATTACGGGAGACCCTGTATATGAAAAGGTTCAATTTTTTTTTATATAGGTACTACTGAGGTAGCAGACAAGCATGTGTTTAAGTATATAGTTAATATTTAAAATGAGATCAGTTCAGAACAATATTTGCATTTTCCTTTTTTTGAGTCCTTTTGTTCAATAAAATGATCCCAAAGTATGCTGATTTTTCTATGAGATGGCATTTTCAGATGAAGTAAATAATAAGAAAGTTCTCAAAGCCTTATATTTTCGAAATAATTGTCATAAATAAAAACTGCACTACCCAGCTATGTGCAAAGTAAATTACTATTTAAATCTATTCACTTAGGTACTCACTATAGAACTCAATAAACGATTATTACTTATCAAAGACAGTGTAATTTGTTAAAAATAATTGGAAAGTATGGTGTAAATAAAGTATTCGGAACACGCACGCATTCGCAACTAATAATTAAATGCACCTAAACGCTAAAATACGAACGTCGCCGCAGTCACTGCGCAAGTAGATAATTACGTAACACGAAATGCGACTCGGTCCGGTTCGGCTGCTGTTCGCAAACCCGAACCGCTCCGGCCGAACCTGCACATGCACATCGGAGTATACTCCGCGCCCCGCGCGCCGCGCGCCGCGCGCGCGCTCCATTCATTCCATGCTCCGAGTTCGCTTACTCGTTCCGGACATGAACATGGTGGAACTGTTTAGGCGGAGCGGCCGGATCGGAACTATATAGCTCCGGGAAAGGACATAGTTCCTGGAGCTATAACGGTCCGGAACTACTCACCTCTACCATACATACGGCGATGCGCTATCCTTATAATGGACATTCCGCTCATACGCACGAACCGCTTCAGCAATATGATCATTATGCGTACTGCTAAGGAGTGGAATACCCTGCCTGAGTTCCGGAGAGCTATAACCTGGGACTCTGCAAGTCAAGAGTGAATAGGTTGTTTCTAGGCAAGTGTGCTCCATCATCGTCCACATCTACACTGGATCTGGCCACGTTAGATGCCGTGCACTATAACCGGTGAGATAATAGACAAACGCGGGAGTATCGGCTATAAAAAAATAGCCACATGGGAAAGATACCTCTAGTGTAAGCAAAGTTCTTGGCTAGCAGAAAAAAAAAGATTGTTTTTATCTATAAATATGCTGTTAGTATTCAAAACTATTATCTCGGCAACTTATGCGTGCTATTATTACCTATATAAATATCGTACATGTGTGTCGCGTATCTAATTATGCTAAAAAGTAAATTAGCATATTTATTAATAAGCTACTCGTACCAAAACTGTTCACAATTTGCTTTGTATTTTTATATATTCCGTTGTATTCCGCAACACACAATATGGAAACCTTAAGTGTGTCTAGAGGGTCAAAATTCTCGTAATAAAATATGTTCAAAATTCAGTTCCGATCTCATCTCGATCTCACGAATGTCAAACTTGACGCATACCTAGGTACCTAAAGAGGGAAGAATACGAATTAAATAATTAACTGTTGAAATTTAGAATCACACTCTTACAACACCTATCATTGCAAAGTCTAAGTTTAAAATACCTTACTTGCCTTTTTTCAACTTTCGGTCACGATTCAGTCACTTCATAGTTTCTTACGAGAATAAACCGCTTCTTCATTTTTTTAAATATTGCAATATTTCACCCGGATATGATTCCAATATCGCCTAATGCATAAAATAACATAAATATATTATAAAAAAAAATATTTTACGTGTGTTCACAATTTGAATTTTGTGGTTCCCCATTGCAATGGAGTCATGACCTACCATGATGGCACTCTGCTTGACGGCTTCATCAAATGCTTTTTTACTACGCTTAAAAGACCCATGATTTTAGTTACCTACTGTACTAACATTCTAGATTCATCATTCATCTTTAACCAAAATGTCGCGTTACTTTTCATAATAAACGTTACAGTGTATATTATATCATAGGTGGGCGACCACCAACCAAGCTGCATGCAAATTGTGCAAGTACAATGACAAAATGTGTTCAGACTACCGATAGACTCCCATTCAAAACTATTGTGAGAATTACGACTGTAAATTATATTACAACTGACATCGCTTCACGTAGGTTCAGAACCATCTCACCCTCTTTTTTTTAATATCGGTCACGTCAATTCTGACTTCACCTCGCCTGATGGTGAGCTAAATGTAAAGTCGCAGGAAGGGAGTCCCCATCATACATACACCGACAGTGCCATAATGGTGGCCCTTTTTTTTCCGTGCGGAATTCCTCATGGATACCCACCCCGCGGCCAGCGGGGCAGGTTATGTCGGACTCTTACCGACTAAAACGGCACGCCGTCTAGGGTCTTCTGACGCCAGGATGTAAGGTGGCCCAAAGAGCATTTCCCTCGCACCCCGGCTTGACCCGGGCCATCTCCGGATTTGACGGCCTCATCAAATGTCCCGCTTATAGGACCCGGGACTGTAGGAGGAAGGAGCTGGTAAATAACGTTTTGGAAAGACCGTATTACAATTTTTATTAGAAGGAAAAACGAAATAAAAAACTTGACGGAGCAGTAATCTAAAATGTTAACAAATCATGTCTAAAAATTATTTATTGTTAAACTATTAAATTACGACCATGTATGAGTGCTACGGGTGATCGAAGTATGTCACGGGCGAAGCCCCGGGCATAGTTACAATAAACGTAATGAAAGCTTTTTTTATACTACGTAGGTGGCAGACAAGCACACGGCCCACCTGATGGGAAGCGGTCACCGTGGCCTATGAACGTGGGCAACACTAAGGGTGTCACACACGAGCTGCCCACCCTGAGGGGAAGAGGGGAGGGCTAGGAAGGGATGGGGAAGAGGGGTACAGTGAGCTCTGGCTACTCTACTTACCGGCGGGAACACAACACGATGGTTATTATGGCCGCGGTGTTCTGAAGGGTGGAGGTACTACCCCAGTCGGACGGGAGATATACCGTCGCGTCCTCCTCAAAAAGTCTTTTGCGACCGGTTGTCATGTGAACATAAAATTGGTAAAATAAATAAAGTTAATATTTATTTATATGAAAGGTGTGAACAGTCACACACGTCATAGATATTTGTCGTCACATAGGTGGGTAATTACAACTTAAACAACGTCTTCTGGGTATGACGTTTATTTGTTTAGCAATGACAGATCCACACTAATATTATAGATGCGACCTCCGTTAATTGTTCTGTGGATGCGACAGTAAATTCATTAAATAAATACTAGCGAATTCTGGCTTCATACAATTGTTGAAAACAGGGTAGGACATTGACATTAATAAGCTTACTTTTTTTCATGCGGTACGATCGGCTATCAGGGGTGTTTATGTCGAACTCGAACCGACTAAAACCGCCCACCTATCCGAAGGCTCAAGTACAGGAGTGTAAGGTTACCAATAAGGCAATTTGGCTGACCTTGGGCTACCTAAGGAGTTAAGATGGCCTCTTAGAACCCTCGATAGGGATGCGCGTGGTTCTTTAGATTACCTATAAGGTTTTAAATTTTTCTAACTCTTCCAATAGTAGCCCATGTTACGTCTTATAATATTTCCTATCTGCTAGCGAAAGTCCCGTCCAAATCTGCCCAGCCGTTCCAGAGGTCACCTCTTTCAAACAGACGAAACACAGACTAATTCTCAGCTTCCTCATTATTATGTATCATAATATAATACACTCGTATGCATTGATTTAAAGCCTGTTATTTTCATAATGAACACAAAATTGAACTTTACTATCTTAATGGTTTCCTTCGTTGGCTATCAAAGATTTCTTTGTTTTTGTGATACTCAATTTGGATATAAATTATCTTCTAGAACAAAGGACGTATTCTCTATTGAACGGAATAGTACTTCAGCATCTATCAATAAATGAATTTCATGAATCCATTTTATCATCGTAGCAGGCCATGGAGCAAGCTATGCTTGGAGTTTCTTTGAAGGACAAAATTCGCAATGAGGTCATCCGACAAAGAACTAAAGTTACCGACATAGCTCGCAGAATAAGCAAACCTGCCATTTGCAATGGGCTGGCCAGATCTGTCGAAGGACCGATGGCCGTTGGAGCAAACGAGTCCTAGAGTGGAGACCACGAGTTGCAAACGGAAGGTGGGACGCTCCCCAACCAGATGGACCGATGACCTGAAAAAGGTAGCTGGGATAGACTGGATGCGGAAGGCGTAGAATCGGGTGGTCGTACATTGGGAGAGGCCTATGTCCAGCAGTGGACGTCGACAGGCTAATTGATTGATTGATTTTATCATCGCTCCACTCGCCACAGGCAGGGAATTCATTTGCTCCTCCCACGGTGCGCACTGTAAGGTATAAGAAAAACATTCCGCGCATGCTTAGGCTGTGGAATGATCTCCTTGCTGTGGTTTTCCCTAGCGACTACAATATGGGGTTCTTCAAGAAGGTCATTAGAATGTTTTAACAGGGTTGGCAGCGCGAGTGTGACATCCTTGGGGCTGCACACGTCCATAGCCCACGATGACCGCTTTCTATTCGCTGGACCTTGTGCTTGTCTGCCACTTAAGTGGTATAAAAAATGATTTTTCTGTTTCATACATCCAGGAACTTCATTCGTCTAAAATATTACTGAGTCTACCATGTTTAGAGCGCGGATGTTTACGCTCAAAGCCAATATGGGTGTCGTAAATTGTATGCTGTTACCTTGTTTAAAACTACCCATGCATGTTTGGAGTCAGTTTTTATACCTGTTGGCATAATATCGAACATGGTGGTATGGAAATCTTCAGGTCATGAGAATAGGTCTTCCGTTGCATAGTGTGTAATTGTGTATGCAATGCAGTTCTACTTAGGGAGAATGATTGTGTATTGTTTTCAGATAATGTCAAATTATATAAAATAATATTAATATAAAATCAAATTTTCTGACGAGAAGTACATAATCTATATCTATACTCTATACTTCTATACTCTACAAATATTATAAAGAGGTAAAGTTTGTGTGTTTGTATTTGTTAAATTGTAAGGGGTAATCTCGGGATCTACTGAACCGATTTTAAAAATTCTTTCACCAATAGAAAGCCACATTATTGCTGAGTGTCATAGGCTATTATATTTTATTGGAAAACTGGGATTTACACCCGGGCGAAGCTGGGTCCCGGGTCGCTAGTAATATATAAAGAGATATGGATGACACATTAATATTGTAATAGACAGTAGATTGGCTAAGCAGACATACATTTTTGGCACTGTCGTTTATTGATTTTGTTGCTTACGAAAGCTCATTATGCTTGTAATAGGTACTATTTTCTTATTATATTTAGCTCATACTGCTCATGATTTCGGGTGTAAATCAACCTTCCGACCGACCGGATTGCCGCAGGCAGCAGCATTTCCCACTTTCCGAGTGGGAAGTGCTGCTCGCCTCCGTTGTCCGGGTGCACCGCGTGGAGGTTCCGGCGCCTACTCTGACACCTACACTGGCAGGCTCTGGTATTGGCTACCCTTTCGCATTTGGAGGTCTGGCTGCAGACTTATAGAAGCCGTATAAGCCAAACTAAATGGAGGAAATAAAGAAACTCACATACTTACCTAAATGAACTTTGAAAATATGGGCGTCTCACAAGCGAGCTAATAGTATTATTCATCTACTCGTTTGCGTCCGTTACTTGGTGTGTACACAGTTAGGTAGTCCCATCTCGCGTATAATATAGCGTTTATAATAGAAATGTCTTTACAATGAACTTGGCAGTGACACTAAATAGTGCAGCGCGTGTTCGGAGCAAACCAAAATAAATGCGCTGCGTTTTACCGGCTCTTAGATCCATTAGTCATATCGCGTTCGTTTACTCACTTACCTATACTTACCTGTTAGCTATTTTTTATTTATTTATTTATTTTATTAGGTGTATAAACAGTTCACAATCATAGTACAGCAACTTAGATCTAAAATATTTAAAAAAAAGCTATTGTTGAGAATTGTACGGACTAAGCATTCCAATGAAGACTACAAATCTGGGTATGTTGAATATGTGTACGGGTGCACACGCGTACAGGTGTACACGCATACAGGTGTATACGCATACAGGTGTATACGCGTACAGGTGTATAATATACGCGTACAGATATATACACGTACTGGTAACTGCGCGTACACCTGGGCCTTGATTCTGCTAAAAGCAAACCACTGTAATACCACTGACACTCTAAAAATGCTATTTAGTTGTACACTTTACCGTTATACAGTTAAAGTCTAAAATCAAATGAAAAGAATTCATTCAACTTTTTCATTCGCTTTACAAAATATCATTTGACTTTAGACTTTAACCTGATAACAATAAAGTCTACAATTAAATGGCATTTTTTAGAGTGTCAGTGGTATTACAGTGGTTTGTCTTTAGCAGAATCGAGGCCCTGTACGCTACTGTATACGCGTACACCTGTACGCTACACTGTGATGTTCGCTTGTAATTTATTGTTTATATTCCGATAGTTTGTATTCCCGTATGCGAAAGTTTTCCGCCAATTTTTGGCAAAAATTTCGGGCGCTCTCCGGTCGCCTTCTGAACGGAAAAACCTGGAGGGAAGGCAACCCTAGCGCTATGAACTACATAAGTCAAATGAAATTGTACTTTTGCGAGTTTTGCCAATTAACTAAGGTCACTATAGGTTACGATAATCGTTATTGGTTATCGATTGCCACAAACAGAGAGACCACTATCTCCAGATTATAATATCGACGGTTGAAAGGCCAAAGGTACAAGCGACATAAGCAGTTTACAGGAAAATCACTGTGTAGTAAAGGGTTTATGATGTAGTTTAGGACCGTTTTTCTTTGAAAATTTGTTGTCGTCTGCAGCCTTTTGCAACCGCCGTCGGTGTAATGAATAATAGTGGTAATAGTTTATGTATTTACACTATCTACCTGTTCTGATTTTGATGCTCCGGCGCAAATTTCATTCGGTTATCAGGGTACATTTGAACCTTAACTAGCTATGCTATGAATGCTATATACCTGCTTGTACATGCACCATTTATGCACCATATTGTATATAAAGAAATGCCATTTTGTTATGTGCCTAGCGGTAAGTAGGCTAGCCAGAGCTCATGGGAGGGATTCTGTGCTGTTAGCACAGAAACTTCTCTCCTGTTCTCCCCCCTCCCTACCCCACCCACAGGGTAGTCGTTCACACACTCGCGCTGCCGAGTGTGTGACACCCCTTGGTGTGGCCGCTTCCCATCAGGTGGGCCGACGAAGCGCGACGCGACGGCCTAACCTAATAATTACATAATGCCTATAATCCTCAAAGGGTATGTATAAATTTAGTCGGTTTATGACATTGGTAATAATATTATAATGTAAGTAATAAATTATTTTGTGCCCGGTTATACCCACACAACATTCCAAACAGATCTTAGGTGATTCTTACCGCGGTTCGAAACGACACCTTCAAAAAAAGTCTTCGGCGTTTCGCACCGCGGTGTGAAACGCCACCTTCAAAAAGAGCTCTGGGGCGTTTCGCACCGCGGTATGAATCCGTTGTGGTGCGAATCGCCGAAGGACCCCGTGTGGGGTGCCTCCTAAGCTGTATATAAAAAAAATTAACAAATGGTAATAATTTTTATATGGTAACCGGGACCGACGAAGCGCGACGCGACGGCCTAACCTCTGAGTCTCGAAAGAGTCTTAATCATCTTAATGTGTAAGGGTCCGTTCACACAGACCGGCTCGGAGAGGAGAGCAGATTCTTATCACGTTGAAAACAGAGTTTTTAGTATTTGTAGTAAGGTTTATTTTTGCATCTGCACTGCTTTTGTCATAATGAAAATCATTTGTCAGTGTGAAAAGAAAAATGCGCGCCGATGCTCTCCAAGCCGGTCTGTGTGAACGGACCCTTAAGATCGGTCACCCACACAAAACAAAGAAAAATCCTGTCACCCATCTCAAGACTGACTAAGTTCTATACAAAAAATGCTACACAGTGCTTGAATCCGCAGATATATCACGCATAGCCGGCATAGCAGATAACGAACAGTCACGCACGTTTATTACAAAAACGCAAAATCTTCCATTACACATTAGTCCATAATATCAGTTTCTTGATCAAAGCCAATACTGTTAAATCGCTAAAATGACACTATAATACCTAGGAAGACAGCTTGCCATCTGCGCTAATGATAATACTATTGATATATAATTTTATCTATTGTTTTTTCTTTCACCGATTCTGATAACAAGTGTCTTCTATGTTTGCTAGAAAAATGCCGGGGCCATCTTGAAACCGTACATTTTTTGTATTGGTTACTTCAATACGTTGTCACCTCGCCTGATGAAAGCTAAAGGTTAAGTCTCAGGAATCGGGGTCACTATTACATACACTGATAGTGACAATGGTGGCCCTCAACTTGACGGCCTCATGAAAGAGGTGATTGTCGTCGCAGCACTGGGTGATAAAGAGCAGATATTGGTTGGACAACCATCGCCTCAAGCCCCGCATATGCACCTGCTGAACCTTGAACGCAATCCAACCGGGGTTGGATTAGTATGGAGGGTTTTTCGTAAAAGTGCACGGTGTACCTCAGCTTGACGGCTTCGCGAAATGCTTTTTCTGACCCCGCTTAAAGGACACACTGTAGGAGGAAGGAAACACGTGCGCTGGTAAAGAATTCAGATGACCCAAGGTCAGCCGGAATTAGAGGAAAATGCCTAATTGGATAACCTTACACCCCAGTAATTGAGACCCGAAACGGCGTCGGTTTCCGAGCGCGTCGTGGTAGGACAGAGATGAAGCTATACACGGCTTATACCTAGCTTCATCTCTCTCCCTTAGCTAAGCGACCCTAAACTGAACGGTTTTTAGCGCGTTGTGGTAAGGCCCCCGACATTTTTCACTCCGAGACTTTACCTTTTGCTTACCATCAGGCGAGGTGAAGTCATATTGACGTGACCGATATATAATATAAAAAAAAGTAGCCGGGTGGTGGCGGAGTACGAGGAAACCGCCTTTTGTGTCACCACGGCTTTTTAAGACACGATAATGGCGTGCGGTTTTAGTCGCTAAATCTTACGCTTGTTTGATCACAATCGGTTGAGTAGAACCGGCGATATACAGGGTGAATTTTTCAAAAGGGATTGGATGGCCAAATCCGAAACTATAAGGAATAGCGAAAAATGCTCAAAGGAGTCACGAGCCCGATTTTGATGAAACTTAAAACCTCATCATTAGATTTTTGAAAAACCAATAATCCTAGCTAGGAATCGATTTTGAAAAAAAAAACACACCCTATATTATTACACCATACGATAGTGTTGCTATTAAGGATCATATTCAGGGAAGTAATGACATACCGCAAACTAAAGGAAAGAGCTCATCTTTAACAAAATACATTTTATTTTTCTTACATTAACTGATTAATGGTTCAAAATGTAGACCATTGTTTTCAATACATAGCTGGATTTGAGACTTCAAGGATCGTACTGCATTCAATATTACAATGTTATTGATTCCGTTTAGAATATTCTCCAAAGAACGTTTCAAGTCATCAAATGTGTCTTTATAAATTTAGTTTTTGACATGCCCCCAGAGAAAATGATCTAAGGGAGTAAGATCAAGGCACAGGACCATGCCTTGCAATAAAATTGTCGTCAAACTGCTGAATACAAATCCCTTTTATAAGCTATTATGGGCTGGAGCTCCATCTTATTTAAAAAAACATCAATCATCATAATCATTCTGAGTATAATTTAAAACACGGAATAGTTACGATCTTTTCTGGGATTTCGAACGAAACAAATAGGTAGATGAAATATGAATTTTATTAAATTCCGTAATTTCCTTAAATTTGCCGTATATCATTACTTCGCAGAATTTGATCCTTAACAGCGACACTATCGTATGGTGTAATAATAAAGGGTGTGTTTTTCTTTTCAAAATCAGCAGGTTCGATTCTCAGCTAGGTTTATTGGTTTTTCAAAAATCTAATGATGAGGTTTTAAGTTTCATCAAAATCGGGCTCGTGACTCCTTTGACCATTTTTCGCTATTCCTTATAGTTTCGGATTTGGCCATCCAATCCCTTTTGAAAAATTCACCCTGTATAGGCAAAACATACGAATCCCGACATCGTGCGGGCGGAGCCGCGGGCGTAAGCTAGGTTTACTATAAAAAAATACCAATTGCATTCCTTATGGGAAACAATTATTAAATCTATAAACATCTTGCGTTCTCATTATGTCACACGTCTAAAACAATAGAACAAAAACAATTATGAGTTAATAATGGATCATTGAAATATATTTATAACAACTACACTATGGCTACATTTATCTTATTTAGTAGCTGATACCCGCGACTGCTGACGGTGAAAGAAAAGCATTGTGAGGAAACCCTCCTAGAAGAAATTCTAAGGACATGTCCGATCCACCAACCCGCATTAGGCCAGCGTGTGTGGATTAAGGCCTAAACCCTCTCAGCTCTCTCGTTAGAGGAGAGGAGACCCGTGCCCAGCAGTGGGACATAAATGGGTTACTATTATTATTATACCCGCGACTCCACCCGCGCGAAGGTTAGTTATCGTTTTTTTTGGTCGTATCTCTGGTTTTACTAAACTAATTGCAATCAAGCATTTCATATTGCCATTGCCATGCGTCGCGTTTGACCATATTTCACCTGATGGTAAGTGACCACGACGGTCGACGATGGAGTACGCTTGCCTAGAAGCAACCTTCCCTCTAGACTTAAAGACTCCCAGGTTTTAGCTTTTCGGACATAAGACTCAGGCAGGGCATTCCACTCCTTAGCAGTACGCATAATGAACGTAGAAGCGAAGCGATTCGTGCGTATTAGCGGAATGTCCACCATATAACGATGGTGCATCACCGTATGTCTGGGCCTCAAGTCTGCTATTTTACGTTAAAGCACAAGCCAGTGGCATTCCACTGACACACTATTGAAAGTCAACTAACACTGATCTAAAAAACGGCAGTCTGCTAACGTAAAGTCTCAATGACAATAGACTGTCGATGTCGCTAGAATTGTACTGGCTCGTCAGTGGTGTCAAAATGGTGGTGTCTGCTACCATTGCCATTTCTTTAAAATCAAAACTACCATTCTGTTGAAAATTCAAAATTTAGGTATAAGTTTTTTTATTTAGTTCCCCATAGTTCATTTTATAAGTATGTATCATTATATATTGATACAAACGTGTAAACGTGGCAACAACCAGTTAATTCACCGTAAAAATGAAATAATTGCATTTTATTAAATATCGAAATGGTATATTTAATTATCCCGAAATGGTAATATTCTTTGACCGACCACTGATGAGCCATTGAACGTATTGTGCCATTCCAGTGAGACTCAACTGCTATTGTGAGTTTATATTAGCAGAATGCCGTTTTCTCATCAGTATCAGTGGAGTCTTAGTAGGATGACAGCGGCTTGTATGTACGTTAACACTGATGCGAACACCGCCATATTGGTTTTAATTGGACAAAGGGACGAAAAACTTTGAGGCGATAGAATGTCGAAGGAGCGATGTGTAGAACGTCGTAGAATATTTATTAATTTATTTATTTATTTAATAATAGTTAAACTTTAAGAGAGATTCCTCTTGACGTATACCGTTGGTATTTAAGGCGTGTATCCCCCCCCCCTCCCCCAACCTCCTTATGATCAAATTCATCGGCATCGCTTCATTCCTTAGCATCCAGTATTCACCCGGGGTCCGCTCTCTTGTTTTGATGTATCGTGACTTTTACAGGAGCGACTGCCGTCTGACCGCTCCGGGTCGAGAGGGAAGCCTGCACCAGAGCCTCGTCTGTTAATCAGTTGAGTGAGATCGATTTTGACCCGGAAGAACCTATCCCCCCCCCTCACCTCCCCCCCTCTCCAATTCAAAACATGATATATGCAATTCATCTTCTGTTATTCACATACATACTAAATGTCAGACAATGCACGTTTTCGTTGTTTTGACTCCGCCCCCCCAACTCCCCACCACTTCGATACCTACTTTTCTCTTTTCTTTACTTCTTATCCTTCTAATATCCTCTGCAAAACTTTGCTATTGCGTCTGAATTAAAACGATCAACACTATATTATACGCTGCCAGCACGAAACACTTGCGAAAAAGTAGTGTCTGCTGGATGGTAGTTCAATAGTCGTTTAATGACAAACAGCCATCATAAAAATTTCGTCAGGTCATTGAAAAAACTGTCAAAAATTTAGTAGAATACCATTTCATGAAGACATCGAGACGTCATCGATTTGCAGACTACCGTTTGGTATCAATGACAGTTCAGTGGCAAGTCATCGCCAGACCAATGGTCTGAAATAGTTAGCAGAATACGAAAAGTGCAAAACCATGCCGACTCACTAATTCGTGCAAGTGCACCGCGATATTTGTGTTTTGTTTTAAGTTTCACTCGCATTGTGGGTTTATAACACCATACCACACCATTTTTAATTATTGTACGTGGATACACAACACGAAACACTCACTAAAAAGCAGTTTCTGCAAACCTAATGATAGCTCAATTGTAGTTCAATGACAAAAACCATCCTGAAGTCATTGAAACAACTGTCAAATAATAGTAGAATACCATTTCCCAAACAATTACGAAGACATCGCGACAACATCGAATTGCAGATTACCGATTTGTATCAGCGACAGTTCAGTGGTGAGTCATCGGTAGGATGTCGGTAGGCCATTGGTCTTTTAAAAGTTAGTAGAATACGAAAACAGAAAAACCGTGCCGACGACACTCCATCGACACACAACTGAGATACTATTGAAATAGCAGACTTGAGGCCCTGGGCCTCGATTCTGCTAAAGGCGAACCACTGTAATACCACTGACACTCTAAAAATGCTATTTAATTGTAGACTTTACCGGTATACAGTTAAAGTCTAAAATCAAATGAAAAGAATTCATTTAACTTCTTCATTCGCTCTACAAAATATCATTTGACTTTAAACTTTAACGAGATAACAATAAAGCCTACAGTTAAATGGCATTTTTTAGAGTGCCAGTGGTATATTAGTGGTTTGTCTTTAACAGAATCGAGGCCCTGGTCGTTCGGTGATGAAAAGGGCTTGGAGGAATCAAGTTATGCAACCCCAGAGTACATTCAACAAAGGGGATGATGCAAACATACTTATATGAAGGCAAGTTTAACTGTGAAGAACCAAATAACATAATTTCTCCACGTCATAATTAAAATAATGTTTTGCATAACAGTCCCTCCTTCTATAAAGGATTATAGAAGTGAAAGTGTCTTAAAATTATGATAATTTGGGTGATACTGCAGTTGTACGATAGTAGCTCTATCTATAGGTGCATAGCACGCGTTACTAGATCATACGAAATGAGTATTATGTCCTAGTTCGGGCGTAAAGAACTAGATGGCGCTACTAGTACATGTAGATCATGAATTATTCTGAAAATCGCAAGATCTAGTTTTTATTTGATAGAAAATTTAACAATTTACGTATTATTATTTGTTGTTTAAAATGAATTGCTTTCTATTATAAGAGAAAATAAATGATGATACTTTTTTTATTTTTTTGTTTATTAAAAAGAAAATAATCTATACTACCTATTATAAACTTGTAAAGTAGCTGTGTCTGTATATTGGAGATTATGTAAAAAAATACTTCGGTTATGTTGTATCTTAGTTCTGGTATGTAGTAGTAGTGTATGTAGGTATGTAGGTCTTGTTATATGAACGATTCTAAGGATCAAAGTCATAGTCTTTATTCAGATCCAGTCAGCTGTTTTTGCGTGAAAGAGTAACAAACATACATCTAAACATCCGTACCTACATCCATACATTCTTACAAACTTTCGCGCTTATAATATTAGTAGGATTTGAGCCCAATCTGACCTCAGGAAACAAGATAACATAAACTCACGCCTATATCCCCGAAGGGGTAGGCAGAAGTGCTAGCACCCACATTTCACCAGTTTATGTTTAGGTCTCAATGTAATAGGTGGCGAGCCTATTGCCATTAACCGGGCACTTATAAACCTGCGATAAATACACACATAGGAAACAACAGAGCAAGTTAAAATGTAGCTTGTAAAAAACTGTAAAGAGTTATGCCAGTTTAAAACCATTAGTATGTAAGGGAGCCTCTCATCTTGACCTGATTCCTCCGTCCTTAAGCACGCGCACGCGCAGTCGGTCGGACATTTCCACGCGTCTAGACCAGTTGATTACCTACTGCGGGAAGTTACGTGTCAATTTAATGAGATAAAATTGTATAATATGGCAATACTGCTTTTCGGTGTGACAGGCTCAGTTTGTAGGTTAGGCCGGTCTTTTGAGTCATAGCTTTTGGCGAAAATATCGATCAGCTTAATGTTGCAAATGTACGGGGAAAAATATAAGTGAAAAAAAAGGAGCAACGGAACCGACAGAATTTAATATAGATCCAGACATTAACTAAGAAGAAGAAGAATATTGTAAATGCGAAAGTAACTACGTTTGATACGCTCTCACGCTAAAACTACTGGTACAGTGATAGATTAGAGCTTGGGTAAAAACATAGGCAACAGCTAGTCTTTCGTATAATAAATGAAACATGAAAAATATTAGCTACCTACTTGATCCTCTTGTGATTATAATACTACTTATAAATAAAAGGGCCGGCCCTACCCTCGGAAGTCGGGCCCGCCCGCCGGGCAAAAAACGCCGGTCAGATTGCAGTGACATACTATTGCCTATCCTGCGATGTGACTAAAGCGACCAGGTGGACATAGTGAGGTTTAGTGGGTATGCCCTTTAGGGAGAGTCCCACATAGGTCTACGGGTTTTCCCCAAACTCGGAGATATCATGCATAAGCACGCATTCCTCACTTAAAAAAAAAAAAAAAAAAAAAAAGGTTAGGTTAGAAATAGCATCTTCCTTGTTTATACTACTTAAGTGGCAGACAAGTACACGGCCCACCTGATGGGAAGCGGTCACCATGGCCTATTCACGTGTCAGGGGTGTCACACTGGCGCTGCTCCAGTGAAACCGGCCGAACCAACCTTTGAAGATATATTATAATCTTCTTGACTCCCGGGGCCCCTGATTAATTTTCTCCTGAAGATATTGCGTAGAACAATGACCACATTATCAATTGTTTGTCTTATAAGGAATCATTAATTACATCAGTATCACCTTAAGAATGGACCGCGTGAATATCCTGCGTTTGAGGGTATCGGGGTTCGAGGCTAGCTATTAAAATATACGAGAAAATACGCGTACTATTACAAAAATATTTTGCATTGGGTGGAAAACGAACCCGCGTCCCCTATCGTAGCAGTCGAATGCACTACCGCTACGCCACAGATGCCGTCATAACAGGATTTCAATTAATTAAAAACGAAAATTATCTCAATATCATAATGGTATTTAGACTGATAGTAGCATCCATTACTACCAACCGATAATAGCACAAATTAAAATAACTCGTTTTTGCTAATACGATAAGAGTATTATGGTATTTGTGTCTCAAACATGAGGGTGGTATATAGAGCGAGTATTTTACATATAGCTAATAAGATTAGATAAAACTATGTGTACGAGCAATTACCATAGATCTCATAGATCATTTTGATACTCATATATCATTGGTGAAAAGATATCTATGGACGTCATGATGAGGCAATACGGTCTCGAATTAAGCGATTCGGTGTTTCCTTTCTTTGTCGCGTGGCTAAGAACTGCCTCCGTAGACAAGTGCAAAGCGTAAATCGCTAAGGAAACGAACAGATCAGGCCGACCAATCACATCCAAGCTCACGAGCTGGAGTGTGATTGGTCGATCTAATCTTTTCTATTCCTTAGCGATTTAGACTTGTGGCACTTGTCTACGGGCCCAGGAATGCTCTGCCCGCACACGTGTTTCCTTTCTACAATCCCGGGTTCTTTAAGCGGGACGTGAAAGGTATCTGTCTAGGCCGTCAAGGTAGGGACCGCCGTTGTGGGACGAAAGGTGTCAAGAATGGCGGCCCTTATCCTCTAGACTTTACTCTAGCTTCTGACCAACCAGCGGGGTTAAGTCAATTTGACAGAGTGTATATAAAAAAGACTTCTGGTCATTAACCGTCACTCCACAAGAGATGACGTGTTTAAAAATGGAATTAATTACTCAAATCGTTACGACACTGGGTATTAATTGAGACCGCTCATTGCAGAATCAGGTCACCATGAAGTACTTGATAAGGTTGACCGTATTCGGAATAGTTATGTTTGGACTTATCACGCAAACCATTCAATCGTAATCGTATGGACTTTTTTATTATCCTGACTTCTTCTTCAATCTAGCGTTAATCCCAGTCGCATCCAAAGCTTTCACCTCGGAGTCTGGGGTCAGCTTTACCAGTCTTAACTGTGGATTTGGCTGGACCTCGATATTTTCCGTGAGCGACTGCCATCTGACCTTCACAACCCAATGGTGACATTAGGCGATATCGAAGCATTGCAGCTAGACCGTTGTTGTTAACTTTTTAGGGCTCCAGCTACCCGTAACGACTGCCATAGATGTTTGTTTGTATGGCAACCGGGACCGACGGCTTAACGTGCTCTACGAGGCACGACCAGACCAATGCAAATACGAAAGCGGGGATCGAACCCGCGCCTCCTGCGCAGCGGCCACGTTCACTACCGCTACGCCAAGTCTTGTAATAAAGAAATACATAGTGCAGACGGTCACCGATGTTGTGTGTTTGAGGTCATTAAACTGTCTTTGAAACTAAAGTCGCTTTAAACTTCAACCTAATTAACATTTAGTATAGAGGTCCTGAGAAACATACACGTTTTACAAGACAGTAATTATCATTAAAACGGCGAACATCGCTCGGAGATGTGTAGATGCTACACGACACTACAATATGGGGCTATTCAAGAAGGACATTAGAAGGTTTTTACAGGGTCAGCAGCGCGTGTAAGACACGCCTGTAGGACACGGTGACCGCTTCCCATCAGGTGGGCCATGCGATTGTCTGCCACATAAGTGATATAAGAAGAGATTTTTAGGTGTGTATGAGACACTGATGAAATGGTTGACTTGGGCCCTGATTATCTTAGTCAGACTCCGGCAAGAGCATCAAGGCCCCAAGTCAATTTTAACTGCTAGTTGGCACATCTACTGATTAATGGAGGAGAGTGGACTCCGGGCTCCTTTTTTATACTACGTAGGTAGCAGACAAGCACATGGCTCACCTGATGGGAAGCGGTCACCGTGACCTATGGACGTGTACAACACTAAGGGTGTCACACAAGCACTGCCTACCCTGAAGGGAAGGGGGAGGGCTAGGACAGGTTGGAGGAGGAGGGGTACAGTGAGCTCTGGCTACCCTACTTACCGACGGGAACACAACACGATGGTTATTATGGGGCAGTGTTCTGTAGGGCGGAGGTACTTCCCCAGTCGGACAGCTCATTACAGACGGGAGATACCGTCGCGCTTACCTCCTAATAGAAACTTATTTAACTTATATTTTTGTTTACTTTCAGGTAAGCTGTCTAGACATCGCATAGTAAATATGGTCGGTAAGTAACATAACAAAAATTTACCAAAGACAGCGTGCAAACATTACACACATGTGTATGTAGTCACCATGGAGTCATGTGATTACATTTAACTGGCAGAATCACTGTCAAGTACAACAAATATTGAAAATGTAGAGCGGTAGATTAACTCTACACGATTCTGAGAACTTGTAGTAATTTGTGCTAGGCCGCTAGGGCCTGTGCCGACTGGCGGTATAAGTATGGTAAATGATTTTTATTGACAAATAGAAATAAAAATTGGATAGGTACAGATGTGTGTGGTGCTTCGTCGGGCAGAACCTCTGCGTGGTGCATCCTGGGTACAGTGTAGACCACGCTAAGGGTGGGCTATTTCTCTGAGCGCAGAGTTTTCAGGGGCCCGCCTGTATGGCCATCTTAAAACTGTAGATGGCCTAAGGTCCACCTCACCTCATATGCGAGTAAGCACCTCATGCTTGTTTTTAGCAATAAAATTTAGATATGTAATTTAATTCCGATGGAGCTCACAAATATATTTTATTATAACAAAATATTTTTTTTTTCAAAATTTTATGGCGACCATAACTCTGTTACAGATTTTTCATTGAAAATCGTTATAATCGTACATACTTTTTATCCTATACGTTTATTTCTATTGTTTATTGATAAGCCGTAATGCACCAAAATAGTTTTTCCACACATCAACATTTCACTGCTCACTCACTGAAGCAACAAATACATCTTACACGTACCTATTGTATATCACTGTTATCGTATCTGTCACAATAGTTATCAAGTAGGCTGTTTTCAGTTTGCTCCCATATCAGTGATCTTATGCCAACAGAGGCTTGTGTGAAGGGGTACACATTTATTTAGAAATAATACTGTTTCTGTGTTTTCTGGGTCGATGAGATACTCTGAAATGGCTTGGCAAATAACACAGTGTGCGTCTAATACAACATTGCTCTGTGGTTTCACCCTTGCAAGTCCCGGGGGGACGATTCTTTTAAAAAATATGTTCAAAATTTAGTTATAGTAACATATTCTTGTAAACAAATGAATATCTTTTTTGAAATTTGGGAGATCATTGTGAGATCGAGTCTAAACTAAGAGGATTCCAGCGACTGGACCGCAATTACTCGAACCGCAGTTCCAGTTGCCGGTTCTATTAAAATTAAAAGACTGCTTTTAGACACATTTTTATTACGAAAATTGGTCTTTTGATCTTTTGTAAATATAAAATTTTCGTGATATATTGGGAATACATAAAATGCTGTCCAATACATACTTCACGTTTCTCAGTATTAACATGTTAAATGATTCATACATGAACCCAATCGGCACTAATAAATGTTCAACTGCCTCAACCCGGTTCGAACCGGCGACAATAATGAAGGAATGTTTTGTTGCTAATCACCGCGCAGACGTTAATTTGTTCGTATGTTAGTTTTTACTCCTCACCAGAGATATAAGAGTACTTTTTTGTGTGACACTACGCTCTTGGCCCTTTCTGTTAGCCAATTGAGACGTTTTTAAAACGTGTGGTTTTAAAATTTACGCGAATTTGTAAAATTAAGAAACCGCGGTAGCCTAGTGGTTTGGGTAATGGACTGCTGAGACGAGGTCTCGGGTTCGATCCCAGGTTCACCATGGCACACACCAATGACTTTTCGATGCTTTTCGAAGTGATGTGTGTATTTATCGCAGGTTTATTAGTGCCTCGGAGAGCACGTTAAGCCGTCGGTCCCGGTTGCCATACAAACATCTATGGCAGTCGTTACGGGTAGTTGGAGCCCACAAAAGTCCAACCAGTCTAACTTGGAACTTCGATATCGCCATGGATCATAATGACCATTGGTTGTGGAGGTCAGATGGCAGTCGCTCCACGGAAAATATCGAAGTTCAGCCGCATCACAGTTAGACTTGAAAGCCGACCCCAACTGAGTTGGGAAAAGGTTCAGAGAAATGATGATGATGAATTTGTAAAATTAAAATTTCAAAAGCTAATTGAAAACGTAATCAGCTATGAGTGTTATGACTATACTATTATAAAATTGTAAATGTGCGGTACATTGGAATATTTAAAAAAATCTTGTCTGTTTGTTCGTCATTAACGTAAAAAGTATTGAACTGATTTTGATGCGGTTTTTATAATTCGATAGACCGTGGTCAAACTTAAAATCAGGCGTATGTTTGATTGGTTACGTAGAAGCAAAGTTGCGATAACCGGCATAAAGGAAATAAGAACAATAAATAATTAAGTTATCTTAAGAATTGCCGTTAATCACCGTGAAGAGGAAGTAGATACGTGGTATTTACATTATCTGCGAACAAAATAACCAGTTTTCGGGTATAGAAATTAGGAATAACGAAGTGCATTATCCTCGCTCATAAATTTAAAAAAAAAGCAGCCTGGTATCGCCTGGTACTTACTAACTGGCACTGTCCAATCATGTTAGGTATTAACACAGGTGATTGGACATCGTACCAGTTAGTACCACTAAGTACCAGGCGATACCAGGCTGTATTTTTAGTATCCATCCATTTTCCTGTTCCATTCTACGCCATGTGATACCCAAGGATGACGTCATCTTGGTACTTTATACTTCGATCCATAAAGTTAGACTCATTATCGAATACATTGCATGTTTAATGAATTCGATAATTTGGGTTCCATAACTCCAAAAATTTTGCTCAGGGAACGATTGGAAACCTTAAACATTTGAGGGGACGAGTGGGTACAGGGTACAAATTTCAAAGAATCGGCGGGTTTTGATCCTAAATATAAAGTTTTTTTTTCTTCGTGTGGATATCCCACGGATACCTCTCTGCCGGCCAATGGTTCTGTCGCTCTCGAACCGACTAAAACCGCATGCCGTCTTGATTGACTCTTCAGACGCCAGGGTGTAAAGTGAATGAAGCATTTCCTTCGAACCCCAGCTACGAAATAAGTACTGCTTTTGGATGCAACCGGGACTAACGCTCTGATGATAATTATGATATTATCCTATATTTATGTAAAAGAACTGCTGCAGACGTGTTATCTCGACGACTCGACGTCCGCTGTCAATGTTTTTTTTTACAATATCGTCGTGAGAAAATGGTTGCGGAAACAATGTAGATCTGCCACCAAGGGCCAGTGTGTTAATATCAAGTACAAAAAGTATCTTAATGACTCATTATATATATACACGTGTATATGTAAATATTTATTAAAATATCACGTTTTTGTACGTACTAACCGTGGAACTATAAACCTATGGACGAACCGCGTTGAAGAATACAACTGACGACATTAGAGCATTACGCACTAGTAAACCATTACGCGACAAAACGGCATTCAATTCAGTCAGTTTAAGTAGCGAATAAATAAAAATTCGGCCCACCTTCTTCCTACAGTCCCGGGTCCTTTAAGCGGGGTGTGAAAAGCATTTGAGGA
Source organism: Lithosia quadra (assembly GCA_963576445.1). Lineage (NCBI taxonomy): Eukaryota > Metazoa > Arthropoda > Insecta > Lepidoptera > Erebidae > Lithosia > Lithosia quadra. The sequence continues at coordinate 9,018,471 of OY754898.1, forward strand.
GGCCGTCAAGCTGAGGGCCACCACTGTAGAACTATCGATGTATGTAGTGGTGACCCCCGGTCCTGACTCTGTGCCGTTAGCTTTCCATAAGGTGAAGTCATGTTGAGGTGAGGTGTCCAATATATAAAAAAAATCCGGCATGTCTAGTGTAGTGATATTGTGTAAAAACCGTAGTAATAGAAAGAAAAAATATCCAGGAATCACATTTAAATCTTTGGGTTAGCCACCGCCATTTTTGTGACACAGCCTCATGTTCAACGCGTTTCATCCACATGTTTTATAGGTTCAAGTTCAACAATAAAAATACATAGTATTGTGACGTATGTATGTATAAGAGATCGCTAAGAAAATAACTACTTCGAAGAATTTAGACATGTAGGTTTGTTTAGTTTGCGCATAATAAAGCGTTATGCGGCGATGACTTCGAGTGAATTTTGGCTGAGATGACGTCATATTGTGTCATACATTAATGATCTATCAACATACAATGCTGTATGACTGTGCGAGGTATAATCTCTCTCGTGAGTGAGTTGATTTTTAAGTCGTTTTGGACCAGAAAGGAGGTTATTCGGCATAATATTATGATACCATTTTGAAATGTCTTAATTACTGTATACTATTTATAATAAAAAAGTTAACTGTCTGTAATCTTTATCAATTATCGTATACCACATCGTCACTTTATCATCAGGGGCATCAGTCTCGACATTTATCGCAACGCCTTAGCTACCGAATTCGGTCGCTAACTAACTAACGATATTTGATAGTCTCTACTTTACAGACTAACGATTTTTGTCGGTATCTTAACGAATATCATCGTAAACTTAACGATTTATCGGTATCTCCATATTGATGAGCATCTCCAATGTATAGACTACCGTTTGACGCAAGAATCGTTACTGCAACCGATGTTTGTCGCTATCATAGCTTGCGTTTTTGTTAGCAAAGTCGTAGTCGATAAATGTCGAGACTGCAGCCCCAGGTAAGATAGAGGTCAAAAGTAAGCCTATCATGAAAAAAAATTCTCCAATGTGTGTACATTTGAGTCTGTCTGTAACAGTCTCCAATATCTGTATACCTATCCATAAAATTGTAAATAAAATGTGTCTGTACACTTTTACAATTTAATAATAGTATAGATTTATGTCAAAGTCAAAGTCAAAAATCATTTATTCTGTATAGACCATTTTAAGCGGCACTTACAAAACGTCAAATTATAAATATTTAAAACTAGAAGCAAATGGACCACCGGTTCGAAACGCGGCCCAGACCTGAGAAGACTCCGTCAAGAAACTCAGCGGGCTGGTTTTTTTTGGTCTATTTACAACAATTGCCTTAGTCTAGATACAATGTTATTTAGAGTAACATAGTTGAGTGAACAGTTCATTTCCAAGCTTCTTTATCATCTAAATAATCTTGAATTTTATAATAAGCTTTTTGGGAGAGTTTTCTTTTAACAACATTTTTAAATTTACTTACATGTAAATCTCTAATTTCGCTTGGAAGTTTGTTGAAAAAGCGTATACAGTTACCCCGAAAAGAATTACTGATTTTTTGGAGCCTACTATCACAGGCTACAAGATTGTTTTTGTGCCTGGTATTTATATTGTGCCTATTACAAAGTCTTGGAAATTGTGAAATATTTTTCCGCACATACATGAGATTTTCAAATACATATTGTGAGACTACAGTAAGAATTTCTATTTCTTTGAATTTTTCTCGGAGGGAGACTCTTGGGCCCAAGTTATAAATAGCACGCACAGCCCGCTTTTGCAAAACAAAGATCGTGTTTAAGTCTGCGGAATTACCCCAAAGGAGAATTCCGTAGCTCATGATGCTATGAAATGTGTGTATCTATTACGGAGGTAGGACACGACGATATCTCCCGTCCAGAAAGAGCTGTCCGACTGGGGTAGTGCCTTCACCCTACAGAACACCGCGGTCATAATAACCTTGAGTTGTGTTCCCGCCGGTAAGTAGGGTAGCCAGAGCTCACTGTACCTCTCCTCTTCCTTCCCTTCCTAGCCTCCCCACCCGTTCCTAGCCCTCCCCCCTTTCCTTCAGGGTAGGTAGCGCGTGTGTGACACCCTTAGTGTTACACACGTTTATAAGTCACGGTGACCGCACTCCATCAGGTTGGCCGAGTGCTTGTCTGCCACCTACGTAGTATATAAAAAAATATATTACTCATAGTTATGAAATATCTAAATTAGTTAGAGGCACATCAAAAATTTCCACCAAATTTTTTCCCAAACAATGTCTCACTAATTCTTTTGTAAATATAGATGTGTGTTCTTTTGTCTCCTCTTATCTCTGACACTGGTAGCCTGATTTTAATGTAAGCAGTATTAAAATATTTCAATTCTAACTACACAGTCATCCCCATATATGCCAGTTAATATTTGAATATTATAACAAATATTATGTTCTTTTATCTTTAGGTCATTGACTTCTAGAATCTTCTTGAGTGCATTTACACTAGGTAAAGTCTCAGGGACATTATTCTATTAAGAAACGAGGATTTGATAAACCACAGGTGTCCGCTAAAGAAAATCGATAGCTTAGGATGATTATTGAAATTACGTAGGTACTTAATTAATAATTATAAATTTTAAAAAGACTACTAGATGTCTGGTTGTATGTTCGTTACTCTTTCACGCAAAAACGGCTGAATGGATTTAGCTGAAATTTGGTACAGAGATAGATTTTAATCTGGAATAACATATAGACTACTTTTTATCCCGGGAGCTGGTTCCCGTGGGTCACGGTAGCGGAAACAAAATTGTACACGAGCGGAGCCGCTGGCAACAGCTAGTAACGTTATAATTAGATCGAGAAGTTGGGTTACCATGCACCTTACGAAAAACCCTCCATAGTTAACCCAATCTCGGTTGGATTGCGTTCAGGATTCAGGTGCATAGCCGGGCTTGAGGTGATAATTGTCACAGCACTTGTGGTACTAGTGGGTATTGGCGTAGTCTAAACCTAAAATAAGTGCCCTGTTAATGGCAATAGGCTCGCCACCTATTACATTGGGACCTTAACATAAACTGGCGAAATGTGGGTGCTAGCACCTCTGCCTACCCCTTCGGGGATATAGGCGTGAGTTTGTGTTATGTTATGTAAACCAATTTTTTTTTTTTTTTTTTATGTCGGTCACGTCAACATGACTTCACCTCGCCTGATGGTAAGCTGAGGCAAAGTCTCTATAATGGGAGTCACCATTGCAAACACCGACAGTGCCAAAATGGTGGCTCTCAGCTTGACGGCCTCATCAAATGCTTTTTCACGCCCCGCTTAAAGGACCCGGGACTGTATGAGGAAGGAAACACGTGATCCTGATCGTATCCGATCCGATATAAAAAAAGAAGTTAATGGTGACGTTCTGTCTGGTCTCACCCCCGGTAGCGAATAACCGCAACGATGATAATATAAAAACGTAACTCAAAAGACAGTGTTATTAATCGCCGTCATAACATAACAGCTGATTTTAACCTTACTTCTAAAATTGTGTGTCGCGTCTATTTTGGTCGAGAACGCCTGTACAGTACATGTGTTCATACGTCATGCTGTTCCATGTTTCTGGAGCTAGACGGTTGATTTATTCCTATTTGCTCCTACAGTAAACACCGTGTCTGATGTCGAGGATTATTAAGAGCAGATAGGGTAAGCGAAATTACTAAAAACGGACCTGAAAAATACAGGAGCAAGATATTATCTTTATTTATCTTTGCTAATCATGTGTATCTTTTTAGTAGGTTTGTTTGATTAGTTTCAAAATAGCAAAATAGTAAGTACCTAACTATTATTTTTTCTCTTTCGTCTGTCCTCTTTTTGTTTTGTCCCTAATTTGTGTCCTCACATGATTGTTTTTGAATCAATACTTGTAGAAAAATGGGCTTCAGGTGATACGAGAAGTTTAATACATAGATTCCTCTCATTTGCCTTCTTTCTTCTTAGGAATAATTAAATCTAAGATGAAGCTTACAGGTCTACAGTTAAGTAGTCTATTTATACTCCCATATCAGTTACTTATAACAATAAAAAAGAAATACAGATCTAGCTTTTCACTTGCAAGAAGAAGACCACTCATCTTAGTTACAAAGTGGAGCAAACCTGACGTCAACTTTCATGACGGCATGTGACGTCACAAATGCGATTGCAAACTAATTTTACAGCACACACGCGGCGACTGTGCCAATTGCGTATGCGCAGATGCGTAAGTCCAATCTACAACACCCATCTGGTTATGATTCGCAGAAGTGACTCATTTGTGTATAATTCCAGTGATGATTTTCAGTCGTTAAATTACGATTGTTTAATATCAAATTGACTAGAATTGACGACACTCAAATGACTACCTTCCTTGTTACCTAATACCCTCTCAATGTAGTAAAGTTTAAAAAAAAAAATTTAAAACTTTTAAACGGCGTACGGTGAAGCGTGAAAAAAAAAAAATATTGGCACTCTGGGAATGTGTACAGAAGTGAAAACTTGAACAAATCGTACGTATTATGCGTGCCGCCGTAACTTTAAATTAAAATCTAGATTTATGTAACTTAGTTTCACATCAATCAATCAATTAGCCTATTGCAGTCAGAGGACATAGGCCTCTCCCAATGTACGCCATAGCACCCGATCCTCCGCCTTGCGCATCCAGTCTATCCCAGCTACCTTCTTTAGGTCGTCCGTCCATCGTACTGGGGGGCGTCCTACCCTCCGTTTGCCAATTCGCGGTCTCCACTCTAGGACTCGTTTGCTCCATCGGCCATCAGACCTTCGACAGATGTGACCAGCCCATTGCCACTTCAGCTTGCTTATTCTGCGAGCTATGCCGGTAACTTAAGTTCTTTGTCGGATGACCTCATTTCTTTCACTTTAGTTTCACATAACTTAGGTAATCATTCAGCTATATAATTACTTATGATGTTTTATAGAATAGAAATACGCCGAAGTGCACGCAGAATAAGAAGTTGAATCCGCTGTAGAATCCAATGTTGTTGGAGCAAGACCTAAAATGGAGAAATAATTGGACAAATCAAAGGATGCATGACCAATTTTCATTAGCCAGCTGGAATTGATTGTATGTAGAAGGTGGAGAACCGGGTGCTATGAGGCAAATTTAGGAAGGCCTATACCCAGCAGTGGACTGCAACAGGCAAATTGATTAACTCATCATCATCATCATCATTCTCTGAACCTTTTTCCCAACTCAGTTGGGGTCGGCTTTCCAGTCTAACTGTAATGCGGCTGAACTTCGATATTTTCCGTGAAGCGACTGCCATCTGACCTCCACAACCAATGGTCATTATGACCAATGGCAAATTGATTAACTGATGAAATAATAATGCTATAACACTGGTCTGCAATATATTGCAGCCGGGCAGGGGGGATTGTGGTCGTAGCACTAGTGGGACCGGTAGGTGTCACGCGGTGCTGCGACGACAATCCTCTTTTGATGAGGCCGTCAAGCTGAGTGCCACCATTGTTAACATGGTACGTGTATGTAATGGTGACTCTTTAGACTTTACCTTCAGCTTACCATCAGGCGAGGTGAAGTCAAATTGACGTGTCCTATCTATAAAAAAATATGTTTTTTTCGCTGCTTCTCATCATAATGCATGATTATTAAATTTCTGAGTTGAGCAACAAAAAGTGTATTTGAGTATCGTATTTTAAATTGATTGTTTAATATAAAGCATTTTTTGCCATCGGTAATTTAACGATGATCACAATATTCTTGTAAAAACGTTGGATAGGTATAAAAAACTGCATATAAAACTTAGCAGTTAGAACGTGATTGAGAAGAACGTCCAAACGTCTTTTTTTTATACCAACGCGGTGGCAGACAAGCGCACGGCCCACCTGATGGGAAGCGGTCACCGTGGCCTATGGACGTGTGCAACACCAGGGGCGTCACACTCACGCTGCCGAAAAAAAAACCTTCTAATGCCCTTCTTGAAGAAAGCCTTCAAAAACTTTTACAATATTAGTTGGATAGGAAGTACGATAGTTGACTTTTCTGAAGCCCCTGTTATCTGACCACCGTTAGAGCCTCGTCCGGTATTTAGCAGGTGTACCGACTCGCAGGAGTTGCAGGCGAGGCTGACTTGGGCCTCGAGAATGTTGATGGGTCTCCTCATATATGTTAGGTTAGGTTAGGTTAGGTTAGGTTAGGTTAGGTTAGGTTAGGTTATATAGTAGGTTCTATCTAAAATTCTAGTATAGAATTAAATACAGAGTTTTTACAAAAGCTGGGAACGTAACATGCTTTATTTTTAGGGTTTTCACTCCCAGGCCTTGGATATGATCCGTTCAGATGTAAATCTTCACGTATCCAACACGTAATTTTAGCATCAACCCTAACCGTCTGGCCGTCTGGCCAATTAGTTTTTCTATTTTGGATCAGAGAAGTACAGCGCGCGTTAGACGCCGATCGTCTTTAAAGGCTAAAAGCCGCAGTTAAATACTAATGAAATTACGCCATAAACTCATAATGTGCAGTTTAAACATAAAATAGTGACATGAAATTTCGCGCGTTTTACTATTTTGGCGCGCTTTGTACGCGTGAGCGCCGCCATTTTACACATTCGAGTGAAGTGAAATGTGATTTATTGTTACGTGATAAGGTTGAATTTTCAGTGTGTGTTGTAGTGTTTGTTGGTAGTGCTTTGTTATGATGCACGAGTTTCGGACAGCTGTTTGTTTTGGACGTCGCGACGGCGACGTGTGCGCGCGTAAACTGTGAGATTGTAATGTCTACCTCTTTATATTGCTGATAATTTTTTGAAATTCAGGTGGCCACAAATTCAATTAATAAATATTTTGTTAGGTTTTAGGACCAAATTTTCATATTTATAACAAACAAATTGAAATGTAGTAATAGGTAATACCTATTACTTCAGTTGAAACAGGATTGCAAAGCATATATTGCGTTGATTCGTACTTACGATTTTAATTTGATTATGCCTTACGCCTTTTTGTCTTTTCTGTATAATTCACGCCTTAGCCAAATAATAAACTGGGGTAGTACCTCCGCCCTACAGAAGACCGCGGCCATAATAACCATTGTGTTGTGTTCTCGCCGGTAATTATTAGGGTAGCCAGAGCTTACTCTACCTCTCCTCCCCCCACCACTTCCTAGCCTCCTCATCCCTTCCAAGCCCTGCCCCCTTCACTTTAGGGTAGGCAGCGCGTGTGTGATACCCTTAGTGTTGCACACGTCCATAGGCCACGGTGACTGCTTCCCATCAGGTTCCCTTGTGCTTGTCTGCCACCTATGTAGTATATAAAACAGCGTATATCCTGACAAAGCCTGTTATCGTAGGATTTGGAGGCAGATGCTCGGATCTAGTTATCATAGATGTCAGGCATTATTGAGATTATACAGATCGACATTAAGCGTCGATAGCTACGTGCGATAACCATGGATTATTATGTTCTGACTAAGCATATAGGTACTTGGGAAGGGTATATACCTTAGGGGGCGTCCATAAAATACGTGAGATGTTTAAGGGGGGAGGGGGTTGAGTCAAATTTAAAAAGGAGGAAGTTCTCAATTCGATTGCGTTTTTTAGTATTTGTTACCTCAAACTTTCGACTGGGTGAACCGATTTTGATGATTCCTTTTTTATTTGAAAGCTTGTGTTTCTCGTGTGGTCGCATTTAAAACGGTGCAGTGGAAGTCAGGGTTTATTAGTTTTTATTAACCATTTCATCAACCAAAAGAATGTCCTTTTTGACATTTAGAAGATAGACATTTAGACTAGACTGAGACTGAATTTTGAACATATATTATTTACGAGAATTAATCCTCTGACCTTTTTTACCACACATTACCAATAATGTGTTCTAGGTGACTAAGCGCATAATAAAATCCGGGGCTTCCCAAAATCATTATGTTATAACGTTAAAAACCAAAGATATCGTCACTTTTGATAGCGGCACTTTTTATTAGATGTTTTACTGCATTTGTAAAAATTTCATATAGTATTACTTCTTAGAATTTTAGTAGGTAATGAAATATCGAAACCGGCGGGCTTGCATGAAATGATGACGGAGATGGCCCGATTCAAGCCGGGGTGCGAGGGAAATGATCTATGGGTTACCTTACACGCCAGCGTCAGAAGAACCTAGACGGCGCGCGGCGGTGCGGTTTCAGTCGGTAAGAGTCCGACATAACCTGCCCCGCCGGCCGCGGGGTGCGTATCCATGAGGATTTCCGCACGGAAAAAAGGTCATTTTGGTTAACCCCACAGCTACGTAAATAAAACGTACATAGGCCACGGTAACCGCTTTCCATCAGTGTGGGCTGTGTGCTTGTCTGCTACCTAAGTTAAAAAAAAAAAAAAAAACAATGATTTTTACAGATGAACACCGCGGTAGCCTAGTGGTTTGGGTAATGGACTGCTGAGACGAGGTCTCGGGTTCGATCCCAGGGGGCCATCTCGAATCCGGAGATGGCCCGGGTCAAGCCGGGGTGCGAGGGAAATGCTCTTTGGGCCACCTTACACCCTGGCGTCAGAAGACCCTAGACGGCGTGCGGTTTTAGTCGGTAAGAGTCCGACATAACCTGCCCCGCTGGCCGCGGGGTGGGTATCCATGAGGATTTCCGCACGAAAAAAAAAAAAAAAAAAAAAAAAAAAAAAAAAAAAAAAAAAAAAAGGTTCACCATGGCACACACCAATGACTTTTCAATGCTTTTCGAAGTTATGTGTGTATTTATCGCAGGTTTATTAAGTGCCCGGTTAATTGCAATAGGCTCGCCACCTATTACATTGGGACCTAAACATAAACTGGTGAAATGTGGGTGCTAGCACCTCTGCCTACCCCTTCGGGGATATAGGCGTGAGTTTATGTTATGTTATGAACACCTATCACAATAGGTGTACAGTTAAACAAAAAACGGTCTTATATCACACATTTTTTTTTTCTTGATGTTATAATTACACAGGTGTTCATAGATATAAACAAATAGTGTAGGAGGGTCTCAAGCAAGACTATTGACTATTACTATGTTCATGTTCTCCCTTTATTTATCGGCAAAACGAGGTAACGGATGCCTCTATCGAATATCAGTGGTTATGTCGGAATCGAACCAACTAAACCGGCACGCCTTCTAGGGTTTCAATTAACGTGTATGTGTGTAAGGCTACCAAAATGGCATTTCCCTCGCACCCCGGCTGACTTTGGGCCAGCTACGGTTTTAAGATGGCCCCCTCGACCTCAGTACTTGTCTACATTTTGTCTAAGCGTTTTGCCGTATTTTTACCCTTATAGATTCGGTCTGGGCAGTGCTAGGCATTCCAAAGTATGAATATGATATCAATTGAGTACTTATTGAACTTGCTAAGTTTCAAATCGATATTTGGGTATTAGATAGATAGATAGGATTCTCCTCTTATCCACAGGTGTATTTCCATACTTGTGAAAATTAAATTATGTTACAGAATTTTGCTGCTTGGAATTTTCATTTTAATTTAATAAGTACTAACAATGGCATGAGATGTTATTACTAACAAATTTGTGGACTTGATGAAATCCATAAAGGATTTCATCTGAATTAACTGATTTCATTTTGAATTGATTAGCTATCCAAAATACTCACTAACTAAACGAATTTCCTATTCTATTTCTAATTGTTCTAGGTCGTTCAACGTTAAGCGGCGATGGTTATCGTAGTATTTTTTATTGTTTGAATCACAACATCGACAGTTACGTCAGTGAGAATTTGTTTATCAACATAATGGATTATTCCTAAGGTCATACTTGTTGTTCTTAAGGCTATATTTTTTCCTAGCTTAATTGAAACGACCTTGCTACTGTTACCAAAAACTTAAAACTACTTCTATACTAGTATAAAATTGTTAATTAGTTGTGCCTGTACACTGGAGATGGACAAGAATTCCAAAAAAAAAATTGTTGTGTTTTCGGAATCGTTCATAATATAACATAACCCAAATATTTTTTTAATGTTTGCTCGCGATGGACGTAAAAACTATCTACTGAACACATTTTGATGTGGTTTCTTTTTTCTATTAAAAAGCTCTTTGTCGGATATAAAATCTGTCGTATATTAGATTGATTGAATCTCATCCATTCTTTGTACATCGTTGCTATTATAATAATGTAAATGTTTGTTTATTTGGTCGAACAGTACACGGAAATAACTGGACAAATTTTAAATTAATTTTAAATCGTAGTGCTGCTTAACATCGATATTAAATATTGAGTGAGAGACTGTAGTATCAGTGTCCTCGTGTAAGGCCAGAACAGAAGCGCTTCTTCTTTCACTTCTATGATAACATTCTTCTTCTGTTTTCCTTCTGCTTCTTCTTCTACTGCGAAGTAGAATATTAAGTTACAGCTGCTCTATCTCTTTTCCTATGTCTTGTACAAGAAAACTAAGAGACAGTATTGTTTTTGTGTCGGCAGAAACAAATAGACCAAAATCAATATGGAAAGCTGCTGGTAGCAATTAGTTTCACCCTATATCACGTACGATTTGAACAAAAAAGTGAAATATGCTTGAAACATACCTCTGCCTACCCTTTCAGGTGTACAGGTGAGAGTATTATGTGATTTTCGCTTTACCGGCTCACCATGAAGCGACCATGTTTGCTACCTTAGTAGTTTAACCTTTATAAAACTTTATCAGTAGATCTCAAAGGTTTCCGATATGAATGAATAGCACTAAGTACTACACACATGTCGCAATAGCCATCGATCGACACGCGAGGACGGATCGCGGCGCACGCGCATCATATTGTAACAATTGAGATAATGGATGCCTGAGCACTTGATGGTACTCGTACGTTCGTACTCATGTATGTTATGAACATTTCTATCTTTATAATGCCGAAAACATCTGCAAAGGGATCTGACTTGGTGTAGTACAGAGTCATCATGACGACTTAGAGGTCACGGGTTCGTATCCTGTTCATTGAAAATGATGTACATAGTGCAAATATGTAACGGCACACTGTCAAAGATAAGGAAATGTTTTTCAGCTTTTCTGTAGAATTTAGTTTCATGCAGATACTGGGTTTTGGTATTACACAGCCGAGATGAAGTCATGTTGAAGTGCCCCAACCAACCAAAAGTATGAAAAAGACAGGTGGAGACGGATGAAGTATACAAAGTACTCCTTGTCGAACTCCATCTTTGCATTACATTTCAGTCAAACCTATTAAATAACCAAACGCTTTTACGTAACCCACAGGAACCCATTTATCGGGACACAAGTAGCTTATATCCGAATTCGTATGAACATAATAACGCGCAAAGGAGTACGCGAACCCTGAGCTCCCGAGGCGAAACCCTCAGATGCAACCGGGGACAACGCTAAGATGTGATGGTTCGCACTAATCGTACAATACATCATTCTATCACTTAATTTCGTCAAGTGGATTGGCATCGAGAGTGTGACTCCTGGTGTTGCACACGTCCACAGGCCACGGTGACCGCTTCCCATCAAGTGGGCCGGTGCTTGTCAACCACCTAAGTGGTATAAAAGTGAAATGGAAACCGACTTGTATTATGAATACCTTGAAAAATTTCTTACATTTTCCTCCAGAAACTGGCCTTAATATGACCTTCAACAGCTATATAAATGCGATCTAGTTCTACTTAGAGGGAGGGATGGAGCTCCAGCTCTTTCCTTAAGTTGAACTGCATCGCGTTTTGTGTAGCTATAAGAAAAAAAAAACGTCATAGTAAGGCCCAGGGGCCTTCTTCTTACGGTGGACAAGTTTGACGCTGACAACTTAAAAGTGTTTTTAAATCCATTTTGGAATATTTATATGGCTGCCGTGGGTGGAAGGAAAGTGTTAGATTCAGTTAAAGTCGTTGTTTTGTAGCTTTTGATGGCAGTTCTTCAAAGAGTCCAACGAATTGTCCAAACGCCTTTTCTACCTTTTCTACGTAACTGGAAATAATCTCTTCCAAACTCTCCAAAACGTACAAGTACTGGAAGATGTTTCCCAGAGTTGCAAGCAAACCAAAATTTTTTTTTATATGTAGTTCGCCAGATTGACTGCACCCAGCCTGATGGTAAGCTGAGGTGGAGTCCAAAAGTAGTGGTCACCATTGTCCTTAGAATGGTTTCTAACAGCGCAAATGGGCATTCCTTCTAGTACCGGTAAAAGCACGTCTCTACATACAAAACTACTGAATATAATTGACCCTTTCTGTACCAATTCTTTTTTTTTTATACCACTTAGGTGGCAGACAAGCACACGGCAATTCATCACGCCTACTTTCATTTTCGTTCCATTCAATCGATAATTAATTTCGGCATCTGTTTCCCTACACTAGTAACCGCAGAACAAGTATAAACAAAATCAAACACCACCATGTTCTGAGAAGGACGTAAAGAACAGCCATGGCGATTGCATCACGCATCTATATATATTTTCAGAAGCAATTTACCTGCTATATACCTGATTACACTGATAACTGCGCCGGCGCCGGTCCACGACCATAGCGTACTAGTTTGTCAGTGTCATTCAGATCGCCGTCGCGTACGGACGCGTAGTGCCGCTCGCGTAAATACCGCCACGTGTTTTTGTGAGTAAATAATCAGTGACGACAAATTGTAAACGATTGGGATGTTCTGTGTTTAGTGTATCAGTGAACAGTATTGGATTGCACCTGCAACGATTGTTTGAAATCACGGTACGATCAAGGCGCTTTGTTTATTTGCGAACGGCATAAGGCTACATGTCAATATTGATCTTCAATTAAGCATCTCACAGCTTCAAACAAGCTGTAATTAATAAGTAAATCGTAAGTCAGACATGCTTTAATTGTTCCGAGCTGTCAATGAGAGTATGTTTGATTCATATTTGTTTGAACTATTAGTTCTTATTTCTGTTGTCTTAAGAGCGATAACTGAAACGCAAATTGTAGTGTCCGATAATACAATTGAGTAATACTGATAGTGTTGTATCAATAAATATAATCGATGGAAAATAAACCGGTTTTTAAAGAAGCGTAGGTACGTTTATTGGTTGAACATCAACAATTGCTCACTTAAAATCGGTGTAACTATACAATTTGCATGCATTAAACGTGCGAATAAAAACTTTCAATGTCTCATCTAGCCTTGAATACTTTTTTCGCATTTTTACTCATACTTTTTGTTTCATTTTGTTGGTTGTCAAAATCTTTGGTCTGTTGAATTGGTTAATTAATTGTCCCCAACTATTGTCCTTAAACTAGTAATGTTTAGTACAGTCAATAATATTATTGTATGATGATTCTTCCATACAAACATTAGTGATAGTAATGTCAATTTAATAAGACTGTGACATCATTAACAACCGAACCTTATCCCAATAAGTTGGGGTCGGCTTTCAGTATAACTACGTAACAACCAAACTTCGATATGTTTCATAAAGCCACTGCCTTCTGATCTGAACAACTCAATGGCTATATCACAGTAATGATGTTAAACGAGGGCTTAGACTTTGACAAAGTCACACTCTATTGGCTAGACTTCAAGTCTAGAGTGAACAGGTTACTTCTAGACTTGACAAGCGTCATCGACTACACCGTCAACCACATAATAACTTACCAACAGGTGAGATTCTGGTCAAAATGCAAGCCTATTACCAATTAAAAAAAGTTCCAAAAATATATGGGAGTGACAATATTTGTCGACATGTCAAATGTAACAAATAATGTCAATCCATACATTTCGGAAGTTTGACAAATTCGCTTTGAAGCAATTCCGCAATGTCACTTTGTCTACATCCCCAGATTTATTTAATATTATGAAAGCTTTTTGGGAGATTTTTCTTTTGCTGGCAACCGTAACGCACACGCTGTTAGTGGTATCGGTACACGGAGATCCGAGTTCACACGCACACATTGAAAAGTGTTTGGCTTCACATGTTTGTTAGAAACACTCCGTCTATCTTATTCTTGTAGTCTGAGTATGAAAGTAACAGTGATATCAAAACAACAAACATCAAAGCATCATTTGTAACAGATAGCCTATAAAATTAAGAAGCAAAACATATCGGTTGCATTACCAAACTTAACGCAGATAAATACGTATTAGAAAGTAACCCAAACTTAAACAAAGCCATACAAGAAATTAGTATGTGTCAGATGTTCTTATACAGTATGTAGTCCGCATATCTTAATTATATTGTTACAAATAACATTCGTTCAATCAGTCAACGACATTTGGTATATTAACCTGCCCGTTGAGGTATAGATACTATCGAAAGTCGATGAACAATTTATCTTTTACTATTGCTAATCCATTTACCGGGACATCGACTTATTTGCACATCGTACTCTGGATTCAAGCTTCATTTACTCAGGCATTGACTTTCTGATAGGATGGGACATCATCTATAAATTATGGATCTATTGTTTCTTTTTTACTATTATTATAGTTTCTCAGAATCGAATTAATGGAGATACTGGCGTGCTGTAGATACCAATTGCAGGATCTAGTAGCTTCAACAATTTCTTAAACATTCGATTATTTTTCATAACTCTGTCTTTTGTGTGATTTGTCAATTTAATTAACACTCAAATTAATTGTGAGCTTAGGGTCAAATACAAAAAAATAAAGGCCACCGTTCTAGATGCTATGAACTTATAATGGAAGTTTTAGCGCGATGATTGCTATTTCACTTCCAGCTTGAACCGCCCGAGCTTATTGGAATAAAGAACCACGATTGTGGATAAAGATTTCCAGTATTTTACCGTGCTAGTAAAGGAGATACTGAACTATTTGGATGGATTCAAAATTTTAAAGTGTGCCTATTAAATTTTAGATTGCTTTGTAATATTTTCAACTGAGAATATTGGTATCACCCAAAAGTGAAAAATTTCAACTATTGCTATCACATGTAAGCCTAAATGTTTAACATGTTTTGTTACTAGATGGTACTCACCATGCTAATCATTTAAACTGTCAACTGACGGTTAATTCTCTAATTGCGATAATTAGTGCGTTGTCCTCATTACAGTTTAACGATACCTCGCAAGTTAATCAGTCTTCTTAGCATTTAATACGAGATAATTGGTTTCAGTAGCAATGAAGCTATTGCATTTTTTATTAATAATAGCGTGTACTTAGAAAGAAAGAAGAAAGAAAACTAACTTTATTACTAACTACATACGGTCTAGGATTACAGGTTAAATATATTCAGTGATAGAAAATCATTTTCGTGCATTTTTCCAATTCAGTTGCAGGTCAGATTTTCAGTCCAACTACGAAGCATACTTCGATATTTTTCGTGAAGCGACTGCCATCTGACCTCCACAACCTATAGGCGATATCGAAGTTCTGGAGTTAGATAATTTGTCGAACTTTTTAGGATTCCAATTACCCGTAACGACTGCCATAGATTTTCGAATGATAACCGGCAACAGTAGATAAACATGCTCTCCTAGTACTTTGCAAAAAAAAATCTTAGTGATTTCTGGAAATAACTGTGACGCCTGCAATTGATCCTCCATCTTGGATAGCTTATAGCCTCAATTTTTGAAAATACAGGCCCAATTAAAGCGAAAAATGCAAGCAATATTCGTCATCATCATTTATTTGCCTACTCTAGCCTCAATGATAGCGAGTCTTTGTAACAAGTCATTCTATTCCATCTTGTCAGTCACTCATTTCCTTGCATTGTCCTCTTTTCATTTTTTCTCTCACACTTCTCAATCTTTTTATTCTTTTCTGGCTTATAAAACCTCTACAATACAACCAAAATAAAGTCTTTAGAAAATAGAAATCTTAAAAATTTACATCAGTTTATAGACATACCAAACATTTATTACATAAAAATATGTATTGTACCAGAAGCAAATACTAGGACCGCCATTTTGGTTCGACAGATAGACCCAACAGTTAATTATCTAAACAAGCTAAATTAGCAATATAATTATACACGTCGCCTAGCCGCAGACTGTTGGATCAATTGGCTGTATTTGTATTGTGTTCATGCCACTAATCTAATATTTATATAAGTATTAGTACTTATTGAAGTTCAGCTTGCGACGTTTTACTAGCAAGATTTTGGTTAAATTGGGTCACGCTGATTTTTCCCTTTTCTGTGATGACAGTCTTTTTCGTTCTCCCGCCAAAATTATCATGTTGCAAAAAGATTAGTAGTAAGTAAATTGAGTCAAAATGAAAAATTTCTAAAAAGTAAGCACTATTTTCCATTATGGCGTCTTGGCACGTGTGGCAAAAATAAGGTCGTAAAGTGCAAATTTGGCTATAGCATTTCGAAGTCTATGCAATCACCAATTTTCAAAACTCTCGGAAAACTTTCCAGAGGTCTGATGTTTAAAATGTATGATTTCTTAGGAAAATTATTGAAAATTAATCAAACTATTAATGATTTTATTGATCAAAGCGTAGGTAAAATTATTTTGATAAATCATACCAAATAACAGTTTTTATTCCATTTTTCTTTCTAATCTAATTGAAATCACACGTTTAGAAAATATGGCCTTACTGAATCGAGCGCCATTCAAAAGTACTACAACTGAACTAAGTAGGTACATACATTGTAATTTTATTGTTGTATTCATTATCAAACTATTTGTATCTTCAACTTTCTTTATCACATTAGTAAAATTATTATCATCACTGATATCGCTAATTGGTTGAATTTTGATTTTATAATCATTTGTCCTTATGCGGCTGAATTTAATGTTTCATTCATACATCGAGTCGAGCCGCATAGAAACAAACATGACCAATAATTAATATTCGAGATAATATATTAGATTGGTTCTATAGAAATAGGTGTCATTAATCTTATCTAAAACGGGTATGACTAACAGGATCCAAATGTAATGCTATCTAGAATGGAGATACAGCCTTTCGGAACGAATTTTTATGGTGTTTTTGTCGATTTTAGCAATAGAAAGTATGTTTGTTTTTTTTCATGTCTTGAGATTTTGGTTAGTTTTGAAATTTGAATAAATAAATAGTCTAGGACATTCTACACAGCGCTATGTAGACCCAAAGTAAGCATAGCTAAACCAGCTTATTCAATTTTATTAGTATTGCCAGTTATTCTATGTATTCTCACGTTGTCTTCTGTAGCATCTGTCTTTACGTCTATTTTTCAAATCCTTGCATTTACTGTATGTTGATTAATCGATTTCAAGTTTTTATGAATATTTTATGTCGTCACATCATTCGATATGTTAGAAACATTCAAACATCAATCTTGCCTTAGAAAGAGATATGGGATTATAATCCAGCCATATTTACTTTTATAAACTACTAAATATTTGGAATCGACTCGATATGTAATTCTCCTCCGTAGATATATTCCTTCCAAATGTCCTCTCCTCTGTCACTCTCTTCCTTCCCATAAGAGAATTGAAAGGAAAATCTTTTCTTTCCTTTATAGCTTTTATCGAGCTATGGTGTTATCAATGTAAAGAATAGAATCAGTTTATTTTGTTTTCATCAAGTTTTCAATGATCATTTCAGTATCCTATTATAAGCACAGTTCGACCTTGTGGTCGAACTGTGTTTATCAGTATTCTGCTAATATTAAAGTTTGTGAAAATAGTAGGATGTTCGTTAATCAATCATGTTCTAAGCTGAACGGGTCTGGCTGAATATTTTATACAGGGATTGATAATAATAGTCAGGTTATCTTTTATCCTTGGAATAGGTTCCCATGGGAAGTGGGAACGAGCACAGCTAATTTAATTCTTAAATGATGAAGTAACAATGAAAATGTTTCCGATGCTTTTAAAGTGCTACTAGAACTAAGAAATGTTCTCCACGGTTCATGCGACCCTCATCAATGCAGTCGGTACGTTCTTGACCTACCGTTAGTCAGCGTAAACAATTGATTATGATCTGAACGCAACCTGTTCTCAAGTTTATCGCAATAAGGTGCCCTTTTTAGAACATTCTACTCGACTTGAAAGTGACAATGCATGATTAATCTTGTTGGAGTCGGCAACTCAGTTTTTGAACCAGTTTTGTGTATGATTTAACATGCTATGTGTAATAAAACTTGTGTGCGATAAGTGAAGGCGTATTTTTTATACCACTTAAGTGGCAGACAAGCACACGGCCCACCTGATGAGAAGCGATCACCGTGGCCTATGGATGTGTGTAACACCAGCGGCGTCACACTCGCGCTGTCGACCCTGCAAAAACCTTCCAATGCCCTTCTTGAAGAACCTCATACTGTAGCCACCAGGGAAAACCACTGCAAGGAGATCATTCCACAGCCTATGTATTTATTAATATTAGCTTATGTTCAACTCATATCAATTTTTTCACTATCTAGCCTGATAGTAAAGTGATGATGTGGTCGTCAATGGAGCACGCATGCCCAGAAGCAACGTTTCGTTTATTGTTATTTTTGTGCTTTTTTGGAAAATGGATATTTATGTGCATCTTATTGATCGAACTGGAGTTTTATTACTGTTGTATTAAAATCAACTTGTGTTGGTTCGTATTTTATGAGATGCGGTACCGTTCATTTTATCGACTTAAATAGGCAGCTTGTATTTGCGTAAAGGCTTATAGCACTTTTTAACGTTATTTTGCAATGCGAAACTGAACTTAATAATTTGTTATATTTATTTTTAAATTTACCTTTGTATCGACAACATGAGTCTACTTGTAATGTTTAGAATACCTACTTTTTTGAGTTTAGATGGAATTGGTTGATACCAAGCACGGCGTTGATTATTGTAGGTTTATTGTTGTTAGTTAGTTTATAGTTGTAGGCACGATTATTGTTGTTGATTTGAATCCCACATGATTATATACGTACACCTTTTTTTTAATTACATTCCTAAGAAGTTTTACCGTTATTTTTGTGGTTATCTTTTAAAATAATATTGTTAAGTGTCGAAAATTGTGCCTCACAAAACGCGTAAACAGAAATTGCGGATTCAACAATATAAATAACCTTGAACTCAACACGTGTGGGTATCATGCTAGCGGCAGATAACAAAATGACATCGCTTGTCGGGAAGAGGATTAAAACGAAACAGGATAATTTACCAATATCCAAGAAAGTCATGACTAAGACATCAACGACGCTGTACCAGCCGGTACCAGCTTGTTTTTGTTATTAACAAAACAACATAATTAGCACATCTTTAGTGCATTTGCAGTGATTGGATATTTTGAAAATCGGTCTTTTTGGGAATTGGAAATTTTTTCACCATTGAACATTTTAAAAGTTGAATATTTTGAGATTTGAAAATTTGTCACCATTGGAC
The DNA here is from genome assembly GCA_963576445.1 of Lithosia quadra. Lineage (NCBI taxonomy): Eukaryota > Metazoa > Arthropoda > Insecta > Lepidoptera > Erebidae > Lithosia > Lithosia quadra. Next base: position 9,037,710 of record OY754898.1, read on the forward strand.
ATTTTGAAAGTTGAACATTTTGAGATTTGGAATTTTTTTCCCATTGGACATTTTGATTTGACCCTGAACTTTATATCCTTAGCGTTTATCCTTGGTATCATACCCTCGTCATCTATCATGAAAAAAATAATAATTTATTAGATTGACATTTTTGTACGGAGAAATTTATATAAATAAATAATCATCGCTCTGTACCTGACTTAAAAATAATATCTTAATTTAAATATTATAATCTTTATCATTTGCATCCAATTATTCAAATGTGGCACGTTAGATAACCGATTATACAATTTATTAGGTATGTCGGTGATTATAAATTAAGAGTATGTATTCAAAAGATTTTTTTTCCAACTTTTGCTATGGGATTTAATACTAGTTATTGTAAAAATATTTTTTTTTATATTTGATTAATACAGTTTTAGTAGAATTTTATTATTTCGTTTTTTATGAACACAATTTAAAAATAGTATTTTTAGTGCATGTTTTATGAATATCAATCCAAAAGAACTTCATTATTTAATGTTTTATAAACACAATTTCAAAATTGTAATGCAGCCAGCCTTTTGGGTACGTTACCAGTCGACATCGATGGGGAGGAATTTTTCGACACATAAACTTTTATTAAATTTGTACATTAGTTAATATTTTCTCCTAATGTAAATATTTTATTTTGTAATTACCTAAGATAATTTAAGAGACCAAAATTAAATGAAACTAATTTCAAAATAGTTTTATTATTTAGTAATTTTATGAAGACAATTTGAAATAAGTTTTATTATTAATTTTTTTATAAACATCAATTTTAAAGGCCTAATATTGTTTAGAAGCAGGTTGCAATAATTTCATCATTTGAGATGATAAATTGACTAGCCTATTAAATAAATACATATTTAAATATCATTTGAATTACAGCTTCAGACTTTGGCACGGCTAATGACGTGTCCTGTACATGTTACTGATAAAAGTTTCCAGTATAGCTACCTACATTGTATGTGTGATGTGGTATTGTGTAGTATTAGTTTAGGAATACGTGATTAGTCACGCCGTGTGGAATTAACCGGCAGATAGATAAACCGTTGTTTCTGTGTCAGTACTCGTGTACAGGCAGCGCCAAAAGTCGATTAACACTAAAATATTTACAAATCCTTTTTACCGCGGTAGCCTAGTGGTCTGGGTAATGGACTGCTGAGACGAGGTCTCGGGTTCGATCCCAGGTTCACCATGGCACACACCAATGACTTTTCGATGCTTTTCGAAGTTATGTGTGTATTTATCGCAGGTTTATAAGTGCCCGGTTACTGGCAATAGGCTCGCCAGCTATTAAATTGGGACCTAAACATAAACTGGCGAAATGTGGGTGCTAGCACCTCTGCCTACCCCTTCGGGGATATAGGCGTGAGTTTGTTATATGTTATGTTATGTCTTAGAGCTAAGGTGATCAATAAATATACATTTGTTAACCAACCTTTGGCGCTGACTGTACATAATTAAGTAGTAACACTTAAAACTGAGATACCTGGATAATCCCACCCTCTCTTTTCCTATATAGAACTACACGTGCCAGGCTGAGGTATTATCCTCACACAGTGCAAACAGTCTCTTTTATTTACCGCACCATAAAGACTTGGAATTATCTAAGGTGGCAGACAAGCACACGGCCATGACCCTGCAAAAACATAATGTCCCTCTTGACGAACCCCCTTTCTGAACGTTTAATAACCTCACGAAAACGCAGCTAAGTTTGTTTATCAGATCATACCGAATACCAATGCTTTATACAACTTACCAAGTTAATTCTTATCTCGCGTTTTAAAAACGTGGTGTTACAGAATTGGAACCCTGATGTTCGAATACGTTTAGTATCTATCTAGTTTAGTTTAGAAACATAACTTTCATTGTAATCAGGTGCACATGAGCTATAGCCGTCAGCCATTACCCCACATACGCAAGGTTGGTCATATTATCGTGAACTAGCTCGCCGCGGGCTTCAATAAATGATCAGGTCCTTTCGCTGTTAGCCTTATGTAAGGTTAGAAACCTGACAGGAAAATTATAATGTTTTGTTTACTTGAAAAACCCAGTTGCAAGTTTATATGAGTTAAAACCTATTTTATTAATGAAATAACTAAAAGGAAAAAGTATCTATTTGCTACACCTTGTTGTCTATAGTCACGTATAAATAGACCCAGCCGTTCTAGAGATTAATTCTTACAAACGGACCGAGAGTTTGATTCGGTGGATGTTTTTCACTCAATCATGCAAAAATGTTTGAACGGATTTGAATAAAATTGTACACATAGATAGAGCTAAAATAGCTAAAAAATATAATAGATAGGCTTTTATACCGGGACTAGATTTGATTGGGTTGCTATAACAGGTTCAGTAGGTACTCCAAGAGGGTGGAGTCACGGATAAATAGAGCAAAAATTTCTTCCACCGGAAATAATGTGTTTTTGGAGTAGCTACTAATCTAAGTATTCCAAAAAACACATTATTTTAAGTATATTCACATACAAAAACAAACACAAATTGAAATAAATCGAGAGCTGAGCAATTCTTCAACTGCAGATAAAAGTCGGCCATATTATGAATCATTTGCTATCTGCGCGAGCGCAGTTATTCCCCTTGCACAGGAAACTATGGATTTGTGAACGGGTTCATTGGTTCCTTCAAATTACCTTAAAGATGTCTACATGCTGATGAATGGAAGTTCTAGGTTACTTGATTAATTCTCCGTGCCTCAGAGAGCACATTAAACCATCGATCCCGGTTGCCATACCCACATCTGGAAATTCGTCAGTCTAGTTGGGACCTTAAAAAAAACAACTTCAGGGCAGCCCTAACTATCAAATAAAAAGAGAATCCTCAAAATCGGTTGACCGTTTTTTTTCGTGCGGAAATCCTCATGGATACCCACCCCGCGGCCAGCGGGGCAGGTTATGTCGGACTCTTACCAAATAAAACCGCACGCTGTCTAGGGTCTTCTGACGCCAGGGTATAAGGTGGCCCATAGAGCATTTCCCTCGCACCCCGGCTTAAAATCGGTTGACCTTGTCGAAAGTTCTAAGGGATCAAACATTAAGAAAATATATAATCGAATTGAGAATCATCTCCTTTTTTGAAGTCGGACAACATATTTAAGTATACAGAACTTTGATATCGCCAGTGGTTTGTGGAGTTCATAATTACTATCATTGCGTTACAGTCGCCATCGGTATTCAGTAACATATTCCAAGTTATCGACTCTAGCTCTTAAATCAGAATATAATGATTTACTGTTTACTTGAAAAAAGTATTTCGATAAAGCTTTCGATTTTTTCAAGCACGCGTTTGTACATAAGTACTGACAATATTCTCATGCTTTAAATCAAGATTATGGTTGATATAAAGTCACGAATTATTCTGACCTACAAAAAAAAAAGATAATGTGTTTACATGCTACAGAACCTTTAAATGTGAAAGGATATATAAGTATAAGTAATGTGCACCGGATTTTGCATAACGCTCACTTTAAAATGCAAGCATTGAGCAAACAATGTGACACTTAACCTGAACAAATAAATAAAAAATAAATGTTTATTTTCATTCTGGTAAGTTACATTAGATACATTTCGTAGAGTACAAAATTATTAGCTCCCGATCTACATCAGTATATAAAGTTAGTTTATAATGAATGTATCTTAACGTCTATTTTACATTTTATTTACCTTTTACACATTAGCATTTTGAAATGGTTCAATAAACAATTTTATAGTATTTTTTGGGGTTCCGTACATGTACAAAAATGATTGACTTTTCTGTTCGTCGGACTGTCTGTCTCTATGTCCAGAACCTATTTCTTATATACCTACGTGTAAAGGCAGCAAGTTGAAATTCTTAATTTTATAATCCCTATCAGATGTAAGAAAGTCAAAATACAGCAGTTATTGATATTTCAACAATAGCAACGGAATAAAACCTATTGGATACAGCCCAATGAAGTTTGGCGAGAAACAATGTCTTATAGCACAAGTGAGGGGAGAAGTTTGAAAACTGTGTAGTTACGAGTATATTAAAATTTTTGTCTGCATTTTACCTAGTGTTTTAATTGTTTTAATATTTTGTAAAAGAAAATATTAGATTACCAATAAAAAAGTTTGAATGCTCCGTGATGCACATTCTCTGAACCTTTTTCCCAACTCAGTTGGGGTCGGCTTTCCAGTCTAACTGTGATGCGGCTGAACTTCGATATTTTCCGTGAAGCGACTGCCATCTGACCTCCACAACCAATGGTCAGTAAGACCAATGGCGATATCGAAGTTCCAAGTTAGACTGGTTGGACTTTTGTGGGCTCCAACTACCCGTAACGACTGCCATAGATGTTTGTATGGCAACCGGGACCGACGGCTTAACGTGCTCTCACTAATAAACCTGCGATAAATACACACATAACTTCGAAAAGCATCGAAAAGTCATTGGTGTGTGCCATGGTGAACCTGGGATCGAACCCGAGACCTCGTCTTAGCAGTCCATTACCCAAACCACTAGGCTACCGCGGTTTTGCGTGATGCACTATATCAATAGCATAATTCAAAGCATCTGTAGTTCCACAAACAAATTTATTTCGTTTTTATTGTGACCTTCCTCGACATAATATATTATTTCACGAACAAACATTGTGGCTATAAAAAGTTTAATGAGTTACGTTGTTGTTTGCTGGGGAGGAAATCGTATATTCATCTCCTTTCAATAAAATATCCGCCATCGTTATAATATGGTGGACATTCCGCTCATACGCACGAACCGCTTCAGCAATATTATACGTTCATTATGCGTACTGCTAAGGAGTGGATTTCCCTGCTTGAATCTGTGTTACCGGAAGGCTATAACCTGGGAGTCTTCAAGTCTAGAGTGTTATAGCCTTCCTCGATTTACAGGCTATTCATCACAAATTGCTGTGTAAAGTGTCGTAGAATATTTATTTTTGATGATTATAGGTGATAGCCCGGGCCGAGTCGGGGTGCGAGAGAAATGCTCCATGGGCCACCTTACACCCTGGCGTCAAAAGACCCTAGACCGCGTGCGGTTTGCCGCGGGGGTATCCATGAAGATTTCCGCAAGAAAAAAAAGGGTACCATATTACACGCAAATGAAAAAATGAATTAAATTGAATTGAATTGAATTGAATTGCAGCACTTAACGATCACACAATTTTCACGTACAGAGTCGTGCAGTAAAATTATCTTCATACTATCATTTGGGATTACGATAGTCAAGATTGATCAACAAAAGTTAATAATATAACCTTAAATGTCGAATGACAATAAAAAATATTAATCAATATCAATGATATGCACTCGTCGCTCGTTCAATATTCATTGTGAGATGATTGACGCATGCGCAAGAGTCGATGTTCGATGAAAAAGCGTCATCAATTAAAACTAAAGGATGGTTATATTGAAACTGGTAATATACAGTTTGATGATAAATACGATGATGAGACGAGGTCTCGGGTTCGATCCCAGGTTCACCATGGCACACACCAATGACTTTTCGATGCTTTTCGAAGTTATGTGTGTATTCATCGCAGGTTTATAAGTGCCCGGCAATAGGCTCACCACCTATTACATTGGGACCTAAACATAAACTGGCGAAATATGGGTGCTAGCACCTCTGCCTACCTCTTCGGGGATATAGGCGTGAGTTTATGTTATGTTATGATAAATACTCAGTTCTTGAACGGACGTTACAGGTGACGTGTGCCGAACCAGTCAGTGTCCTTATTGTAGGTCATTTCGCATATGGAATTAATTTGCACAGCGTATAGTGCAACTCGCTGCATATGAGGAAAATGTTAATAATTTATATGGAATTAGTGCGAAATACAGGTAGAAATTAATGGTAGACTGTTATAGCATTGAAGACCGGACTCTCCCAGACACTCGTTTTTTTTTTATATACTACGTAGGTGGCAGACAAGCACACGCCCCATCTGATGGGAAGTGGTCACTGTGGCCTATGAACGTGTGCAACACTAAGATAGTTACACACGCGCTGCCTACCCTGAAGGGAAGGGAGGAGGGCTGCAAAGGGGTGGGGAGGCTAGGAAGGAGTGAGGGGAGGAGGGTTACAGTGAGCTCTGGGTACCCTACTACACGGTGGAAACACAACACGATGGTTATTATAGCCGCGGTGTTATGTAGGGCGGAAGTACTACCCCAGTCGGACAATTCATTTCGGACGGGAGATACTCGTGTACCTTTTTTATATTGGACACAATAACATAACTTCACATCGCCTGTTGGAAAGCTAAAGGCAGAGTCCCAGGATCTGGGGTCACTTTTACATACACCGATAGTGCTACAGTGGTGGCTGGTGGCTATCCGCTTGACGGCCTCAGTATTTATTTGGGTTAGTATTTAATACCAGGGTAGTTGTGTAGGTACCTACATGTGCGCCGGACGCGGGTGCTCTTGACCCGGCCTTTCCTTAGAACGTCCTCCATTTGGTCCACATACGCACTATATCAACAGTTAGTCACTATAATATTGCAAGGTTCTGTTTGCACCTAATGACTCTTAGTACAGTCAACTGCAAAAGTAGATGATGATTGTGCTGATTTCAAAATAGAATCAACGAATACCAAATATGGTTCACATGTCTGAAGAAAATTTCGCTTCAATAATATAATTACCCTCGAAGATGTATGAAATTAACCCGCCATGCGTAGGCGCAAGCTAAGCAGGACGCATAAATCTTGTTCAGTGCTACCGGCCATTTGTACCAAGTTAACCGATTAACTGAAAACGAGAAGTGCCGACGATCGTTAGACAGTTGCATTGTTCTGCAATTCCATCATCATCCGGGCGCCACTCCTGGTTGCATTCAAAGCTTGCACTTTAGAGCCCAGGGTCGGCTTTAGCGACCTGGGGGTGACGGGTGGAGCCGCCGTTCACCCTAGCAGAAGCAGGCCGAGGCGGCGGTGGCGCGCGAAACGAGGTCCAGCCAAATCCGCAGTTAAGACTAGTAAAGTGGACCCCAGACTCCGAGGTGAAAGCTTTGAATGCGATTAAGATTAACGCTAGGTTGAAGAAGGATCAAAGTTAATTTGATCTTACAAGCAAGTTCATCCGCTCAACAAATAAAGACTTCTATATTTAAAACTTATTTGAGGTCCTTGATCTCAGAAGTAAAAACAGATACCTACACTAGATATTGCAATTATAATATTATGCGGTACAATCTATGAAGCGTATGAAATACTAGCTGTGCTCCGCGGCTTTGCCCTTCCCATACTTCGTCCCTGTGCCACCCATTTACCTTATTCATACCCTTAGTTTTTAGTTCTACAATAATGCATGGAAATTTACACGATTTGTTGTTATTTATGATTGCTACTCCGCTCTCCTGGTTACTAGTGTGATGATGTATAGTATAACCTGTTTACCTCGATAAATGGGCTTTCCAACACAATAAGAAATTTTCAAATCGAACCAGTAGTTCCTAAGATTAACACGTTCAACCAAACAAACCCTCCAGTTTCATAATATTAAGTATGGATTATGCGAAGTCTTGTAAACGAAATTTTTGACAGGCAAGTGATAACTACCGAACATTTTGGTCTTAATTTCATATAGTTACCAGTACGTATCTACAGAGTATAAATATCCAAACGGCCAAAAAACACCAATAAAATATCGTGTATACTTTACTCAATCCGATTAACGATAACTGATTGCTTAAGTAAAAAAAAAACATCCCGCCCTGTCATTGACAGTCGTCCGTCCAGTTGGTAATCCTGCGCATGTTTTGGCACTGACAGGTGTCAGTTATAACGGTTATCTGTCAGACACCCGTTACATTAATATCATTGGGTAAGTATTTGTTTAATAGATGTTATTACGTCGACATACGGTCTCGTTTCGAATGGTAATTAGTTGTATAGAATAATCACGATGTGGTTATTTTTGTTTGCATTACAATTTTGTATTTAACGATGCAGATAAATTGTGATTGAATCATAGTTATATCAAGGTCGAAATAAGTTGCTTTAAAATTATTTCAATGTTGACCGCGACTTGATCAAATAGCGTTAACATCACCCTATAATGTACTGTTACGGGATATTGCGATTCAAATTCGATGATTGAAAAGATGGTTCTTCCTTGATAGAGTTGGGATAAGCATGTTTCAGTTATCCTATCTCAGTTTACCGCTGGAAATAGGCTCCCAATGTACGCCATAGCACTCGGTTCTTCGCCTTCCGCATTCAGTCTATCCTAGCTACCTTTTTCACCCAATCAGATGTTTTGCTAAGCAGGAGTAAGTTTGGTGATGTGTTAGCTATTTACTTATAAAATTATCGATCAAATGGTACCTACCAACTAAAATCTAAATGTTCTCTTTGCAAATACCGTATACTTAAACGATTAAGCCCCTATTCACATCTTATATAATTCCTCACAGAATTTAGGCACAGTCGACATCTCGTCCAACTAAATAAGACCGGTTTCTTTTCTATCTAGCAACTGTCATTAAACCCATATTATAATGGTACTTCATTCGTACCTCACAAACTTTTGCAATAACCAATCAAAAAGATTGCATAGCGTAAGTGATTGAGTTTTCTGCCGACACAAACATGCGCTCGCGCAGATATTTGGCGAAAGCGTACACAAGGGCATGCGTACACGCATATTGTGTCATTGACGTCCCATGAGGCATTTTACATTTGTAACTCAATGAGGAAAGTTTTGTTTTGTTTTGTTCTGTTTGAGAATTAGTTTGCAAGCCGTGCAACGTTCCCCATGACATCTATGGTTGCGTAAGTATTACTTGGCCAAGTGTTGGCGGTTTTTCTTTGAAGAAATTCAAATCATACTGGCAATATAATAATTATGCTCAAAAGATGTCGATAGGCTCGTTTCATATCTGGCGAAATTAAAAATACTACGGGTGGTCACCTAGTAGTTGAATTCTATTTTATCTCATCTTTCTCTCTCTCTCTCTCTCTCTCTTAAAATTTGGTAGGAAAAAAAGAAACATCTGCTTTAGTGTCTTTCAACTGTTATTATCAAACAACGCCCCTACGCGTCCTACACGTCGCACGTGCACTGATATCTCTCGCGGATGTCAGTGCTAGTGGGCGTCCATCTACGTCAACACTCAAATAACATAAATGGCTGGACTACGTTTACAGGATCGGGATTATCTATAAAGCCTTCACTTGTGTGTGACTTGGCCGTTTCGTTACTTAAGAACTCATTTTAGCAAGAACCAAGCGGTTCGGTGCCTCTTTTCTCTGCCGCACCATAAAGACTTGTAACTCTTTACCAGCGATGTGTTTTTTTTCCTTCTACAGTCCCGGGTCATTTAAGCGGGGCAGGTATATATTTCTTTTTTCGGCCTTGCTCTGTTTGTGAATTTTGTTTGTCATATGCGTTACTTTATGACCTAAGTAAATAAACCTTTAAATTTGAACTATGTAGTACTAATAATGATTATGTGGTTAAACAATACATTATACAAAACATTGTAGGTAATGGGCATCACAGTAGTGATTCAGCTATATGAAGCATTTTGCGGTTATCAATATAACCGTTGTTTGTATTCTGTGTAATATGACAGGAAGTTGGGATTCACCGAATAAGTTTCATTTGAAAGTCAATGTTTCCGATTTTTTCAACGTTCATGGCCGCTGGGGTAATTTAAACTGCAGTTACACCTACAAACTCTATTAAAACAGTCAAAAAATGTTCATTTATAACAGTTTTTGTCTTCCAATTATGATGATTGACCTTTGCTCGCTTGATGACTTCTGTTGATTTATTTTGTTGTAAAAACGTCCTTTACATCGTTTTTTTGTCTGACCATAAAGATGTTAATTTTTGTTTGTTTGTGGATGAATGCTTAATATTTCAACAACACTCATGATTGTAATAATTAGAATTTAGCATGAGGATTATATTTTGGGAATCATTCGTACCGTCCATCATCATCGTCACAATGCTAGTCTTGGTTGCATCCAAAACGTGCACTTGGATTCCGTGGTCCGGTCTCTTAGTCATTCTCATGATTTGGCATATATTGGCTTTCACCTCCCGTCTACTGTCTAAATCCCCCAACCTCGAAAGGAAAGCATCAGGGATTCGTCCATCAATTAGCTGTTGTACCAGCTTCTGTGTCGTCTTCGGGGTCCCAGAAGTCAGTACACTAAACACTTATAAATGTCAAGATCAATGTTTCTACCATCGTCTCATTACCATTAAGTATCTGCAAACGTTTAACAAGATTGAATTCTTGTCAATCTTGTCGAACAAAAAAATTATGCAAGAGCTGCCATGTTGTGTATATTATGTCATCACTTTATTGTTGAAAAAAACAGTTTCTTGCATTACACCAACGCTTATAATCGTTTGCCTTATATCCAACAGTTCTAAAAGGTAAATTGAAAAAAAAATTAAAATGAAAAATATTTTATTGTCAGTAAGTACAGTTTTTTAACAAAGTGTCCGTTGGCCCCACACTAGGCAAGCCTGTCCTGTGGGTACCTCTTACGATTACACAAGTTACATTTGCTTGGTCGACATTGTTACTCTTATAAAGTTACCTATCTTAATTTTTTTTTACATAAATGCGTGTGTGTGTACCTATGTGTGCATGTGTATCTGTGTGCCCAACTAGTGGATTTTCTTGAGCAAACAACGTCATCCAGTAATTGCGATTGTGATCTTCCTTCAAAAAAATGCAATTTGGGTCACGAGAATCCAGTTTCGCAAACGGAGAATTTGCAGATGCATCCGACACGGTATGCATGCAAAATAGTAAAAAATTTGCAACCAGTACAGAGATTTGAGATAACTGGTTTCAAAATATCCAGTTTCCTTGTAACAAACTCAGTTATTTAGGCAATAAAGTTGTGTTTTTCTTTTATATAACGTTGTTATAGAGAGAAAGTCTTGCAAGGTACCAACTTGGGTCCATGAAAAATACTTCGTTTGTAATATGTTGATGAATAATTACACGGCTCTGCTGATGGTAACCATCTACCTACCTGTGTTACCTACTAAAACTACCCCATTCTCCAAGGAAATGGCAGACAGAAGACACTACCGTCGCTTACAATAGCCACACAAATATCTAATTTTCTTTTTTTATATCGGTCACGTCAATATGACTTCACCTCGCCTGATGGTAACCTAAAGGTAAAGTCTCAGGAAGGGGGTTCCCATTACATACACCGATAGTGCCATAATGGTGGCCCTCAACTTGACAGCGTCATCAAATAATGATTTTGCACACTCCTCTTAAAGGACCCCAAAATTCCCTAGTTGAGCCGTTTAACTAGCGTATCTTCTACCTTGAACACGTTAAGTTCACATATTAGTCAATATTTAGCGTATAAAAATATGTCTTATACAATAAATCATGCGCAATCACGCGGTCACAGTCACACGTGTGCATGATCTACTCCAAATATTGTGATTTGTGACTGACACTCCTTTTATGAACGTTGATAATTAAATGTTTTAGGACTGGTCATGTGACTGACCTAGTTTGTTCTAGATAGTACTTGATTGTGAGGCTGTAGATGAAAAGAAAGAAAATAAGATTTAGTGTGTAACGAATTGTTTTCCTGTTATATCCTGCCGAAACCGAAACATAACCGAAACTCGTTTTTTGCCGAAATTCGACCGAAACCGAACATTCGGTCGGATACTACAAAATAACACATCTAACCGATGACTTCTATTTATACCTACCACTTGACTGCTTCTACAGAACAAAAAAAATCGTATCGCAATGACATTGCATCGCAGTGACATGACATTGCAAATAAGCACGCTATGTCTAAACATATAGGTGTCAAAATTTCCAAATTCGAAATTCGTTCCCGCCTTACCCACGAACTCATATCTGGTTTATGGGTCCCGTTCCAAATTCGATATTCAAAATTTATTCCTCACCCAGGAACTGTGATACAATGTTATGGTTTATCTCAATAACTTATTTATCTAGTTTGTGCGTCCCTTTCCAAATTCAAAATTCATGCCTCGCCCACGAAACGTGACCCAATGTTAAGGTTTGTCTCAATATCATTTAGTTGATACAGATATAGTGCACGGCATCTAGATTGGCAAGATTTTGGAGTAGTGTGGGCCCCACTACTCCAAAACCTTGCCAAGTTAGTTGCTGTACAAGTGTACACTATACTCTTTATTGCCCGTGGTTCACCCGCATATACTTTGTTTGTGGCAGAATGCGTTGCATATAAACAAGTATTTATTTTTTTTTTATTTATTTATTGAGGCGCACAAAACACATTACAATCATTAAAAATAACAATAATTACAAAAACAGTTCCGTTCTGGATTGTAACATAACAACATGTGCACACAGTTAAAACAATATTAAAAACATGAAAGCTCTAAATTAATTAAACAATGACAAAACGTATTTAAATGTAAATTCAAGTATTTTTTAAGGTCGAACCACTATGGAGGATGTCTTTCAGACTTTTAATGAATCTGTTAAAATTAGAGTCAAATATGTCTAGGTGATTATAGTGTATAGTAGTATAGTGTACGGCATCTAACTTGGCAAGATTTTGGAGTAGTATGGGCCCCACTACTCCAAAATCTTGCCAATCTAGATGCCGTGCACTATATCTGGTTTTTTCGTCCCGTTCCAAATTCGAAATTCATTCCCGCCTCACCCAGGAACCGTGACACGATGTTTGTTCTAAATGGCATGCCTAGATACACACGAGTCAATTGTGTTTAACCACAGAACAGGAAAAACAATCTATTTGTGTTATTTCCAAGTGTGTTTATAGATGAGAAAAAAGTTGCATTCTGAATAAGGTCATAATATATGCAGACTCCAAGATGGATCCTACTTTTTTGCACGGCAGCGATGTAATAATACTAAAGTACTTAACACTGTTGTATTCTTCAACGCGTTCCATCCATTAGTTTTATATGTCTGATCCATTGGTACTGTGACAATGTTGTAATTGTAAATAGCTTGAAATACACAGGAGTCATTGAGGAGAAAATATGCTTTAGATAGAGTTATTCGTTGTACCAAGACATATTGTTTACATAAATAGGTACTTAATTTAAAATCTGGTTAACATCACTCTCGATTATCGTGTTATGAGCATAACTTATTGTAACAAATTACCAAACATCACCTAAACTGCTTCAGATTCTTGTACTAATAAATCAACTTCTAAAAATATACATAGATACCTACCTACTTTGTTTTCGATATACATATATATGTGAAAAGCCTATGCCCGTGGCTCTGCCCGCGTGGACGTCGGTGTTTGTCATTTTTGACTATTTCTCCAATTATGATCAAACATACGAAGATTTTAAGTCTCACCAAGTTACAAATAAAGAACCGCATCAAAATCTGTTCAGTAGTTATTGCGTTTTTTTCAAGAATCGTTTATATAGATTTTTGTTTTTGCTAAAAGGGCAGGTCAAAAGCACTCGAACCGGCGGGCTTGCATGAAATAATAGGTGACAGTAGAGGAAGCGCGTGAAGTATGTCAGGACAGAGGCCTACCCTGGAGGGAGAAAGGCGAGAACATAATGTATGTCTAATATGTCTATGTATGTCTTTTAATATCTCCAATGCATAGACATAGCTACTTAACAATTTTTATAACAGTATACACAAGAAAAACTCATTTAAAGTTATAAACGATATTGTATTTGATTACTTCGATTTGTTATATCATAATATATTATGTGTTATTATAATTAAGGTCAATTCCAACAGTTATCACATACATAATTGCGATCTAAAAATCAAAACTTGCCGAGATAAGATATCAAACTTTGTTTCCTCAATTTACGATAGTGCTAACATCATTCAAGACGTATTGATACGTAGCAATCAAACGCCTGGCTGTGTTCCGGTCAGCTAGTGTTACCTAGACTGGTAGTTTAAACGCGATGTTTTAAAATCTATGTAGACACGGCTAAAGGTAAGCGTCCACATGTCTGCATCGTACGCAACGGACGCATCGGCATCGCATCAAACGAAGCGATGCGTACGATGCGTACTGGTGGACGCACTTGTTTGACCTTCTATACTTACAAAGAATACTACGATCCGTTTCATTCGATGCGTCCGTTGCGTACAATGCGGACAAGTGGACGCTCACCTTTTGGGGGCAACTCGGACCTAAGATATCTAGGTATCTATAATAGTTTACTACTTTAACACATCTACGAAAATTTTTCATATTTTTTTTTTTTTTTTTTTATGTCGGTCACGTCAACATGACTTCACCTCGCCTGATGGTAAGCTGAGGCAAAGTCTCTAGAATGGGAGTCACCATTGCAAACACCGATAGTGCCAAAATGGTGGCTCTCAGCTTGACGGCCTCATCAAATGCTTTTTCACGCCCCGCTTAAAGGACCCGGGACTGTATGAGGAAGGAAACACGTGAGCTGGTAAAGAATTCCAGGTTTTGATGGTGCGGCAAAGGAAAGAGGCACCGAACCGCTTGGTTCTATATGGTATAACACGTTGGTGCAAATTCTGCGGTTACAAAACTCCAGAAATCTAGATTATTACGTTTTAACCGACTTCGAAAAAGGAGAAGGTCGCATTAAAAATTCACACAGAACGGAACTCTTCAATAAATTAAGGGCAGCAAATCATCCGCGATTGCTGCTATCGTACATTTTAGGCTTCGTTTACGCAATTTCATAACATAACACCACGCCTGTATACCTACTCTAAATGGGCTCGCAGACGTATGTATGCAGTTTTTTTTATAGATATTAGATTAATCAAACTAATGACGGATTCATTGGCGCTCGCGACATTGGTTTATCAATCCTTTCATTCGTTTTTTTGTTACCAATTATGTATTGCTCATGCGCTAAATTTTCTCCAGGTCGTCAGTCCGTATGTGTACGCTTAGGTGTAATCTCACGACGTATTCACATGTCAACATGAACAGTGTCGTCACCTTTACCCTTTTCTGTTATTTTTTTTATACTATTAAAGTTAAATAATCTTAATTACATTAGATAATGATGTTACAACATCTAAATATCGCTGTATGACGTCTGGTCTCCATATTTGTGATAAAGACGTTTTTTTTTCATTTGTTAAATAATAGTCTTTGTTATTAGTCTGGCTAGTTTTTTTGCTGCCAATTTACAATAGTTATTTAAGACCGTATATATTTTATTTAGTTGTTAAACATTACTGCTAATTTTCAAAGCTAAATGTCATAATCAAAAAGTATAACCAGAGTTCTCGTTCCAACGTGCTTTAACCGATTCAAGTTGTTCTCTCTAAGATTTGGTTGCTCCAATGGTCAAACGGCCATAGATTCTTTAGCATATATGGCCAACCCTTTGTCACTTCGGCTAGCTGAGTCTATGAGCTTATTTACGTATTTTAGCTAGATTCTCTGTAATGTTATAAGAGATTTGCTGTAGATGTTCTATTTCACGAAGGCGGTTTAGCTGTCATTGTAGTAACACATTTAATACATAATTGCTTTTAAAAATAAATTACTTGTAATGCAATTATAGTTATACTAACTGCTACATGAATTTCTTTTAACGTGACATGAACTTTCGCACACACATGGTTCGCGTATTTACAAGACAGGTACTACTATTTAATTGATCACCCACCTTCGTGAGATAGAATATTTATAACAATCCATGGATATCTAATATTTCAATTGTAAAGTTACGATTTTACGGTGCTCTTTTAGTCCTAAGGCCAACATCGTGTTTAAATAACTTTTAATTTTGGATGATTCTAGTTATTTGTTAAAATATTTGGTTAGCTGTGGGAAAAATGAAAAAAAAAAAACGTAAATTACGTAATTGCGGTAATGTATAAATAAATATCTGACATTGTTTTATGTCATTACGGGTCATAAACAAGGTTGCGACAGCAATATTTGTGATTCCAGCAGCCAGTCGCAAGCGCTTACGCATGCTTGACTTTGTACTAGGTGTTTACTACGGCTTCGTCCGTGTGAAATACTGAACCCGTTCCCGCAACCTATATACCCGGGATTAAAGTCGCCATGATACATTCCAGAGTCTATCTCTGTAACAAATTTCATCCAGAACCGTTCAGTCGTGGTTCCCATGGGTTACGGCAAGAAGACAAAATTTCCACGTGTGTGGTGTCTCAGGTAAAATCTTCCATAATCTATACTAATACTACATTATAAAGAAGTAAAGTTTGTGTGTTTGTATATTTGTTAAATTGTAAGGGGTAATCTCGGGATCTACTGAACCGATTTTGAAAATTCTTTCACCAATAGAAAGCCAAATTATCCGTGAATGTCATAGGCTGAATATCATCACGCCACTGCCCAAGGGAGCGGAGCAATAATCATACATGTGAACAATTCCGGTAGATTCCCATACATTTTAGGCAAACTGATAAATTATGAGCATATTATGTGAGTTAAAAAGGGTGCATCGGGGTTCAAAATACGCCACGGGCGAAGCCGGGGTGGGCCAGCTAGTATCACATAATTATAGTGAAATAACTAAATGACAGTGAACGTACCTTTATAATAACCTTAGGCTATGTGGGTAATGGTTATAAATCTGTCTAGAAAACTTAAGGCAACGTTTACAACGGCAATTAAGTGAGGTGTTTATTTGTGCGAAATATAAAACTATCGAAATTGTGTCATTAGATTTCTATATTACGCAAGTATCGAGTTACCGAGCTTTTAAGGTGCTAAGAAACGATCGGAGAATCAAACGAACGTCAGAGGCAGAAATTTGCTCTTTGTTATTTTTTTTAGAACACGTCAAAATGACTTCACCTCGCCTGATGGTAAGCTAAAGGTAAAGTCTTAGGACTGGGGTCACCACTTCATACACCGGTAGTGTTACAGTGGCGGCCCTCAGATTGAGGGCCTCACCAAATGCTTTTTCGCGCCGTGCTTAATTTTTTTTTTATAAACTAGTTACAAAAATTTATAGTTAAGTATAAAAATAATACCTTTTTAGGGTGATGTCAACTCCCGGGGTGCGATGTGAGGACATTCCTATTAGGCCACCTAACACCCCAGCGCTAGAAAACCCGAGGTGGCATGCGGTTTTCTTTTTTTTTTCATATTCAGTCCGTCTATTGACTTAACCCCGCTGGATGGTAAGAAGCAAGGGCAAAGTCCAGAGGGTACGGGCCCCCATTCTAGACACCATTCGTCCCAAAATGGCGGCCCCTACCTTGACGGCCTAGACAGATGCCTTTTCACGCCCCGCTTAAAGAACCCGGGATTGAAGGAAGAAGGAAACACGTGTGCAGGAAGTGCATTCCAGTTTTTAATTGTGCGACATAGAAAGGAAGCACCGAACCGCTTGATTCGAGACCGAATGGTCTCGACTGTGTGCGGGTGGCACCTCAGCCCCGCACGTTTTGTTCTGGATCGGAAGAGAGACGGTGGGATTAGTTGGAATAGCTCCTCAGAACATTCACCGTGGTAGAGGCGGTAAAATACCGCTAGAGAGGCAATATCTCTACGCTACTTTAGTCGGGATGGATTTCTGCACGAACAGGGTGATGTCAACTCGAAGCTCATACTTCGGACCCTAGGGTCTACTTTACTAATCCGTTTCTTTATCGATTGATTTGACTTGACTTTCACACGAGCCGAGCCGCGGGCAATAACTAGTTCTTTACAAAAAAATATCATGATTTATTCTTATCAACACTGGCATAACTATCGTGTCGGGCAAGAGAACCGCACGCGCCATTGATTGCACAAAACAAGTGTCTCACCGGGCGGCTCGGCGGCTGCGCCTGCGCCGGCAAGTGGCCCGGTTTCTTTAAGGTGAAGGTTTGGCTCAATAACTTATAAGTAACGAGTTTGCAGCCACTCAAGCTTATTACGTCATTATTATAATATTGCATTATTCTTTTTTATTATTATATTATTTTTATCTCCCGAACGAGACAAATACTAGGCGTTTGAAAAAAATGTAAAGTTTGAAAAAAAAAATGATAGTGTAAGACAGGATCGTAATTAGTGGAATAATGTTTCTCTACCTACCCCAATAGGACAGAAGCGTGAATATGTAACTGTTTTTTTCTGTATCAGCATTACGTATCATGAAAACGTTTACAATAATGGATAATGTCTTTAAATCGATAGGTACCTGTGATTCTTTGATCTAAATCAATTATTGATCGCGTAATAATATCAATTATTATATTTTGATAATACTGTAAACAATGTTTTAGGGCGTCCGCTGATTTGAGCTGGAACCTGCCGCGTCAGGGACGCTCGCGGGGTATGCCTACAGTTTCGTGCAAATTGATAAGAGAACCTTTGTGTAACGTTCACACGGAGCCACGTTTTGCCGGATTTTATTTTCATCGGATCGGTTTTTTTGGTTTAGTGGCAACAGTATTTCAATGAATGAGTACACACATGCATTCGGTTTCAAGACACGGCAACAAAACCGAATCTTGCTGAAGTTGACTGTTTCCAGATCCGGCAAAATGTGGCTCCGTATGAACGTAGGGTTAGATGGATCGCCTATCGCCCGTCACACGATTGTTTATGACGTAGCGTAGACCGCTGCGTAGACGTCTACGCTGGATGCGCAAAACGCAGCGGAGGGCCTTACCTGCATCTAAGCTCAAAGTCCTATGTACTTAGTGTTATGTTATCAAGGTTAACTCTGTATTGGGAATACCTAAATGGTCATTTTTCTTAGAACGAAAACGTATAACTACAGTTTTTGTGAATTAACGTCATTTCACATAACTTATTAGGATAAAGTTATGTGCGTCATATACTTACTTAGTCCATAGGTACCTAGTTTCGTTGCTTTTTTTGTACTACTTAGGTGGTAGACAAGCACATGGCCCACCTGATGGGAAGTGGTCACCGTGGCCTATGGACGTGTACAACATCAAGAGCGTCACACTCGCGCTGCCGACTCTGGAGGGGGAGGGTAGGAAGGTTTTGGGGGGGGGGGGTTGGAGATGGCGATTGCGGGATGAGGAGATTGTTTACATATAATTTGAAAAATAAAAATATAACTTGGTAGATAGTTGCTCCCGTAAAACCAAGATAAATCACATCAAGGAGAAAAACGTAGGAGTACGGAACCATAGCATCAAAAGACAAGCTTTAAACGCAACCATATCTAATTAACACTAGGATGATGATTTTGAAATCAATACGATTGTTTCACAAACGAAAGATGAAAAATATACCTAGGTACACAGAATCAAAATATCAAACAAGAAATAAGCGGTTCGGTGCCTCTTTTCTTTGCCGCGCCATAAATACATGGAATTCCTTACCAGCGCATGTGTTTACTTCCTCCTATAGTCCCGGGTCCATTAAGCGGGGCGTGAAAAAGCATTTGATGAGGCCGTCAAGTTGAGGGCCACCATTATGGCACTGTCGGTGTATGTAATGGGCACCCCCTTCCTGAGCCTTCACCTTTAGCTTACCATCAGACGAGGTGATGTCATATTGACGTGACCGATGTAAAAAAAAAACAAGTTATAAGGAGGTGGACACGACGATATCTCCCTTCTAAAATGAGCTATCCGACTGGGGTAGTACCTCCGCCCTACAGAAGACCGCGGCCATAATAACCATCATGTTGTGTTCCCGACGTCGGTAAGTAGGGTAGCCAGAGCTCACTGTACCCCGCCCCTTCCCTAACCCTCCCCCCTTCCCTTGAGGGTAGGCAGTGCGTGTGCACCCTTAGTGTTGCACACATAGGTGTTGTCCATAGGTCACGGTGACCACTTCCCATCAGGTGGGCCGTGTGCTTGCCTGCCTACCTACGTAGTATAAAAAGAAGTTACAGTCGGAAACACGGTTAAGACCAGTCGAAGTTTAATAAACCCGATGAATCCACTCCCTCGTTTGAAGAGGTCAAGAATATTGGTGCACACGCAACACTAGTCTTATTCCGTCTATCGGGTCAGGCAAGTGCCAAGGAAACATATTAAAAGTAAGTGAGCGAACCACAACCTGTCGCCCATGACGGGTTTGGGACCGTCACACCATAATAACCATCGTGTTGTGTTTCCGCCGGTAAGTAGGGTAGCCAGTGCTCACTGTATCCCTCCTCGCCCCACCCCTTCCTAGCCTCCCCACCTCTTCCTAGCCCTCCCCCTTCCCTTCAGGGTAGGCAGCGCCAATGTGAGACCCTGGTGTTGCACACGTCCATAGGTCACGGTGACCACTTCTCATCAGGTGGGCCGTGTGCTTGTCTGCCTACCTACGTAGTATAAAAAAAAGTTACAGTCGGAAACACGGTCAAGACCAATCGAAGTTTAATAAACCCGATGAATCCACTCCCCATTTGAAGAGGTCAAGAATATTGGTGCACACGCAACACTAGTCTTATTCCGTCTATCGGGTCAGGCAAGTGCCAAGGAAACATATTAAAAGTAAGTGAGCGAACCACAACCTGTCGCCCATGACGGGTTTGGGACCGTCAGTAACGTATTGCGAGCAAGAGCAACGAATGACTTCACTTTCGACGACCTTCGGAATAGTACTGTCCCCGATTTGGCGATGAGTTGCGCAACGGTGGCTGTTTGAGCACAATTAGACTTTGATACTGATAGGAAACAATTGATATGTAATAGTGTATGTACCTAATGGGGTTAGTTATTAGTGCCTCGGAGAGCACGTTAAGCCGTCGGTCCCGGTTGCCATACAAACATCTATGGCGGTCGTTACGGGTAGTTGGAGCCCTCAAAAGTCCAATCAGTCTAACTTGGAACTTCGATATCGCCATTGGTCAGGCCAGTCGCTCCACGGAAAATATCGAAGTTCAGCCGCATCACAGTTAGACTGGAAAGCCGACCAACTGAGTTGGGAAAAGGGTTCAGAGAATGATGATGAGTGTATGTAATGGGGACCGGATACCGTCGTGTCCTACCTCCTACAATCGTTTCTCCGATAACTCCGGTGACATGATAAGCAAGTAACCCCCCTAACTTTGTTGTGTTCCCGCCGCCGGTGAGTAGGGTAGCCAACATAATCCCATATGCCCCCCATCCCCACAGAGAATGAGAGGATTAGCGTGAAAGTACGAGAGGCATAGATGATAGAACTGGAATGATAAAGAGAACTGGCATGTAAGAGGATATTAGTTTTAGAATAGTCTTTTAATCGCTTAGAGCAAAACAGGCACCACCTCAGACTGGTGGTAGGCAAAAAAAAATTAAGGTAACCAGAGCTCACTGTATCCCTCCTCTCCCCACCCCTTCCTAGCCTCCCACCTCTTCCTAGCCCTCCCTCTTCCCTACAGGGTAGGCAACGCGTGTGTGTGTCACCCTTCGTGTTGCACACGTCCATAGGCCAAGGTGACCGCTTCCCATCAGGTGGGCCGTGTGCTTGTCCGACACCTACGTAGTATAAAAAAACTACACCTAAGAGCCATTAGTTAGTAAGATATTCCTCAAAGATTGTAATAATTGAAGAATATGATGATAATGACGACAAGGTGTTATCATAATGTGTTAATTACATTATTTATCAATAAACGCCAACAATAAGAACGGAATATGGACTTTAATTATTTCATTAAATTGACGTAACAGAGATTTTTGTGTGTTATTAAGAAGAATCGTCGCGTTATTTTCGTTTAAGGAGAATCAAGGTTTGAAAGGGTGCTTTTGTGCAATAATACTTAATTGCAAGAGATTCCGAGAATAACCTTCTTGGAAACTCTTAGGCTGAAATCGCTCACTAGACTCAAATTAAGCATAGTTTAACTATGCTTGTGTTATGGGTTCTTTTTTTTTTATTCGGTTCACAAAACTAGACAATACATTTGGCATGCACGTACACTTTGTGTTCTCAGAAAGGGATGTAAAATAAACATACTTATATACTTTTTTTAGGCCACGGCGGTGTTCTGTAGGGAGGAGCTACTATCCCATTCGGACAGCTAATTTCAGACGGGAGATACCGTCGTGTCCTACCTCCTTTAGATTTCAAACCTGTTATTTTATTATTACAAACAGAGACTTCAATTTTATTTAGTTGTACAGATATGAAACGTAAAACTACAGCAATGGCCGCTGCAGTTAATTTTTAACGCGATGTTTTCCAACTTAACTGTGACGCTTAAGTGATTGTTGTTAAGATACACACAATAATTAATACAACCGTGCGTGTCTAGAATACTAAACAGACGAACGTAACCTTGTCATCGTAAACGGTTAAATTTGTTCCGCGGCAGTAGTTCCCTTCCATTGCGTCTTCGTAATCGCCTTATTATTTGTCATCTGAACAAACTTCGTATACGTTCTGTTTACTTGAAATATATAAACGTTAGATCGTCACTGAACATGCATACATACATACAAATCACGCCTTTTTTCTATTAAGGTAGGTAGAGACAACACCTTTCCACTTGCTACGCTTTTCGCTTCAAATTTCATAATTGTTTTTATACATGTACCTGCAAAACTTCCTGGATTTGATTAAAATACGTACGCCTAGGTCGGACTTTTACCGGGTTGCCCATTCACCGTCGGCTCATGTACTTAACAGCCCAGGGAATACAACTTAGTGCCAATTAACCTGGTATATGTATGTTGATATAGGTGTATAGAGCCCTATCAAAATCCTTGCACCCCAAACCAACCTCACCTGCAAATTGGTGCATCTGCTAAACAACGGACAAGACTCTGACGCAGACTTGCTCTCTGGTTTAGAGGTCAAACCACTTTCGCTTTCTTTACCAGCTCACGTGTTTCCTTCCTCCTACAGTCCCGGGTCCTTTAAGCGGGGCGTGAAAAAGCATTTGATGAGGCCGTCAAGCTGGGAGCCACCATTGTGGCACTATCAGTGTTTGCAATGGTGACTCCCATTGCAGAGACTTTGCCTTTAGCTTACCATCAGTCGAGGTGAAGTCATGTTGACGTGTCCGACATAAAAAAAATCACGTCTGTCGGTCATCGGGGGCGGTTATGTCAGACCGACTAAAACCGCATACCGTCTTGAGTTTCAATTACCGGGTTGTAAAGTTACCAAAGAGGCATTTCCCTCGCATCCCGGTCGACCTAGGGCTATCCCTACATTTACTAGGTACGTTTTCAATTCTCGTTACGAAACACTCATAATCATCTTTTATTAGTTAATAAAATATCCTAATACTGCTTTATAATTAGTGGATAAATTTGATCCGGCGGCTCTGATCGCCATTAGTATCTTAACAATATACTGCAAATGGAGCGATAAATTCTGTTTTTACGAGTGATTGTTAGGCTAAGGTCACCCCGGCCTCACTTTTTTTATGATTTTCAGTCAATATTTCAATGGCCAAGGATGGGTTTGTACTCTTAAAAGCTATTTGTTTCGTTCTATTGTCGGATTACTTTTGTTTTGTCGTCAAGGTCGAGCTATGGATTCGTTTGTTATTTTTAGCTGTTTTTACTTAATCGCTGATAATGGTTTCGTACGGTATCGTTATGGCATAACTTAAACCTTTTTATATCAGCTGTAGCGTAATGATTTAACTGTTGAAGAAGTGAGAGTTTGGCTAAAATCGGATTGCTTTTTATATTAGTCACGTCAATATGACTTCACCTCGCCTGTTGATAAGCTAATGTTAAAGTCTCAGGAAGGACGTCCCCATTACATACACCGGCAGTGCCATAATGGTGGCCCTCAACTGGACGGCTTCAACAAATGCTTTTTCATGACCCGCTACAGTCCCGGATCCTTTAAGGACCCGGGACTGTAGGAGGTGGAAGAAGGAGGTCGGTTTTGTAAAGCGTATGCGGACGGCGTATGCGCACAGCGAACAGCGTATTATAGCGTACAGCATAATGTATTTCTTATTTATTTTTTTACTGATTTTATTCATTTTCAACTTCTTCACCTTTTAAAATCAGTGAAAATTTATTTAAAAACATGTTTTATATAGTTTTCTAAGAATTTTTTTGTCTGAGAACTGACGATGGATTCGGTCTCGCATCACATTTCTTTGCCTCTTGGTATTTCTGTAACTGAAGCAGACCACTTCTGGTCGCAAAATACCATTAGTTTCATAAAGTCACCTCAGTTGGAACAAGGAAATCCCATCTTGTGAAGTGTTTCTAGGCGACAAGGCCATCGGAACAATAACCCATATATCATTTCCCATGGCCCACACACGTTATGTCACACACTCACACTTAAACTATTGTTCGATGTGTGAATTGATCGCATATGACAGTCGTTTGGGATACAGACCCATAGAAATATTTACTCGTGAATATAGTTCCCGTAGAGCATTTATTCGAATTAAAATTCGACTAATTTTCTTTTTAAATACATACGTATGCTCACGCCTTTTTCACTCCCGGGTAGGCAGAGACAACAGACCGCCATCTGCCTCTGTCCTGACATACTTCACGCGCTTCCTCTACTGTCATTAAGCCTTTCATGCAAGCCCGCCGGTTTCGAGTGCTTTTGACCTGCCCTTTTTGCAATAACTCCTTAATTTTCTTTTTATTTGCGTCTATATGACTTTACCTCGCCTGATGGTAAGCTGAAGGAGAAGTCTCAGAAATGAGGGTCACCATTGCAGATTGAAATAATACTACAATGGTGACCCTCAGAATGATGGCCTCATCAGATGATTTACCACGCCCCGCTTCAAGTATTAGGCTAGTAGGAAGAAAGAAACACTGCTGGTAAAGAATTACAAGTCGGTTTGTTCTGGCTTTTATGGGAGCGACTGCTTTCTTACTCGGGATAAGAAAGCTTACGCCAATACCATGATTTGATTAGCTTCAAATCCCAAAGATTCGATCAGACTTCTTTTAATTTGTGAGGATCTATTGAGTTAATCTAGCAGTTTAAGTAATAAATAGATTGAAATAAATCTACTCAAGGAAACTATATATATTAAGTTTTTATTGAGCACAAACTAACTGTAAGTACATAAAAAATGAACCACCTTGACTTGTTAGTAAGGACTAGCTCTGCGCAAGTGTTATATCTAGATCATTTTATTGAATTTATATCTAACTAGCGATGGTAGCTTAATGGATAAGAACGCGGCCTCTACTCAGAGGTATCGAGTTCGAATCCGGCCGGACAGTACCAATGTGAATTTCACTTTGTGGAATTTATATGTGCTAATCACATTATTTACCATCTGCTGACGGTGAACGAAAAACATCGTGAGGAAACCCACATGTCCTAGAAGAAATTCTAAGGACATGTCCGATCCACCAACCTGCATTAGGCCAGCGTATGTGGATTAAGGTCTAAACCTTCTAGCTTTCTCTTTAGAGGAGAGCGAGAGACCCGTGCCCAGCAGTGGGACATAACTAGGCTGCTATTATTATTATGTATATTTAACTAGCAATCCTTGGTAATAAAATATCTGAATAGTGTAGGTATAAACCAAGCTTAAGGAGAAGTCTTAGGAATGAGGGTCACCATTGCAGACTCAATTTGGCGTCCTTATTAGGTATAAGGACGTCAAATTGAGTCCAGCTACGTTTATAGTAGGACTATAAACATAGCTGGGATAGACTGGATGATAATTTAGTAATCGAAATTCTTAATTTCGAAATGTATAGCCCCATACGTCCAATTATATACTAAAAATATACTTGGATAGGCTGGATGCGGAAGGTGGAGAGTCAGGAGGCATGGCACACTTTGCGAGAGGCCTATGTCCACTGTCCAGTGTCCAGCAATGGACATCGATAGGCTAATGTATTGATTGATACACCCAATTAATATAACTACTAAGTTTATAATTCTGCAAAATGGTCCATATCTCTGACCCAGTTTTTTACCGTATCAATGAGTAGGTATAAGTGTAATTGACTCATTGAAAGCAATTTATCACACTTTCGCTTTCGCTCCATTCAATCGATATTTCTCATTATTTGATACGTTAGGGTGTGTTTGCTATATAATGTGGGTCTTTTAAGCGGGACGTGAAAAAGCATTTGTTGAGGCCGTCAAGCTGAGGGCCACCATTGTAGCATTATCGGTGTATGTAAGGTGACCGTTATTCCTGAGAAAGTCTCACCTTTAGCCTAACATCAGGTAAGGTGAAGTCATATTGACGTATTCAATATAAAAAAAAGACGATGGCAGCAGAGAGGGTGACGTGCGAAGTCTGTCCCCGGTTGCATCCGAGATTTTCACCTAGGAACCTGGGGTCCGCTTTTTCGCCTCCTTTTGATTTAAGTACGATTTTCATTGAAGCGACTGCCGTGTAACCTCCTAACTCGAGAGGAAAACCTGTCCCAGAGCCTCGACCTTAAACTGTCAACCTTACCTGCAATCTGATACACCAGTTCGATTGACGAACGATGTTCTGGCGCAGGTTTTCTTCCCTCTCTTTTCTTCTCAGGGCTTTTTTGGGAGCTACAGTCGTATCCATAAAATCCAAGATAATTTATAAGAATTAAAGAACAGACTCCAAAGTACAAATTTTGAATGCAACCGGAAATCGTGCTTGAATGACAATGATGATGAAACTAATAGAAGCGTGTTAAAAAAAGAAAGTGAATTGAGCAACCTAGTAAATAAGTAATCCTTGATCGAAATCCATGAAAGTTGAGGTAAAGCAAACTCGCGTATTATCTCACCACGCGAGATGAATACTACTATTTATCACTTATGTTTCACACACGTTCAAAATGTTGTAGCTACCTTATTTAGTACGTATTTTCAGAAAATAACCACGATCTGAGAGTCGCAAATCTCGTGAAAAATATTTCCAAAATTCTGTCTCAGTCTAGTCTCAATCTCATGTCGATCTCCCGAATGTTAAAACAGATATTCTTTTGGCTATAAGAAAACCTTTTTTTGGGTACAATTTTAAATTTCAAGCAATTGATACCATAAAAGTCAGAAATCTACAATCGGGTCAGGCCAACTCCTGTCTAAAAAAAATACTTTGTACTAACCCTCGTCAGTTCACGCTAAAACTGATTGCACCGTTTTAGACGTGGCATTCTAAATATATAAGTATTATTTATACATACGTATTATATGAAACACATGCACACATGTTTCATACTACATACATACATACAGACATAAATAACAATAGTATCGTGAGATGTCGATTCACATACAACTGGCATAACGTGAGCAAATAAAAGAACTTATATTCGTCTCGTGGTTGTATCTCATTATAATAAAAAAGTTATAAAAAGGATAATATATGATTCACAAGGACATTCCTTTGTTTTGAGGCGAGGATGCTTCCTAAACTTAATGCATGCTTTAGTGGAATACACTTACGTATTATAAGTGTAGGAAGAACCTTCAAAAACAGATGCAAAAAATTGCAACTGTCATTTAATTTAGTGTTAAAATCTCTTGAATGATAGTATTCAATAAATTACACATTGAAACTAGCCTGTTGTAGAATGCTTACTTGGCATTCCATAACAGAATAGTTTCATTTGTGGAATACCATCGTTTCTTAAGATGGTTTTTCTCCCTTCAAAAAAGACAAAATCGATTAATATGGATTATATATTTAGTTGAAGTTGAAGAAGCGAAAGGAGTATGCCAGGATCGTAGGAAGTGGAAAGATGTTGTTGTCTCTGCCTACCCTAAAAGACGTGATTTATATGTATGTATGTCTGTCTGTATGTATGTATATACTTAGTTCTGAAAATTAAACAATAATTAAAGCACTTGAGGGAAGGATCAGGTTACGAATAATTTTTTTTTTTACTTTTCTTAACCAGGTACCGGATAGTCTAATCGGGTCGGCTTAGGATTAAACCCTCCAATGTTTCCAAACGCTCTTGTAACACAGGAATTTTTACAAACGTTTGGGGCATTACAGACACTAGTATATTGAAGACTCACCTCTTAGCAGGATCGGATCTGGATCTCACTGATCCTACTGATGCTACTTTTAGAACGAATAACATTTTTTGTCCGTTTATTCGTTCAAAAATATTTTTTTGTCCACACATATTATTAATGTGTGTATCGTCTAAACCAAATAAATACCAGCGGTAATATCAGAAGATCAGAGAGGACGATTGGGTCGCTGATCTGAAATTCTGTCAACGAACCGCATATGCAACAAACAGCTGATGCTAATCACCAAATTAAATTTTCATTTTGGTATTCCATCAAGTTTTTACTAGAATTTTCTCGTAAAACTGTTCTTTAAAACTTACAAAACGCCACATTATCACGTCAAGTGGCGACCTCAATCCCCATCCTTGATTTCCTCACCTGTGACAAACAGATATACAAATTGATTGCACACGATGCGTGTACGCAGCTGTCGCTAACCGCCAAGCATCACGATCTCCATGATTTTTGTATTTGCTTAATAAAAATGTTCGCATATAAAATAGAAGTACATTTAGTTACATAACTAGCGGTAAGTAATATGACACGAGGATATATTTTTTCTTTTTTAATATAGGACACGTCAAAATGACTTCACCTCGCCTGATGGTAAGCTAAAGGTAAAGTCTCAGGACTGGGGTCACCACTACATACACCGGTAGTGCCACAGTGACAGCCCGGCGACCCTTAACTTGACGGCCTCATCAAATGCTTTTTCACGTTTTTGGAGCGATCAGTTTTCTTCACATTAAATTCAGAGATAAATAACCAATCTCAGTGCTGGCTTGACGTCGAGTCATAGAGGATGACATATATAGATACCAATGTTCTGAACTACTCCGTATTCCCAAGCCCGTGCGAAGGGAAAAATAAAAATCGCTCATACGCACGAATCGCTTCAGCAATACGTTCATTATGCGTACAGCTAAGGAGTCGAATGCCCTGCCTGAGTCTGTTTCCGGAAAGCTATAACCTCGGAGTCTTCAAGTCTAGCGTGAATAGGTTACTTCTAGGCAAGCGTGCTCCTTAGCATCAGGTGACGCCCCTGGTGTTGCACGCGTCCATAGGCCACGGTAACCGCTTTCCATCAGTGTGGGCCGTGTGCTTGTCTGCCACCTAAGTGGTATGAAAAAAAAGGTGAGATAATGGTCAAACGCAGGTCTATCGATTATAAAAAAGGCCCCGGACTTCGAGGTGGAAACCTCGGATGCAACTGGGACTGTCAAAAGTAGCTGATCATTTTTAGATTTTAAAAATTAGTTTCTGTGCAAAGTAATTGGGCTATATTATAATATTTTAAACTTTGATTGCGATAATGAACAATTTTCATTTTAAGTTTGAAGTATGTACAATCATCATCAACTTTTACTGCCGACCGTACATATCATACAAAGAGGATTCTTTTCTACGCGGTATTTTATATACGATACGATTTTAGAATTCCGTTCACACGATGTAAACACAACAATAGTTCTGTTATAATTAAGAGTTATGTGTATTTAATGAGCCTTGTATGAGATCGGCAAAAAGATCCCATTTGACTAGTTATGGACCTTCTTAATAACGTAATGCGTATAAAGATGTACGTATAGTCAGCGCCAAAAATCAATGATCATTTTTATATTTAAAAAAAAAATTCTTCAGCAAAGTCCTACTAATATTATGCACGCGAAAGTTTGTAAGAATGCATGGATGTCTGAATGTATGTTTGTTGATCTTTCACGCAAAAACGGCTGAATGGATCTGACTGAAATTTGGTACAGGGATAGATTAGTTTAGAATAACATATAGGCTACTTTTATCTCAAGAATAGGTTTCCGTGGGTTATGGTTGCGGGATCAGAATTTCACGCAAGCGGAGCCGCGGGCAGCAGCTAGTACTTTATATTTCTACGGTTTAACTCTTGAAAAATTTGATGGCGTCGCACAAATTTTCTTGAACGAAAATATTTTTGGAAACAGTATCTTCAGTAAGTAGCGCTAGTGCACAAAAATATATCCAAGCTATTAACTATTCGCAAAAATCCGTTGTGCCAGTGAAACTGAGCAAATGGAGGTGGTACGACAATTACTTATCAGTCTCATGAATATTCGTGTAAACCTAATACAATGATGTTGGCTATTTGTAGATGCCCGTGAGCAAGCGATTCTCAGTCAAATACGTACTTTATTCTAATCCTTTATGACCCTTTTTCCCTCCGGGGTAGTCAGAGACAACAGACCGCCATCTGCATCTGTCCTAACATACTTCACGCTGACCGACGGGGTTGGATTTCCGTACTATAAAAAAAGGGGAGCGACCCCGAGCGCCGAAATGCAAGTTTTGTATGCGACCGGGACTCATATTCTGATGATCATGATTTGTATTATAGAATATTTAAACTCCTTCGACAGTTAGGCAGTTAGGTATAAACAATTACTTCATCAAAATTATTATCGTAAAATGATATGACATTAAAACTTTTAATACCCAAGATAGTCCTGTATAATTAGGCGAAACCTTGGGCGAAATGGTCTCACTATAACATACAAATGATTATATTTATACAGGGTGAATGGTTCTTCTCTCTCGGGTGGCAACTTTTAGAATGACGAAGTGGTTATATCGAAGTTGAACAAACTATAATTATTCGGTATTCGCTAGTGATAAGTAGTGCGACACACCAATGACTTTTCGATGCTTTTCGAAGTTATGTGTGTATTTATCGCAGGTTTATAAGTGCTCGGTTAATGGCAATAGGCTCGCCACCTATTACATTGGGACCTAAGTATAAACTAGCGAAATGTGGGTGCTAGCATCTCTGCCTAACCCTTCGGGGATATAGGCGTGAGTTTATGTATAAGTGACTCGCGACTTACAAAGTGACACATGATCAAAGATAGCCATAAATCCGACAAATGTATCAGTCAAGACCACCCG
This sequence comes from Lithosia quadra, assembly GCA_963576445.1. Lineage (NCBI taxonomy): Eukaryota > Metazoa > Arthropoda > Insecta > Lepidoptera > Erebidae > Lithosia > Lithosia quadra. The sequence continues at coordinate 9,068,455 of OY754898.1, forward strand.
GTTTGATATAGATACTCGAATTCCGATACACCCTGTATACTTTTATGTGATTTACTTTTTATATCTCATGTAATCATATTACGAAACTGATTACACTCGTAATTAAATACGTACTTGATAACATCGCGGTCCAATCACCCGCAGGTACTAACAACCGCATTGCGAAAATCATTTCTCTGAATCATTTCTTGCAGCCTTCGATAGAATTCTTTACCAGCGCATGCGTTTCCTTCCTCCTATAGTCCCGGGGCCTTTAAGCGGGGCGTGAAAAAGCATTTGATGAGGCCGTCAAGCTGAGGGCCGCCACTGTAACACTATCGGTGTATGTAGTGTTGACCCCAGTCCTGAGACTTTACCTTTAGCTTACCATCAGGCGAGATGAAGTCAGTTAGACGTGTCCTATATAAAAAAAACACTTGCGTCTGTTTAACAGGATAATAATCATAATCATAATCATTTATTTATTCACAGAATGCAGGTAGGTACAACAAGTGTGGTCTTATAATTAAAATAATGTTTCCTTGTACATTCTACCACTTTTGTGTGGTATGTAAATATTCAAACAGTCAATAATGAATTTGTGACACAGTAGATATCATATATAATAGTTAAATGATTCATGCATAAAAATCATAAAAAAACAAAATAAAATAAAAATAAAAAAATATCACTATGGTCCAATAAATAGAAGATTATAAACGTCAAATCTTAAAATTGATACTTATTTGTTAAATTTAATGATTGTCAAAATAACTAGATCCATAAATTATCAAGTCAAAACGAGTCAAAAAGAGTTTAAATTATTCTAATGTCAAATTTAAGGTATAATCAAAATGTCAATTGATTGTATCCTGTAGAAATTCACTTTTTTTTTTTTTTTTTTTTTTTATACCACTTAGGTGGCAGACACTTATTACTTATTTTTTTTTTTTTTTTTTTTTATTATTATTTTTTAGCACTTAAATCATAGTAACATTTTATGCTTAATAACTTTTTTAATTTTATTTTAAATATTTCTATATTACATTCTTTGAATGCATCTGGTATTTTATTATAAACCTTAGGCGCAATACCTAGCAAGCTGTCTGACATCATAGTAGTTTTTGATGTATGTAAACACAACTTTTTATCATTATTATGAAACATACGCCTGTTGCGCTTTACAAATTCAGACTTAAGTGGGAACAAGTGAGGACTACCATGAACAAACAAAGCCACTTCAAGGATGTAAAGCGACGGAAGTGTTAGGATGTTATACTTTACGAAGTATGGTCTACAGCTGTCTGACGATTGCAAAGCGAACATAGCCCGTATGCAGCGTTTTTGAGCTTTAAAAACTACGTCACGGTTAGTCGAATTCCCCCAGAAAATAATACCATAACGAAGCAAGGACCCAGATAGACCATGGTATGCAGTAAGCAGAGCATCAACATTAACAATGGGTGCCAGCTTATATAGTGCGTATGCAGAACTGGTAACTCTTTTAACCGTTTCCTCAACATGTGCTTTCCAATTGAGTTGCTTGTCAATAATAACACCTAAAAATTTAGCTGTGCTAACCTCACGTACTGTTTGGTTGTTATACGATACAATTAGGTTATGTGGTTTTGGTCTTTGGCTGAAATGCATAATTTGAGTTTTTTTTATATCTAATTTCAAATTATTATTGTTCATCCACCCAACAATCGATTCCAAACAGTCATTAATATCATTCAGGTACTGATCTGGATTATGGCATTGTATAGATACTGTGCTATCGTCTGCAAATAGGGACATTGGATGTTCAGTATATTTAGGTAGGTCATTTATATATAAAATAAATAAGAGGGGGCCCAATACACTTCCCTGCGGTACGCCATAGGTAATAACACGTGATTCGGATCTATATGTGACTTCGTTTTTACTTTTAATATCTATTTTTGATATACTTGTAACTTGAGTTCTGTTGGAAAGGTATGATTTTATCAACTCTAATGCGTTACCTCGGATCCCATATGACTCCATCTTACTTAATAATATCGAGTGATCCACGCAGTCAAACGCCTGCGTCATATCGCAGAAGATGGCACATACCGGAGATCTTCTATCAACATTACCGATCACTTTTTCATAGAAGTCATAGATTGCCAAATTCGTGTTCCTATTGGATCTGAATCCTTTTTGTTCCTGACATAAAAGTTCGTGATGTTCTAGGTATGCATAAATTTTACTGTGTATGTATTTTTCGAAAATTTTCGAGAAGATAGGTACTAGTGTAATTGGCCTATAAAATTCCATTAGCTCTTTATTTTCTTTTTTGAACAGTGGCTTTACAACTGAGATTTTAAGTTCATTAGGATATATTCCTTCAATAATGCATAAATTTAGTATGTAACTCAAATGTCTACTTATACATAAATTGGCTGCTTTAATTACTTTTGTACAAATGTCATCATATCCTACATACACATCATAATCTCATAAATCTTTCCTTCCACTTTATAATATTAGTATAGATTAGCGGCAATGCCGTGAAACCAATTACTACACCACGATGGTCACATCGACACGACAGGAGGAGGAGGAGAATAGATTAGAGATCATACTGAGATTTGGCAATAATCATACCATTTTTGGAACTAATCCCACTCTCATTCCGACAACTGTAACCTCTGTACATCAGGTTTAACAGTAGTGGCACAAGAACCCAGCAAGTAATGTCACTCCGGCAGTCCCAGTGAACGTTTTACTGTCTTGGAACTAGCATTGACAAAAGTAATTCGAGGAGTTAGAAATATAATACGCTTGCCTCTTGTTTAGGTGCTAAATACATAATACACTAGCGGTCCCATCTTGATTTGACGTCTTGAAATGCAGCAGTGGAGTTTGTTTCTTCTCCACTAGCGCCTAGGAAGCGGTGGTAAACTTAGTATTAAATAGTTTTTGACGTCAAAAAGATGTAATTACGTTACACTATCTTGAAAAGTAAAGAAAATAAAAAATAAAATAAATAAATTTCGCAACGAAAATTTTACCTCCTTAGTAGCCCCCGCAGTTATAGTTCTGTGTTGATGAATCATTCAGTCAGGAAAAGTAATTAAATATGTAATGTTAACAAGAATGTTTATCGTAATTAAACCGATATCCTAAATACATCACTTCCAAGTTCTAAAATAATGTGTTCGGAAACTAGCCATACTATTGACACAAAAAAAATTGATACAGAAGTCAGGCTAGGGAAGAGCGAAAATGCACACGACTCGCGCGCCTTCTAAATCGACCAAGCGCGTCAACCAGCAACTGTAGGGCTATTCTTATCATCATTATCGAAGAGCTAATCCCAGTTGTATCCAAAACCTAGCTCATCAGTAACCAGATGTACCGGTTTGCTGGCCCATACACCCCCACTATGGATATATTCGGGGAACTTAGTATTAGGTACCCAGTGATGAAAAATAAAGCTACAAAATATGCTCAATGTGAACTCATTCGTCAAGTGAATCTTTTTTTTTATAAATTGGACACGTCAACATCGCCTGATGGTAATCTAAAGGTAAAGCCTATCTAGTATCTCAACGCAAAATTCTTAGAGTACAGAATAGCCCTACTGAACAAAGCGACTGAAATGGGTTGACAACCTCTTAAGTAGATATCTGTCAACGTGTGCGTGCGTTTTAGCTTGTTGTTTGAAGTTGGCCTTCTGTATAAACTTATTTTATGTCATTGTCGAGCAAGTTTCAGTTGATAAATAAAAACTTTAATGAGTCGCAAGTTTAAATAACTATTATTTTGTGTAAATTCTGAAGTAAATAGCAGGTAAATGCACTAATGACTCATGAGCGGAGTTATTTTTTTGCGTATTATACGAATGTGTTTGATTTGTTTCATAGAGCCACAACAACAGGTAAAATCAAACATTAATTTATAGAAAATCACAACATGTTCTAGAATTTTTTTGCTGAACCCAATCCGGTAAAGGTCTGTTATTGTAATTTTGAAGCAATTAGTTAAATGCTACCTTTTTCTATAGATTTTGAATCAGAATAATTAAAAAAAAGAACTCAACTGGATGAACGGAACGGGACACGGGAAGAACCAGCTTTTAAATAATAAAATAATCATTAAAGTCTAGTTCTGAAGTTGGTAACAAACATACAAAGTACAGTCGAATAGAGAACCTTTCTTTCTTGAAGTCGGTTAAAAAGTTAACGTCTAAGATGAGACTTGAGCCCGAGACCAGTCCCCTACAGGAGGAAGGTTTGGCTTATACGAGGCTTTTATGAGTACAACTGCCGTCTGATCAGCCAACTCCGAGAGGAAACCTACACCAGGTATACCAGTTTACAGACCGGTGAGGTACGCTTGGCCTTGAGGATCTTGTTTGGGCCAGTAAGTAATTTATTATTTTCATTTAAAACAACAGGTAAATGTGCTGATTAGTGAAGTTATTTTTCGAATTTGGGTTTATTTAAAAGATTCACAATAACAGGTAAAATTGAAACATAAATATAGGGATATATAGTCAAGATGTGTCTTTAAAATATAAAATGTGCGAATCACCACAACATTTCGTAGAGGTGTCGATTCGCACACTAATGAATTTAGTTTGGGCGAATCGACCACAAACCTATAAATTAAATGCTGAGTTGAGTGAATTTTATTACTTACTTAATTTATGAAATATCTTAAAGTAGATACAGAATCTCAAAGACGTTTCCACGGCCTTGATCAACTGAAATATGGTCGAGACTATCTCATTAACACTTCAAAGGATCCTCAAGACCTAAAAACATAAATCTCCGAAGTGTTATATCAATAAGTAATGGCATTGAGAAATGTGTCTACTGCGTCATTTTTAGGATACAAAGTGGAAATATTATAAATAGCTGTAGCCTGTAGCTGAATTTCGGTTATCGAGACCCAATATAGCCTATATCTTTTCCCAAATTTGAGTTTATCTCTGTACCTTACAAAATAGTTTCTGGAGGAGTGCTTCAGGGAACTATTTTGGGTACCCAAACTTAATTTATGATTTTACTTAGCCCTTAGTAACGGTTGCTGGCCTTATGTTTCTAAGATATTCGCAGCCCACACTAATACTGTTCACCTGCTGATTGACAGACGAGGCTCAAACAGCTCTCGTAAACGTAAAAGCGAAGAACACACAAAACCGTACCAACTTTTTAGTTGCAAACGCCCAAAAATATACGCCAAGGATTTTTTTTTATTCCATCCTTGTCACACCTCACTTTTATCTCAGATTCCATATTTCTACTAAATGCAATCTCAAGTATACACTACGATCTATGTAGGACACCAGGCACAATCGCAGATAATCGCACATTGACAGCAAGAATGTCACAACATGAGTGAAAAAAAAATTGTTGTGGAAAATTTTGCTTTTTTTTTGTTAGAAAATCTGTTAAAGTTACATTTATCTAAGTTAGTTTAAGCGATTATTTTTGAAATTAACTTTTTTTTGTTAATTTTTACGTTAGCAAATAAAGCTCAAAATTGTATTTTTTCAGTACACGAATCTCAATTTTCTATTTTTCTATATTTGAACACTACTTTTACTAATTTATTCGCAAGATTTGATTTTATACCTTTTTCTTTTTTTTCAAAGGAATTTTCACATCAAATATCGTTGCAATGACCTGTCAATATTAAAAATAACACGTTTTAAGAAAAAAAACCTCTGATTAGAACACAAAACTCCTCATCACACGTATAATAAAGTAACAAAAATCTCTTGAAATCATTCGCCACTGATATAATTTTTTTTTAAATATGGAAAATTAAGTCTTGGAGTCCACACGTGCGTTCAGCCGGGCAGTTGCTCGGCGACTGTCGATACCTGTACACTGTGATGATAATGTTCAGTAGTATTTGTGTTTTTTACACGATAATAGCGCACTGTAATCAGTCCCTCTTCGGTTCTAAGCGTGGGCTGACGTAGCGCATCTCTACGTACTAGTGTTGTGATTCCTTCGCGAGTGATTTTTCAGTACCGTATCGAATTGAGGCGCTCGTGAGTTACCAACTGATTGACGTTCACCGTTTCAAGGATTTAAAACGTATATAGTTATCTGAGTAAGGATAAGTTTTATTGTAGAATATATACAAGTGTAATAAGTACGTAATTTTATCTTAAATATACCATCGGAATGGCGCGGGCGCATGGTTAGGTGTATTAAAATAAGTCACGGTTTTTTGTGTAACGTTGTGTTATTGACAATGTTATTGTTAAGGTTTTACATATTTATCTCTGAAAGGGTAGGCAGAGAAGTTTGCTTACTGTTTTTCAATTCCAATGATAAGTAATAGCGTTATGCCGCCTGTCGGACAGGTTCGACACTGAAAATGCCAATGTTATCATTGCCTCAATCGGGAATCGAACCTTTCTCCTCGTGTTCAAAGTCGCATTCGCTCTTGTAGTTCTACCGTCATCGTAAATAACACCTAATTTTAAAAATATTAGAAATTTATTGTGGGGAATTTTGAGTAGGTACTTACTTAATTGCTGTTTCGTTATGCATCGGTAGGAGTACGGTTGCATGAGGATCGCATAAAAATGCAATTAAAATATTCTTATAGGAATTTCCTAGTAACAGTTCAATTAGGAAAGAATCAACCGGTTTGCCGACCTCCGGTTTGGTGGTAGAGCATTTGACTACTACGTACGTACGGAGATCGCGAGTTTGATTCCCGCTCAGTGCAAATATTTATTTACATCGGTCACGTCAACATGACTTCACCTCGCCTGATGGTAAACTGAAGGCAAAGTCTCTGGAATGGGAGTCACCATTGCCAACACCGATAATGCCACAATGGTGGCACTCAGGTTGACGGCGAAAAATGCATGTTTATCCGCGTTCTAAAACCCATAATACAAGCTAGTTAAGCTATGCATATGGGTGTAGATAGCACTGTGTAGAATGTCCTATATTTTATTTTCTTGGCAAGTCAATGTGTAACTACAAATCTATTTATAGGTAAAAAGCGTGGTTTTCACACATTGGTATTATAATCAGCATTACACGTGTTTTGATACGCTGCGGTAAATAGCGTTAGTCTTTAATTGTTAATGTTGCATTGTTCGGATTTAATCCATAGGTACTTCGGTTCAAAGGTGTCGGTATTCTAGGACATATTCTTATCTCCGGATTCAAAGGGAGTAACCGCCATATTGGCAAAAATACTTTTGAATGCAAGCTTACTTATTCTATCATTGACCTGTGTATTTAAAGCTTTCTAATTCGCAAGAAAAATACCCCATTATAAGCCTGGATCTGAACCTGAGACCTATCGATTGTAGATCGATACATTAACCATTAAGCCACCGACGCCTTCTTGGTCCCAAATCGGGAAAATTTCTAGTAAGGATTGTTGGTTAGCCCCCCAACAATCCCTATTTTCCCTTTTATAATTTTTTTTCGATAAATGATAAAAATCGCGTACAGTCGTCGACGGTATTAGCTAAACACATTCTAAGTTACCGACCTACAGACTAAAAAAATATATTCATCAATTTATTTTATTTATTAATTTATATTGTACTTTATACTATAATTTGTATTGTAATTTATACAATGTAAGGATAGTTTGGAACATTGTCAGTGTTCAGCTACTTTTGATGGCGACTGTAGGTACCTACTTATTGGTGATGTATTTTTTCACCTTGTATTATTTCACGGTTGTCGCCTCATCTTACAAGTAATTGATTCTGGCCTTAACACTCAACACTGGTCTCCAATACCGATTCAAGTATTATTATCAGTCTGTTATTCAATGAGTTTGTCGCCCTGGTATCCTTGCGACGACATACATATAATCAAGACTATAATACCAGAGGGATTAGACAGAGATGAATGGACACCTTACACACACACACACACACACACACACACACACACACACACACAGAATGCATTAATTTCTATATTTTTCATTAATTTTCCATGTAACTCAAAAATATAGGTACTATTCATTTTTAAACTATAATTATTTTCATGGACTGTATTATTAGAACTAGCCTATACCCATTATCCATCGCGATAAAACAGCCAAGACTTGTGAAAATATATAATCTATACTAATCTATACTAATATTAAGTATAAAGAAGTAAAGTTTGTGTGTTTGTATATTTGTTAAATTGTGGGTAGGTAATCTCGGGATCTACTGAACCGATTTTAAAAATTCTTTCACCAATAGAAAGCCACATTATCCGTGAATGTCATAGGCTGAATATCATCACGCTACTGCGCAAGCGAGCGGAGCAATAATAATACATGTGAACAATTCCGGTAGATGCCCTACATTTTAGGAAAACTGATAAATTATGAGCATATTATGTGAGTTAAAACGGGTGCATCGGGGTTCGAAATACGCCACGGGCGAAGCCAGTATAAAATAACCTATGAGTTTAATTAGGTTTTAACATCGGCGGCTGTCACCTTGGAGTCCCTGGTCCGCCTGCCGGTTTTTACTCCTCTACTTCGCATGAGTGAAACCATTGGCATGTCATCTTCTGCGATGTCCACTGCTTCTCGAGTCTACCCCTCCTACCGGGCCTAGCGGAGCCAGCATGACCAGATGTCTGTTACCCATATTGTCGCTATTGTTCAAAACCAAGTTAACCTTAATTTCGAAAACGCGCTCGCCCCAAGAACAAGCCTAATACCGATCATATAACAACGAATAACAATGCGTGTCGAAAATGTGAAATTCATGCGAAACCATCCGCGCTCTTGTTCTCCTCACGTTAAAAAGGATCAAATGCCGTCCAAATTACTAGCACGAAAGCTATTTGTCCGTTAAATTTCGTAAAAATGTCCAAAGTCTTCATAGTAAATCGTTTTTGCCAATAAGTGAGCGCGTACGCACATATTTGCATATGGCGTTGACGCGCCGTCGTCGGCTTCGCGCTACTTAGGCTAATTAGTCGAAACTTTGACCGACAATATTAGACCGGACGAATGTGGGGTTCAGTAACATGACTGCAATCAAAAGTTGCCAACACGTGGATGTATAAAATACACACGTATTTTAGGCTAAGTAGTCGATTCGCCCTAAAATATTCGCAATTTTCAGGTGAATCGACCCTTTTTAAAATATTTTTTCTTGTGATTGATTCACATTGAAATAACAACACGTGCTATAGAAAAATATTGTGGCGATTCGCACGAATATTTTAAATGTAAATATTTATTTTAAGAAAATTGTAGGCGCGTCTGCGGGCTAAGTTGACGTTAAGGGGTTGATAGGGGTCTAACTGAGCCCGCGAGTTAATTTATTGCATAGTAGGTTGAATCTACCGAAAAATAAATTGGCAGTGGTTAACTAAGCCTACCGCCTCAGTTGATCGTGGGCCCAAATGACCACGAAGTAGTGAGTATTTATTGCCCGCTTCTTTTCACGCAGGCTTTACCTATATTGCCTTGCGAATCTGGTACTAAATGAAAAATTGTGTTGTAAGCAAAATGAAAGTTTATAAAATGGTCTGTGTATAATATACTTTTCATCAGAAAAATCGAAACACCTTGCAAGTTTTAGGAATATCATGTCAAATGTCGTTTAATAGTGAACATTAAGAGGTTTCCCAATTCTAATGTTAATGTTTTCGACCAGTGTGCCCGCGGCGAGGAGGTGCTTGAGTTTAGCATTTTTCAAACCCTAATTAATGTAATTGATGTCCCATGTTTCTAGTGTTGACTGTGTGGATAAATAAGGTTTGTGTAATGCGTGTTTTTGCTCACAATGTTTTACCTACGCAGCGACTATAAGCGAAAACTTGTTACTGGCTTTCTATTGCATAATCCAACGCTATTCATGTTTTTGTAGCTGTAAGTTTTCCATGTAATAAATAAATAAATAAATAAATGTTCTAAATTTCAATTTGTTTATTTATTTACATTGTTAATTCAAATTAAATTAGTTACGGCATAAAATTAAATTAAGAAAGAAATCATAAAAACCAAAGTGTTTTGATTTTTCTGATGAGAAGTGTATTACGAATATCAACGTAGGTATATTACCTGACGGTGTCCTACATGAGTGACTGAAAACAAACATTACAACACCAGTTGATGGTAATTTCTAGTAATTACTAATTACACTCGATAACTGCATCAAGTGGCCGTATTATGATTGTTTATGTACTTAAGCACTTTCTGTAATGACTGTGTTACAGGGTATTAAACATGACACGTTTATTTTTATACTAGCTTTTGACTGCAGCTCCGTCTGCATCATTATCGGCTTTTATTCTCTATCGTTTATTAGTCACTAGCGACCCGTCCCGGCTTCGCACGGGTGCAATGCTGATACTATTTCTGCATGTATTATACATATAAACCTTCCTCTTGAATCACTCTATCTATTGGAAAAAACCGCATCGAAATCCGTTGCATAGTTTTAAAGATTTAAGCGCACATAGGGATATAGGGACAGAAAAGGCGACTTTGTTTTATACTATGTATTGATAATAACCATCGTATTGTGTTCCCGCTGGTAAGTAGGGTAGCCAGAGCTCACTGTACCCCTCCTCCCCCCACCCCTTCCTAGCCCTCCCCCCTTCCCTTCAGGGTAGACAGGGCATGTGTGATACCCTTAGTGTTACACACATCCATAGGCCACGGTGACCAATGCCCATCAGGTAGGCCGTGTGCTTGTCTGCCACCTACGTAGTATAAAAAAATGATGATAATGATGTTGAATTTATACTTTTGCTTGTCTGAACTTTTTCTGGAACGACTGCCATCTGACTTCCCTATCCCAAGAAATCTCTCTGTAAAGAAGCAGGTACACCGCTAACCTGAAGGTTGGCTCGAGTCCCTAGAACTTTCGTGGAACCCCATACATAACATAACATAAACTCACGCCTATATCCCCGAAGGGTTAGGCAGAGGTGCCAGCACCCACATTTCGCCAGTTTATGTTTAGGTCCCAATGTAATAGGTGGCGAGCCTATTGCCATTAACCGAGCACTTATAACCCTGCGATAAATACACACATAACTTCGAAAAGCATCGAAGAGTCATTGGTGTGTGCCATGGTGATAGAACCCCATACATCTTCTAGATATATACCTACCTACATCTTCTATATAGCTTACCGTCGAAGTCACATCTTCTTTTTTATTTGTAATAGGCTCGTGTTTTACCACAATCTCGCCTGTTGGTAAGTGCTGATGTGGTCGACGGTGGAGCACGCTTGCCTAAAAGTATCCTGCTCACTCTAGACTTGAGGGTATAGCTTTCTGGAAACACATACTCAGGCAGGGCATTCCACTCTTTAGCAGTACGTGTTATCAACTTCTTTTTTATTCGTGATAGGCTTATGTTTGACCTTCATTTGAACATTTGAACGTTCATTAAAATATTCTACGGAACCAAAATCTACAAGTTAGAACATTTAAATGTAGTAAACGGTGACAATTTCAACAATTGTCCTGTACGCCATTGTAGTGCGATGACGCAACTGTGCAGCCATGTAGCGAAGATGGCTCCCCTTGTCCATAATTATTGTTTTAATTGCTGTTTGTTGCTTCAAAATGTCACTTAATTACTGTAAACTGGACGCTTTTGAACCAACTGTTGACAATAGAAGTATTTGTGTGTTTGAATATGTGAATGAATATGTCTTGACCGTTGTGACTTGTATTGACATTTATCCGACTGCAAACAAAATTAAGGGTATGTGTATGACCTCAAGTAGTGTAAGTGTACGACATGGTTGAACCGATTTGTCGTTAGATTATTGGTTCATTCCAACTAGTCCTACTAACAGTTCTATTCGCCAGGAAGGCACAGAGACGGTACGGGGGGAGGGCCGGCCCTACCCTGGGAAGTCGGGCCCGCCGCGCGCCGGGCAAAAAACGCCGATCAGATTGCAGTGACATACTATTGCCTATCCTGCGATGTGACTAAAGCGACCAGGTGGACATAGTGAAGTACTAACAGTTCTATGATCGGACAGTTTGGATAAAAATATTCCAAGTAGTTAGATTGTGTTTGAACATCGAACTATTTGGAATATTTTTTCCAAACAGTTCGATTGTCAATCATAATTTTAACTACTTGGAATATTTTTGTCCAAACTTTCCGATCATCGAACTGTTAGCACAGAATACCTGCTGGTAGTAGGACTAGTTGGAATAAACCAGATTATTTGTCACTGTGTAAATTTCACTTAGCGGTTCCCCATGAATTCACACACGTGGAACTCTGTTCTCAATCCATGGGAACCTATTCCACGGGAAAAAAGCCATGTGATATTCCAGCCTATAAATCTATTCTTGTGACAAATTTCAGCCATATCTGTTAAGCCGTTGAAGCGAAATTAAGCACTCGTAACACACATAGGTACATACATCTTCAGAAACATTCTCATTTATAATATTAGCAGGAAATAGGATTGGATAGGAGAAAATAATTTTTTTTATTGATAATAGGCTCGCGTTTGACCACAATCTCACCTGTTGGTAAGTGATGATGTGGTCTGGAGCACGCTTGCCTAAGATTCAAACACACTGACTTGCCTCAAATTTGGACTCAGTATCTAACTTTTTTTTATACCACTTAGGTGGCAGACAAGCACACGGCCCACCTGATGGGAAGCGGTCGCCGTGGCCTATTGACGTGTGCAATTCCAAGAGCGTTACCCACTCTCTCTCTCTCTCTCTCTCTCTCTCTCTGTAACCCTGTGTAAATGGTAGCGTGGAAGTACGAGAGGCATACATGATAGAACTGGAGTGATAAAGAGAACTAGAATGCAAGAGGAAAGCTTAGGTATTAATTAGGGAGTTTTTCAATAATGCTTAGAGCAAAAAAGGCACCACTAAAAAGTGGTGGTAGGTACAAAAAAAAAACCCTGTGTAAATCAGCTTAAACAAATCGCACAGTCGCGATTTCAGCTACACCCTGTATCAGTATGTCACCTTACCTATGATCAGTATCACCTTGGAATGGTATCGGCATGTATGTCAACCTGACAGTTTATCTAAAGTAACCGCCTCATCTAACGAACTGTCCGGTGATAACCATGGCAGGTTTATCACTAATCTCGTTCAACTAGTATCTATCCACATCTAGTCGATATAAAATAGTATGTTTATTGATAAATAATTCTATAGATATGCCAATAACGGCAATATTCAAGTACACTCCCCAGTGGCGGCCTTAGGGGGGGGCGAACCGGGCAACCGCCCGGGGCCTCGCGCTTGCAGGGGGCCTCGCGTCAAGCAAATAAAAAAAAAACAGTTTTTTTTTAGTTGAAACTTTTGATTTTGATTGTCAATTATTTATTAAGTTTATAACATAACGGCAAATTAAAATATAAGTTAGTTAACTAATTAATTCAAATCATAAATTAAATTCATTTTTTTGTAGTAAGTAGTTGAATATCGCCGCGCCTCGAAGTACCTACTTAAAAATCGGTTTATTAAACGCATAACACTCGGAACTAGTACCTATAGTATTATATTAAATAAACTAGCGGCTCGAGAGCCCGAGACCCGTCTTCGCCCGGGCATAAATTCGTGAAAAAATTCTATAACTCGATTGCGCAGTCCCCTACCGGACCCAACTGTGAATGACTCCCTTCAGACTACCCCCTTAGGAATGACATTATGAAAACCCGCGATTCACGTGTATCATGTATCATGTGGTAAGATCCGTCATGGAGGACTGGCTGGACAGACCTCACGGGGGCCTCTCGTAGCGACTGACGCAGGTGATCTCTGATAAGAGGTGCTTCGGGTCAGGGATCACTTGTGTCTGATCGGGAAGGAGTCTACGCCTGAGTGGCATCACTGCGATGCAGCCAAAGACTCAAGGGTGCACACGCTGCCCGAGTGCCCGGTGTGTGAGGTGCCGAGCGCGCCTCACACTGCTTTCTGGCAACCTTCCGGGTGGGAGTCCTCACACTGCCGGTATTTTTCGCAGCGATGGTGCAGAGCGCGGACGCGTGGTCGGCCACCGCCTCCTTTTGATTCGCAAGAGGCTGCACAGAGCTCTGCGCCTGTGCCCGTCGCCTCCCGAGAGCGACGGGCACAGGCGCCACAGGTGTCGGAGTTCGTAGGACCTTCGTCCTCCATGAGCGCAGGCCTGGCGGTGACGAGTGAAGCCGCCTGCAAATGCACGCCCTTCACCTATTCCAGGGGCATGACGAGAACACCGGGGTTCCCAAACCCGAGGGGGCCATCCCAAATCCGGAGATGGCCCGGTTTAAGCCGGGTTGCGAGGAAAATGCACTATGGGCCACCTTACACCCTGGCCTCAGAAGACCCTAGACACCGTGCGGTTTTAGTCAGTAAGAGTCCGACATAGCCTGCCTCACTGGCCGCGGCCCGCCGCGGGGTGGGTATCCAGGATGCAGGCCGAAGAGTACGGGCCGGAACCTTCACGCGGTACACCCAGGCAAGGTAGGCGAGCAGCGCCTACCACTCGCCACGGGAGACGCTGCTGCATGCGGCTAGTCCGGCTGGGATGGGAGTGGCCCTCTAGAGGGCTGCTCCGGAGGCCCTCCACGTGTCCCTCTGACTAGCAGAGGGCACAGTGGGGAGCGAGCGGGCGAGCTAATTGTCCGCGCGCCGACGGTTGGGTGACAGGACGGCCGCCTGTCACCCTACCCAGCGTCGACGAAGTGGCGCGATGCCCGCCCCACCCCCCTTTGGGGGTCGAGGGGCCATCTTAAAACCGTAGATGAGCCGGGGTCAGCTGGGGTGCGAGGGATATGCCTATTGGGTAACCTTACACCCCGGTAATTAAGACCCGAGACGGAGTGCGGTTTTAGTCGGTTCGATCCCGACATAACCACCCCCGATGGCCGACGGGGGTGTTATCCATGGGGATTTACGCTTGATAAAAAACAAAAGAAAAGGGGTGGGTATCCATGAGGATTTCCCCATGGAAAAAAGGTACTTTTCCGTAGGATAAAAGGCCTCGCAAAGACCTGCCGCCCGGGGCCTCGCAATGGCTAAGGCCGCCACTGACACTCCCTTTTAGAAGTTACTTTGTTTTTACAAGCTTTTATTTAGTTTCACCTGTCCCGTTGTCTGTAATCAAATCTTGTAAGTCATTTTTCGACCACTTCTGGTTATCCGATTGAGCTGAAATTTGGCATACTTATGTAAGTCCCATGACAATGCAATATTGTAAATAATAAAAGCTTCTTTGTAAAAAGGTTTTTTAAACAGCAGCTTGTTTTACTATTTTACGCATAAAAAATGTTCTTTTCATTAATTTTTTTTTTTAAATAAAAACACTAGTAATTTCGATAACTAGTATTCTTAAAAAACTACGCATTTATTAGATTACATAATGTTAGTAAAACTACCTAAATAAAAAATCTTCTAAATCCTTTTATCGCGGTGTTGATAACGCAATACATATACGCTTTCAATCAGTCGCGCGCGCACCCGTCAAGATAACCGTCCGAGATTGTCCCTGATGGGTGACCTCGACTGGTAGAAGACTATACGTCTCACTGGTATTATAATAGTTTTTTTATATATAGTACACGAAAAATTGACTTCCCCTCGCCTGATGGTAAGCTGAAGGTAAAGTCTCCGGAAAGATGGTAACCATTATAATACACGTACCATGTTAACAATGGTGGCACTCAGCTTGACGGCCTTATCAAAAGAGTATTGTCGTCGCAGCACCGCTTGATGATACCCAACCGGTCCCACTAGTGCTGCGACCACAATCCCATTTTCACATTTATACTATTAGTAGGAAGTTGGATAAGAGGTTTATTCCAACTAGTCCTACTAACAGTTTGATGATCGGACAGTTTGGACAAAAATATTCCTAGTAGTTAGATTGTGTTTGAACATTGAACTACTTTGACAAAATATTCCAAGTATAACATAACATAACATAAACTCACGCCTATATCCCCGAATTCCAAGTATAGATTATAATGATTTGAAATGGCATCCATTCTATGTAGGTATTATAGTTTTGTCGCTAAAATTCCCCGCAACAAACATAACACCTAAATATGACAGTATAGTACTTACTTATCTTAATCAAATGTCGCAACTTCTAGTAGTCATAACTTTTTATCTGGTTCTAGTCCATCACGTCCATATAAACTGACAGTAATCGCATTTTCAAGGTATCTACTAGGCGGTGATCACAGTGTTACCCATAATCTATCGCTAGACTAAAAAACCTTCACTAAATACCAACCCATTTATGTCCCACTGCTGGGCACGGGTCTCCTGTCCTCTAACGAGAGAGCTGAGAGGGTTTAGGCCTTAATCCACACACGTTGGCCTAATGCAGGTTGGTGGATCGGAGAATTTTTTCTCGGACATGTGGGTTTCTTCACGATGTTTTCTTTCACCGTCAGCAGATAGTTGTAAATCACAGAACAGTTAAAGGAGGTGTAAATCATGTGATTAGCACATATAAATTTCACAAAATGAAATTCATATTGGTGCTGTCCGGAAAGATTCGAACTCGGTACCTCTGAGTAGAGGCCGCGTCCTTTTCCATTCAGCTACCATCGCTTGCTACAAAACCTTCACATTTAATATAATTTGTTCTGCGACCAATGTTAAAAGCAATTTGATTACTTATTACGTCTAATGAAGTGGGAAGTTTCAAAGAAATTGGGGAAATACCCTTCAGAATTTTGCCGCTAGAATAAGTTTTTTTACGTATGAAATCTACAGCTTGCTGCAGACATTACAAGAACAATAAATTGTAAAGAAAAACTTTTAAGCTAAACGGTTTTAAATTGTATTGTCATCAGAACTAAAGACTTCTGCCAATATTCAGAGCAATCAGACAACTGGAAGGGGTCAAATTTTAATTACTAAATTTGACCCAAACAAACAGGTCAAGTTAAATAAAACCGTTTAACAAGCTGCTGTTTAAAAAACGTTTTTAAAAACAAACTTTTATTATTTACAATATTTATTGCATTGTCATGGGACTTACATAAGTAGGTATGCCAGCTCAATCGGATAACCAGAAGTGGTCGAAAAATGGCTTGCAAGATTTGATTACAGACAACGGGACAGGTGAAACTAAATAAAAGCATATAAAATTGTGAAATTACAGTACCAAACTAAAGTGAAGATTGTCCGTTACAAGTAGAATTCTCGTATTAAAAGAGTGTCACAAAATATCTGTATTTGCTCCCAGACGTTCTGGCAACTGATTTCATCTCGGTCTATCTTTAGTGCACATTTCTTTTGAACCTGAGCACAAATTACGGATAGTTTATCTAGAATTCAGACACGACGCCAATAGTTCAATCAGGTGAAGTTAGGTATTATTTTATTAGTAGCTGTTTCTACTAAAACTAAAAAAAGCAGGCGAACTTGAAATGAAAGATTTGTACGACACTCATGGAGTGGATTCATCGGCAAAAACGCGTTTGTTTGGTATTTTTTCATATTTTGTTTGGGTTAGACACGTCAACATGACTTTACCTCGCATGATGGTAAGCTAAAGGTAAAGTCTCAGGACTGGAGGTCACCGCTACATACACCGATAGTGCTGCAGTGGCGGCCCTCAGCTTGACGGCCTCATCAAATGCTTTTTCACGCCCCGCTTTAAGGATTTTCCCTTATAGGGAAAGTATATAGCTATTATAGAGATGGTTGAGCAGTGTTTTGCTTTTAATAAGTTCAGTAATTACCGTTATTGATTTCCTCTCCTCCTCAATACAATTTTCCGTTAATTTTCTTGAATAACACCATGAAACTCGTCGTGATTGCTAAGTCAAGAAACCGTCATGGCCACTTTTTATACTGTTGATTGATGGCACTTAGAACTTGCTAGACATTAGAATGAAACACTTGTACTTTTCCACAATATTTATTAAGTACATCAAAATTACCTACTGAATCCAGAACATTTGAAACCGCCGGAAATGAAACTGGAACGTGAAAATGTAGTTTAAAGAGTTGGGGTCGGCTTTCCAGTCTAACTGTGATGCGGCTGAACTTCGATATTTTCCGTGGAGTGACTGCCATCAGACCTCCACAACCAATGGTCATTATGTGGTAAACTATGATGATTCTATTCAATTGAAAGTATCAATGTAGTTAGAAGGCTTTAGGAGTAAAGGTAATCTAAGAAAAGATGGATAGATTGCGAGGAAATGACGTCTGATAGGAAAAAGTGCAAGAATCATGATGCACCGTCATAATTGGGACAAGGTTACACAAATGGTAATCAGTACCTAAACAACAATGCCTAGTCATGAAAATACTACGTTTGATACTTATCTTGCATCTAATATTGTAATCATGTTATCTTCAACACACAACAACTCCAATAATACATTTCAATTCTGACTAATTTACGACTGCATATCTTAGATGCATTTATCTTATCTTTTGCACATATCTCGGCGCAATATTATTTGTCTATAATGTTTTATCTATTGTTTATTATAAATATTTGTTTCACTATTCTTGTGTGGTTTTCTAGTTATTCTGCAATCTATTATTATTTCAAACTGATCATCATTGTCAACATCATAGTTGTTTAAGTTGCTTAATATAGTAAATAGTTAATTTTCAAGTTCATTATCTTTTTTATGGCAGTTATTCCTTCCAAGTTTTGTAATTGCATAGTCGACTTCCTCTTGGCTAATAAATGCCAGTCATATTATAACCAATGTACAGTAATCCATTGAAGGTATTGAAATTCCGTGACTAACGATTGCTATAGGTAGTATTGTCCCTGTCGCTGTTACAAATTCAATCGGCATTGTCATGATTATCGCTTACTATGGCGTTTACTACGCCATCCAACTCATGTGTTTACTCATCTGTGGACTGTATGTTTCCTGTATTTTTGTTATTATGTTAGCTTTTGTTGATAAAATTGACTGTACGATGAATGATTTCACTTATGAACCTATTCAGCGAACCTTGGTAAAGTGTGTAAACTAAAATAACAGTTTGATAGACTGCAATGGCGGATGTAATCTGTTCTATTTCAACAATACATAGCTACAGCCTCAGCAAATACTTAGTCGCATTTATATATCTATCTAACTTTATTATAATCTAACTCAGTAACATTTTAATTGCCACAAAATGTTTGAAAATGAGGTTTTTTTGATTGTTTATGCTATCTAGGTACTTTGTTCGAAATCAAAATTTAAAATGAAATTATTTATTAAATATGTGGTTATTTGACTTGGGCATTTATGGTCATTTACGAGCTTTTACTTAACTTGCTGCATTTAAGCTTGTTTTTAATTTGTGGGTACTTTTATTTATTTTGTTACGTTGTCCATTGTGTTTCAACATTGACGTCAACCAGTTAATTTTTAATTATTTTTACCTGTTTTTGGTACTTATTCATTCAATTTTAATACAATATGGAATTTTCCTGTGACTAATTTTTGTTAGGTATCCTTGAATGACATTCCTGTTAGGTACAAACAGTACCTAGGCTTCTTTTATTTTTAATTATTACAGGATGTATGTCGTGGATGAGGATGTTGAGGAAAGATGGAGAAGGTATGTTGAAGTTGTTTTAACGATGAGTAGGGACTGAATGACAAATCAAAGCCTACTAATATAATTAAACGCGAAAGTTAATGAGGGTGTTTTTTTTACCTTATCACGCAAAAACGACTGAACTGATCTGGATGAAATTTGGCACAGAGAAAGATGATAGTCTGAAATAACACATAGGTTACTTTCATCCAATAGGATCAAAATATCACGCGGGCATCTTATAGGGTAACTAATTAAGAGTTAGTTGCTTATGTTCGAATACGAAGTGCTTTGAGTCTTGAAACTCAGAGGTGACCTAAAACTTTTTAAAATGTACCGATAGAAGCAAATATCCACCTGTTGTGTCTACCTATCCCAGTTTATATATACAAAATATTGACACCACTAATAAGGACCGTACACAGACAGACAGACAATTACAGTGTGTACATCACGTGTTTGTCACATGGCTAATGACTCCAAACACAGCTTTAATCGATTTGAACTGTCCGGACAAGTGTGTTGTCGATTGAGCCAATCATTCGTTGGGATGGTTTTGATTTCAGTTCCATTTATGTCTTGTAAGTTTGATTTAACTTTGATTTAACCGTGTTAAAACGTATTCATCAGAGAAAGCCCGACAGATTTGATAGGTTCCTCCTAAAATACATAGGTACATATTTTTGGAATAGGTATTAGTTACCGAAGTAACTATTCTTTTGGTTTCAAGAGTACCGTTTTTTGAAATATGGGAGATCGATATGAGATTGAGACTAGATCGAGACTGAATTTAGAACAAAATACGTGTTCGTCCTAAGCATGTATGAAAACTATTCTATTAACTATGCGAAAGGCATATAAGAATCGTAACTAGTGGAAATAGGTTGTTTCTGCCTACCCCAATGTGAAAGCAGGATGACTATATATATATGTTACTTAATTCTCAGTGTATACTGCATATCATCAAGCAGACACTTCACAAAGCATCGACTCGTGTGACATTAACACCGAAATTTGTTTTCTAACCTTGTCTATTGTCCAAAATCCGGCACAATTGGACTAACGGCGAGTTATATGAAACCTTTTCACGTCTATAATGTTAAGCGTTTAAAAAAGGTATGCAGAATATCTATTACAGGGGACCCCCGGTATTCCGACAAACGTATTGCATACTATTGACGTGATCAGTATTTAAAAAAAAAACATTTTTTTTATATAGGACACGTCAATTTGACTTTACCTCGCCTGATGGTAAGCTGAAGGTAAAGTCTCAGGAAAGAGGGTCACCATTACATACACGTACCATGTTAACAATGGTGGCACTCAGCTTGACGGCCTCATCAAAAGAGGATTTTATACTTTGTTAGTTGTGGCCTGAGACTTCGCCCGTGGTATACTTCGTCCCGTGGTTTTCAGGCAATTTTTGTATTTTTTCTCGACGTAAGAACCATTGGTTCAGCTGTTTTCGAGATTTGTGCTTAGCAACACATTCAGCAGTCCATTCCGGACATTCTATCGCCAGTCGAAGTTGGAAAATTGACCTAAAATACTAATATTCTACGTGATTCTACACAGCATTCTAGACCCAAAGTAAGCATAGTTTAACTAGCTTATGTTATGGCTTCTAGAATGTGAATAAACATACTTATGTACCTACTTTTTTTGTAAATACATACACATTATACATAAAAACAACCAGACCAATTCATATAGACATATTCAAGCATACAAATAATTGCAATGGGCGAGAATCGAAACCGCGCCACCTATCACGGCAGTCATGTACTACCGCTACACCACATAGGCCGTCAAAATTATAGTTAAAAGTCAAAAGTAAAAAATCAATTTTTTTTTTATATAGGACACGTCAAAATGACTCCACCTCGCCTGATGGTAAGCGAAAGGCAAAGTCTCAGGACTGGGGCCACCACCACATACACCGGTAGTACTACAGTGGCGGCCCTCAGCTTGACGGCCTCATCAAATGCTTTTTCACGCCCCGCTTAAAGGCCCCGGGACTATACTCGTAGGAGGAAGGAAACACATGCGCTGGTAAAGAATTCCAAGCCTTTATGGTGCGGCAAATAAAAGAGGCACCGAACCGCTTGGTTCTTGATGGAATTGATGCCACCGTGTGCGGGTCTATATAGACCATTTAGACGGTACTTACAAAACGTCAAAATTAAAAATATTTAAAGCAAGTTCCGGCAAGAAACTCAGCTGGCTGTTTATTTTTTGGTCTATTTACAATAATTTCCTTAATCTAAGTAACAAACCAAGCCTAACAAATGAAAACTAACCATATCTTAACACAAGAAGCAACTGTGTACAAGATTGTAACTATGGAAGGTGTTAGACAAGATATCAATTTTGGTACAAATTATCTCTACGACTCAGACTCCGCTGATTGAAAAGCCGTATTGACAGATGATATGGATGCTGGAAGTGTTCTAACTGAACTGATAAATGATATTTATCATGATAACAGTTACTTTGGGATAAAGGATGGAGCTAAGAACACTGTTGAGCTGATCTGAATAGATAAAATACAATTTTAACGGGAAACCATTCCTTGGTTATTCCTAGCCTATGATATTATTCCAGACTATAATCTATCTCTGTACCAAATTTCAGACAGATACATTCAGGCATTTTTGTGTCAAAGAGCCACAAACATACATCCAGACATTCAGACATACATACATTCTTACAGACTTTCGCGTTTATAATATTAGTAGGATTTTAAGTATGCATTAGGTACACATATTAGGCATGGACTACAAGTCTATGCTAAATAAATCTTCTATACAAGAACTCAAGACAAAGTCTGCACTGATTCGACGCGCGTCACCAATAATACATTTTCATCTGTTGAGTTAACTTTTAGTACTTGACTCAAACTAAGGCGCAATTCACACTGTCACGGAATGGAATGGAAGCGGAATTTTTTGGAGCGGAATTAAACATAGCATAATGAACTTTATGACAATTGTGTTATGATCTAATTCCATAGAATGTAGCGACAGTAGTTGGGGTAATTCTCGACCCACTGCCTCTTTTTCGGCTTGTATTTAGTTTGTATATTATCCAATTGACTGATTAGCTACGTGCCCACTCAGTGGTAACCGAGGAGGTTAACACATTGCAAGATTCAGTAGTACTAGCCAGTCAGTCTTAGGATGGGTGACCATTCATAACCCATCGAGACCCCTCCGTGTCTCGGAGAGCACATTAAACCTTCGATTTCGGTTGCCATGTACGTCTGTGGCGGTTGTAACGGGTAGTTGTAGCCCTAAAAAGACTGAAAACTAGTCCTAAATGGGTTATGGAGTCAATGAAATAGCAAAGAACTTCATAGTTATACTGAAAAACCGATCCCAACTGAATTCGGAAAAGTTTCGAAGGATAATTTACCCAATGCTATTATATAATTTCGTTCGCTTCCGTTCCATTCCGCTGCAGTGTGGATTCAGCTTTAGTCGTGATTGCTATTATTGTTCTAGAAACTTCACCGTACAATTTGTATTGAATGATTTCAGTTAAACTAACTATAAAATAACAATGTCAAGTCCTTTGAAACATTTGTTTGTAATAAAATTACCTACTTCAGCTTAGCTATCAGTGTGAAATATTTAGATTGCTTTACAACTTAAATATTTTTTTGACTTTTAAACGTCGCAGTCACATTGAAGGGTAAGTGTTGCCATTGTTATATTGTGTGCAACAAGAAGCTAATGTCCTTTTGTTGACTTTTAATAAAGATTTTTGAAATAAATAAATAGAGTTCAATAAGATTTTGAAGTAGGTAAGTAGGTATTAATTTTATTAGTATGCTAACTTTTTCTTTTTAGATCGCATAAGGGACAAATAATTCTTACAAAAAATAAAACGACTTCAACGGACCTAATATAAATATAGCGTAAATAAAAGGTAAGCGCCATATATAAAAAAAAATTCAGTCGGAACCTCCTTTTTTAAATTCGGTTAAAAAGAACAAAAAATAAATTTAGGATTTTAAACTAACATGGTTAAGTTACATATGAGCCAAATATCAGAACAATTCGTTCACAGGAAGGTGGTCAAATCTTTAATTACTAGATTTGACACAAACAAACAACCTGGTCAAGTTAAATAAAAGCGTTTAAAAAAAATTGTTGGTGTTAAGAAGACTTTTCTTAAAAACAAGCGTTATTAAGTGGATTTTTTGCTTGATTAAATTAAATCAAGTCTGGGTATCCAGGCCAACCAGGCAAATCAAATCAGCCCAAATATGGATTTGGGATTGTTTTCGGGTTAAATAAATAAATAATAAATATTCTACGACATTCTGCACAGCGCTCCCTAGACCCAAAGTAAGCATAGTTTAACTAGCTTGTGACATGGGTTCTAGAATGCTGATAAACATACTTATATACTTTTTTTTTTTTTTGTAAATACATACTTATTATACATAGAAATGGGTTCGGGGTAAAGGATATAAGGCTCACCCATTAATTACGTGAAATATTTTCTGCTTACATCTTCGAGCGTAAGAATACATACTACCCGTTCGCGCTAAGTTTGCCGCTATCAAATGACGTCGGTATAGGGTTGTCTCACTGAAACTAGAACTGAGTGAGTGAGAGAACGAGAGAGACAGTTGGCAGCGGCAAACTTAGCGTGAACGTGTAGTATATGTGTGTGATAACGTGTGCTCAAAATTACAAGTGGGTAGTATTTAAAAAAATAATCAGTACGTCATATGTTTATTCACCTTATGTCATATCAATATATGTTCTGACGGTAATTAATAAATTACCGTCATAGATCGTTGTCAATAGGTGATAGTGATACTATGATGTGATAGATTGATATCATTGCATCACATCACATCACGCTATCGCATCTATTGTACTAGGTAGGTAGATAGGTATCGATGTGTGCAAGACGTGTGAGCATACAAATACTAAGTTATCAACTTATAATATTATGATTTTCTGATCGGAAAAATGATCATCCAGGACGGGACTTGAACCCGTGACCAGTCCCTTACAGGGGGAATGCTCTGACCAACTGAGCTACCTGGATCCATCCTAGATTTAGTCCCGTCCTGACTGAGCTACCTGGATCCATCCTAGATTTAGTCCCGTCCTGACTGAGCTACCTGGATCCATCCTAGATCTAGGATGGATCCAGGTAGCTCAGTTGGTCAGAGCATTCCCCCTGTAAGGGACTGGTCACGGGTTCAAGTCCCGTCCTGGATGATCATTTTTTCCGATCAGAAAATCATTTGGAAATAGTTAGCATGCAATTGCTTAAAATTTCATTCTAATAATATTATGTTCTATTTAAACAGTGCATAGTTGAAAACTTACCACGATGTATATGGAACACCCCTCCTTACTCATATACACCCAAGTTTGAGAAGACGTTTGAATGTTTGTCACTCAATCTCGCTTTAACGGGTGAACGGATCTGGCTAAAATTTGACACAGGGATAGATTTAATACATAGGTTTATCCCTGGAATAGGTTCCATGGGAAGTGACTACAGGAACAGAATTCAACACGGGCGAAGCTACGGACAACAGCAAGTTATATCTATACTAATATTATAAAGAAGTAAAGTTTGTGTGTTTGTATATTTGTTAAATTGTAAGGGGTAATCTCGGGATCTACTGAACCGATTTTAAAAATTCTTTCACCAATAGAAAGCTACATTATCCGTGAATGTCATAGGCTGAATATCATCACGCTACTGCCCAAGGGAGCGGAGCAATAATCATAAATGTGAACAATTCCGGTAGATTCCCATACATTTTAGGAAAACTGATAAATTATGAGCATATTATGTGGGTTAAAAAGGGTGCATCGGGGTTCGAAATACGCCACGGGCGAAGCCGGGATGGGTCAGCTAGTCTACGTATAATTTCATTAGATTGTTTAAGATATAATGCTATTCATGTATACCTACACAAGAACGTCATACATACAAACTGTTCCGATTGTAATCTCTTGTAGCATCTGAAAGGAACTCATTGAAGATAAAGCTAGCGCATTTAAATAAATGCGAGGCAATACCCTTACAATGGGAACTAATAATAAAGTATATTACCTTATGTGTTCGAAGAAGTACTAAGTTAAATAGATGTAGGTACTTATTGGCTCGCATAGACTTATGGAGGAGTGGGCACAGGAGGGATTTAGAACCCTCTCGTGCCTCTGACCTTGCAAGAGGCTCTCCGTACCGTGCAGGCGACTAAGACATCGCTCGTCCCTAAGACCGTCGTTCTCCATGAGCGTATGCCTGGGGCCTCAGGTAGATACAAACCCCAGGCGATCTTTGGGTAGCCCGAGCTGGCCGTGGGTCAGACAGCGTGCGAGGGAAATGTCTTTTGAGTGAGCTTTTACCTCTGCGTTTGAAGACCCGAGATGGTAGGCAGTTTTATTTGCTTCAAGTTTGACTTAAGTGCCTCCGCTGACCACGGGGGCGGAAACCGTGGAGATTTCCGCGCCATAAAAAAGTTGTCAGGGAAAACAGCGTATATTTTTTCTTTTAAAATCGTTTTTTTTATACCACTTAGGTGGCAGACAAGCACACTGCCCACACTGATAGAAAGCGGTTACCGATTAAAAGGTTACTAATTAAACGCATTTTTGAACGGAAATAGCAAGTTAAACTACTTACTTAGGTACTTATTTAATTTTAGTCTGAAACAGTAAATATTAATATAATAAAATTATGTTTAAGTTATTAAATTCAATTTAGGAAAATTAGGTATGGCGTCGTGACTTAAACACTTGTGATAAATAAATACACACTTTGCACCTAACCCGTGCGAAAATTACGTATTTTTTCGTAAAATATTAATTTTATCTACCTATCTATTTTCATAATGAATTTCCTGTAGAATTAAGATATGGCGTTGCCACAAAAAATACCCTTGCGAAAGAACACAAAACACAACCTTCCATATTGAAACTTAATGTGTTCCACACAATATTCATCATTGTCATCCTCATAGCGATTTGTCAGTTGCGTCTAAATTCTTTGGAGTCCGAGGTCCGCTTATTATTTTTGATTGGTATGTCAAATTTTTCGGGAGCGACTGCCCCAAATTTTTCGGGGAATATCGCAACTAGGGAATATGTCACTAACCCATTTAAATGATCTATATTTTACTAGACGTAGCTACCTCTTTTTTTCGGATACCATAAAAATCAAATCAAATTCAACCTAAACGCCTCCTAACTTGTTTTATTTTGATTTGAACCGACTGAAACCACACTTCGTCTCTGGTCTTCAAACGCCGCCAGGGTGTAAGGTGACCCGAAAGGCATTCCCCTCGCATCCCGGCAGACGTAGGTACCACTCCATCTTACGAGTATGTTTAGAGGTTCTCATATATCCGATAGTATATATATTCCGACAGTTGTTTCCATGGGTATATATTGGCAATGCAACAGGTAGACCCCGTGAGAAAATAGTGAAGCTTCCGACCGATAAATATTTCAAGGTCGTCGAGTGACGTTGATGCATAATTCACGTCAGTAGCCGTCACCTGAAGCCGCCTAGTGATGCAGCTTGACTGGCAACTATCAATATCGATACAATTTATCGATAGGACCAAATCATTGCGTCCAAAGTTTGCACTATAGAGTCCGAGGTCCAGTTATTGGTATTGAGACTATTGAGTATTGATTGGTATGTCAGTTTTTCCGGGAGTGACTGCCGTCTGACCGCCCAATTCCAAGAAGATAGCCTGTGCTAGAGCCTCGTCTGTTAGCAGGTGCACTGACTAGCAGGTGAGGTTGGCTTGAGCCCCAAAGATGTGGAAAGGGTCCTGTTCTGTACACTCTTAGTATTTAAATCTATAAACCCGTAGTATTTAATGTCAATACATATCGCTCAATAACAATTTTTGTGGAGAAGTGGTAGAGCGTTCAACTTCTAAATTAGAAGTCGCTGGTTCGGTTCCCGCTCAGAATAAATATGTGTATGTATGAAGTACATTTTTCTTTAGCACATTCGGTGGTATCAATACTATGGACGTAATTTCGACAAGCAAGCAATACTTAACAACAGCACTATAATCTACTGCGTACTACGGTGCAATTCATAATCCTTATCGATATCTCATCTGATTTTCATCGATAATTCGCCAACACTGGTGTTACACGTTTACACATGGCAACCAGTAGGTATAAGATTACATTATTTAACTATTATGGCTGAAAACACGACCTGACGCGCCACACTATTCATTCTAACTGGCGCCTAGATGTACTGCATAAATAGATAATAATTGTTGTAACAATAATCGCCGAGATATTAATTATGAACATGAAGGAAGTAGGACACGACGCGCGACGGTATCTCCCGTCCGAACTGAGCAGTCCGACTGGGGTAGTACCTCCGCCCTACAGAAGACCGCGGCCATAATAATCATCGTGTTGTGTTCCCGCTGGTGAGTAGGGTACCCAGAGTTCACAAACTCCCCCCTCCCTCATCGCCTAATCCCCCCTCCAGGGTCGGCAGCGCGAGTGTAACACTCCTGATGTTGCACACGTCCATGTGCCACGGTGACCGCTTCCCATCAGGTGGGCCGTGTGCTTGTCTGTCACCTAATTAGTATAAAAAAATCATAATGAATTGTTTCACGTGATGCCCACGGCCACATTTTATCATCGCACCGCTCGCCACAGGCAGGGATTTTATCCTTACACATTGCATTCGACAACTGCGCGCCCTGTCCGTTATGAGAGGAATTTTATTCCGCGCACGCGCCGGCTGTGGAGTGATCTCCCTGCTGTGGTATTTCCTTAGCGTCTATAATATTGGGTTTTTCAAAAGGGAGATTGGTTTTTACAAGGTCGGTAGCGCGAGTGTAACGCCCCTTTTTTTTTTTTTTTTTTCGTGCGGAAATCCTCATGGATACCCACCCCGCGGCCAGCGGGGCAGGTTATGTCGGACTCTTACCGACTAAAACCGCACGCCGTCTAGGGTCTTCTGACGCCAGGGTGTAAGGTGGCCCAAAGAGCATTTCCCTCGCGAGTGTAACGCCCCTGGTGTTGCACACGTCCATAGGCCAAGTGACCGCTTCACATCAGAGTGCCTATACTGAGTTGCACAAATTTAACAGAAGTTGTCACTAATTTAAGTGAATCGGAGTGTCACGTTAGGAGCTAACTTGCTCACCGAAAAATGATTCCCACGTTTGTCACCAGGCGGCGCTAATCCAATCCCATACAAAGCGTTTACGCGCTCACTAGCGAGTGTGAAATGGCAAACGCAAAAACTGCCGTGCACTTGTCTGCCACCTACATCGATGATGATGATGATGATGATGATGTTGATGATAAAAGAAAATCACATCTATCAGTTCAACTTGTATAAGTAGTACGTCAATATAATCTAAAGTTTTAAAGTCAGCGCGATAGTGAGCCAGCTTTGTTATGGATTTTGGCCAATCAATCAATGCATATCTAATAATCCATTCTCCTTTGCTTATTGACTGGTTTGACATACTTAGTTATGCGTTTATGCTTAAATTGATACGTGGCTTGATAAATGTGTTTTATAATTATACTTCTAGACAAGCCACGGCACAAATTGTAGTCTTATTTACTACTACAATAAAATTTATAGTCTTATTTTAGCCGGGGTATATTTGTAGTAAGTATTCAATTTCAATTTCTTTATTTTTCAAAATAGTGCAGTCAGTCATAACAGTAAACATCTTTTACTACTCCGCAATACAACGTAATTACATCTTTTTGACGTCAAAAACTACTTAATACTAAGTTTACCACCGCTTCCTAGGTGCTAGTGAAGAAGAAACGGCGCAACAAACTCCACTGCTGCATTTTCAGACGTCAGCTTATACATAAATATCTTAAGACTAAATATGGACGAATGTACATTTTTGTCTCGTGTCAATATAAATAAAGGTACCTATATTATATTAAAAAAAGTCTAGCCTGCAAATATTCTATTTATTTATTGAATATTAACTGGGTTTCTTTTAAAGTAAATAGAATATACCTCCAGGTGGTTAGGACTCGTAAAAATTGTGCACATACTTACCTAAAAGTTAGAAATTTTGATAGTGACAAGCCTCTTACAACAGGATTCGTTAAACAAAGTTACATAATTATATCTAATAGAAGCCGTGTAGTAAAATATAAACTCAAAATTTACTAGAAGTAAAAAAAAAGTGAATATAGAAACCGAGGTGAAAAAACTCGTAACTCGTACTCGGTGTAAGTTAAGTATGAATAAACAATAAAATACAGAAGGCTGGCAGCAGTATCACATTTCAATCCAATTTGAGTATAGTATCACCAATATTCACTCATATATGAAGCTCCAGGGTAGACAGCGCGTGTGTAGGCCACGGTGACCGCTTCCCATCAGGTGGGCCGTGTGCTTGTCTGCCACCTACGTAGTATAAAAAAAAGTGACAACGAATTCCGTCCGTATATTTTATAGATTCATGCGTAGCTACACTATTGTTGGTAACGTTCACAATGTTCCACTGACACATTTATCTCTATTTTATCAACATCCTGACATAATTGTGATAAGATTGTCTTAGTTTCTTCAGCCCTAGTACCTACTCATCTTGTTTTACTTGCCTGGAAACATGCGCGTACGCTATTTTGTGTAACAACTGTTTTGTTTGATAAATGATAGCGGAGGTATTAAAATAATTGTTTTGGCATATCTTTATTTTTATTTTAGGACTAACGGTGGAACTGTTTATGCTGTGTGTAGGATTTTTGGATAGTATACTATAAGAACCATCATTGTTAATGTTGGAAAAAAAATATTGTAGTTTAAATATTTATAACTAGAAAAGTAGTGCTGAAGTTACTAAAGCCATGCTCTTGTGTGACAGAGCTTGTTAGTGATAGAGCCATGCTTGGAAACAATAGTCATGCTATTTTTGAGACTATAGAAGACACGACGAAATTAGTAAAAGTAATATTTTAGTATAATTATCTATCACTTATTTAGTTTCGCATTGCAATTATTCTTAAAGTAAGTAACTGGAGTTACCGTCAGGCAAGGTGAAGTCATATTGACGTGACCGACATATTTTTTTTTACGAAAACGATAACAAATCATGTAGGTATTTACCACTTTAGGTGATCATACTTAAGGACCGTACCTACTGTTTATTTTTCTTGCTATTCTGTTACAGTTTTCATAATAGGATTAGTGTGGATAAGGAAATATTATAGACTAGCTGTTGCCCGCAGCTCCGCCCGCGTGGACGTCGTATTTCGCGTTTTTTTACTACCTATATCGCCAGTTCTAATAGCCGCTTGCGATCAAATATGCATAAGATTTTGAGTCTAACCAAGACTCAAATTTTTTTTTATTAGAAAGGTTTTGCTTAGACTAAAAATTTACCGTATGTTTGGTTGTAATCGGTTAAGTAGAACCGAAGATATGGCCAAAAACGACCAAAAATGAAGCGTGGGCGAAGCCACGGGTATCAGCTTGTATAAAAAGTAGCCTATATGTTACCCAGAACTATGAACTATAATCGTACCAAGTTTGATCAAAATCCCTCCAGTAGTTTCTGATCGGACAAACAGAGGCACAGATAAACAGACAAACAGACAAAAATTCTAAAAATCATAGTTTTGGCATCTATTACATTCATAAAGTCCCCTGATAATTTTTTTCTCATATATCTTCCAAGTACAGACCCCGATCAGTTGCAGATTTATTATATGTATAGACAAAGTGAGTACAATATTGTGGTACTATGTACAGTAGGTACAAGACAGTGAAGGCAGTTACAAGTACGTGTGAGTAATCAATCACTGCAGTATCTGATACTGTATCGTGTCGTATCATTGACGTACTCAATTTGGGTCCTATTTTTGAATTTAGCACAATTTGACGAATGTTTGAATTAGGTTTGCACATAATCGCGGCTGGGTATATCTGAAGTGGTGGGCAGAGGTGTAGTATATTTGAGCAAAGGGCTAATCTTGGGCTTAGCCTGCGTGGAATTCTGTTCCCGTTCCCATTGCCCATGGGAAACCTTTTTGGACATAAAAATTACTATAATTTATCCCGTTACCAAATTACAGCTAATTCGTTCGGCTGTTAGATCGTGATCGAGCAACAAACATCCAAACATCTTCACAAAATTTCACATTTATAATATTAAATAGTTCAAGCTAAGTTATTTCCTCTGCGTGCAAAATACCAGCCAAATTCATCTAGCCGTTTTTAAGTTAATCGTCTAACAAACAAATATACAAACTCACTTTCACATTCATAATAATTAAAAGACTACAAAGATTTATGTGTATTGTTATCCTGGCTATAGATATATAATTATATTTTAAGCCACCTGGTTTAATTTTGGATTAATGGATCATGAAGTTTGCCTCGTGCCTCTGTTTTTAATTCCTACGATAATACCTTAAGCTAACTCTGGCTTAGATTAACCATTATCGAGTTATTAATCACAGTTTTGTGTCAGTTTAATTAATCCTTCGCTGAAATCTAGAAAATTAATTAGGTACTGTGCGAGGAATCCAAATCAGCCGGATTGGTTGGATTGACTCCGAATTTCGCATGTAAAAATGACCAAAATATTACTGTTTCTATTTCAAATTCTTTATTTGCAGAAATTTTGTGATACCTACAAGATGTCAGCATGGTACGCAAATATTAACATTGAACAATACGAAATACATTAAATTAGTTTTTTAATTGACAATTTTAGCAGGGTGTGTCCGTTATCGAGGCCGTAAACGTGAAGTCCAACACACTCACATCTTCTTACCATCAGGCGGGCAGGCGAAGTGAAGGCATTATTCACATGCCTTTTATAAACACAACACCAACCCCAATTTTGTCGTAATTTTGTTAGTATTTTTTTGCGATAGCGCGTGTTTCCTTGGTGGCCTAAATAAAATTAAGACATGTACCTATA
This sequence comes from Lithosia quadra, assembly GCA_963576445.1. Classification (NCBI taxonomy): domain Eukaryota; kingdom Metazoa; phylum Arthropoda; class Insecta; order Lepidoptera; family Erebidae; genus Lithosia; species Lithosia quadra. Next base: position 9,100,858 of record OY754898.1, read on the forward strand.
TCAGTTTGACTGATGATATAATCTATAATTAGCGTACGTTAAAGTGACGGAAAATTATCACGTTTGATAAAATAGGCATTCCAACGAGATGATAATGTTATGTCCTTCGAGATTTCGGTTAGATTTGAGATCGGATTCGTGAAGAGGCGACGCGCGACGTCCAGGCACTTACGGATAATAATTAAGAGTTGTATGGAGCCGGTACCCGCAACACACTGCAGATGGAAGGGGGAGGTTATGAGGCGAGCTCTGGCTACCTTACTTACCGCTGGGAACACAACACGATGGTTATTATGACAGCAGTGTGTTATGTAGGGCGGAGGTACTACCCCATGCGGACTGCTCAGTTCGGACGGGAGATAGTGAATAAAAATTGTTTAGATTCATGCAATTTCTTTAAAAAATAACAAGACTTTCCTGGCTAAAGCTAAAAGAAATAACAAATATACTTACTTGGAAAATGGATAATAATTGTGAAAATTAATTGTGTAAGTACCTACTAGGTATATTTTTCTCTAAATTTCTTGAAAGTACTATATTTTTAGGACTGAACACAATAAATACTATTTCTTGAAAAAAGGTGGCAACCCTAGGAGATACCGTCGTGTCCTACCCCCGTAGAAACCTACTTGCATTTACCGCAGGCGGTAGCGTCTCCCCTGCTTGTGAGAGCCGCTGGCATCTCTTTTGCTCGGGTGCATCGCGAGGAGGTTCCGGCCCGTTATGTCTCCTGCCTTGACTTTTGAGTTGTATATATAGTATTTTTCCAAGAATATAACGATACATTCGGCTTAAGTCGTCTGAGATTACTATTATCTAAATAATTTTATTTCTGTCGTAAACATGTGTAAGTAGGTATTTGTATAACCTAAAACGTACGTAATCCGTGTATAAGTCTTTATTGAGACTGTTTGGATAGTGAGTTGTATAATTTATACTGTATAATTTTTATTAGCTGACTGTATTTCGTGATTTTTGGACGGATTATGATAATGCACTTGGTGTAGATACCTACTACACTCAAAATTGATAAGAATAATTTTATTGATATCGCAATATCGCATCCATTTCTCACACATATACACACACAAATTACAGGCGAAATGGAATACGTGAGCTATATTTACCATCACTTGGGTATCGTACATGGTAAATAAATGATAAGGCTATCATAAGTACAGACCATGAAAAAGTACTGGGTTGAAAGTAATGAACTCGAATACCCTCCAACCCGCCCCCCAAACTCCTCAACCCTTCCCCTCCTTGGTTGGCAATGCGAGTGTGATACCCCTGATATTGCACACGTCCAAAGGCCACAGTGATCGCTTCCCATCAGGTGTGCCGTGTGCTTGTCAGCCACCGCAGTAGTATATAAAAAGAATATTAAGAAAACAGTGAGATATCTACTTATGGAAGAAGCTCATGAGTCATGAAGCATCTAAGTACATTTTAAGGAATAATGGGTTGTGGTCCTATTGCTATGATAGTTTGTGATGATGTTTGTATGTTTGTTACTTGTTATTAACGGATTGGCCGCTCTGAACTTCGCGCGAAACGATGCGCAGTAAATAAAAAGTTTCGCGCGAAGTACAGAGCGGCCAAAAAGATTGATGCGACCTAAATAAGTATAAATATGTGTATCTGTAGGTATACTGTGCCTGAATGAGAGTTTCGCTCCTACCGGGCGAGCCCCAACGTCATAAGTTCATAAGCTAGCAACCACAAACTCATATAATATGTGACGGCATTACTAGTAAGAAGAAAGATGCTAGATTCTATATTTGTTATATTAAATATTTGTTCACATAAACGTTTCGTGATAAATTCTTATCAAAATCTCAACGTTACATACAGTGAGGACATACATCATCGTCCATCATGTAGCTTGACGTAGCACTGAACTGAATTTGTGTGCCATTCTGATTAGTTTTGTCAACGGGTTAGCATGTATATATGTATATAATACTTTACTATGATAAATGCATTATATTGTTACATAATACATCGCGTAATGGAATCCAAATCAGAATAACCTGTTTCGTCACATAATAAAAAAAAGTGTTCTATTTTTAAATGTTCAAATTGGCGGTAAAATAATACAGTTCTGACATAAAATTAACAAAAAAAATGTGATTAGTGAATTTTTAAATTAAGAATACATAGTTTTCGAATTTGGTGCCGATTCTCTGAACTAACCGGGTTTGACATAACTAAAATGTATCTCCATCTTTGTCTTACCCGTAGTGAAAAAAGAGATGGAAACATATTGGAGTACAGTGAAACTAAAACAAGATAATTGACACCAGTATTTTTAAATTTTTAGGCGCCATCTTTCTTTACTCAGATAAAATTACGTATTAATCCATTGGTATTAAAACGCCTAATCCGATTATGCAATTAACAAAGCGCCTAGATTAATTATTATTATATTTCAGCAACTATATTTTTATAAAGTGACAGTGAATTATCAGTATTAATGGACAAAAGTGAGTTGATATTTTGATGTGTTCGGAGTATAGTGGACGACAGAAGTGATTATGTCAGTGAGATGACGTGAAGGGCGGCCGTTAGGCTGTGGTGACTGAACTACGGAAACATTCCCCTATTAAAAATTTTATCCCAGGGCCCGGTTGATAGCAGTAAGGATATCTGCAAAATGACCAAGGGCCCTCGGAAAGTGAAGCTAGTCATTGTAGTCAACAATAAGAAAGAGTGAGTACTTTTTTTAAATTTTATTCGAACATGCGGGTGTTACTTCTGTACAGTCAACGACAAAAGTGGGTTTACACATTCAAATTTGCAAACCATCTTTGCTCTAAAACTGTTAACAAAATAAATTAAATATGAAATGTGTAAACTCCTTCAAGTATTACAGAGATACTCAAAGAATTTTTTTTTTGTATTTCAATTTTTTAATTGGTTAGGTACTGTCCAGCTACTTTAGTCACTGACTGTATTTAATATTTTTATAGTTACGCTTGTATGTCCTTGAATAGGCAGACAGAAGTGTTATTTTTTAATTCATTAAGTTAACTGCATCTAGCGTGATGACCTACTATCTCTGCCTTGACTTTTACGGGAGCTAACTGTCCTCTGAGCGGAAAACCAGCTCCAGAGTCTCGACCCATCATCAGGTGTATACCGGCTTGCAGATCATATTTACTTAGGCGTTGAAGAGCTTAATTTGACTCCAAAAACACCACGTAATTTACTAATTTTATTAAAAACTTAAAACAGTACATTAAAAACCAACTGCGTACTTCATTTTTAACTTTAATTATGAAAAAAAATCTTCATAATTGAATGAGCTATGATCCGGTTATCCTTGGCTAGCATCGCTGAACCGGACGCAACCAATTTTCCACCTATTATCGTGTACAATTAAGATGATTTTCCGATAACATTTGCATATAATGGTCTACTCCGTTCATTCATGGTTTTAATACAACGCCGTGTAGTAAAATATATAGTAAATTATCAGTCAGCAATCCTTTTGATATTAGATAAAGAACCATATTCCGGTGTGATAGGGTCTCTAATTAAACAGATGCACCTAGGTCTTACGTCTAGGTTCCGGCTCAACCAAGACCTTTAGGATCTAAGTCAATCTGATCTGCAAGCCGGTATATCTATTGATTGAGCGACAAGGCTTTGTCACAGGCTTTTTCTGGAGCCTCACGTGGAAGGTAAACAGTCGCTTCCATAAAAGCCAACACAGACCAGATACCGGTAAGAAGGAGAGTGGATCCTTTTTTTATCGTGCGGAAATCCTCATAGATAACACCCACGTCTGCCATCGGGGGTGGTTATGTCGGGATCGAACCGAATAAAACCGCACGCCGTCTCGGGTCTTAATTACCGGGGTGCAAGGTTACCTAATAGGCATACCCCTCGCACCCCAGCTGACCCTGGGCCATTTGCGGTTTTAAGATGGCCCTTCGACCCCCCGATGGGGAGGACTTTTTTTTTACGTACGGATGGGCTGCATAGTGCAAGCTTTTGATGCAACCTAGGTTGGTGCTCGGTTGAAGAAAAACAAATTTAAAGCCTGATAATTCCAATAAAAAAAACCGCATCATAATTCGTTCTGTAGTTTTTGCGTTCATCGCGAACAGACAAACTTGAAGTCTGTGTATAGAATATCTATCTACCGTAAAATAAAATTTTGACAAAAAACTTTTTCAAGCTAAACGGTTTTAAATTGTATTGTCATCAGAACTAAAGACTTCTGCCAAATATCAGACCAATCAGACAATTGAAAGGGGGTCAAATTTCTATTACTAGATTTGACCCAAACAAACAGGTCAAGTTAAATAAAACCGTTTAAAAACTGCTGTATGTCTATGAGAACTGGGCACAGCACTGGGTGACAATCTACAATCTCCTTTTAAAATATTATACTCATTAATTGATTGGAATCCAGTGGAGAATTAATCACCAATATGTTATGTTATCATGAGGGCGTTATGTGGGTCTAGGTTTATTCAGGGCCGGTGCCCATAAGCGGCATGATTCAAATGAGATAAAACTTAACTATTCACTTCTATTTTTACTCAGTTGCGGCAAAGTCAAAGAAAGTGGGTTATGTGTTTGAATTGTTACTATTTGTGTCAATGTTCCTTTATAAATACTTAATGTCTGAATTGATTTTGATGAGTTTATGGCGTTAGATTCGTCTGTAATAAACCACTATCCACTTGACTCTCTACTCCACTCTCCACTCCACTTCACTACCAACTCCACTCTCCACTAAAAAAATTGATAAAAAGTGTCCAGCTCCTGGTTCTAAGCAACCTTCCTACCAATTTTCAGCCAAATCGGTTCAGCCGTTCTTGATTATAAATAGTGTAACTAACACGACTTTCTTTTATTTAAATATATGTATCCGTTAATAGTCTACTATTGCATTAGTTTAGGTTTTCAACCTGTAAAGATAGTGGATGAGGAATATATAAATAAATAAATAAATAAAACATTAAATGTACCTATAAATGTAGATATTATAGGGCAGATGTATACAGGCAATGATTACACCGCACGTTCTAGAATGCGGATAAACTTAAGTACTAACATTTTTGTGCATAAATTCATATATTATATACATAACCCTTACAAATGAAATTATTGCAATATTAATGCAATTAAATGAACTTGCGACTACTTACATAGCAGTCAAACATTCTACAGCCACGCAAGACAGATCGTCTAAAAATTTAATAGGTACCTACTTAACACGTGTTATAAATATACATAAAACAAAATAAAATACAACTTCATTGTTAACGAATAGACCAGTGCCGATAGCTATGAAAATGGTAAAAAGTAAAAGAAATTTATAGTAGGATGAAACCTGTTGTAAAAGGAGGAGAATATAATAAAAATGATAGGAAAAATAAATTACGGGCGATCTGAGCTCGGGAAGGGGGGAGGGGGGTGAGTTTTAAGGGTAAAAACGGTTTATCTCGATTTCCGGCAAAACTACAAGTCCTATGGAAAAAAGTTAAATGACAAAGTTGTAGGTAATAAAGAGACCTACAACTTTTGTATTTACACTTTTTTCACATAACCTCAAAAAGTATGTGAAAAATTCAAATAATCAAGTTTTTGGTTTTTTATTTTTATCTTAAGCAAAACAAATTTGTTTTCCACGAAATTTGGTGAAAACTTAGCTTTTTATGTCCCAAAGACACTGTAATTTTTTTGATTTGAAATACTCTTTTTTTCAGCTTATTTTGACTAAATATCGAAAAACCACCCCAATTTTCAATCGAAAAATCTCACGTCAAAATATCAGCTTTTTAAAAAAAGTCAAATAGTTTTTTGTTCTTTGAAATCTCTTCTTTCTGATAATGTAAAAATATGTATACATTGCTATGGTAAATGTTCTCAGAAAATGCAAAGAAGAAAAACTCGAATTCGAAATTAACATTTTTGTATTTAGTCATTTCCTCGCTGAGGTGGGATGAAAAGTTACATGTTGCACTATAACTTCATGGTTGCACTCGAGTGCAAAGATTTTTCACCTTGTGCTCTTTTGATTCCCTCGCTAAAGCTCAGGGTTCTATTTTGTGAATCGCTCGCTGCGCTCGTGATTCAAATTATGAACCCTTCGCTTGCTCGGTCATCAAAACTGAGCACGCGAAGGGTTCTAAAAATTGAACCCAGATCTTTAACGAGGGAATCAAAAGTGCGCAAGGTGAAAAATCTTTGCACTCGAGTGTAACTATGAAGCTATAGTGCAACACGTAACTTTTCATCCCACCTCAGCGAGGAAATGACTAAATACAATAATCACAAAATAGAACCCTGAGCTTTAGCGAGGGAATCAAAAGTGCACAAGGTGAAAAATCTTTGCACTCGAGTGCAACCATGAAGTTATAGTGCAACATGTAACTTTTCATCCCACCTCAGCGAGGAAATGACTAAATACAAAAATATTAATTTCGAATTCGAGTTTTTCTTCTTTGCATTTTCTGAGAACATTTACCATAGCAATATATATATATTTTTACATCATCAGAAAGAAGAGATTTCAAAGAACAAAAAACTATTTGACTTTTTTTAAAAAGCTGATATTTTGACGTGAGAATTTTCGATTGAAAATTAGGGTGGTTTTTCGATATTTAGTCAAAAGAAGCTGAAAAAAAGAATATTTCAAATCAAAAAAATTACAGTGTCTTTGGGACATAAAAAGCTAAGTTTTTACCAAATTTCGTGGAAAACAAATTTGTTTTACTTAAGATAAAAATAAAAAACCAAAAACTTGATTATTTGAATTTTTCACATATATTTTGAGGTTATGTGAAAAAAGTGTAAATAGAAAAGTTGTAGGTCTCTTTATTACCTACAACTTTGTCATTTAACTTTTTTCCATAGGACTTGTAGTTTTGCCGGAAATCGAGATAAACCGTTTTTACCCTTAAAACTCACCCCCCTCCCCCTTTCCCGACCTCAGATCGCCCGTAATTTATTTTTCCTTTAATTTTTGTTACATTCTGATCCTTTTCCAACAGGTTTCATCCTACTATAAATTTATTTTGTCTCAAAGTCTATCTGCACTGGTCTAGAACGGAACTGCCAATGTCAAACGTAATTTCGTAGATATTATTTTATGCGCGCTCGCAGCTCACGTAACGGAACAAAATTTTAAAAATTCTGTGAAAAAATTATTTGTTATGCATTGTTTTATTCATAAACTTAGGGATAATATTCAAAATTAAACGTAGTAAATCATTCGATTTATATTCTATGGACGACCTGGAAGTCCCTAAATAGACTACGGTCCCAGGTCGGTTGCTGCAGGGCGAACCTGGTTAAATGGGGTTATCTGGGTGAGCAGGACGGTGGCTGTGACTGTGGGGCACCTCAGCAAACGATGAGTCACCTACTGTGCCCCAACACCTGCACAGTTGCAGATCTAAACGGAGCCAGCGAGGAAGCGATCAATGTCGCCAAGTTTTGGGCTGAGCACATCTAATGCTTTAAAAAAAATGACATCGATACGAAAAGAAGAAGAATTCGATTTATAGAGTTTCAATACTATTACGTAAGAGGGCGCACATGTATGTACGCATTGATGTCTATAATTACTTACTAAGGTAATCTGTGATATTACTAAAGTATTTGTACGCATTTATAATTGCATATAATTCGTAGGTATGCAGCATGAATTTGGTTTGTGTTTCTACAGTCAACGACAAAAACAGCTTAGTCAAGGGTTTTTTTTTTAATGCGACCAATTCATGGTCGCTCGCCAGACGAGGGGATATTGTAATTTATTGATCGCCTTAGCTTCTAAACATACGTATATACAAATCACGCCTTTTTCCCACTGGGTTAGGCAGAGACAATATCGTAGCTTCTAAACATTTCATAAAATAGTTTAAAAAACTTACTTACTTATATTATAAAGAGTTTGTTTAATTGGTTGAACGCGCTTATCTCAGAACTTCTGGTTCGAATTGAAAAATGTTTTGTTTATAGCCAGTTTATCGAGGTAGGATTAGGTTAAAGCGTTTTTCTTTTATTTTTTTTATATTCAGTCCGCCAATTGACTTTACCCCGCTGGATGGTAAGAAGCTAGGATAAAGTCGAGGTTATATTAAAAATTATAGCATTATTTAATTTTGTCTTTGCCTGTAAGTACAACGTAATTTACAGGACTAGTTAGTTCAAAACTTTATTTTATCAGTAACTCTTTATTTGATACACTTTATACTAAAACTCATTATAACACAATTAGATACTATCGCGCCTTATCTTAAACAAATACTAGTATTTATATACCTATGGTGCCTTGCACACTCTCGAATCCGTATCGTTCCGATCAGCAGACGAATTACATTTTCAATTGACCTATAGGGAAGAATTAATATTATCGCATCGCTTTATCGATTATCTGATCTAAAATTTTGTGATTAATCGTATGAGTCGTATGCTTCTATCATACTGTTTTTATAATGGCGATAATAGCGATCCAGGGGAATAAATATTAGCAAAATTAAGGAGGTAGGACACGACAGTATCTCCCGTCCGAAATGAGCTGCCTGACTGGGGTAGTACCTCCGCCCTACTGAACACCGCGGCCATAATAACCATCGTGTTGTGTTCCCGCCGCGGTAAGTAGGGTAGCTAGAGCTCACTGTACCCCTCCTTCCTAGCCTTCCACCCCTTCCTAGCCCTCCCCCCTTCCTTAAAGGGTAGGCAGCGCGTATGTGATACTCTTAGTCTTGTACACGTCCATAGGCCACGACGACCGCTTCCCATCTGGTGAGCCGTGTGCTTGTCTGCCACCTACGTAAGAAGTACAAAAAAAATCGATTTCGATTTTCAAGTACTTAACTGAAATAATGACACTGAAAAGTAAAAACGCACGTGTTTCTTTCCTCCTATAATTCCGGGTACTTTAAGCGGGGCGTGAAAAAGCATTTGATGTGGCCGTCAAGCTAAGAGCCACCATTGAAGCATTATCGGTGTATATAGTGGAGACCCCATTACTGTGATTTTTGTTATGCTTACCATAGGTAAAGTTATATTGACACGCCCAAAATAAAAAATAAAAACAAACAGTGCTGCTAATTCTGTTGTTACATCTCTACACTTTAAATTCTCTAAAATTTTCTAATTGCATCTGTTTCTTTCATGATCAGATAAAAAAATACAGATGATTTTATTTAAGTTAAGACCTGTCAAATTAAGTCAGCGCCTTGTTGGTGCGTAGCAAGAACATTAGAAATTTCCTTGTGCGTAGTAAGTTAAGTCGTATGTTCGTAGATATCGACTAAAATTAAAGGGTCCGTAACCGTCAAGGCGCTGACTTAATTTGATAGGTGTTCACTAAAATAAATCATCTGTCCTTTTCTATCTGATTTGTAGTAGGTATTCTTTATTCCGTGTATCTGATAATGAAAGAAACAGATTGCAATTAGAAAATTTTAGAGAATTTTAAGTTTAAAGATATAACAACTAGACCAGTGCCGATAGCTATGAAAATGGTAAAAAGTAAAAGAAATTTATAGTAGGATGAAACCTGTTGTAAAAGGAATAGAATATAATAAAAATGATAGGAAAAATAAATTACAGGCGATCTGAGGTCGGGAAGTGGGGAGGAGGGTGAGTTTTAAGGGTAAAAACGGTTTATCTCGATTTCCGGCAAAACTACAAGTCCTATGGAAAAAAGTTAAATGACAAAGTTGTAGGTAATAAAGAGACCTACAACTTTTGTGTTTACACTTTTTTCACACAACCTCAAAAAGTATGTGAAAAATTCAAATAATCAAGTTTTTGGTTTTTTATTTTTATCTTAAGCAAAACAAATTTGTTTTCCACGAAATTTGGTGAAAACTTAGCTTCTTATGTCCCAAAGGCACTGTAATTTTTTTGATTTGAAATTCTCTTATTTTCAGTTTATTTTGACTAAATATCGAAAAACCACCCCAATTTTCAATCGAAAAATCTCACGTCAAAATATCAGCATTTTAAAAAAAGTCGAAAAGCGTTTTGTTCGTTGAAATCTCTTCTTTCTAATAATGTAAAAATATATATACATTACTATGGAAAATTTTCTCAGGAAATGCAAAGAAGAAAAACTCGAATTCGAAATTAATATTTTTGTATTTAGTCATTTCCTCGCTGAAGTGGGATGAAAAGTTACATGTTGCACTATAACTTCATGGTTGCACTCGAGTGCAAAGATTTTTCACTTTGTGCACTTTTGATTCCCTCGCTAAAGCTCGGTTCTATTTTGTGAATCGCTCGCTGCACTCGTGATTCAAATTAAGAATCTTCGCTTGCTCGGTCATCAAAACTGAGCACGCGAAGGGTTCTAAAAATTGAACCCAGATCTTTAGCGAGGGAATCAAAAGTGCGCAAGGTGAAAAATCTTTGCACTGGTGTGTAACTATGAAGCTATAGTGCAACACGTAACTTTTCATCCCACCTCAGCGAGGAAATGACTAGATACAATAATCACAAACTGAAACCCTGAGCTTAGCGAGGGAATCAAAAGTGCACAAGGTGAAAAATCTTTGCACTCGAGTGCAACCATGAAGTTATAGTGCAACATGTAACTTCTCATCCCACCTCAGCGAGGAAATGACTAAATACAAAAATATTAATTTCGAATTCGAGTTTTTCTTCTTTGCATTTCCTGAGAAAATTTTCCATAGTAATGTATATATATTTTTACATTATTAGAAAGAAGAGATTTCAACGAACAAAACGCTTTTCGATTTTTTTTAAAATGCTGATATTTTGACGTGAGATTTTTCGATTGAAAATTGGGGTGGTTTTTCGATATTTAGTCAAAATAAACTGAAAAAAAGAGTATTTCAAATAAAAAAAATTACAGTGTCTTTGGGACATAAAAAGCTAAGTTTTCACCAAATTTCGTGGAAAACAAATTTGTTTTGCTTAAGATAAAAATAAAAAACCAAAAACTTGATTATTTGAAATTTTCACATACTTTTTGAGGTTGTGTGAAAAAAGTGTAAACACAAAAGTTGTAGGTCTCTTTATTACCTACAACTTTGTCATTTAACTTTTTTGCATAGGACTTGTAGTTTTGCCGTAAATCGAGATAAACCGTTTTTACCCTTAAAACTCACCCCCCTCCCCACTTCCCGACCTCAGATCGCCCGTAATTTATTTTTCCTATCATTTTTATTATATTCTCTTCCTTTTACAAAAGGTTTCATCCTATTATAAATTTATTTTGTCTCAAACACTATCTGCACTGGTCTAAACAGAATAAGCAGCAGTATAGTTTAGCTGTAGGAGAGATTAGGGTGAAATTAGTATTTTCGGTACGTAACTAATATTCTTTAAAAAATACGTTGAATTGTCGTCCAATACCACAAACTAATTCTTCGAAAAGGAGGTAATGATTGGTCTGTACGCGGAAGCGTCGGCGCGTCACGGCGCGGCGCACACCACTCTCACGCGAATGGACCTGTCCTTGGACAGAGGAAGAGCATCATTTGTGGGCTGAAGGTCAATCCGTGAGAGCAAGGGTTCTAGTTAAGCGTGAATATGGCGAATCGTTTCAATTATGGATGGCGATATCAAATTTTATTTGGTTTTTTTTTAATATAGCACACGTCAAAATGACTTCACCTCGCCTGATGGTAAGCTAAAGTTAAAGTCTCTGTACCGGAGTCACCACTACATACACTGGTAGTGCTACAGTGGCGGCCCTCAGTTGACGGCCTCATCAAATGCTTTTTCACTATAGCAGGAAGGTTTGTTATATCTTGGTTAAATTTTAGCTGAAATGAATTCTGACTCGACCGGGAAGTAGGTACCACCCAGTTCAGTATACTACATTAATTGACTCTGGTACACTTAAAAATACTAAAGCAAAGGAATCCCTAAACATAAGCCCTACATTTTATTTCATTTTCTCAGTCTAATTTCTTCTTACAAGAAACGAGAGACCTTCCAAAAAGCATTTGATGAGGCCGTCAGGTTGAGGGCCACTACTGTAGCACTATCGGTGTATGTAGTAGTGACTCCCGATCCTGAGACATTACTTTTAGCTTCCCATCAGGCGAGGTGAAGTCGTGTTGACGTGTCCAAAAGAACGAGGGATAGTAGCAGATGCACGAGTATTACATATTGGCTACTCTCTTATATCAATTCAAAACAAGTATAATATGGCGACGTAAGTCAATTCAAAATTAAAAAACCGGCCTGACCCTGTTGAAAAATCCTTGTCTAATACAGTCCGATGTCTGAAAACATATAATAATTGAAAAATTTCATTCAATTTGTACAAAACATTAGGTCAAAATAGATACCTAACAAGCAACTTAATGTCTATAACAATTTATGCATCATCATAACAATAATTTATTCCTTGGATCAATTATAAATCAACTCTCTTAATGAACTATGTCGATTGGGCAACACCGTTTATGGCTCTACTAACTAGGCAAATAGTTAGCGACTGAGTATCAACACTTTTTTGCTGATTCATTTTTAAGATAATATGTATTTCTAATCTTAATAATGAAAAATCCTGTAAACTGACTAGTTATGAGAACTATCGAGTTGGGGAAACTGACAGTTTTAGGGAACCGACGTGTAAGGTGAACGACCAATTAACAGAGCTGGCAAGTCGCCGTATAAACCCAAATTATTTGCGTGAAGTCTTCATAAATTATATTCAAGACATGTAATATTTATGAAAAAGATAAATGATAAACATTGTCCTTAGGTTTAAATATTACTTATGCAATAAAAAAGCACATCATAATACTTTTATCTCTCATCATTCATCATAATCAAATGGCGTCTTCTAAGTTGTATTCGATAATGTTCTTTTTTATCTGTGTTGTCAATATTTAAAATAATAATCTAACAGATTCTAAAACAAATAATGATCTACAGAGATAAAAATAAGCCGCTCAACTTTTCACATAGATTATTTCTATTTTTAACACCTGCTTTTATAGTTACTCGCGTTTTGAAAGACACAAAATTCGGCACGAAGAACAAAAACTCCATACCTGAGCCTAGCAAATTATAAATCAACCAAACACCAATTGTAAATCAATGTGACGATAACTATAATTTTATTTATCGTTATAATACAGCAGAAAATTTGTGGCAAATTATTTGCTTAATCCGAATAGTCTTTAATACCGTGATCGCGTGTGACTTATGATTAGTCGCTGGTCGCTTGTCGCTTGGGCCACACGTCAATTACAAATTAATTGTTATTATTACGACTGTGGGAATTGCACCGCTCATTTATTCGTTCATGTATTTTGTCTTGTTTATTTTACTACATTTGCAAAGAATTTGACGGCACATCCTTTTTTACAAATGTTTCGGACATCTTCTGATTCCCACTTGATGTTAAGCTACAGTGAAGACTAAAAAATAAGGGCCGATTTTCCAAATGCAACATGTTTTGTTTATAGATATTTATACTACGAGTCTTTCCCTAACTCAATAAGGGTCAGCTTTCAGACTAACTATGAAACGGCCGAACTTCAATATTTTTAAAAAACTTTTTTGCCTTCATCAAGATTGGATCCAATGGCCTCTGCTTCAACTTCGCTCCACAGACATAGTAGGACCTCAGAGTAATATCTTTTTGATTATATCTACGCTTGTCCACAATTAATATCCAGAATGTATATTTTTCCTGCACGCATACGAGTATTTTACGTAATAGTTAGTAATGACGGGAAGTCGAGATTTCCGCGAGTATTACCAGTCATGTCCCAGCACTATTATTTACTGATGATACGTCACGCCATCTATTGTGCATACGTCATCCTCGTCACTCAACGGTCGCAGTAATGGTCTAGTCCAAGGTACAGTAAAATGTGACCAGTGTTCAAGGTAAAAGAATTAAAAGCTGCCTATGTTACGCCTTATTGCTTATTTGCCAGCAAAAGATCCGTCAAAATTGGCCTAGCTCTTCCAGAGAATTACCTCATCAAAACAAATAGAAAGACAGACAGTCAGTATGACAATTTATTTTTTCTGTATGTGTCGTAGAGCCTTAAAGACTTGGAATGCTTTACCAGCACATGTTTCCTTCCGGGGTGTGAAAAAGCATTTGATGAGGCCGTCAAGCTGAGGGCCGCCACTGTAGCACTATCGGTGTATGTAGTGGTGACCCCAGTCCTGAGACATTACCTTTAGCTTACCATCAGGCGAGGCGAGGTCATTTTGACGTGTTCTAAATAATAAAGTCAATAATAAAGCGTTTCATATTGAACAGACACTTCAATTTTATTGATTTGTATTTATAGGTATACTTAGATGGCTTTAAGAGCAAAGGTAAGCCTAAGCAAAGATGAAGGGGCTGAAATAATGACTGAAACCCCTAACCCCTAACTAAGCTAAATTATTCATTTAATGCAATTTTTAAACTATGCCGATCAGAAAATCATTGGGTAAATTACTCATGTTAGGAGTCGGTTCACATCCAAAATTAATAGCCAGAACTCGAATCCCTTTTCGTGCGGAAACCCCCACCACGGATACTCATGCGGTTATGTCGGAATTGAACCGACTAAAACCGACGATTCGAACTTGGGACCTATAACCGAATAATACGATCCTAAATACAATCGTCAGTACGAAAACAGACAATAGGTAGGTTTATACCTGACTGTAGTTAAATATAGCACTACTGAAGCATATTTATGACAGCCATAAAACACCGTAATTTACTTAAACCCAGGTTATTCAAGAACTCGATAAAGCGAGTTATTATCGTACTAACGGCGAACCTAAATGAAATCACAATTTTATTGGCGAATGATACGAAGGTGCCACGTTTTATAGGCACTTTTGCATTGTTTTATCTCGACGGTAAGTTTTAGATAGAGCAAGAATTCTGATAAGTGTATGTGTATTTTTCGTTATCTACCATTGATTACTTGATTGATAGTGTGTTGCTACTGTCAGTGTAATTGCTGCTAAAGGCTAGCTTACACATGAACAGTTTCTGACTCCAAATTCGAGGTTAGTCAATGGTGATCAATATAGACATAGTATAAATTGAATGAAATTTTAAGCAATTGCATGCTAACTCTAAACGCTAAAATCATTGTAAATAGTATAAATTGATTTGGAGGGAGTTATTTCGAGGACGGATTAATAGAGAATCTATATACAGGGTGAATTTTTCAAAAGGGCTTGGATGGCCAAATCCGAAACTATAAGGAATAGCGAAAAATGCTCAAAGGAGTCACGAGCCCGATTTTGATGAAACTTAAAACCTCATCATTAGATTTTTGAAAAACCAATAATCCTAGCTAGGAATCGAACCTGTTGCTTTTGAAAAAAAAAACACACCCTATATTATTACACCATACGATAGTGTTGCTATTAAGGATCTTATTCTGGGAAGTAATGTCATACCGCAAACTGAAGGAAAGCGCTCATCTTTAACAAAATACATTTTATTTTTCTTACATTAACTGATTATTTGTTCAAAATTTCAATTCACAGCTGGATTTGAGACCTCAAGGCTCGTACTGCATTCAATATCAGAATGTTCAGAATTGATTCCGTTTAGAATATTCTCCAAAGAATGTTTTAAATCATCAACTGTATCTCTGTATCATGTGTCTTTATAAATTTCGTTTTTGACATACCCCCAGAGAAAGTAATCTAAGGGAGTAAGATCCAGGGATCTCGCTGGCCAAGGCACAGGACCATGCCTTGCAATAAAGTTGTCGTCAAACTGCTGAATCAAAATCTCTTTTTCGGCTATTATGGGCTGGAGCCGTCTTGTTTAAAAAAAACATCAATCATTATAATCATTCTGAGTATAATTTAAAACACGGAATAGTTACGATCTTTTCTGGGATTTCGAACGAAACAAATAGGTACATGAAACATGAATTTTATTAAATTCCATTTTCCTTAAATTTGCCGTATATCATTTCTTCGCAGAATTTGTTCCTTAACAGCGACACTATCGTATGGTGTAATAATAAAGGGTGTGTTTTTTTTTTTCAAAATCAACGGGTTCGATTCTCAGCTAGGATTATTGGTTTTTCAAAAATCTAATGATGAGGTTTTAAGTTTCATCAAAATCGGGCTCGTGACTCCTTTTACCATTTTTCGCTATTCCTTATAGTTTCGGATTTGGCCATCCAATCCCTTTTGAAAAATTCATCCTGTATATAAAAATTAATCCCTATTTCCCTTGGTCACCGCATCACGCGTGAACGGCTGGACCGATTTCGTTAATTCTTTTTTGTTGTGTTCAATATTTAGCTGTCAAAATTTCTGTTTAATATGGAATTTTGGTAGTTGGAGTCGTAGGTTGTTGGTAGTCAATGGGAGTTTCAATGGACCAATTTGAACTCGCTATTCGTTGTTAGCACATTAAGACAGGACAACGCCTGTCGGGTCAGCTAGTATAAATATAATTAACTAGCGACCCGCCCCGGCTTCGCACGGGTGCAATGCTGATACTAAATTAGCCTTAGTATATGATGCATGTATTATACATATAAACCTTCCTCTTGAATCACTCTATCCATTGGAAAAAACAGCATCAAAATCCGTTGCGTAGTTTTAAAGATTTAAGCGCACATAGGTATATAGGGACAGAAAAGGCGACTTTGTTTTATACTATGTAGTGATACACCTAAACTCAACATTCTTGGCCGACTTCTCAACAATTGCGGACGGTTTATCTTCTATCTTCCGAAGCATGGCCTTGTCTTGATTATGACTATTCGTCAGTCACGTATCACTAGCATCACCCCGCGGTTTTACCTCAATAAGTATTGAACTCGAGGCAATACTTATCTGGACAAAAAGTGACGTTACTGTAAAGTTATTTACTGGGTAACTTAGCTTAATATAAGTAAAAGAATTGCCAAGGGACTAAGATTTCGTGGGATAAATCCGGCATAACTGGAAATGGAGCCCACTGATTAGATAAACAGCATTTTCATTAAAAAATTATAGGTAGGTATATTACTTCGCTCAAAAACTAATCTTGAAATTCAGAAAATAACTATCTACCTTTGACGCAAACTATACGTCCACGCATAGCATTCTTCAACACCAGATTCTGAAACCAGAACCACAAAATAAATACCATTATTTTGTCAAGGGTGTTTAACATTACTTAGCAGTAGCGGTTAGCCGCTGAAAATAATAGGCCCCCTGACGTCACGGCCTTGCTCGCTGGACCCGTTAACGTGGACATCACGCACTTATATCACATTGACAAACATGGCTGCCACGTCAGAAAGTATGCCACTTAGGTTATACAAGGAAAACATATCGTTTTCCTTTAATATGCTGTCATCATTCGAGCCTTTTTCAACTCAGTTTGGGGTCGGTTTGCCACTCTAACTACGAAGCCGAACTTCGATTTTTTATATCGGTTACGTCAATATGACTTCACTTTGCCTGATGGTAAGCTAAAGGTGATGTCTCAGGAAGGGAGTTCCTTTTACATATTGCCTGCCTTATTGGTGGCCCTCAACTTGACGGCCTCTTCAACTGCTTTTTCACTCCCCGCTTATAAGCACCCGGGACTGTAGGAGGAAGGAAACACGTGAGCTGGTAAAGAATTCCATGTCTTTATTGTGCGGCAGAGAAAAGAGGCACCTAACCGCTTACTTCTTAATGGAATTGTTCGTGTGAGGGTGATACTCGTATCTCAGCCTTGCACGGGCTGTTCTGTTTAGGAAAGGATAGGGCGGGACTAGTTGGTAGAGCTCATCGGAACACTCACCATGGTAGAGGCAGTAAAAAACTGGCAACGAAGCAATATTTCCGTAAAGCGACTGCTATAATGACCAGAACCCAATGGCGATATCGAAGTTCTGTAGTTAGACCAGATGTCAGACTTTTCAGACCACTCCGCAACACGGAGAGGTCTCAATGTATAAACCAATCCATTAGGCAAGGAGGAGTATATGCCCGGGTTCAAAAATGCATTTTTTTATGTCGGTCACGTCAACATGACTTCACCTCGCCTGATGGTAAGCTAAAGGCAAAGTTTCTGGAATGGGAGTCACCATTGCTAACACGGTGGGATTCCTAGTTACCTACGTTCAAAGTTTATTATTTGGAGTCCGAGGACCTCTAAATGTTTATGATTGGTATGTCTGGGCACCAAAGTTGTTGAAAAAACCCATCGTGTTACAGGTATTATGCATTAACAAGCGTTGTATTACGCATATAACTGTACCTACACTACAACCGTAAAAATGTCAATGTTAGAAAAATTCGCGAACTCGTTGACATGCAGCGCACGCGATGTTTCGCGATACTTGCGCGCGTCCTAAATATATTATTAATTGTCGAAATTTTGGACTGTGCGGGGTCATACGATCGTTTGCACACTCTAATTGATGTATTTTTATGTACACAAATACAGGCACGTATTTTCCCTACAGGATATAAAGTACGGAGGTAGGACACGACAGTATCCTCCCGTCCGAACTGTGCAATCCGACTGGGGTAATACCTCCGCCCTACAGAACACCGCGGCCATAGATCTATACATACGTTAAATACTTACCTAGATTTTACATACATATACTCAAGCCTTTTGCCTCGGGGTAGGTAGAGACAACTGCCCATCATCTGCGTCTGCCCTTACACACTTCACAAGCTTCCTCTACTGGGATTAAAGCTTTCATGCAAGCCGACTTTGAATGCTTTTGAACGGCCTCTTTTAAACAAACCAGAGAATATAACTGCGTTTTAATTCAATTTAAACTAACGCAGTTTACACAATGAAGTGCAACGTGAGAGCTAGTTCTAATTAAACGATTTTCACTGCGGAAATCCCACCTAATAGTGTTCAAGACGAAGAGAAGGTGCACCGGCTTGCATGTGTACCGGCTTGCAGATGAACCGGCTTGCAAGTGTACCGGCTTGCAAGTGTACCGGCTTGCAAGTGTACCGGCTTGCAGGTGTACCGGCTTGCAGGTGTACCGGCTTGCAGGTGTAGTAGGCTTGACCTCCGAAGACCTTGTTAGAGCTTCATAATTACACATTTATTTCGGTTATTTATTGCCAGTATTAAATAAACGAATACGCAATGTTTGCAATACTGACTGTGTTGAAATATTTTTTGAACTTTTTATCTGACGTGTACAAACGGGAGATAATATCAGCTGATTTCTTTGAGTTTAACAGATTGTGTGCCATTCGTAGATAAGATATGGTCAAAGTAAGTTAACATGACTGGCAGACAACTTTATTGCACAGCCATTTTAAACTATTTAGGTAGTAAACAAGCACACAGTTCACTGTATGGTTAATAGTTGCTCTGGTTTTTGAGCTTAGTAGCGAAACCTAACTTGAGGAAGTTTAACTGTAGAGAAGAGTAGGTTTGAAGGAAAGAACATATCCGTGTTGTGTTCCAGTTGTAAGGTAGCCAGAGCTCACAAACTCCTCCCTCCCCTAATCCTCCCCAAACCCCCAACCCCCTCCCTCTCCAGGGTCGGCAGCACGAATGTGACGCCCCGGGTGTTGCACATGTCCATAGGCCACGGTGACCGCTTCCTATTAAGTAGGCCGTGTACTTGTCTGTCACCTAAGTAGTATAAAAAAAAATCTAGTTTGATCAAAATCGGTTAATTACAACCGGAGATAGTAAAAAAAAACTTTAAAAGTGACATCCAAGCATTCTGAGCCACATATGCGTACGTTTCAATATCACAGACTTAAATGCATATACACGTACGTACGGTCGCCAGCGGTCTGACAACGAGTCAGCCTTGACCGTTAATTCCCTCAATATCAACACAAGTGCTTACACATGACAATTTTGACCCCTGTCATAAGTCCGTTATTGATTCGTGTCTGATATACGCTGTGGAGCCCTCAGATTCATACAGACATGGATAAACTTTGACCAAGTAAAAAGAACTCTTTTTAGTTGGTCGAAGTGTGTGTATAGAGTGTTGAAATTTGAATCGAATGTATAAAAGAAATATAATTATAACAGAAAGTCGTGTTAGTTACACTATTTATAACTCAAGAATGGCTGAACCGATTTGACTGAAAATTAGGGAGGTGGCTTAGAACCAGGAGACGGACATAGGATACTTTTTATCCTTTATTTTTGGAGTGGAGAGACGAGTGAAGTGTAGAATGGAGTGAAGTGTGAAGAGTCGTTTAATCGGTGGCGATACCGACTTCCACGCGAGCAAAGCCGCGGGCAAAAGCTAGTCTTTTATACAAATAAATGAAATTGTGGTATCTGTTTCTGATAATAAAATAATAGATTTTAAATAAATGCATTGTTAAAGTGTAAACAGAAAAGGTGTGTGTAGTGGTGACCCCGGTCCTGAGATTTTACCTTCAGCTTACCATCAGGCGAGGTGAAGTCATTTTGACGTATCCTATATAAAAAAAAACAATTTTTAAAACTTTTGTCTGTCTGTCCTCCAGTCTCTCTCTCTGGAACGACTCGACCTATTTTTTCAAGACCCTATCGATGGGATTTTTGTTGAAAGATAGGCAATTTTATAAGGCTTTTTTAAAAAAATTATTCGAGTTCCGCGCAAATAATCTAAATCCAAACGAATCCGCGGGCAAAATTTTTGTATAAATAAAATCTTACCGACATTAGTCTGAACTTGTATCTCAATTACCTACCTTGTCACGAAAACGTACATTGCATGTTGATGCACGGCAAGCCTAGAACCTCGCCATTATCTCGCGTATTACAGCGATTCGCTGAAGCAATATTAAATCTAAGAACGTCACGCTATCTTCTTGAACAACTTTCAAAAGACAGATAAGAATTATATATTCATGGTGTTCTCTTAGAAGTATAACTAGCTGATAAATAGATACTGTGGTGGTTCGACCTCTCAGTGCAAATATTTTGTATTGTAATATTGGAGTCCTAAAAAAAGTCCAACAAACGGTCTAGCTGCAATGCTGCGATATCGCCTAATGTCACCATTGGGTTGTGAAGGACAGATGGCAGTCGCTTCACGAAAAAAGTTCTACCGCTTCGTAGTTACACTAAAAACTAAGTTTTTTAAATGCATTTAATTTAGACTCGTAAGACACTTTAAAGTTAGTACACGTAAACACAAACATTCGTAATAGAATATCCTTTTACTACATAGGAAAAAGTACACACATTATACCATTAATGTATACGGAGAATCGTGAAGTGACACGTCCAGAGGCGCGCTTACGCATACAGATTGATTGGACATCCCATAGGGGTCATTATAAGTAACGATACGTTATCCGACACCACATAATATTTCAGCATCTGTGGTACAGTCTCCCTTTAGACTTTGGTGAACACTAACAAGTTTACAAACCCTCTTCTTCAACCAAGCGTTTATCCCAGTCGTATCCAAAGCTTTCATCTCGGAGTCTGAGGTCCGCTTTACTAGTCTTAACTGCGGATTTGGCTGAACCTCGATATTTTTTGTGAAGCGACTGCCATCTGACCTTCACAACCCAATGGTGACATTAGGCGATATCGATGCATTGCAACTAGACCGTTGTTGTTGGACTTTTTAGCGCTCCAACTACCCGTAACGACTGCCATAGATGTTTGTATGGCAACCGGGACCGACGGCTTAACGTGCTCTCCGAGGCAAATAAGTTTACAAACCATCTGTACATTAAAATAAATCAAAAAACAATTGGTGTAAAACTTATTTTTGTAATTTTTTGAGGGCAATTACACATTTTTCAACTTTTATTTATCATTTTATGTTAAGTTTTAAAGCTACGGTTATCGGGAACTTGAAATGTGCTAAGTTAATATACCGATGGCGTCGACCCATGGTGTATGGGGGGGCACTATTATCATCTTCAAGGCCCAAGCTAATGTCATCTGACAGCCGGTACACCTGCTGTCAGGTGACATAAAGGAAAAGTCTCTGGCGCAGGCTTAACTCTCAGGGTTCCAACTTCAGATGGCATTCACTAACATAAAAGTCAAGCAAACTGAATTTTGGAGAGGTTATTCCTTCCCAGGAGAATCAAATTCCCCGGGATCCAAGTGCTTCCGTGAAGTTCCAACAATAATGTGCTTAAAAATTAAAGATTGTTGCATTGTTTTATAACCTAATCCCATATTGCCATTGTCGTCGTCGTGTCTTTGCCGTGTCGTGAGTTGTTAAAATAACATTGAAACCTGAATTGATGAATAAGGGTTAAAAATGTGTTATTCTCGTAAGGAATGTTTTATTTACGCTTAATATTATATTATGTTGGTACAGTGAATACAAAGTGATTTTAAAATTGTTTACAATATGCAGTTTTGACTTGTTTATCTTTTGTTTTGCTATTTATGTGCAAATAATTTAAGATTGAATTTTCAGAAAATTTGCACATCATTCAAAGAAATAACATTCTTTCAATGGCAACTTAAATGTGTTTTTACCGATTTTAAATAAGAATCAAAATATTTTTAACTGTTACGAAGAGTGTCCCTTAGGAGTCTAGTCAATATTATAAAAATCTAGTCAAACTTTTTACCACCTTTAACATACACCAATGACCGTGCCTGCTTTATGTCTAGTGGCAGTGCATTCCACAGTGCCACAGCGTAAATTGCTAAGGAATCGAATAGATTAGGTCGAACAATCACATCCAAGCTCGTCGCCGGTATACGATGCGCGCGCCGCGGCCTATTCCTTAGCGATTTAGACTTGTGACACTTGTCTACGGGCCCAGTAAAGTGAAAGATTTGTCGAAGAATTTTTTTTTTGAGATTAGTAATGAAGTGCACTCCGCGCTGCATTTCTAATCTCAAATAAAAATTGTATCTGCCTTTCTGTCTGTTTAAATGAGGCTCCGATGCGGCTGGGTCTATTTGGACATGACTTTCGTTAGCAGATAGACAGATATTATAAGGCAAGGCAACATCGGTTACTTTACTTTTGGAATAAGAATAAGGATTCCGTGAAAAAAAAAAGTAATACATTAAAAATCTATACCTACAGCACAGCTAGTATTTCAATAATAAGAAAACAGTTCTTCATCCACCATATTAACAGTATATTGTCTGTTGTTGCAGCCCCCCCACATTCAAGACCCTGACGCCGACATCTCGCACACAGCTCAAACAACAGTTGATGCGAGAGCATGCACAGGAGCAACTGCGCAGGGAATCTTTACAAGTTAGTATCCTTGACTCACCAATCATCATCACCTTGGTGGACCTTCCTCTACTGTCACTATACCTTTCATGCAAGCCCTGGTTTCGAATGACCTGGGCCTCGATTCTGCTAAAGACAAACCACTGTAATACCACTGACTCTCTAAAAATGCTATTTAATTGTAGACTTTATTGTTATCAGGTTAAAGTCTAAAGTCAAATGATATTTGTAGAGCGAATGAAAAAGTCAAATGAATTTTTTTCATTAGACTTTAGACTTTAACTGCATAATGGTAAAGTCTACAATTAAATGGCATTTTTAGAGTGTCAGTGGTATTACAGTGGTTTGCCTTTAGCAGAATCAAGGCCCTGGGTCTCGATTCTGTTGTAACAAGCCACTGACATGCCACTGAAACTTCAAAAAAGTAACATTTAATTTTGTACTTTACTTTTATCAGGTTAAAGTCTAAAATCAAATGATATTTTGTAGAGCGATTGAAAAAGTTAAATGAATTCTTTTCATTTGATTTTAGACTAACTGTATAACGGTAAAGTCTACAATTAAATAGCATATATTTTATAGTATCAGTGGCACGACAGTTGTTTGCCTTTTTTTTTCCGTGCGGAAATCCTCATGGATACCCACCCCGCGGCCAACGGGGCAGGTTATGTCGGACTCTTACCGACTAAAACCGCACGCCGTCTAGGGTCATCTGACACCAGGGTGTAAGGTGGCCCAAAGAGCATTTCCCTCGCATCGGCTTGACCCGGGCCATCTCCGGATTCGGGATGGCCCCCTCGGGTTTGGGAACCGCGTGGTTCCCGTCATTTAGCAGAATCGAGGCCCTGGCCTTTTTTCAATACCTTTTTTTTATCGTGCGGAAATCCCCATGGATACCATAACGAGAATATTTATTAATGTTGTCGTAAATAGTTTTGGCGTTGGCAAGTTTAATACCACTGCATACGTCTAGTATTCCTAGTATTAGTTTTGTTAATACGAGTGATGTCATACCAGCGTTTAAGTGTTGTTTGCTTTCGACTTATTATTATAATAGGTATGAAAACAAACCATCATGTTTTAGGCTAGATGTTTTAATTGTGACTCATTACCTACATAGCTAGTGGAGGGGTAGGCGTGTAAATAGCCGTGCTCTCCAGCGGGTTTAGAACTATTACGACTGATGATACCATGGAGTGTGGTCAATCCAATATGTCTTCACCGAGAACGAAAGGGGCTATGCCACAACCAAGTAAAAATGAGTATATCACTCACCCAGCGCTGGTGTTCGGCTGCTGTTCTGGTTCTGCTGCTGCTGGTGGCCACCAGCCGATGTCGTCTCGTATGCGGTGTCCGGGATCCGAAGTAGACCCGGGGCGAAAACACTAAATTGTGTTATTTTTGAGATTAGCGATATACCCACATACCGGTTGATAACAAGTACCCCCCAAGTTTGACAAGCTAAACATATGGATTGATACCCGCCACAATAGCTAGTATATTTATAATAAAGTCACTTTGACGTGTTTGTCTGTTTCTCTGCTAACTTCCTTAAACTTAACTATTTGTTAAACTTAACTATACATTAATCTCTTTCGTAACACAAATTGTCCACAATGTAATACATACCTACCTACATTAATAAATGAAATTAAACATTAGGCCAGCGTGTGTGGATTAAGGTCTAAACCCTCTCAGCTCTCTCGTTAGAGGAGATCCGTGCCCAGCAGTGGGATGATAATGG
Source organism: Lithosia quadra (assembly GCA_963576445.1). NCBI lineage: Eukaryota > Metazoa > Arthropoda > Insecta > Lepidoptera > Erebidae > Lithosia > Lithosia quadra. The sequence goes on from OY754898.1 coordinate 9,125,692, forward strand.
GTTGCTATCACATGTATTGGTGCGTATAATTGATTCTATAATTTGTTCCAGGCACAACAGGCAGGCCAGTCCAAAGATAATGAGGACAAGAAGAAGTCACCTCCGGCGGAGGTGCCGCGGATCACGCCTCACGTCGAACTACCGCCACAAGTATTACAGGTAAGCACACCATCTCTGTTTTGGGAGACCACTCCCGCTTTGCTAAGGAGGGAAGTGGATTTATTGAAGAAGTTACCTTTTATATTCATCGACGCTCGAAATGCGACCAGTGGGGCGAGCACGAATTTTCTTTCGAATTGAGTTCGTAACGTGTGTGATAGAAATTATATGAGATTTGTACAGTTCCTTTTACGCACGATAGGGGCGCTCTACAAATTTCATACAATTTTTGTAACACACGTTACGAACTTGATACGAAAGATAATTCGTGCTCGCCCACAGGCAATTTACTCACGAAAAGGTTTCCCATAGCAATTCAGCACGGGACTGCTGCTTGCATCCTGGTGGCTCTGACAAAGGGGTCCTTAGGTAGGCATACCTAAGGATCCCAACCATACGCATAACAAACATATTACTAAACTAAACGTTTTGGCCGTAAGAGTGGATTATCCATCAAGTATTGGAGGCGCGTCGCTGTACGTCTGGTCGTTCGATGATCGAAGGGGCTTGAATAAATTAGATTATGCAACTCTAGCGCACACTGCCAGAAATACGCCCGATGAATCATATAAAATTGGTGAACTTTTTTTTTACTTGTCTTAACCATAAGTTTTATTCTACGATATTCTACACATCGGTCTTTAGACCCAAAGTAAGCATAGCTTATCTAGCTTGTGTTGTGTTCTAGAATGCCTATATACTTTTATTTTTCTAAATAAACATAGAAAAAACCAGACCAATGCAAATACACATATTCATGCACTCAAATATTTGTACTGAGTGGAAATCGAACCTGCGTCTAATCGTAGCAATCAAAAGCACTGCCGCTACGCCACAGAGGCCGTCAACACTACAATATACCAATACTTGTTATGTGTTCCAGGTGCGAACAGTTCTGGAGAACCCCACCAGGTATCACGTGATACAGAAACAGAAAAGTCAAGTGCGCCAGTACCTTAGTGAATCATTTCAACCACAAACACAGGTCAGTACCTATGGAAGCAATTGTATTTTTTACTAGCAACCCAGGACCCGGCTTCGCCCGGGTGTAAATTCCAGTTTTCCTATAAAGCACGAATGATGTGGATTTCTATAGGTGAAAGAATTTTTTAAATCGGTTCAGTAGATCCCGAGATTACCCCTTACAATTTAACAAACACACAAGTTTTACCTCCTTATAATATTAGTATAGATATAGATAACACTTAGGTAGCGGAGTAGCACACGGCCCATCTGATGGGAAGTGGCGTCACACTTGCGCTGCCGACCCTGGAAACCTTCTAATGGCCATCTTGAAGAACTTCATATTGTAGTCGTCAGAGAAAACCACAGCAGGGAGATCATTCCACAGACTAAGCGTGCACGGAATGAAAATTCTTTCATACAATGTGCACTGCAGGTGGATTTTACTTCTTCTCGAGTCAATGGCTAGATCTACATTTTCTTTTGTTAAATTTTGTTTGCCCAAAACTTGGTTACAGCGTTTACCTTTGCCCTACACAGGTCTTCGATATTAGCAATGGAGGGACACAGTGGATAAGAGAGAAAATGGGACTTGGGTCTTACAATCGCAGGGCACTTGCGAGCGGTCAATATAGCCCCATTTTGCCATATTGCAGCGGCCAACTTGGGTCAGCAGACGAGTTAATGACTTCCAAGTTGGCCACTGGAAAATCAGTCCAGGCGGCAGATGCTTTTGGTTTGAAATCTACCGGAACTGAATGTTTATCATCCCATTTTTGGCTCTCTTGTCCACTATGGGGGAGAAGTTAATAGTTAGTAGTTAGTAGAAGTCCCCCATAGTGGATGGGGGACTTCTAAACCTAGCAGTTAACATAGTGCGAACATTTTGACAATAGATGACTATACTACCTTGTGCTAAGAGCAATCTGTTCCTGTTGTTGTCAGGTGTCAGGTCGAGGAGCGCCTGTACAGTCGGCGCCGGAGCTGAGCACGAGGCGCGCGCCCTCCCCGGAGCGGCCCTCCTCCAGTCTGCGGTCGCCCACCTTACCCTCCGCCAGCAATAACTCAGAGGTAACCCTCCAATACCGTACCTTATCATCATCTTAGCGTTAGGTCTGCTTGTTTACCTCTAAAGATGACCAGAAAACTTTCAAAGCGCGATGCAGGATCACTAGTTTCTAAGTAGTTCGACGTATTTCTGCTAGATGGCGTTAGGTATAATTAATCATTATCATCTAAGCGTCGATCCCGGATGCAGCCAAAGCTTGCTCATTGAAGTCCGGGTTCCGATCTCCTACTCCTTCTCTGCATTCGGCTTATCTGGACTTTAGCGGGAGCGACTACCGTCTGACTTTCCAACCCTGATAAGCAACCCTGCGCCAGAGTTTCATCCATCAATCATCAGGTGTACCTACTTGAACGCCGAAGATCGGGCTATTTGTCTACTGCGATTGTCTGTATGAATGGAGAATTTTCCCCAACCGGGAGATCCCCATATGCCGTACATCCTCTCTAGGTATGTACTGTTATTTGAATGTTGAAGTCAGCGATCGGACACCGATAGCCGACAACTAGACGCCATTAAATAGATACTGTGCCAAATTTGATTGTGATTACACGTTTTGTACTTTATTATCTCACGTTTTAGATTTCAGTTTTGATTGCAATCGAGAAATAGATTAGTAGCAAAATACACTTATCGAATTTGTTATTGTACGTTTCTACATGCGTATTTCTTTTGGTGAAGCAAGGTTAGGCAAGAATTGGATGGGTTAAAATTTACTTGTCCATTATATAGATTGATTGTTTTATACAGCTTGGTGGCAGACAAGCACACGGCCCATTTGATGGGAAGTGGTGGTCACCATGGCGTATGGATGTGCGCAACACCATCACATTTGCGCTGCCAAACCTGTAAAAATCTTCTGATGCCCTTCTTAAAAAAAACCACATATATTGAAGACTAGCTGACCCACCCCGGCTTCGTCCGTGGCGTATTTCGAACCCCGATGCACCTTTTTTAACTCACATAATATGCTCATAATTTATCAGTTTTCCTAAAATGTATGGGAATCTACCGGAGTTGTTCACATTTATCATTATTGCTCCGCTCCCTTTGGCAGTAGCGAGATGATATTCACCCTATGACATTCACGGATAATGTGGCTTTCTAATGGTGAAAGAATTTTTAAAATCGGTTCAGTAGATCCCGAGATTACCTCTTACAATTTAACAAATATACAAACACACAAACTTTACCTGTTTATAATACACTCGAGAGCAATGAATCCGGGTCACTTAAAGAATGTTAAAAATCTCGGAAACTAAAAATGATAGGTTAATGCAATAAATTGTATTTAATAGACAATGTAATACTCCTTAAATGAAAGTAAAAAAAATATGAGTCACCATACATTTTATTAACACAAAATTACATAAAGAAAAAAACTGCTGATCTCTCCTTAAAACAAAAATAGGAAACAGGGCAAATCTTAGTCTCGAAATACGATGCCCACGCTCCAGTTTAGGGCCGTTTGCAGGTCTAAGGGGTTTTAAGTTAGATTCAGCAAGCCGACGTCTTACTGTCCATGCACTTGGGTTACTTCCTCCGAGGCGTCGAAACTGATTGGTGAGTTCAGTTCCTGTGAGAAAGCGATTTCGAAGCATGGTGTTCACCAAGTATCGGTCTTCTCGTGCTGTGGTACACCTGGTTCTGCCCGTTCCTGGTCTGCGTAGGTTAGAACCAGTTTCTTCGTTTAAGTGACCCGGATTAATTGCTCTCGAGTGTATTTGTATAGATACTAGATATTTTGCAAAAGCGCTCTGTTTGCGGTTTTGTACACTACCATCGTGAACCCAAGGGTGGAGGGGGGTTTCGGGGAGTACTAATAATTTCTGTTAAGTTCTAATATTCTTTAAAAAAATATACGAAACCTGAAGATGATCGTCTCCATGTTGAGTAAATACAATACGTATATACGTGTATGTGTGCAGGCGGACGAGTTCCTGGAGGACATCCTGTCGCTGGACGGCGCGGGCGCGTCGTCGGGCCCGGGCTCGGGCGCCAGCTCGGTGGCGGGCGACTGCGCGCTGCTGTCCGACGCCGACATGCACGCGCTCGCCAAGGACCGACAGAAGAAGGACAACCACAACATGAGTGAGTACATACTGAGCACCTGCCTGAAAAATTTGATGGTACTAAAGAACTTGTTACGCTGAGTAAGACCTAACCGAAATAACCGCGGTAGCCTAGTGGTCTGGGTAATGGACTGCTGATACGAGGTCTCGAGTTCGATCCCAGGTTCACCATGGCACACACCAATTACTTTTCGATGCTTTTTGAAGTTATGTGTGTATTTATCGCAGGTTTATAAGTGCCCGGTTAATGGCAATAGGCTCGCCACCTATTACATTAGGACCTAAACATAAACTGGCGAAATGTGGGTGCTAGCACCTCTGCCTACCCCTTCGGGGATATAGGCGTGAGTTTATGTTATGTAAGAGCTGTAGGGCTTTCTAGATACCGAAGATACCGATGGCGTTACCTGATGGGCACTGTTGGTAGGCTTGCCCGGCAGACACACACACAAACAAACACAGTAAATAAGTATAAACTAAACGATTAATAATGGTGATTCAATAAATTACAGTGAAAAAATTCGATCCCAGCACTAGATGCGGTAAAATGTAACCTTTTTTTGAGAGTGTGAATTATCGCATTTTTTCATTTTATTTTTTATGTATAGAATACGTCAATTTAACTTCATTTCGCCTGATGGTAAGCTGAAGGTAAAGTCTAAGGAAAGAGAGTATTTTTTTAATAATTTAACCGAGACTTTGAAAGCATTTTAATGTTAAAAATGAGTTATAAATAAGGTAGATACTTATGATTTGCCAGTTTATATAATTTCTTGGTGACGCATTTCCAAGTTTACTTGTACGACTAATGCAACGGTTACATCCTAAAACCGCTGTCAAACGCAAAATAACGGCTTGAAAGAACTATAGTAAAATTTTATAGTTCACTAGATGGTTCACTATGAAAATAAAAATCCAATATGGCCGCTTTAATGCATAACAGCGTTTAACTTAAGTTAAGTTAAACTTTAGTTAAGTTTGACTTAAGTTAAGGTTAAGAAGAATAAATAAATAAAAAAGGAAAAATAATAAAAATAAAACTTAAAAAATATATATATATATATTTTCAGTTGAAAGACGACGCCGTTTCAACATAAACGATCGCATCAAAGAATTAGGGACCTTATTACCTAAGACAAACGATCCGTTTTACGAGGTGATACGCGACGTGCGGCCCAACAAGGGCACCATCCTCAAGAGCAGTGTGGACTACATCAAGTGTCTGCGGGACGAGGTCAACCGGCTGAAGCACAGCGAGCAGAGGAGGAAGCAGATCGAAGTACACAATAGGAAGCTTATGTTAAGAATACAGGTGGGTTCACTCGCTTTTTTTATACTACTTAGGTGGTAGATAAGCACACGGCCCACCTGGTCCTCGATTCGGCTAAAGGCAAAGCACTGTTATACCACTGGCACTCTAAAAATGCCATTCATTTTTTTTATAATCTATTGTAGACTTTATTGTTATCAGATTGAAGTCTGAAATTAAACGATATTTTGTAGAGCGAATGAAAAAGTTAAATGAATTATTTTTATTTGATTTAAGACTTTATCTGTATAACGGTAGTCTACAATTAAATAGCGTTTTTAGAGTATCATGCCACAGTGGTTTGCCTTTAGCAGAATAGAGGCCCTGATAGGAAGCTGTCACCGTGGCCTATGGACGTGTGCAACATCAGGGGTTTTACACTCGCGCTGCCGACCTTGGAAGTGGGGCAGGGGGGGGGGGGTGAAGAGATTGGGGGGGGGGCAGGTGTCCAAAGGGATTGCAGCAGGATTTTTTTATTATCGAAACACAACCCTATGAAACTCGTTATTTTATTCGTTACTTTTTCTTATAAAACGGCTGATATGAATTTTTGTATTTTTTCCATAAATTTTGACCGGGAATGGAATATAGCTCTTGATGATCTAATTCCAACGGTAACGGAATCCTGTAACCACAGACAACATCTAGCATAAATTATCAACTACTCTCTACTCCACTTTCACAGGAACTAGAGCGTCAAGCGCGAGTCCACGGTCTACCAATCTCCAGCAGTGAGAGCGGCTGGTCGTCTCCCCACACAGATGACTCGGGAGTGGAGTGCGCCGGCGCAGACCCCACGCCAGAGCGCGCGCCCCCGGCCTCCGCCCCCGCGGTCCTCACCCCACAGCCCGCAGCCCCCCCTCCACAGCAGACCGCCACACCCACCACAGCACCGGTAAGTCCTTATCGCCTTTAAGACTCGTTTTTTTTATACCACTTAGGTGGCAGACAAGCGCACGGCCCACCTGATGGTAAGCAGTCACCGTGACCTATGGAGGTCTAGTTGCATCCAAAGTAACTCATTGGCTAAGAAGTCAGACAGATTTCACTTAGGACACGGGTTCGAATCTGAAAAGAAGAACTGGGCCTCGTGTCTGCTAAAGACAAACCACCGCGCTCTGTTGACGCGCAATGTTATTTAACTGTAGACTTTATCGTGAAACAGTTAAAGTCTAAAATCAAATGAAAAGAATTCATTATACTTTATTATTCGCTCTACAAAATATCATTTAATTTTAGACTTTAAACTCATAGTCATAAAGTCCAAATTTTTTTGAAGTGTCAGTGGCATGACAGTGGCTTGTTTTAATTGATTTCAATAATAAAAAATACCGTGAGAAACTTTGTTCTATACAATGAAAAGTAAACTAAAGAAATAATGTGTTATTACAGGAACTGGTGCTACCCAAGACAGAACCTGGGTCTTTAATGGAGTTTGGCGAGCAACCTCCCGACCTGCTCCGTGACATGCCTTCTGCGGAGTGTCTTTCAGCTCTCGACGCCCTCGGTAAGGAGCATACATACATACACTCACGACTTTTTTTCCACTCTGAGGTAGGCAGAGACTGTTGTCTCTCCTATCTGCTTCTATCCTTACACACTTTACGATCATCCTCTATTGTTATAAAATTTTGACTCACTATACTATTTAATAAATTGGAACATATTTATTCATTATATATTTTATAAAATCAGCTAAAAAAAGTTTAAAGATATTCTAAAAATAATATCTCTGAACATGTACACAAGTGGTATAAAAAAGCTATATTTTAATTGAAGGCGCAAGCTATAATATATTTCCTTGAAGGTACTTGCTAAATTGCCTTGAAGGCTCTGACTATTATCACCGTGATGGCGATCGCTATATTTCTTTGAAGGCACTTACTATATTGCCTTCAAGGTACTTGCTATATTTCCTTGAAGGCATTCGCTATATTGCCTTGAAGTCACTCGTTATATCGCCTTGAAGGCACAAGCTATATTGCCTTGAAGGCGCTATCTATATATCTGACGGCAGTACATAATTTGCAGACGGTCTAAAACTAGGTTCGTGTTCGCCGCTTTCGCGGGACGACGGGCTGTCCCTGGGCTGCCTGGAGCCCGACCTATGCCTCGAACCTGTCACCGACCACCTCTTCACACACAAAGACATCAAGGTAAATATTATATCAACTGGTATTTTTATTAAACGCTTTTATTTAAGTTGACCAGTTTGTTTTTTGGGTCAAATCTAGTAATTGAAAATTGACTCCCTTCCTGTGGATGGATTGTTTTTTTTTTATGTTGGACACGTCAACATGACTTCACCTCGCCCGATGGTAAGCTAAAGGCAAATTCTCTGGAATGGGAGTCACCATTGCAAACACCTATAGTGCCATAATGGTGGCTCTCAGCTTGACGGCCTCATCAAATGCTTTTTCACGCCCCGCTTATTCCGATATGACATGACATGATCTGTTCCGATATTTGGCACTATATCTTTAGTTCTAGTGATAATACAAGTTAATCTATTCTGTATGTATCATTTTAAATCCAAGATGGCTGCCGCTAAAAAATGGCGGCTTATGTATTTTTCCACAACTACCGCAATATGAATATCAAATGAAAGGGTTTAACTAGTAGAATATAGTTCACTGTGAAGAAAAGAAAATCCAATATGGCCGCTTTTAGTGCATAAAAGCGTTTAACTTAAAAGATTTTTTACTTTATTTATATTCGAGCGCTAATTACGCGGTAGCTTAGTGGTTAAGAAGTAAGTCTTACGATTGTGATGTCTCGGGTTCGAATTCTGGCTCAATACTGTTTTATGTTGATGACGAATGTTTAGCTATGTGAGTAAATACCATCTTTTTAAGTCGGTTAAAAATTAAGACTATTTCTGTGACCCTATTCTAAATTAGTATGTGTGTGAACAGATGCGGTTGTCGCCCAGTCCGGGGCTTCTGGTGGGCGGTGAGGACGAGGAGGCCGTGCTGAACCTGGCGCAGATAGAAGACCTCATGGATGATGATTCACACAACCCCGTCACGACAGGTACATACCTACTAATAAATTGAACAGTGATCTAGATGTTGCATGAATAGTTCTAGAATATCCTTTTTTTTTCCCACTTGAGTCTATCACCAGGGACCCCGGGTATACCCTAAGAAGGAACTCCCCAGGAACCCTGTAAGACTTCGACCACCAGCCACAGCACAGGTGGTCTCGCTGTGAGATTTGGAGGCAACCCCTCTCCTTTTTGACCGGTGCGCGCGTGGCACCTTACCGTCTCAGGGCTGGTTCTGCTAGCCTTACCCCTCGCCCTCAGGCCTGCGCTCATGGAGGCCGGAGATCGTCCAGCGCTCTGTAAAAATTGTTTGTGATGGAAATAAATAAATAAATAAATTATATAGCCAGCCGATGCACGCAACCTCGCGCGGAATTCTGTTCCTGTTCCTGCTTAATACATACATACATCATACAAATCACGTCTTTTTCCCATTGGGGTAGGCAGAGACAACATCTTTCCACTTGCTACGATCTTGGCATACTCCTTTCGCTTCTTCAACTTTCATAATTGTTTTCATACATGCACGCCGGTTCCGGGTACTCTTGACCTGGCCTTTCTCCAACACGTCCTGGATCTGATTAGAATATATACACCTAGGTCGGCCTTTACCGGGTTGCCCATTCACCCTCGCCTCATTATATCTGTTTTGTCAATCTTCCTTCATCCATGTCCGAACCATCTAAGCATCCCTTTCTCTATCTTGGTTACTACATCTTCAATCATACCGATAATAGTAATAATATAATCATATCATGCTTAATAGGGGAATATAATCCAGGAATAAAAAGTAGCCTATGTGTTCGCACTCATATACAATCACCAGCATTCCAAACATCGCCAACATCTGGGTTCCAGTTCAAAACCAGCTCCAGGGTTTTTTCTGGTTCTGAATGAACACATGCTGAACTGTGGGGCGAGCACGAATTTTTTTTCGAATCGAGTTCGTAACGTGTGCGATAGAAATTAAATGAGATTTGTACAGTTCTTTTACGCACGATAGGGGCGCTGTACAAATTTCATACAATTTTTGTCGCACACGTTACGAACTCGATACGAAAGAAAATTCGTGCTCGCCCCACTGGATACCCTTTTGAAGCAACCGTTAGGTACATACACAATATATAATATACTAATATTATAAAGAGGTAAAGTTTGTGAGGTTTTAGGTGGTAATCTTTGGATCTACTGTGCCGGAACCGATTGTGAAAATTCTTACCAATAGAAAGCCACGTTATCTGTGAGTGACATAGGCTATATATTATACTAAAAAAATTAGGGATCCCTACTAAAATTGCAATAATGTAAACCAAGGTATGAAAAAACTTGCCATAAAATGACTTGGTGGCAATGCCGACCTCCGCGCGGGCGAAGCCGCGGGCGGGAGCTAGTATTTACTAAGGGTGTTCTATGGTGGAATAACTAATGTTTTTGTGAACAGGTGACCCGATGCTGTGTTCCTCGCCCACGTCACAGTTATGTCTTTCGGCCGTGGTGGCCGAAGCAGCGGAACAAGACATGTCTGCCATGCTGCAGGATGATGCGCAGGCCTTCGCACACGCCACAGGTGACAATACTCTTGTAGAAGCATTCCTCTCACACCCTGTATAACCTTGAACATAAGAACCACACTGGGTATATGACCGGGCGTCCGGAATGTCCACGCGGTATACCTTGACCTTCGGGTCTCAATTACTGGAGTGTAAGATTACCTAACAAGGTACTTCTCTCGCACCCTGGCTGCCCTTGGGCAAGCTAAGGTTCTAAGATGGCCCCATCGAACACCGGAAAAAAGGAGGGGGGGGGAGGGGAAGCTCCGGTGGAGTTTGTAGTACAACCTGCATTCGGATGGCGGTTTTTAGTTTTACGGGTCCGGTAGATATTTTTTAACCGACTTAAAAAAGGAGGTGCTCAATTCGATTGTATTTTTTTCCTGTTGTCTGTTACCTCAGAACTTTCGACTGGGTGAACCAAATTTGATGACCTTCCCGTGTCCCGTGTCCCATTTCAATTTGAACCGTTGAAGTCGATTTTTTTTTTAATTTATAATTTGTTCTTGTGAAATCTTGTATTTTCGGATCTAGGGTTCGCTCTCCTACTGGTTCTCTTGATATGGTTTTTATGGGAGCGACTGCTGTCTGATCTACCGAGAGAATAACTATGCAGCTGAGTCTTGTCTGTCAAACTTGCAGATCAGATTGACTTGACTTCGAAAATCATTATACCATTCTATAATCTACCAAGTTGAGTAATAAATACAATAAAGTGACCGGTATAATGTTTGTTTATCAGGTGGATCACTGATGTCGGAGGCGGGGCTGCTAGCTCTGGCGGAGGGTTGTCTGCCGAGTCTTCTGTTAGGCGGCCCTCACCATCACGCGCCGCACTCACCGCACTCCCACCCTCGAGCCATCTGCTTCGATATGGACCTCGGCGCGTAACCACACCACCCTCTCACGAGTATAAACGCCTGGTACAACAAATCTAACCATACGATCCGAAGACAAGTGTCACAAGTCTAAATCGCTAAGGAATAGAAAAGATTAGATCGACCAATCACACTCCAGGGCCCGTAGACAAGTGTCAAAAGTCTAAATCGCTAAGGAATAGAATAGATTAGGTAGACCAATCATCGTATCGTACGCCGGCGATGAGCTTGGATGTGATTGGTCGACCTAATCTATTCGTTTCCTTAGCGATTTACGCTATGACACTTGTCTACGGGGGCAGTAGTGCAGTATCAGTCGATAGATACAAGTCTTGTAGGTATAACGTTAAACATTATAGCAGTCGATGTCTATCTACCATGCGTTGACGGAACGTGAATCGTATGCGGTCTCGAGGTCCGAGGTGTCGTCGGTTCAAGAGCCTAAGATAATGTAATATTCTCATCTGTGGTTCAACCGTGAGTTGACACTGCCGTTTCTCGTTAGGCCGAGAGCAGACGGCGGGGCGGGGCGGAGCGGTCAAAATGTCCGCGATGCACTCTTATTTGTACGACGATAAGGTTGCATTTGTCAGCTTATGTCGCTTGTCAGACATACGCGCGCTAAATGAGATCTAATGTTAGTAATAATAAGAGTCCATTGCGAACATTTTGACCGGCCCGCGCCTCTATCTGCTTATCGCCTTAGAATCACCGTAAATAATTTGTATGGAATTTTAGTACGCGCCCCTGGTGGTCACGGAGAGAATTAATGTTTGTACTACACGCACTATAGCGATTGTCGCTAGCGTGCAATTTTGTTGTGTAAACTCATGGTAGAGCTACTGTATCCTATAGTAACTGTAACTTAACTGAGCATACTATACTTTAAAAGTATACCCGCCTGGTACAAGACCTCCAGTAACCTTGTGCAGCACCATCAACCGATAAAGGTGTTAATTGACAACAACGCCATCTATGAAATAATTGATGAACTAACCTTAATTATGACATCTATGAAATATGTTTGGAACTGACAGTTTCTTGTATTTTAAAAAAAATAATTCACAAGCGGTGTGCTTTTGAATTTTTTTTTTAATTTTGTGGTATAAAATATCCTTTTTATGGATGTGAATTTTACTTCTAATTATGTTTTTGAACCACCCACAGCCGAAAAGGAGAAACATTTTAATATTTTCTTACTTTCTAATAAACATTCGTGAACTGATATTATCGTGATAATCAAATATATACCTACCATATCAAGTACACTTTTAAACACGCTTAACAACTACGAACAAGTACAGAAATTTGGTACAATCACAACATGTAAAACTCCAAAAGTAAGCTTTGCGATTCAACAAAATTCTTAACTTTACCAAAAGATGGCGTTGTTGTAAATTTAATACAATTAAAAATACTTCTATGAATATTATACGTAAACGGGAATTAACGCGATACACGTTCTATGAATATTTCTATAAATTATGTAAGACAATCAGATTGGCGAAATTACTTTTACACAAGATCGTGAAATCATTAAATGATATTCACAAATATAATAATGATATAATAACTCACAAACTTGATGATAATGTAGATTGATAACAACTTGCGCTACGAAAGTCTAGGTAGCTTATTAACACAAATTAGAGATCTCTTACGTAGTTTGAATGTGTGAGAGAATTTTGGATTTGAATATATGGTTCATATAATGACTTACACACAAATTATATCTGTTCAGAATGGTGATTAAAATATTGACAATTAACCTTACAACCAGTAATCTCTATCTAAAGCTTGTATTTGAGAGCCCGGAATTAGCTTTTCTGCCCTTTTAATTCACGGGAGTCAAATCTTGTACCTAATTGAAATTTGACCCCCTTCCAGTTGTTGGATTGGTCTGATATTTCGCAGGAATCTATAGTTCTGATGACAATACAATTTAAAATCGTTTTGCTTAAAAAACTTTTTACTTAATTAATAAATTTATTAATGTTACAATCATTGTCAATACTTTTAATTTTTCTGAACAGAATATAGCGTTCCGTACTTTATTACAACTTTGTTCCTATTCGCATATCCATCTGTAGACTTAAGTGGCACAAACACTTTTTTATAAAAAATATATCTTAAAAGGATATTTCTAGCGACCATGTGTTCAATGCCGGATTTATAGACAAGTAAGGAATATTACATTCTACATCCATGTATGATTTCATTATTCAATTAATGATGATAAAATAATTCACGAAAAATAATTGAAAAATTAAACGATACGTATTAAATCATGTATATTACCAGTGGTTCTCAAAGTTTTCAAGTGACCCCTTTTTACTATGACAACGAATATAAACTACAGAAATTAATTATTTAATTAACTAACAATGATTAATGTTTAGGTAATGTTAAATATAATTTACGCATACCTCGCAGAATGAAATAATTGAATTTTTAATTTAAATTTATTTGAAAGTATTGAGGGGTTAATAAGAAACGTTTGAGATTGATATCTAACTACGTACACGAACGTAACTATTTTGTTCAAATTAGGACCCAGTTGAAACGCCAAAGAGTTCATTTACATCAAACTAAGAAAATCATTTATAACTATCAAAACTACTGCTGGACATTATATGTAAATTTTTACTACCTACTAGTTTGGCTCCTTTAAATGTTACTCAGAAATTTCTGTAATGACAACATTATATAAGACTTAGATTATTTGCAGTATATAATACATGTCACAATCAATTTCACGTTAATATTATGAAACGCGCTGTCTGTTTCACTCTGGTCTTATTATGCAAAGAAAAACAATAATTAAATTCAACTGAATTTAATTGAACTTTTTTGAATTTAATTTAATTTAATTTAATTTCTTTAAATTGAATTTATTTGAATTTAATTCCATTTAATTCTCATAAACCTACTTGATGATTCGTTTTAATAGCGTTCAAGATCATCCCTCTTGTTCATTAATAGTTTCATCAATGTTATTTGACAAGAGAGAAAGAGTCAAAACGCTCGTTAATGATTAAATTAAGAAAGAGTTTAATATGAAATGTCACATCATTAATAATTATTGTTATTATAATGAAAGACTATTGATTTGACGTCAATACAAATAACACTGAGTTTTACATTTTTGCATTCCATGGTTATAATACAATCATGTTTGCGGCTTAAAATTGTGACCACGGCCAGTGCACTGGTCGAAAGCATAAAACACGGATATTATTGAAACTTGAATGAGTTTTGACGAAATAGTAACTAAATTATAATTGAGATTAAAATAAATATTTATTCTGTTTTCTAAATTCGGTCTACTATTAAATGTTCGTTGGTTTCAATTTTCTTTTTATCATGGGTTTTTCTATCAAATTATAAATGATATTAATTCAAAACGGTTGATCACACACTTTTATAAAATATTTTTATTAACTTTCGATAATTATTTACATTTAATACTGATATTTATAAAAATAAGTTATATAAATATTATATAAAGTTGTATAAAAGATACTATGTTTATAAAATCCATATAGGCTATCTACATACATAAGTCCAGCAGTATTTACTATTTTATATTAAATTAGATTCTCATTAAGAAATATTTTAAAGCGAATGTGATGAAGTAGTTACCGACTTGTTGTATCTTATGAATTGTATTTTATTATCAGCCATATTTTCTTAAAATTTGACAATAATTTTGTGTGATAGTGGAAATAAAAAAAAATCGCAGCTAATTTTTATATAAAAAAATTGTATAAGTACATAGTGTATAAAATGCAATGTTTTATCATACTGTTGAGTATTATCGCTCAATTAGTGTGTATAAGAGTATACGTAAATCGGGACTAATCAGTTTTTATTTATGTATATAAAATTGAACTATTATTATAGTCCAATTTTATATGGTAGCTTATTCGGTTGTACCGAGCGTATAAAATATTATGCTAATACATGTTTTAGTCCCTATTTATTATTCAAATTTTATACAAGTCACGGCAATTTTGAAACAAGTATTACATTGTTAATGATAATTACAAAAATATAACATGTGTTAATGATAATTACAAAAATATAACATGTGTTAATGATAATTACAAAAATATAATATAATGTTTGTATGAGGTGCTATATTTTTGATATAACTTTAAATAGTTACAAACTGGGATGCTACTTAGATGGACCATTTTTGTACAGAATAAATGATTGTGATACGAAATATATTTTTAGATGATATTTATTTAGTTCTACAACATATTTTTGTATATAAAAATTATATTTTAGTGTTTATTTCACAAAGTGCCTTGCTTTATAGCCAATTTAGTAGAAAAAGCTTTTTTTTTTTTCAAAAATAAATGGTTAAATGTAAATAGTTTTGTTGAGAAGCTAACACTGGTTAAGAAAACACTGTATTGTTAAGTTTTTCTGATGAATTTACGATATTTCAATATGTTATTGATATTTTCGAGACTATGTGACTAGTTTGACTAAAATGTAAGCTGACCATCGACTATTTTCGCAAAATGAAGCCAAAAATCCTCATTAATAATAGTCGATGCGTCAAAAGTTGATATCGACTTATAAATAAATGATAAAAGCTGTTAGGGTTACCAAAAATTATATCCAAAAAAATTGGGACGAAAAAAAATTTTTTTGTCTTTAATTTTTTTTTTCGTAAGTTAGATTTATGAATTAAGGTAACCATGTGCAGCATTATATTGTTATAATTTTACGAACAAACGTATTTCCTTAAAGTAAGTGAAAATGTTGAAGGATACCGAGGATCCGTGAGCCTTGTCGCTATTTGTTAGTTCTTATGATTTTTTGTTAATTATATTGACTCGTGCGCATGTGTACTATACTGTATTTCGCTCGAATTAGACAATTCTTAGTTTATTAGAGAAAAGTGACTATTTATGATAGCTATAATACTTTATTCTTATGTAGTGTTTTTTTTTCTTTGTGATATATTATGTATTATTTCTATGTTAGCTACAATACATAATGAAATGTAATAAGATGGAAAAATACGTTTTGTAACTTATCATTACAAATTCTATCGAAACAATGTGTCAACTTAAGGTTGTTTTTCACCGATGAATGTATAAACGCGTTCAATTTCATTTATATTGCCTTATCACATGCAAACTCAGTTAAATTAAACTTTAACGTTTACTGGTGAAATTCAGCTAGGACTACAAATTTTATATTGAAATAGACAAGACTCATAAGATGGCATATTTTTTTACTTAAAGCAATATAAAGTCAATTATATTAATTGATAATCCACAAAATATCTCAGAAATATGAGATAAAATAACTAATGTCAATTTCGAGACCCCATTGGGGTCAAAATATCGAGCGAAACTAAATAAAAACTTTATTGTATGAATGTTATTTAATATTGTATGAGATTAAAAAATGTTGAAGTACAAAACGTGAATAACAAGGAATTTACGAGAATATATTCGTCTTTTATTGTTTTGCACACCCATCTATGACACTTAATAACTACGTACACTTTAAGAATAATAATAATAATTAACTTTGGGGTCTGGGCTGCGGTCCGCTTACTTCTCCTTTTGGTATGGCTTATACGAATTTTATGGGAGCGACTGCCGTCTGACCTCTCAGCCCTAAGAGGGAGGCCTGCACCAGCTTCCTCTGTCAATCAGCAAGGGAAGATTCTGATGGGGCTCCAAAACCCCTCGTTAGTACATGGTACAGAAACTAAAATATTGGAAAACTCTCACATAAATATTATTTAATACTGAATATAATTGTTTAACAATGACCAACTTAGGTAAATCATGTATAGATTGCTCGTTTCCCATTTTTACCCAAAAGATATGAACTAAGAACTAATCCCAATTATCATTAAACTTATTATCTACGAGCCCGTAACCCGGCTTCGCCCGGGCATAAATTCTTAAAAAAATCTTATAATCACAGAAGTCGAAGTACCTATAGATAGATATATACCTATCTATAGGTAGGTACTTCGTATTCGTATATCTTAATATATATAAATCTCGTGTCACAATGTTTGTCCTCAATGGACTCTTAAACCACTTAACCGATTATAATAAAATTCGCACACCATGTGCAGTTCGATCCAACTTGAGAGATAGGATAGTTTTTGAAACGGATTTCGACATCCACGCGGGCGGAGCCGCGGGCAACAGCTAGTTATTAAAATATATTTTTAACAGTCAACTCTTACAATATAAGCATCAGTGAAGTGTGCTTGTTTATAAGAGTTTTCAAGTTACGAGTGAATAGGTTCCTTCTAGGCAAGCGTGATTCATCGTAGACCACATCGTCACTTACCATCAGGGTGAGATTGAGGTCAAACGTAAGCCTATCATGAATAAAAAAAAAATAAGATTACAGTTCAGTTCATGCTAAACATTAGGTAAGTAGGTACAGTTAAAATCGAAAGAAAAATATTAAATACCAGTTAAGTTACAAAAGGAAAATGTACACACATCTACGGTGAATAAACCAAATATTATTTACATTTACCCCTACCAAGGTAGGTACCTTACTGACGTATAGGTGCTATACGTTCACAAGAAAAATAATTGAATAACTAAGATTTAATTAACTATAGTGACAACACTTACCTACTATTTAGTTAGTCGAACACTTTTGGAAGGTTCTCTACCAGCGCCATACAAATAACTCTGACTACAGTGTCCATTAAGCACTTACAAGACTTAAAGCAAAGCTGTCGAAACGAACACAGATTTTTTAAACTTTCTCATATAAAAAATGCCTCATCTCATATAGCCGCGGTAGCCTAGTGGTCTGGGCAATGGACTGCTGAGACGAGGTCTCGGGTTCGATCCCAGGTTCACCATGGCATACACCAATGACGTTTCGAAGCTTTTCGTGCCCGGTTAATGGCAATAGGCTCGCTACCTATTACATTGGGGCCTAAAAATAAACTGGTGAAATGTGGATGCTAGCACCTCTGCCTACCCCTTCGGGGATATAGGCGTTAGTTTATGTTATGTTATGTTATAAAAAATGCCAAACCTACAACAAGCAGTTTTTTTTTTACAATTTAGCATTCACCCTGTATAGGTACGGTATAATAATATGCAAGTACCTACATTATAAAAACTGACCCACAGTAACAGTGCCCCAATTTCCAAACTCTCAAATTAATCAATACTCAGTTTGACCATGCAAAAATCCTTATTAATTCAAAATGTCGCTTGCATAAAAACTATCGTTAATTGTATTCGGCACACTCCTGCGCACACAATAGTGTAGACCTGCGCAAAACGCATTTCCCCCAAAAACTGAAGTTGGTAACAATTATTTTTATTCATTCAAACTGGCAACACAATGGAGCGTTTCAAATTTCGAACGAAATTTGCGTTTTTGCATAAAATGGTAGCGCGGGCCGGCGCGTGCGCTTTACCATTAAAACGTGAAGTGACCACACGATGCAAGAATTTGTGTTTCTTTCTTAAACTGTTTATATATATTTTTGAACGCTATTATATACTACTCATTAGAAATTTAGTTTACTATGAATAGAATGATGATTACCTACCCATGAAATGTAAAGATTTTTGTGAAATCGAAATAAATCATGTGATTTATTTCAATTTCTTGTTTTGCCCGGTTGGGAGGTCAGATGACCGTTGCTTCCACGTAAGTCAAGCCACTAATCGAGGAGTAGGAGAGCCGACTGCAAACTTTAGATGCAACTGTGACTGCCGCAGGGATGATGACGATGATTTGGTGACGAGTGCACACAAATTGCCTTTGTACTTAGTTTATAACAGTGTTTTAAATGTCCAACTCGAATGACATTCAAAAAAATTACCTTCATAAAAAACCTTCACAACCACTTGCAATCTTTCACGGGACTTTCCTAAGTTATTCATAACGTGAGTGTCACCCTACATCCCTTTGTAACTAAGCATATTATTGTTGCAACCGATTGATAAAGGCGATACAGTTTCCGAGTTTTTTTCACAAAAATTTAAATGAATTCCCCCATTTGTAGAATAATAATTCTGACATTTGCATGAATTCGTATTATGTTTAATGCGTTTTTATTTCACGGTTAGCGCAGAAATCAATAAATTGCATTGAAAATGTATTAGGGTGAATTTGATAATATTAAAAATTGTAACAGATTTCTTAATATTTTTTTTTAGACGCGCGTTCGACCACTATTTGTCCTAATGGTAAGTGATGATGTGGTCGCCGATGGAGCACGCTTGCCTTGAAGCAGCCTATTCAATCTTAACTTAAAGACTCCCATGCTTTCCGTTTGTAGACAACAGATAACTTTTATATCACTTAAGTGGCAGACAAGCACATATCTCACCTAATGGGAAGCGGTTACCGTGGCATACGGACATAATGGACGTGTGCAACACTCGGGGTGTCACACTCGCGCTGCCAACCATGTAAAAACCTTCTGATGGCCTTCTTGAAGAACCTCATAACTCCCAGAAAGGAGTTTCTTTCATAAACTCTAGCAGTACAACTCCTTACTTTACATTTTTAAATGGTCTGTTGTCAAATAGACGTTAACTGCCAAACGTTTTTCCATCATAAGTGTTAATTCCTAAAAATTGAATTGAATTACACGTGAAATCAGTGGATCCAAATTTAGCAATAGATCTGAAGTGCCTGCCGTGAACGATGCTCGCGACACCGATCCCTGTAGTGCCCACCGCGCCTATACCGGAGGAGGTGAAACCTAGACCCTCCGTGAAAGTGCTACCGACCGTGGTAGATTCCATACAACAGGTAAAATTATCACTCTTTAAGAATGGATTTCACCAAAGATAGAAATGAAGATCAAAGCAAGATGCAGTGCTATTCTCTATGGACACACCCTTGCGTTTGTCGGGCGACGAACTGCTTAGATGTTAAGGTTCCATTCCAGGCCTTAATAATCGGGCAAAATGTCGTGATAAAGCAGCGTGTCACGACGCCTAGCCCGATTATTAAGGCCAGGAGCCACTGTTCCGTTTGATTTTACCACTAATCTTTATTGCTTAAGCAGTTCGTCGACGAAGCGACTAACGCAAGGCTGTGCCCTTAGAGAATAGCACTGCTGAACTGCGTTACCACATTTTCTTAGTGAAACTGGTTCGACCGCTTCAGCTAGAAAGATGTTATGTGATATACTTAGGTACGCTTTTATAACACCGGAAGAATAAGTAGTAATTACCGTTTTTTTAAGTCCAATGGATTCAGTCCTTTAACTTTCATAGTATGAATCGGACCTTCAACGTCGATGGATACTAGTGTTATGTGGTCTAGCATTCTCTAACTTTTATGGTTCGGTCAAACGTCGTCCGTTATTAACCCTAGAAAGAAAGAAAATGCATTATAAAAAAGGATCTTCATTTATTTCTTTATATCGCCTCATAAAGTGGTAACTTCCAGGAGATTGTAGAACCCCCTCTGCTGAACGAGCTGACGACCGTAGACCGACTGCTGATCACGAAGCGCCTTCGCGTCAAGGACGTGTTCTGCCTCCGCGGCAAGAAGAACAGATTCTTCGTCAAGACCTCAGATCAGAACCTCATTTACACCATCGAGGAAGAGAATAAGTAATTTTTTTTTATATCGGTCCTGTCAATATGACTTCACCTAGCCTGATGGTAAGCTAAAGGTAAACTGTCAGGAATGGAGTCCCCAACACAGACAGTGCCAAAAAAGTTGCCCCTCAACTCACCCTCCTTAAAGGACCCGTAACTGTAGGAAGGAAACACATGAGCTGGTAAAGAACCCCAGGTCCCTGCTAACTTTACCTGCCTGTCTGGGACCTCTACGCGATGCACCCTATTCACCAGTTACCTGGCCAGTTCCAGCTGAGATAGGAGTAGCGTTGTAGAGGGCTACTCGCAGGTTTTGCGGCGACGGCGTGCGGTTTTAGTCGGCTCGAGTCCAACATAACCACCCTTGATCATCTAGTATCCGTGTGATTTTCGCACAAAAAAAAATCTTGACTTGGGGCTCGAAGATTCTGCCCATACATCCCATATCCTGTGGACAAACGCGGGACTTCTTCTTCAACCAAGCGTTAATTCCCAGTCGCATCCAAAGCTTTCACCTCGGAGTCTAGGGTACGCTTTACCAGTCTTAACTGCGAATTTGGTTGGACCTCGATATTTTCCGTGAAGCGACTGCCATCTGACCTTCACAACCCAATGGTGACATTAGGCGATATCGAAGCATTGCAGTTAGACCGTTGTTGTTGGACTTTTTAGGGCTCCAACTACCCGTAACGACTGCCATAGATGTTTTTATGGCAACTGGGACCGACGGCTTAACAGACCAGACCAATGCAAATACTTATATTCATGCATACAAATATTTGCATTGCACTGAGCGGGTCTATCGACAGTAAAAAAACATCTCATCTATTGTTTCAAACAGTTGGTGGCTCGGGTACCTCTGCTACGGTCTACGCCCTCTCCAGCTCCACGTCACGAACGCCGATGGCCTGGAAGTCATGAGGATAAACAGGCCCTTCGCCTGCACGTCACGGGTGATGCCCTGCCAGTTGCAGGCTCAGGAGATCTATTCGCCGCCTGGACACCTTATAGGAACGGTGCATCAGCAGTGGAGTGTCCTCAGACCTTTGTATTTGGTATTTAATGAAAGGGGTGATCATGTCTTCATAATTCGTGGTAAGTTTTTATAATACCTATCTATAATTAGTGCTAGTTAATGCCCACGGCTCCGCCCGCGTGAATGTTTAATTATCGCAAATTTTAGTCATATCTCCAGTTCTAATGAACCAATTGAAATTAACCTTAAGGCATATTTTAGGTCTGACCAAGACCTTTCTAAGAAATTACATCAAAATCCGTTGAGTTGCACGCAATAGTGAACAATAAATTCACGCGGACGAAGTCTCGGGGTTCAGCTCGTTCACAACTTCTGGTTGCTCTTGCGCAGGTCCCGTCAATACGTTCAGCTGCTTCAGGGATGTGCAGTTTGAGATCCAGAGGGCAGATGGCGTGCATGTCGGCGCTACCTGCAAGCGCTGGGAGGGCCTAACCCACGCGTTGTTCTTCGCACCAGTTGTCGACAGGTCTGGGCCCGTAGACAAGTGGCACAAGCATAAATAGCTAAGAAATATTCAATTCAATTCAATTCAATTCAATTTATTTCTGAACAAACATAATTTGTGTTGAAATTTTTAAATACAATCTACAAGAAATACATGCTAATCAATAAAAATGTCAAATTATCATAAAAACGTAGGTAGGTACTTATACAAAAACAGGGAAAAGCAATATCATAGGTTATGTCAAGTGAAATATAAAAAGCAATGTCAAGTCTAAATAAAAAGATATGTCAAGTTAAAATACATCCATGTCAATTTAAACAATACAATTAAATGAAAATATGAAATGAAATACAATAGAATAGGTCGACCAAGCTCGTGTGAATCACATCCAAGCTCGTGATCCCAATGAGCTTGGATGTGATTGGTCAACCTATTCTATTCCTTTCGTTAGCGATTTTCGCTGTGCCACTTGTCTACGGGGGCTGAGCAGAACACAATCAACGCTATGTTCTATGCCAGTTTAGATGAAATTTAATGCAAAATATGGTGTTGAATAGCGTATAGGCTATTGGCTGGACTTATTCCAGATACGGGAACCCATCTCGGGGGCCATCTCCATCCCGTAGACGGCCCAGGTCAAGACTCTAAATAGTTAAGCCGAACAAAGCCTAACATTTGGTTCGCATAGGTGAGACCGTTCTTGAGTTATAAAAGTACAGCGAAAAGTACCATTTTTTTATATACCTACCTATAATATCACTAGCTTTCGCCCGCGGCCTCACCCGCGTGGAAGCCGGTATCGCCACCAAGTCTATTTTAATAAAACGACTCTCCACTGGACTCTCTACTCCACTCCACTTCACTCTCTACTCTCCACTCCACTTTCCACTCCATTCTTAAAAAAAGGATAAAAAGTATCCTACATCCGTCTCCTGGTTCTAAGCTACGTCTCCGCCAATTTTCAGCCAAATCGGTTCAGCCGTTCTTGAGTTATAAATAGTGTAACTAACACGACTTTCTTTCATATTATATAGATAATATAGATCAGAATGTTGTTAACTTCCCCAGGTTTGGCGTCGCCTTCGAACCGGACCTGAGGGTTGAGGAGAAAGCCCTACTGATGGCGGTCACCATTCTATTTGAATATATGTACTACGACTCCTGAAGGTCGACAGGATCTGGGAATTGGAACAGTCGTTTTAGTTTTGTCTTTTTTTTAGTGACGACCTAAGTAATGAGACTATTGACGCCTTCGGAGTCACCTGCTTTTTATAACAATGGAGTTATTGATTAGAATAAATCATCATCATCATAGCGTTAGTCCCGTTGCATCCAAAGTTTGGACTTCAGACTCTTTCTCTTGATTTGGCATATCTTGACTTTTATGGGAGCGACTACCATCTTGCTTTCTAACCCAGAGGCAACCCTGCGTCAGTCGCAGGGTTGCCTCGTTCGTTAATTATTAAAGGTATCGACTGGGTTCAATTAAAATTGTGTAAATCTATTCATTTGAAATCGAGTTTGAACTGGGATTCGAACATTATGAAGATGGCACATCTCTACAATTAGAAATCTATAGTTGAACCACTTCTGTTTTTTTCATATACTACTTAGGTGGCAGACAAGCACACGGCCCACCTGATGGGAAGCAGTCACCGTGGCCTTTCGATGTGTGTAGGTAACACCAGGGGCTTCACATTCGCGCTGCCGACCCTGGAGGGGGGAGGGTTGGGTAGTTGAGGGGATTGGGGGATGAGAGAGGGACTGTGAGCTCTGACTACCCTACTTACCGCCTGAAACATAACACGATGGTTATTATGGCCGCGGTGTTCTGTAGGGCGGAGGTACTACCCCAGACGCACTGCTCAGTTCGGACAGGAGATACCGTCGTGTCCTACCTCCTACAAAATACGATTTTCGACAGTATTGGTCACTTGTTTGCGACATCAGTAGTATCAAAAACTCCATTTTTATAGCAACTTGTGACTCTAAGGTTTTGGTAGAAGCCACGCTACCGCTTACATTTTATTTTAATTTTTTGACATTTTTACAAATTAGTTAAAATAAAGGTTGTTTTATAAAATTGTGTTCTTTATTTATAGTTTGCCTAAGACTATGAGCGAAAATCGCTAACGAAAGGAATAGAATAGGTCGACCAATCTCATCCAAGCTCGTCGCTAAAACCTGGGACTCTTCAAGCATAGAGTGAACAGGTCCCGTAGACAAGTGTCACAAGTCTAAATCGCTAAGGAATAGAAAAGATTAGATCGACCAATCACACTCCAGCTCGTGATTCCACCAGCGACGAGCTTAGATGTGATTGGTCGACCTAATCTATTCGTTTCCTTAGCGATTTACACTGTGACACTTGTCTACGGGAGCAGGTTACTTCTAGGCAAGACTCCATTCACACTACCAACAGGTCAAACGCAAGCCTAATTACCAATGAAAAAAACTCAGGTAAAAGCATTACACGGCAAGTACCTACCTATATAGGTAAATACACAAGCCTCCATGATGAATCAGCAAGTATACCAGCAGGTTGATGTAGGTTTGGACCCCAAATATCTTGTTGAGTTGGAGTCCCACGATTTTTGATTTTTACCTATTTATGGAAAAGTACATTTATTACCACTATACATCTCGATTTATATCGAAATCGAAATAATCTCCTACGGATTTAATAGTGATTCTATACGCGGAATTTAATAATAATACTACACATTAAATCTTTGTGTAAGAATCCGTAAATAATAAAAATCTAAGCCCATAAAATGCAAAACAAGTAAAAAATACGCCATGCGAATTTCAATCTTATTTTTGTAAGTTTATTGACCATTTTACTGTCGATAAAAATACTCGGACATTAATATTGAAATTAGGGGACATCGTTTCGCTATACTTTAAATGCATTTCTCCATTTTGAGCACGAAAACGACGAAATCCCCCTAAAAATATCAAACGTCCCCTATTTGCATTGTTAACTTTTTTTCTCGGCAGATGTCCGAACGTAATGGCGCGAATTTTTGACAGCGCGCATAATTTTTACCGCGAACGAAAACTAACCAAAAAAAACTAAATTATAGGGAATTTACCCAACCCTTTTTTCCAAAGGATTGAATTCGATTATTAAAAAATTGGGTAATAAAAGGGTCTTTTTACTCAAAACGGGGAAAATATATGTAGGTCACTGGGTGTACTTTAGCGAATTAAAGTTTTTTATTTCGGGGATAAAGGAGTGGCCCGCGCATGTATCTTTTCAAAAAAAAGCAAGGGTTTTAAAAATCACAATGCCTTTTTATAAAATGATTTAGAGAAGTTTTTTCGCAGCAGATTTGTGAAATTACATTTTTTTTGGAAAAAGTGTACTTTTTTATGTTTTGTAAATAATAAGGTCGTAGGGACGCGTGTCGGAGTGTGTCATGATTGATCGCGCTTTGTTAGTTTTTGATAAAAAAAGGATAAAAAGTATTATGCAGTCATCAACTTTTAGAGTGCGTTCAAACCTAAAAATATTTATTTAATTTTAAAAATAATAATATCTGAAATAGTAGGACAGCCAGTGGCGTAGCGGTAGAGAACACGGCCGCTGCGCAGGAGGCGCGGGTTCGATCCCCGCTCAGTGCAAATATTTGTATGCATGAATATGGGTATTTGCATTGGTCTGGTCGTGCCTCGGAGAGCACGTTAAGCCGTCGGAACCGGTTGCCATACAAACATCTATGGTAGTCGTTACGGGTAGTTGGAGCCCTAAAAAGTCCAACAACAACGGTCTAGCTGCAATGCTTCGATATCGCCTAATGTCACCATTATAGCGAAAGTACCATAGTGAAAGCTTTGGATGCGACTGGGATTAACGCTAGGATGAAGAAGAAGAGTTAGTATTTCCATTAAATCTTCCAGCTAAGCTACATTGATTTTGTTTGGAGTAGGTTCCGTTTAGAATACATTTAATAAAAATTTCATAAAATTAAAAAAAAAATCGATTCTTCTCTTTGTCCTCTCTATTCATCTGTACAGGCAGCAATTGTAGCTGTAAAATCAATCAGTTATTTGAATATTAACCACATTGAAGTTACAACAACAATAATAATAAATAAACTTGTTATTTCTAACTAAATTGACTTTTATTTACGTAAGAGCCTCTAAGGCGTCACATTTTCATAGTAATATCAAAGAAATGACGCACGCCGTTGTGGTCTTATTGTCACTGGTAGCCTTCGAGAGCAACTCTAAGATTTTGAGTTCTGTATAACGAAATCCAAACTGATAGAGAATGTATTAGGCCTACTCAATCTCACCTGCAAGCTGCTATATCAACCTATTGGTACCAGAAGAAGCTCTGGCGCAGGCTTTCCTCTTGGAGATCCTATCCTCCCTCAATCTTTAGTTTGCCACCTGGGAAAGTGAAGTCCAGTATATGTAGAGCTAATCAAAAAGTTAATAGAAGTACTGATCAACAAATGACGCGAGCCCTTAGTTTTGTATTGCATTGATTGGCAGTAGAGAAAATAGTCAAGATTCTTGTCACTACTTATAAATTTATATTGTAAGTCGCGTTGTAGTCGGTAAGAAGACCAACTTAAGATCAACTTGCTTCGGTTTTAAAGAGAAGTGATACATGTGAAGTGAATCAGGTTTTTAGTTAGAAAAATAAGTGTTCATGGGCAAGAATCTTTTTCAGGATTTTTTTGCCCTTGAAAATTTAACTAAGTAATAATACACTTGTAAAATTAAACTTGAATAGCATTTAAATTTTCACAAGTTCAACGAGTTCAAATAAAAACGAGCCGTGTCGGTATCAGTCGTGGGGTTAAAACGCGTGTAATGTTGACACTGTCAATCTTAACCCCTCGCTCGCTAGCGTTATGTTTTGCCATGTTTTTTTAACATTTAACCCATTTTTCAACAATTTCACTGAATTTCCCCCATGATAACTTTGACAGATGCGACATTGCGCGACCCTTCGGTATACGCGATTTTTAATGGATGTCGATTTTTTACAAAAAACATTCATTTTTGTCAAGTTTTTTTTTTGTTAATCTAAAGCCGACAGTTGACGCGGATATAATCTTTAATTAAGACTATTTTTGGCGGAGATTTTTTTTCCCATTTAGGGTTGTAATTGTATGATTTATTTATAGATTAGATTGCAGACTGACTTCGGCATTTTGTTAAGTTTTGTTTTTAATTTATCAGGGAAATGCATCCTGACTAATATTATAAGTATGAAAGTGAATTTGTTAACCTGTTTCTTTTGTTAAGGAAAGTTTACGCGAATATATGTTATTAACCTCAGTACCGCTGGTATGAAATGCTGACCGTTCCTCAATCCACAGGAATCTTTTAGCCGTGAAAGAGTAACAACATGGTGATCATCTATCCATCCTCACAAAGTTTCACTTATATTTCAAGCAATACCGAGATCTATTGCGATTTATTTTACGATTATCTCGGTTCTTGACGACGACGTGACGCTGACGATATCGTCATGAAAAGAGTCATAGGTAGTATGGTTATCGTCTCGTCGTGTCTTGAAATTCGGGCAATATTGTAAAGTATTGACTTCTAGAATTCTAGACAAGCTATTCACAAAACTTTGGAACTTTCCAGGATGAGCAATTAATTGTGAATTTCGAAAGCCTCTTGCCCTGACCCTTTAACTCCTAGAGGAGTCTTGTTAGAAGCAGGCAATGCTAGTAGGTGAGGTTGACTTGGGCCAATGATATTGGTAGAGCCCTATACCTCCTGTATACCAATACGCCCTATACCTACCTCACGTTGACTCAATTACCCTCTTTTTACAGAGAAGATCTGAATACCAGCTAGTTATTTACATCATGTTGTCATTAAGTCATTAATTCCACCATTGTACTATATTTTCATTGGCATTAAGTCCGCGAATGTTACTTGTGCATGAAGTTAAATAAATTATTAAAAAAAAATGATCAGAATCGAATCTTTTAGGAGGATATTAGAGTTTGTCTAATGAAAGCTGAACCACGACATTTATTGATTTGCAACACCAGTAGACTATAAATGTCACCTCCTGTCATTTCTCTGTGATTGCGCGTTTACATTATGATTTTGATACTTTGTATTATTCACATCAAATATTAACGAGATTCAGATCAGATACGATATCCAAAAATATGCGCTTTTGTATTAGATATTTGTACTTTTCGACAATATTTATTTAATTATTATAATTAATTATAAGTGTGACTGATGATGGATCAAGCGGCTCGGATGATGGTGAAGAATATTTGGAATCTAATTTTGATTATAATTAATAATATTTTTTTCTAATAAATGAATTTCGTCTGATTCCTATAAGCCCGCTTGGAGATAGTTTTTAGTCTGGAATAACACAGGCAATATATCTTGCACACGTTCAGAGGCCATATTTTGTCCGTGAAATATATTCCCAAAGGTAGCGGGAACGGGATCATAATTTCACGCAGGCAACAGCTAGTCTTAGTCTATATCTTCACTACATCTGCGGTTTTAGTCGGTTCGATTCCGACATAACCATCCCTAATGGCCAACGAGGGTGGTATTACACCAAATAAAGCGCAATAAAATTCTTTAAAAATATCGGTTAAACTATAATAGGTACATACTTTTCTTTCACGATCAAAATGTTTTTATCCAACTATAACTGGTGATACCTGCCCTAATTTTTTTAAATTTGCCGCGGTTTTGTTGGTCCAGCTTTCATTAGACAAACTATATAAATTATTATAGCAACTTGTTTTTTTTATTTTTTATTTTTTTTACTATTTTTACATTTTTTATAATTTTTTATGAAAAAATATAATTTTACAGTAATAAACGAGGTAAGGAAAATATTAAAAAGCTCAACAGTTATTTGTATATTTAATTTATTGAATACGGTAGAAATGCTTCGTAGTAATTAATGGAAAACAAATACATAACCAACAGACGGAGCTAGGAACATATACCGACCGCAGACCACATTGTACCACTTAATACTATTATTATTATATTCATCTCACTATTATTACAAAATATTCATTTCAAAATGATAATACTAAAATATATAATTCACTGTTGTGTATTAAAAAAAGTTCTGAATAAATTGTGAATATAACTATGTTAAAATATATATATAAATTTCTAGACGGAATTTGTTTTTTTTTTCTTTATAAGTGATACAAAATGGCAGCGGCATAAGGTTTGGCTTTCTCCTAAAGCCTGAATATAATTCTCTTTATATATTTTTAAATATAATTTTATCCAATGTGGACGCCAAAAGTTTCTCTATCTTATCGATGTAATTCAAAATTTAAACAAACACCAGTATAATATTTCTTCGCCTATATGCATTTTTATTATCTAATATATAATACGTGTATGTATCTAATGGCCATCCACATTAGTAAAATTCTTTATAAAATAATTTGACTAGAAACAACGCAGTTTTATACAACTCGAAAAATCATTTTTATGTTTTAAATATACAGTCGCACTTAAACACAATATATAGGAACGCTAACGACTAGAACCAATTACGTTTTTCGAATTAAAAGGAACTTTTGTTAAGAGATCATAACCGTTTTGTCAAAGTCAAATATATTTTTTAATAATAAACCTCTTCAATATTTGAAATTGACAAAAATAGTAACATAGCAGTCTGTGGCCGACTTCAGACCCTCACAAAATATTTAAAAACGGCGGTCTGAAGTTTGCCTCGAGTACATTTTGTTAACTTTTAAAATTATACACTAGGTATTAATTAATTACTGTACATATTATTTTTGCAAAAAATATTTTTGGTACCTTATTAATTAATTTCATTAATATTTTCATTTTCATTATATTTCGCTAACATTAGAATGTATTAAACTCAAAGGTGTAATGTAAGTTTTGTATAAAGCACTTATTGGTAATATTTTCAATACGTATTTCGATTTCATTAAAATAATAATTATTTAATCACTGTTTTGAGATAATAGTAATTAGATATATATATGGCGATTACTTTTAATGTACTTTACATCGTTACGAAATAAATGTAAGTACTAAGTACATAGTTTTAACAGAAAAAATTGGATGACATAGACTAGTGTGCAAAATAAACAAAATATGACTAATTTTGCATCATGAAATTAAAAACTATTACGAGTAGTTCAGTAATATAACAATTTGAATTCAGAATAATAATGCGTTTGGTAATAATGCATAAATTAAATATTGTACGTAGGTACAACTAGGATTCTATGGATACAATAGTAGGTACTTTTATTATGTTTTATAGCAGACAATTTAATAGCTGGTACAATATAATGATTTTTTCTGCTTTAGAATGTTCATGCCTGTATTATAGAAACGATATAATTCTACAAGACGATAACTTTATATGCTCAATTTTGCATTACAAAATCATACTGCCTATAATATTTAAAACACAGGTTATTCAATATTAAAAATATACAATATATAAGTTACAACAATTAGTCTTCAAAACTAGAAATAATTTTTGCAACTATAATAATGGAAGTGAAAATAACTATACGAAAATGAAAATAATAATACGTATTATTATTTTCACGTACGGTGCGACTGTATTAACTGTTTGTTCAAGCGTTGTACGTGAGTGGACAATTATTAACAATTACTGCACACTTGCGATCCTCTCAGCTACACTTAATAATAATTTGTACTGTTTTATTATTTGTTTACCAATCTCCGATACCGTGCACTCTTGGTCAACAAATTTTGTACTATTGTTACATTGATGAAGTAGCTAAGATGGGATACTTAAACATTGGTACATTGAAAAAATCATTGTTGTTTGCATTTGTTTTATAATTATTATATTACTTATTACTATTTCTGGCCTGCATGTATATTATTTCAAATTAAATGAAGTGTGTAGGTACTATAAATTTTAATTGACTAGAATTTCTTGACTAGAAAAATATTTTATTAACACTTTTTCGTAATTATTAACATATACTTTGAACTATTCTTTTCATTTTCTTATTGTAACGTATGATGTTTGTATCTCAAATGCTTTTGAACTAAATTATTTTAATCTCTTTCTTATTGTATTATACATCTCTTATATAACCCATTTAACCTCAACATGTTTTGTCTTAATGTTTAAACTCAACATGTTTAAAGTTAAAATATTCGATTTCTTTATGTAAGTTGCTTGTATATTGTATAATATAACCTCATCTTGCGTCAATAATAACCCGCAAGAGTACCTTATGTAGATAACTTATAGAATAACAAATTGTAAATAGCAATCCCATCTTTACTACGACCTCAACCTCGTGATCTCCACTCTAAGTACAACGCGACTTGGAAACAAAACGTCTGAACACAATTTTTTTAATACATTTTTTCACTACATCCAATGACTTCGATCTTAGCGATCGTCCACTCCCTCCATATAATAAAAACTCGACATTCTCTACATTGTTCCACGAATGTACTAAGAAAATGGACGATAACCGGAGATCTTACCACGCGTACAATTGTATTAATTTTTTTATATTTAAAACGTTATTAATATAATTTGTTGTCTTGCGCGCCCACGTCTCGACTCCGGCAAAGGTTTTTTGGCTCTGCATCCGGAAGACCGATAGGAAGATGGATTCTCAAATCAATTTCTGAGGTTTTTTATATAGTTATCATTTAACGCTTTGAAGCTTAAATAGGACTCAATTATTTCGGAACTATAAATTAGGAACTTTTAATTTGAATTTGGAAGAATGTGATAAAAAATTTTGACATAATTTTTACTCTCGCTGTAAACTGTGCTCGTGACATAGTAATGGCGACATCAAGCATACAGTTTCACAAAGCATCGTTGGCATGTGGCATACTGTGGTGACCCGCAACATTATACTGGTGTGACGTGAGACATAATACACCTTTGCAGCTCATCAATTTCATTGTTACGGCCTGCGGCATACTTTATTGCGACTTATGACATACTGGTGTAACCTAGGACATAATTTCGCGGTGGGTCTCTTGCGTTTATGTGGCTCATGGTACATTTTGGTGCAACTCTTGATTATGCACTTCTACAACATGTCACATAAATTGATGCGATCCGGGGCATATTTTATTGCGACCTGCGTCATATTATATTGATTGTCTGCCAGGCTGATAATATTTCGTAGATTTTAAGCTACGGTGCAATAATAAAATATTAATTGGTACCTATAATATCCTGTGCATAATAATTAGTTTGAATGGCCTGACGCTTCATATTATAATTTTTACTGGCCCCTAGGTATTTTAGCATGGACAACTCTGGCATAAAGCACCCAAAAAGGAATTGAATCTTATATTTTCTCAATTTCGTTTTATATATCGGCATTTATTTTGTTAATATTGATCGCTTATGGAAAGTTTGTAATAAGGAATATAAACGTATTTACTATATTTTCTCATAAGGTTTACCCTGATAAAAATCACATTTATTATCATTACAATCAGAATATTTCTCAATTCCGGAGTCGTTACGAGGGCGACCTCTAGTTTCTTTAAATTTAAATTACAACTTACGTACATACATAGGAACTTTCTTTAGAAGCTGCATGGTTTGTACAAGCTAACTCCCACACTGATCTACCAATAATGAATTATTTAAACAAATTTTGTTACCAATTTACCCATCAAATAAGTCTTGATTATCAAGATAATAATATTAACACGCCCCGCGTCTCGCGCCGCTCTACTGAGGTAGATGTTATATTGCGTTCAGTCTTTTAAAAGGTATTTTGTAAAGCTATTATAAAACGTATATCATAAAACGTTGTGTTAAAATATGTAAATGTAAAGCGGCCATTAATATTGCGTAGTTCCATGTGCGGAGCGGTGCGAGACGCGCGCCGTCAGCAGTAACACATTATGTTTACGATTACAATACAAATAAGTGTATAATGTTGCGTTCGCAGGGCGGCGGCGGCCGAGCTCAGCCCGAGCGCGCCTAAACAAGGACCCGTATATATTGGTGTGTTACACAACAAAACCCGTCTGACCGAGCCCCACGTCCACATATCTAATCAAATTTAATACTAAAATTACGTTTAATGTTGATCACTGCCCAATAGTACGTATCTTTGTGCTTTAAGTCACTCGTAGACAACAATAAATAGTATCGAGTAGCTAACATGAGCGCGCGGCCTCCGTCCGGCGCGGCGTAGTAACGCACTAACTATATTTGTACTTTATTGTAACTCCAAAATATAATTTATACAATAACAGCTAATATAAAAACTAACGGTGGTGAGGTAGAGCGGTTGTCGTAGTACGCTACCTGCGGCGGCTCCGCGCCGCTCCGCTCCGCTCCCGTGTCGTCTGCGTCGTGGGGCCGGCGCGGGCCGCCTCTCGCCAGTGATCAACATCGCACTGGTACTACGACGCTATCGTGAGTGCGCACTCACCGATAATATACCATTAAATAATAATTACTCCTAGGGTGTATTTCTTCTCCCGATCGAAATCGACGTTTCATAAACTCGTCTCGGACCGACCCGACGGAACATCGAGGAGATAATAATAAATAATCGAATTTATAAGCGGCAACGTTTCATATATCACCCGTTCAATATAATTCTCAATATATGAAGTTAAGACTCTGACAAAAAAAGAGGCCGGGAGCCGCCGCGCGGTGTGGCTCTCGAGCGGGCGGCCGCGGTCGGCTTCTCCCTTTACAATTACGTCTCATAATATTTCAGCAATCGCTTGAAGGCACACAGCGTTAAATGTAGTTAGTACAGTTCAGCGATCGTAGGCGCGCGCGCGCGGCGGTGTAGTCTCGTGGCGCGCGCGCGCTCACTGCAGCGCTCCCGCAGGCGTGGGCGGACGTTAGGCCGGCGTCAGCGGACGTTAGGCCGGCGTCAGCGTCAGCGTCACCGTCGCGCGGCGCGTGGCGCGGCGGCGCACCGGCAGGAACACCAGCGCCGGCACCAGGCTCAGCGCTCCGCCCGCCTCCTCCACCACGAAGGGCTGCATCGTCAGCGGGGCCTGCGGCGCGCGCGGCACCGCCAGCAGCGCGCCCGCGCCGCCGTGCGCCGCCCGCAGGTGCGCCTCCAGCGCCGCGAAGCCCTCCGCGCGGAACTCACAGCGAGAACACGAGTACGCGTCGCTCTCGCTCCCATCACCACCCTCGAGGCCCTCGGGCCCCAGGTCGCCCGTCTCCAATTCACCGCCACTCCCGCTGCTCGGCGGCTCGGGCGGTACCTCAGGTGGTTCGTTCGCTTGCTGCTGCGCGTGGGCACGCTCGTGCGCGAACAGAAAAGCGAGCACGTCGGTGGTGAAGGGACAGTAGGAGCAGGCGTACGGCTTGTCTCTCGCGAGTAGGTCGAGTGGGCGCGGCGGTGGAGGAGGTGGTCGTGCAGGTGGAGCGTGCTCGGCTAGCAGGTGCGCGCGCAGGGCCCGCGGTCCACGGAACCGTCGCGCGCACAGCGGGCACGGTTCGGCAGGTGCCGTGGCTGCAGGCGCGGGTGGAGCGGGGATACCGTGAGTGTTGTGCTTATGCACGCGAAGGAAATATTTGCTGCATAGCTCTTTGTGACAGATGTCACACGTAACGCCACCCAATTGCGTGCCACTTTCTAACGAGATACCGTGCATGCGCTGCATGTGAGTGCGCATGAAGTATTTGTTACATAACTCCTTGTTGCAGATCTCACAGAAACTAGAACCGGAGGAAGAGGCACGCCGCTCGTCGGGAGGTGGTGGTGACGCAGACGGTGGCCTGGGACCTAGGTCGTTTGGTTCGTCCGCTAGCCGTTCGGCTGCAAGCTCGTTCAGCTGCGAGATCATTGTCTGAAGTTTGCGCAGCTCTTCACTAGCAGAGCCCGGCGACGACATGCCACGCTCCTCCACGATTAGATTTAACGGACTCGTTTGTCCATCACGTAGCGCTGCTTCTAATTCGTCCTCACACTCACGTTTGACTTCAGCCATTTCTTCAGGGTCCATCGGAGGTGGTAACGAGTGTGAGCGCGGTGGTGTATCGGGTGGTGGGATCGATAGAGCGGGTGGTGTAGCTAATGGTGTAGTAAGAGGTGTCCCGAGTGGCGTGCCGAGGGGTACCGCAGGCGGTGTAGCTGAAGGTGGAGAGTGATCGTGTATTGGCGATCGCCGAGCAGGTACACCGTGCCGTCGTTCTCGATGCGTGCGGAGGAAGTATTTGTTGCAATATTCTTTGCAGCAAATTTCGCAGAACGCCTCAGGGTTGACTACGCCAAGTCGACGCAGCGCTTCAGGCTGAAAACCAGCCTCGCGTGCTCTTCTCGCGGAATCGGGTGAGAGTCTCCGTGGTGTGCCACCCGATTCCTCGTCGGAGGCGCGGCGCGGTGGTGAGAGCTGCGCGGGTGGCGGTGGTGCCGGTTGTGGCTCGCCACCATCATAAATACCGTGCTTGTTAGCGCGATGAGTCTTCAAAAAGTATTTATTACAGAACTCTTTACAACAAAGGTCGCAGTACGCTTCCGGATTGAATATCCTCGGTGGTTCATGGCGGGGTAGTAGACGGAAGGCGGCAAGAGGGTCAAAGGCGGGTATCGCGAGCTCCCCGAAGGCGAGCGCGCTCTTGTAAATGTCAGCCATCTTGGCGTGAAGGTCGAGCGGCGGAGGCGCAAGATGCTGTGGGGTGGCTCGAGTAGGCGCCGCCTGCTTCCGCCGTTTGCGGCCGGGGCTGCCGCCGCCGCTCTCCAGGTCCAATTCGCGCTTCACCGCCGGCGCGACAGACATCGCGTCACCGCCGCATCTGAAACAGTAGACAACATACACGTTACTGCGTATAAGAACATACCCATATTTGAACACATTAATGTGATAATATTTTCAGATATAAATTGGGCTTATGAGTGTATTCTGAAGACTAGAGACCTTTTGGTTACCCTAAAATATTATGTTACCATCAAATTGCTTTGATAGTATTTCCGGTTTAGAATTCTGCTTGAGCGACGGACTCAAATATTCATACCCACATGAAACAAAAGTTGAAATTGTTGGCATTTATGAATTTGAATTATAAGGAACCGAGACCTGGCTCGCCATGAAACTTAGTATCTGTATTTACGGGCTGAAGTTTCACTAAAACATCTAGTAATCGAACCTGAAGACTACACGTAACAAATCGTAAGGCCTAAACAATGGAAGTAACTTCATGGTGCGTAAATGGGTGAAACTTGAAACTTGGCATATACAGTTGATACCCCTGACGCCCATTACTTTGAAGAATAATGTGGTAAATTATGTGTTAATTTATGTGTTGTTAAATCTAACATTTTTATTCTTATTTGTTAGAAATTTTCAAAATAGTGGGCGCCAGGTGGACTCAATATGTTAAATTTCAAGATTCACCCAAATGCGTATTTCGTGCGGGACCAAAGTTTTAGACATACATTTCGTGGTAGTTCGACGACGGTCTGTGTTGTCCTGCAATGTAGCTGTAGCATCTCTTTGAACCGAAGTGATAAAATATAAACGAAGTTTAAGCGCACATAGACAATAGGATTATAACGTAGATGACCTCATAGACTTCGTTATAGATAAAAATTATATGGATGGCCGTTTATGACCGCGACTTTTAATTAAACTTTTTAATGAGATAACGACAAGTAAAACTGAAGAATTTGGTGGGTACACGGAATAAAGAATACCTACTACAATGGAAGTGTGATACTACCTATTCATAAGGGAAACCGCTGTCGCCAAACTCACACATACAACCAGTTAATAATACATTGCACTACTAGTAAACAATTGTTTTGATTTGTCGCATATCTTCCATACCAAATTAGCCTAAATTATGCATACTGCAAAACGAAAATACCCCTTCCCAGTTCGTGTTAGAGATTTCTTTGCTATAGATAAAAAAAATATTTAGGGCGTTTCGTATTTTGAATCAAACAAACTTTGACTTAAGAAAAACTTCAGATAATCTCTCTCTCTCTCTATACTAAATGTCAGTATATTTTAAGAAAGTTATTTGAAATTTGAAACTCATAACATAAGGTTGGCATTGCCTTGAAGCATTATAAATATTGACCGCAACTAAGCCAGTGCGTGACAAAAACTAATGACATAATTGGTCAATATCGATAGATTTTGAGTCTAAAATGTTAGAGGATTACCAATCGGCGTGTGTAATTTATGATCTACTAGCTATTGCCCGCGGCTTTGCCCGCGTGGAATTCGGTTTCTGTTCCCGCTTCCCATGGGAACCCATACTAAGGATAAATAAAAAATAAGCTATTGCATAATAATATATACTATTCTTTTATTTCTTCGAATAAACATTATTACAGAATGTCATCTTCTTGTTTATCTGCAGTAGGTTCATTTTCGAAATCTTCACTGGATTAGGTACCTCTTCTTTTTTGATAGCGTTGAGTGACAACTATCTAAATAATCCTCTGAATTTGGTAGCTGAAACAATATAGTATTGTATCTTTAAGGATCGGTAGCGTTTTATCATCTGTACCATGGTAAGTGTTCCAATGAGCTATTTAAACTGATTCCACCCTCTCACTCCCTGTCGTGAACAACACGCGCAGGACTTAGGTACCATCCACATACGGTGCAGTCCATACCACCGCGAACCAGGCGGTTCGGTGATTTCTTCCTTTGTCGTAGCTTGGTTCACGCTTAACTGAAAACTGGAAACGCTTGGTGGAGGGCTTCTTTTGGGACCCACCCCAGCTTACTATCAGGCGGTGTGCAGTCAATCAGGTAGACTAAACATAAATATAACAAAGGAGTTCCTATGGGTACCTTTCCACCCCATGATCAGATCCTGAGTACCATTCAACCTCATTCAACCGATGTTATCATCGGAGTTTGTATTATATAAACAAAACAAATGAGCCCAGTCTCGATAGGTTTATCTTAATTCAGTTAGTAGATTTTTTGATATAAAGAAATCGACTTCTGAGAAATATACAGAACATCTATATCTATCTATAGGTACATATAATAAATCTGTAACTGATCGGTGTCTGTACATGGAAGATATATGAGAAAAAAAAAATATTAGGGGACTTTATGAATGTAATAGATGCCAAAACAATGATTTTTAAAATTTTTGTCTGTTTGTCTTTTTGTCTGTTTGTCGGTTTGTCCGTTTGTCTGTTTGTCTATTTGTCCGCAAATCTTTGTGCGCGCTAAAATCAAAAACTACTGGAGGGATTTTGATCAAAATTGGTACGATTATAGTTCATAGTGCTGGGCAACATATAGGCTACTTTTTATACAAGCTGATACCCGCGGCTTCGCCCGCGCTTCGTTTTTAGGTCGTTTTTGGTCATATCTCCGGTTCTACTTAACCAATTACAACCAAACTGCTGACAGTCAACTGATCACAATCGGCTCATTAGAACATGCGATATAGTAAAAAAACGCGAAAATCGACGTCCACGCGGGCGGGGCCGCGGGCAACAGCTAGTAAATAATATAATATAATATGATCTGGATATTGTTGGCATCCGATGGACCGTACCAGTCGCATCTATCCATTTTTTTTTTGATAGCGGTGTAGTTATTATTATATTATTATTCTCTTTATTTCAATATATACATATAAATTACATTTTTAAATATATCTAAAAAAAAATACATTTAAAAATATAAAAAATAGTGCTCCACCGGCGTCGGGTACAGGGACCAAGCCACCGGTGGTTAGGGCTCCAGGGAGAGGAACTTCCTCACAATGCGTGCCGTGTCGAGGAGTACCGCCTTCTGCATCAAGCCCTTGATCCAACTGCCTAACGTGAGCCTCTTGAGATGTTGGTCGAGGCTCTTGGCGATCAGTCCGTGAACTGATACAACTATCGGCACAATAATTGCCGAATCCACATTCCACATGTCGACAACCTCGTGAGCTAAATCCAAATATTTCATTTGTTTTTCTTTTTCAGCTTTCACGAGATTATCGTCATGTGGAATGGTGATGTCGATGATTATTGCG
This sequence comes from Lithosia quadra, assembly GCA_963576445.1. Taxonomy (NCBI): domain Eukaryota; kingdom Metazoa; phylum Arthropoda; class Insecta; order Lepidoptera; family Erebidae; genus Lithosia; species Lithosia quadra. The sequence continues at coordinate 9,164,772 of OY754898.1, forward strand.
CGGCGCTCTGATCGATCTATCACCACTATATCAGGCTTATTGGCTACAATAGTCCTGTCAGTGATGATAGATCGATCCCAATACAACGTGATATGACCATTTTCGAGAACTGGGTCGGGCACATACCTGTAGTACGGTACTTCTGATTCCACAAGTTTGTACTTCAGAGCAAGTTGTTGATGAACGATCCTGGCTACTTGGTTGTGTCTATGCAAGTACTCGCTGTTGGCAAGATGAGAACAACCAGAAATTATATGTCTAAGGGATTCCCCGGGACGGTGGCACGCCCGACAAATGTCAACCGTACCATCCTTTATAATATACTTCCGATAGTTATTCGTCATCACCACTTCGTCCATAATTGCAAAAACAAACCCTTCAGTTTCCCCAAATAGGTCACCGAAGCGTAGCCAAGATACAGATGCTGGTAAATCTATATCAGGCCCATGGAGAGCCCGATAGAAACGTCCATGCAACTCTTTGCTCTTCCATACATCCCTGCGGTCATTAATACTTAGTACCACAGGTTTGCGCCAGTTCTCTTTAGCCAGCGCGAGCGGGGTGAGCCCGTTATCCACCATCACTACATCACGATGCATATCAGCGCCATTGTGTAGGAAGTATTCCCTGAAGTTGTACACCTCACGGTTATGGAGGGACTTGGCATTTAAAAAGCCACGTCCCCCGCATTTCCGCGGTATGTACAACCTCATCACAGATGAACGCGGATGATGCATTCGGTATGCAGTAAGAAGCGTACGAACTCTCCTATCCAGAGCGTCTAGTTCGGTCTGAGTCCACCTGAGTATGCCGAAGGAGTACATTAAGACCGGCATGACCCAACCGTTACAAGCACGCACCTTATTGCCACCCGACAAAAGACTTTTAAGGACTTTCTTCAGGCGACCAAAGAAACGCTCCTGCAACGATTGCTTCATACTGGCCTCTGTAATGCCTAACGCCTGCGACATACCCAAGTATTTATAGGTGTCGATTGCAGAGAGAGACGTGAGTTTTGTGGAATCTGAGAGCTCAACGTCATCAGATTCCAAAATCTCACCTCTCTTCACATGCATGACCGCACATTTGTCCACACCAAAATCCATTCTGATAGAGTTACTAAAGGTTTCGGTAACCTTTAATAACGCTATCAGTTGGGAATTGTTGGGGGCAAATAATTTAAGATCATCCATGTAAAGGAGGTGAGATATTACTCGGCCACCTCTCCGCAATCGATAACCTAACCCTGAACTCTCCAGCATGTGACTGAGAGGGTTCAGTGCATCAGTTACATCCTCCGGTAGGATGGTAACTGTATTCATGGTCTTGATAGGCTCACACGATCGTTCGACATCCCGTATCCAATCACCCTCTGTATGACTGACGGGTATCGACCAGAGATTACGCCAAAATGTATTTGTACTATCATCATCTGGTCGACACAAGTCAGCCACGCTGGAATCAGGTCGCTCCCAATTACGGTAGACCCACCTTTGGTCCCTTTGGAATGTGCGGTTCAGCGAATATCGGTCTACTCTTTTTTTATACCGTCGAATCCTGTTTGCCCACGCATAAACTTTCTGTTTCAGGAAGTCGATGCGCTCTGTGACTCGAGCCATAAAATCTCGAGGCCTTATGTCAGTCCCCGAGAATGCTCGACTCACAAAGCTCATCACTCTGGGGCGTGTATTGCCCGCCTTGAAACAGATTAGCTTTCCAATGAGTGCCCTGGTCTCGGCAATACGGCGCTCAATTCTATATTGCCAAGCCGGCACAGCAGATTTCGGTCGAGTTGCTATTTCACATTTTGGAAATTGCACATTAGCAACTCGACATACTGCGACGGCCGCACAATACAGAATTGAATGTGTATCACCGAGATTTTCGCTATTATCAAAATACTCTGATAATAACGAATCCAGGGCACACACTAGCGCAATGTTTTTTTTATGCATAGGCAAACGCGGTAGGTGAGGTCTATGAGCGGGTGGTATTGATCGATATTCTAGAACAGCACATTCCAATGCGCTCCTTAATTGTTCGTTGTAATCGGTACTTACGTCTATAGCCCCGGTATCCATCACTTCCTCACTAAAGGTCACCGTGTCTGGTTGTCTCACCGTTTGTGAAGAAGGTATGGTACCCGGGCTACTACGTTCATTTATTATTATTATTATAAAAAACCATTTCAAAAATGTTTGTAAATTTGTCTAAGAACTTTAACATAAAATGTAGATCTATATCGATAAAACTGTCATCCAATTTGACTACCTCACTAATTGAATAGCGAAGAATTTTACATAATTTTGAAAATTATATGTGCAATTCAAAACAAGCTTTATTGTTAAGCAGCAAAGGCTGATATTGGTTTAAATTATTATTGAATTTTAATAAAACGGAATTCAATAACATTTGTTAGAAAATCTACTATATCTGTACACACCGGTGGTATGAAACACCTCCGTTCTTGATATTTCTTTTCCTACTATCATTTTAACATTGTAATATTGCACAATAAGGCATATTTGCTATAATTTATTATTAAAAGAAGCTGCCGCAAGACGACCATCTAAAATGTCATGTTAGACATGACTAAGCGTCAAAATTTTAAATTTTTACTATTATACGCATAGCTACGCGTACCAGTGGCACGCGTACCACGCCCACATACCATTTCTACTTACTTGTCTTTTCTGTGGGTGGGTATGTCATTCGAAATATTGGAACCGTTTCTTTAATTTTTATTGTTTCTTATGTTTCGCTGCTTATTTTTTATTATTATTTCAACTTACACAACATTATTCGGTAATAGTAAATTCTTATTATTAATGAAATATTTCCTTCACTATAAAAAAATGTTTGTGAAAAAGAACATTACTATTAGTAATAAATTAATATAATGTAAATATCTGTTTACCTATAATAATTGTACCTACAAATAATATTTATGTAGTAGTACGACAGGTGAGTGTTTTGTTGTTTATTGACATGTCCTATTTACTACTTAGTCACATTTGCGGTTACGATAACTGTTGTTTTCAGAGCACAACAAATCACTATTTATTTTTACTGAAGTATTATTATGAGGTTACAGCGTTCTAATTAACGTAACGATTATAAACTAGCCGCAACTAACCACGAATTAAAAATTGAAATCTATTTTATAAATTAATTATCTTATTTTTAACTTAACCTCACAATATAAATACTTAGAACGGTATTTATTACATAAAATTAAAATCTGTATAGTAGACTTGTGTACATAATATAGTAGATAATTATGTTCAAAGTCGCCGAGCTTAAACATATTTTCAAAATATATTACAAATAGTGAAATTTCTTTTAACAATAAAAAGAAATGTTAATTATTGAAAGAAAATAATAATTGTCTTCTTAATAAATTTCGTATTATTAAGTGGCCTTACAAGATCTACATCTTATGGTGATCTTGTCTTGGACATAATATATATCTACCTATTAAACATAATACAATCAGGTAATCATCAATCGATCAAGACGTTCACAAATATTAAAAAACAATAAAAAGCTATTAAGCCTTTCGTATTATTAAATGGCCTTACAATTAGGAAAATTAGTGATTTTTCTATTTTTGTTACACTATTTTAAAATAATATAATTTATTATAATTCAAGACAAAAGACGACTATTGAATCTACCCTTACATAGGTGCTGAAAAGCAACCGTAAAAAAAAAAAGTAAACATTTGTTATTAAATCAGATCACTTCCATACAAGATTCCAATAAGAAGCCTGTCTCACCTACTGTTATCCTGCCGAAGATCTATAGCCTCCATTATAAGCACTTAGTTCTAACCACCATAATAAAACAAGCACTTAAAAGCACCTCACGCACTTTCAATCAACATAACAAAACATTCTCAGAAATGTCAACAAAAGCACTCAAGTGCAATCGCACGCTTTTTTCTGCAATCGCTCGCTTTTTACTGCAATTTCGTCTTCACAATTTCTGGCGTGTGATCGCGTGCGCGTGCGCTCAAAACTGATGTTTTAGGTAAAAACGCGTGCCGTGTATTTCTTTTTTTTTTTGTTAGAATATAGCAAAAACAGTGTTCCCCACCCGGCCACCCTTGGTCGAGTCGATTATTTGACAAGGGGCCGGTGCATTACTCTATAGGGAGGGCTTACATGCCGAAGTTTTAGTTTTATTGAATTGCAGAAAATAATCTAATATTTTGAATGAAATTGAATGAAATTTTTAAGCAATAGCATGCTAACTATTCCCACTGATTTTCTGATCGAAAAAAATGATTACCCAGGACAGGACTTGAACCCGTGACCAGTCCCTTACAGGGGGAATGCTCTGACCAACTGAGCTACCTGGACCCATCCTAGTATTTTCAGACAAAGCAGCCTCAGATACAACCGATTATCACGCTAACAAGACGATAATGAACCTTTATTCCTGTGTCTGCAGCTTTAGCTTACCATGGAGTAATGCCCTATTGAATTCTTTTTTTTTTCAGTAACACGTTAATAGAATAATAAAGTTTTTGGCTGGTGTTAAGTTTTTAACTACATACAACTGAAGATTCTTTAGTTATAGTCAAACCAAAACCACAAGGAAAAAAAATGTCAACAACAACAACAACTATAAAATCTATTAAAAACAATTGCCCTGCCACGCCATGTGAACCACCTCTAATAGCAAATAATACACATCGCTTTCCGAAAATTTGGAAACACTATCATAAGGGCGATTCCGATCAAACAAGCTCCGTCCCTTTCACTCCAAAACTGATCCCCTATTTTTCTCCCTCTCTAAAAATACATCTCTCCCTCTCTGCTATGATATATTACGTGATCATTAATATTATGGACTTATAAAATTTAGTATCTATCAAATTTTTTTGAGTAATTTAAAATAACAACACAATTTTTATGTTAGTTTTTTTTAATATAATTTTTCATTCTTTTAAATACTTAGTGTATAGGGGCCCCATCAAAGGCTTTGGGGCCCACACCAAGCTCACCTGCAAGCTGGTACACCTGCTGATTAACGGATGAGGCTCTAGCGATGGCGAGGTTGGGCAGACGGCAGTTTCTCCCGTATAATACCTACACATTAGGAAGAGAAACAAAAGGAGATGATCATGATGATGAAAGAATTCATCCAGATGTCCAAATCGTGATAAGAAGAGCAACCCATGTGAGGGTAACGGGTTCGAGTCTCGCTTATAAATCCATCTGTGGAAAGACAAGCTGTTGCCTGCAACTTTACCATGCGGAATTCTAATCCAGTGTCCTGAATCCATTTAAAAAGATTACCTACTGATATTCTAGTGAGTCTATGATAGCACCTGTTCTTATTATCTAATCTGCCGAATTCATGCTCGAGTAGCTATCGCTCACAGACATAAAACCCCATACCAATGACCCAAAGTAATATAAATACTTCTAATCAGTCGGCTATCTCCCAACATTTTAAACCACCCTACCAAAAAAACATGATAAAGCCGAATCTAATCAAAATAAAAACGCTACCTTAGCCTTATATTAAAAAAAAGTGAACCACAGAGTTATTTAATTTTTTTAACAAAATACGCGCGCAAAGTTCAGACGAGTACTATTTTGACATAAACAACCGCGTCCGCTTTTTCATCGCATTTTTTTACAAGAAAAGTTAAAAGTTTTATATTAAAAGTCAAAAAACAAGTTTAATTAGTTGGAGAAAGTGGATGGGCCGACATCAATTTAGCTTATTAAAGTGTTATTGTACAATGAGATGGCTACTTTCTTGTTTCCGTGTAGACATTTGTGACCACATGAACACGCACTCACTGCCTATTATTACATGACTTATTGAAACAATACGTGAAGCATCGATTTATAAAAAAACTGTCGCAAAAATGGCGATGGCTAACTATGTGTAAATAAATCTTGGGTTGTGTAATGTATCACCTAAATTTGAGCGCATGGCCCACCTGATGGGAAGCGGTCACCGTGGCCTATGGACGTGTGCAACACCAGGGGCATCACACTTGCGCTGCCGACCCTGTAAAAACCTTCTAATGCTAGGGAAAACCACAGCAGGGTGATCTCCCTGCTGTGGTTTTCCCTAGCGTCCACAGCCTAAGCGTGCGCGGAATAAGATTCCTCTAATACCTCACAGGACGCACTTTTAAACAGTAGGTAGGTATAGGTCATAGACTTAGGAAAAGTATGGACGGAGTGCCTAGAGTAACTAGTCTGTGTCAAAAAATGGCGGGCATCAATCATTGTGTGAGTAAATTGTAGGGATGCGAGGTTTTACCTAAATTTCCCCATTTTTTATTATTTTAGTTGAGGAATAGGGAGAATTATTTGGTGAATTTTAAAATATATAAATGAACAATCATTAAAGGTGATTCGTGCATTATTATTAAAAATATTATTTTATCATAAATTAATGAAAATAATATTTTAGTTATTTTTTACATTATTTTTTTCATTATACCTATATAAAAAAAACTTACATGGATGGTAACCGTGGGGAATATTCACACGATTAAACTAGGTACCTAATTAACAAAAAAAGTTAAAAAATCGAATCGAATCGAAAAAGTTAAGGAATCGCAAAAATACAAATTACAAATTGTAACTTATTAGTTACAATTTGTATTTTTGCGATTCCTAATCCCATGTATTTATAAAAAAGAAGTTAAATCACTACGGTTATCACTACTAATAAATAGTTTATGCTATTTCATCATAAAGTCACACAATTTACAGATTTCCCCAAAATATGGGGAAATTTGCACACTTTTATGTTGGGATCACTGGTTTTGTACCGAACAATTGAAATTTGTTTTGAAATATTGAATGAACATTTATGTATAATTATTAGATAAACATTAAGTGATTGAAATATTGATTAACCTGTGAAATGTGATCCCTGGATTTATTTTCGTCCTGTCACTACGGTTTTTACACCATTTCACTGCACAAGACATGTTGTATTTGATTTTTTTTTCTTCCCGCTTAAACTGACAGATCGACCGATTCGGCCGACGTTTGCCGCGAAGTGGCTGACTATGATGTGAGAATGTGCGTGGCGACTGTATACGTATACGAAAGTTGACTGACTATGCAGCGTCACTTTTTTGTTCCCATGGCTCCGTCCATAGTTATTCCTAGGTCCATGGTATAGGTACTCAATATGATGAAAGAATTTCTCAACTGTCGAGAATTAAGTAACTGTGTAACAATTATGGCGAATTTGATAATAATTGCGAACTCGTGATGATTGTGTCTCCTGTAAAGGCCAAACACGTGGCGAAGTTTCGCTTCTTGCGGGCAAAGTTGCACATTACAGGCTTCAAAATACCAACCAACTGGTTAGCGAACTCTTTACTGAAAGTTGCGATTTTAAAATAACTTTCTTCGTGATTTTTCATAATTTCATAATCATTTATTTGTGGAACATAGGTCAAGGGTTTCATAATCTATGTCTATACTTCTATACTAATAAAGGGTTTGTTTGTGTGGTTGAACGCGCTAATCTCAGGAACTACTGGTTCGAATTGAATCTTTTTGAGTTGTATAGCTCATTTATCGAGGAAGGCTATAGGCTATATATCATCACGCTACTGCCCAGGAGAGCAGAGTAGTGATCATATACGTCGACGAATCGGGTAAATTTCCATACATACTTAATTCTAAAACTCAGAAATTACGGACATAATATTATATGGGTGAAATAAGTGCCACGGGGATGAAGTATATCACGGGCGAAGCCGCGGGGAACAGTTAGTTATGTTATAATACTCGGATACCACATTGAGTGAGGTACGACTATATATATAATAGCTTTCATCACAGGTTTGCAAAAGAAAGTTTCATCTATATTTGACCATCTTTGACCATATTCTGCCAATGTTTGTGCATATTTTCGCATCTTCTGCTGACTTTTGAGCATATTTCATCCATTTATCATGCATTTGCGTGCAACAACCTTTTTATCACCCGATCCGTAGCCATATGCGATATTATCAACATCTTAAGTACTCTGTCTACCTTTTCTGTCGAAGATAGCTCCATTGCCTGACCTGGACACCGAACCCAGTATTTATGTCAAAAGTGGGACATTAAGATACTGACCCGTCAATCGACACGATGGACTAGCCTCGCCTATGACCTATTTTCGTAAAAGATTCGCTATTGTAGTTCACGGTCTTCTGTACTAATATTATAAAAAGGAAAGATTTGTATTTTTGTATGTAACGAATAAACTCAAAAACTACTGAACCGATTTCAATAATTCTTTCACTTATAGAAAGCTACAAATCTGGGAGTAACATAGGCTATAATTTGTTTTCAAAAAATTAAGGAATTCGAAATCCACGCGGGCGGAGCCGCGGGCAACAGCTATATATAATAGACTAGAATGTCGGTTTGCGTTTTTGACTATATCTCATGTTCTACTAAACCGATTTTGATCAAACACGCGTAACATTCTAAGTCTGACCAAGACCTTCCAATTAAAAAAAACCGCATCAAAATCCTTTCGGTAGTTTCTGCGTCCATCGCGCCCAAACAGACAAAACTTTAAGAAAATATTTTCGTATTAAGAGTCGTTCATATAAACTTAGCCCAAATATTTTCTTTATATCTCCAATGTACAAACGCAGTTACTTTACAATTTTATAATTGTATAGTTAGATCTACCTACCCATACACGGTAAGACCGAATTTGGTTGAACGGGCCTAACATACAAGCTGGCTACTAACCCTGCTTAGTGGTTATGGAGTTAGCCTTACGACCGAGAGGATGGACCCGGGTTCGAATCCTGGTTATTACACTACCAAAGTGTAATCCACTCCTAGCACAAGCGATTTAGCTTGGCTGAAGGGGTGAACGGGTATACTATGGATCTACGGGTACTACGGGTCGCGTAGTCGATTACAGCGCAGTGTAAATATTCTGTTATTTGTCTAAAGTTTTCTATGTATAATATGTATGTATTTTAATTTTGTATGTATTTAGAAAAAATGTATTTCAACATGTCCATGTCCTTATTCTAGAACTCATAACACATGCTAATTAAACTTTGCTTACAATGGGTCTAGATAGCGTTATGTAGAATGTCCTAGTAGAATATTTATTTTTAAATAGAACAATCAAACTATGATTTCTACCAACAGTTCTTATTTCAAATTCGAAATTGGAACACAGACAACATGGCGCCTAAATAATTGCAACTATAGGATGATCACAAAACATCGTTCAATTCTACCAACTCAATATTCATTCACAATTTTTTCGAGTCAAGTGCTATATTTTACTGCGGAGTCGTTAACTTTGAAATATCGGTCGCGGGGTGGGGGGTGGTGGGCGAGGGTGGTTGGCAAATAAAATAAAAATAAAGGCCGATTACGGCCGACATTTTATAATGGACGATGAAATGACATGCGGGCGCCGTCGGGGCGCGAGTTACTAGAGACTTCCTAAATGTCAGCGCGCGATTTTTTCGTTATAATTTTAAGCTTTGTTTTGTTGTATGAACTATTTTTTGTTGAAAGATACGAAGGTTTCTTTTGTTAAGCCTGCACTGCGTAAATAGGAATGGATGTTAAAGTTCAAGGTTTTGATGGAAGTTAGTATAGACTAGGTTGGTTTTAAAATACTGGGGTGTACTATGTTTTAGTTGTTCTGACAGTTTAGTATTGAATTATACAAAACTGTACAGTAGTTTGGGATTGTAAATTGTAAAAAAGGAACAGTAGAATAGAAAAAATATAGATTTAAAGTTTTGATTGCATATAAAATTGTAGTTTGTAATTTGTATGTAGCTTTTTGCTTTTGTTGATTACATTGCATTTTTTTTTTGTTTGCTTTTTGCTTCTAGCTATTAGCTATTTGATTTCATTGATAATAAATTAATACTTTAAGTAAGCTATATTTAATTTTCACGCAATTTAGTTAACCTAAACTATAGAAGTTTACTTCGTTATGTCAATAAGAAATAGAAAATAGGTAGGTATAAGTTTATTAGTCAATAATAATGTACATAATTAAAAATATTTAAGTGACATAAGCCGTTTACTTGGAAATAACCTTGGGTACATTATTTCTAGGTAAACGGTGTATCACGTATGTCGCTGTCGTGATCTATACCATTATAAAGTAGCTGTGTCTATACATTGGAGAAAATAAAAAAAAACTTGGATTACGTTACATGAGTGATTCTGGAAAAAAAATATTACTTGCCTGTTTATCGTTTTTCCGCAATGGAAGCAAAACTACTGAAAGGATTTTGATGCAGTTTTTTTCGTTTAAAGGTATTGATTAGCCTTAAAATTTTACACGTGTTTGAATAAAATCGGTTGAGTAGAACCGGAGATAAATAGCCAAAAAACCCGAAAACCGACATCCACGTTGGCGCAGCCGCGGGAATTTTCATGTAGGTAAACTTAGTCTATAGTTTTACATAAAAGTCCTTGGACTTTTGATGCCATGTACCATAGCTTAAACAATTTCTAAGCAATATTATTGTCGCTCAAGTACCAATTATAAATCTGTCGCTTGTATTTACGTAACTTAGAAACAATCAATATTTTAATAGGTTCTGTTCAAGGTGTGGATGTATTGCCATGAGTTCGTTTAATTTAATCCACTGTAATTTTCGTAATTCAATGAAGATTGATTGATTGATGTTAATTTTTCACGCAAAATTGCTTAGTATCACGCTATTGGAGTTTTATTTTACTGCGTATATATTTTTGATTGGGAAAGCATTACCCATACATTGTATAAGGACCCACCAAGTTCTTTGAGCTACGAGCCAACCTCACCTACTGATTTATGAACGAAGGTCCGTCGCAGACTTTCGTCTCGGGGTTGGAGATTAAAACAGCAGTTGTTCCTATAAAAGCCAAGATAATTCAAATCAAAAGCAATACTAGAAAAGTCCCGACTTCAAAGTGCAAGCCTTGGATCCGCTGTATCAGCGATTTCCATTAATCCGAGCTTGGCCTAAGCCCTTACGATACTGTTAAGTTCGTTAAGTTAACTTCATACACTATGAAATGTAGAGTGGAATTCCCTGCCTGAGTCTGTGTTTTCAGAAAGCTATACCTTGGAGTATTCAAGTCACGAATGAATAGGTTCCTTTTAGGCAAGCGTGATTCATCGTAGACCACATCGTCACTTACCATTAGGTGAGATAGAGGTCAAACGTAAGCTTATCATTAATTTTAAAAAAACTTACTAAACCAAAAAAAATGAAGTTCGCACGCCCTCTCCATGGATTTCTGTTCAACATACATGTCACAGCGTATTTATATTCAATCACATTGGGGCGGGCGACAGCCACCCCCGCCAGGTGCCAACCACTGCGCATTTTCGGCTATAATTTTTATAATTGACGCGTGTGACCGACAGGCCGAATTTTAAGCTGCATTGTGAAATTTTAAAATAAATTTTTCGTATATTTTTAATTTTTAGATGTAGATAGAACATGCTGTATATAATAGGTGAAGGACCATAAACAAGATCTTTGGACAACAAAACCAGCTTCACCTGCAAGCCAGTACACCTGCTGAATGAGGGATAAGGCTCTGGCGCCAAGTCAAAGTCAAAGTCAAAAATCATTTATTCTGTATAAGACCATTAAACGCAGCAGATACAAAACGTTAAAATAAAAATATTTAAAACTAGCTGACCCACCCCGGCTTCACCCGTGGCGTATTTCGAACCCCGATGCACCCTTTTTAACTCACATAATATGCTCATAATTTATCAGTTTTTCTAAAATACACTCGAGAGCAATGAATCCGGGTCACTTAAAGAATGTTAAAAATCTCGGAAACTAAAAATGATAGGTTAATGCAATAAATTGTATTTAATAGACAATGTAATACTCCTTAAATGAAAGTAAAAAAAATATGAGTCACCATACATTTTATTAACACAAAATTACATAAAGAAAAAAACTGCTGATCTCTCCTTAAAACAAAAATAGGAAACATGAAATTTTTGAACTTTATTACGATTTTCTTGAATTTTAATACTTCGTATTGCCTCCTCGTGCTTCCATTACTGCGTTTACGCGGTTTGGCATGCTGTACACCAAGTTCCTTATACGATTTTGGGGAATATTCTCCCATTCCTCTGTGAGAGCAATTTTGAGCTCACGAAGCGTGATTGGGGGAGGGTTTCGTTGTTTTCTCATCTCTTGAAGGTAGTCATTCACAATCCTACCTGTATGAGGTCGGGCATTGTCATGCATAAATATAGCATCCTCACCTAAATTGACCATAAATGGACCAACGTGATCATTGAGGATTTCTTCCACATATCTTACGCTAGTTAAAGAGCCGTTTTCTATGATCACCAGCTCTGTGCGACTTTCAGAAGAAATTCCGGCCCACACAAGTACAGACCCACCACCGTAGGCTACTTTTTCTTCGATGCATGCTTGCTTGAATCTTTCCCCTGGTCTTCAATACACTCTGTGTCTTCCATCGTGCTTGTAGAGCATAAATTTTGATTCGTCGGAGAACATAACTTTTGACCAATCTTCAATACTCCAATTTACGTGGCTCTGGGCATATCTTAGTCTCGAAATACGATGCCCACGCTCCAGTTTAGGGCCGTTTGCAGGTCTAAGGGGTTTTAAGTTAGATTCAGCAAGCCGACGTCTTACTGTCCATGCACTTGGGTTACTTCCTCCGAGGCGTCGAAACTGATTGGTGAGTTCAGTTCCTGTGAGAAAGCGATTTCGAAGCATGGTGTTCACCAAGTATCGGTCTTCTCGTGCTGTGGTACACCTGGTTCTGCCCGTTCCTGGTCTGCGTAGGTTAGAACCAGTTTCTTCGTAACGTCGGAGAACTCTTTGTACTGTTGACAGCGACACACCGACAGTCCTGGCTGTATCGCGCTGACTCCGGCCGGTTTCCAGCATTGTAAGTATTCTGGTGCATTCTTCAGGCGTAAGCGACATAATTTCAGCTTGAATAATGAATATAGAGCACTATCAACATGGTTTATGTACCCACATAAATGACAGATTACAAACAAAAGCAAAACCAAATGCTGTAATTTCGTAGTTCCATCTTCGAAAGTGGCCCTTTTTCAAATTTGATTTTTTTATGATATAACTTTACAATAACTAAGAAGTTTTAATACCTTCATTTAAGGAGTATTACATTGTCTATTAAATACAATTTATTGCATTAACCTAGCATTTTTAGTTTCCGAGATTTTTAGGATTCTTTAAGTGACCCGGATTCATTGCTCTCGAGTGTATATGTGTATCTACCGGAATTGTTCACATTAATGATTATTGCTCCGCTCCCTTGGGCAGTAGCGTGATGATATTCAGCCTATGACATTCACGGATAATGTGGCTTTCTATTGGTGAAATAATTTTTAAAATCGGTTCCGTAGATCCTGAGATTACCCCTTACAATTTAACAAATATACAAACACACAAACTTTACTTCTTTATAATATCAGTAAAGAAGATTAGTATAGACTAGTCAGCAAATGGGCCACCGCACCGGTTCGAAACGCGGCCCAGACCTGAGAAGACTCCGGCAAGAAAATCAGCGGGCTGTTGTTTTTTTTTCAGCAGCAGCAGGCTTTCCTTTCGAAGTTGGAGGGTCAGATGTTAGTCGCTCCCGTAAAAGTCAACTAAAATAAATTATAGAAAAGAGGAACTCGTGAAGTGTGTGTCACCTCCTCTTCTTAGACCACGGTTACCGCTTCCCATCAGGTAGGCCGTGTGCTTGTCTGCCACCTAAATTGCATAAAACGGTCACCATGGCCTACTGACGTCGCGCTGCCGACCCTGGTGCGGGGGGGGGCAGTTTAAGGAATTTGGGGAGGATTGGAGGCGGGATTGGGAAGATGGAGGGGTTGGGGGATAGTTGAGCTCTGGCTACTCTACTTACCGCCGCCGGTAACACAGCACGATGGTTATGATTATGGGGCGGTGTTCTGTAGGGCGGAGGTACTATCCCAGTCGGTCTGCTCAATACGGAAGGGAGATACCGTCATGTCCTACCTCCGTAAATAGATTCGTATGGCAACCAGAGTCGGCTTAACGTGCTCTCCGAGGCACGGAGCGGTTTGGATTAGATTGATTTTATAAATCGATAGTAGAAGATAGACTAAAAACTAAAATGGATTTTGAATAATAAGATTATAAACGGATGGTTGGACTAGTCTCACACGGATTCCTCACAAGTGTAGTATTCTAATTATACTCTGTCTAATTTAGGACGATAAAAATGACAGTTCATGTCTATGAAGTATCGTATTTTTTTATACAAAATTATATCTACCCCTAAAATTATGGTAATACATAGACAAGCCCCGCCCACTTGTCATAGTGAAGCGTCTTGCAAAGAAAATAGCACAACTGGACGAACACAAATGAATCGAATGAATCGAATTTAAAATAATTAATTAAAATTATTAAGTATTTATACTATTAAGTAATTATGATACGAAACACAAATACTGTACCATAAAACTTCTCTTTTGTCATTCTGAAGTAAGTTAACTAAAATAATAAAAAATAAAAAGTTTTTGTGTTTTTGTAAATATCGATTCCATATTCTACGGGAACGATAATCGAAAATCGAAAGATTCATTTTCGATTATACTATTTGGGCTACCCTACTTGGAGCTGTCATTATTATCATCCTACATTAGACAAAGTTTAAGTAGATATTAGCTCAATTAAAGTTGGTTATTTTAAAGAAGCCATGTTTTATATTCTTACACAATACAAGTAAACTAGCCGCAAGGTGTAAATGTTATTTGTATTAATAATTTATTCTCCGTAGATACAATCTCATTGTAGATATACTTGTTTAGAAATCTCCGCTTTCATTCTCGTTAGACATAATTTTTTTTAAGCTTAGGCGACAGTGGCAGAAAACACGCGGCCCAACTAATGGCTTACCTTCTTACCAACCGCTCAAACGGTCAAACGGATATGACAGAGATTTGGTATAGGGATAGATTTTTGTCTGTGCAGAAGCACAGAACTCTCCTAATCCGTTTCCCTAATTCCCCCCGCCAACTTATCCAGGATCGGTAGTGCGAGTGTAACACCCCTGATGTTGCACACGTCCATAGGCCACGGTGACCGCTTCCCATCAGGTGGGCCGTGTGCTTGTCTGCCACCTACGTAGTATATAAAAAATTAGTAAGATAAGAAGAAGAAAACAAAAGTTAATAATCAGTAGATTAATTTTTATGTGGCAGACAAGCACATATCCCAGCTGATGGGAAGCGGTCACCTTGGCCTATAGACGTGTGCAACACCAGGAGCGTCACAGTCGCGTCATTGACCCTATAAAACCCTTCTAATGCCCTTCTTGAAGGACCCCATTATTGTAGACGCTAGGGAAAATCACAGTAGTAGTAGTAGTTAAAGACACCGTAGGTATCTTTAAAAATATCACCCAGATTCATAACTCCTTACATAAAAGAAACGTTGAACAAAAAAACAGAGAATTCCAAAACATTCTTAAACTATTACGCAGTAAGTACATAGTCAATAACAATATCACGGAAAACAATAGTTGTGAACAAGCAATGGAGTGTAAAATGTGTTTTCATTCGTGTCAGTATTGTTGGCGACCCTTTCATAATGTACGCGGGACCGGGACACTGGTCCGTGAACTTTACAAGACATTGTAATAATGGACATCAGTCTTTCCTTTGTAGTTGTGCTTGTGTTCAACGTCATCCTCAACTTGTGGGGTAGGCAGAGGGGTTGGTTAATTTTTTTTTTATGTCGGTCACGTCAACATGACTTCACCTCGCCTGATGGTAAGCTGAGGCAAAGTCTCTAGAATGGGAGTCACCATTGCAAACAGCGATAGTGCCATAATGGTGGCTCTCAGCTTGACGGCCTCATCAAATGCTTTTTCACGCCCCGCTTAAAGGACCCGGGACTGTATGAGGAAGGAAACACGTGATATCTATCTATACTAATATTATAAAGAAGTAAAGTTTGTGTGTTTGTATATTTGTTAAATTGTATGGGATCTATTAAACCGATTTTAAAAATTCTTTTACCAATAGAAAGCCACATTATCCGTGAATGTCAAAGGCTGAATAACATCACGCTACTGCCCAAGGGAGCGGAGCAATAATCATAAATGTGAACAATTCCGGTAGATTCACATACATTTTAGGAAAATTGATAAATTATGAGCATATTATGTGAGTTAAAAAGGGTGCATCGGGGTTCGAAATACGCCACGGGTGAAGCCGGGGTAGGTCAGCTAGTGTACTTTATAAAATTGTAAATGAGCTGTCTGAATGGAACTTTACAGAAAGTTAAGTTTCCATTTAGTTCCATCAATGTAACCTTAATGTAATTAGTTTGAATAGACCGTTTTTTTATGTTAAACACGTCAATATTACTCTCCCTCGCCTAATGGTAAGCTAAAGTAAGGTAAAAGTAAAGAAAGTAAAAAAGGTCTATACATTAGACATATTTAAAAAACACCTAGGGTTAAGTTAAGTTTACTATTCTGAGAACACAATTTTTTTTTATTCTTTTCTGTTTGTCTGTTTGTTTGCAATGAACACAAAAACTGCTTAATGGATTTTGATGCGGGTTTTTATTATTTAAAAGGTCTTGATAAAACTTAAAATCTACCATATATTTGATTTTTATTGGTTAAGAAGAACCGGAGATATGGTCCAAAAGTATGTACCTACCTACGTTTATTAACAACTTCTACGACGTAGCGGTGGGCGGTAACTCGGTATGTTGTGATTCAACTGCTAAGTCAGAGAGCACAGGTTCGATTCTCACTCAGTGTAAATACAAGCTTAAGAAATCAGCAGTATCTACTTCAAACCGAGTACCATTGAAAGGAAATCGCTGTTAAAACGACCTTTTAAACGACAGTTATTCTTTCGGATGTGACGTCACAAAATCCAGTAATCCTGAATGACAAAGTTAGGCGGCCTCGACTATATATATCTAAATAGCCAAGGACGCACGGCCGGTTCACACGACACGACTTTATACGACGAAGGCCGAATTGTCTGTATGTGATGTGAAACCATTTCAAAAAAATAACGATATAAAATAGAATTATTTATAATGGTAATGTAGCAACCCATTAATGTCCCACTGCTGGGTACGGGTCTCCTCTCCTCTAACGAGAGAGCTGAGAGGGCTTAGACCATAATCCACACACGCTGGCCTAATGCGGGTTGGTGTATAGGATATATTGATGTCCTAAGAATTTCTTCTAGGACATGTGGGTTTTCTCACGATGTTTTTCCTTCACTGTTAGCAGATGGTAAATCATCACATATAAATCCCACAAAGTAAAATTCACATTGGTACTGTCCGGCCGGATTCGAACTCGATACCTCCGAGAAGAGGCCGCGTCCTTATCCATTCAGCTACCACCGCTTCTATAGGATTATAGAATTCTCTCGCAATTTCCCCAATCTCCTCAACCCTCGCCCTCCAGGATCGGCAGCGCGAGTGTGACGCCCCTGGTGTTGCACACTTCCATAGCTCACGGTGACTACTTTCCATCAGGTGGGCCGTATGCTTATCTGCTACCTATTTGGTATAAAAAAATTGATTTTATTTTATTACCTTATTTATCATCATCGCTGTGTTAGTCCCTTTTAAAGCTTGGGCTATAGAGACTTGACATTCTCTTGATGAAAATTGGCGTTTGCGGGAGCGATGGCCATCTAACTTTTTCTACTAGGTCGTACAATTTGAAGGCACAAATTTGCCACAAATTGGACCGGGTAGGTACCACCGTGCACCTTGAGAAAAACCCTCCATAATAATCTAACCCCGGTTGGATTGCGTTCAGGGTTCAGCAAGTGAGTATAGCCGGGCCTTGACCAGTGGACCAGTGGGTATTGGCGTAGACTAAATCAATATCATCTGCGCTTTGTCACGCAGTGCTGCGACGACAATCACCTCTTTTTTCATGAGCTCGTCAAGTTGAGGACCATATTGACCGTCCATATTGACGATTCATATAAAAAGTGTTAGTTTATTCAGTATAAGTCTGCCGTAGGGACTTGTCGCAAAGTCGCCCATCTGAACTCGCCATTAAAGATAAAATCGGGCGACGTCGCGCCGGAAACCTAGCTAACATGCAATATATGTATGTATGTACATACTCGTTCATACACGGCGTGTCGCGTCGACAACGTCGTATTGATTTTGTGTGGAAAAAAATGGTTTTTTATCTTCATACTTAGTTTTAAAGATAGCGAGTGATAAGCCAAATTAAAAATGTAGTAAATTATTCATCGATTACGCTTTATCGAATATTAGTCGAAGTTTGGACTCGATTTCATGTAGGTTATCGCGATAGTGTTCTATACACTTCTAGACTAATTTCAATTATTTATTTTTCTTGTTTTTTTTTCGAGTTAATAGGGCCAAGCGATCAAAAAAATGGATGGTCCAAAAACTTCGTGAAAGTTTGTGAGTATGGATGGATGTATGAATGTTTGTTACTCTTTCACGCAAAAACGGCTGAACGGATCTATATGTTTGGCACAGAGATTATGGTCTGAAATAAAATATAGTTACAAACATACACACATACTATAAACATACTTTTATCCCGGGAATAGATTCGCATGGGTTACGGGAACGGAATTAGAATTTAGGTAAAAGCTAGTGATTATTATACGTAAACGGGACTTAACGCGATACACGTTAAAGGTAACATACCTTTGGATGCCTGACGTTTCGACCAGGTTACACCGGCCTCCATCAGGATCAGGCATCCAAAGGTATGTATATACCTTTAACGTGTATCGCGTTAATTCCCGTTTACGTATAATAGTTATGGAACGCGAAAGTTTAAAAGTTAAAAAAGCTAGTGATCTCTACATTTTTTTCTTTCATCGTGCTAGATCTACCCGTTCCTGAGAAACTTGGCGGTGATACACGGACAGCTAGACAGACAGACGGATTTCAATGCGGTTTTTTGTTTAAAAGGTCTTGTTTAGACTTAAAATCTTACAAATGTTTGATCACAATCGGTTTAGTAGACTCAGAGATATTCCGGTGATTCATCAGCAGGGGGCGCGGGTTCGATTCCCGCTCAGTGCAAATATTTGTATGCATGAATATGTCTATTTGCATTGGTCTGGGTGTTTCTATGTATAATAAGTATGTATTTACAAAAAAAAAAAAAATATAAGTATGTTTATCAGCATTCTATCAGCATTCTAGAACCCATAACACAAGCTAGTTAAACTATGCTTACTTTGGGTCTAGAGGGCGCTGTGTAGAATGTCGTAGAATATTTATTTATTTATTATTTATTCATCGTAGACCACATCGTCACTTACCATCAGGAGAAATAGTGGTCAAACGTAAGCCTATCCTGAGTAAAAAAAAACGCGAAATCCGACGTCCACGCGAGTGGAGCCACGGGCATAGTATTAGGTTAGTATTTCATGAAATTCCATGGCACACACCAATGACTTTTCGATGCTTTTCGAAGTTATGTGTGTATTTATCGCAAGTTTATAAGTGCTCGGTTAATGGCAATAGGCTCGCCACCTATTACATTGGGACCTAAACATAAACTGGCGAAATATGGGTGCTAGCACCTCTGCCTACCCCTTCGGGGATATAGGCGTGAGTTTATGTTATGTTATGTTCATGAAATTTTGGTTAGCTCTGAATTTTGGAAAGATCGACAACTATAACATAGGACTGATGGGGATTGCCCGCCATGCGTGGCCCCATACCATTTAATATTAAAGTTCTTAAAAGGGCCATGTGTGTCAGACTCACGTCCTCCCGTACGCCTCCCAGAGGACTGGGGATTTTCCTCACAGAAGGGCAGATTTTAATGACAAGACAAATGTACCTTTTAAAGTTTTTACGTGTAGGTACATACGTGTATACACTGCTTCATTGATCAGGTCAAGTCCTAGGTTCGATGCCCGAGACATTATCAGTTGTCCTCGCCTCCTCTTACTTGGGACTCTGCCCATATACCAAATAGCAGTCACCCCCGTAAAATCCAAGGCCCTCGGGTTCTATGATACAGTCGGCATCAAAGGTCTATGATCATTTTCGTAGGTAGTAGGTACCTACCTATCTCATAAATATGTTATGAGTTGCAAATGTGACATTATTCCAGAATTTAAAAGCAAACCTATCGTGTAATGGGACGGTCTATTCAAGCCTGAAGCGCTTATATATTTGATTAAATATTTTATTTACGACTAGCTTATGCCCGCGGCTTCGCCCATGCGGTGGTCGGTTATCGTTTTTGGTCATATCTCCGGTTATATGTCCACTGCTGGACATAGGCCTCTTCCAATGTACGCCATACCACCCGATTCTCCGCCTTCCGCATCCAGTCCATTCCAGCTACCTTTTCAGGTCGTCGGTCTATCTGGCTACTCTACTCTAAAAATTGCAATCAAACATTATAGGAGATTTGATCTGATCAAGACCTTTCTAATAAAATAAACCGCTTCAAAATCCGTTCAGTATTTTTTGCGTCCTTCGATATGAATTCCATAAAAAATATTCGTGCGTTTGATTTAACTTAATCCAAGTGTTTTTTTTTTAATATCTTCCATTTTATAT
This sequence comes from Lithosia quadra, assembly GCA_963576445.1. Classification (NCBI taxonomy): domain Eukaryota; kingdom Metazoa; phylum Arthropoda; class Insecta; order Lepidoptera; family Erebidae; genus Lithosia; species Lithosia quadra. The sequence continues at coordinate 9,185,371 of OY754898.1, forward strand.
AATCGTACCTATATAGAAAAAAGAAAGTAGATAGAAACACCCAAACAGACAGACATAGTCATACATACAAATTTTCACACTGAGCGGGAATCGAACCCCCTATCTTAACAGTTTACTATTATAATATTTTCGATATCATCATCAACTCCCTCATATCAGCCTAAAAACAATGGATACCTAATATTTAGGAATCTGACACTACACGCCATAGGTTATAAAAGGTTTTCATATCATTGTATTAGGTTGACTGTCCGAAATCATACCACCCTGCCCACCCCCAAACAAACACAAACGTATATTAATCTAATCACACTACGTTTCACCAAGAATGTGTGAGTACGTCTTTAATAATATCTGGGGGGAGTTCACCCTAAGGGAGGCGTGGGGGCCCCCATCCTTATACTAGTGAAAAAATATATATCCTAAGGAAAACAATATTATAAATTGGACGGCTCGTATGTGTGCGCGCTCTGAAGAAACGGCAATGTATTTCTTCACATGTCTTTTTATTCCATTTTACTTTATTTTATTCCGCATGTGATGTAGTATTTTTTTTTTTCACTTTTATTATATTTTCGTTTGACGCAGAAAGGATGACAATGTCGGTGAATCGAATTTTGCGAGCGTTACGTTTGTGTCGCGCTTCCAAATTAACATTTCGCCTTAAAATATGCTTTTCTCGCTCGAATATTACGTATTCTGGGAATAACAAGAATAAGTTATATGTAGAAATGATTTTGAGTAACAATTGTGTACGATTACATAGAAACGGGAATTTTGTACTAGATGATAAAAGATCGCGAGATGGCGGAACACATTTTATAGTTACCTACCTTTTTTTTCGTGCAGAAATCTCCACGGAAGGAGTATGCCAAGATCGTAGCAAGTGGAAAGATGTCTCTGCCTACCCCAATGGAAAAAAGGCGTGGTTTGTATGTAGGTCAAAGTCAAAGTCAAAAATCATTTATTCCGTATAGACCATTAAATGCGGAACTTACAAAACGTCAAAATCAAAAATATTTAAAGCTAGAAGTAAATGGACTTTTGGTTGGTTTTTTTTTTGGTCTATTTACAACAATTGCCTTAGTCTAGATACAATGTTATTTTGAGTAACATAGTTGAGTGAACAGTTCATTTCCAAGCTTCTTTATCATCCAAATAATCTTGAGCTTTTTGGGAGAGTTTTCTTTTAACAACATTTTTAAATTTACTTACATGTAAATCTCTAATTTCGCTTGGGAGTTTGTTATAAAAGCTTACATACAGTAACCCCGGAAAGAATTACAATTTTTTTGGCGCCTACTATCACAGGCTACAAGATTGTTTTTGTGCCTGGTATTTATATTGTGCCTATCACAAAGTCTTGGAAATTGTGAAATTTTGAAACACATTTTATTGTTAACTACTTTTTTTCGTGCGGAAATCTCAACGGAAGGATGCCAAGATTGTAGCAAGTGGAAAGATGTCTCTGCCTACCCCAATGAGAAAAAGGCGTGGTTTGTATGTAGGTCAAAGTCAAAGTCAAAGTCAAAAATCATTTATTTCGTATAGACCATTAAATGCGGCACTTACAAAACGTCTAAATCAAAAATATTTAAAACTAGAAGCAAGTGGACCACCGCACCGGTTCGAAACGCGGCCCAGAACTGAGAAGACTCCGGCAAGAAACTCAGCGGGCTGTTTTTTTTTTGTCTATTTACAATAATTTCCTTAGCCTAGCTAGATACAGTTATTATAGTACGGGAGGTAGCGTTAATTTTTTTTGGCAAGCGATAGCGAGTTGATATTCTCCACGATAATAGATCTTTATTGATACATACCAGAATTGACCGTCAGAACCCGCACCCGCGAAGGAGTCGAAGGTGACACCATGGTAAAGTTGTCAAAAAAAATTACGCTCCGAGCAATTATTTGCCACGTGAAACTTTATATGGTGATTCCTGAGGTCATTTTCAACTGAGAAATAACCGTCAGATGTGGTTTAGAGTAGTGGTTATACGTCAGTCGCGTATATATTAGACCAGTGCCGATAGTCTTTGAGACAAAATAAATTTATAGTAGGATGAAACCTGTTGGAAAAGGATCAGAATATAACAAAAATGAAAGGAAAAATAAATTACGGGTGATCTGAGGTCGGGAAGTGGGGAGGGGGGTGAGTTTTAAGGGTAAAAACGGTTTATCTCGATTTCCGGCAAAACTACAAGTCCTATGGAAAAAAGTTAAATGACAAAGTTGTAGGTAATAAAGAGACCTACAACTTTTCATTTACACTTTTTTCACATAACCTCAAAATGTATGGGAAAAATTCAAATAATCAAGTTTTTGGTTTTTTATTTTTATCTTAAGCAAAACAAATTTGTTTTCCACGAAATTTGGTGAAAACTTAGCTTTTTATGTCCTACAGACACTGTATTTTTTTTGATTTGAAATACTCTTTTTTTCAGCTTATTTTGATTAAATATCGAAAAACCACCCTAATTTTCAATCGAAAATTCTCACGTCAAAATATCAATTTTTTAAAAAAAGTCAGAGAGTTTTTTGTTCTCTGAAATCTCTTCTTTCTGATAATGTAAAAATACATATACATTGCTATGGTAAATTTTCTCAGAAAATGCAAAGAAGAAAAACTCGAATTCGAAATTAATATTTTTGTATTTAGTCATTTCCTCGCTGAGGTGGGATGAAAAGTTACATGTTGCACTATAACTTCATAGTTGCACTCGAGTGCAAATATTTTTCACCTTGTGCACTTTTGATTCCCTCGCTAAAGCTCAGGGTTCTATTTTGTGAATCGCTCGCTGCGCTCGTGATTCAAATTAAGAACCCTTCGCTTACTCGGTCATCAAAACTGAGCACGCGAAGGGTTCTAAAAATTGAACCCAGATCTTTAGCGAGGGAATCAAAAGTGCGCAAGGTGAAAAATCTTTGCAATCGAGTGTAACTATGAAGCTATAGTGCAACACGTAACTTTTCATCCCACCTCAGCGAAGAAATGACTAAATACAATAATTACAAAATAGAACCCTGAGCTTTAGCGAGGGTATCAAAAGTGCACAAGGTGAAAAATCTTTGCACTCGAGTGCAACCATGAAGTTATAGTGCAACTTGTAACTTCTCATCCCACCTCAGCGAGGAAATGACTAAATACAAAAATATTAATTTCGAATTCAAGTTTTTCTTCTTTGCATTTTCTGAGAACATTTACCATAGCAATGTATATGTATTTTTACATCATCAGAAAGAAGAGATTTTAAAGAACAAAAAATTTTTTGACTTTTTTTAAAAAGCTGGTATTTTGACGTGAGAATTTTCGATTGAAAATTAGGGTGGTTTTTCAATATTTAGTCAAAATAAGCTGAAAAAAAGAATATTTCAAATCAAAAAAATACAGTGTCTTTGGGACATAAAAAGCTAAGTTTTCACCAAATTTCGTGGAAAACAAATTTGTTTTGCTTAAGATAAAAATAAAAAACCAAAAACTTGATTATTTGAATTTGTCCCATACATTTTGAGGTTATGTGAAAAAAGTGTAAATGAAAAGTTGTAGGTCTCTTTATTACCTACAACTTTGTCATTTAACTTTTTTCCATAGGACTTGTAGTTTTGCCGGAAATCGAGATAAACTGTTTTTACCCTTAAAACTCACCCCCCTCCCCACTTCCCGACCTCAGATCACCCGTAATTTATTTTTCCTTTCATTTTTGTTATATTCTGATCCTTTTCCAACAGGTTTCATCCTACTATAAATTTATTTTGTCTCAAAGACTATCGGCACTGGTCTAATATATACGCGACTGACGTATAACCACTACTCTAAACCACATCTGACGGTTATTTCTCAGTTGAAAATGACCTCAGGAATCACCATATAAAGTTTCACGTGGCAAATGATTGCTCGGAGCGTAATTTTTTTTGACAACTTTACCATGGTGTCACCTTCGACTTGACCGCTACCAGACCGGTTGACGGTCAACTCTGTTATGTATTAATAAAGCTCTATTATCGTGGAGAATATCAACCGGCTATCGATTGCTTGTTAGAATTAACGCTACCTCCCGTACTATTAGGTATGATATGCTATGTATGTATGTTAAACCCCACGGATACTACCCTAGTGATCAGAGGGGGTGGTTATGTTGGAATCGAACCGACTAAAACCGCATACCGTCTCGTGTCTTCCAGAGCCGGGGTGTAAGGTATTTCTGATCCCGGCTGTATTGATACCTCACGAAATTCGAAACCTACTTAATTATTTATAAACAAGAAATTTTGTGAGTAAGTATAGATGTTTGTTACTCTTCCACGCAAAAACGGCTGAACGGTTCTAAATATAATTTGGCACAGAGATAGATTTCAGTGTGGCTACTTTTTATCCCGGGAACAGATTTTCGTGGAACCCGGGAACGGGATCAGATCTCGCAAGCGAAGCCGCAGGCAGAAGCTAGTCTTCTATAGTACTAATAATAAAATTGTAAAGTGTTTGAACGAGCTAATCTCTGAAATTATATGGGTTACGTAGAACATTCGACTGGTAAGACAGGTAGTAGAGAGTAGTAGTGGAGTAGATAGGAGTTCGATTCCCATTCAGTGCAAATATTAGTCTGTAGGTATGCAGTACCTATTATAGATTATTGATATTTGTATTGGTTTGTGTTTTTAAACAGTTTTATTTAACTCGACCTGTTTGTTTGGGTCAAATCTAGTAGGTAATTGAAATTTGAACCCCTTTCAGTTATCTGATTGGTCTGATATAAATTTGGCAGATAACTGTTTAACTTAAAAAAGATTTTTTCATAATTTATCTATGTAAAACAAAATCCGTCAAAAAATTACATCTCAATGTATTACTAGCTGTGCTCTCCGGTTTCCCCCGTACGGTCGCCCGTCCGCGTTACGCAAAGCTCCTCTGGTACTAAGCTAACAATTTTCAGCCAAATCGGTTCAGCCGTTCTTGAGTTATAAATAGTGTAACTAACACGACTTTCTTTTATAATTATAAGATCTATCTTATAATTATAAAAGAAAGTAATATAAAAAAATAAATAAAAGATAGGTAGATAATGGTTTTCACCTCTCCTCTCTTCTTACTCCGAACCGTAACAATTTTTTTGTGCTAAACATCTTGTTAGAAAAATAGGAGTGTTTGTTTGAAAGTGAACCTTAAATCGCCATGTTACTTCGGCACCCCGAGGGCACAAAAGATCCTTGTATGTTGACAAGGATATAACGTCTGTACAATTTGATTGTTACACGAATATCGATTTAGTTTTATAGGACTAAGGAATGATACATATTACTTCTAATCTATACTGATATTATAAAGAAGTAAAGTTTGTGTGTTTGTATATTTGTTAAATTGTAAGGGGTAATCTCGGGATTTACTGAACGGATTTTAAAAATTCTTTAACCAATAGAAAGCCACATTATCCGTGAATGTCATAGGCTGAATATCATCACGCTACTGCCCAAGGGAGCGGAGCAATAATCATAAATGTGAACAATTCCGGTAGATTCCCATACATTTTAGGAAAACTGATAAATTATGAGCATATTATGTGAGTTAAAAAGGGTGCATCGGGGTTCGAAACACGCCACGGACGAAGCCGGGGTGGGTTAGCTAGTTTTTGATACTAGTAACCTGCACACGCTTCGCTTCGGTTTATTTAGGTTTTTTTAAGACGAACGAAATTATAGCCTGTGTCCATGAGGAATATACCTGGGAAATTGTTGTCTTTTTGTCCAATAAGTGCAGTGGTTCCGTAGATTACCCATAACATATAAACAAACTTGAAAAATTTCTCTCTCTTATCTTTATACTGTACCTGTTTTGACAATGAATACTCCTAAACGGCTGGACCGATTTGAATGGATGTTTTTGTATGCGTTTGGGTGGCGCCCTGGATGGTTCATTCACAAATCAGTGGTACAGTGAGCCCTAGCTACCCTATTATGGCCGCGGTCTACTGTTTGGCGGAGGTACTACCCCAGTCGGACTGCTCAATTCGGACGGGAGATACCGTCGTGTCCTACCTCCTTATAAAAACATATACTAGCTAATGCCCGTGGTTCTGCCCGCGTGGATGTTGGTTATCAGGTCTCCGATTCTACTCCAACTAATTTCAATCAAATTTTAAATCTGACCAAGAGCTTTTTTAGAAACCGCATCAATATCCGTTCGTAATATTAAAAATACGAAACCCGTGCCAGTGACCCAGTTCATCAGACTTTAGACGTCTATACCAAATTTCATCCCGACCCGTTTGACAGTTTTTACGAAAACGAGTGACAAACATTTTTTTTTTATTTATTTCTCTCTACATCACTATTTTTACAGGAATACTTTAATACAATAGTGTGGTACCTATTAGAATGTAAAACTAAATACTAACATATTATTACATAAACTCATAAACTCACGCCTATACCCCCGAAGGTGTAGGCAGAGGTGCTAGCACCCACATTTCGCCAGTTTATGTTTAGGTCCCAATGTGACGTGGTGGCGAGCCTATTGCCATATTTGACCGAGAACTTATAAACCTGCTATAAATACACACATAACTTCGAAAAGTCATTGGTGTGTGCCATGGTAACCTGGGATCGAACCCGAGACCTCGTCTTAGCAGTCCATTACCCATACCACTAGGCTACTGTGGTTTTGTATGGACTGTGGGTTAACATATTACATGTAATGCCACTTTTATGAACTCATTCAGAGATCAATTAAAAAGGTCTGTGCTGTCTGCCACTTTGTTTAGTACTTGCAGGCTGCGCGTTATCGGGGCTTTTCCCAATAAATTGGTAAGGCTACTGGGCACTGCTAATAGACAGACAGACATCCTCATGAACCTCTATCTATAATTTAAGAAGTATTTACTTTGTCGGGTCGTCCTTTTCTTCTCGCCGGGAACCTCATAACATACATTATAGTACTAACTTTGTTTGTTCGTTGAAAATAGCAGAAATACTCAAAACTTAGAAATAACTTCGTGATCAATTTGATCAGAGAAAAGAATAAGTATTGGTTAAGTATCTGATTATTGTAAGACTCAACTTGAAAAGACTTAAGCCCTCGATTACAGCTTACTGATATTTTTTTAATATTATTGGACACGTCAACTTGACCTCACCTCGCGTGATGGTAAGCTGAAGGTAAATTCTCGGGACTGGGGGTCACCACTACATACAACAGTCAGTATCGTAATAGATTCGAACCTGGATCCTCGTAATCCTAAGACCGATACCTTTGCTTTTTGTCAGCTACAAAAAGTTACCTATGCATTGTTGATGGTCTATTACTATTCTATCGCAATATCAATTTATTAAACAGTTTTATTTAACTTGAACTGTTTGTTTGGGTCAAATGTAGTAATTGAAATTTGAACCCCTTTCAGTTGTCTAGTTGGTCTGATATTTGGCAGAAGTCTTTAGTTCTGATGACAATACTACTTAAAACTCATCATCATTCTCTGAACCTTTTTCCCAACTCAGTCGGGGTTGGCTTTCCAGTCCAACTGTGATGCGGCTGAACTTCGATATTTTCCGTGGAGCGCACAGAACATTAAAAAAGCAGGATTTTTCTTTGTTCTGTGGTGGAGCGACTGCCATCTGACCTCCACAACCAATGGTCAATGAATAAAAACTGTTTAACCTTAAAAATATTTTTTTATAATTCATTTATTTGTTCAATAATCCAGTTTAGCATTCCTTAAGCCTATAAGTTTATATATTGGTTTCTCATACCAACTTTCTATAACATCTCTCGACAACCAACCTTGAGGAAAACTATTGGTAAACAATGAAAATTTGCACAACTTACTTCAAGGAAACTGTAAACCGAACACAAACAACAATCTAGAAGTAGAATGAAGCAGCTTCACTGGAACACAGTGACGAATATGGATCGAGAATTCAGTGAGTTAAATTCACAGAATTAATATTTCCATCTTACAGTTCGTGTAGAAATCCTTTTAGTTCCACAGACGGAACACCTACGGACCCTACGGTATACTTGACAGGAATTCCGTTTTTATTAAACGCTTTTAAAACGCTTTTATTTATGTTGACCTGTTTGTTTGGGTCAAATCTAGAAATCCAAAATTTACCACATTCCTTTGGACGGATTGTTCTGATATTTCGCACATATCTTTAGATCTGATGACAATACATGTTATAATTATCTTTAATATTGTAAATCCAAGATGGCCGTCGCTGCAAAATGGCGGCTTACGTATTTTTCCACAACTACCGCAGTATGGATTTCAAATGAAAAGGCTTGACTAGTAGAATAATACTTTACCTACTGTAAAAAAAACCAATATGGCCGATTTTAATGCATAAAAGCGCTTAACTTAAAACATTTTTTACTTAATTTATTTCATATAGGTACAATTTAGGTGGCAAACAAGCCACTGTAATCATTACGAGATACTGACAGCAATCAATATAATATTACAATCCTATGTGATTGGTCAAACACCGTGATTCAGTGTTGATCAATCGCGTTTGTTTGCAAATCAATAATATCGCGTTTGCACATCAATACCATCATTATTATTCACCGGAGTGCGATATATATTGACAGTACCGTATCCTCTTTCGTTACGAATTCGATACGTTTACTATTTGAATGTAATTTCGTGCTCACGCTACAGGCCGTTTCATAGGATAACGTAGACACTTCTACGGGCTTTTTAATAGAAATTAACTCACTAACTAGGTGTTAGTTTTGTGCCAATAGGTGATATAACATAGGGAAAATAAATATAATAAATAACAATTCCTAATTTCAACATAATTTAAATTGGTTTTTAACTCTACAAATTAACCATTTATTAGTTAAGTTATGAGTAAGAGAAATTAACAGAATTACTTAGAAAAACTATTAATAATAAATATGAATTTCAAAACCGCGTATCTGCCTGAATGAATATAATATTAAATATTAAGTACATATTTTACGACATTCTACCTGCACAGCGCTATATAGGCCCGAAGTACGCATGCTTAACTAACACATATTATCAGTGGTACTAGAATGCAGAATTTTCCCCTCGAGGTAGGCGAAGACTCTCGGGATTGCAAGGTCAAATGACAGTCACTCCCACAGTCACTCCAGATATCCAAAAACAAGATAACTATGTAAGCGTAAAATTTCATGCGTTCATGGCGATAATTATGTATTCAAACCCAAACTCTCACAACCGCTAGTCCACAATACAATACACGCGTAAGTCACAAATAAAAAACTACCCTCAAAAAACAGTACTCATATTAATATGTAGCTACTAAAGAATGGATTTGTAAACACATTGGTAGTAGTTTTTATCAGTAGGCTTTCCATGATCGCGCCCAAAATGGGGTATTTACCCTAAATGGGGTTGTAAGACTCGCCTCGCAAACGGTCCATTCACCTGACTATTTTCCAATCCCATATTATTATGGAATATTGTAGTAAGCTTACAAATACTTGAGTGAGCGTAGATGTTTAATTTTTAGGGTAAATTCCAACAATATAGAGGCCAGAGGTATCGAGTTCGAATCCGGCCGGACAGTATCAATGTGAATTTCACTTTGTGGAATTTTATATGTGCTCATCACATGATTTATCATCTGCTGACGGTGAAGAAAAAACATCGTGAGGAAACCCACATTTCCTAGAAGAAATTCTAAGGACATGTCCGATCCACCAACCCGCACTAGGCCAGCGTGTGTGGATTAAGGTCTAAACCCTCTCAGCTCGTTAGAGGAGAGGAGAGTACCCAGCAGTGGGATTTAAATGGGTTGCTATTAAGTTAGTGCTTAAGGATTTGGAATTACGATTGAGTGGTCACGGGTTCGTATCCTGGCCATTATACCATTGACGTAAACTAAACCTTTTACTACATAGGTGACCATTAAGTAAACCGTGAGAACTCAGTTTCAACTCAGTGTAAAGAATTTACACTGGTAAAATCGATTGATATAACACAATTCTTATATACCTATGATTGATCCTAGTTCAAAAATCAGGATGAAAATCATACCTTAACAAGAGATTTATCCTTTATGGGGGTCATGACCCCTAGTGACGTCATAAGGGGATACATCCGCCTAGAGCAATGAGTATATGTAACACTAACATGAAGGTCTTCTACTCACCGTAAGAGGGCACTGACTACAAGACCAAAAGCCCTACTTATAAGGATAACAATATTATGTAAGTGACATCAAAACCGCCATTATATCATAATAGTCCTTTAGCGCAAAGTCCACTAAATAAGAGAAAAAATATCTCTAGATTTAGTTTGGAAAAAAGTGATCATTCTGGACGGGACTTGAACCCACGATCAGTCTCTTACAGGGGGGAATACTCTGGCCAACTGTGGGGCGAGCACGAATTTTCTTTCGTATCGAGTTCGTAACGTAATGTATGGGTCGTCATGCTTGGCTTTGAAAGCGAAGGAAGAAAGAAAACTACATGTAGCGGAGATGCGAATGTTAATGGTGTGACAAGAATGGACAGAATAAGGAATGAGTACATTAGAGGAAGCTTGAAAGTTGCACCAATAAATGAAAAATTGAGAAGCGAGCGAATGTCGTGGTATGGACATGTTATGAGAAGAGATGAAAGCAATGTTGTTAAAAAGGTTCTAAGTATGAATGTGGAGGGCTTTAAGGGTAGAGGTAGGCTTAAGAAAAGATGGATGGAATGCGTGAAAGAGGATATGGCAAGGAAGGGAGTAACCTAAGAGATGATATCTGACAGGAATGAATGGAGGAAAAATAGAAAAGGGCAGGTAGATGATCGAGTTCGTAACGTGTGCGACAAAAATTGTATGAAATAGTGCGTAAAAGGAACTGTACAAATCTCATATAATTTCTATCGCACACGTTACGAACTCGATTCGAACGAAAATTCATGCTCGCCCCACTGAGCTACCTGGGCCACGATGCCTCGATTCTGTTAAAACAAGCCACTGTCATCATACTACTGACACTTCAAAAAAATCCATTTAATTTTGGACTTTACTGTTATCAGATTAAAGTCTAAAATTAAATGATATTTTGTAGAGCGAATGAAAAAGTTCCATCCATCCATTCCATTTTCATTGCAGAGATTTTGCCTTTAGCTTACCATCAGGCAAGGTGAAGTCATGTTGTCGTGTCCGATACAAAAAAAAATAAAATATTTTTTTTTAATGAATTTTAATATTTTTATTAGATTTAAGACTTTAACTGTATAACAGTAAAGTCTACAATTAAATAGCATTTTTTATAGTGTCAGTGGTCTGACAGAGGCTCTGAAGCAGACTTTCCTCTTGAGGTTGAGGGAGGGTTAGACGGTAGTCGCTCCCGTGAAAGCTAAACTAACGTAGACCTTAGGCTCTAAAGTTTTTAATGCAACCAAGATTGGTGCGTGATCAAAATTTATTTCGAGGTCGACGACCTCTGTAGCGTGGCCGTAGCATGTTCGACTGCTACGTCGCGGGTTCGATTCCCTACACACTACACTATACAATTTTACAATTAATAATACAAAAAGCAATGTATTAAAAACTAGCTATTAGTGCACAATTTTGGAAGTCGCCATCGATACATTCTAAGATAAACCAAAATTTTAAAAAAAATTGTCCTTTGATGATTAACATCAATTATTATTTATTTATTTATTGATGATATAATTTACATCAATTTATAAACTGTTTGTTTTGTGAAGTGTCGACAACTTCAGAGGCCGACTGTACCTCTGTGGCGTAGCGTGGCGTAGCGGTCTCTCCATTGCTACGTCGTCAATGCCCGCGGGTTTGATTCTCGCTCAGTGAAAATATTATACATGCAGATGTATATTTGCATTGGTCTGGGTGTTACTATCGATAAACATTTAAGTAATTACAAAGAAAAATATGTTTATCCTCATTCCATAACCCATAGTACTTAATGAAAATGCTGTTTAATTATTAAGTCAGCTCTATTGAACTACCTTTAAACTTGGATTACAATATATATATATATATATATTTTGTCGCACGGCTAAGAACAGGAATGCTCTGCCCGTACACATGTTTCCTTCTTCCTATAATTTCGGGTCCTTTAAGCGGGGCGTGAAAAGGTAGTCGTTTAGGACGATTGGTGACAAGAATGGCAGCCGGACCTTCTACCCTAGCTTCTTACCATCCAGCGGGGTAAAGTCAATTGACAGACTGAATTTAAAAAAAAACGAATTTTCTAGTTTGAAATCTGTGCAATCATCGTCATCTTTTATCGCTGACTGTACAACCTTACGGATTACAGTACCAATTGATGAAGCTTAAGGTTTTTTTTTATTGGTAATAGGCTCGCGTTTAATCACAATCTCACATGTTGGTAAGTGATAATGCGGTCGACGGTGAAAGGTAACAATTTTTTACTTCCAAGCATACACAGTATTTATTGAACATTATAATATCCAGCCATATTTATCATAAAACCGTAATAAGGACAAAAACAGACGCAACAGCAAAACAACGCCGTCATATATTAATTAACGCGAGTTGAACATATCCCACATACTAACAACTAAGTATATTGATTTTTTCCACCCCACAGAGGCCGGCCGATGCGAAATTATCGAAATCTAACAAAAGCATCCCGAACCGAAACTGGTAAGAAAACTAATAACCCGTCTTACACCACCCTGTATACACACACACGCGCGCACACAGTACACACGCACCACACACGCACGCACCGCGCACGCACACACGCGCCCACCAAAAGTCTAATTATATACGTCCACGAAGAAAATAAAGATTGGGGAAAAATTTTACAAGAAACAAGTGCGTCGGACGCGTGGTATGGGGGACTGACCGCTCCCCGTCATTAAGCCCCCCTCCCCCCACCCGGCCGCGCGTCACCCCTCGCAGGGAGGCTAGTTCTCCCCTTGGATGTTTAATAATATGAAGAATTGGAGATAATTTGCGAGAAACTAAATAAGAAACGCTGGATGAAAATTGAAAGGTCCGAGCTGGCTTCTCGCTCTAGCGGAAACTGTAATTCTACCAACACTTATAAGCTTTCCATTTGACGCACGTACTTTAAAAATATTTGATTATAACGACTACTTTATACACTATTATAAAATTGTTAATTAGTTGTATAGTAGTGGAGATGTTAAATAAATTATGAAAAAATCTTTTTCAAGTTAAACAGTTTTAAATTGTATTGTCATCAGAACTAAAGACTTCTGTCAAATATCAGACCAATCAGACAACTAAAAGGGGTTCAAACTTCAGTTACAAGATTTGACCCAAACAAACAGATTGAGTTAAATAAAACTGTTTAATAATAAAAACTTGATTCTGAACCATTTCTGAACACAGAAATATTTTTTTTGAAATTCTTGTCTGTTCGTGATGAATGCAAAAGTTACTGAATTAATTTTGAAGCGGTTTTTTTTCTATTAAAAAGATCTAGGTCAAATTTGAAATATACATCTTAATATTTGATTGTAATTGGTTAAGTAGAACCGGAGATATGACCAAAAAACGAAAACTGATCTCCGCGTTCGGAGCCGTAGCTGAGTGGTTAACTAGAGGGCTTTACGATCGACAAGTACCGGGTTCGAATCCTGGCCTACACTGCTGATGTGAATCTACTCATAATATAAGCAGATTATTATAGTTGGAAGGGTTAGGGCAAATAGGTACAAGTCCATAGGCCACGGTGACTGCTTCCCATCAGGTGGGTCGTGTGCTTGTCTGCCACCTACGTGGTATAAAAGAACTAGAAATTTCTATTACTGATATTCTTATTAAAAAATATGAAAAAGCATTGTGCTCTATGTGGACTACCTCAACTATTTTGCTCATCTTAATATATATAAATCTCGTGTCACAATGTTTGTCCTCAATGGACTCCTAAACCACTTAACCAATTATAATAAAATTCGCACACCATGTGCAGTTCGATCCAACTTGAGAGATAGGATAGTTTTTGAAACGGATTTCGACATCCACGCGGGCGGAGCCGCGGGCAACAGCTAGTTGTAATATAAAAGCCAAGAAGGGTAATGTTTTTCGCGCGTATGTATGTATGTTTGTAAGATTCTTTATTGCCTCATATCTTGCAAACCACTGGACGATTTTATTCATTTACACAATATCGTTAGATTCGTCTCTTCTTTTTTCGCATTAAGGAGATTAAGAAACTTGTGAAATATGTAAAGGCAGGCTGTCTCTGCGTACCCCGGAGGGAAGAAGGCGTAAGTATAAAGGTGGCTTGTCTGCCATCTAAGTGATATAAAAATAAGCACATCCAGACTAAGGTAATATTGAATTTATGCATAAAAAAAATTGCACTGAACGGGAATCGAACCCACATCCTCTCTGACCGACACAGAGGCACTTAGATCTATTATTTATTCTGTGCTTAGATGAAGATGATAAAACGCTTAGCTCAATGACATTTTTAAACAATTACTATGCTATTTTTTTCTATAAATTTATATTGGAAAAAATAAGACCCTGAACGGGACTTGAACCCGTGACCAGTCTCTTACAAGACTCTACCTCTTACAAGACTATTTTTTGGACTCCAAGTCAGCTTACCATCAGGCGGGGTGCAATCAAAAACAAGATCTATCCAATTGAGCTATCGGGACAAAATATATACATACGAATTCTATTCTTACCCTGAATGTCCTATTTCTCCAATTAATAATAAAGCTTGTAGTGTTGTATTTTAGTGATGTTGTTATAAAAATATCTATCAATATTATATCTAATCTTATCTGCCCTCGTGAAGGGCAAATTTGTTATCGGATTTAATACTTTTATTTTAATTGTAAGTTAACTGAATATGACCTTGAACAACCTAATAATAAATGTGAAAGTTTGTGAAAATGTTTGTTACTCAATCATGTTGAAACAGGTGAACGATTATGGATGAAATTTTATACCAGAGGGGTCGAAGAGGCCATCATAAAACCGTAGATGGCCCGGGGTCAGCTGGGGTGCGAGGGATATGCCTATTGGGTAACCTTACATCCCGGTAATTAGACCCGAGATGGCGTGTGGTTTTAGTCGGTTCGATCCCGACATAACCACCCCAATGGCCAACGCGGGTGGTATCCATGGGGATTTCCACACGATAAAAAAGGGATGTATCTATTTCTAACTAATATTATAAATGTGAAAATTTTTAAGATGTTTTTTTATACCACTTAGGTGGCAGATAAGCACACGGTCCATCTGATGGGAAGCAGTCACCGTGATCTATAGACGTGTGCACAAGTTGCTAACCCCTTTTTGTTCGATTTTCTCAATCACGCTAAAACAGCTGAACGTTTTGCAATACTGACTCCCATTCCAGAGACTTTACCTTTAGCTTACCATCAGGCAAGGTGCAGTCATATTTTCGTGACCAACATAAAACGTACTGCCTGAATTTGGTTCAGGAATAGATTATAATAATCTGGATAACACATAAGCTACTTTTTATCCATCATAAAGGTTTCTATGGATCCACGGACAGCAGACACATATTATGACTCTCGAAGTTTAGTTACGGACCCCAGTATTCCTACGTAAAAAAGGTTTGTTAATATTTTAGTGTAAAGCAGCTTTTGTTGTTGACTGTACCTTTAAAAAAAATACTTTTGCTAATTGACATTTTTATTTATTTTTAAGTTAGTAAGTACTTTTTTTTGGGTAAGTAAAAGGTTTTTTTTAATTTATAGGTAAGTAGAACTTTTCTTAAGTTGCCGCCCTCAATTATGGGATGTGTGCCCTGACTTTCGTAATCGGTTCCCGTGATAAAGAATATTCGCTAACCTCTATGGCGTAGCGGTAGAGCGCTCTACTGCTAAGACAGAGGTCGCGGGTTCTATCACATACATAGCGCGTTTTTTTTAATACTATACTAAATGATAGTTATAAAAAGTTGATGTTTTTGATCAAGTAGTGGTCTTTTGCCATGCCAAATTTGGTACTTATATCATCACGCTACTACTCAAGAGAGCGGAGCAGTAATCATATATTTCAATTATCATCATACATTATTATCTATATCTAATCAAAGAAGTGGAATGCTTCACCCCGCACGTGTTCCCTTCCTCTTATAGTACCGGGTTCTTTAAGCGGGGCGTGAGAAACAACTACCAAGGCCGTCTGGTTAAAGGTCACCATTCTAGGGCCATCCATTGGGAATGGTGACCACTACTTTTAGGACTGCACCTCAGCTTACCATCAGGCGGGATGCAGTCTGCTATCCAGCGGTCTGAATATTAAAAAAGAATCTAATCAATTCCGGGCATGAATGGGTTACATAAGTGCTACAGGAGTCGAAGTAAATCACGGGCGAAGCCGCGGCGAACAGCTTGTTATACTTTACGCGACCCGAAGGTGAGATGGTGAGAATTTTTAAGGTCAAAAGCATTCGAAACCGGTGAGCTTGTATGAAAGGTTTAATGACAGTAGAGGAAGCGCGTGAAGTATGTCAGGACAGAGGCAGATGGTGGGCTGTTGCCTCTACCTACTTACCCCTTTTTTTTCGTGCGGAAATCCTCATGGATAACCCCCCCCCCCCCCCGCCATATCGGACTCTTACCGACTAAGACCGCACGCCATGACGCTAGGGTGGGTATAAAGTGCCGCACCCCGGCTTAGCCCAGGCCATCTCGGAATTCAAGATGGTCCCCTCGAGTTTGGGAACCATAGTGTCCCCGTCATGCTCCCGGAAAAGGAGGCGGTGGCCCTTTCACCTCTGCCTACCCCCAAGGTGAAAAGGTATGAGCATATGTATGTATGTAACCTAGTTTCCTTGCTCCATGGACAAGGAAACCTTTTGTTTTAGTGTGAAACGTTTAATATTCCTCATCGAGAGCTGAAGACGGCCATATATCGTTCCCCGGTTAACAATACGTGTTCCGTACAAGAGCTACATATTTATGAGGTGTCTGCGGTACCCTAAAGTGCCCCAATCGATACGCCTTGGCCAGTTAATTGGCTGACTGGGATTGGCGGGAGTTCGACTTGCATTTACTTCACACACAGTAAAATAATGACACCTTGTTTAGAACAAGTTTGGTAGTCGACATGATGATATTTTTAACCAACTCCCTGCCGTGGTTTTCCCTAGCGACTACAATATGGGGTTCTTCAAGAAGGGCATTAGAAGGTTTTTGCGGGGTCGGCAGCGCGAGTGTGGTACCCCTTTTTTTTTTTTTTTTTTTTTTTTTTTCGTGCGGAAATCCTCATGGATACCCACCCCGCGGCCAGCGGGGCAGGTTATGTCGGACTCTTACCGACTAAAACCGCACGCCGTCTAGGGTCTTCTGACGCCAGGGTGTAAGGTGGCCCAAAGAGCATTTCCCTCGCACCCCGGCTTGACCCGGGCCATCTCCGGATTCAAGATGGCCCCCTCGGGTTTGGGAACCGAGTGGTTCCCGTCATACCCCCGGAATAGGGGGGGGGCGCGCTTTCGCGCGCCGCCGCCTCGGCCTGCTTCTGCTAGGGTGACAGGCGGCTCCACCCGTCACCCCCAGGCCAGCGCTCATGGAGGACGGAGGTCGTTAGACCTCCGACGCCTTAGGCGTCCGCGCCCGCCGCCGTTCGGGAGAGCTCTATGCAGCCTTTCCCGAACCCTTTCCGCCGCCTCCTTCTCGAGCATCACTTGCTCGCAGAAGGAGGCGGCGGCCGACCACGCGTCCGCACTCTGCACCATCGCTACGATCAGCACCGGCAGTGTGAGGACTCCCACCCCGAGGGCTGCCAGGAGGGCCTGTCTCGGCACCTCCCACGCTGGACACTCGGCCAACGTGTGCAGCCCTGAGTCCTCGCCCGCATCGCAGTGATGGCACTCGGGCGTTGGCTCCTTCCGAATCAGACACAAGTGATCCCCGAAGCACCCCTTACCAGAGATCACCTGCGTCAGCCGGTACGAGAGGCCCCCGTAAGGCCTCTCCAGCCAGTCCTCCATGACGGGTCTTACCGCCGCTATAACGGCGTGCCCCGCGCTTGGTTGCCCAAGTCGGTCCTTCCACTCCACCACGGTATCCCGGCGGAGCTGGGCGTGGACGGCCTCGATAACTCGAGGTTCCGGGTCCATTCCCCGCTCCTGCGCCTCCTTTCGCCACCAGTATAGGCGCGAAAGGGCTCTCGCCTCCAGGTCCCACGGTGGAGTCCCGGCAAGGAGACTCGCCGCCTCGAAGGAGATCGTGCGGTACCCCCTGATGACCCTGATAGCCATAACGCGCTGCGGCGCTCGCAGCGTGCGCCAGTTACGGCTTTTCAGGGCCTCCGCCCAGATCGGGCACCCGTACAGGGCCATGGACCGCACGATCCCCGCGTAGAGCCTCCTGCAGGAGTCATCCGGCCCCCTCATGTTGGGCAACAGCCGCGCCAGAGCGTTAGCCGTGCCCTTCAATTTGGGGGCCAGCCTTCGGAGATGCTCCCCGAAGTCCCATCGGCCGTCGAGCACGAGCCCCAAATATTTCATCTGGGGCTCAATGCCGATGGATATGCCTCCCACATCGATGCTGGATCCCGCCGGTGGCGCGCTCCGAGGCCCATGGAAAAACAGGGCCTCGGTTTTATGCAGAGCCACCTCGAGACCCAGCTGCCGGATCCGACCCACGACTTGGGCAACCGCGGTCGTGGCCTTCAGGGTCGCTTCGCTGTGAGACGCCCCGCACGCCGTCACTAGCGTGTCGTCCGCGTAACACGTGACGGCTGCCCCGTCCACGAGCTCACCGCGAAGCACCCAGTCGTAGCCGATATTCCACAGGAGCGGCCCCAAGACCGATCCCTGCGGAACACCGCACGACATCTCACGCCTGCCGAGACCGGTCATGCTCGGGTAGATGACGGCTCTCTCCGACAAATACGCCCCGACTATGCGGCGAAGGTAGAGAGGCACTTCGTGATAAACGAGCGCCTCCCTAACGCAACTCCAGGGCAAGGTGTTGAACGCGTTGGCGATGTCCAGGGACACCGCCAGCATCACCTCACCCCGGGCAACTGCATCCTTCGCCAGAGCCTTCACGCGCATGATGGCATCCACGGTGGAGCACCTCTGCCGGAAGCCGTACTGGCCATCCGACAGGTCCGGCCCCACTCTGGAGAGGTGCTCGACGAGGCGCTTCGCAATCACTCTTTCAAAGAGCTTGCACACCTCGTCGAGCAACACTATGGGCCGGTAGGCGGACGGTGAGTCCGCCGGGCGCCCCTCCTTTCGGATGAGGACCAGCTTCCCCGTCTTCCACAGTCTCGGAAACTGGCCCCGCTCCAAACATGCGCTGAAAAGCCCTCTCAGTCGGGGCCCGAGAGCATCGTCGTCTAGAGCTAGGACCCACGCTCGGCCTGGAATGCCGTCGGGTCCCGGGGCGGTGTTCTTGGCTTTGAGCCTTCGCACCGCCAGCTCCAGTTCTACCCAAGCGACCTCGGGTACGTCGTCGTCATCCACGCTGGGCGCCACAGGCGACCGAGGTGGAGTCATTTGCGGCGGAACTTGTTCCACCGCTCTCGCTGGGAACAGGGAGCTAACCACTCCTCCGAGGAGATCTGGCTGGAGACACTGGGTCAACGGCGGGGCCCAAGGGCGCAGCTTGCCCCGCACCATGCGATAGGGCCGCCCCCACGGATCCCGCTCCAACGTCTCCAACAGCTCACGGCGGGCCTCGGCTTTGGCCCGCCTTATCTCCGCTCGGAGGGCCTTTCGGGCCTCCCTGTATTCCGCGTATAACTCCGCCTGTCGGGCCTCCGCATCTGCGGGGCGGCGACGCCTCCTACGGAATCGGGCCCACCGGCGGTGCGTGATCACGCAGGCTTGACGCAGCCTCGCGATCTCCATCGACCACCAGTAGACCCGACGCCTCGGATTATAGGGCGGAGCCCTAGGCATCGCCGCGTCGCAGACACGGGTCATGGCCTCCCGGAACCACTCCGCTTCATCGTCTACGTCGACAGGCCTGTCCGGCGCAGGGGCCCAGGCCTGTACGATGGCGGCTTCCAGGAGGAGCTCCCGATCTAGTCGCTTAAGCGCCCAGCGCGGCGCCTGAGGAGCCGGTGTGACCGGCGCAGCGTTTGCAGGAGGGGAGACATCAAACCGAATGTATCGGTGATCCGACTTTGTCTCCTCCTCCACGACGACGCGCCAGTCCTGGACACGGTCGAACAACAAGGGGCTCGCGAACGAAAGGTCCACGATGGAACTGCCCCTCGAGGTCACGAACGTGTCCTCGGCTCCCCGATTGAGGAGAACTAGACCGGATCTGTCGGCCCAGTTCTCCAATGCCGTGCCCCTTGGGTTCGTGTACCGGGAACCCCAGGCCCGTGACCAGGCGTTGAAATCCCCGAGCACTAGAACCGGATGGGGTTGGCAGGCTCTGACGACGACGGACAGCTGTACGAGCCATCGCTCGTACGCGTCTATCCCCTCGCCTCGGCTAGGCATGTAGTATGCGGCCACGACCGCTATTTCACCCACCAACGCCGCAATGCAGCCGGGTCCCCTTGCCAGAACAACAAGGGGAGGGGTGCCGGCGGCGGCGTTGTGGACCAGTGCCGCCTGCCCGTCCACGTCGGTCTCCCAAGCGGGCCCGAGAAACCGATGCGTGTACGGGTCAGCGACAGCAGCTACATTTATGGACCACTGTGCCATGCTCTGGAGCAGAAGGGCCTGAGCATAGGCACCGTGGCCCACATTCACCTGCAGGATGCGGAGTTGGAGATCCATTATGGAACCCCCACCTCCGCACCCTGCCGCGAACTGGAGGCGAAAGGCCGGCTTCCCGGCTTCGGCTCCCCTCCGGTACAGGCCTTGCTGCCAACCCTATGGTCAGCCGGCTTTCCCCCCGCTGCACACCTGAAACAGTGCAGCGGAGCCCCGCACTCGCCGGCTTTATGACCGGGTTGACCACAGCGGAAGCAGCGGTCACCGACCGTCACCTCCGCCGTGCACTGCACCCCCACATGGCCAACCGCCAGGCACCTGAAGCACCTGGTCGGTCGGACCTGCAGGAGCCGTGCCTGCACCCTCAGGAAGCCTCCTACCAGGAAGCTCCGCCCATCGGCAACCTTTTGGGCCGCCGCGATAGGGCAGCCGACAACTGCTGCCCCCTGTCCACCGCGGCCGAAGCGAATAGCTCCGACCTTGACCGTGTCAGGGGAGCAGCCTCCGGCCTCCGCCACAGCGAGCTTAAGCTCCACTGCCGTGACGGAGTCCTCCAGTCCCGTTATGCGCACTTCTGCGCATTTGATGGGCCTGGACACCCGGACGTCGGCTGCATCCAGCGACTCCCTGAGCTTAGCCGCTAGGGCATCAGCCTTGGGGCCACTGGTGGCGCCGGGAACCTCCAGAAGCCGGGCTCCCGTCCGTGTTCTTGCACCGGACACCCGGGATCTCGAGGGCCTTCAAATCGATGTTGGCCTTCACCTTGGCCAACACCTCGGCATACCCCATGCCTCTCTCCGCAGCTTCCGCCGTCAGGGTGACGACAACTGCTGCGGATCGAGGGGCACGGAGCTTCCCCGGCGCTCTTTTCGCGGCGACGGCAGCGGCACTCCTGGCCTTTTTGGCTGCCTTTTTGTTGGCCTTCCGCCTCTTTTTAGCGGCTCCGGCTACCTCCCACTCCCCAGCTGATCGGGGCTGCGTGTGAGAGGCTGGAGCCACTGCTGGGGCTGGAGCCTGGGCTGGGGACGTCTTCCCTTTGCCCTTGCCCTTCCCTTTGCCCTTCCCCTTACCCTGAGCAGGAGGGGGGGGAGCCGGTTTCGGCTGGGACGTCTTCGGCTGAGATAGTTTCGGCTGGGACGGTGCGACAGCCTGACGGCTCGGACCCGCCTTTGCCTTTGCCGCGTAGCTGACCGGTGGCGCCAGAGGCGGTCGGCGGGTGGAGTCCAATACGGTCTCCATCCGACTCAACATACGCTCCTCGAGCGCCACCATATACGCCATCCACGGCTCCTGCGGCTGAGCCTCAGGCCGTGTTGGCTTCGTGTCCGGCGATGCCGGTTTCTGCGCAGGGAGTTCCGGCTGCGCCGGTTGCTCCGGTTGCGCCAGCTGCTTTGCCCGTGAAGAGCGAGTAACTCGCGCCGGCTGAACCGGTTGCGCCGACTGCGCCGGTTGCTCCACCTGCACAGCTTTCCCAGCCGCGCTCACCACCTCCTTGCGAAGCTCCTCAAGAGACGCAGCCATCCGTGCCATCTCACGATGAGATTCGGCTAGCCGCCTCTCGAGGGCCTCGTTTTCGGAGGCGAGTCTGCACATGACGTCCAGCATCTCCTCCTGCTCAGGGTTTGGCTTCCCCCTGTAGGACTGGGCTATCCTGACCCTGAGCCCCTCCACCAGGTCTCGGGTCTTTCCGCCCCCACTCAGTGCTGATGCCGTTGAGGTGGTTGGCCTCGGTAACGACGGCTTTTCCGCACTCTTGGGGACGGTCCGGACGACTGGCCCAGCCCCTATGCCTCCTCCTCGGGTCCTTTGGCGTCCAGCCGACACTTTACGTGCCGGCTTGGCCACCTCGTCGCCGCTCGAGGACGAAGACTCGACCGACCCGGTCCGGATGTTTTCCCAATCCGAGTCGGTCGCCTTGGAGGGCTTGCGCCATCTGCGCTTCCTCTCCACTAAGCTTGCCCGACGGGTCTGCTTTGCAGCAGATCCCGACGGGCCGCTCTTTCCGCTTTTCTCGCTTGCAGTGTCGAATTTCTCCGACACCGCCGCGGTGGGGGGCGTGAACTCCACGCCGTGGTGCTGCGCGGCCTTCGCGCAGACTGTTTCGCTAGGGGGGGGGGGTTTTATTTCATTATTCAACTCCATAAAAGTCCCACGAGTAGAGACGATATATACTACGTCTCCCGGGTGACGCTCATTCCGAGAGACGGGGTAAATACTGGCAGAGGGCCCCAGGTGTCTGCAGGTTTTTACGACTTCGCTGTCGGGTCTTAAAGTCTTTTCCTTGACGCGGGCCGGCCAATTAAGGCAAGCCCCACGTTCCCCCAGGTCACGACTACCCGAGTGTGGCTAACACTCAGGTCACGGTCGATCACCAGGGGGTTACGCGACGCGGGTGGGCAGCCAACCCACCCAACTCCGACGGTGGCACAGAAGCCAGTCAGCCCCTGCGCAAGCAGTGGGCCAACCCGTCTCTGATCCCAATGGATCCAATTCGTGTCTCCCATGTCCCCTCTGATGAACAGAGGGATACCGGGAGAGACGACCGCGGGCCTTGAAGGCCCGCCATACCACGACCCCTCCTTGGGTCAGCTAGCCCTGAAAAGGGCTGTTGATGTCGCCGTCTCCCATTTCCCCTCTAGAGGGGTACTGGAAGCGGCGACCGCGGACCTTGCAGGTCCGCCATACCACGACCCCCTCGTGCAATGGGGTCCGCTGATTGACGTCAGCCGTTGACGACAGACTCCCACCCTTGGGGGAACACACTGCCGCCTCCGTTCTCCAGGGTGCACCACGTGGAGGTCTCAACCTAGCACCCCCGAGTGTGGTACCCCTGGTGTTGCACGCGTCCCTAGGCCACGGTGACCGCTTCCCATCAGGTGGGCCGTGTGCTTGTCTGCCACCTAAGTGGTATAAAAAAAAAACAACTTCAAAAAAGAGGAGGACTTCGACAGATTTATTTAATTAATTAATTTGAAGTATATTTACGAGTACTTAATTTCTTTTGATGAGGCCGTCAAGCAGAGTGCCACTATTGTTAACATGGTACGTGTATGTAATGGTGACCCTCTTTCCTGAGACTTTACCTTCAGCTTACCATCAGGTGAGATGAAGTCAAATTGACGTGTGCTCTATACATTGTAAGAATTATTTCAATATAATAATGAATAATAAATATTTTACTACATTCTACACAGCGCTATTTAGACCCAAAGTAAGCTACACTAGCTTGTGTCATGGGTTCTAGAATGCGGATAAACATACTAAGATACATTTATTTTTCTAAATACATACTTACGTAATATACATAGAAACACTAGAGCAATGAAAATTCAACACAAATATTTGCACTCAGAAATCGAACCCGTGACTTAGTAGCAGTCGAATTCTCTACCGCTACGCCACAGAGATCGTCAACAGTTTACATACAAGTCAATGTTACATACATACAAATCACGTCATTTTCCCATTGGGGTAGGCAGAGACAACATCTTTAACAATAGAAATGAAAAAAAATAGTTGAATCTATCATAAAATGTTTAGTCGCCATCAGTCTTAGCTAAAAAATAGTCAACAAAAATTTAAAAATTATATACACTTTGTTTTTCAACTGCTTTGGTTTTCCCTAGTGTCTACAATATGGCGTTCTTCAAGAAAGGCATTAGAAGGTTTTTACCGGGTCGACAGCGCGAGTGTTGCACACGTCCATAGCCCAAGGTGTTCACTTCCCATCAGGTGGGACATGTCCTTGTCTGCCAACTAAGTGGTATAATAAATAGATTGATTTATTTATAGAATTATTTCAATGTTAAGATCATTTGTAAGTTTGGTAGCGTTCAGCGACTTTTAAGGGCGACTGTACTTAAGCCGTTACCATGGTACCTTGCTAACAAAAGATATTATTTACGTAGATGTTACCTGTATATAGGAAAAGAGGGATAAATATATGTATACATCAAAGATGGTCTTTGGTATATATGTACGGATATGGAACAAGAAAGAAAATAGTGTAAGGTTTTTTCTTCTTCTGCAAACTACACGAACACCGTTGCCCGAGATTTACTTTTGTAGCTTACCATCAAGCGAGTTGAAATCATATTGACACACCCTAAATTAACCTGTGCGTGTATGACACCCTTAGTGTTGCACACGTCCACGGGACACGGTGACCGCTCCCCATCGGGTGGGCCGTGTGCTTGTCTGCCACCTACTTATACTTGGTATAAAAAAAACTCATCTGGCTCGGCTTCAATTCATTTCATTAACGATAAATTGACGAAATCGCAAGAGAAAGCTAGTTTTCATTATACATTCGCATATATCCTTATCAAATTTATTATGTACCTACGTGTTTATCATACAAAACTACAATACATACGTAAGCACTGCTCAGCTAAACACAAATGACTATTTTCCCCAATTTTCCGGGATATTTTCCCAATAGTTGACGCACGCACACTTTCAAACCATAAAACTTATTCATGTGTGTGTACATGTCGAAATTAGGGGGTGTTTTTTGGGGTGTTCGGCGTTTCTGGGGGGTTTTAGGGGGTAGTGGGAGCTCGAACACTGTTAAACTAATTATTGCGAGCAGCCCGCGGGGGCGCTACTAAGATTTTTCTACAGCCAGGGAGATGAACGCGTGTGGGTTACGTGAGTATGGATACATATGATTGTGTGTTAAGATTAATATTTTGTAATAAAAGTACGTTTCTTTGGGCAGTTTATTGATTAAACGTATTGGCTCTGGGACTTAAGGTTTCCTGTTAAGATATTAATGGTTATAGTATGCAATTTACCGCGGAGATATGCGTTTGAGATACCTTTTATATACTCAAAAACCAATGCAAAGCAAATATACATTTTCTTGCAAATAATTTTCACCATCTAGGTATACATAGGTATACTAAAATGATAGGAAATTCAAAATTGTACATTGAATATTTTTTGAAAAGAATACTTGTAGTGTGATCTACATCCGATACCGAAGCCAAAAATATAGTTTTTAGAATTTTTGTCTGTTTGTCTGTATGTCCGGGATAAACTCAAAAAGTACTGCATGGATTTACTTCAAAGGCACGGATATTATTAAGAAGTCGAGTCAACACATAGACTACATATTATCACACTATGACCTACAGGGAACGAGCAGTAAACCTTTATTTGTTCAACGCATTCTGTAACAACGTGTAATCTAACGACTCATATTTGAATGTTGTTAGGTATTATGTTAAAACCATACTATAAGCTAGCTTCAAACTATAAGTAAACTTGGTGGCGATACTGACCTCCACGCGGGCGAAACCGCGGGCGGAAGATAGTTTCATTAGGTAATAATTATAAAAATACTTATGAGCCCAAATACAACTTGACTAGCCAACGACTTGAACTGACTAAAACCGCACGCTGTTCGGGTCTCCAGACGCCTGGGCATAAGATGGGACCATAAAGCATTTCCCTCGCACCCCGGCTGATGTTCTTATAAATACTTTCTTTCTCCAAGATGACAACTTATGTTTCTGTCCTTCATAAGGCTTCATAACCTTATATAACATTCCATGTAAGCTCATTGGTTTATTTACAGAAAATACAAAACTTACCTTAAAAAAAAAACAATGTTTTTCAACAAATCTTGGAATGAAATCAGAGTTTGAAAATAATACGCAGCATACTGTTATTATAAATGGCCACCATAATATTAAGTTATTTCAATTAGTTTTAAATTACATGAAAAAACTAGTAATGATGCATAATCAGTCTGTAAATGCTGGCCATAATTGTGGGTAACCTTGATTGGACACACGCAACCGCCATCGTCATACCCTTACTGTACGTAAATGTTAAAGTTTTTTTAGTTAAAGAAGAATTAGTTATTAATTATTATGGATTAAAAGTCGTCCTCTTCGTAGCCGCTCCCATTAAAGCTTCGCCATATTATACTTGTTACTATGCGACGCATTTTGCCACAAACAAGTATATCGTACGGCATCTAACTTGGCAAGGTTTTGGAGTAATGGGGTCCACACTACTTCAAAATCTTGCCAAGTTAGATGCCGTACACTATACCGCCTTTATAATGTGTTCAGACGAATTATTTGACATGATGCCCACTGACACTTTTTACCACCGCACCGCTCGCCACAGACAGGGAATCCATCCATCCATCCTCACACATGGCATCCGTCTACGGTGCGTACTGTAAAGTACGAGAGGAATTTTGTTCCGCGCACTTTTGGCTGTAGAATGATCTCCCTGCTGTGGTTTTCCCTAGCCTCTACAATAATGGGGTTCTTCAAGAAGGGCATTAGAAGGTTTTTACCGGGTCGGCAGCGCGAGTGTGACGCTCCTGGTGTTGCACACGTCTGTAAGCCGCGGGCACTGCTTCCCATCAGGTGGGTCGTGTATTTATCTGCCACTTAAGTCTTATAAAGAAAGAGAAGTAGTAGACCGTCAGACCGTCTCCGAACTGCGGAGTATGTGTGATGATAAAGGATGAAATTTTAAAGCAATTAGTATGCTATTCCTAATTATTTTTGATCGGAATGGAAAGGAAGGATTCCCAGGGACTGGGTGCGGTGGGTGCGGGCTGGAACCTCCACGTGGTGCACCTGGGCAACGGAGGCGAGCAGCGCCTCCCACTCGCCACGGGAGACGCTGCTGCCTGCGGCCAATCCGGCTGGGGTGGGAGTGGCCCTCTAGAGGGCTGCTCCGAGACTCTCCACGTGTCCCTCTGACTAGCAAATGGCACAGTGGGGAGCGAGCGGGGGGCGAGCTGATTGTCTGCGCGCCGACGGTTGGGTGACAGGACGGCCTCCTGTCACCCTACACCCCACCGTCGGCGAAGTGGCGCGATGCTCGCCCCACCCCCCTCTTCGGGGGTCGAGGGGGCCATCTTAAAACCGTAGATGGCCCGGGGTCAGCTGGGGTGCGAGGGATATGCCCATTGGGTAACCTTACACCCCGGTTACTAAGGCCCTATTTTATTTTTGTATTCCACGCAGGCGGATCCGCGGACAACAGTTACTACCTACGTCTACAAAGATACCACAAGAAACTAATAGATACTTAACCGCAAACCTGAAAACCCCAGCGCAAACAATCGCAAGCTTTGTTATCAATTTAACGGTGATTGCGCACGCGCCGGCTACGTCACAACACGGGGATACCCGTCACTTGAGCGTCATAGACAGCGCTTAATTATTCATATCACAAGATGTTGCGCAAGTTGTGTGAACACTCTGTCTTTGTCATGTAATAGAACACGTATGTTGTTAGAAAGAGATGAGTGACAAATATATTTTGTAAGTCTTTTAATTTATTCAACATTTTCTAACAATGACGCTCTTGGAAATACATGTTTTTTTAAAGGATAAGTTGATATTTGGTTTGGTTGTGTAATTATTTTGCTATATTATTAACAGTTGGTAGTTTACATTTGCTACTGATGGTATGTCATAATTGGTATGGCTTATATTTTTATTTTCAGATTTTATTTGCAAATTTATAACAGCACATATTAATGACGATTATATAATCATTATGATTATGTTATAAATCATAATGAATGATTATGTAATCATAATGATTATGATATATGTTATAAACATGGATTAACTAGCTGGAGCCTGCTGAAGGTGCTAATTCGCTCAAATGAGCGAGTTCCAGGTGAGCCAGTTGTTGAATAAGGCCGACTCTACAATGTTGAACCTTCTTAATTATATTTATTGTTAGTTAACTAATTATTATATAATAATGTGTTGCTTATTCTATGATGACTAATGTGTATATGTATATAACAGTAATTTATTGTTATTGATAAAATGGTTAACTTAATGATAAATAATTTACTAATAGTTAACATTCAATTATTGATACCACTTCTTGGGTCAACATCTGAACGGAAATTTCGGTTACAACCAAAACTTGCAATATGGAACTTCTTTGCCATGATGTTTCTTTCGTCCTACAGTCCCGGGGCCTTTAAGCGGAGCGTGAAAAAGCATTTGATGAGGCCGTCAAGCTGAGGGCCGATATGGCACTATCGGTGTAAGTAGTTGTGACCCCGGTCCTGAGACTTTACCTTTAGCTTACCATCAGGCGAGGTGAAGTCATTTTGACGTGCCTATGTAAAAAAATATTTGATATGATTGACTTCTACAAGAGCGACTACGGTCTCCGGTCGGCAGGTGATTTGCCTTGAGCCCTATATATTTAGATGGGTTAACCCTTCCCAACTTAAGTAGCTGAACTAACAAAATCATTCATAATATTGTCCGAACACTATAGTTTACAATATAGACGGGAAAAAACAAACAACTTGTCATGTTTTGAGCGCGCTTTTGCTAATGGCGGCCATGATCTGTACTTAGAATGCACTGCACAGATTGATAAAAAAAACAAATGAGTACAAGCGACTACAACACATCACAGAAAAATTTCTATTCTATACTATGTTTTCAATGTCATTTAGGATCATTTTTGTTTGAAAACTAGATGGCACTTGCAACTTTTTGCTGTTAACCGTACATGTTCACACTACTACGACAGTTTACTGAATAATTAATATTCTATAATGTGTTTATAATGACATTTAGGGTCATTTTTCTTTGCATAGTCGATACCTTTTATGATTTTTTGGATTTTAAACAACTAATTAACCACATGTTTATTGCGTCCTGTTGAATGGACACCGTTAGGCAATTATGAATGAATCATATTCGGCACATGCTAAACAGCTGGTTTTCTTTTTTACTACTAAGGTAACAAACAAGCGCGCAAAGGTTAACATATTGCAAGGATAAGTAAAATTAGTCAAGGCCTAATTCTGTTAAAATTACGTTATATGTTAAAGCTAAACGAAAACTAAAAACACTCCTCTTTCCTTAGACTTTACCTTCATCTTACCATCAGGCGAGGTGAATCAAATTGACGTTTCCTATGTATAAAAAAATCAAAATTTAACTGAATATTTATCAAACTATGAGTGATTTTAAAGGATTGATAACTTTATGATAGCATAGTTAGATTTTATTTTGACAGATCATATCAAATAACAAAGTTGTTTACATTGTGATAATTGATTTGAAATCACGCGTTTTAAAATCTCGTTATAAATACGAAAATTTGTAAGAGCATAGATTGTAGAAGGAATTATTTGTTACTCTATCGGCTCTGAAAAATCTGGACGAAATTTGGTAGAGAGATTAGCTTATGGTCTGGAATAACACATGCCTACTGTGTTATACTTTTTATCCCTGGAAGAAGTTCTCATGGGAAGTGGTAAAGGAAACCCCCCCCCCCCCCACAATCCTCCACTAATCCCCCAAATCCCCACCTCCAAACCCCCCCCCTCCTCCAAACCTCCCAACCTTCCTCCCTCCAGGATCGACAGCGTGAGTGTGACGCTCCTGATGACCGCTTCCCATCAGGTGGGCCGTATGCTTTTCTGCCACCTAAGTAGTACCTACTAAAAAGAAATCATGCGGTCGAAACCGCGGGCAGCAATGTGTTTAGATTATAGTGATGACAAGGAGTTGGATTCAGTTTAAATAAGTCTGTTTATAAACAAACCAACAGATTATAATTATATTGCCATCCAACGTGGCAATGCCGCCAGCCTTTTGGGTACGTTACCAGTCGACATCGATGGGGAGGAATTCTTCGACACCTAAACTTTTTTTAAAAAAAAATTGTACATACTTAATATTTTCTAAGATAGTTTAATAATAATTCTTTATAAATAAAAACAGATTATAATTAACGTTAAATAGGTTATTGATGATAACCCTTTATTTCTCGAACAGTTAACACTATCAGCACAGAATACATAATACTTATCAGCTCGTTGTATTATTTCAAATCCCCAGCGAGGAAATTCCCCGTGATACGAGTATTGATATGATACAAAGTATATAGTTCAAATTTGCCCAGACCAAGAGGTTTTTACGGGACTAATCCCACCCTCATTCCCACTACAGTAACGCCTATTTTTCGTTTCTTTCGTGCCTCGCAGAGCACGTTAAGCCGTCGGTCCCGGTTGCCATACAAACACCTATGGCAGTCGTTACGGGTAGTTGGAGCCCTAAAAAGTCCAACAACAACGGTCTAGCTGCAATGCTTCGCTATCGCCTAAGAAGGTCAGATGGCAGTCGCTTCACGGAAAATATCGAGGTCCAGCCAAATTCGCAGTTAAGACTGGTAAAGCGGACCCCAGACTCTGAGGTGAAAGCTTTGGATGCGACTGGGTCTAACGCTAGGTTGAAGAAGTAAGTGCTGCGTAGGTAATGAGCAGGGAAACCCAGTGTCTTAGTCTACCTAACACAAAATTGTACGTCATTGGAGCATATATCTGAAGATACCAAACTCACAATGGCATTGAACCTCATGACGTTTGAAGAGATTTCGCTTCTTATCTATGTTCTGTATTATATGCAGTTTTATACTACATAGGTGGCAAACATGTACAATGTACATGCCTCCTATCCGGCCTTAAGACCTTCGACCATAATTATTATAATTATTTTTAGCGACAGCGCTATCTAGAGACCATTGCTCAAAAAGCTTATAATATGGATTCTAGAATACTAGTAACATTAGAGTTACCATTTAGGAATTTCATAAGTCCTGACAAAAAGCCGGACATTTCAATAAAAGTCCGGAAACTTCTTTGCCTATAGGCGGGGGGGGGGGGGACCAAATTTTTTCTGGAGAGCTGGGGTTTACCCTTACAATAAAGAATGTCTAACGATCCTGTGTGAACAAAAATAATTCGGGGTCAAAGGTCAATAATTTTGGATTTTTCTCTAAAAGTAAGTTTTATAAAAAAAAAACCTCAGTCCAAAGTTGTATACTAAAACAACTAGCCCAATGCATATATCCAACTCATACATACAAATATTTACACTAAACTGGAATCAAACCAACAACCGCCAAACATTCTACCGCCACACTACAAGACCAGTTTTTTACCTCACACAAATACTCCCCAAATATGTAGCCACTTGACGGATCGGGCATCTACAAGCCACAATAAAATTGATGACGCAACCTCTGACGTCACGACGCCCAATTTCCTGACCCCGCCTTGTTATAATAAAGTCGGATTGCACTTTTATTGCTTGACCTATCTATGTCGTATCATACCGGGCCTATTTACTTAATTTTTACTACCATTTTTCATGATAAAATGTATTATTATGATATACTAGCTGACTCGAGCAAGCGTTTTTACCATCGTAAGTGTTCCGATGAGCTCCTTCTAATTTGTACCACTATCTCCTTTCATATGCTGAAAAGTACTACTGTCCTGGGCTCAATAGGGCCATCTTAAAACCTAAAACCGTAGCCGTAGATGGTCCAAGGTCATCCCCTTCAAGGAGGTAGGACACGACGGTATCTCTCGTCCGAAGTGAGCCGTCCGACTGGAAGGAGTAGTACCTCCGCCCGACAGAACACCGCGGCCATAATAACCATCGTGTTGTGTTCCCGCCGGTAAGTATGGTAGCCAGAGCTCACTGGACTCCTCCGCCCCCTTCCCTTCCTAGCCTCCTCACCCCTTCTTGCTCTCCCCCCTTCCCTTCAGGTTAGGTAGCGCGTGTGTTACCCGTTGCACACGTCCATATAGGCCACGGAGACCGAGTCCCATCAAAAAAAATCCCCGGTGCGCTTACACCCCGGTAATTGAGACCCGAGTTTCTTACGGGAGTTTCCTTCTTCCTACAATCCTGAATCCTATATAATTAGATGTATCTGTGGTCGATTAACGACCTCCGTTCTCCATGAGCGCAGGCCTGGAGGTGATGGTTGGACCATGTTACCCTAACAGAAGCGGGCCGCGATGGAGGCGCCTTAAATTAGTGTCGCGAAAGTCAACTACGTGACCTATAATATGTGCTACTTTGTGTAGCCGTCATATATACCTAGATGACACTACAAAAATGCGTTAAACCAACAAATAAAAACATTACCCTCCTTTCTTTGGCAGTCAGGCAAAAAGGAAAGTGGATATGCTACTCCTTCTTTCCATTTTTTGTTTGTCTTAGTTTTTATATGAGTACCTATGTATCTCCCATCCGAACTGAGCTGTCCGACTGGGGTAGTACCTCCGCCTTACAGAAGACCACGGCCATAATAACCATCGTGTTGTGTTCCCGCCGGTAAGCAGGCGCGTGTGTGACACCGCTGGTGTTGCACACGTCCATAGGCCACGGTGACCGCTTCCCATCAGGTGGCCTGTGTGCTTCTGCCACCTACGTAGTATAAAAAAATGATTAACTGCCGGGGTTGGGAGTTCATCCCGAGAGTGGATCCTTATCCACTGAGCCTATTCCAAACTCAGTTGTGGTCAGCTTTTTAGTCTAACTACGAAACGGCGTACTTCGATATTTTTCGTGAAGCGACTGCCATCTGACCTCCACAACCCATTGGCGATATCGAAGTTCTGTAGTTAGACCAGTTGTCGGACTTTTAAAGGCTCCAATTACCTGTAACGACTGCCATAGATCTTTGTATGGCAATCAGGGCCTCGATTCTGCTAAAGACAAACCACTGTCATGCCACTGATACTCTAAAACATGCTATTTAATTGTAGACTTTACCGTTGTACAGTTAAAGTATAAAATCAAATGAAAAGAATTCGTTAACTTTTTCATTCGCTCTACAAAATATCATTCAATTTTAGACTTTAAATTGATTAGAATAAGGTCCAAAATTAAATGGAAAGTGTCAGTGGCAGTACAGTGGCTTGTTTTAATAGAATCAAGACCCAGGATGTAGCTTAACGTACTCTCTAAGGTTTCGGCAATACTTCGGTCACACACTCAATCAATTGTTCAACCAGTCGACCAACCTTGTTTATGGTTTAAAAATAGGTCTAACATTGTATAGTGGAATGAAAAACTCTATAATGACTGATAAGATTGCAATTTTACTTTATAAATAAAGACCCGCATTGCAGAAAATTAGATAATATTAATTTATTTCCCTCTAGCGATGCACAGGAAAACCCAGTGATAACTTTTACGTCAATATTTTTTCCATTCGGGATACCACTTATTTCTATTCTATATGGTACCTCATGGTATCATGGCGAATGTACGCGACCTCTATGACGTATCAATTTCATAAAGAACCAAGCGGTTCGGTGCCTCTTTTATTTGCCGCACCGTAAAGACTTGGAATTCTTTACCAGCGTATGTTTCCTTCCTCCTATAGTCCCGGGGCCTTTAAGCGCGGCGTGTAAAAGCATTTGATGAGGTCGTCAAGCTAAGGGCCACCACTGTAGCACCACCGGTGTATGTAGTAGTGACCCCAGTCCTGAGACTTTGCCTTTAGCTTACCATCAGGTGAGGTAAAGTCATTTTGACGTGTCCTATATAAAAAAAAATGCTCAAATGAACGCTCTATCATTATGAGTTTAGTCAGAAGTTCGGTTTCATTCCCATTTAGCGCAAATATTTGTATGCATGAATATGTCTATTTGCATTGGTCTGGGTTTATCCGTGCCTCGAAGAGCACGTAAAGCTTTGCAACCTGCCAACAGGTTGAAAAGCTGACCCCGACTCAGTTGGGAAAGGGCGCAGAGGACAATGATGGTTGTGTCCTATAATCCATATTGTTTCGCATAGAACTGCGAAGTAATCGTTACACAGACTCAACCTTTCTGCCTGTAGTGTCTTGCATCGAAAGTTTCGTAACAGCTTTTGGGCAAAACTAAAATATTTAATTTTTAAAGTTAAATTTAAAACAGTAAAAGAAACTAATCGGGGTCTCGAAGGGCTAGCGTCATTGGTTGATCAGCCCTCTCTCTTTTAATTGACCAATTAATACACACGTGCGACGCAAATTGTCAAGATTTTTGCCACCACATATTCATAGATAACATTATACTTACAAAATGTGATTAGTTTCCAAGAAATATCTCGAAATCATTAGACATGTTGAATTCAATATAATTACGAAATTTCGTGGCAGCGGGAGACGGCAATTTGCCATAATAATATCATATTTTTACTTTATACATAGGTATTTTCTTTTTCACTTGCCTCAAATACCCGGCGATGCTCGTCTATAAATTACCTACTTCTTTCTATCTTACTACTTATTTTCTTATAAGTTGTCCCCGGTTGCACCTAAGGCCTTCACCTCTCCGGGGTGCGAGGGAAATGTTCTTTGGGCCACCTTACACCCTGGCGTCAGAAAACCCTAGCCAGCGTGCGTTTTTAGTCGGTAATCTCGGATGCGACTTAGAGCAAATCTTGCACCTACTATGGAGTCCGGGATCCGCTTTTTATGCTTTTCCCTCCTAATGTGGTTTATCTTGGCTTTTACTGCAGTGACTGCCCTTTTTCTAACTTAGTCCCCAACCCCGAGAGGAAAACCTGCGCCAGAGTCTCGTCCGTCTATCAGTGGCTTGCAGGTGAAGTTTACTCGGCTCCTAAATATTTTTTTTATACCACTTAGGTGGCAGACAAGCACACGGCCCACCTGCTGGGAAGCAACACCAGGGGCATCACACTCGCGCTGCCGACCGACCCCGCAAAAACCTTCTAATGCCCTTCTTGAAGAACCCCATATTGTAGACGCTAGGAATTTGAACAGATTTGAAAGTGGATAGGTAATTATCGATGTGTCATGTTCAATTAATGACACATGCACACTTTCATATGTGTTACTGTTACTGCAGTATTGCTCTATCGCTGACGAGAACTTGATTTCCTTCTTAATAGACTCTAGATAGCCTAGCTGACCCGCTCAGACTTCTAACAGGAAAATCTTTTACTCCAGTTGCAGCGGCAGCTACCGGATCCCCAAGGGGATCACACGGATCACAAGTGCAAGCTATAAGTTAACGGATTTTCTATTCGTACGGAAGCTCAATACGAACAATCAAAGAAATACATTTCGCTTTACTTCTTACACAAATTTTACACAACTACCATCTTTACCATGGTGAGACCCGTGACCAGCAGCCATGGTCACGGGGAGAATAAAGACGTTAATTCTAAAGGTAATAGGAAAAGCAACCGAAACGTAGGGATCAATTTAAATAATAACACCAAATAAACCGCAATAGCATCCGTTAAAAATAGTTTTATTTCAAAAAACATAAATAACGGTTTTTAAATATCCGATTTAATAAGTACTTACGTAATATGTTGACCACCTATGACACAAATTGAACAGAATATTATTTAAATTTTATCCTCACACGTACATTAGCTCAATTAAATAACAAAAAATATAATGTCCAACTCCGAACTTATCAAAACGTATGACGTAGTTATTCCATTTAATGTAAAAACATCTGCCCGAGAATTAATAATTAAGATGTGACTACTTCTCTGACGAACATACAGACAGATAACTAAGTAGGCGAGCTGACTCATAAACATAATACTCGTATATATACAAGCAACTAGTATCGACCATTCATTCAAGTAGCGAGACTCATCGCGTAAACATGGCCGCCAAAATCTTGTTATTTGTATTGGCTTTCGCCGCGATTGCCGCTGTCATCACCGCTGATACAACCTGCGACTGCAACAATGGTGATACTAAAAGTCTATGGGAATACCTCACGAAAATCTCCCAAGATTTTGATGGCGACCTCACAGAAGAAGACAAAGAGATGTATTCCGTTATTCCTGGATTTCTGTCGCCGCTTCTCGACTGTGATTGCGATAATGCTAGAAGGAAACGTGAAATTACCCCAAGTGCAGCATCTCTCAAGACTGTCGCTGTCACAACAAGTCACGAGGAATCCAACAAACATGTGAGAAAGACGGCCAAGAACTCCAAAATCCGTTACGGAACCCGATTATGTCCGTACGGATATGTACGAATCGCTAAATGGTGTTTCCCTGAAGAAAAGATCAATTAATTTGGTGATAGAAAGTGATACAAAAGTGAAAATAACGGCTTTAATCTGATGAATTTGTTTAAAAAACGGTTTTATTGCTGTTATAAGGGTTGGATGTCATTAGTGAAAATAATTGCTATAAAGTTCAACTTAAACGCAGTTTAGTATAACTTTATCACAGTAACTATCACTGATGAAACCCGCAGATAAAAGTATTAAGTGATCGTGGTGATAAAAAATTTATGATTTCATTTAAATTGCTCACCTCTTGCTGACAAGTAGTGATTACATGAAATGTCCTAGCGTAACCATGAACCAATTAAATTTAAATCAATCATTATACTCATAAAGTAACAATTATGAACGTCAAAAATATTTTTCTACGTTTTCAACCATGTTTTCAAGGCAATACGATAATCCTGTTAGAAAAACTGGCAATAAAATATTTTTAATTGCCAGTAATTGCAATACATGTGCAATATGTATTTATTATTTGTTTAATAAATACTTTTTATTTATAAATCGTTAGTCAGCCATATTGTTTGAGGTGAAATAAGAACGAAAATTTTTAGATAAATCGACACTGTTTTAAGTGTCCAAATATTAATTGCATTTATATGTTGAATCAGTATTATTAATAATTTATTTTATAGCTCAAAACCAAATGTGTTTAGTTTATATGTTAGAAATATTACCTAGTCGAATTAGTTAACCTCGTTAACCCTTATTAATATTTTACCTCGTGTTTTGTATATATAGGTGTGTATGACAGGTGTAGTATTAAAAATATGACAACGAATAAATTAATGATGGTCAATGTATTTCGTTTATTTTATTTGTTTTGTGTAATTTGGTACTAAAGATAATCAAAACATCATCATCCAAAAACATTACCCTCCTTTCTTCGGGAGTCGGGTAAAAACCAATAATTAATCCCTATTAAAGCAAGTTTTTGGACGTTCCCAATCCTCTCCTCCAACCCTCCCCCCCACCCCCCTCTCCCTACTCCAGGGTCGGTAGCGCAAATGTGACGCCCATTTTTTTTTTTTTTTTTTCGTGCGGAAATCCTCATGGATACCCACCCCGCGGCCAGCGGGGCAGGTTATGTCGGACTCTTACCGACTGGTGTTGCAAACGTTCATAGGCTACGATGACTGCTTCCCATCAGGTAGGCCGTGCGCTTGTCTGCCACCTAAGTAGTATAAAAAAACAACGGACGAGGCTCTAGCGCAGGCTTGCCGTAACATGTTATGACGTAGTTTAAGGAGGAAATTACGTCACAACATGTTAAGACGGAGAGTGAGTTTATAAAGTCTAGCATTGTGTAATAGGGAGTGTAAGGAAACTTAAATTTCGTGACGTCACGTAAAAATAATGTAACATGATCAAAAAAAGTCTCTACTACTCTTATCTTGTAACTATCAAAGTTATGTAATTTTTTTCAAATCAAATCAATCCAACTTACTTAAAAACTTGCTAACTATTTCTATTTTGTTTCTAAGTGTTGTTTAAATTTAATGATTTTTTATACTAATTAAGACGAGCACACGGCCTACCTGATGGAAAACGGTTACAGCACCACCAGAGGGGTATTACACTCGCGCCGTGGGAAAGGTAGAAAAAAAATTCTGTTGAAAATATACTTGACCCCATATTGTAGTAACTATACGTACTAACGTATAGTTCTGAAAGCTTGTAAAGTTAATTGATTACTTGTTTGTTACCTTAGTAGTATAAAATCATTGAATAATACTACACAGGAAGGAAGATAATTATCTTCATCATTGGTGACTCAAATTAAAGACGCGAAATACCCATTGAGAAATGAGTGAGTCATCGCATACTACTGTTATACTATGAGTATTAGCAAATTGCGCTATTTGCGTCAACAGCTTAGAGGTTAAGAGGTGCCTTAGGTCGGTCGTGAGTTCGAATCCTGGTCATTACACTCACCCACTCTCAACACAAGTAATTTAGTTTAGCTGGAGAAGTAAACGGGTATATTCATAATTTCAGTTTAAATATATTTTTGTGTGAAATTGTTAATGCCGTTCACAGAATACGTCTACTTAACAAGTTTCAACAGCATAGGCCTTATAGTTTTGGAGAAAAGTGGGTGTGACATACTGACGGACAGACGGACGGACGGACAGACAGACAGACATGACGAATCTATAAGGGTTCCGTTTTTTGCCATTTGGCTAAGGAACCCTAAAAAGCGACTTCAACGGACCAAATTGGTATGGGACCACACGGGAAGCGCCAGCTATCAAATAAAAAAGAATCATCACAATCAGTGCACCCAGTCGAACGTTCTGAGGTAACAAACAGAAAAAATAACAGGCGAATTGAGAAACTCCTCCTTTTTTGCAGTTGGTTAAAAAGGGTCGTAGAGGGGCTCGTGGCTAAGTGTTTACCGAGCACATTGCAAGTTTAGGCAATACTAATTAACTAAGTCTAATCAAAGACCAAATTGTCCTTGCAGGAGGCACTCGACGCGTGCTTTTCACACGTTGAATCTCATATCTGCGGAAATTGATGTGGTGCTAAGAGTGAATTCACAAGGATTTATGGTAAGGGGGTTTTCTTACATGTATAAAATAATTATAAATTATATAATTTTGTTAAGAGAAAATAGCATAATAAAAGTACATATAGTTATTACTGTTATAAAGGAATATGATGTCCACACAGGTGAAACCAATAAATAAAATAAATAAATAAAATAAAATCCCAAAAGAAACATGTAATTCTAAAGGGTATTATTGTGTAATATTAATTCCATGGTTCAATTCATACAAAATCTCACCTTCTTAATCCCACGAAAAGGCTACGAAATCACCTAGGCATGTTAAAACTACATGTTACAGATGAATCACTAGTTACGGGAAAAAATTTGGGTGATATTACGTGTTCGCCAAAAATGATTCACTATACTCAAAAACTGAATTACAACAGCAAAAATGAATACTAGGAGTTATCCATATATTACGTCATGCGTTACTGGAAAGAGGGGTCGAGCAAGTGTGTGTGTGTGTGTGTGTGTGTAAATATATTATTTTGTCTTTTTTTTATTGATAGGCTCGCGTTTGACCACAATCTCAACTGATGGCATACTGCGCGGCATCTAACGTGGCCAGATCTTAGAGTAGTGTGGGTCCCACTACTTCAAAACTTTGCCAAGTTAGGTGCCGTACACTATATTTGTTTGTGGCGAAATGCGTCGCCTAGAAATAGTGTACGGCATCTAACTTGGCAAGATTTTGGATGACATAGTGGGGCACACACTACTCCAAAATCTGGCCAAGTTAGATGCCGCACACTATAAGTGTGTGTGTAGACGATAGAGCACGCTTGAGATCGAGACTAGACTGAGACTGAATTTTTAACATATTTTTGGCCCCCTGAAAGTGGAATCCAAGAGCCCTAAAAGGATCCTGTGATCTACAAAGAACGGTGAGATTTCAAACTATTTTCGATCGTAATGTTTCTGAATAGGTACTTCATATTATGATATAATTTCTTGAAATAATAAAAACTTCATTACTATTTCAAGATTATAATAATTCTCGAAATTATTCTTTGTCTTTCAAAAATGAAACTACTTAAAGTGGGTCTTTTGTATGTAAAATACACGTTTTCGAGTTCCAAGTTACGTATAATTTTGAAATTACATTTTTAACAACAACCTGAAACAGACTTTATTTTGTTTAAAATATTCGGTGGCATCTTTTTTTTATACAACTTAGGAGGTTGGCCCACCTTATGGTAAGCGGTCACTATGGCCTATGGACGTGTGCAACACCAAAAGTGTCACACACGCGCTGCTGATCCTGGAGGGAAGTTTGATGGTTATTAAGGAGGATGGGAAGGGGGTTTGGGGGAGTTGAGGGAGTTTTATCTCCTCACTGATAGCACAGAACCCCTCCAATAAGCTCCGACTACCCTTCTTACCACGGGAACACATCACGATGGTTATTATGGCCACGGTCTTCCGTAGGGCATCTGATTACTTATTAACTAAATGTGCGTATGGGGCCTCGGTGACTAAATGTCTCGGTGTTGTGGGATCAGGAGGTAATTGCTCCCGTTAAAACCAAGATATACGAAGGACGTAGAAGTGGGAGACTGGACTTTAAAATGCAAGTTTGAATACAACCGGGATTGTTGATCAGATGATGATTTTTTTATACTACTTAGGTGGCAGACAAGCACACGGCCTACCTGATGGGAAGCGGTAATGAGTTTTGTTATAAAAGCAGTATCTACTTTGTGTATAAAAGTTAATTGCTATGTGTTTACGAACAGGCGTTACTTAACAGATCGGTGGCAAAAGGGTAGCGACTGGTGGTCCCAGATTCGATTATCGGTACAAGTAACGTGTATGTATAATTTTTATACACACCATCTCAGTCTGTGTTTCTGGGAAGCTATAACCATAGTGTTGTGTTCCCGGCGCGGCGGTAAGTAGGGTAGCCAGAGCTCACAATCCCCCCCCCCCACATCCCCTAATCCCCGCTTGCAACTCCCCCCCCCTCCCAAACTCCCCCTCCAGGATAGTATGACGCCCCTGATGTTGCACACTTCCATAGGCCACGGTGACCACTTCCCATGATGGTCCGTGTGCTCGTCTGCCACCTAAGTAGCATAAAGAAGAATATTCGAGTGAATAGGTTCCTTCTAGGCAAGCGTGATTCATCATTGACCACATCGTCACTTACCATCTGGTGGGATTGAAGTCCAACGTAAGCCTATCATGAATTAAAAAATATTCTCCGATCCTTTCACCAACTCAGTTGTCAATTCAATTTTTTAGTCCTTGTGTTCAGAATTAGTTATAATGCGATACATTTTTCATGTCAAAGGTCCATAACGGCACACTTCACCCTTGGCCATAATGTCTAAATTAAATTTATGACAATTAAAATAAGGCCAATTGTACACTTCCCTTGTTATGTATGAGGTCCCATGAAGACATTTTTTTTTCGTGCGGAAATCCCTGCGGAAACATTTGTCATGAGAACTCAAGACTTCTACCAAATATCAGACAAATCAGACAACTGAAAGGGGGTCAAATTTCAATTACTAGATTTGACCCAAACAAATAGGTCGATTTAAAATTAAACTGTTTAAAAAAGGGAAAGGTAAGATGGTTATAATTTTGTACTTTTTTTAAAGAACATTTGTAAGTGAAACCACTAGCATTCCCCTCTAACCCCCCACCCCCTCCCCCCAGTTAAGTTAAATTGCTTGTGTTAGAAGTTATTTCACCTTGGTATCGGTGTTATTGCCAGGAATCAAACTAGGGACCTCTAAATCGAACTGATCTGGATTATATCGGAGCGGGAATCGAATCCGTGACCTCACAGCCGCTACGTTTCAAAGGTCACGATTATACTTCCCGCCACGTCTTGGGAAGACCAAGACTGATATTACTCTTCAAAGTTTCCCTATTGCATCATTGTGTAAAAAACAATGTTTTCCTCATTTTTAACTGCCATGTACAGTCAGCTTCAAAAGTCTATGATCATTTTCAGATTTTGAACGGTAGTTTTGGGCAAAGTAACTTAATGAGAATGATATTTTGCGAATATCGTGTTTTGCAAATGTGATGTTTTATGAATGTGGTCTTTTGATAATATGATATGCAGCGACTAAGCGATGATGTTCAATTACTTAGTTAGCTGTATTGTACTACCTTTAAACTTTGGTTACAATATGATATCATGCATATTTGCAGTATTGAAAAAAAAAAAAATATGCGCAAAAACTTCTTCAAAAAAATCTTTATGTAGTTTTTGTAAAGTATTTGATAGTAGCTTCTGAATCATATTGAAGGGACAGCAATACGTCTTTTATCCTTTGAGATATGGACGTTTCTGTTTTTTGCGAAAACGGTAGTGAGACGTACAAGTACGGTAATTAGATCTCAGGCTACGGTAGTGAGGTAAATTATACTGGTATAATGAACCATTTTCATTTGAATTTTTAAATTCGAAATCTTTGGAATCATCATAGACTATTTGCTGTACACCAGCAACCTTTTCTGTTCGCTAGAAGCACAGAACAAAGAAAAATCCTGGTTTTTTAATGTTCTGTGGCTAGAAGTTTTACATTTTGATAGTTAGTGTCTTTTATGTAATAACCGTTGTAGCATTATCAGTGACCCCCATTTCGGAGACCTCACCTTTAACTTACCATCAGATGAGGTGAAGTTACAGGGGATTTTTGAAAAATTTACCTAGCTCTAAGAGGATAAGGTAAATAGAGTGTTGAAAATGTATGTGGGCATTTCATCACTTTTAGAAATAAACATGAAATCCATTGTAACACTGATGAAATTTAATGTATGTTTGAATCTTGACTTATAATTTATTTTATGATACTGAATTTTTTTTTCACACTTGTAATGTAGAGTTAGAACTGGTAGATGGCGCTGCAACTGCATCAAAAAAAGGCAGAACCATTTTTTTTTTATGTCGGTCACGTCAACATGACTTCCCCTCGCCTGATGGTAAGCTGAGGCAAAGTCTCTAGAATGGGAGTCACCATTGTAAACACCGATAGTGCCACAATGGTGGCTCTCAGCTTGACGGCCTCAAAAAAACCATGCCGGGACTTGCTTCCAGTTAGTACCGATTGCATCCAAAGCTTGCATAAGTCAAACTTCGCTTGTGTAACGGACGTGACGTAAGCCTACGTAACGTATTAGCCAGCCATAGCCAAAGCCAAAGCCGCCATGTGACCTTCTCGATCGGCCAGCCAGCCAGTATGTCAGCCAGCCATATATGCCTATGCCTTATGGAAAGAGATGTGTCACATGGAGCCAGTTTATCGCAGGATTATTAGTGCCTCGGAGAGCACGTTAAGCCGTCGGTTCCGGTTGCCATACAAACATCTACAAACATGGCAGTCGTTACGGGTAGTTGGAGCCCACAAAAGGCCAACCAGTCTAACTTGGAACTTCGATATCGCCATTGGTCATAATGACCATTGGTTGTGGAGGTCAGATGGCAGTCGCTCCACGGAAAATATCGAAGTTCAGCCGCATCACAGTTAGACTGGCAAGCCGACCCCAACTGAGTTGGGCAAAAGGTTCAGAGAATGATGATGATGATGACATGGAGCTAATGCCAGCCATTAGCCAGCCATTTTTGATATATCTGATTGCAAATAAAGCGAATAGTCAGCGCTCTGTTACTTTTATTTACCACCCGTTTCACTTGCCTACTCTTTCTCTTGATTTAGCTTCTCTTGGCTTTTACGGGAGCGACTGTCATCTGACGTCCCAGTCCTGAGAGAAAAGCTGACACTGAGTCTTCTGGTAATGACCAGATGTACTGGCTTGCATATGAGGTTGGATTGTGATCTCAAAGACCGTGATGTACCTTATTTATCCCAATAACAATAAAATTGAAATCTAAATGATGAAAATCCAGTTATGTTTCTGTTACGTCATCATTGAAATTTAAATTCTATTTTCTTGGAATTAAGGTATATTTCTATTCGTCACGTATAATTTGCGGTGCCTGGCCATCCGTCAGTATAGGACCTTATAAGTACTGTTTTCCTGGTACGAGGATAAATTAAAATAAACGTATTTGTTTGTTTCTCGGTATTGTAATTAAAATTAAATGTTTAATTCTAATAAATAACATGACTAAACTTAATTATTCATACAAAATTATTCTGACGTAATCATACAATTTACTTATTTTCTTACAAATTACAGTTGTAAAATAATAATCTAGGACATTTTATATTGCGCTATCTAGATCCAAATTAAGTATAGTTTTAAATATTGGTTCTAGAATAAGTATAACATATCATAACACACAGACTAAATTACAATTACATTTACAATTAATCTTTTCATGGCGTAAATGTACTTAAATTACAATCTTGAGTATTATTATTATCTTTGGTTTTTATTTATATTCATATAATTATACAATATAATAAAAAAAATAAAAAAAGAAGCACAAAAAATAAAAATATTACGTCCTATAAAATGCATTTAAACTTGCATGCATTACGATAAAATTTTCATATTTTGGATACCTCCTTTCGTATCGTACATTGCCAAGATTTTGGAATCCCTTACTAAACACACGTGTTTCCTTCTTATAATCCCGGGCTCTTTATGCGGGATGATGCTTTTTCCCGTACCCATTTATTTCCGTCACAACCAGACGTACGGCGATGCACCATAGTCAAAAAGTGGACATTCCGCTCATACGCACGAACCGCTTCAGCAATACGCTCATTATGCGTACTGCTAAGGAGTG
Organism: Lithosia quadra; assembly: GCA_963576445.1. Taxonomy (NCBI): domain Eukaryota; kingdom Metazoa; phylum Arthropoda; class Insecta; order Lepidoptera; family Erebidae; genus Lithosia; species Lithosia quadra. The sequence goes on from OY754898.1 coordinate 9,230,143, forward strand.
GAATGCCCTGCCTGAGTCTGTGTTTCCGAAAAGCTATAACCTGGGAGTCTTCAAGTCTAGAGTGAAAAGGTTACTTCTAGGCAAGCGTGCTCCATCGTCGACCACATCGCCACTTACAAGTGAGATAGTGGTCAAACACAGGTTTATTGACGATAAAAAACAAGGTAACTATATTTTTTTTTTAATTCAGCCTACAGGCTCTAATTTGTCTAACGATAGTCTTATAATAATCTCAAATAATATTACTCAATACGCTTTTGCAAACTATGTAAGTCTATAAATTCCATTTTACTCAATTGTATCAATGGTTTTGATACATTAAGAAGAGGTAGATATGGCACTTGCGCTTATAAACGGTCACACAAAACTAGGTTAATTAGCCTACCTTAACGTAAGCACGAGTGGATATGCACTCATCAGTAAGTGCAAACGAGAAGGTAGTATGACATCTGTAATACTCTTCTTACTGACAAACTAAAAAAAAAGTAAAATTATTTTTGCTATCTCCATAGGAGGACATCCAACATTTTTAAATTTTTGCTTTAAAAAGATTTAAAAAATGATCCTAATGCAGTCGCTAACTTGGAATGTGTTAATAATACTGATACATGATGGTAATGGTCCCATTATTTGATGTAAAGGACCTTTGATTATAATTTTATAATTACAACACTTCAAATTCACAAGATTATCGAACAAATATAAAAATGCAATGGCTACTCTATCCATTCTAAGCTGACCAAAACAAAAAAAAATCCTACAAACTTTTTATAGCTGTCATACAGATGACATTACAAAAAGCACGTTATTACTATGCAGATAGGTGTCAAAATTCATTAACTCATTTACCTAGGTTATGCGTCCCGTTCCAAATTCAAAATTCATTCCCGCCTCACTTGTGTCACGCACAACTTTTTTTTTCTAATATACTCGTACATTAACGTCCAATTATTCCAGACGCTCCTCTTTAACACAAAGTCTGCCCACTCTAGCATAATTAGCCGGACATCTTGGATCACCATGCTTTATAGTCTTACTTGGTTGTCTCTTCTGCTCATGTTTCACCACTTTAGGCTTAGCAACAGTCCCATCTGTAAGAATCTTGCGTTTCGAACGTGTCTTATCCTTGCAATCACACCCCACAAGCGGGGACAACACAGCTGGCAACACTGGATTTCTACCAGAACTATCCATTTCTTTTGATAAACTCTTTAGATATGACCAAACAGCTTGTTTTTCTGTTTCTGTGTAGCACTCACAATCATCGTCGGCCGCCATTACTGCAGCACTTACGAAGAAAAGTACCAACAGTTTGAGAAGCATGTTGGCCGATTGAAATTCGCAGTCGGAATGAATATAATATGCGTCGATTCTCACGTTTATATACAACAGGTTTAATATGAGAAACTTGTTATTAGTATGTGGTTTGAATTATTAATAATACGGGTACGGTATTACCAACAATTTGCTCTTTTGCTTCTTATAAAAATGATGATTTTTTTTATAACGGTCACGTCAATATGACTTCACCTCGCCTGATGGTAAGCTAAAGGTAAAGTCTCAGGAATGGGGGTCGCCATTACCTAAATACACCGATAGTGCTATAATTGTGGCCCTCAGCTTGACTTCATCAAATGCTTTTTCACACCCCGTTTAAAGGACCCGGGACTGTAGGAGGAAGGCAACACGTGAGCTGGTGAAGAATTCCAGGTTTTTATGGTGCGGCAAAGAAAATAGGCACCGAAAAGGGGTGACCTGTTTCGCATCACAACATTTATTGTCCAAATTGAGCAGTCCGACTGGGGTCACATCGTGTTATGTTCCAGGCGGTAAGTAGGGTAGCCAGAGCTCACTGGAGGGATTCTGTGTTGTCATCGCGGAGACCAAAGTCTCCTGCGTTATCAGCATAGAAACTCTCTCAACCCCTCCCAATTCCATCCCCCCCCCCCCCATCCTCCAGGGTCGGCAGCGCGAGTGTGACGCCCCTGGTGTTGCACACGTATATAGGCCACAGTAACCGCTTCCCATCAGGTAGACCGTGTGCTTGTCTACTACCTAAGTGGTATAAAAATAATCGTGTAGCAAGTTTCACCAAGTGCTATCAGTCAATAGTGTTATCTAGACACTAGACCCTGTAGTCATTAGTACATCAATCTGTGTGTGTGTGTGTGTGTGTGTGTGTGTGTGTGTGTGTGTGTGTGTGTGTGTGTGTGTGTGTGTGTGCGTGTGTGTGTTCGTATGCGTGTATGTGCAGGTGAGTGTGTGTTTGTACGTCCCGACTTGTATGTATGCATAAGCTAATGGCCTGACTTTTTTTATACTACATAGGTGGCAAACCATCTCACGGCCCACTTGATGGGAAGCGGTTACCGTGGCCTATGGACGTGTGCAACACCAGGGGTGTCACTCTATCGTCAGTATTAATGTATTCTTCAATGCGTCTCATCCATACGTTTTATACATCCATATTATAAGTAGATTATTACTTAATACTTGGTGCATCATGAATACGCCGGTTCGTCCAGGGAAAACCCAGCAATAACGACCAGCCTACTGTGTTTCCCACGCTCCATCGGGAAAACCGTGTGCTTTTATCAAAAATGTTTCTACTAGTGTGTTTGTCACACATGGGTATGACACACAGCATCAATCCATACTACATACTAACTAATATAATAATTGCGAAAGTAACTCTGTCTGTATGTCTCGCTTTCACACCTAAACCACTGAACAGTTTTAGTTGAAGTTTTGTACACTGACTAGAACTTAGAAAAGGACATAGGCCACGGTGATCGTTTCCCATCAGGTGGGCCGCGTGCTTGTATAAAAAAGGCATCTTTTGTTACAAGAAGAAGGGATATAATATACAAATAAATTTAATAAAATTGACAGTATATTTTGTAATATTACAATTATACAGATTTTAAATAAAGACACATTGTATGTGTACGATTCATAATAATATAAAAAAAAAACAATTTCAAAACTTCCTGTCTGTCTTTTTTTACACATTTTATCTTAGCACCGCCATGTGCTTGTCTACCACCTACGTAGTATAAAAAAAAAATTACTTGAATATTGTTTTAAGGTCTTTAAATTTTTTTTATACAAGCACACGGCGGTGTTATGATAAAATGTGGCTTTATACAAACGTCCTAAGGATTTTTCTTTGTTCTGTGATACAAACAATTCATCTGAATACATACTATGTCCATACAGGGTCTGTTGCTATCCTTCACATTAAGTAAGTATTTAAATTTCCATTAATGATAAAATTATAGACAAAAATCATTATAGAAATATATGTTTTATAATCATGTAAGTAAGGTCTATTTCTTGTTGTGTAAAAATCCTTTGCCGTACCGTTTATTAGCACAGAGCCCCAAACGATAAAAAGTAAACTCGGCCTCACACCGGTGGTACAAGTTTGATCCCGGGTTATGCACCTCTGACATTTCAAAAAAATTATCACTTGTAGTACTTATAATGTACAAGGAAAATATTGTGAGGAAAACAACATAAAATAGGTATTAATTAAGTAATTATCACAATATAGTACTCTTAAGCAAATATAACTTACAAAATGGCGTTCCTTTAGCGTAGAACAATAATAAAAATCTACCTAGGTATATTAAAATATTTAAAATTGTAAGGTTATTGTTAATAAAATATACTTGGGTTATGTATGTGTTTCCGGAAAGCTACAACCTGGGAGTTTTCAAGTCACGAGTGAATAGGTTCCTTCTAGGCAAGCGTGATTCATCGTAGACCACATCGTCACTTACCATCAGGTGAGATTGTGGTCAAACGTAAGCCTATCATGAATAAAAAAAAAATTAATATGAAAAAAGCTGAAAAAAAATTTTTTTGGAAATTCTTGTTCGTTTGTGCGCGAAGGACGCAAAAACTACAGAACGGATTTTGATGCGGTTTTTTTTATTTGAAAGATCTAGTTCAGACTTAGAATCTTAGGCATGTTTGCTCACAATCGGTTGAGTAGAACCGAAGATATAGTAACAAAACACGAAAACTGACCTCCACGCGGGCGGAGCCGCGGGCATTGGCTAGTAGTAAAAGTAGTTAATATATTTTATATTTTTTGTATTATTTTATAAAATGTTTAAGAGATTTTGTGTACCTACTTTTGTTGTTGACTCTACATAATTATAAAATTTAACATGAGATTTCGAAATTCTAATTTGAATATTCCGAAAAATTTTGGAGTCATGTGGGGAAACCGGAGATACCCTCGTTATGCATAATGCTGCCCACCTCGTATTGTAAAAACCCACCGTGAGCATTTTTGTGGATGTGACGTGCAGACTCGTATGATACAGCAGGCCGGGAATTGATGCCAATATCAAAAACTAAGGTCCTAAGCACACGAGATACTTTTAAAGCTGGCGGGCGTTTCAAAAGTAACAATTTCGAGTAATTATTTCGTTCATTGTTTTTAAAATGTATTAATCTATTTATACAAATAAATAAAATTAAAGTTTCTGTTTGGAATATTAAAATAACACTTGTATGTTTTAAATAAATGTATAATATATGAGTGTATGTACGATAGGAGAAATGACGAAAACGCAATTTTCAAAAATTTTGACTATATTTGTCTGACTGATTGAATTAGAAAGAATAATTATAAGACGAAATTCTACCCAACGCTATACACAAAGTAATCATATCCGCATTCTAGAACACAGAGGTACTTAGATACATTTTTTGTAAATACATAATATATTAGGTATAGAAACACCCACATCAATTCAAATTTATATATATTCATGTTTGCAAATATTTGCATGGAGCGGGAATCAAACCTGCGACCCCTGAATTAGCAGTCGAACTAAAATTCTGACGTTGCAGTAGACAACGTCAGAATTTTTTTTATGTATTGCATGATTATGATAATTTTAGAAATTCAATATTAAATTTTATACTGACTTATAGAAGTTTGCTCGTTCTTTATAGAGCGGAATAAATTAGGCAGTGTAGGTGTCTCGTGTGTTGTGGCCTTTACATTACATTATTCAAATTAAAGGTCGGCTACAAATAAATTATTGGCATTTTCCTTTATTAAGTGACTTATTAGCTCTTCTATAGAAATAATTGAAGTTTAAATATCTATTTATAGTATTAAAAGAACAGGTCTTAAATAAATGCATACGAGTGAGTGAATTTACGACACAATAGAAGAGAACAGTTTATCCTGCACAAACCTATTCTAGGTTTATGGGATAAATTTAAATGTAAAAGTATATGTGTATAAAATTAAATTAAATAAATAAAAAAAAAAAAATTATATTAACAAAAGCATGAAGTCTTGCTTTGTCTATGTCAGCACGAAAACTCGCTCCAACCCCTTTCTAGCTCCACCCCCTCCCCCCCCCCCTGCTTCAGGGCTGGCAGTGCGAGTATGACATCCCTGGTGTTACACACGTCCATAGGTCATGGTGACCGCTTACCATCAGGTGGGACGTGTGCTTGTTTGTCACCTATGTGGTATAAACTTTCTTATAATATCTGAGTTTCTTGGAGTTGGGAGCTAAGACAGCAGTCGCTCTCGTAAAAGCCAAATCAAGAGAAAGATTAGGCAAGCTGACCTTGGACTTCAAAGTACAAGCTATGGAAGTCATCAGGACTAATACTATTATGATGATGATGACCAATCATGAGATTCTAGATCAATCTACTATATGGGGTTCTTCAAGAAGGCCATTAGAAGGTTCTTACAGGGTCGGCAGCGCGAATGTGACACCCCTGGTACTGCACACTTCCATAGGCCACGATGACCCTTTCCCATCAAGTGGACCGTGTGCTTGCCTGCCACCTAAGTTGTATAAAAAAAATCCTATCATTTTTGTTTTAATTAACTTTATAATTAAACCTATCATGAATAGAAATTAAAACGTTGACAGCTATCTCTATGGACCGTATCTTTGTTATTTGTACGGGGAATCCCCGGTTGCACTTGAATGAGTATCTATACTATTATAAAATTGTAAAGTAGCTTTGTCTGTACGTTGAACGGTAATACTTGGGTTTTTTTATATATTGGTCACATGAACATGACTTCACCTCGCCTGACGGAAAGCTAAAGGCAAAGTATCAGGCTCGGGAGTCACCACTACATACACCGATAGTGCTAACAATGGTGGCCCTTGCCGGCCTCATCAAATGCTTTTTCACGCCCCGCTTATAGGACCCGGAACGGTAGGAGGAAGGAAACACGTGAGCTGGTAAAGAATTCCAGGTCTTTATAGTGTGTTAAAGAAGAGAAGCACCGAACCGCTTAGTTCTTCGGTTCTTTCGGGCTCTGGGGGTTAAATGGCAGTCGCTCTCATAAAAGTCAAGATAAGCAAAATTAAAAAGTTACAAGTTCAAACTATTAACCAAACCAGGACTGATTGAACCAGGATTCAATAAAATAATGATCTCAAACAAAATTGAGACTACTATGTTTTTTAAAGACGGCTTCTGTGGTGTAGCGGTAGTGTATTCGACTGCTACGATAAGGGCGCGGGTTCGATTCCCGCTCAGTGCAAATATTTTTATGCATAAATATATCTACTGGCATTGGTCTGGGTGTTTCTATGTATAGTATGTAGGTATGTATTTACAAAAAAAAAGTATATAAGTATTTTTATCCGCATTCTAGAACTCATAACACAAGCTAGTTATACTATGCTTACTTTGGGTCTAGAGCGCTGTGTAGAATGTCGTAAAATATATATAAAAGAAATTCTTAAAAAAATCGTTAATAAAATTTGAATAAAATAAGGTAGCCAGTTACTCCCACGGTGAATAAGAAGATCGGAGCACGTCTGTGGCGTGGCGGTTAAACAGTTAATTGCTACGACAGAGGTTACGGGTTCGATTGCCGCGCAGCGCAAAAAAAATTATACATGAATATCTGTGTTTACATTGGTCTGCGTGTTACCGTGTATAATAAACTTGAATTTTTGAAAAATATACGTTGTATGATTAGGTATCCGCTTTCTAGAACCCATATGCCTCGCTATGAAGAATTCGGGTCTAGATTGCGAACGGTGTAATTTAATCCATAATAAGATTTTTTTCCATTTAAGGAAATGCTTCACCAAAATTAGACCAGCTGTTTAGTGAGTAGCCAACATGCATACATAGATATATTATAATAGAAGTCAAACACATACCCCTATTTTTGCTACACCGCAGTCGGGTAAAAATACGGTATAACTATCCGATCAACCGAATATAGAACGCGGAAGTAATCATAATTTTCTCAAACAATGACATTCTGTTCACATCCAAAACTACCCTCGCATCATTATGTAAACGTGACCTTATCCATAAAGTCCAATTTCCTTCATACATTGCTGCTTAAACTACTTCTTCACCTACCCACATTAACATAACATCATAGAAACACCGCCATCGAACGCAAACCATCCAAGACTTGCGAGACACTACCGCATCATTCCGATATCTTGGTAACAATTCACATCGGAGCCTTCGCACACGTCATCGCCACTGTCCGCGCTCCCCCAATAAATGAAATTTAACAGAATGAGGGAAAAAAATCAATACGAACTAGACAATATCGGCCACTATCGTAGCCCCTTCTAATTTACTACACGATAAAAACAATCCGCCGACCGTGTGCGTGCCACGGACAACGAAACATATCATAATATCAACCTTTACAATATTCATGCGACATTATGAACGCACCCTTAGGCAATATATAGGCCATCAATAATTCCGCGTACGATTGATTCTACTGAAAAACTTATTATAGGTACTCACGGGTAGAACCGACGTCAAATGTTATGGAAATTCAGCATCGCTACTGGACACCGGGGAGGTCGACGAACCCGCCGATCACGATGACAAACACACAGTCCGCCATGTTGTATTACAAAACGTCAATTTTTTATTTTTTTTTCCAATCGGCGAAGTGTCAAACTCCGGCCGGCCGAAACTTGGCTAAACTTAAACCGCCTAATTCCAGTGAAATTCCCACAAATTTTGTCGGCTTCCTATTATGGTGTAATAAGTTTTGTTTACGTTGTAATTACCCCTATCTATAAACACTTTATTATTGTATAAAACGGTATAAAAATATTAAAATTATGAACGATGGAAAACTTGTAAATTAAAACGAAATATAAATATATATTAATAATAATATAAACGTACTAGCGGCTCTGAGTTCGAGCGCCTACTGACTTAAAATTTTTGGGTATAAAAACATGCTACAATAGCCTCCTACTGGTATAAGAAGTCTTGATACTTTCACCCACCGGAAAAATCGCGCGTGTGGGGAAAAGCTGGAACAGTGATCAGAGTCTACAAGCCAAATTGATCTCTAAGATCAACGTGTCAAGACACATTAAAGAAATTGCTCATTTTCAAATCTACCTTGAAGTTATGAGTAATTATGTAAGTTAATAAGATGCTTGCCTATTATAACATAGCAAATACACATTTCCATGTAATATAATGAATATTAAAAGGTTTTCAGAGCTTGTTAAAGGTATTAATTTAATTTTAATTGTTTACACTCGAATTATTTTATTTTAGAAATGCTTGAGTCGTGTCTTCGGTTCTTCATTACAAAGTCTACTCAAAGAGGCAATGTTTCAAACAGGTACACAGTTAGCATAAACGAATAAATAAATAAAATCAAACAATAGTTTGTCAAATGGTACACTCTAAGCCCCTGCACTTGTATGATATGTTCAGTTGCAGTAAAAAAATACGGCTTATCTTGTCTATTATTATAGAAGCGACTGACACTTAATCTTTCAAATCTGAGAGGAAAGTCTGCGCCAGAGCTGCATCAATCAGCAGGTGTACATTTATTGATTTATCCTGTCGTTTGACCCCCAACCCCAAGAACAAAACATGCACCAGAACCATTTCTGTCAATCAGCAAGTGTACCAGCTCGCCAGGTCGTAAGTGAGGTTTACTTGGTTGGTTGACCCTGAAAATCAAGTCAAACTACTTCCTTTTATGCAGAAATCCCCACGTATCACCTCCCCAGCGGCTAGCGGGGGTAGTTTTGTCAGTCTTGAACCAACTACAACTGCACGCCGTTTAGGTCAAATGGGGTGTAGTGTGACCCAAAAGGCATTTCCCTCACACTCCAGCTGACCTAGGGCCATCTCCGAAATGGCCTCCAAAGGGAATCCCAACCTACATCAATTCAAAAATTTGGTAGGTAAGTACTAGTTCGACGTGATATTTGATTTTAAAATTAAACTATAATTTTAGTAACGGATCATATCTCAATTATTACTTAGATGTTATTTTATTACTTATACTGATCCCGACGTTTCGGTTCCTTTTCAGCAACCATAGTCATGAGGAGATTAGTGTATATAATAAAATAACACCAAATAAATCGCGATAGAATCCGTTAAAAATAGTTTCATTTCATAAATGCGAGTATCAAGATTGTGAGGGTGGAGTAGCCACACGCGTGTGTGCGTGTGAGGGGGACTCGCGGGACGCGCGGCGTGCGAGCTGGGCCTGGAGGGGGGTGAAATTTTTCGTTTTTCGCCCACTTTTCCGTCCTGCTCTAGTTTTTCGTCTCCCTCATTTTTTCTTCGCCCGTTTCTTCTTCCTAGTGCCCCACCACATGTGTGCCGGGTATAGTATACGCAAAAAATTCAGAGAAACGATAGTCGTTTCCGGTTTGGTTAGAATTGTTTTGAAGGCGTTATCTTTGGCTTTTATCTATAAATGGTAATAGTGATCGATGGATTTGGTATCAAATGTTCGTTACCGACACTTTTTGCGTACTCTCTCTTTATCTGAGCGACAATCTAGGTTGCATTCAAAGCTTGCTAAGTACCCGGGGTCCGCTCTCCTTCCTTTGCCAAAGTTCTGACTTGAGGTTCTGACCTCGTCTGTTAACCAACAGAATAAAATATACAGTAAAATATTTTACTTTGTATTCTTATTGTATAGTTTTACCTTATCAAATCGGAAAGAAAGTGCATGGATGGAAATGCAAGTTACCTCATATCCAATGTATTCAACTCTATTCTTATCCTAAAGGAGCTCTAGCTACCCAAATCACAATAGGAACCCAAAACTAAGCAACTAGTTAGTCGCAGTTTTTGTAGAGTAGAGTATTTTCACAATTAAGTAAAATTTTCATGCAAAATGTGTGAATGTGTAGCTAATAGTATTTATCCGCAATCTAAAACCCACATTACAAGGTGCAAGTATAACGCCTTACCTAAGGACTTACAATTCTTTAATTACGATCAATACAAGGTTTGTATGACCTGACAAAAAAAAATTATCCAGTTTGGTGCAGTCCTTCGAAAGTTATGAACGTACATACATTGCGGCTATTAATTATTTATTTATTTATATTAATTTTATATCATCAAAATTAAAATTTATTACTTCCGTATTTTTGAAAAGAATCTGTTCAGCTTGCTTGTACTGCGCGGCGCGCTCGGCCGCCCGCCCTCGTTCCTCCACGGAGCCTTATAGATATACAGCGTGTTTGTATTATGGGGCGCGTATTTTTTATTTTAATTAATTGTAATTTATTGCTTTCGCTGTCTGAAATGCGGATTTAGTTCTGCGTAAATAGTTTGGTAGTTAAATGTAGCCTAGAAATTACAAATTAAGATGTCTTTACTGTAGTTTAAGATGAAATTAAGTTAAGTCAAGTTACCTATATTTTAGAATAAAAAATATTTTTCTAAGCGTACAGTATATTTTTCATCAATAAACTAAATGAGAAACCAATATTAGTGATCTTCATTACAAAAAAAACTGAGCCTGATTAATTTTGAGAAAAATTATATTGCGAAATCGATTGTTACTTTTAAAAATAGAATATAAAATTTAGTAATACAAAATTCAAAAATACTGAAATATCTACTCATATATTTCATCAAAACGTACTTTTAGTCGTCACGAGTACGTGAGCTCGCCAAGCGCGCAAGATGAAACGTTATCTCCTCACAAATCACTAAGCAACAACGCTGTAATATCGAACACCCTCTACCAGCCGGCAGAACTAGGAAACGGGGGAGTAAGTACACACGCCCCCCACCACCCCCCACGGGGGGAGTACATGGCAAATACGCGAAAGCAATAGGACTTTTAAAAATTCTCGAGAAATATGATTTATGTGTTGACGGCAACGTAGGTACTTTCTCCCTTCAAGGACGGGGGACTGATTCGATTTTTAAACCATCCTGTGTAAGGCTGTAGGTTTTTGAATAAAAAAAAATTATATTGTTTTTTTGCGCCGTTTAAAATTTAATCTGAATCTTTTGTTGTGATATCAGGCCTTGTTCGTTGGGCGGTTTTAGATGTGAAATATTGCCCTCATTACCAGCTGTAGGCAATAGAACCTGGAATTCTTTACCAGCTCACGTGTTTCCTTCCTCCTACAGTCCCAGATCCTGCAAGCGGGGCGTGAAAAAGCATTTGATGAGGCAGTCAAGCTGAGGGCCACCATTAAGCACTATTGGTATTTTTATTCCTGTGAATTTACCTTTAGCTTACCATCAGGAGAGGTGAAGTCATATTGACGTGACCGATATAAAAAAATCTGGCCTGTAGGCAATAGATACCCATTGCCTATAAGCTGGATAGGATATATTAGTGACATAATAGGAACAAACCGACCTGGGTTATATTATAGGAAACTCACCAAGATCTCCAGGACCACCTGCAAACCGGTAGACCTGCTGATTACCAGACGAGACTCCGGTTCATTCCGAGGTTTTTTATACTGCTTAGGTAGAAAACAAGCTTACGACCCACCTGATGGGAAGTAGTCAACGTAGCCTATTGACGTGTGCAAAATCAGGTCAGACGGCAGTCGCTCCAGTAAAAGTCGAAGGTCAGGAGAGAAAGGTTACGAGAGAGGTTCCCAGGCCCCGAAGTGTAATCTTTGGATGCAACCCGGAATAACGCTGTGATGATGGATTCTTTCTGACCATTATATGGGGTATAACCACCTCCTCAGCCAAGAACCCATAGGAACAAGAGATCGTAGGAGAAAAAAAAAACAACATCCAAATGATTCGGTGCCTCTTTTCTTTGCCGCACCATAAAGACTTGGAACTCTGTACCGTTTCTTTTTTTGGGTCAAATGGAAATTTAAACGAAAAAATATCTGACGTAGAGACGTGTTAAAGATCAAAAAATAATAATAAAAAATAAACATTTACTGATAATATAGTCTCAAAAAATTGTACTTAAGAGTATTATTTTCCTTTTTATACCCTATTATATTCTCAACGACGTTAGTTTAGTCGGTTCGATTGTGGTGGGGATTGCCGCACGAAAACAAAAAAGGTTGGAAGATGTAAAGACGTATTCATTACATCTGAGACTTTCACTTCAGAGCCTGGGCAGCACAAACAAATATTTGCATTGTGCAGGAATCGAACCTGCGACATTAGTTAGTAGTCGAATGCTCTACAGCCCCGCTATGGAGGTTGTTTTTGTCTGTTTATGTTTTAATGTTTTTCCTGTCGCTCTACTAAAAGCTATTAGCAAACTATTCAGTTTTCTTATATAGAACACGTCAACATAGCTTCACCTCGCCTGATGGAAAGCTAAAGGCAAAGTCGCAGGATCGGAGGTCACCACTACATATACCGATAGTGCTACAGTGGTGGCCCTCAGCTAGACGGCCTCTTCAAATGCTTTTTCACGCTCCCCTTAAAGAACCCGGGACTATAGGAGAAAGGAAACACGTGAGTGAGCTGGTAAAGAATTCCAAGTCTTTATGGTACGGCAAATAAAAGAGGCACCGAACCGCTTGGTTCTCTATGTGTCAGTAAGCATAGAATTCTTTTAGTCAAGTTTGCCATTTTCAGTACTAGATTGATTAAACTAGCAAATTACAGTAGCTAGTATTATTTAATACTCCACAACATTCTAAAAGCCCTACTTAACATGGACGAGTCAACTCTATATAATCGGGGTAGGTACAGTCGCCCTCAGAAGCTGCTTAACCCTATAAAAACTACAAACGATTTTCACATTGAAATAAATCAATTACTTAACAATCATTCTACAGAAAACAAAGTTAATGTTTATTATTTTATGTAAAGTTTCGAAGCTAAGATGGCCGGTAACTTGGAATGTGTTAAAGTAGTACGGTGGCGACTGTACCTTTTCTCCTATTATATTTACGACAGGTCGAATGATCAGCTGATCCCCTTTCGAACCCTTAAGGGCTGACAAAATGTATTATAGCCATGAAGTTATATCATGATTTTTTGTGTAGAGCATGTAACTATGCGTTAATGTAACGCGATTCGTGTCGGATTGCCTATTTAGATTTACTTGTTTTTTTATACCACTCAGGTGGTAAACAAGCACATGGTCCACCTGATGGCAAGCGGTCAACGTGACCCATGGCGTGATACTCGTGCTGCCGACCCTGTAAAAACCTTCTAATGCACTTCTTGAAGAACCCCATATTGTAGTCCCTAGGGAATCGTATTTTCACAATCCGATTATACACACATAGAATTAACAATATTCTTGGTGGTAGAGCGTCTGCTACGATAGAGGTCGCGGGTTTGGTTCCCACTTAGTGTAAATATTTATATGTGTGTATGTATATTTGTATTAGTCCGTATTTCTATCTTTAATAACTGTAAACAATTTGTATGTATTTAGGTATGTTTAATGTATTCATCCGCATGCCAAAAAATCGCACTCCTTTCGAGTCTATATTTTTAGCGTTGTGTAGTTTATTTAGTTGCCATACAAACATCTATGGCAGTCGTTACGGGTAGTTGGAGCCCACAAAAGTCCAACCAGTCTAAATTGAAACTTCGACATCGCCATTGGTCATCATGACCATTGGTTTTGGAGGTCAGATGGCAGTCGCTCCACGGAAAATATCGAAGTTAAGCCGCATCACAGTTAGACTGGAAAGACGACCCCAACTGAGTTGGGAAAAGGTTCAGAGAATGATGATAGCGTTGTGTAGTTTCTCTTAGAATATTTCTGTAATATTAATTACCCTAAAGACAATATATATTCGCTCTTTTAAATTTTAATGGGAGCGGAAAACATTAAACGAAATATTGATAGGTGTTAATACATCTCTGCTTACCTCCTCAAAGATATGCAATCCATTTTGAGTTTGACGAAAATTCTGTTTATTTCATACTCATAAATATAGCTGGAGCAATATCGTTAAATATAAAATAAATTGCACTACACCCCTTATTTTCCACCCCATAGGGGTAAGAATACGATGGCACCTTGTAGGCGCCGCGGCCGTCCCGACATGGTGGTCCAAGTTATAAGCGACACCGGTTTCACTGTTCATTGCCCGTGTTACTACCAATGTTACTCCTAGTAGTAACATCGGTAATTTGATTACCGTTCTTACTATAATTGAAAGTTGTTGGAACAGTAATCAAAAATTGTCCGTGCCTAAAATTAAAATAACAGAAAATAAAAAAAATATGAAGAATTTGTATTTTAAATAAAATGTAAGTAAGTATTCTATTTATGAAAATAATAACATAAAATTAAACAAAAAAATAACATAAATATAAACAAAAATTGGTGTGGCTGTGTCGGTGCAATATCGGTTTCGCAACTGTTGGTCATATCTCCGCTTTTACTAAACCAATTGCAATCAATCATTCGGCAACTTTTAAGTCTGAACAAGACCTTTTTAATAAAAAAAACACATTTAAATCCGTTCAGTAGTAAACAGACAAACATACAAACCGCCGAACAGACAAGAATTCCAAAAAAAAATACTTTTGTGTTCAGAGTCATTCATGAATATAACATAACCCAAGTTTTTTTCATTTTGCCAATATACTCGTACAGTACAGCCCACTTACAATTTTATAATCCTACTAATATTAATAAACGCGAAAGTTCGTAAGAATGTATGTCTGGATGTCTGGATATATATTATGTTTGTTGCTCTTTCACGCAAAAACGGCTGAATAGATCGGGCTGAAATTTTGTACAGAGATAGATAGTCTAGAATAACATATACTTAGGCTACTTTTTATCTCGGGAACAGGTTCCCGACGGTCATGGTAGTGGGAACAGAATTTCACGCGAGCGGAGCCGCGGGCAACAGCTAGTAGTATAGATATAGATATAATTATAAACACTACAGTTAAACACTCGAGAAAAAAAGCAGCAAAATACCCGCTTGTCCTGAATCGCTGTTCTCGTGGCCACCCGCCGAAGGGGTAGCCCCTTACAAAACGTGACCCTTTTACTCCCAAGACGCTTATTTGACTCACTTTAAAAAATTCCTACTGGCCTATATTTTTGGAGTACAGTCGACCCCTGACGTTGTTCATTTTAACTATTTTTTTTATTGTCGGTCACGTCAACATGACTTCACCTCGCCTGATGGTAAGCTGAAGGCAAAGTCTCTGGACTTTTTACTTAGATAAATTATAAAGTGATGGTGTCTGTACATTAGAGATATTTAAAATAATACTGTGTAGTTGTGTGCCGTATGCTTGTCTGCCACCTAAGTGGTTAAAAAAACTTGAGTTATGTTATATGAACTTATTGTTCATATAACATAACTCAAGTTTTTTATTTCTTATTCTTATTCTAAATACAAAATATATTTTTTAAATAGATTTACTCCGAAAAAACTGAACTTCCAGGACTGGACTTAAAACTGCACCCAGTTTCATAAAAGACGAATACACTGACCAACTCAATAAGCTACTTCCACCTGGCCACGTTCTAGATATTATACAATACGATGTATAAGAGGCGATTCTCTGGCTTGCGTGACATTGTAAATCAAACATAACATATTTGTTCATGTAAAATTTAATAAAATATATGTTAAAGAAAAAAAAATTATTTACTTGTATTACATTTAAATGTGTCTGACTGTACTTACAACTATGGCGCGTATTCAACTTACGTCCATTCCACATTGTGTCCATAAATACACAATAACATGTAAATACTTGTTAACTATAATCACGCCTGTATCAAAAGGGGCGAGTAGGAAAGTAGGCAACTGTTAATCACAATTTTTTTTCTTTGATATCAACTGTTAAATTGGCACTTTGGGAAGAAAAGTATTTATGGAGCTACTACCTCATCTGTAAATTCAGCGCCTGATTGACGGACGAGGTTCCGACAACAGTTGCTCCCATAAAAGCCGTATAAGTCAAACCAAAAAGGAGTTAAGCGGACCCTGGGCTACTAGATGAAAGTCTCGTATGCTACCGAAAAAGTACATATGTTATGCACAGAACTGCAAGACAATTCGTACACACAAATATTTTTACTGAGCAGGCATCGAACCCGCAACCTCTAACGTAGCAGTTAAACGCTCTACTACTACACTACAGAGGTATACTGTCGCTGTGATGCTGTGAGCTTTTCACCCTTTTCAATCAATACTAACACTATCGATTCCCCATAGTTCATGTGTTTTCAGATAATTTAAACTTCAAATTACAAGACAACTACCATCTTCTTCAGTCTGCTCATGACCATGGCTGCTGAAAAGCAATCGTAACATCGGAATCTATATAAAATAACACTGACCAAAAAATCGGGATAAGATTCGTTAACAACAGTTTTATTCTGAACGAAGGTAGCTAGGAGAGAAATTGCTACGGCGTAGACCCTCTACGACACGTATATCATTTTGGTGTGCACATATTTGGGTATTTGAATTTAATTCTTTTTTTTATTAAACATCAAAATGGTAAGCTCTATAGAAACTTGTCTACACTAATATTATAAAGAGAGAGGACGAATTTTATGAATATTGTTTATATTTTTACTGTAATCTTCGGAATTACTGCACTATTTTTAAATGTTATTTTACCACCGATGGATATAGACTGTAATTATGTGTAAATTAATGTGGTCTGAGTTGAAAAAAAACCATAAGCCGAAGCGAGGTAAGGGCAAATAATATACTATGAGGGTTGGGGAATGATTAAAAATAATAAAAAGATAACTAATTTTTACAGCTCGATCACGAGTCACGGGTTCGATGCCCGCTCTGTGCAAATATTTCTTCACATGAAAATGTATAATAGAGCTGGTTACCCGTAATCAAGAATGTACTCTCCGATCCTGGTTGCATCCGAAGCATTCATCTCTGACACCCGGACTTTACCCAACTCAGATGGGGTTGGCTTTTAAGTCTAAACGAATCGGCGTACTTCGATACTTTACGTGAAGCTACTGCCATCTGACCTCCACAACTCATTGGCGATATCGAAATTCTGTAGTTAGACTATTTGTTGGACTTTTTAGGGCTCCAACTACCCGTAACGAAAGCTATAGATGTTCGTATGACAACCGGTACCGATAATTTAACGTGCTCTCTGTAGTCTCGATGTATTAAGAATGGTCGCCCATTCTAAAACTGATTGGCTAATATTGCTACTTCCAATGCCAGAGTCCACTCGCCTGCTTTCTCTTTCCCACTCTGGAATAGCTGGGCCAAATTGGACGGAACTTTCGCTGGTAGATAGGTAATAGTGCAAGGCGTAACATAGGCTACTTTTATTTCGTAAATTGAATTAGGATGCCGCGCAAAATACTTAAATCTAAATCCACGCAGATTAAGTATCGAGCTCAGTTTTTATTCTAAAACTCTTCGATTCTGGACCCAGGACCTCGATTTTGTAAACCTACTCAGTTACCATCTTAGCCATGAGTCCCGCCAAGAGGTTGAAGATAACAGTGCCTAACTGAAGCAACTTCTTCAACCTAGCGTTAATCCCAGTCGTATCCAAAGCTTTCACCTCGGAGTCTGGGGTCCGCTTTACCAGCCTTAACTGCGGATTTGGCTGCACCTCGATATTTTCGTGAAGCGACTGCCATCTGACCTTCACAACCCAATGGTGACATTAGGCGATATGGAATTATTGCAGCTAGACCGTTGCTGTCGGACTTTTAGGGCTCCAACTACCCGCAACGACTGCCATTACGAATATCTTGAGCAACATTACAATTCAATTTCTTTGTCGCAAAATTCTTCAATCTTACAATTAGCAGTAACAGAACAAATGAAGTGTTCTCCGCGAATCCATCGCAACAAACATATATATTATATTTTCTTTCTCTAAAACTATCTACTATCTCATCCCCCCTCGCACCCCCCATGGCACGTGCGTGCCTGTGTGTGTGTGTGTGGAAAAATTCGTACTTGCTACCCTTACGAACCACCCCCGCCTCCGCTTCTTTCACGGTTCTAATTTTTGGGGAATTTGGGGCATATTCGTAAATATGAAATGGAAAAAATATTTCGCTTGCAAGTGAAATTTCGACTTTATCGCTTTAGAATAAGGTAGTGAATTGGATGGATGGGAGTTGGAAAAAAAATTACTTCATATGTCGTCCTTAAGACGGAGCGCGGCGCGCTTCGTATGTGTGTTCTGAACAGGGCGGCCGTGGAGACGCGCTTAATTATTCTATTGTGCTCGTTATTTTTTTAAATTATAATTTTCAGTTTTAACTAAAGTTTTAACAAATATGTAAGGCACATGTCAGTGGGCAGCTAAGCCGGGGTCGGCTTCGCAGAGTATACACTGACCAAATTAATGACTTATTGCAAAAAGGGCAATCATAAGCACTCGAAACTGGCAAGCTTGCATGAAAGGTTTAATGACAGTAGAGGAAGCGCGTGAAGTGTGTCAGGCCAAAGGCAGATGGCGGTCTGTTGTCTCTGCCTACCTCGGAGGGAAAAAGGCGTGAGCATATGTGTGAATGTATTAATGTTGAATGCAGGAAAAAATTATATGTACTTAAATGAAATTTTGAAGTAATTAAATTATAATAAATTAATTTTAGAGTGTGCATAATTTTTTTATAACATTCAAATCACAGAACAAAGAAAAATCCTTAGGACTCAAATCAACAAATCTCAATATTCAGTCTTTTTCTCAAACCCGAGGGGCCATCTCGAAGCCGGAGTAAAAATTAATTTAAAAATAAAAATGTAGTCAATAAAAATGAAGAGTGAAATTAGTAATGTATTGGAATAATTGAATAATATATGGCATAATATATAAACATGTAAAGCATCGCAAATAGCTCCAATGTTCGTCAATAGAATTGCCTCATGGTGAAGATAGCAACCCATTTATGTCCCACTGCTGGGCACGGGTCTCTTCTCCTCTAACGAGAGAGCTGAGAGGTCTAGGCCTTAATCCACACACCATATTTTTCCTTCACCGTCAGCAGACGGTAAATGTGATTAGCACATATTATAAATTCCACAAAGTGAAATTCACATTGGTACTGTCCGACCGGATACGAACTCGATACCTCTGTGGAGAGGCCGCGTCCTTATCCATTCAGCTACCATGCTATCATGGTGAAGAAAAATATAAAATTAAAATACATTCCTCTCCACAGTCGCCGTATTCCATCAGCGAGCAATATATATAGCTCAGGCCGTAGCTATAGGAACAAATATATTATATTTTCCTATATGTTAGTTCCATCATTTATACTTTATTACTATATACCAACTATTTATATATCAGACTGTTTGTCTTTGTGTGCGGCTCGTCACACAAAGAGCGGCGACTCAATTAAACATTTCCCCTTAATAAGAATCTTGAAGATTTGCGAACGTTATTATATTTTCGTTGAGACATATTTTAGCTAACTGCGAAGAAAGGGAAGACAATTATGGCTATTTTCTTGTCTGATATATAAATTAGATTAGTCTAAGACTTGATAGAAACAAGATTGTGTTGTTACAATTAAATTTTGATGGCACAAATTTGCCTCAAATTGGGCCAGGTAGGTACCACCGTGCACTTTTGCGAAAAACCCTCCATAGTAATCCAACTCCGGTTGGATTGCGTTCAGGGTTCAGCAGTTACCTAGCCGGGCTTAAAGTGATGGTTGTCGCAGCACTTGTGGGATAATTGGGTATATTGGCGTAGTCTATATAAATCAATATCTGCGCTTTGTCAAGCAGTGCTGCAACGACAATCACCTCTCATGAGGTTGTCAAGTTGAGGGCCACCATTATGTCACTATCGTATATATCGTATGTAATGGTGACCCCAGTCCTGAGACTTTACCTTTAGCTTACCATCAGGCGAGGTGAAGTCATTTTGACGTGCCCTATATAAAAAAAAAACATTTTAGAATATTGTTTTTAGGTTCTTATATACACACAAACTACGCCTTTTTCCCATAAGGGTAGGTAGAAAGAAAACATCTTTCCACTTGCTACGATCTTGGCATACGCATTTCGTTTCTTCGATTTCTTTCAATTCTTTCGCTTTTCGATTCTTCGCCCGATTAATTGAATTAATCGCCTGATGGTAAGTTAAACGTAAAAGTCTGAGGACTGGGTTCACTACTACATACACCGGTAGTGCTACAGTGGCGGCCCACAGTTTGACGGCCTCATCAAATGCTTTTTCACGCCCCGCTTAAAGACCTGGGACTATAGGAGGAAGGCAACACACGCGTTGATGAAGAATTCCAAGTCTTTATGGTGCGGCAAATAAAAGAGGCACCGAACCGCTTGGTTCTTGACGAAATTGATTGATTGTAACATCACACCGTTCTATCCGCTTATGTATCCTACTCTATTTGTTCTGGGTATGGTGGGGTATAACGAATTGGGAGTCAGGAGGGATCTCACACTCACTTCGTATTTATTTAGAGTACTTAGAGGGAGGGTACATAATGCGGATATCTTAGGGCAGATAGGTCTCTGTGTTCCGGATAAGTACGTGTGGCGGCGACGAAAGCCGTGGCTGCTGGTGGTGCCGAGTGCTCGGACGAACCTTTGGAGTAAGGCGCCTCTGACGCGCGCACTCCGCACGCTCAATCTCGTTGATAGGGAGACAGACCTATTCTTTTGTACTCTGAGTGAATTCACAAGGACAGCATTATTTATTATCTGTTATAGAATTTAAGTAGGTATATTATATGTTTTTTTTTCTGTTTTTATGTACAACTATCGTATTGGGTCTTATCCTGTAATGATAGTTAGTGTGAAGTTGATAAATAAATAAATAAATAAATAAATAAATAAAAATCACTTATTGTTTTTGTTGTTAGCAAGAATTACCCTTTTTTTTTTTTTTTCGTGCGGAAATCCTCTGGATACCCACCCCAATGTTTCGGAGAGTTTTTAATATGAATATCGACAACGTGTCCAAATAACTCAGTTGGTCAGACTATTCCCCTTGAAAGGTCTGGTCACGGGTTCAAGTCCCGTCCTAGACGAGTTACCTAAATCTATATATTACACTAGTATCACTAATCGTGTTTTTTTTTTTTTTTTTTTTTTATATAGGACACGTCAAAATGACTCCACCTCGCCTGATGATAAGCGAAAGGCAAAGTCTCAGGACTGGGGCTGTTAAAACTACCCTATGAAAATCATTAATTTAATTCCAATCAGAAGCAGGCATGTGAAATTTCATATTTCTTACTTTGAAAATGATAAACTTACATACAGATGTTAGTATTATCAAAGACAATGGATAACCATTATCTTTGGTATTATGAAATTGTAAATTAATTGTCTGTGTACATTGAACATATTCTGTACACAGTGGTTGGCTTTGACAAGGAAATTTCTAATGTTCTTGGCTTTGACCAAGAACATTCGAAATTTCCTTGTACTGCTTTGACCGTAGATAGAGTTCTGACTTATATGGGAGTGACTGCAGGCAACAAAAAAGCCTTTTCCGTCAATCAGCAGGTTTACCGACTTACAGATGATGCTGGCTTCAAAGGTCTTCGGGAGCCCATAAACCCAGACAATGGCTCGGGTGACAAACATTAAAGTTCAGATCGTATAAAAAGACAGTTGTAGACAAAGTACTAAATGGATAGGTACTCACCTGACTGCTACGGGGAGATTTTTTCAGAAAATTAGATACGATTCCAAATGGTAGCGGTCACCCATCCTCGCTAGAGTTACTGCCTATTATTGTGAATATTATAACGTCTTCAGATAGTAAGGTTGGAATAAATTTCATACAGACTAAAAATTAATTATAGTGACATCTAGTATTTGCAATGATAATAAATAAAATAGTTTCTAATTAAAATGGTAGATGGCGCTTCACTAAACTAAAAAAATAACCCTTCTTGGCGCTCGGATAAAAAATAAAAGATTTCTGAAAAGGGCACAGAAGTGCGCTCGCCAAGACAAGACAGCGCAGCGCAGTATACATTTCTGAAAATATTGGATGTAATTTTTTTATAACCCCGCCATCTGTTTATGTTGAGTGTGAAAAACTAGAAAGTATCACTGTACAAAGTGTTAAATAGAATACAGTTATCACGTAGATACCTAGATGGCGCTTTAATTTATTTTATGTAGAGTATTCAAACCTCTCCCTCTGCGATTCCAAGTTCCAACGGATAGACCTATTTTAATGCAGTTGACGCGATTGAGATAGATCTTAGTTGTAAACGCAAATATATTTTAGAAGATACTATCATCTTTTTCAAACTCTTTATAGAGATAGAAGTTACTATCTTTTTCAACCTCTTTTATTCTATTAAAAGAGTAAAAATCTAGGTACTCTATGTTTACAGAATACCAAGAAAAAGACTGTCACTGTCGTAATCACTGTCAATTTCTTCTACATCCTACATCCCACATTCCCACCAGATTTGAACAAACATGTAAGTTTACAAGGCCGTAAACAACAGCCAACATAATATGCAGCCGCCATACAAACCCACCGGTTATTTAAATGCAATTCAAGAGATCAGACAATGCGGAGAAAAAATTTGAATGGATGCCGTGTCCAAAATTTGATACAGAATATCCAGGACTCGCTTACATAGGCCCTTTGAATGAATTAATCGTGACAGAAGCAAGGGATGTCCTACACGACCTCATAGGCGCCCAGGCAACAATTAGTTACACAATATTCAACAGTAAAGGGCAGAAGATATTCATAGCAGTTAGAAGCAACGGCTGCAAGAAATTCACAATCAAAGTCTACAACAATTACGGCAATGAAGTTATTAAAGTAAAGAAACCTTTCACACTCTGTGTCAATAGGGCGTTAGTATGGGCCCCGCCGGGACATTTTGCGGGCTCGGTCGAACAGTGCTGTAACAAATATGCCGTCAAAAATGAGAATGGAACGAACGTGTTAAATATAAGGGCTGATAAAAACGTGAAGCTTATTTATAATATACGCTATGTATGTGGCGTGGATCCGATAGGCGTGATCAAGAGATCTTTTCAGCTCCCTAATGCGCGTGACTTGAAAAACTTCGGCGTTTCATTCCCTGTGCATTTGAATGAGAAAGACAAAGCTGTTCTGCTAGGAGCCTGTTTTCTGATCGGCTGTTTGAAATATTAAGTTGTAAATCAGAAGACTACTTCTTCTAATTCATTCAGAATTCTTAAGACTATTGAAGAGAAACAGATATAGAAAATAATGTTTAAATGAATGTGACAAAGCAATAAATGACAGTGATAAAGAATTGTTAGTATCTTTAATTTTTTATCATCCTTCGAGCCTTTTCCCAACTCAGTCGGGGTCAGCTTTCAGTCTTACTTGGTCTTACTACGATAGGGTAAAACTTTGATATTCTCCGTGAAGAGCCTGCCATGACCACACCTCACTGGTAGCGATATAAAAGTACTGTATTTAGACCAGTCGGACTTTTTAGGGCTCTAACGAACTCTACAGATGCTCGTATGACAACCGGGACCGAATAAGTGACAGACTTATGTATATGTTTGCGAATAATTGTGAAGAGAGTGGCTTGAAGAGAGATGCGGCCCTCAATAGGGCTGCTCAGAAAGTCTCCGCGTGTCCCGCAGACTAGCAAAGGGCACAGTGGAGAGCAGGCAAAGGGCGGACTGGTTGTCATAGCGCAGGGGGTGGGGGCGATAGGACGGCCGCCTGTCACTCTAGCGGCAAACCCAGTGCAGTGGCGCGATTTAATGTGTGGCGGAGTCACAGGCAATAGCTACAATAGTATCAATAATTCACAGTAATAGCTATAGACCGACCGCCGGCTGTACCGCGGTACCGCTCCCGCGCCGCGGTACAGCAGCGGTAGCGGTCGGTCTATAAGTGTAACAGAAGACAAACGCCTGATTTTAAACGCATACAGCGATGCGCGGTTTGCTATGTAAATTTACGTAGGCGTTGAAAAGTGTACTTGGCCAATATACTTACTCTAATAACCATGGGTGTTGTATAAATAAAACAATATTCATTGGTTAGTACTTATATTTTTATTTATAAAAAGGAATGTAACAAAAATCAGTCTTGAAGTATCTACTAAATTTAAAATATAATACTGCTAGACGGACGACATTTTAAATCTATAGAAAAAGTAATTATTTTCTACGTTTCTTCTCCGGTGACTTTGAAATTTGATCAGCATCACCGTTGGCCTCTTCATCATTGAGCTGTTCATCATTAGGCTTTCTGCTTACGGGCCCCGTGTGTGTGATAGGGATGCACCTCTCATTCTCATTTGACACTGACTTCGGCGCTGTGACTGTCAGAACGCCATCAGAAGACAGCTTAGACTCCACAGCTTCAGGTTTGCAGCCCTCAGGTAGAGCATACCTCCGCTTAAACTGACGAGAAACATATCCATGGTCATCTTGCTTTTCCTCATGTTTGCCTTCAATAATAACATATCCATCCGATGTCTTGACAGAAATTTCTTCCGGGTCAAAATGTTGTACGTCTAAATTAACCTGGAACTTGTTTTTATCACACTTGATAGTAGAACCGACGTCCTGGGTAGCTGCAGCCAAACTCCTCCATGGACGCAAGTATTTTCGCACGGAGACCGTTGGCCGTTCAACTAAGTCCATTAAAAAGTCGTCGGGTGATAAATTTACCCCGAACAGCTGGTCACGAAGACGTCGTGGACGGATATCGTCGAAAAAATACGGTAGAAGCGCCATTTCATACAATAATCTACTCTTCAGGAATCAGAATTTAGTTCACAACTTCGGAATTCCACAAGGCGTAAGACTTGTTTGTTTACTTATTCGCACAATGTTCAACACTGCCGACAGCTGGCGCGCGTCTCGCTTTTATATTCTGTAGTCAATGTCCAATGAAACATTGAGAATCGTTGAGAATGTAGTCGAAAATTCGAGATGTTACGCGAACTCTAGCGGCGAGTAGATAATACTTGGAACTTTCTGGAATATGTACTCTAGGTGCGTAAGTGGATTGATAGATGGCACTACTATCATCAAACAGTACATTATCAAATACACTGTTTATTATTAATGAGAACTGAATAAAATTAACAAACTTTTGTCTTTCTTTCTTGGAAACATTTTTATACATAGTTGATGCATAGTTGCTTATAAATTTTATTTAAGATCTTACATGCCAACACTTTAGTTTGTTTAGATATTGTCTACTAGATGGCAGTAAAAATAATTTTATTACCTACTCTACTCATTGAACATTAACAATGGCCGGAAATTACCGGATGCGAAACATTAAATCGTCTTTAAAAGGAACTCCGTAGAATGTTCTTGCAGCTTCTAGAAAATGCGCAATAGTAATACTAATAGGAGCGTAGTAAAATCTAAATAAGTACAGAACAAAGAAAAGTGAAAATAAACGAAGATGCAAGTCATACGACCTCTTGCCTCTACATATTTTACTCAAGTAACAAATTAGTCTAAACAAATACAAATACCTAATAACACCTACTGTTAGTACCCAATAGTAGATACCTAGGTATTACCTGAATCAAGCTAAGTAGTTAACAGTGTAACACTTACCTATCTATTTTTTTTTCTAATCACACAAGAGGAATGGAATGTAGCGCTTTAATTTTACGCTTGACTTTACATTTTTATTGTTTAACTCAATCTAACACATTCTGTATTTACGTGTTGTCTTCTTACCTAACTTTTAATTAGGTTGAGATATTACGATAGGTACCTACTATGCTTATAATTAAATATATCTAATTTTGCTATACCTACTACACGTTCGCTATAAGTTGAGACCTGACCGCTAGACGTCACCGGCACGTGTTTGTACAGCGCACGAAAAAATATCGTAAACAAGCTTCTGCCCGAGTCGTTACCTACCTGTCTACCTATTTTTTTACGAACAGTACATCACGGGCGACTGAGGGGCAGTGCAGGAGGAAGTAGGCGGAAAGCCCAGGTCTCAACTTATAGCGCACGCGTTATACGTACTTACCTATACTGTATACACCTATTTCAATACTTAACCTAAAAAAAGTCAAAACTAAAAAGTTCACACGTGTAAAAGCCGGCTTTTGGCACTGTTTGGCACCATCAAAAGTCTCCCGGTAACAATAATCTTAGACTAATAACGCATAGACTGATAGTTCCTTTGTGATCGGTCGCCGCGAGTGAAGTCAAAGCAACATTCTATGTAGGTGTAAACCGCGCGTCCTTACACTCAGTGATACTCACACATGCCCACTGATGATGTTGCTACGACAACTACATTTTCCCATAAATGGGGAAAATATTGTGTCTAAGTAAAAATGGAATTTTAATTTTAATAAGATTATTTTATATCCTAATGACTGTCCCGTCTCCTGACTAAGGTAGCAAATAAGTATTCAATGTTCCAGTCATTTCCAAAGTTAGAAATGCGAAATTTGAAATAGGTACGTGCTTGTAGTTAGAAATAAAATAAATGTAGGTGCACTTGTACTGGTATCGATTTTTGTCACCCCTAAGGTGGCAAATAAGGTAGGTATATAAGCGTTTCTATGGAAGTACCTACCTACGTTATATTATAATATACCTATGAAAAGAGTTTAACTTGTGAAGTAAGAAGTATGAAAATCTAATAAGTATTAAGCTTATTTCTGGTTGATAAAAATTTAATCCAATCGCGGTGGCGGTGAAATCGAGTTTGTAGTTTATTTTCGAATTAATAGGCCGGTGATGCCGGGATCCGGGCCTCTAGTTTGTAATAATGTACCTTGCTATATTCTAAATACAAAACTTGAAAATAGGTAAGTAATTATAATACAAACACGTCACGAGCATGTTGTTACATGCACGAACTGGCAACGTCTTGCTTTTATGCGATGACCGACAGCAGTGACAACGTATGCGTGAATTATTATTAACCTATTAAAACTATCTACCTAGTGCCAATCTAAGTACCTACTTGTGGTGTGTGGAGACATTTTGTAAACTGAAAGTGATGGTTGAAAAAACACGTTATGTAAGTAGGTACAGTCAGCACCAAAAGTCGATGAACAGAATCAACTTAACAAAACACCTGTTCACAATAAAATGCCATAATTTATTGTCGCAACTAGGAAGCAAAATAGCCTGTACACCAGAAATTTACAAAAGTCGTTAAACACGCGTATTTCAAAAGTACCTGTGCACTAGTATTTCTAAGTCGCTGTACACCATCAATCCAAATGTCGCTGAACATCAAGATTTCAAAATTAGGTTAACAAAGTATCTTTAATGTTGCCGTGTGTTAATATACTTTTGTCGCTTATGTTGTTCAGCTACTTTTGGGACAATGCAATATATATTTACATATATATTATATACATAATAAATACATTATTACGGTTAAGCAAGCATTGTCCCAAAAGTAGCTGAACAACATAAGCGACAAAAGTATATTAACACTCGGCAACATTAAAGATACTTTGTTAACCTAATTTTGAAATCTTGATGTTCAGCGACATTTGGATTGATGGTGTACAGCGACTTAGGAATACTAGTGCACAGGTACTTTTGAAATACGCGTGTTTAACGACTTTTGTAAATTTCTGGTGTACAGGCTATTTTGTTTCCTAGTTGCGACAATAAATTATGGCATTTTATTGTGAACAGGTGTTTTGTTAAGTTGATTCTGTTCATCGACTTTTGGTGCTGATTGTACTTGCAATTATTGCAGTAGGTACGCTGTTTTTGTCTGCTTATTACCAACCTACTTATCTATCCAGTGTAGTATCGTACCTACTATATGACATAAAAACGGAAATTGAATGAATATTTAAAATTAATTCAATTTGGTACGTATAATTAATAATTATCATTGTGCGAGTACCTATCTAACGATATTTGGCGAAATTGTTTAAGTAGGTATGTGATAAAACTATTAAAAAATACATTCATCTAACAACTTTATTAAACAAAACAAAAAGTGGTAAAATGTTATCATTCCCAACGTTTGCAACACTGTCTGTACAATGGCGTCATAAAATGTTTGATTTATATTTTACGATTGTTAGATGTTTTACACGTAAATATGATTTGCTTTGAACTACTTACACATGAAATGTAATCTTTGTATGTTTGTGACGATGTCCTGAGGAATTATGGCATCCTTTCACGGCACAGTACATTTTTATAAATTAAAAACATGCGAGCTCTTCACTTTGAAGTTTGTTGACAAACACTGAGCGTTCGTTCGAAAAGTTCGGTCCACAAGACCGAAATTGAAGTATTTCGTTCTCTCGCGCCGATTGAGTTTCTATGCCTATAAATTCTTTGACAATAATACTAATAATAGCTAGGTACATATTATTAATTCTTTGGAAGTACCTAGGTATGTATTTCTAAGTAATAAGCTCAGACTAGAAGAAATCAGTCGTCGGATCAGTCCATGAAGCTATAACTTCATGTGGATCAGTCGGTGAACTGATTTTTTTTAATTTATTTACCTAGTTTTTTAAGCATTTTGTAGTTTTTTGATCGCATCGGTATTTTTTGATTTTACAGTTCGGTACTTAGGTATTTCACATTTAAGCTAGATAGATAGGTAGGTACTATCATGGTTCACGGAAGTGCCAAATGGGTGACTCACCCAAAATACTCGCTAAACTTATCATAACCATAACAGCATGTTCTAGAAATACCTACCTACCCCAGTATGTAAGTATCAAGTTGTATGATGTAATAATTCACTAATTAATGGAATGATACCTAGGAACCGCCTTTGATAAATCAAAGGGAACCGCCCCCTAAACTGCCATTGCCTTAACAATGCCCTGTAACATCTAACATCTAACATCTAAATTAAAATTAAACAATACGCGTGACGAGAACCCGGTTATGTTGAACGGATTTCAGCAGGTGAAATCAAGTATGAATAACCAATATCAAATTTCATATTATTTACTTTTATTATCTAATTTTAATGCAATTAGGTAAGTACCTAATTAACTAATTAATAAGATGCTGAGTAAACATTGGTTGTCTCGGTTGCCAGTATAGGTACAATGGGCATCGTGGTTACCGGTGAATTAAAGGCGTTGTTTTAAGCGTAATTCCTGCAAATTAATAAAATATTACAGTTAATACATTAGGTACTCTATTATAATAAAAATAATTTGCCCCATCGTCATTTATTCAGCAAATAGGTTAGAGTTAAATTTGCAAATGCAAAGGAAATCAATACAATATTATATTCTAGTAAGTACTAATGTTGCCATGTTTAGCAGGTTGTAAACAGGCAATTATTTCTTCGTTACTTGGCTCAAATCTAAACGAATGTTTCTATAATTGCAATTAAGTACCGATAAAACAATAATGTTATTGACGGTATCTTTTATCAAATAGTAGTTTACATAATCTGTGTATTAATTGGATAAAAAAAAATTGGTTGCCTGTAAAGTCGGTATACGGGCGAAAGTTTTACGTGACAACGACTTTGAGTGGTAAAATAATTTTTATGTCTGTCTCTCTCGCTCTTAGGCGGGCTAACCATGCCCGAGTGGAAGGGACGCGTGCCTCTCACTCGCTCTCATTGTGAGCGCATAACGTGAGCGGAGCGTAACGCAGTTTCTTGAAGTGTCACCCGGCAAACCAATTTATAAGACGTTGTCACGTCAATATTTCATTATATTGATGATTTGTGCATAAATATCTTTATGAATAATAAATTATACTGAACTTAATGTTTTATTAACAATATGGGAATCTTTAAGAAATATGAAGGTTTTTACAGGATTGGTATAGCGAGTGTGACGCCCTTGGTGTAGCACACTTTCATAGCCCACAGTAACTAGGTACTTTCTATAAGGTGGGCCGTGTGCTTAACTGCTAAAAAACTAAAATATTTCTAATTGTGTGTAGATAACGTAAGTAAAAAATCTTATATATTAATACCTACATCAAGTTGTTTTGACATAGGTACATACCATACATAACCTCTCTTATGTAAGACGAAAATTGAAAATTATAATCCAAATATATTATTTTGCCATTTTATATTATTTATGTAATTGAACTATGAAAGTAATGTTTTCTTATCAGTCATGAATAATTCAATTAGTGATTAATATATTCTCGAAGAAATAATTATATGAAATAGGTACCTACCTAACATTTATGTACCTACCTAAATAGCTCAGCTGTCACTCACAGCTCCACTCCCATGAAATACTGAAATTAATGGTTGTGAAGTTTTATATTTTACAAATTTCTGCTTATTTTTGGTTTTCCTTTCAATTTTGGGGTAAAAGGTATCTAGCCTATGTGATATTCCAGACAATAATCTATTCCTGTACTAAATTCCAACTAGATTCAGGAAGACCCAGACAGGTCCAGCCGTTCCAAAGATTACCTCATTTAAACACTCAGAAAGACAGACGGACATAGTTTAATTTTTTATATGTACATACACTCATATTATTATGCATTTATTTAGAACCTGTTATTGCAATATTACGAACAGACACTTGAATTTTATTTATTTAGGTAATTTACGTCATAATTGTATCACTTTACTCTAAGCAATAAATAAATTTCATGAGTAGGAAATGTTTCCAAATTACGTTTATAAAGCGCCAATTTATCCGGTAATTTAAAACCTGGTATCCCTGCAATATCAATGAACTTGACATAATAGAAAACCCGGACACTACTAGCGCTATTGGCGGACAATAGCAGAATCACATGCCGGATATGGTTCGAACATTCTAGTCGAAACTTTTATAACTCTAAAAGATAAATGTTAATACCGTAAAATATGTAAATCTCACTGTTTATAGGTTAAATATATAGAAAAGTATTTAAATAAAGTTAATCTCTTAATAGTTTCATTCATTTTCAGTACAATACAAAATAATTTTTAGAAGGTTCTCGAACTTTCTGGAACATTCTACGAAAAATCAATATTACGCTGTTAGCGCCACTACGTGTTGGGTAGCGGCACTACAGAAATTGTGCTGGTGTTAGCAACCTTTTCAAAGACGTAGTATTATTTTGTTTTAGTTTGTTTGGCTAATCGTAATAATTTATTATGTATTATGTAGAATAAGGTATAGAAGATAGAATATTCTACACATTGTATATCTAGAATATGAATAAATTTACTTTCTTTTGTAAATTATTAGAGGTTTATACCTACATTGGGTCCCATGGCCCCATCGAGACCTTCTGGATCCAAGCAATGCTCACCTGGTACAGCTATCGATCGTCAATTAGGACGAGGCTCTGGCGCCAAGGGTTTCTCTTGGTTGTGGGAGTCAAACGGCAGTTGCTCCTGTAAGAGCCCAGAAAAACAAGATTAGTTAGAGAAGCAGCTTTCTTTAAAATGTAAACTGAAAGTAAATGAGAAAGTAGCTGATGCCCACGACTCCGCTCGCACGGAAGCCGGTTATCGTTTATTTATCATATTATCTCTGGTTTTACTTGAGGTACCGATTGCAATCATAAGGCAGATTTTAAGTCTGATCAAGACCTTTCTAATAGAAAAAACTGAATCAAAATTCGCTCTGTAGTTTTTGCACCCACCCGCGAACAGACAGACAAATTTATAAAAAAAGTCGTGTTTAGGATCGACCGTTTAACGAACCCCAGTATCTTTTAAAACATCTTTAATTTATATACAATTCTATAATCGTAATAATAGATAGCTATGCACCTATTAAAATTTATAAATTTAAATAAATAGGTCCCCCGGCTTCATTTTATGTTGTGTTTGCTTATCAATGAATATCCCTTTACTTTTAACCGACTTCCAAAAAGGAGGAGTGTTTGAATGAAATTTTTAAGCAATTGACCAACGGAGCTACCTGTACAATATTTTCCGATCAGAAAATCGGGAGGATTGTTTTCAATTAATTAAAATCTTCTTTATTTTAAGCTTTTGCCATTCATTTTATAAGTATAAAATAATGTTACCAGCTATATTATAATGGTTTTGATATTAATTTTGCTATACGCAAAGTTTATTCATTATCCTTTACATTTAATTTTTAATCGAATGATTTAAAAGGAACACTAAATAAACATACAACTGGTATCACACCGCTATCGGATACATTTTTATTATCATTACATTTATAAAGTGATCGAAAAGTACCTATTATAATGTTTAACTTCAATTCAATGTTTATTGCAAACTTTGTAAAATTAACCCACGTTGGTGTACCTCTGCAAATATCCCGCCAAATCTAGAAATTTCTACTCGTTCACAGATGTCGCCGGCACGCTGACTCTATATAAGCAACCTGACGTTTCGGCCGGCGTCATTTCAAGAGAAATTCTACAAACGATAACTTTGTGTTAACGCGAGTATTAACACGTGCTAACAAAACCACGCTAGTCAAAGAAAGAAGAGTATTCTGTGAATTGTACCTACACGTTAATTGAACTATAATTTAAGTGTAATTAAGTCAAAATGCCCGAAGAAATGCAGACCGAAACCGCGGAGGTTGAGACCTTCGCCTTCCAGGCGGAGATCGCCCAACTCATGTCACTGATCATCAACACATTCTACTCGAACAAAGAAATCTTCCTTCGTGAGCTGATTTCCAACTCCTCGGACGCCTTGGACAAAATCCGGTATGAATCTCTCACTGATCCTTCAAAACTCGACAGCGGCAAGGAACTGTTCATCAAGATCATTCCCAATAAGGCCGATGGCACCTTGACCATCATTGATACCGGTGTCGGCATGACTAAGGCTGATTTAGTGAACAACCTCGGTACGATCGCGAAATCCGGCACAAAGGCGTTCATGGAGGCACTGCAGGCCGGCGCTGACATCAGCATGATTGGTCAGTTTGGTGTAGGTTTCTACTCTTGCTACCTCGTTGCTGACCGTGTGACGGTCCATTCTAAACATAATGATGATGAGCAGTACCAGTGGGAGTCTTCAGCTGGAGGTTCTTTCACCATCCGCCCCGACCATGGCGAGCCACTTGGCCGCGGTACCAAAATCGTACTCCACATCAAAGAAGACCTCACCGATTACCTAGAAGATCATAAAGTCAAGGAAATCGTAAAGAAGCACTCCCAGTTCATCGGGTACCCCATCAAACTTGTGGTTGAAAAGGAACGTGAAAAGGAGCTTTCAGAAGATGAGGCTGAAGAAGAAAAAGAGGATTCTAAGTTCATTGAAGATGTCGGTGAGGACTTGAACGAGGACAAGAAGGAAGGAGCTGCTAAGAAGAAGAAGACTATCAAGGAGAAGTACACAGAAGATGAGGAGCTGAATAAGACCAAGCCCATCTGGACTCGCAACGCTGATGATATCACCCAGGAAGAGTACGGAGACTTCTACAAGTCCCTCACTAACGATTGGGAAGACCATCTCGCTGTGAAGCACTTCTCTGTTGAGGGTCAACTTGAGTTCAGAGCGCTGTTGTTCGTACCCCGCCGTGCACCTTTTGACCTCTTCGAAAACAAGAAACGCAAGAATAACATCAAACTGTATGTACGCAGAGTATTTATCATGGATAACTGTGAGGACTTGATTCCTGAATACCTCAACTTCATCAAGGGTGTGGTCGACAGCGAGGACTTGCCTCTGAACATTTCCCGTGAGATGCTGCAACAGAACAAAATCCTTAAGGTAATTAGGAAGAACTTGGTTAAGAAATGCTTAGAACTTTTCGAGGAATTAGCCGAAGACAAAGAAAACTACAAAAAGTATTATGAACAGTTCAGCAAGAATTTGAAACTGGGTATCCACGAGGACTCACAGAACAGGTCTAAGCTCGCAGATCTTCTACGTTACCACACATCAGCTTCAGGCGATGAGGCATGCTCTCTCAAAGAATACGTCTCTCGCATGAAGGAGAACCAGAAGCACATCTACTACATCACCGGTGAGAACCGTGACCAAGTTGCCAACTCATCGTTTGTTGAGCGAGTCAAGAAACGTGGATATGAAGTAGTATACATGACTGAACCCATTGATGAGTATGTAGTACAACAGATGAGGGAATATGACGGTAAGACCTTAGTATCCGTTACCAAAGAGGGCTTGGAACTCCCCGAGGATGAGGAGGAAACCAAGAAACGTGAAGAGGACAAGGTCAAGTTTGAAGGACTGTGCAAGGTCATGAAGAACATCCTTGACAGCAAGGTTGAGAAGGTTGTAGTGTCGAACCGTTTAGTAGAGTCTCCGTGTTGCATCGTCACCGCCCAATATGGCTGGTCCGCTAACATGGAACGTATCATGAAGGCACAGGCTCTCCGTGACACTTCAACAATGGGCTACATGGCTGCCAAGAAGCATTTGGAAATCAACCCTGACCATTCCATCGTAGAGACACTCCGTCAAAAGGCGGAGGCTGACAAGAATGATAAGGCTGTGAAAGATTTAGTTATCCTGTTGTACGAGACTGCTCTCCTGTCCTCTGGCTTCGCTCTTGACGAGCCCCAGGTGCATGCTTCTCGCATCTACCGCATGATCAAGCTTGGTTTGGGCATCGATGAAGATGAACCTATCCAGGTTGAGGAGACCAGTGCCGGAGATGTGCCCCCACTTGAGGGAGACACTGATGAGGCTTCTCGCATGGAGGAAGTAGATTAAATCTCTTTTCATCCCGTTATTTTAATTTAGCCATGTTGTAATGGTGTAAGTGTGATTACTGAATTATTTTGTGCACTGGTGTACATACAAAGACTGATTTAGTTCAAATTCCATTATTCAAAATAAATGGTATTCTAACAAATTATTTTTGTGATTTTATTTTACCCTGAATAGGTTTTCTAATGACTAGCCTTCTGGAGTTCTGGCCTATACCTAACAATGATGGATATAATAACCAAATGTTGAATTTGCAAAAATATTGTTTATAAACTGACTATTCTCAAATTATTGTTTTACAAATTCAACACTTTGTGAATTCAACATTTTAATCCAGAAGGTACCCATAAGGGCACAGGTTTATTAAGGTCCAACTTTGTATAATCCTGTATACAGGATACATGGTAGATCAATTCAGTACTTATACCATACCTAACAAAAGTGATTGTTAGTAGGTACTAGGTAATAATTACCTACTTATTAACATAGTACGGTCAGCATCAAAAGTAGTTGATCATGTTCAGTCAGTAGGTAGGTAACAAAAGTGAAGAGTACAAAGCGAGTATCAATATGACTCAGACTTGTGCTTGTCACTTCTTTTGAAACTATCGCAATGCAATACAGTCATTTTGGGTAACTTTGAACATTTTTAACGGATTATTAATGTATACTCTCTGATTATATTTATTACATCTTTATTTTATAGAATAAATAGTGTTCTTTTGAGTTGGTTTATGTTTCTAAACCCACAAATTTATGGAAAAAACACAAAGACTGCCCAAAATTTGCCCCAAAACTCACATTCAAAGTTAGCACGAGTTTTGGGTAACATTGAATATATATTTTTTTGGATTTTAAAACCTTTATTATCCAAACATTTTAAGTTTTGAATAAAATTGAATGATGAATTCTTGTAAAAAAAAGTCCAATCTACGGAAATCATGACTAACTTGACGTACCTACCTGTGAAAAATAGCGAGGTCTTCCCATATGAAACAAGGCGGACCAATTTGGTGGGGAAAAAAAACATTGTTATTTTTATATTTTCTAATAAAGTAAGATAAGTAGGAACGTAGTGCACAACATAATAAATTATATGTTTATTTGGTTATCAGATGAAATCAAAATCGTAATGACTGCTAATAATTTTTCTGGACATTTTATTTTTTAAAGAAAACTAATCACCACTTTCCATGAACAAAATGTCATCGTCAATACGAATTTTTCCACCTTTTTAGGGCCAAATGGCAAAAAAGAGAACCCTTATAGATTCGTCATGTCTGTCTGTCTGTCTGTCCGTCCGTCCGTTCATCCGTCCGTCCGTATGTTACACACCCACTTTTCTCCGAAACTATAAGGCCTATGCGGTTGAAACTTGGTAAGTAGACGTATTCTGTGAACCACATTAAGAATTTCACACAAAAATAATAAAAAGGAATCAATTTTAGGGGTCCTCATACTTAGAACTGAAACTTTTTATAAGACACGAATAACTTTGAACCATTCAATGTTACCCAAATCACTTCGATTTTGATCGTCGTTACAACTTTATCAGTTTTAGACAATTTATGTAACACCATGTACGGACAGCGATTTAAAAATAATAATTTTTTAGTAGATTTTAAAGATAAACACCAAACATACCTGTTTACAGCAAGTTTTGTACAAATAATTCCGATATTAAATTCAACTAACAAACACTGCTAAAAACTTCACTCGAAAAAGGCGGTTAATTTACAAAATTATGACTTTGAAAGCTTAATGTTTTACGTTACGTTTGTTAAAAAACAGTATGGCGATCCGTTTAGGCAGTTATAATATTGAAACAATAAAACATTTGCATCAAATAAACTTTTAAATCTTTTTCACAACTTTATTCAAAGTTACACTGCGATTCAATGTTACCCAAAATGACCGTACCTACTTTTAACAATAGAATCGTAGAATCCAAAGATTTCAAAGATAGAATAACTTTTATTTTAATGCTGTACCCACCCGTATCATTGTTTGATCGTCATATTTTTACGCTGACTGTACCTAAACGTTACCATAATTTTTTATACTCTGGACATTTTAATACTTTAGACTCAGACCTTTTGAACCTGAACCTGAAGGAGCTATCTGCTTCATAGTCTTTAAACGTTTTTGCACATATTGCATTGTACCAAGTCTATGAAATTCTATTACAAAATAGAACTATATTTTTTTCGTTTGCATGCATATTGAAATGCTCAGCATTGGAGAGATTCTGTGCTGTCAGCGAGGATTCGGTCTCCTGGGTTATCCGTCCAGAAATATCAATATTTCTTGTGTCCGCAAAAAAACTCTTCGCTTTCCATACTGTAATTCAAGTACCTACGCTAAAGAAAATATTATTCGTGTTCAACCGCCTGGTTATTTTAAATCATATTTACAATTTTGCATATTGCTATTTAATTTTATTCAGGCGTTTAGAGTATAAGATTTCGTGGCTAACCTGAAGCTAGAAAGACCCTAGAAGTCAGCTTAATTATGCAGATAAGTATAGGTACTATATACATATAACATATAAGTATGATTATTTTAGTAGAGGTTTATTTTAGTTTAATATAAAATACATAAATACGATAGATATAACTTTAGAATAGCGCCATCTTTTGTCAAATAGCCGGCCGGGGGTGGTATTCGTGAAGATTTCCACAAGACAAAGAGTAGTAGTTTAAAAAAAATACAGTTTAGTTTAATTCCACGTCACGGGCGTAATGAATAAAAATGATGTAGTATGGAAACTGTATACAATACAATTTTATAATAGTGTAGACTTTGCCTTCATGGTCTGTTTATTACTGTTGTAAAGCGCATGTGCAGCGTCCGCGTCCGTCGCGTCGTAATAAAATAATGCATTCGGACATTTCGGGGACATTCAAAAATACACAAAGGTAATAGATACTTACACTAAGTTAGTAGTGTGAGTACCTATACCTTTGTGTATTCTCGAATAACATAAGTACTTACGTTATTGATTTATCTTTGACATCAGGCAAACTGGGTCGTATGACCTAATTAGTAGAGTTAATTCGACTATTTTTTTTATGTTTGTTACCTACCGCAGAACTTTCGACTGGGTGAACCGATTTTGATGATTCTTTTGTTTATTTGATAACTGTCGCTTCCCGTGTAGTCCCATTTCCGTGTGGTCCTTTGAACACGTTTTGTTTTGTAAGAATTATTTTTATAGTGGTTAGGTAGGTACTTCAATACGACGTAACCTCGCCTGATGGTAAGCTAAAGGTAAAGTCTTAGGCATAGGGTTCACCATTACATACACTGATAGTGCTTTTTGGTCCGTTGAGGTCGTTTTTTAATATTACAAACAGACTCTAATGTTATTTAGGTACCTATATAGATTATTTTTAAAAGAATAGTAGGTGGGTACCCACCCACCTACCTACCTACCCAATTAACAGCGGTTATATTTATATTCTCGAACGATCTTCGAATCGTGCCCTTGTCTTATATAGGTCAGCTTGTAAGGGAAAGGTCGACGCAATTCTAGAATTTTCCACCCTAGCGAATAGAATACAAAAATGTATAACGAACTTATGGAAGAATACAAAGGAGTAACACATTTTTCGACTGCTACGGCAGGAGGCACGAGTTCGATTCCCGCTCAGTGCAAATTATATTCGTATGCATGAATATGTTTATTTGCATTGTAGGTATGTATTTTACAAAATAAGTGGTGGCATCAGGTGGGCCGTGTGCTTCTTTGCCACCTAAGTGGCATAAAAATACATTTACTTACTTATTACTTCGATCATAACAAATTTCCAAGGGCATCCCTTATTTTACCAACTTAGTGGGGTGAAATTTTCAAAAATACAGTCTGACAAGAAGTCCCTTTAGTTCAAGAAATTCTTGCAACATAATAAGCATTAATTGCCATATTCCTTGCTCTGGCTTGATGAATCAGCCACTGCGGCAAACTTTTTTCATTCAAGATACGCTTACGTTTGACCTCTATCTCACCTGATGGTAAGTGACGATGTGGTCTACGATGAATCACGCTTGCCTAGAAGGAACATATTCACTCGTGACTTGAATATTTCAAGTTATACCTATTTACTTGTTTTGTAGAAAAACTGCGTACTTCATGAAGGGTTTGAAATTTGGAAACATCTAGAAAAATCCTTTCCCATTTCTATAAGGGCTTTCTACAAAATTCCCTCACACAAACGCAGTTGTTTCGTAAACAATGTTATCACCATCTCTCTCGCACAGTCGCACCCCACATGACATCACCTCGTCGCGCGTCGATTCCAGAGGTTTCATCGGTGTTGCCAGCCGCTAAAGTTAACTTTACCAACGTCTGCTCCCTTAAATTTTATTATTAGGTATAGTTTGACTTTTCAAAGTCAAAGTCTAAGTCAAAGTCTTTATTCGTTGAATATGGTACAAAATGGTGTTTAGTTACAAAATGTTCAGATCTCATACTCTGCCGGTTCTGGCGTACAAATTTTACATTGATTAATTTCATTACTTATCACTAAATTTTAATGTCAACACATGCAATTGGTACATTTATGGAAGCGATTGCCGTCTGACTGATAGTAGTTTTGTTTGTTTTTTAGTGTAGGTACCTATGCATTTAAAATAAAATTTGTATGTATTATTAATACATAATGAAACTAAAGATATCAATAATTGCAAGTCCCAGGGCATCAAGATTTTCGCGGTCCAATGCCAGCCTTACATACAACTCATGTATGCAAGCCAATATGCTTGCATGTGAGGCTGGCTAACGCTATGATGATTGACGGACGAGACTCTAGCCAGTTGTTTCTGTAAAAGCCAACTAAATCAAACTATGGTAAAAAAGAGTAGGAGCGCGAACACCGGTCTCCAAAGCGCAAGTATATTGTCAAAGATGATCAGCCATTTTTCGTGAATAACAGGTTTTTGCATGTAGGTAAACTCTAAACCTTTCCATTAAATATAAGTGCTTACTATACATGATGCTGTTTTATTTGATAAGACTGCGTTCGCATTTTCGTAAATATTTATACATAATAATATAATGTAAACTACGTCCATATGAAATATTTCGACCGAAGAATATAATAGTTACCCCTAAAATGGGGAAATTTTTCGCAACTGCCACTCTTTAGCTCCATCTCTCTCTTCGAATGGAGCGTTATTATTGGTCGACCTTCTCGAAGTTTTCGTAAATTCTCAACGCTGATTGGCCTGCATCGAGAAATTGGTAGAATTTTCTCGAATGCCCGTCGTACAATATAAAAGCGCGTAGAGTGCGGCGCGAACTCAGAATTATTTGAATCACTGTACGAAGCAGACGTAGTTCGGTGTGAACCGAGAGTATTTATATCGCATTACTAGTGCACACAGCAGAAAAAAAGAAGTTCAAAATGCCAGCAATTGGAATAGATCTTGGAACAACATATTCTTGCGTCGGAGTTTGGCAACACGGCAATGTGGAGATCATCGCCAACGACCAGGGCAACCGCACAACACCATC
This sequence comes from Lithosia quadra, assembly GCA_963576445.1. Lineage (NCBI taxonomy): Eukaryota > Metazoa > Arthropoda > Insecta > Lepidoptera > Erebidae > Lithosia > Lithosia quadra. The sequence continues at coordinate 9,270,413 of OY754898.1, forward strand.
CTATGTGGCGTTCACAGACACCGAGCGCCTCATTGGCGACGCCGCCAAGAACCAGGTTGCCCTAAACCCCACCAACACAGTCTTCGACGCCAAACGACTCATCGGCAGGAAGTTCGACGACCCCAAGATACAAGCAGACATGAAACACTGGCCCTTCAAGGTAATCAGCGACTGCGGCAAACCAAAGATACAGATTGAATTCAAAGGTGCAGCAAAGAAATTCGCACCAGAAGAGATCAGCAGCATGGTGCTGACGAAGATGAAGGAGACGGCAGAAGCTTACTTAGGCACCACAATACGGGATGCAGTTATCACAGTACCTGCGTACTTCAACGACTCTCAGAGACAAGCTACAAAAGATGCAGGTGCCATAGCAGGTTTGAATGTTCTTAGGATAATTAACGAACCCACCGCAGCCGCTCTAGCCTATGGGCTTGACAAGAATCTTAAAGGAGAGCGCAATGTCCTGATATTCGATCTCGGGGGTGGTACTTTTGATGTCTCCATCCTAACAATCGACGAAGGCTCGCTTTTCGAAGTGAAGTCTACCGCTGGAGACACACATCTTGGCGGTGAAGACTTCGACAACAGACTCGTGAACCATCTAGCGGAAGAGTTCCAGCGCAAATATAAAAAGGATTTGAGGAGCAACCCACGAGCGCTCCGGCGGTTGAGGACGGCTGCCGAGCGAGCTAAACGAACCCTGTCCTCCAGCACAGAAGCCACCATCGAGATTGATGCACTTTATGAGGGATTAGACTTCTATACGCGTATTTCTCGCGCTCGCTTCGAAGAACTGTGCTCGGACTTGTTCCGTGGCACCCTGGATCCTGTCGAGAAAGCTCTCAAGGACGCTAAGCTCGACAAGGGACAGATCCACGACGTCGTCCTCGTAGGAGGTTCTACACGCATTCCTAAAGTGCAGAATCTACTACAGAACTTCTTCGCTGGTAAGAAACTGAATCTATCCATCAATCCTGACGAGGCAGTGGCATACGGCGCGGCTGTGCAAGCAGCTATCCTCAGCGGGGAGCAAGACTCGAAGATCCAAGACGTCTTGCTAGTAGATGTCGCACCATTGTCACTTGGTATCGAGACGGCTGGAGGCGTCATGACTAAGATCATCGAACGCAACTGCAAAATCCCCTGCAAGCAGTCCCAGACGTTCACCACCTACTCGGACAACCAACCAGCTGTCACTATTCAGGTGTACGAAGGTGAGCGTGCTATGACGAAAGACAATAACAAGCTGGGTACGTTTGATTTGACGGGTATTCCACCTGCGCCCCGAGGAGTGCCGAAAATCGATGTTACATTCGACATGGATGCGAACGGCATTCTCAACGTATCAGCGAAGGAAAATAGCACTGGTCGCAGTAAGAACATAGTCATTAAGAACGACAAGGGTCGGTTGTCTCAGGCTGAGATCGATCGCATGCTGTCTGAAGCAGAAAAGTACAAGGAGGAAGATGAGAAGCAGAGGCAAAAAGTGGCAGCTCGTAACCAACTTGAAGCTTATATATACAGCGTGAAGCAAGCTGTAGAAGACGCAGGAGACAAGCTGTCGGAGCAGGATAAGAGTGCAGCACGCTCTGCTTGCGAGGATGCTTTAAAATGGTTGGATAACAACACCCTGGCTGACCAAGAGGAGTACGAGCATAAGTTGAAGGAGGTGCAGCAGACTTGTACACCGCTTATGACCAAGATGCATGGAGGTGGCGCCGGAGGACAGCACGGAGGCGCGCCCGGCGGTCATCAGCGAAACGACGGACCCACAGTAGAAGAAGTAGATTAAAGAGTAGTAAAGAATGTAGGTAATGAGTGTTACCAGTGTAGATTTCAAAAACCTGATTAATTTTCAAGACTGATTTATGTTTCTGTCAGAATGTTGTGAGATTTTATTTATTTTCTGTATGTCGTTTTGTTGATGGTATAATAAATTAAATTATATCCAATTAAAAATAATCGTTTCATTACTCTTTAATAACAAAATGAAGCCTAGTATACAGTTAAAGGCCTTCAGGCAGACAATGTCAATCTCCTACAATCTTTAATGGTCCAATTAGGTTCAGGATTGAACATTCAATGAAAAAGTTGATTTACACTATAATAGAACACAAGATCCTATAGCATCATCAATAAGCCAGATGCTTATTTGCTATCTTGGTATATAATAGTGCTACATTCGTTTCGATATATTATATGGATAGACCCTTCCTTCAGGTTTATCGAAACGAATGTAGCACTATTATATACCTACCTAAGATGGCAAATAAGCACCTGGCTTAAATTGAAGGAAATTTCCACAAAATTGGGTTCTTCAAGAAGAGCATCAGAAGGTTTTTAGGGGGTCGGCAGCGCGAGTGTGATGCCCCTGATGTATCGAAGTAGGTAGTAATTTTCGGAATCAAAGGTGGTCTTTGATTCCGAAAATTACTGCTTCGATACCTCGGTCCACGTCTTGCCCACCATAAATAGAATCCATGTGGGATGGGGAGACGTGGGCAAATTTTATAATACTCTTATGAGTCAGACGAATCTAAAAACGTGAAGGATTTCTAAATTGGTTCATGTATAACGTCATCAAAACAACAACATCATAATATTTTCGTTTCACTAATTTAGGCGTGTTACGAAGGTCGTTCTACAAAGGAATAGACCGTAGGTTTCGTTTCGTCGCATTCTGTCCACTTCGTATTTGGTCCACTAGACGAAAACGTGTCTATTTCGTGGCCCTTGTTATTTTGTTTTTATTTTATTTTTTATTTTTATTTTTTATTTTTTATTTTTTATTTTTTATTTTTTATTTTTTATTTTTTATTTTTTATTTTTTATTTTTTATTTTTTATTTTTATTTTTTATTTTTTATTTTTTATTTTTTATTTTTTATTTTTTATTTTTTATTTTTTTTTTATTTTTTATTTTTTATTTTTTATTTTTTATTTTCTATTTTTTATTTTTTATTTTTTATTTTTTATTTTTTATTTTTTATTTTTTATTTTTTATTTTTTATTTTTTATTTTTATTTTTATACAATGGGTACAGAAACAGACATCAGATCACTATCACTATAATCATACAAGCTACAGCTATACAGCATTTTAAATCTGAAGCCCACTTACATCTGTACATAGCATTTCATTTGACTTCAGTGCCAGTTTACGTAATATACTTAGAAACTACTAGAAACAGCTATAAGTTATTTTAACAAACTAATAATGTATTTTCACTGCAATGATAAAAAAAATGTTATTTATGTTATTTTTGTTATTTATGTTATTTTTCGTATGTATCTAAGATACAAAAGAATAGACCGTAGGTTTATGTGACCCTTATTTTTGTTATTTTTCGTATGATAAATATTATACCATGATAAATATTATCATGATTATCATGGTCTTTGGTATGTATGAAAACAAAAAGTCGAAGAAGCGAGAGGCGTATGTCAAGATCGTAGCAAGTGGAAAGATGTTGTGTCTGCTTTTACCCTAATGGGAAAAAGGCGTGATTTATATGCATTTATATATTATTTTATGAGGCATAGTTACCAAGATTTTTGAAGCCCAAGCTATGGCCCAAGCCACCCGTTTTTTTTCCGTGCGGAAATCCTAAATGTACCTAGGCCCCCACTCCTTTCCACTAATACCCTAAAGCTGAGATCAAAAATCGGGGCCCAAACCAACGTCAACTGGAATTCGGTACTCTGAGAGTTGGGGATTAGACGACAGTCGCTCTTATAAAGTCAAAACAAGAGCGATTCCAGGGGTAGGTACATATGATAGTGCGAATTTTGGTACTATTAGGTAATCTGTGATTTAGGATGATGGGATTGATGCTCGGATGGCACCAGGCAAGCACACAGTCCACCTGATGGGAAGCGGTTACCGCGGTCTAAGAACGTGTGTAATATCCGGAACGCTACACTCACAGTGCCGGCCCTCTAGAACATTAATTTTATTATGAACATTTAGTATCTCTGCCAGACCTCTTTCTGGCAGGGTCACAAGGTCACAGCTATATTTCAATATGAATGAAATTATAGCCCGTTATAACCTACATTTAGGAATGTGATATTTTAAGAATAACCGCAACACATACACTGCCCATTAGTTTGACTCCTCTCCACGCGTGCTGGAGGAAATAAATATCTAATTTCATTAAAAGTAATATTTTACAACATAGAAATAATCCATTGCTCTTTAATATTTGGTAGGCGCTTTGTTTGTGATTTACTAGTTTGGTAAACTTCTTTATTCTACTGCTACATTTATTTACCTATATGATTTTATTGATACAGTATTTTTAATATCTATACATTTTCTCATCCAAACATTATAATATAATAAATATAAATACAATAAAAGTATAATGAATAGCGCGTAAATACATTTTATTTATGAATACGCCCTCTATCCTGAGGATGTAAGATCAAGGTTCACTGTATACTCAACTGTTATTAAGGTGATGTCATAGATGGCGCTTTTATAAATATTTTATTTAACTGAGAATGTTTTTTCGTTGTGCTACATTATTTTTAAATAGGTAAAGTATCTTTTTATATTCTTTCCAATATTGTTATCGTCAAGGGCAGAAGAAAATGGCAGACTGTTGCTGCTGCATCTGATGCACTCGCTTCCGTTTTGAGTGCTGCCATACCCTTACAGACCTACCTCTACTCTATTAATTTAACATAAGATTAATTTATGTAACGATTAGATAAAAGAAGACATTCATTGTAAAATTGCCGATATGATAACTTGACCACTTACGTTAATATCACTTAGCAACAGATTTCAAAAGTTTAAATTATCGTCGTGAGTCACATCACAGTAGGTACGGCTCACGATAATCAGATAAACTACGGCATTATGAAAGTTTACTGTAGGTATATTCAAAGCAATTAGTAAAATCATCATCCACTTTTGACGCTGATTAAAGTGACCTTATTTTATACTACGTAGGTGGCAGACAAGCACCCGGCCCACCTGATGGGTAGCGGTCACCGTGGCCTATGGAATGGACGTGTGCAACCTGACCTAAACAATCATGTCTTGGGTCGCTATCCAGAAGAAGAGGGATAGAACTATACACTCTTCTGGATCGCGGCTCAAAACACGATCACCTAACACCACGTCATGGTACCTACACAACAGAACGGTCGAGCTCTGCTATCTACGGTTTTGGCTTAGTGGCAGATTTAGAGTGATTCCCATATCATAAGTATCCGTATACAAATATTTTAATGATATAAGTACCTAATTAATCCCGCTGTTTTCTACAATTAAAATCCGTTTAAATTCATTATCATCATTTTCATCCGATCCAAAAGTCAGCACAAAATTTGGGCAATAGGTACTTAGACGGAATAACGACATTCACGGCATGGATTGTATTGTAATTTAATATACATATTGTATAGGTAACTATTGACTGTCTCCTCTCCAGTCTCTCGTTACGGATACGATACGCTTACTATTCGAAAGAAATTTCGTGCTCGCCGTAATGATTCTTCAAAGTTCTACCGAATCAAATGGGCCACCTTATACCCTGACGTCAGAAGATCCTAGACGGCATGCGGTTTTAGTCGGTAAGAGTCCGATATAACCTGCCCCGTTGGCCACGGGGGAGAGGAGGGGGGTATCTATGAGGATTTCTTTCCACACGGAAAAAAAGGTACCTACTACGTTGCACGTAATCCGAACATCATTCTTTGAACCTTTTTCCCAACTCAGTTGGGGTCGGCTTTCCAGTCTAACTGTGATACGGCTGAACTTCGATATTTTCCGTGGAGCGACTGCCATCTGACCTCCACAACCAATGGTCATTATGACTAATGACGATATCGAAGTTCCAAGTTAGACTGGTTGGACTTTTGTGGGCTCCAACTACCCGTAACGACTGCCATAGATGTTTGTATGGCAACCGGGACCGACGGCTTAACGTGCCCTCCGAGGTACTAATATACCTGCGATAGATACACACATAACTTTGAAAAGCATCGAAAAGTCATTGGTGAGACCTCGTCTCAGCAGTCCATTAACCAAACCACTAGGCTACCGCGGTTTTTACCGTAATCCGAACGAACAATGTAACATAAATCAATCGCGGACAAAATGCAGCCATTGATAACTTAGGGCCTGATACAAATCTAAGTGTTAACTGATAACACGAGGCTACTGTAAGACTGTAACATGACTGTAAACTAATGATTATCATTATTACCGTATCACTAATTTGTGCGCCCCATTTTGTTAATACCTAATAATCTATCACATATGGACAGATATTTTATTCCGAAATGGTCTCATTTAAGTTTCGTAAAGATCTGACGATAAGTTTCGGAATTAGGCAACGGAACTCTTCAATAGGTACTCAAATGTCAGCAAATCATCCGCGATGACCGCGAAGGTGGTCCCAGTCGACGGAAGAAAAATATTTAAATTTAATAGAACCGGCAACTGGAACCGCGGTCCCAGCTTTTGCGGTCCCAGTCGCTGGAATCCTCGATTGCTGTTGCTATCGTACATTCCCACACCGGTCCCACTAGTGCTGCGACCACAATCCTCCCTGCCCGGCTATGCACTTGTTGAATCCAACCGAGATTGGATTACTATGGAGGGTATTTCGCAATCTTGTAAAATTTCGTGATTAATTTGTGCCACCAAATTTCTACGAACAGTACCGTACAGTAATTAAAAACGCGTTTAAAACAACACGGATATTGAGGAGTAAAAGGTCGCCATCATCACTTATTTATCGCATGTTTGAGATATCTCTATATGGACTTGCATAACGTATTGCGTCTGTTTATCACCTTACCGACAAGCTGCCCATAACCGGAAAATGAGTGGACTGTGTACCACACTGAGACTTAGGATCTGAGCTAGGATTTTATAAGTCCTACCGAAACTAACTATTCCTATACAGAACAACACGTGCAAGGCTGAGATATCACCCTCATATGGTGCAAACCAAGCGGTTCGGTGCCTCTTTACCAGCTCACGTGTTTCCTTCCTCATACAGTCCCGGGTCCTTTAAGCGGGGCGTGAAAAAGCATTTGATGAGCCCGTCAAGCTGAGAGCCACCATTATGGCATTATCGGTGTTTACAATGGTGACTCCCGTTGACGTGACCGACATAAAAAAAACTCTTAAAAGATGGTCGTTATAACCGATCTATCACCAGTGGCAGGTCTATTGTCACAAATATACCTGATACCGTGGTAATAGATAGATTAGACTCTTAGAGTGTCTCGCACTGATTATCGATTTGATATCATCATCTCATATAACGAGAATGTCATCAAGGTTGAGAGAAAAACAAATAAAATCAAGGGATCATTGGACAAATCGGTTCATAGATTAGATTGCCAAGACAAGACTAACGCCTGAAGATACTTAAGCTAAAGCAATCCGTACAGTGGCGGATTTACCAGTAGGCTGAGTAGGCTGGAGCCTAGGGCGGCAGATTTTAGGGGGCGGCAATTTTGAGCCAAATTTTTTTTTCTTTCATAAATAAAAAAAATAACTTTATTATATACACAAACGAGTTTTGGGGAGCGTTTTCTTGGAGAGACATATAATCTTAATCCACCTTCTAATTAGTACGCGCCGCTGTTTTTAGCTCTTCAATAGCAGGTATACTCTTCACTAGGGCACGTCACAATTACGCGTGGTCAGTCGCCGCCTCCTACTGCGACGCGTGGTCGGCCGCCACCTCATTCTGCGAGCAAGTGATGCTCGAGAAGGAGGCGGCGGAATGGGTTCGGGAGAGGCTGCACAGAGCTCACCCGGCCGGTGACGTGCGCAGACGCCGCAGGCGTCGGAGGTCTGATGACTTCCGTCCTCTATGAGCACAGGCCTGGGGGTGACGGGTGGAGCCGTCTGTCACCCTAGCAGAAGCAGACCAAGGCGGCAGCGTGCACAAGCACGCCCCCCCCCCCCCCCCCGAATGCGAATACCGTGGTTCCCAAACCCGAGGGGGCCATCTCGAATCCGGAAATGGCCCGGGTCAAGCTGGGGTGCGAGGGAAATGCTCTATGGGCCACCTCACACCTTGGCGTCAGAAGACTCCTTCTTCCAATCCTTCCAAGCCTTCGGCCAATCCGGCCGTGGTGGGAGTGGCTCTCTAGAGGGCAGCTCCGAGGCTCTCCACGTGTCGGGGCGAGCTGATTGTCAACGAGTCAACGGTTGGTTGACGTAGGACGGCCGCCTCTCACCATACACCCCACCGTCGGCGAAGTCGCACGATGCTTGCCCAACCCCCTATCGGGGGGTCGAGGGGGCCACCTTAAAACCGTAGATGGCCCAGGTTCAGCTGGGGTGCGAGGGATATGCCTATTAGGTAAGTTCGATCCCGACATAACCACCCCCGATGGCCGACGAGGGGGGGGGGGGGTAGTCATGGAGAATTGTATAGCCTACTGGCGGCAAATTTGTAAATCCGCCACTGAATCCGTAGATATAAATAAAAATGAATCGTCACATCTAGTTATGCGTGCATTAATAAAAGACGATTTCTTCTTAAACCTAGCGTTAATCCCAGTCGCATCCAAAACTTCCACCTCGGAGTCTGGGGTCCGCTTTACCAGTCTTAACGGCGGATTTGGCTGGACCTTAATATTTGCCGTGAAGCGACTGCCATCTGACCTTCACAACCCAATGGTGACATTAGGCGATATCGAAGCATTGCAACTAGACCGTTGTTGTTGGACTTTCTAGGTCTCCAACTACCCGTAACGACTGCCATAGATGTTTGTATGGCAACTGGGACCGACGGCCACCGAGGTCTAAAAGACGACTACCTATGCCAAATTGGATAATTCTTTTTTTTCGTCAGAAGATCAGTGCCCGTAGCCAAGTGGCAAAAGTCTAAATCGCTATCGTATCGTATCGAATATAATAGTTTAGGTCGACCAATCACACTCCAGCTCGTGATTCCGCCGCGGCGCGCGCATCGTACGCCGGCGACGAGCTTGGATGTGATTGGTCGACTTAAACGTTTCTATCCGATTGCGATTTACGCTACGGAATACACTGACATTTGTCTACGGACACAGGACACGATAGGACATTAAAAAAGGTACGACTACCTAAATAAATATTATTGGGCAAGGTTTGTTTTAAAGTTTTTTTCTGGAAAGTTAACGGAGTCCATGTTTAGATATTTATGTCCTATACGCACTTTGGGCCCAAAGGGAGTAATATACCTCAGAAGAATGGATCTGTATAATACGCCCTATACCACAGCATACCTAATTGTACTACGCCTATACCGATAACCTTTGGGCTCAAATGGCGTACCTATAGCATCTTGTTCCATGCCCTATACGCCCTTTGAGCCCAAAGGTAATATCGATATAGGGTGTAATTTTATAGCTGCATCCCACTAGCACGTATTGTATGCAAACACAAGGTCCGGTAGTGCGAAACGTCATCAGACACTTCCGTGCGTGGGAATTTGGGATGTTGCCATGTTGACACATGAAATTGGCAACATGCTATCATACGTGTTGTTTGGAAAGTTTACGTATATCGCCGAATGGTAGCTCTGCTGGTGCGACTACGTTCTGCGGCGACCGCCAGACTTCGTAAGTAACACGGCTCCGTTCTTCATGAGCGCTGATCTTGGAGCGAAGGAGCAGGAATACCCTTAGCCTTGGGCTTACAGAAGCAGGCCGTGCTGTTTTCAGCGAAGGGGAGGCTAGGCAGTGAGGCCACCTGTTGCACGATGGATGGCCATTTCCTGGTAGGTAAGGTTCCTGGCATTACCTTCCTAAAAGCTATGTTTTCGAAACGCATGATTTCAATTCTACTGATAAGAAATACGTAAAAAACGAGTAAGTTTAAAATACCTTAGATCCCCGAAATTTCTGTCATCTAGATCCGTTCAGCCATTTTTGCAATAAGTAACACACACATTTCATTCATTTTAATTAAATAAAGTTCATTCAAACTTTCGCATTTATAATGACAGATACAATAAGATTCCAATAATTATAGGCTTTAATAGTCATATAACCTTTGATAATTAACTTCAATAAATTATAAAAATATTTACCTATTTGGTCGTTTATGATGGAAAGCAAAACTGTCATCTCTAGAATTCAAAAATACCCCCGCGCTGTTTAGATTCTGCGGAAATCTGCTCGCGTAATTTTGCTAGATTTGTCCGAAGCCTTATAATCTAATCTAACGTAGTTCATATATCATTATACTTGTAGTGATAGACCGATAACTACACAGTACAGCCACAGATAATAGTAATACCTGCTATGAACACATTTCGTGCGCCACCAGTGTCCAAGTGCTAACATGTTGTGCTAAAATGTGTTATTTCTAAACGTTTAGTTTATTCAAAAAACAAAATGGATGTATCGAGAAACAAGAAGAGCGGTTCACCATTTTTGAGACAGGTAGGTGTTTATATTTAAAAATCGAACGGGATCGCTCTCAGAATGAGTTCTGTACAAATTTTACTAAAAAAGTTTGCATGCCAAATGAAAAAAAAAAGATGTTCAAAAATGGACGTTAACTCAACAAGTTCACTCAAGTTGTGAATAAAATCGTTTTCTTTCTTTCTTTCAAGTTTTTTTTAAATATTCCGAATGTACAGTAAAATGTAAAATGTCATTAGTATTAAATAGAGGTTACAAAATAACACTTAATGAACATCTAGATCAACGTTTCTCAAACTTTTTTATACCCCGGCCCTTGGCCCAGAATATTTCTTAATTGTGACCCCACCTCAAATTGGACCTTCTGCGACTAAACGCTCCTAGTGCATGCTGTTTTATTATTCGAATGCTTAATATTAAATTTAGAAAATACGTCTTAATCTCTTGAGTACAAAGCAACTTTGTTTAGTGGTTAAGGAGTTAGCCTTACCATCGAGAGGTTCAAGGTTTGAATTCTCGGAGTTACACTACCGACGTGAAAATCTATTTTTAACAAACTATTTAGGAAGGGTGAGGGGAATGTTAACTAGTCATTTCGATTACTATCCTGTTTTTTTAAATTATAACGAGAAAAAGGAAAAAAGAAAATGTATTTATTATAATATGACTAGTTATTAGGGGGCACTTAGCCGACAGCATGTACAAATCAAATATTAATTAACAAATAAACGCGTGCTAAAGATAAAAATCATTTATCTTTGCAGTTTATACACGTTTGATAAGCAATCCGAAAGATTAGGTAATTTAAACAGCGCATAAATTTTAAGATCGACCTTAAAATACGTCACAAACTCTCTGCAAATATGTTTATCTGCATTCTAGTACCCATATTACAAACTAAACAGCAACACTATAATCGCATGAGACCCTGCATTACGTGGTTCACTAAGTACCTAAGCTAAGCTATCGCGTCAGTCCTTGTTGCCATACATACGAACATTTTTGGCATTTCCTTACGGGTAGTTGGAGACCTAAAAGGCATGATAACCTGGTTTAATTACAGAATTTCAATAACGCCAGTGGGTTTCACGGAAAATGTCGAAGTACCTATATAATAAAAAACGGTCGGTTTTTTATTTTATATTGCACACGTTAACATATCTATTATACGTAAACGGGAATTAACGCGATCACGTTAAAGGTATATACATACCTTTGGATTGCAGCTGCGGTAGTTCGTATATAGGCCAAACAAAGCGGACCATTGCTGATAGGGTCAAAGAACACATTGCAGCTGTAAAGAACCGCCGGACGAGCAAATCAGCGATTGCAGAACATCTTCTAGAAGCAGGCACGAATCACTGGATTGAATTCCACAATACGCAAGTCCTCTCCACCGAACGTCACTTCTATTCAAGAGCTGTACGTGAAGCGATTGAAATCAAGAAGTACAAAAATTTCAATCGGGAAGACGGTTTCAAGTTATCTGCGACATGGAATCCAGTGATTAAAAACTTGCTACCTCGCTTTTCTGCGCGGTCGGATAGACACCAAGGCGTTTGCACAGATAATAGGGACCCTGTGAGTGTGGTATGTGACGGTACCTGGAGACAAGAAAATATAAAAAATGTCGAAAATGTGCGGGTAGAAGAAGAACCGGCTACCTCACGGACTCGGCGACGGAGGGCGTGCGCGGCTGAGACAGTCAACCTGTGACCATGGCCGGTGTAACCTGGTCGAAACGTCAGGCATCCAAAGGTATGTATATACCTTTAACGTGATCGCGTTAATTCCCGTTTACGTATAATAGTCATGGAACGCGAAAGTTTAAAAGTTAATGTAGCGAACACGTTAACATGGCTTCACCTCGCCTAATGGTAAGCTAAAGGTAAAGACCCACGACTCGGGTCACCACTACATACACCGATAGTGCTACAGTGGCGGCCCTCATCTTGACGGCCTCATCAAATGCTTTTTCACGCCCCGCTTAAAGGAACCGGGACTATAAAGGAGGAAGGAAACAAATGCGCTTTCAAAGAATTCCAAGTCTTTATGGCTGTTTTGTAGTTAGTCTGAAAAAGTTCAGACTGAGGATTTCTTCTCATCTCAGTTGGAGTCGGTTTTCAGGCTAACTCGGTGGAGTATGACTAAGTATGCATCCATGAGTATTCACTACGTTAAGTATTTTATTTGTACCGCATCTCTCGACACTTTTTCTCAAGTATTCTGTAAATATAAGATATTCAGTGACTATTGTTGTCATTTTTACATAACAATCGTGAAGTATTGTAGGCGATGACTCAAGACAGTCTAGATTGATTACTCAATAAATCCTTATGTACCTACGTACAGCTATAATAGCTAAGCAAACAATTGTTTTAAAGCCATCACTCAAGTTGTTTACCACCTGCTAGGATCTATATACGTACAATCAAGTCGCTTTATCATACAGGTTGACAGAAACTAGGGATTCGTGATCCGGGACAGCATCGCCTCATACTCGCAGGGAAAACGCTTCCGCTTATGACCAATTCTGGCCGAGTTGGGAGTAGCCCTTTAGAGGGCTGTTTGGACGCTTACTGCGTGTCTCTTTGATTAGCAGAGGGCACAGTGTTGAGCAGAGGCATTGCTCATCGTATATTGGTCTCGTAAAAATATATTGTGTCCAAAATTAAATCTCAGTCTAGTCTCGATTTCATATTGATCTCCCAAATAAAAAAAAAATTGATTAAACATCCAAACATCCGCACAAACTTTTGAATTTATAATGATTAATAGGTAGAATGTAATGTATAATACTGTTATTAAAAAAATCTCATTAGCCAGGTATTAGAACTCATTCGTAACGTTTTATAGATCTCGTATCTGTTAAATCCGTACTATCTTATCATACGCACTTCAGTGATTAAAAGCAGAACTTCACCTTTAAAAAGTCGGTTAAGGCTAATTAATTGTTTTGTATATTTATATATTGATCAATTGAAGATAAAAACATTGATTTGACTATTTCATTGAATTAAAACCGGATGAGAAAATCAAATTCGAATTTACGTAAGGTTCTAAACATAGGCGAAATGGTAAGTGGATCCCAGGCTCAGAGGTAAAACCTTGGATGCTAGTGGGAACCACAATAATTTTAAGACCAAAATGAAAATGATAGTAAGTAGTTTTGATTTTATTAGTAACATGAAGATTTCTATGGGTTTCAGTGCTTCGTAACGGCGGCAGTATGCAGCAACATCATGGCTCACGGCTGTGTCATCGGCTTCTCCGCCATCCTGATCCCAAGTCTTCGCTTGCCTGAGTCGCCGATACACGCCACGCCCAGTCAGGAATCATGGATAGGTGAAATATTTTATTTGAGTTCTTCAATGTGCACTAATTAATATATATATAGCTGCTCGTGCTGATTCACTCACTCATTGGTCACCTCTCCTGAACAATTTTGTATGAAATTTTTTTTTTTCACCGATGGTTACGTATAGAGGATGGAAATTCATTCGGAGGAAAAATATGGAGAGAGCTGATGATGGAGGATTTCGGAGACGGGTGAAGAGCACGCTTAAGGTATTGAAGATAGGTTGGTGGTGCTTGAGCAAATGTCACTCGAAACGTCATTCAATTGCCAGTGACCTGAAAAAAAATTCAAAATGGCGAAAAAAAAATGGCCGCCATAGAAATTTCCTCGGTGTCCATCTCGGAGAGTATAAAAGATGGAAGAGTAGTTTCTTCGCAAAAGATGATCAGGATCCAAAGGTCTACTCGATGAATAGAAAAAAAATTCAAGATGGTGGAATTTATTTTTCTATAGAAAATGTATGGCGAACATTGAATAGACTACAAGTTTTGAACTATGCAAGACTTTGATTTATACATAGTTTCTTTTTAAAATGTTTTTGTGGAAGAACTCTTAGTCAGAAATATGTAGATAGATGATGATCGAGGGTTTGGAAGATGGGTGAGAAGCACGGCCAAGGTATTAGACATAGGTGAGGGCTGCTCAAACAAAAAATACTTGGAACCTCATCCAATTGGCAGGGAGATGGAAATAAATCCAAAATGGCGGATTCAAGATGGCGTCAACACAAATGTCATGGGTGTCTCTCTCAGAAAGTATTAAAGATGGATGAATTGTGTTTCGGTTCACCTCTGCCGTATTTTTTTTCCCTGATGCTTTCATATAAAGGACGAAAATTCATTCGGAGGAAAAATATGGAGATTTTGGAGACGGGTGAAGAGCACGGCCAAGGTATTGAAGAGAGGTAGGGAGTGTTCAAATAAAAACCACTCGGAATCTCATCCAATTGTCAGTGAGCTAAAAATATAACCAAAATGGCAGATTCAAGATGGCGCCCATACAATTTTCGACAGCGTCTATCTCACAATGTATAATAGAAGATAGAAGAGAGGTTTTTTGGCAAAAGATGATAAGGACCTAGCCTAGAGGTCTACTCGATGAATAGAGAAAAAATTCAAAATGGCGAAGTTTATTTTTCCATACAAAATATAAGGCGAATATTGAAGAGACAAATGTGCAAGACTTTGATATGCTTTTAACCGACTTCCAAAAAAGAGGTGGTTCTCAAAACGGCCCGTTTATTTTCATTTTTTTGCAAAGATTTTTTTAAATAAACAGTAGAAGTTTTCGTCTTGGTCCCATAAAAAAATCTTGATCCAACTCCTTAATCCTGATGCTGAAAGATTACTGCCCGCCTAGGCCCTAGGTTATCAAGATTCAGAAAGTGTTCATTGTGAATTAATATTATAGGTAGGGGAAAGGTGTACAAAACGATCCCTCGAGGTCAAATGATTCCCAACTGTTTAAAACAAATTACTAGTGCCATCTGTTTAAAATCGCCAAAAACGTATTCCCCGCATCCCGCTCAGTTGTTCGGCGAAGTTTCATGGCGGTGTGATCACTATTGGTAAGTAAATTGATAAAAAAAAGAAAATCAGTGTACTCGATCTAAGTTAGGCCTTAATATAATATTAAATTGCTGCTAATTTATTGTGATTTGGAAAATAGCTGTTTTATTAACGGTTTCTATAGCATTTCAATAACATTTTGAACAGGTGTTGGTTCTCAATATGATAGCTGTTTCAGGTTATTTTTACGAAGTTTTCGAAATAATACGATTGGGGTCAAATGATTACTCATAGTCGGTATAAAATGATCCCAGGGATCATTTTACCTACAACATTTTGTCAGTTTACAAAAATAGAAGACAATATATGATTTAATATATTGGGATACCTACTTACTATAATTTATACTTAGTACCTAGTATAAGTATAATATTATCTATAATGCCACATTCAGCATCATAAATTTCATAATGTTGCCAGTACAGTTAAATCCACTGCATTGTATTATGGTATTTTTTTGGTATTAGTTGCCCTGTTGTTTCTATATCTTCTATATACTTATAATAAAACTGTAGAGAGGTCAATTCTATTGGGGGGAGGAAAATAGCTATTGGGGGATAATTGGTGATCCATAAAAATGCAATTTTTTGTCTTTCTGTCTGTCTGTCTGTATGCGCACGAATGATCAAAAACTACTGGAGGAATTTTAATCAAACTTGGTAAGATTATAGTTCATAGTTCTGGGCAACATATAGGTTCCTGTTTATACCAACTGATACCCGTGGCTTCGCCCACGCTTCGTTTTTGGTCATATCTCCGGTTCTACTTAACCAGTTACAACCAAATTCGGTAAATTTTGAGTCTAAGCAAGACGTCCATCGCTGATATCGATGGACGTAAAAACTACTGAACGGATTTTGATGCGGTTTTTTCATTAGATAGGTCTTGGTTAGACGAGTGGAGACCAGTAGAGTCAATAGTGCAGTGGAGAGTGGACTCAAGAGTGGAGTAGAGAGTGGAGTGGAGAGCGAAGTGGAGAGTGGAGTGGAGTGGAATGTGAAGTGTGGAGTAGTGTATGGATACTTAATTCTTGTGTTGTGTATTCTCAATCAATAAATCTTTATTTCTTTCTTCTACGAGTATATGTCTTTATTCTTTTACAGATCATGCCACGTAATTAGGTACTGTAGAAAAAATACTCGACAAAACTGGAGTGAGGATGTCTACCTGATTAGAAGACTTTTTTTCTTAGTTATATTAGAATATAATTAGTAGAATATTACTAGAAGATAACAAAGTCTTTTAGTTAAACTATATAATTCATAAGTATATTGTTATGGAGAATGTCGATCTCAGACTGTGATGATTATGATTATAGAATAATAACTTCATAAGGAGGCTGTAATAAATAATTATTGTTAAAAATAACAATATTTTTGTTCCTATTAACGCCACTTTTGGTAATAAATATGATTATAACACACAAATATTGTATTAAAACTGGGAGGGTAAAATGATCCCCGGGATCATTTAGCCCCTACCCTTGGGATCATTTTGTACACCCAGGTGTACAAAATGATCCTTTAGTAAACTTCTGGAAAATGTCTAATAAATTGGAAAACGTAAATAAATTACAAAATTGTGGTTTGCTAGTATATGTATAACTAAATGGTTGAACTAAAATTTCTTAAATGGTTACTATGGGTTTAATATTTTTGACACAGCAGGCATTTTCCCTTAGGGGGATCATTTTGTACACCTTTCCCCTACCAAGCAACAACTTCATGGTTAGATTTCAAGTCCCAACCCCTCAACCCTGATAATGCAGGGTACAGCTGTGCTCACAAACTATAGTGATTCAGAAACTGCGGATGGTGCAATGCAATAATATTTTAAGTACCAAGCATAGACTACATAATTGAACTTCGGATCCCGACTCCGCAATCTTGATGCTGCAAGGTGCTGAACTCTTAAACCATGGGGATTCGAGAATTTCTTATATTTTTATTTATTTATAAAAACTTCATGGCATTCTCTACCAGTCAACCTTATAGGTGGTGTAGAGAATAACATAGCATAGCATAGCATAGAGAACACACAACAGCATTTTAGGCATCAAGCAACAGCTTCATGATTACACTTCAAGTCTGAATTCCACAAACCTGATGATGCAGGGTACAACACTCCTAAACCATAGAGAATAAGGAACTGTTCCTGGTGAAATAATAGGTACCTATTGTAAATGCCGAGCAGACTTTTGTTAGGTATTGAATTCCAAGTCCCAACTTTTCAATCTAACCACAAATTCACGGTTTTCAGATTTTTCCCCCTATGTCTGCTAGGCATACCGATAGGTAGATATGTCAAAGTGGAAAGAAGAAAGAATTTGTGGCTACATTACACAAAAAGAATTAAATTGTGGTCATGAACTAATAATAAAATTAGTATTTTAAGTAAGATAACTATATCAAGTGGAGTATCATATGAAAGGGCTTCACCTGTGCATTCTGAAACAGCTTTTTGTTTATTTTTATACGTCATAGTTTTTGAATTATCGTGCAAAATGTCGAAAAGGTGTGTGTGTATTTAAAGGTGAACCATGAACCGTACTTTTGACATGATAGTTGACCCATAGAGTTAAAATAGCGGGTGAGAAGTTATTTTTTACGCATTAAAAACACCTTTCTTAAGTTACCCGTGACTACTGTAGTAGGTACCGCTAGCGGTACTTTAGTGTTTCTTGAAAAGAATCAGTGCTGGCAAAATAATGGGTAATTGTTATCCTACCGGTTGCGGCAATTTAATAATTAGCACTAAAGGACCGCTGTTTAGCCCAATAAAATCTTCAGAAAATCAGAATTCTTTTTTCGGCGTTAATTTATTGAAAAAAAAAAAGATTTAATTTAAAAAAATTGAATAAGCACTATAAAACGACAAAGTGTTAGAGTGAACAAAAATTGTCAGGATTGAATGAAATTTTAAGCAATTGCATGCTAACTATTTCCAAATGATTTTCTGATCGGAAAAAATGATCATCCCGTCCTGGATGATCATTGTTTCCGATCAGAAAATCAATTGTCAGGATGATTTCGAAAATCGAATATTTAAATGTCTAAGTAGGTATTTATTATTTTGTTGATAATAATAAAAACGGTTTTAAATTCTAACATTTAAAATAATAGGTTTATAATATTATGCTTAGAATTATACATAGTACATAACACTTAAGTAGAATGTTTGTTAATTTTTAGACGAATACGGACGATGTTCTTTTTTTAAATCCGGAGTGAAAAAAATAAAAGGCGGTACAAATATTTTACCTTTCAGATTTCGTTCTACGTTGTATTTCTTCTGCGTGGAGTGTTCTAATTGTTCTAAACATATTTTTAGAGATTTATCAATCTCAAGAAGTTATTTATTATTGTTTAATTAATTACATAAAATTATTATTATCTAATTACATATTTCAATTTGGTAGTATTTCGTATTAAACTTTTAAGTGTTGGAGGCTTAGTAATGGGGCCCGGTTGGAACCTTTCTGGTACAGAACCAAGAAAAACTGTTACATAATTATTTACACACCAAAACTTTAAATCCAAACGGACCCCTGTTCCAGGTTCCTGTTGTCCACTCATCTACGTGGTCCGCTTTAGCGGGCCGCGCACCCACGCGCCCTACTAGTATTATTATAAAGAGGGTAGGCCGAGTTTGTTTATACTATGTTCGTGGTAATTTTTGAAACCACTGCGCTTATTAGTAAAATCCTTTTTTTTTTTTTTTTTTTTATTGGTAATAGGCTCGCGTTTGACCACGATCTCACCTGTTGGTAAATGATGATGTGGTCGACGGTGGAGCACGCTTGCCTAGAAGAAACCTATTCACTCTAGACTTGAAGACTCCCAGGTTGTAGCTTTCCGGAAATACAGACTCAGGCAGGGCATTCCACTCTTTAGCAGTACGCACGATGAACGTACTACCAAAACGTTTCCTTCACTTCACTTCACTTCAATCCTTCACCATTTGAATCATTATATTATTATATTATTTATATTTCATTAGCGAAGCGAGTGTAAGTTGCTAGTCAATCATAAAATCTAAAGTCACAATTTAAAGTGACATTAACCAATTAGCCTATTGCAGTCTACTGCAGCTGGACATACATACCGGTACTCTGCCTTCTCCATCCAGTTTATACCACAGCCACAACAGCCTAGCCACTTCACTTATTTCCAATATATCTAGAAATACCAATTTCAGATAATAGTTCATCATTTTTTCAGGAGATATTGATAAAGTTTTCAGATAAGTTATCTTTATAATTAGGTATATTGCGTCGTTATAAACGTATATAACTAACAGTACCTAATCAGACCGTTAACTATACTGGCAGTGAAGACAAAAATTAGTATGGCAACAATTTTCATACATGCATATTGCATTATGATAAATAATTAATTATGCTGCAATTGAAAAAGAAAGACAGCTTCCTTTGATGATTGGTGGTTACTGATCTTTTTATAAAGATTACTGGTAACCGATATATATGCCTTGGGCAGACAACCTCTCCAGCTAAGCTAAATTGGTTGACTTAGGAGAAGGCTCATTTTATTCTTCTTTAATAATAATCGCATAATAAAAGTCGCACTTCGTCCAAAAGTCTCCGAATTAAGATTTTTTTGTTCCTAGTCTGGGAGTTCGATACTAACTAAAATTATCTACCCTTTTCAGCTTCAATCATTGGATTCGCGCTGATTAATGGAAACTTCATCATCACACCGCTTATGGGATCGCTAGGACGAAAGAAGTCCCATTTACTGACGATACCACCCGTTCTATTCGGATGGTTCCTCACTCTCCTTGTCAACGACGTCGCAGGTCTCATCACGGCCAGGTACCTGCAAGGTGTCGCCATGGGCATGTTGGGGCCTCTTGGATCCATTATTATCGGAGAAATGACGGACCCCAGGAATAGAGGTGCTTTCCTCACTGGAGTTTCTTTATCACTTACAATTGGAGTGCTTTTCTCTCACTCCTTGGGAATATACTTCAGCTGGCAGCAAAGTGCTTTGATATGTTCTTTTGTAACTTTTATAAGTTGTCTACTTATTATTTACACTCCTGAGTCGCCATCGTGGTTGCTCTCGAAAGGAAGAATTGAAGAAGCAAGAGAAGTATTCATCTGGTTGCGTGGTGATGATGAGCTGCAAATGGATGAACTGGAAAAAATGATATCCGCGCAAACAACGACCAGGAAGACTAGTGTAATGGATCAGAATCTATCTGTAGGTGAAAAAATTAGTTACTTCTTCAGATACGTCAAAAAAACGTCAAAGAAACCAGAATTTTACAAACCTATTACTATAATGGTGCTACTGTATATGATGTTCCAATTTGCTGGTATAAATATCTTCAGTTCTTATGCTACGGATATTATAAGGCAGGTTGTTGGTCCAGAGGCTAACGGCAAAGTGATCATGGTTGCTCTGGATATCGAGAGGCTCATCTGTAATATTCTCGCAGTTTTCCTTATGAAGACGATGAAGAGGAGGACATTACTCTTCAGTACTGGAGCAATATGTGTTCTAGCTTATATTGGAAAGGGAGGTTATGTTTATGCCAAGCAAAATAACCTTTTGCCATATGACAGTCAATGGATACCAATATTTTTAATAGGTATATATATGTTCTCTTTAACAGTCGGTATATCTTCAATACCTTTTGCTTTATCAGGTGAGGTATTCCCATTAGAATACCGGGGATTAGGAAGTGGCATCAGTATATTAAGTTTGTCATTAAACTTCTTTGTTGCATTGAAATGTTTCCCAGTTTTCATAAACAGCATAGGTCTACCTTTAACTTACTTTTTGTACGCTGGTGTGGTGACGTTGTGTCTGAGTATAGTCTGGTTTATGTTGCCTGAGACAAAAGATAGGACCCTACAAGAGATAGAGGACAAATTTAAAGGTCTGACTCCCGCGGACCGTAAGAGCGTAGAACCTTTAAATGGTAGAACTGAGATGATGCGTAGAGTTAGTTCTGTTATTATGTATTAAAATTGCCGATGTAATAAAGTAATATTTGCTAAAACTAGAATACCTGACTGCGGTATCTTTTAAAGCATACATTTTGGCGTTAAAACTTTGTCATTTTGTTTTTTATGAATTCTAATATGAAGTGGGCAGTCGCACAATTATGTAGCTTACGAAAACATGCTTCTAAATTGGTTCAGTCGTTACATAGAGACTGGTATTGTATATACCTATATTACAGGTCAAACACATAACGCTTCCTTTTTTGGTTTACCTGCAGTCAAATAAACAAAAGTCAGGGTTTAAAATGTACAGTCCAGTAACATAAGATTATGCATTAAGAAGACTAGATACAGCTAGTAACACGCACCGATACAGCAGGATCCGATCAATTTATTTATTTATTTATATTTATGTCAACTACCTACTTGTTGGTAATTGTTCAGAACCAGCTATATCGGTGCGTGCGTTTAGTTTACGTTTAGTTAGTTAATAATCTTAAAATAAATAAAAATATTTATTATTATATTATTAAGTAGATAATTTTTTTAACAAACTGAATTGCTCGTTATATGGCGATAATCCATAGCTAACTAAATTTGTCGTTATATGGCGACAATCCAGTGTTAATTATTAAATGAGGTGGATAACTCACTACGTATCTTCGTTACGTCAGTCCCAGGGAATAATCATCAAGAGGAAGTAACCTTAAGTTTCATCACATCATTGTCGTAACCCGGGGAAACTTAATTAATATAATTATTCCAGTAATCAAAATATTATTTATTTCAGTAAAGATTTATTACTGTTTCTTCACTTTATACCTCTAAAAGATTTGAATTTTATGATTTAGTAAACAGTTAATGTAATATAGCTAAACAAGGGGTCTATCTACCCACGGCCGGAAAATACTTATTATAAGTGGTCTACGAGATAAAAAAGTTTGAGGACCTTAGACCTTCATGAATAATAATTATTATTTGATTTTAATCGGAATAGGAAACTGGCAAACCTGGTCGAAGACGCGTAGTGGGTTTTTATCCTGAGAGCGAATTCTCGTAATAAAAGATGTTAAAAATGCACATGGTTCGTGCACTAATGTTACATGATTTGTCAAATTCAATCTCAGCTAAAGACAAAATAAAACTAATTTCATTCAGATTTTTTATTTATTTGTGTTTAAACAATTGTTTAAAACCTAAATTAATTAAATATAGCAACGATGGTCTTTTGTGCGCAATAGTTGCTATCAATTTATTAGGAGTCTTACCATGAGCTCTTAATATCAATTCAAATTCGATTCAGTTAAACATAGGGAGAGAGACGAAGCTATGCACTGTGTATAGCGCCATCTCTTTCCCTCAGTTGAACAGCATCGTATTAAAATTGCTATTAAGTGCTCATGGTAAGATCCCCGGATTATAATTACCTACCTATAATACTGATTTTATTATACTAGCTTTTTACATTATTATAGTTTATCGCACGTTCCAATCCTACCGAGATGCGGTAAGCAGAGCGGTGGACTGAAACGATTCAAGCGCGTGTAAATTTGAGGCCCTGGGTTCGATTCCCGGGTTGGGCAGTATTTTTCGGTTAGGAAATTTCTAGTAGCAGCACGCAGTCTGATGAAAAAACTCGCGGTGAAAGACCCTTTAATGCGTGGTTAACCCTTTATTGCGTGGAACCTAAAAACATACCTGGCAAAATCTGTGTGCTAGCTACTCTGTTTACCCTCCGCAGATATAATGGCGCGAGTATAAACTGAACAAAAGAAATACATGTTCTCAAGTTTTCAAAATCTGTTTCAATATTTCATACATTAACACAAAATGACAAAATTCAAGTATTTAGGAAATTTCAAGTCCTTAGCAAAAATCAGGTCCTCAACAAAATGCCAAGTCTTTAGCAAATTTCTTAGATAATAAACATTTTCATGAGTCAAAAACGAAACATGGCTGCCACGTTTGCTACCATTACTTACAATCACCGCGTGGTGACTCTGATCGTTGACATAACCTACACTGCTCCCCCCACAGTAACTGCATCAAAGCAGTAAATCACATCCTGTAGACTCCCATCACTCTTCATCCACATTCCACCTTCTCCGGTTCCAACATCTTCTCCCCTTCTTGGAGTTCCACTAGTCCATCATCACCCTTCACCCCTCTAAAGTAACACTCGATCTCATACAAGGTTTTCCCTTTAGTCTCCGGCAGCAAGAAGTACAAAAAAATTCCACATACAGCAATACTGGCAGCATAGATACAAAAAGTACCCCTGACTCCAATCAAATCAAAGGTAAACGGAGCCGTTTTGACCACCACGAAAAACATGATGGACAGGAACATTCCAGAAATTCCACTTCCCAAGCTCCTGTAAGCTAGAGGAAATACCTCACCAGCAATCGCCCAAGGAATGGGCAGAATGCCAAGAGTTTTGCCGAAGATATAGATCAAAGTTGGTATTATTGGTACCCAGTGGTAAGCATCAGGAATATACCCGAAGTCTCTCAAGTATAGAAGTAATGCAGAGAAAAGTAAGGATATTACGCTAATGATGACTCCGATGAAAAGGACCGTCCGTCTGTTGAACCTGTTCACCACGAAGCAGGAGAGTACCGCGGTCACAAACCTGACGACGTCAACCATAAGCATGCTGATGTTAGGATCAATCACACCTCCACAGACCTCATTCATCATCGGCACAGTGTAGGATGGTACCACAGTCATCCCAGAGACTTGGAAAAGCACAAACATGAACATCATGATCACAGTTGGCTTGTAGAACTCCGGTTTCCTGATCATTTCATTGTAGGTCTTCCATTTAGATACCTTCTTTGGTGAAGAAGTTTGCTTCTGGCTGTTTAACAGGATTTCTAATTCTTTCTCGGAGTTGTGATTGTAGCCTCTGAAATAGCGGAAGGATCTCCTGCAAGCGTCATTTTGTCCTTTTGATGCCAAGAATGGTGGTGTTTCCGGGGTTATTGAAACCAGGAGTAGGGATAACGCGTAGACGCTTCCGCAAGCTAATGCGGCTGATCTCCAGTACAGTAAGGTGCCAAAGACGTGAGCGATCAGCATCCCAGTTGCGAATGAAAAGGCGATAGTGGCTAAGAATATTCCACGGTGCTTGGGAGCTGAGTATTCAGCTATGGAGACCGGTGCTGCAGCTGCTTGGAGGCCCATGCCGAAGCCCTGAAATTTAATGTAAGTTTGTTAATATTGGTTTTGTAATTCATACAGCTATGTATACATTTTCTAGTATCATTAAACTGGTAATCGAGGAAGTATGCTGTATTTTTTGCCCTCGCTGGGGCGTTCATGGCCATGAAATATCGGCAATTTTGTAAAACATGTTTAATTTTGAAATGCGCCAAGAATTAAGAACCACTTCAATAATAATCTAATTTTTTTTGGAAGACTAAAGTGGGTGAGTGAATCTAGGACTCGAAGTGTAAGCTTTAGAAGCAACAGTGTTAGGACCTCGGATGAAAAGGAAGATATCAGCTTTGATAACATACCTGTAATGATCTACTCATGAGTAATGCTGTAGGTCCTCTCGCGGTTGCTAGAAGCGCCCATCCTCCGAGAGCAGGCAGTGAGCTGAGCTGGTTAGTCAGCTTCCTGCCCAGCCTCTGTAGACAGAACGGTGCTACCAGAATCCCGCTGATGAGCGCCAAACCCAGGATTGAGGCTGGAATTGAGAAACGTTCTTAAAGTAACTATTCAGCATTAGCTGGGTTCATTGGTGTACGGTAACGCTGAATCCCGAACTTGTGGAGGGCCATCTCGAGACCCAGTCGCCGAATACCTCCAACAACTTGGGAAATTTCAGCCCGAGTCTTCATTGATACTTCGCGATGCGTCCAGCCTTTTACCGTTACGAGGCCTAACAAGTTCAGGGTGGTAGTGCGTTGTGTTGTAGGGGAGGGCGGATTTAGATTCCTCAGTAATATGTCGGGGTCACCAGTGTTGGTGACCGGGACTACACCAGATTCCTCGACCACACCGGCCAATGTACCGAAACAACGCTTTTTAGTCGGATAAGTCCGAAGGTTTCCGCTCGTAAAAACGGTCGTCTTTGAGCGGGGTGATTATCAAAAGCAAAAAAAATACACGGCAATCCTGAAAACGGTAGTGCAATGTGTTGGTTTTACGGTTTTGATTACTTTTTATAGTAGAATAGGTACTTCTCTACCATGGCAAAAAAAATTGTTGAGTAATGTCCTCTATTACATAAAAAAAATTAATTACAAAGTGACATTTTATCATCACGGTGACCTGTCCTAAATCGAATTTCACTCGTAAAATATCTTATCCTGCAGTTGTATTTAATATTTGGACTAAAATCGACTTTTGTATGAATAAATTATAATATGACCCATAAAAAAAAACTAATATTGTTTGTTTATCTTATTTCTTATACATTTTATTAAACATTTACTTTTGTCCTGTAAAAAGTTATCATTTCAGTGGATAGTAAGTTTTAGTAGAGTAACTTCGTCAACATAGCGTTCTTGCGCTCCCCGTGCCTTTCCTTACTTTGAATCAGTCCACCTCCGTTCGTTGGAGCGCACAAACGCGTCACAACATCATCGTGGATGCCCGCCAAAAAGTAAGTATATCATTTCAGTGATATGGGGACAAAAATAATGTCATTTCAGTAGCCGTTATAACTCGTGTTAGGTTCATTCAATTTATTTCAAAATTGTGGTATAAATTCGCCGTAAGATATGTTTTGTTACAGCAGTGTTGACATTTTAATAATAATTGTAATATCTGAGTTAAATGTAAAAGTTATTACTTTTATCACCTCGGTGTTATCATTTCAGTGGATTCGGTGGACTGTAATACGGATAACAGTCCACCTAAATGAAATTTAAATAAAATCATACGTTTTAGAGATCCTTGAGTCTAAGGTTGAATCATAAAATTTTGGTGAGATAATTCTAGATATTGTAGGTTTTGGTAGTATTAGTTTTCGAAAGTACATAATTGGATTATATAGCCAAACTGTTTGCCATAATTTACGATAACGTGATCTCAACTTAAGATGTTTTAGTTATATTTACGATTAAGTCTTTAACTCTTTTGAACATACTTACATTATTTTTATAATTTTTCTTATTAAATCATTGTGTCGTAAAAATATAAGAGTTGATTTAGTACATTTTGAAGTTTTACTTACAAAACACTATTATTATTACCAGTAAAAACAACACTCGTTCCGCAAAAAAATTAACTTTTTACCCGACTGCCGAAGAAAGGAGGGTAATGTTTTTCGAGACTATGTATGTATGTATGTATGTATGTCCATTTCTTTGGCACGGCCTACAGCCTAAACGGCTTGACGAATTCTGACATGCAAGGTATCATTTGATTTGTCGTGATTGTGTGAGTGACACCAGGAATATTAAAATTCCTAAAAAATCAAAATGGCGGACTTATGGCGCCAAAAAGAAAATGTTGAAAATTTGTCTTGCACGCTCTACAGCCTGAACGGCTTGACGGATTTTGACAAGTAAGGTGTTGTTTGATTCGTCGTGATTGTGGGACTGACACCAGGTATATTAAAATTTCTAGAAAATCAAAATGGCGGATTTTTGGAGCCACAAATATTTGATCGCGATGGATGCAAAAACTGCTGAACGGATTTCAATGCAGTTTTATTTGTTTTAAAGGCCTTGGTCAGACTTAAAATCTTACGTTTGTTTGATTGCAATCGGTTGAGTAGAACCGGGGATATGAGCAAAAATATAATACTAATCTATATATACTAATATACTAATATAATACTACTCACTACTTGAACATTATTAACTCCATAAAAGATTTATTTGCACTTTATTACTATCCGGGCAGCTATGTAAATAACTAAAAAAATAATGGATCCCGACTGTTCAGTTGTTATGTTTCTAGACCACCGGACATTAATCTAAGTGCTTGTTTTTTTCTTTTCAGTTTTTAAGCAGTCGGGTTTTTGATTTTTAAATTTATTTTTTTTATTTCTCTAATATAATAGTTTGATCTTATATTTAATAAATATCACAAATATAGTCTAGTGATATCTCTATGGAATTTATTTAGATTCGTTTCAGACAATCTACGGAATCCTCCTAAAAATAAATGACGTCCTTAGCTGTATCATTTCAGTGGGCTAATTTCATTCCGGTGCACAGTTTAGTCATTTCGGTGGACGATTTATCATTTCAGTGGACACTTTTCATTTCGGTGGACTCCTAAAAATTCAATCTTAAATATTTCGGTAAGTTTTGATGTTACATGATGTCCACTCACGCATATGTTACAAATAAGATTAAAGTTTATTTTCGTTATAAAATATCTTAACAAACATTGTTATAAAAAAATCTCACCGAAATGATACAAAAAAATCACTTGTTGAAAATGACCCAGCGTATTCAAATCAATAAAGATTGATATCTTTAATCAATAACATATGGGTATGTTTCTCATGGCCATTTTAATCGAAGACTTGTTAAGAAATCAATATTCAATTGTTATGCTATTTATAAATAAGTAGGTACATTGACCTTATATTTATAATGCTGAACCAGAAAAGGAGGTGATAGGCAAATAAAGGGCATCATGGTGGAACTAGCGGTGGCACT
Source organism: Lithosia quadra (assembly GCA_963576445.1). Taxonomy (NCBI): domain Eukaryota; kingdom Metazoa; phylum Arthropoda; class Insecta; order Lepidoptera; family Erebidae; genus Lithosia; species Lithosia quadra. The sequence continues at coordinate 9,298,335 of OY754898.1, forward strand.
GAAAGGTGGGCACACGGTGGGCTTAAGCAACGTCCTAAGGAGTACCTGTGTTGAGCAAGTGTTGAGACAAAACGCCTGATTAAAGAAAATAGCAATAGTATCATTAGCTATTTTCAGGCGGTTTGATTATTTTATTTTTTTACTAGCGTACATGACCTGTCAAGGTTAACAATTGTGGGTAATGTTGGATAAAATTGCGCTTGCAGAAAAAATGTAACGCAAAAATCTTGAAGTCAAATCCCGACAAACATTAACTTCAGTTAAGTTACGTTTATTGATATAACTAAGTGCTTTGAGGATAATGTCAACATTTTTTGTATAGTGGTTGATATTCGGCAGCTACTGAGAGTACCACAGTATTCAAAAGCACAAATATTTATTATGTGGCACGACTAAGGGCGCATGTACACGAGCTGCACGGCCGCCGCGATTAAACCGCGCACCGCACTATTATCGTGGCACTACCAGCGCTTGATTTTGGTATATCACTGTACCTTCTTGTAGACCCAGGTCTTCGGGGTAAAGTCAAGGTCACATACCAACCGGTACATCTTCTGATTGACGGACGACGACGCTTTGGTAATACGTACTTTACTGGTTAGGAGGTCAAATTGGCATGAAAACCAATTAAAAATATCAAATATAAAGGAGAAGAAAGAGTAAGCGGACTCCAGGCTGCAAGTGACTACGAATAATTTTCGGACGAAGGGATATTCGTAACTAATTATGAAGCAGTGGTGCAGTTGCGGCGACGTGTCTGGGGTGTCGTGTACTCGTGCACTAAGATTGCATCTCAAAATCTTAGCACAAAAAATAGTTTTGAAACCTTCAAGCTTTAGAAAGGAACGATGTCTAAATTACTACACGCTGATTTGTACAGGTAATGTCTTGAGGTTCTGCCCCGAGACACAGATATTACAATTATGCAATCTTGACTTAGCGCAAGCTTTGGACTGTGTATACGTGATGTTATTATATGATATACTAGCGTACCTAGATTATTATTGCTAGATAAATGAAAATTGAGGTTGTGAAGCGTTTGGTTACACGACTACAAACATATAAGCCAGTGAATAGTTTATTACGTAACGATTTAGAATAGTCATACCCCAAGGGACGAAGTTGGGGCCCGTGTTAAAAATCTTATGTGACGATATTACTTTTACTTCGATTTTTTAGCCCCAAGTAAAACTTATTTTAGTTCATGAATTTTATGTCTTTATCTTTCGTCTTACGCACAATCAAACAACCGATGGAAGTTCGTATACTATTATGTTCGTACCTATCCAAGACTCATGGTCAGGCGTGAGCCGCAGCACGGAGTCTGGTTCCTTGAGTTGCTGAAGTAATACGCCAGGGAAGGCGATGTTGGCCCCAGTACCGATCATATACATCACGATACCGCTTACAGCTAGCAGCTGGAACAGAATATTTTGAAGCTCAGACTCAGATGTAGTGGGGAGGAGAGGATTATAAAGTGCTTAGGGTGGGTACTCTCCGGAATGCCACTCCTATTTCCTCTCCTAAACAAAATTCTATATATTTGCTAAAATTTTTACTGGAAAGAAATTCTGGATAATTATTTCCCCCTCCCCTTACCGAATTCCTGGATCTGCGCCTGATGAGGTTCGGCACCTATCTAGCAAAGAGTGATTCAATTTAAAAAAAAATCGAGAAACCATAACATAGTAGGAGGTAGGACACGACGGTATCTCGCGTCTGAAAGCAGTCCGACTGGGGTAGTACCTCCGCTCTACAGAACACCACGGCCATAATAACCATAGTGTTGTGCACGGCGCGCGTACGGAATTCCTGTTCCACCAAGAATGCCAACCTCACCTGCAAAGCTGTTGATTAACGGACGTGGCTCTGGTGTAGACATATCTTGGTCAGGTATATGTAGGTTGGTGAGGCAGCAACCGCTCCCGTAAAAAAAAACCTAATAATGGAAAGGTGAAGTAGGAGAGCGGAAGTCATACCTGCCGCAAGAACGGTGAAACGAGATTCCTCTCCGTCATAGTGCTGGGTTTTTTGAACTCCTCTTTAGGTCCAAGTGTTTACTGTGACCTGGAATAGAAAACACGTTTTCAGATTAGTTTATCCTGTATGGTGCCCTTTTTTTTATCGTGCGGAAATCCTCATGGATACCCCCTCCCCCGCGGCAGCGGGGCAGCTATGTCAGTCTCTTACCGACTAAAACCGCACACCATCTAGGGTCTCCTGACGTCAGGGTGTAAGAGGTCCATAGAGCATTTCCGTCGCACCCCGGCTTGACCCAGGCCATCTCCGGATTCGAGATGGCCCTAACATGCTCATTGCTTATTCGTTCGATAAAAAACATTACCCTCCTTTCTTCGGCAGTCGGGTAAAAATATGAAATGTTATTTATACTTACGAGTAGTAAGTAGGTATAAATATTTAATGTTGACAAATCCATAGGATTCCATGCTTCTAAATAAAAAGACAGTCAAGAATGTTTTTAAATATGCTGCTGTATTTGCCACTGTCTCGTACTAAGACTGATGTCATATAATTATTACATTAGTCTTTTTTTATACTACGTAGGTGGCAGACAAGCACACGGCCCACATGATGGGAAGCTGTCACTGTGGCCTATGGACGCGTTGCCTTCAATGAAGGGAAGGAGGAGAGCTAGGAAGGGGAAGAGAGGCTAGGATGTGGTGGGGGAGAAGGGGTACAGTGAGCTCTGGCTACCCTACTTACCGGCGGGAACACAACACGATGGTTATTATGGCCGCGGTGTTCTGTAGGGCGGAGGTACCTACTACCCCAGTCGGACTGCTCAGTTCGGACGGGAGATACCGTCGTGTCCTACCTCTACCTCCTTTTTTTTTATCTATCTATCTATCTACGGTATTCTAAGATCATCTTCCTCCAAGTCCTTTTCTCAATTCAGTTAGGGTAGGTTTTAAGAAAACTACGAACTGGCCGAACTTCAATATTTCCGTGAAACAACTGCCGTTTGACCTTCATAACCATGTCCACAACCCACTGTGGAACTTTTAGGGTTCCAATAACCCGTAACTACTGGTAGGAGGGGGCGGGGGGGTCTAACCCGGAAGGGGGTTGAGCTAATTGAAATTGCTGTCATCTTTAATGTTGGCCTTCACTCTTTAGATTTCTTAGCATTGATAGGAGGCATATAGGAGGTAGGAGGTATATAATATTTTATTCTGTGGCTATATCCTAATGTCACATTTACATAAGCTTAAATTGAAGTTATCCATAAATCTTTGAGTATTTAATGGTTTTGCGACAAAGTGGTCATGTGTGCTCAAGGACATTGCCTCAACACATCCAATTAGGTAAATAACAGGGGGACAAGATTGAGTGCTGTGAACTGATACATGATGACAGTAATTGTCATTTGTAACGTAATAAAATCTATGTTATTACCTCAGACTACAAGAATCTTCTAGTCTGAGTTTATTACCTTATGGCTGAACATGTGCCTGAATCTATAATTAATATAATAAAGCTGAAGAGTTTTTTATATAACGTAGGTGGCAGACAAGCACACGGCCCACCTGATGGGAAGCCGTCACCGTGGCCTATGGACATGTGCAATACTAAGGGTGTCACACACGCGCTGCCTACCTTGGGCAGGGGGGAGGGCTAGGAAGGGATGTGTGGGGGGAGGAGAGGTGCCGTGAGCTCTGGCCTACTTACCGGCGCGGCGGGAACACAACACGATGGTTATTATGGCCGCGGTGTTCTGTAGGGCGGAGGTACTACCCCAGTCGGACTGCTCATTTCGGACGGGAGATACCGTCGTGTCCTACCTCCTTTAGTTTGTTTACTTGGTTGAACGCGTTAATGTCAGGAACTAGTAGTTCGAATTGAAAATGTTTTGTGTCTGATAGCCTGTTTATGGAAGAAGGTTAAAGGCTATCATCACGCTACTTATTTAGGAAGCGGAGCAGTAAACATTTATGTCAAGAAATCGGGTAAATTGCCATCCAATATTTTGCAAAACTAAAACGTGCGGTTTAGGTCGCTTCGAATCCGATTTAACCACCCCGGATGATCGACGGGGATTTCCTCATGAACAAAATAGAAGGCTCTAATAACTACTGCATTTTATTACAGTTGGTCTAAATACCTAGTGCCGTGGCCCACATGCCTAGTATTCTCTTTAGCCCTGCGACTGAGCTAAATTCTCGTGTTAACAGTAGACGCACGTCGCGACGGTACTCGCATAGAATAATTAATGTTGTTACGAAGTCTTTCTCTGAAAGAACATAATAGGTTTATTCCAACTAGTCCTGCTAACAGTTCGATCATCGGATAGTTTGGACAAAAATATTCCAAGTACTTAGTTAGATTGTGTTTGAAAATCTAACATAGTACATAGGTACATTATCTTATCTGAACCTTTTTCCCAACTCAGTTGGGGTCGGCTTTCCAGTCTAACTGTGATGCGGCTGAACTTCGATATTTTCCGTGGAGCGACTGCCATCTGACCTCTACAACCAATGGTCATTATGACCAATGACGATATCGAAGTTCCAAGTTAGACTGGTTGGTCTTTTGTGGGCTCCAACTACCCGTAACGACTGCCATAGATGTTTGTATGCAACAGGGACCGACGGCTTAACGTGCTCTCCGAGGCACTAATAAACCTGCGATAAATGTGTTTGACATTCTAACTACTTGGAAAAATTTGATCGAACTCTTATTAGAACTAGTTGGAATAAACCCTAAATATACCTAATAGTGACGAGCGTTATCTAGCTCACAAGCATCTAATTTTACTATTACAAAATTGTAAGGTAGCTGTGTCTGTACATTGGATAGGTATATGTGGGGCTTCAGGTGATGGTTGTCGCAATATTTGTGGGACCAGTGGGTATTGGCGTAGTCTAAGCCAATATCCGCGCTTTGTCATGCAGTGCTGCAACGACGATCACCTTCTTTCATGAGACCGTCAAGTTGAGGACCACCATTATGCCACTATCGGTGTATGTAATGGGGACCCCCTTCCTAAGACTTTACCTTTAGCTTCCCATCAGGTAAAGTGAAGTCATATTGACGTGACCAATATACAAAAATGTATTTAAAAAATACTTGGGTTAGGTATGTTAGGTAAATGAAAGATTTTGAATACAAAAATATTGTCTGTTTTTGCACGATGGACGCAAAAATAATCAGTCGCATCGCAAGTCGCAGGACGCAAAAACAGCAGTCAAATGCTCTATCGCGTCACCACACAGGTCATCGCGGCAAGACATATGGATGCAGGAAGAATGATCTAACAATCTTATAAAATTATGACAATAGTTTACTTGTTTACATAAATTTCCTGTTACAGTTATGGATTTCCTGTATTCTATTACTAGTGATGTAACAGATCTATAGTAGTTCTGTTTCCGCAAATGCGGAACTTCCGCGCACCTCTTCCGCTTCCGCAGCTTTATGTCGAAAGTTCAACTGCAGAAGATTCTTGTATGTTTGTCGGTTTGTTCAGAATGGACGCAAAAACTACAAAACGGATTTTTATGCGGTTTTGAAAGGTCTTGGACAGACTTCAAATCTTACGCATGTTTGATCACAATCGGTTGAGTAGAACCTGAGATACGGGAAGACTTCATGTTAGTCGACATCCTGGAAACCTTTTACAACTAAGTAACTTCGGTTACTATATAATACTAGCTGTTGCCCGCGGCTCCGCCCGCGTGGATGTCGAAATCCGTTTCAAAAACTATCCTATCTCTCAAGTTGGATCGAACTGCACATGGTGTGCGAATTTTATTATAATCGGTTAAGTGGTTTAGGAGTCCATTGAGGACAAATATATTAAGATTTACGCAGAAATGTCTTAACGGATCTGAATGAAATTTGAAATAGAGATAGATCCATTACCTTAGATTAAGCCCATAGTTGCACTTATTGCCTAATAGTTGGTCCCATAGGCTACTTTTTATCTCAGTAATAGTGGGGTGCGGGAAAATGGTATCAGTATTTCACACGGGTAGCCATATTTGATAATGTTTAAAGTGTTTACGTTAATATTCTAATAAATTCTAATTGGTAATAAAAAAATCTCGTTTTCTATAACTGGTTAATGTTGGAGATTCAAGGTGATACTGAGAGTGCTCTGAGGCCCTCGTGCCTCTCTCGTACTTACCTCTCAATATGTGTGGGCTGTTCTTATTTTAGGGGTATAGCTTAAATTGCGATGTATAGTGATTGTACAGTCAACAAAGAAGTAGCTTAACTAATTCTAATAAATAATTGTAAATGGGTTGGATGTTTTTCATGATGGACGTACGACCTTTTTTTTTTTTTTCCGTGCGGAAATCCTCATGGATACCCACCCCGCGGCCAGCGGGGCAGGTTATGTCGGACTCTTACCGACTAAAACCGCACGCCGTCTAGGGTCTTCTGACGCCAGGTTGTAAGGTGGCCCAAAGAGCATTTCCCTCGCAACCCGGCTTGACCCGGGCCATCTCTGGATTGATGGACGTACGACCTGGGCCTCGATTCTGCTAAAGACAAACCACTGATATACCACTGACACTCTAAAAAATGCCATTTAATTGTAGACTTTGTTGATATCAGGTTAAAGTCTAAAGTCAAATGATATTTTGTATAGAAAATGAGTAAGTTAAATGAAATCTTTTCATTTGATTTTAGACTTTAACTGTCCACTGTCATGCTACTGACACTCTAATGCTATTTAATTGTAGAATTTTCTGTCATACAGATTTTGATGTTGAGATAATAATGCAGTAGGTCAATTGATTGATTGATTGAAATGATGTGTCTGTACATTGGAAATATAAAAAAAAATACTTGGGTTGATTTTTTTTTGTAATTCTAGTCTGTTTCTCAATTTTTTTATACCACTTAGGTGGCAGACAAGCACATGGCCCACCTGATGGGAAGCGGTCAACGTGGCGTTTTGAAAATGTTTCTATTTTTTTTAATTCATGATAGGCTTACGTTTGACCTCAATCTCACCTGATGGTAAGTGACGATGTGGTCTACGATGAATCACGCTTGCCTAGAAGGAACCTATTCACTCGTGACTTGAAAACTCACTATAATGAGGGAGATACCTCAGCCATGCACGTGTTTTTTTTAGACAGATCATTCGTGTGTTGGTCTCATTTGTGTTGTGTAGTTTTTGCTCACCACATCAATCAATCAGACGGGACGTCAAGAAATCTAAATCGCGACTAAAAAAAATGTCATACAAAAAGTATGAAGTCAAAGAAACAATGGTATGACGTGATCATTGTTTTGAAAACACTTTGGTGATTAATGATTTTTTTTTCAGACTGTACCAGCTTTTTTATTATGATTTTTAGGATGTTCATTTTTTGTCATTAAAAAATTAATATCATAATTTATGGTATAGTACAGCCTCGTTTTGTTACATTTTTTAACCGACTTCAAAAGGAGGTTCACTGTTTTTCTTACTGTATATTTTCTGAAATTAACTAGCGTTTTGTTGAACCGATTTCGATGTGGTTTTCAGAAAAGTATTTTTTAGAGACAGGAGAATTTTTAGTATACTTAACCGACTTACATTTGTTACATTTTTTAACCGACTTCAAAAGGAGGTTCACTGTTTTTCTTACTGTATATTTTCTGAGATTAACTAGCGTTTTGTTGAACCGATTTCGATGTGGTTTTCAGAAAAGTATTTTTTAGAGACAGGAGAATTTTTAGTATACTTAACCGACTTAAAAAATGAGGTAAGTCAGTGCTATTTTCGTTTTAAAAATTTTATTTGATAACTTGGCCCAACATTTTAGCGTTATTACTTTAGGACCATGGTCCGTTTTCCTACTCTTTCTTTTACTTTGGCTTATCATGGTTTTTGCGGGAGCGGCTACCCCAAACTTGAGGTACAATCATAAAACTCTTAATTATGTCTTATTTTTAAGAGTTCTATAGGTGCAATGCTCTGATGCCGCGATCACAGCTAAGATGATACTAATAGTTACTCATAATTAAAATTTAATTTCCTTTTTTTTTGTTGTGTTTCGTCCACTTTTTGTAACAAACTGCGGATTAACTACTCCCCTGATCTAAAAAATGGTCCAACTAGGACACGCATATCAACTTTTTAGCTAGGTACGCTTTTATAAGCTACTTATGCAATGTTTTTTGTACATCTGTGGTGATTGATAGTAGTTATTATGAACCCACAAAAAAGAATGACAATGATTTATGTAAGATTTAATATTATGTAGCCAAAACAAAAGACTTTGCAGGTAGGTTAGGGTTGTCAGGAATCTGACTTTGCATTGATTTGTACGAGTCCGGCTTTCAATCAATTTACCCCCGTAAAAAGAAGAAAAACGAGACGAGTATAGCAGCAAAAGTGGATGATGATTAAATAGATTTCAAACTTAAATATTTAGGTACAAAGAAAATTGTTCTAATAAAAATTCAAGAATTAATTCAACAGATTTTTTGTTAGGAAATAAATATAATTTTTTTCCAAAAACGAATGATCAAAATTGAGCATGTACTTTTATAATAATTATTATTTTATACCTACACAAAACAATACATCAATAAAGCTTAGAGATGTAGGTACAAAGATTATGTAGGTACAAAGACGAGCTTAACTCAATATAAGTTTTCTACCGGCAAACCTTTGATTGAATAACTTATAGAGGAATATAGTACTTAACTGAGTTTAGTATCTAAAGTGTATCTATAATGATGTACAGGATTTATGAATTATTTAAAAATATATTTCGGTATATAATCATACAACAAAAAATTAATTACTTATGCAAAAAGGCAAAATATGAATCAGTGTCAGTTTTTTTCTATCTTTGCGCCTGACAACCCTACTTACAGCAAAAAGTGTCAACAAAAAAGCATCTTATTAGGAAGCTTACTTACAAAATATAATGTTTGAATAATAATAGTTGTCAGTTCTAAAATAGATAGGAAGCGATTAAGACATGACTGTTTTTGTACACAGTTTTATTTGAATAGTTTCTGGCCGAGGATTTAAAGTTTTGAATGTGGAGTACCTATTTTAATCCTGGTTAGAAAAAACTCAAATATTGACACTGATATAATTGACATATGCAGGTGTGAGTGCGGAGCCCCTGTGCAGTCCATGCAGTCAAAACGACCTTAACAAGGCCACTGATAGCGCGGTTAAGATGGCAGAATTTTATGCCCGAATAATTTGAAGAAGTGAATCATTGACACGAAAGAAGAAGAAGACACACGAAATAATAATGAGAGTGAATGATAACTCCGGGGTATGAGGAAATTCTTTCTGGGTCGCCTTAAACCCCGGTGCCAGAAGACCAGAGACGGGGATTACCAAATCGACGTGATTTTGGTCTAATATCGCGCTCGCCTTGCTACTATAATTTACGCCTTAAATTTCTTCGAATGTAAAATGTTATGTGACGTATTTTATGAACGGCCTTAAAGGTAATTTCGTTAGCGAATAGGTGAGGAGCTCACACTAGGCACTCAGGCGTGATAGTAATCAAACGTGGGCCTAGCGCAGCCTAGCGCCAATAAAAAAGTAATAGCATTCATTAATTAGTGCTATAAACGTCTAATGTATTCGTTCCAATAGGTATCCGCTTTCTATAGGCTTTTCTACACCATGATATGTAGGAAAACCAACCTTCATAATATTTAGTTTCCTTTACTTCGCTCATTTCGGCCATCGGAGGTGGTTGGTTATGCCGCGCCGAACTGATTAAAATCGCACGCTGCCTCAAGTCTTAATTACCGGGATGTAAGGTTAAAGGCATTTCCTTAGGACGGCTGACCTTGGGCCACGTACGGTTTTAAGATGGCCCTCTCGGAAAAGGGCGCCACCGCCGGGATCATTTTGGGAAGCGGTCACCGTGGCCTATGGACGTGTGCAACACTAAGGGTGACATACACGCGCTGCCTACCCTGAAGGGAAGGGGGAGGGCTATGAAGAGGTGGGGAGGCTAGGAAGGGGTGGAAGTGGGAGAGAAGAGATGCAGTGAGCTCTCTGTCACCAGGAACCAGTCAGGAACTAAATTTTAAATCAAAATCAACGTCAAATTACTTAAATATTCTTAGTCTATATTTTTCATGTAAGTAATTATGAAGGTCACCTCATCCATCAAAAGACCCTCAGTTCAGGCACCTTGGTTACCTCATCATGTTAAATGTCCTCTGAATATTACAAAAATAATTATACATCAATTGATCTATTTTCGACGTAAAGGACATTTTACATCAGTGCGTCAAAATTGCCAAATATAGTTGCCTCGGTGCCCAAAAAAGACTTAGAAATGCTTTTTTTATATAGGACACGTCAAAATGTGTTTGGACTGATGGGGGGGGGGGGGGGGTTGTTCTCTCTGTTTACCCTAATGGGGAAAAGGCGTGAATATTTGCATTGAGCAGGAAGCAGGATCATATCCGCGCTCTCAGCTACCTCCAAACTACCCTATTTGAATTTAGCCGCGAAAAACACATTGCTAGATAATTTTCGACAACCTGTTTCAATGAAAAAGATAGATATTTTGTTAGAGTTGAGGTCAACTTAAAAAAAAATACGACATAGCTAGGTTGTAGGCTTCTTATCAGAGCGAGTTGTCTAGCCTTCAAACAGGTTCTTCCTAATTTCCACTAAAATTGTAGGTCATGTTCTTGATCTTTTTCCTTAGTCTTTGGTCTGAGGTGTCTTATTAGTGTCATGTTTTCGAACAATTGGATATTCTCACTAAAACAATCGTTATAATATCAAAGCATGTGTTCAGTCCATTTACTAGATGTCTAAGGGTCCGTTCACACAGACCGGCTCGGAGAGGAGAGCAGATTCTTATCACGTTGAAAACAGAGTTTTTAGTATTTGTAGTAAGGTTTATTTTTGCATCTGCACTGCTTTTGTCATTATGAAAATGCGCACCGATGCTCTCCGAGCTGGTCTGTGTGAACGGACCCTTCGGGGGGTGGGGTGTAAAACAAAAATGGACTAATATGGCTAATTGTAATAATTGTAACATCTTTCTAACTGTGTTTGATTTCTAGAATAGAAATCAAACACAGTTAGAAAGATTTTACATTGAGTATGTTCGTCCACGACTTTCTCGCGTTTGTTTGAACTGATTTTGATGCGATTTTTAGAAAAGTACTTTTTATATTTTGGAGAAGATTATACTTAGTCGACATAAGAGGACTTAGTCGGTACTATTTTTTTTTTAACATAATTTCAATCGTTAATCTCATATAATCTTAATTATATTAATTTTATTATATTATAATCATATACATAATAATATAATTAATTAATAATAATAAATAAAATAATAAAATCAATTAAAAAATCATTGGAAATAGTTAGCATGCAATTGCTTAAAAAATTTCATTCAAATAATTTCAATCGATTACGAAACTTTAAAACTACGGAACCGATTTCAAAAACGCTTTCCCCATTAGAATGCTACATTATCCCTGCGTAACATAGGCTACTTTTGATCTTCAAATTCCCACAGGAGGGCGAAACCACATGTAAATACTATATTAAATTTCTATTTCATATGTGTTTGATAATCGTTGGGTAATGCACCTAGCATACGAAATCAAGGTTGCTTGGTTAACAAACATATTTAAAATATCACGTTTTTTATTGCTTCATAGTTATTATCTTAATGCGAGAGATAGGATAGAAAAGGAAGAATATATAATTACAAACAAGTGCTAGTGAGATGCACGATAACCTTCACGGTTTGGAAATGCATTAGACATATTATTCATGGGACTAATTTCTATGTAACATTCATAAAAGTACACACCAAATCTCACTTATATTAGAAGTAGGTATATACTCTTTATTCCTGTCCATCCTAAGGTTACCTGGAAGAAATACATTTTAGTGATGTGCCGCCCATTGTGCATTTTACTGTATAATATACACTTACGGAGGTAGGATATGACGGTATCTCCCGTCCGAAATGAGCTGTCCGACTGGCGTAGTACCTCCGCCTTACAGAACACCGCGGTCATAATAACCATCGTGTTGTGTTCCCGCCGGTAAGTAGGGTAGCCAGAGCTCACTGGAGGGAGTCTGTGCTGTCAGCACAGAAACTCTCTCAACCTCCCTCCAACCCACCTCTGTTCCCCTAACCTAACCTAATCCTCCCTGCAGGGTCGGCAGCGCCAGTGTGACGACCCTAGTGTTGTACACGTCCATAGGCCAAGGTGAGCACGGTATGCTTGCCTGCCACCTAAGTTGTGTAAAATAAAAACATGTCCCCAACTTTTATCCGTAATAAAGAATTATTATCTATCTATTTAGAGAAACAAAAACAATCATCTTACTTACTGTGATCTTATAACAGCTAAATGCGAAATTTCAGATCGTCTAAACTTAAACGAATACTATCGGTATGAAATGTAACCGGCCTACTATTATTCTCTATTTTAAAAACTATCACTTGGAATTAAAAAAACCAGTTATCAAAGGAGTGAAGGCGATGAAAAAAGTAATTAAAATTAATTTAATTTAATATAGCCTTGAACACTTTTTGATAGGCAAGTCATCATAGGCATATATTATACTGTACAAGTACACATCAGATGGGTGAAGGTCGAACTTCACCAGCTCCCTCTCCTATAACTACGCGAGTTTGACATAACTGATTCTACATAACTTTTTTTCTAACGGAGATAAGACAAGGACGGAGATATATTTTAGTGTTGTGGCAACAAGAGATAAAATATTCCGAGGTTGGGAATGACTTTTTTCAATTTGAATTTTTAATTTTATTTATACAAAGCAGCGTGAAATTGAATATAATACCGAGAATAGTGGCACGTTGTTATACACGTGTAGTTAACGAGATGTATTTAATTTAGTTCCTAGACTTCCTAGCTTCGTTCCTAATAGTCCTAGACTCACATCAGAAAATTTTGTAAAAAATAAACATAATATATAACTATTATATTACAGCGCCTCTGTCGGGTTAGGTAGGTAAGGTATAGGACAAGATAAGTGACGCCAGTGATGCTACAATGAATGGGCTATACTATGCCTAATCATAGACCTAAGAATACCTAATGTCTATAGTATAGTTATAGTCTATCTATGCCTACCCACAAATTCTATTAATATTATAAATATGAATGTTTGTGAGTATGCTTAGATGGATGTTTGTTACACTTTCACGCAAAAACGGCTGAACGGATTTGGCTGAAATTTGGTAGATATAAGCTATTTTTTATCCCTTAAATAAATTCCCATGAGGAGTGGGAACGGGAACGGATTAGCGATTTTCTTCGCGAATCCAGTATCTGCCTGCGTCAAGTTTGAGGCGAGAATAGGTAAAATCTAATTATACTTATTATTGTATGATATCCATAATCAATTGGTCTACGCAATAATCAACGTGGCAGGACGAATCTTGAAACTCTATAGATGCTGATTTGGCCACGCACGTGTGGACACAAATGGATAGATAATCAGTAATTCTTCTACAGTTTCTTGTTTAAATGCTTATATAAATAGGTATATATAGTTTGAGCAAACTCGTTTGTATTAATTATTAATTCCTATTCCGGTGCAGAGGTAACTGTGATAGAATAAAATAAAAATCTATATTGTTGGTCGTTCTTCAAGCAGTGTTCAAGAACTTGTACTAGAACCCTTTGATTTTTTTCATACTACTTAGGTGGCAGACAAGCGCACGGCCCACCTGATGGTAAGCGGTCACCGTGGCCTATTGACGTGTGCAACATCAAAGGTGTCTCACTCGCGCTGCCGACCCTGGAGGGCTAGAGGGTTCAGAGGTCCTTCAAGATCGTCTTCCCATCATATCGGTGTCCATTGGGCGTTCATATCCGTGGGGATTTCCACACTATAACAAAGGGATAAAGAAAATCTGGAAAATAATATACAGGGTGAATTTTTCAAAAGGGATTGGATGGCCAAATCCGAAACTATAAGGAATAGTGAAAAATGCTCAAAGAAGTCACGAGCTCGATTTTGATGAAACTTAAAACCTCATCATTAGATTTTTGAAAAACCAATAATCCTAGCTAGGAATCGAACCTGTTGATTTTGAAAAAAAAAACACACCCTATATTATTACACCATACGATAGTGTTGCTATTAAGGATCATATTCTGGGAAGTAATGACATACCGCAAACTAAAGGAAAGAGCTCATCTTTAACAAAAAATATTTTATTTTTCTTATATTAACTGATTAATTGTTCAAAATGTAGACCATTGTTTTCAATACATAGCTGGATTTGAGACTTCAAGGATTGTACTGCATTCAATATTACAATCTTATTGATTCCGTTTAGAATATTCTCCAAAGAACGTTTCAAGTCATCAAATGTGTCTTTATAAATTTAGTTTTTGACATAGCCCCAGAGAAAGTGATCTAAGAAAGTAAGATCAAGGCACAGGACCATGCCTTGCAATAAAATTGTCGTCAAACTGCTGAATCCAAATCCCTTTTATTAGCTATTATGGGCTGGAGCTCCATCTTATTTAAAAAAACATCAATCATCATAATCATTCTGAGTATAATTTAAAACACGGAATAGTTACGATCTTTTCTGGGATTTCGAACGAAACAAATAGGTAGATGAAATATGAATTTTATTAAATTCCATAATTTCCCTAAATTTGCCGTATATCATTACTTCGCAGAATTTGATCCTTAACAGCGAAACTATCGTATGGTGTAATAATAAAGGATGTGTTTTTTTTTCAAATACACGGGTTCGATTCTCAGCTAGGTTTATTGATTTTTCAAAAATCTAATGATGAGGTTTTAAGTTTCATCAAAATCGGGCTCGTGACTCCTTTGACCATTTTTCGCTATTCCTTATAGTTTCGGATTTGGCCATCCAATCCCTTTTGAAAAATTCACCCTGTATACTAAAAATCGTAAAATGGTCACACATTGACCAATTCTCTTGTTTCATGTTTTTTTTATCGGTCACGTCAATATGGCTTCACCTCGCCTGATGGTAAGCTAAAGGTGAAGTCTCAGAAAGGGAGTCCCCATTACATACCTACGCTCAATTTAAATGCCGCAATTCTTATACTTTCTTTACTAGTCGACAGTTTTGTATGGAAATCCGTAAAATGGTCAACAAAATATGAATTCGTTTAACGTCGGCATTATTCTGATAAGAAACAAGTTTTAATCACAATCGTAACGTTTTCATATAGCTTCGGTTGACTGCAGAATAATAAGATTAGTTCTGCGGTAGATTTCAAATATTTCAACCGACTTATGATGCAAAAGTAATCCTACTAATAAGTATTATAAACGCGAAAGTTTGTAAGAATGTATATCTGGATGTCTGCATGTATGTTTGCTACTCTTTCACGCAAAAACGGCTGAATGGATCTGGCTGAAATTTGGTACAGAGATAGATTATAGTCTAGAATAACGTATAGACTACTTTTTATCCCGGGAACAGGTTCCTGTGGGTCACGGGTAACGGGAACAAAATTTCACAGCTAGTCCAATTTAAAATGTGTCGTGTTATTGGCCGGCGCGCGAAAATGCGTGTTTGCGATATGGTTGGTCAATCAGAATAAAGGGGTTGGTTGATTAAGGAATATCATTACTCCACTATTCCGTGCCTTCGCGATACAAGTTATTTTTGGACCATGGCTATCCACAATGGCCACTCTAGCTAATAATGTCTATGAACCAAAAGAGCTTATCACATTACCGACATTTGACCTTTGATAATTTCAGATTGTAAAATATAATGGTGCTGTTACGTGAATTTTAATAATTTAGATTTAAACATTCTTAGATTATAATTAAATATATTAGATGCTTTTTTTTACTGGCTCTGTTGTTAATATGTGACAAGGACTTTACTTTTAGCTTACTATCAGGCGAGGTGAAGCCATGTTCACGTGCCCAATATAAAAAAAATTTTAGAAATTCAATTAAAACATTTCATCAAATGAGTGCCTTTTTTGCGTGCGGAAATCCCCACGGATACCACCCCCTTCGGCCTTAAGGTTGTTTAAGTCGGAATCGAATCGACTACCACCGATTAAAAACGCACACCATCTCTAGTCTTAATTATCGGGATGTAAGGTTAATAGGCATATATCCCTCGCACCTCAACTGACCCCGGACCTTCCACAGTTATAAGATGGCACCTTCGACTGCCCGATAAGATGGCTCCTTCCACCGAATGGATTAGGACCTCGAATGCTATCTGGATACGACGCTGAGATGATGACAATGACATATAAATTTCATCATTACAAGTAGCCGAAAAGTAATTATTAAATGCTGCTGGGGCCTCACTCCGAAAAACGAAAATATTCGTATCCGTTGACGTTTTGACCATTTAGCTACCCCGAAAGTGTTTCGTTTCGGATTTCGGATCCGTCTTCGATCGTTTGACATTGAGGTTGTCGATTGTTATCAGTACACCTCCTACTCCCAAAATACATTTGACCTTTTCGCTGTCGTTGTTTGACAAATTGTCCGTTTTCTTTCGATCCGAAACGTTCATGTTCGATTTTCAGAGTAAGGCCCCAGGTACGTATTTGCGGTAAGTATACGGAAACGGACATTGTTTGCAAGAGGTCACACAAAAAATGTCGATAAGTACTTAATTGTACAACACCGAAGGAGACTACGGACACATTTAGTAATTACCTATAAAAAATACGTTTTAATTAAAACTTAATGCCTTATTGGTGGCGCGAGGTGTGACATAACTTCACGCCTATATTCATGCGATCCAGCTTTGATTCCGGGTTAGGCAACAAGTATTTCATTCAATCAATCAATTAACCTATTGCAGTCCACTGCTGGACATAGGCCTCCCCCAATGTACGCCATAGCACCCGATCCTCCGCCTTGCGCATCCAGTCTATCTATAAATACTGGGGGGCGTCCCACCCTCCGTTTGCCAATTCGTGGTCTCCACTCTAAGACTCGTTTGCTCCACCGGCCATCAGTCCTTCGGCAGGATGTCCCTTTGCCACTTCAGCTTGCTTATTCTGCGAGCTATGTCGGTAACTTTAGTTCTTTGTCGGATGACCTCATTTCGAATTTTATCCATCAAAGACTCTCCAAGCATAGCTCGCTCCATAGCCCGCTGCGCGACTTTTAAGTCGTAGACCAGTCTTACTTTCAGTGTCCACGTTTCGGCACCGTAGGTCATAACAATAACCAACAGGTATTTTATTTACCAACTTCAAAAGGAGGTTCACTGTTTGATCTATATATACTTATGTTTGATCGCGATTATCTCGCGTTTGGCCGAACCGATTTTGGTGCAGTTTTCAGAAATGTATTTTTTACAGTATAGGTACTTGACCAACTTAAAAAGAAGGTAAGTTGGTTGTTTCAAAACTTGTTTTTTTTTATGTAAAGTTTTGAGAACTAAAGTGGTTAATAACTTAGAATGTGTTAAAGGAATACTGATGGTAACTGTACCTGTTATAAAACATGAGATAATTATGTTAAGCTAACCGACGCGACGGCGAATGTACTTACTATAAGGGTCCGTTCACACAGACCGGCTCGGAGAGGAGAGCAGATTCTTGTCACGTTGAAAACAGAGTTTTTAGTAATTGTAGTAAGGTTTATTTTTGCATCTGCACTGCTTTTGTCATTGTTCACTGTGTGAACGGACCCTTAACATTCCTATTGTTATTTGAAAGCCCAAAGAATAGCATCGGAGTTTCTTTTACCTGATCATTGGAGGTACATAAAGGGTGAGGTTACACCCTCAAACAATTCAGTCTCGACCAAACGGTTCGGTTTCCCAGGTATCATACCTTTCTTTGTCGCACGATAAAGAACGGGAATCCTCTTCCTACACACGTGTTCTTTTCTTCCTAAATAATAGTAAAAAAAGCTAAAAAAGCTCATACGCACGAACCGCTTCAGCAATACGTTCATTATGCGTACTGCTAAGGAGGGGAATGCCCTGCCTGAGTCTGTGTTTCCGGAAAGCTATAACCTGGGAGTCTTCAAGTCTAGAGTCAATAGGTTGCTTGTAGGTGAGCGTGCTCTTTTATCATCTTTATCATCGCTTACCATTAGGTGAGATAGTGTTCAAACAAAGGCCTATTGTCTATGAAAAAATATAGGTATACCGGGTTTTGAGTTTGGTTTGGGCTCAGAGAACTTTAGGCCGAGAAGTTGGCTTGGACCACATAATATAGGTATGCTTACATAATTATGTAGTCATTGAATACTTTGACTGCATTGTAATCTGTTATTTGAAAACATGGCCGTGGTTTATCAATGTTATCAATTGCTGTACCAAAACATAGGTAGTTACATTATTTTATTTTTATTTTTGGTACAGTTGCTATGTTGACATACTCGACGATCTCTATACAGGGGCCTAATTCAGTAAAATTACGTTTTTAAAACGTGTGATTTGAGAGTTCACTATTCTTTTTTTTTAAGTGAGGAATACCTGATTCTGCATGATGGCTGATAAATTAATCAAACTATGAGTATAAGTGATTTTTTTTTATAAAATTGGCCCTCATGCCCCTGGTAGACTAGACTACAAGACCTAGGTTAAAATTGGCAAGCCGGTACACCAGCTTCCGTGTGCAGCTGTGCAGGCTTTTCGCTAGGGTTGTGAGGTCAGATAGCATTTGGTAGGTCACTAGGTTTATCTGTTCTAAACACACGGACGTCTAGAAACGTGTCCTCCTGTGCCCATTGCTTGATAACCGCAAGCAACGTAAGTTCCCCTAGCAATGTAGGTTTAGATGTATCATGGATCTAGCTTCAAGTCTAGAGAAAATAGATGCCTTCTAGACAAACTCGATTCATCGTAGACCAAATCCTATCTTACCACCAGGTGAGATAGATGTCTATCATGATTTAAAAAATGGAAAGAAAAATAAGGCAAACGAAATTTCTAAATACCTCTGCCAATGCTCTGGAGAACACGCAGTCGCGATTATATTAAAAAAATAACTAATATTCTAGTCACGGTCAATGCATACCTATTACCCAAAACATCAGGATATTAACGACATTTAAAAAAAAACAAACGCGATAAGTCGCTACACACAGATTACCTAACTACTGAATAGGTTAGTTTATTTTAAAATTTATGAAGTTAATTAATTATATATTCTTATATTCTTATTTTACCACAATTAAAGCTCTTTATTAAAGTACCTACCTATTATTAAATTAATCTTATTAAATTATAATGAAAATTTTGTATTTGTCAAATGCGGTTTATTACAATTTTTGAACGTCATTCTCATTCATTACTATTTAAGGTAAATTATTTAAATCACCGTTTACATTTACCTCATGCATGAAATATTTATTTTAGCTACATTCATAGTTTAAATAACAAATAAAAAAACAAAGCCATAAAAACACAGCCATAATATTCCTCAACGAAATGAAAAAAAAAAGAACAATCTCGACGGAAACCGGGAATACACTACACTATGGAACACGTTTTGAAACTACAGTTCACAAAATCTGAACTTACAGTTCATTAACTTTTAAATAAATATCTTAAAAAATATTGTTTAAATAAAGAAAGAAAGAATAAATACTTACATATTAAATTTTGATTATAAACAAACAATTTTTTTATAGAAAACTGACACAAAGTTTGTTCACACTTATTTCACGCACAAAGGATCACGTTCTGAAACGTTCGGCGCGCGGCGATACCCACAACACACTGGGCTACGATCGACCGACCACACAGTTTGCACATTTGCACATTGCGACCGGTTCCATATTGCCTGCGAGAAAGCAAGACTCAGTACTTAAAACTACGGAGAAAGGCTATTATAATTAGGTAGATTTATTATCGCGGTTTCAAAAGTACCGCGTTGTTTAACAGAAATCATAGGTAAAGTTTCCGTTCGCTTTCTCAATGCACCTTTTGTTGCACTTGTGGTTGTGTTGACCAGAAAATTAGCTTTGTTTTGGGCGACTCGCTCATTGGATTACTGGTCATGGTAGAAGTGATAAAATACTACCAAAGACGTAACGACTCTACACACGATATGAGAGTTTGGGGATACTAGCTCATCGGAATACTCGTCATGGTAGAGACGGTAAAATACTACCGAAGAGGCAACAACTCTACACAACTGCAAAGGTTCGAAGGTATAAGCGACCCCAGAACTACCAATTTTGCAGACCGTACGTCAGTAACCTGTCCAAAGACACTAAAAGTACTTTGTAGAGCACGCAAGAACGAATCTATGTCTTAACTACATACCACTAGACCACTACACACCTTACAGCGTCGATGGTGGCGTCCCCATGTGTCACAACCAGATGGGCTCCAGTCCCCTCAGTATTACTGCCGGTGATGTATGTCTGCTTTTCTTTCGATCAATGAAATAGCAGAAAAAAGTTGTCACGAGACCAAAACATCGCCTAAACCTCGCCTTTTTTCTGCTGCGATTTCATTGGTCGAGGTCGAGAGAAAATGAAGACATAATGTCTATGGACGCTATGCTGAGGATATAGTTGGGAACCAGCGCCAGGTTTTTACCTGGTGCATGTTGAACTGGTTACTCATTTAGTGCATTAGTAATGCACTCCAGTGAATATTCGTCTACTCCTAAATTTACTATTGCGCAATGATGTGGCCTATTTACGCTAATAAATTCTTCTTTCTCTTTAAAGAAATACGTAGGTAGGTAGTATTCCAAGAAATAGTACTTATGCACTAGTTCTTCTTTACCATACTTCAGTACTTAAACAGGGATTAAGCACTTAATAACATACGCAATAGAGTCCAGTCTAGTATGAAGCTAATCTTGCCTCGTGCAGGCATAACAAGGCAAGGGGATCCCCCTGATTCGTCATAACGAGGGGTGGTACCTACATAACACAGGTAAAAAGGCACACAGATACGTAGTACCTCAGATTAAATACCTACCTACATAGTACTATCGCTATTTCGTGGTCCAGGTTTAAAAAATTAAGAATTTTCAGAAGATTATACATTATTCCTTTCATTCTTTTTTTTTATTTCTTTTCTTAATTTTTTCTTCTTTTTTTTATTTCATTTTCTTTAATCTCTTTTTCTTAGTTTTTGTAACATTCCTTCTTGATACAAATGGTTTCATAGCTCATTGGTTGATCAGTCCGTTTATACGTTTTTTGGAAGGTCTAATGCGCGCATACAAATCCGCACTTTCCAAATTTTTTTCAAGATATTTACTGGCCCATATCACCACTTTTTTTCATGCGGTAATCCCCACAGATACCACCCTAGCGGGAGCGGTTAAGTCGGTATTGAACCGATTACCGTACGCCGTCTCAGGTCTTCTAGCACTGGGCCTGGGGTATAAAGTGACCCTAAAGGCATTTCCCTCGCATCCCGGCTAGATAGGTATACTTACTGTCCGCAAATAAACACAAGGTCATATCGGTGGGACACAGGTAGGTATTTCCGATTCCGCGATTAGAACTTGGATTTTCCAGAGCCCAATGTCCTTAAATAACATTAAATTTCAATTATTTCCTTATAAGTTAGTTATTATCCAAAGATTTAAGAGGATATTCTAGCTGCAAAGCGCGGTATTTTCAAATACTTGTGGACTCTACCAACTTTCATAATGTCTAGACTTATGGTTAAACGTGAAACGGTGTGAGATTTTAAACTATCATCAGCCTTCATCAGCTGCTGCCCCTCTCCTCCTCCTCCCCAAATCTGATACGACTTAAAAAATCTGACCGAGACTTTCAAACAAAAGGAATCGACAAACAGACAAGAAACCAAAAAAATGTTACTATCGCAACCCAATGTTTTTAAACAGTTTTATTTAACTCGACCTGTTTGTTTGGGTCAAATCTAGTAATTGAAATTTGAACCCCTTTCAGTTATCTGGTTTGTCTGATATTTGGCAGAAGTCTTTAGTTCTGATGACAATACAATTTAAAACTGTTTAATTTGAAAAATATTTTTTCATAATTTATTATTTTTATATAGGTACCTATCTCCAATGTACAAATATAACTACTTTACAATTTATAAATATTAAGTATATTGAGATGATAGATGCAGTGATAGAGCAATCATTCGTGACGTCAGAGGTCGCTTCTATAGGTATACTTTTTGAAAACCTGAAAATTTGTCTAATGTATAGAACAATATTTCTTTACTCACTCTAAATAAGTGTAACTTCTTACATACATAAGACTCAAGCCACTTTGTTTACAATTATTTGCGCACACGCACGATACGTACAATTTTCGAGTTGGACACAATAGTCATTATGTAGGTAGGTGACCTAATAACTTTAATGTCTGCTCTTACGTCAACGACCCCTGATTTAATTCTACCTAATAATACAACTTGAACAATGATTACTTATTTTGATTTAAAATATATTCAAACAACTAGCGATACAAAAATTACAAAACAATATTGAAAAGCTAAAAATCTTGCTATTGACGATGAGGAAAAAATATTCTTAAATAAGCTGCTACAGTTGCCGCTGTTTGTTACGCTTTCACGCAAAACGGCTCAACGGATCTGGCTGAAAGAAATCATAGGCTGGAATAAAACTTGGCTACTTTTTACCCTGTAATAGGTTCCTAATTAGAAATGCCACGTCGGTGGAGCTGGGGGCAACAGCTAGTTTATATAATAAATTTCTTTATTCAGAAGCAACAAGGCTGATGCTTCTGAATAAAGAAATCTCTTCTTACTTTATCTATGTTATTGGTTGGTTGGTAGTATTAACTTTTAAACTTTCGCGTTCCATAACCTATACATATATACCTTTAACGTGTATCGCGTTAATTCCCGTTTACGTATAATGGTAGTATTAAGTACTTAAAGATATATTTGTTTATTATACTGTTTGTAATTGACAAGCTTTTCATAAATCATGCTGTTGAGTAATTATCGGTGAGCAGAACACTCACCGATAATTACTCAACAACTATTTATTAGAGATTAACTTCTATATAGAGATTTTAACTTCTAAATACTTAGAGAAGATAATAGAATAGTATTGCAGAACACTCACCGATAATTGTAGGTAATATAGAAATAGTAAAGTATTTAACTTTTATAGGTATGTAATTTATAATAATAAAATTGATAAGTAGCTGTGTCTGTACATTGAAGATATTGAAAAAGAACTTGAGTTATGTTAAAGGAACGATTCTTAACACAAAAATATATTTTTTGGAATTCTTGTCAGTTTATTCGTGATGGATGCACAAACCTTATGTATTTTTGATCACAATCCGTTGATATTCGAGTAATTTTTTATGCCTTAAGTAGCAGACGTGCGCACGGCCCACCTGATGGGAAACAGTCACCTTGGCTTGTGTACGTGTGTAACACCAGAGGCACTCGCGCTGCTGACCCTGTAAAAACCTTCTAATGCCCTTCCATGGCATCAAAAAACAGACTTCCACGCGGGTGGAGCCGCGGGCATAAGCTATTGAGTAGACAGTTTTATAATACATAATCTGATAATGCCTCACTAATCCAATACCTGCCGATGCGATAACGCACTTTAGATCCCTACTTAAATTTGTTCAAATAACAGAACAGTGCTAAGTGTTTGCGTGCCAGTAATGATAGCAATAACTCCTATTTCATCATCATCCGAGTCTTTTTTCCAACTTACACACAAGCCAGAGCCAAACTTCCCAACCCTCTCCCCTTCAGGGACGGCCGGCAGTAGGAATCTGACACTTCTGATGTTGCACACGTAGGCATAAAAAAAAACACATGCTAGTGACAGCAAGAAAAAATATCCAGGAATCACATTTCAGCCGTTGTGCGAGCGAAATACCTACCCTTTGGGCCACCTTACACCCCGATGCTTAGTAGACCCGAGACGACGTGAAGCTTTAGTCGGTTCGATTCCTACATTACCCCCTGAACTGGCCGCTAGGGATATCTATGGCAATTCACACGACAAAAAAGGAATTACATTTCAATATTAGGGTAACACGTTGCTACCCTTTAACTCACACATGGTTTACCGCCGCTATTTTTATGACAGTCTCGTATACAACGCGTTCTGTCTTTAGTGTCTATAGTCTATTATACATAGGTATATTTTTCAGATGAAGCCGAACATTAAGAAGCCCTCTGGACTTATCAAACATCAATTATTTACTAATCGTTTTGTTTTCATTTAAGGCGAGGGAACAATATCGGCCTTGTATGAATTGGATATTAATAAATTAGTTGCCCTCTTAGATTCGTCTTATCCTACCGCCGCTGATGAGAAACTATTTAACAATAGCTAATGTTATGCTTGCGACGCCGCTCGCGTGGATCCCAACAATAAAAATTGTGTTATTTCAGACTACAATCCGTCTCTGTACTAATTTTCAGCCAGATCCATTCAGCCGTTATAGTACATTACCAAAGTAAATTTTGAAGTGATTGAGTGACAGACATCTAAAAAGTATCATAGGTACCAAAAAAACAGGTCCATTCTTTGCCCTTCTAGGAATTGGTCCATCTGGGTGCGGGCCGGAAGTCGGGCAACGGAGGCGAGCAGCGCCTCCTACTAGCGACGGGAGACGCTGCTGCCTGCGGTAAATCCGGCCGAAGCGAGAGTGGCCCTCTGTAGCGCTGCTTCGAGACTCTCCACGTGTCTCACTTACTAGCAGAGGGTCGAGGGAGCCATCTTAAAACCGTAGATGGCCCGAGGTTAGCTGGGGTGCGAGGAATATGCCTACTTGGTAACTAACACCCCGGTAATTTAGACCCAACACGGAGTGACTGCCGTGTGACCTCCGAGAGGAAAGCCTGCCTCTGAAGTCACATCCGTCAAACAACCGGCTTGCAAATGAGGTTGACTTAGGCCCCGAATATCTTAGTGGCGCTTCGGAGACGTCCTTCCCTGGTATCTCCCTTCAATGTTATTGTATCCGGTTTAGACTGTAGATTATTAATTTATAGATTATTATTTGTAAAGATATATAATCAATCAAATACGTATGTATTTCCCCAGTTGCGCCAGTCAAGGTCTAGGTAGGGTTTCCTGTCTGTGTTAAACTGTTGTCTTCCTTTCGGCGGATTAATCTTTGATAACTTAAGTATAGTTAGCGACAAAAATAGGTGATCATTTTCAGGTTTTATATTAGTTTTTGGTTTTATATAGAATATAAAATGGTGATCACTACTTTTGAACTCCACCTCAGCTTACCATCAGGCGGGGTGCAGTCAATCCAGCGGACTAAATATAAAAAAATAATTTAGATTTTTATTGATAGGGTTTTGCTCCACTGTACCCCTGGTTTTTATACCCCCGGCGCGCGGTGGTAGAACGGGTAAAATTGGTTATATTTAAATACAATCATCATCAAGTTTTGGCGAGTGTACATAAATATATTATAATTAATGACATTGATGACTTATGATGAGTAATGTTTTGAAGTAATTCTATAAAATGATCTTGGCACAATTAAATTGTTACTAATGTTATCAATTAAATACGTTGCGTTGGTGCTAACCGTCAAAATAGTAGATTAATATTATAAGTTACTTACTGATACAGATAACCTCAAAGAATAGTTAAATCTAATGTTATTGACCAGCTCACGATCAATCTCTCGTTAACTACTTTACGATTACGATACGCTTACTATTCGAATGTAATTTCGTGCTCGCTCTACTGACAAAACCCTGCGCCAGATGCTCGTCCGTTTTTTTTCATACTATGCAGGTGGCAGACAAGCACACGGCCCACCTGATGGGAAGCGGTCACCGTGGCCTATGGACGTATGCAACACCAAGGGTGTCACACACGCGCTGCCTACCCTGAAGGGGAGGGGGGCTAGGTAGAGGTGAGGGAGGAGGGGTACAGAGAGCTCTGGTTACCCTACTTACCGGTTACTTCGCTCGCTCACTCTCCGCTTACTTGTTAATCCGCCCCCCCCTCCCCTATCTAGCCTCCCCAACCCTTCCTAGTCTAATTTATATTGGCACTGTCCGGCCGGATTCGAACTCGCTACCTCTGAGTAGAGGCGTGCTTATCTATTCAGCTACCATTGCGTGTTGCTAATCACGTTTAATTGTACAAACTAAAGGAAGCATTTAGAATGCTACATACATATTATTTGCAACGGAGTCACGTTGTCAATCTAAACGATTACAATTCTTTTCCTGTCATTAAAAAAACTATCTATTTATGTCATAAATAATCGTTTCGTCGTATCGTAATCATAGATGATTGTATATATAATTAAACTAGCTGTTGCCCGCGGCTCCGCCCGCGTGGATGTCAAAATCCGTTTCAAAAACTATCCTATCTCTCAAGTTGGATCGAACTGCACATGGTGTGCGAATTTTATTATAATCGGTTAAGTGGTTTAGGAGTCCATTGAGGAAAAACATTGTGACACGAGATTTATATATATTAAGATAATGGTGATAAAATGTCAGTATGTATTGTGCGGTTTGATGTAAAAACAGGAACAAAAAAATAAATTGTAGAGGAGTTAAGTGGTATTGGCAGGAATACCGTGGTTCCACCCCGCATTTAAAAAAATCGGTCTGAGCCGATGTATTTAAATGTCTGATCTGGATAGAGGTATTTTTTCCTTCCACTAGCG
This sequence comes from Lithosia quadra, assembly GCA_963576445.1. Classification (NCBI taxonomy): domain Eukaryota; kingdom Metazoa; phylum Arthropoda; class Insecta; order Lepidoptera; family Erebidae; genus Lithosia; species Lithosia quadra. Next base: position 9,324,892 of record OY754898.1, read on the forward strand.
AAAGTCCTGTCCGAATCTGTGCAGTAGTTCCAGACATTAACCAATATCAACAAACAGATAGATACACAGACAAAAATGTTAAAAGTTGATATTTTATTATAATATATGTAGGTACGAGTATCCTACATATTATACGCATAATTATGATTGATTTAAAATCTGTTATTTTAATATTAAAACAGGCACTTCGATTTTTTTAATTAGTATTGTACGTTTTTTATGTCGGTTACGTCAATATGACTACACCTTGCCTGATGGTAACCTAAAGGTAAAGTCTCTAGAATGAGAGTCCCCATTACAAACACCGATAGTGCTATAGTGGTGGCCCTCAACTTGACGGCTTCATCAAATGCTTTTTCACGCCTTGGTTAAAGGATCCGGGACTGTAGGAGGAAGGAAACACATGAGCTGGTAAAGAATTCCAGCTCTTGATGGTGCGGCAAAGAAAAGAGCCACCGAACCGCATAGTTCTTGATGAAATTGTTTGCACCATTATGAGGGTGATATCTCAGCCTTGCATGTGTTGTACTGTATAGGAAAGGAGAGGGAGTGGAGATATATGTCGCAGACGTTGACGGAGTTTTGAAATGTAAAAGTGGAGGTGAAAGCCGGCAAGCGGAACGCGTCTAGGTGTGAGCTCATCGGTGTCATAACAAGACAGACAGTACTTGGAACAATATACCTACATACCTACCTATATCGACATGTCTATACTTATAATAATGCTAAAGACTATGTTTCCCATTTCTGAACCACTAGGCCGCCTAGTATTGCATGTTTCCATCTTTCCATAACCTCTGTGGCGTAGCGATAGTGCATGCGACTGCTACGCAGGGGGCGCAGGTTCGATTCCCACTCAGTGCTAATATTTATATATGCATGAATAAGTCTGAATAATATATTATGTGTATTTGCATTGGTCTGAGTGTTTCTATGTATAATAAGTATGTATTTACAAAGAAAAATGTTTATCAGCATTCTAGAACCCATAACACAAGCTAGGTAAATTAAGCTGGGTGCGGGCCGGAACCTCCACGTGGTGCACCTGGGCAACGGAGGCGAGCAGCGCCTCCCACTCGCCACGGGAGACGCTGCTGCCTGCGGCCAATCCGGCCGGGGTGGGAGTGGCCTCTAGAGGGCTGCTCCGAGGCTCTCCACGTGTCCCTCTGACTAGCAGATGGCACAGTGGGGAGCGAGCGGGGGGCGAGCTGATTGTCTGCGCGCCGACGGTTGGGTGACAGGACGGCCTCCTGTCACCCTACACCCCACCGTCGGCGAAGTGGCGCGATGCTCGCCCCACCCCCCCCTGTCGGGGGGTCGAGGGGGCCATCTTAAAACCGTAGATGGCCCGGGGACAGCTGGGGTGCGAGGGATATGCCCATTGGGTAACCTTACACCCCGGTTACTAAGGCCCGAGACGGCGTGCGGTTTTAGTCGGTTCGATCCCGACATAACCACCCCCGATGGCCGAAGGGGGTGGTATCCATGGGGATTTCCGCACGATAAAAAAAAAAAAAAAAAAAAAGGTAAATTAAGCTTACTTTGGGTCTATGAGGATTTCCGCACAGAAAAAAAGGGCGCGATATGTAGAATGTTATACAATTTATATTTATTATTTACTAGCTGTCTCGGCGAACTTCGTACCGCCATATTTTCCACCCGCGTGCAATTCCGTTCCCATTCCTGTTCCCGTTCCCATTCCCATTACTATTCCCATTCCTATTCCTATTCTCATTCCCATTCCCATTCCTACTACTACCTACTACTACTAAATACTAATCCCGTAACGTAAACATAAACTTCTCTCACATAATAGAAAAAGTTTGTATGAGAAAAAGAAAAGTTACTTTCTGAAATTTTCTGTACAACTGTTTTTTTTTTTTCGTAAGAACCTTCTCCCGATAATAACAAACACAACAAAAAAAGAATTAGTGAAATCGGTAGAGCCGTTGGTGAGTTATGCGCTTACCAACATATTTTGCGATTCATTTTTATATTATAGATTTATACACTAAGCGGTTCGGTGTTTCTTTTGTTTGCCGTACCATAAAGACCTGGAATTCTTTACCAGCTCACGTGTTACCTTCCTCATATAGTCCCGGTTCTTAAAATGGAGCGTGAAAAAGCATTTGCTGAGGCCGTCAAGCTGAGACCCACCCATTTAATGGGGACCCCTGTGAGACTTTACCTTTAGCTTACCATCAGGCGAGGTGAAGTCATATGACCGATGTAAAAAAAAAAAACAATTTTTATTGTCTCGTGAACGAGTGTGCCGAATGGCAGCGCCCGCGCCGCCGTCCGTTGTGTGACCGCGTTCAGTTAAAGCGTTACCTAATATTATCCAAATATGGCAACACACAATACGTGATTAGCACATGGACATTACTAAGCACGTTTTACATACATATACTCACGGCTTTCTCCTGCCGGGGTAGGTAGAGACACCAACCCGTTAGGTATCTGGGCCATAATATATATTTTTATAGACATAATAGTGTCGCGTTCTGACAATAAAAACTTGAAAGCTCATTATTGAGTCATGTGTTCAGTTTTATTGAAAGTCGTAGAACAAACGTTGCTACTTATGATGTCTGCTACCTGCCCCCGGGAGGATGCCAGTTAATTAAAAATAACCCTGTATTTTTGCCTTGATCCGTTCCTTATTATGAGTTCTTGGCCTGCCTCTTCCTTTCTTTCCTTGAAACTCACTTTCTTTTGGAATTCGTTTCGAAGAAATTCGTGAAAGCCTGTAAACAGCCTTATTTGATCCTAACTCTATTGTATTCTATGGAACTGTATGAAACAAATGAAACAATATTTTAGTTTTAGTCACTACAGACTAAATACGAAATAGACGAGGCTTTGTTTCCGTGAGAATGAATTAAGTATTAAGAAGATGTAGAAGTGAATAGATAATGACCAACAATGATTTATTTGTTAAGCTGTGAATAGATAATGACCAACAATGATTTATTTGTTAAGCTGTTCAGAAGATCACAGAACTTATTACTAACTAAATGCGTAATTGACTTGAATTAATATGGCGGAGTAAAAAAGCTATTTTGACTTAATTTAATTAGTAAAAAAAGTCTAAAAAGCTATTTTGACTTAATTTAATTGTTCATTTTTTGATATAGGTATTTATTTTGTGAACTAAAAATAATGATCAAACCACAGAACGGTTAAACTTTAACTGTTCTGTTGAACAAACAATAGTTTCAGGCTGAAACTATTGTTTTACTGAAACTTTCAGCATCATAGTTACGGAATATTTAATTTCAGGATAGGTACCTACATATTTTTTCTGAAAAAACTAAAACATATAATTAGGTATAGCAGTTTTACTCGTAGTTTCTTACTACTAGACGTTACGAATGCTGGTAGAGGTAGTGGTTTTTTAGACGACCATTATTATCATCATCCCTATTTAAAACATACTCGTATGTCAATGTCAGTGATATAACAGTTTTTCTTGATAAATAATTATTTATATTAAAAAAAACAACAGCATTATCTGAGTTGAAGGTACTTTATTGATCCTCGCGTACAAACAGCACGATCATATCAAATAAATACATAACTGTCCATTACATTACAATAACTTACATCTTAATGTATAATTAATATTTATTTTTATTATTTTTAGACTAAGTATAGTCTTAGTCTATTTTTTTTCCTTTTTCACCTGCAACTTGAGAATCAATTATACAAAATGTTATTTACTTATAATAACTGTCGCAATTGAATAATGCTAAAGAATTATTCTGAATACATTATTAGTTATTGTAGCTATGTAAAGACTTGTAGAGCAGCGTTTCCCAAACTTTTTCGACCTGACCCCTGGCCCAGTTTATTTATTTATTTATTTATTTATTTCATGCATGTTACAGTACAGTTATACAGTTATTTTATTGTTGCCCTGTTGACCCCATATTGACATGAGTAATAAAAAAAAACTATCAATCCTCATTCCTGAGACTTTATCTTCGTAAAGTCTCAGGAATGAGGGTTACCATTACTTATACCAATAATGCTCCAGGGTTTTACCCCACAGCTTGAAGACCTCATCATGTGCTTTTTCACGTCCCGTATAAAGGAACAGGCCTGTAGAAAAAACATGTGTTTCAAACACAAGCATTTCAAGTTTTTAATGGTGTGACTTAGAAAAGAATTATTTCCTGTTGCCCACCATTTGGAAAACACTGTTCTAGGGTAAACACAAAGTCTTTGTAGGTAAATATATTTTTGTTCTTATTTTAATTAGTCACATAGACAATTAAAAATATTTCCTTTATCTTGATATTTTCTTTATTAAAATAACAATAATATTTTTGGTTAGTTTTAGGTATATTAAGGCACCACTGAGTATTATATTTATTATATTTACTTCATAATTCTAATGTATTAAATGACTAGTCCTCGACTACAGTATTTTATGTATAACTAACATTATTATGTTAAATTATTATAATCTACTCAACAATTATTACTGTGGACAATTGTATTAAAATGCTTACTTAAAATTGCAATTGCAAGCTTTATGTTGTAAACATAAAGGATTGGAAGCCATTTTGTTTATTTAAATAAATATAGTTCAATACATTTATTCGTTTTGTATACCGAAATTATTTCGTCTACTGAAGACTATATTCATATTAAATATTAATAAAAACTAACACTTAATAAAAACAGAAACTAAAACAAAACTTCACGTAGGTATAATAATAAATTACGTTAAATTAAAAATAACATTTAACAAATAAATAAAACAATTTTAGAAATCTGTGTATGCACCAGCGACATCTAGTACGACCGGTCGGTAATAGTCTTTCATTTCGCCCCAACCACGTGGTGCTACATTGAAATTAGGCCCACAGACAAGAGGCAAACGCGGGCTTTTAGGTGAAGCATATACATCATTTAACTTTGTAGGGGCTATAGGAACAGGTAAATCGACGTTTTGTACGTTAATTGTGGGTGGGGAGACGGGGAAAGGCTCCATTTTGGGAAAATTCGTTGTGTGTTTCAGTGCGGACTTGGGGTAGGTTTTCTGGTTGCGGAGACTAGATGGCGGGCGATACGGCGTGTCGTGGTTTGCTACCGGTGTAGGCGTGGAGCATGCATTTGATGTGTTTCGACCTGGAACATGAACAACAACAGAGTTATGCAAGTGAGAAATCTTTAGTAATATACATCGGTATATCTGTGGTCCCATCCAGATGTACGTAGCCCAAGCCAACCACACCTGCAAGATTGCAAGCCGGTATACACTTAATCACTGACGCAGGCTTTCGACCCAAGTATCCGAAGTTAAACATCCGTCCCTCATATAAAAACTATGTAAAAGTATAATCAATAAAGGAGCAGAAGTACGGTTGGCTTGGGCCGTGAAAATACTTTATTTTTTAACACATGAATGGCAAAGCGTACATACGCTTTGTAGGCCATTGCATACGTATTATAATGGTTATTAAAATCAAAGAGCATCCTATAAATAATTTTATTGTACATTATTTCTGAGACCGCCATCTGCTGGCTCTCTACCAATTCGTCAATATCAGCTGCTATCATCAATAACGCTAGCTAATGATAGTCTTTTAAAATAAATCCTACTACTTCATATTATAAATTTTAAAGTTTGTGAAGATTTTTGGATGTTTGTTATTCAATCACGCTCTAACAACTGACAGATCTGGCTGAAATTTGGTACTGAGATAGTTTATAGTCTGGAATAACACAAGGCTTTTTATTCCTGGGACAGGTTACTAAGTTACTATGGGTTGAGATAATTATATAAATAGGTATGTAGGTACTGAGCGAGAAACGAACCCACAACCTCTGAATAAGGGCTACAAATTACAGGCACTTTCTGCACTGCCTACAGGGTCTACCTTAGTTTAAGCACTGAGGTCTACGCTATACACAAGTGTAGCGCAGTTTGAGCGCTCACCTCCCTACCTCTACACCAGTGTTTCTCAAACTTTTGGCTCCACGAACCCCTGTTAAATTTTCCAGATGACAGCGAACCCTCTGTCTCTTACTAACCAATTAAATTACTCCTTCCCCTCTCAAATTGAGTCAATTTTAGGAGTCGTTTTAGTCAATTTTAACCTTAATTCGATTTACTTCGGTAGGTGTGAAAACCCACTTTTGCATAAGTATGTTGTCCCGCCAGTACTCAAGCCGCCATCACGTAAATTTTGCCGCGAATCCCCTCCCGACGAATGGCAAACCAACAGGGGTCCGCAAACCGCACTTTGAGAAACCCTGCTCTATGTCATATAGGTCAATGTTCTGAACTTAAAACATAAAAAAAAGTTTTATCAAAACCAGTTCAGTGGTTTAGGCGTAAAAACGTAACAGACCGAGTTACTTTCCCTTTATGATATTAGTAATAGATCCTAATGAGCGCGACGGTAGCTAAAATTAAAAATAAGATCAAACTAAACTCACCTCTTCCTTCATGCACCCATTTGACAGATCGCTTCTTCCTGTTCACATACATGCTTTGGCCCCTGCTCATGTGGTTGCTGGAGTCGCTCAAGGACTTGGAGATCGACCTGGCCAGGTCCATCTGCTCCTTGACGGTAGGGTGCACTCCTGGCACGTAGAATGCTGATGACGCGAATGTTTTCTCTGGAATACAAAAAATTTAGATTAGCGCCATCTGTTGGCATAAATATGAACTTTTATGCGGAAATCCCCATGGATACTCCGGTTATGTCGGACTTAAACCGACTGAAATCGCACGCTGTCTCGGGTCTTAATTACAGATGACAGGCAGCCGTCCTGTCACCCAACCGACGCGACGGCGCGCGGCGAATCAGAATCGACCCACTGTGCCCTCTGCTAGTCAGAGGGATGCGTAGAGAGCTTCGCAGCAGCCCTCTAGAGGGCCACTCCCAGCCCGACTGGATTTGCCAGAGGCAGTAGCGTCTCCCGTGGCGAGTGGGAGGCGCTGCTCGCTTCCGTTGCCCGGGTGCACTCCGATATAACCACCCCAACGACCGACCGGGGTGGTATCCATGGGAATTGACGCACGATAAAAAAAAGAAGGGGTACGCAGAGACAACATCTTTCCACTTGCTGCGATTTCATCACCATCATGGCATTGGCTCGGCATTTCGCTTCTTCAACTTTCATAATAGTTTTCACACATACACATCGGTTGCGGGTACTTTTGACTAGTCTAAAACGTTCTGATTAACATACGTACGCCTAGTATATATTGTCTTTAGATCTATCATTGAAGTAGGTCAGTCATCGAAATAGACTTTTTGAATCTAGTCTAATCCTCAATAGTCTGGTAGGTAATTTATGACGCTGCTGTTAACAGCTGCTGTTTGGCTACTCGAACGGCATTGCCATCACAGGTGATTTGATTAATCGTAGATTGAGGCAAGACTTCTAGGAACAGCTGGCTCATGAGTTCATAGTTTACAGACACGCCATCTATACGCACTTTCGTAGAAATAATAAAGTAAGATTTTAGAAGTAGTAGTGCTTGTGGTTCATTTACGTGAGATAATTACTTACTTTTTTTAATATACCTAGAATGACTGATGAAAATTGACCGTCTAAGCAAGCAAATAGTTTTTTTATGTCGGTCACATCAATATGACTTCACCTCGCTGATGGTAAGCTAAAGGCAAAGTCTCTGGAAAGGGAGTCACCATTACGCTTGACGGCCTCATCAAGTGCTTTTACACACCCCGCTTAAAGGACCCGGGAATGTACGAGGAAGGAAACACGTGAGCTGGTAAATAATCCCAGGTTTTGATGGTGCGTAGTAATCTTCCAAATATCTGCAATCCTTTGTAATTCATGCGACATTGGATCCCAGTTCTAAATCTAAATTTAACAATTTTTGTCATTGGATCCCACAAAAACTTAATTCTGTATTTCCGTTGAAACAAAAATTTTAAAACTGCAAGAGAATTACATTTCCACTTCAGCATACAATCGTGTAAATAAGTTAACAGTAATACTGTTATACAGTTAGGCTTTTAAAAAACCACCGTATTATCGTTATAATGTATCAAGTCTAATCTATTACGGTACTGTAACATGGACTGATTCTCATACCTACATTATAATATATTAAAACCACCTTCTTGATTACATATATTAAACCCCCAGTATAAGTCGAGATTGCAGCAACTCAAATGTGCAATCTTCTTATTCGTATCGATGGCAATTTTTTAAGAGCACCCTCTCCTTTCCTATACAGAACTACACGTGCCAGACTGAGGTATCACCCTCACACAGTGGAATCAATTTCATCAAGAACCAAGCGATTCGGTGCCTCTTTTATTTTCCGCACCATAAAGACTTGGATTTGGAGTAATGTGGGCCCCACTACTCCAAAATCTTGCCAAGTTAGATGCTATACACTATACTTATTTGTGGCAAAATGCGTCGCATATAAACAAGTATTAGTGTACGGCATCTAACTCCTCTCCTCTAACGAGAGAGCTGAGAGGGTTTAGACCTTAATTCCCGCACGCAGGCCTAATGCGGATTGGCAGATCGGACATGTCCTTAGAAATTCTTCTAGGATATGTGGGTTTCCTCACGATGTTTTTCCTTCACCGTCAGCAGATTAGCACGTCATGTGATTAGCATATATAAAATTCCACAAAGTGAAATTCACATTGGTACTGGCCGGGTTCAAAAATGATACCTCTGAGTAGAGGCCGCGTCCTTATCCATTTAGCTACCATCGTAAACTACATGCACAACTACATATCTTTGGTAGCCTTTAAGACAAGTAAATGAAAGGTCCTTACCAAATTTGCGATCCTTCTTAATGATATGCTCCTCAGCATCAGGAGCTGGCGTGAAGATCTTGTTGAGGTCCACCTCCTTCTCGCCAACGATCACTGGCTTGTTCTCCATGTCCTCCTGGAACCATCACAATGGACAATCAGACTTGGAAGGTAGAAATTATGATAGGGATGAACTATATCTTTGAATGCTTGAAAGTTGCAAGGTAGGTAACTCCAACCCCTCCAGGGTCGGCAGCGCGATTGTGACATCTCTGATGTTGCACAAGCCAATAGGCCATGGTGACCGCTTTCCATCAGGTGGGCCATGCGCTTATCTGGCACCTAAGTAGTAAAAAAAGACCTTTTTATCGTGCGACAATCCACATGGATACTGACACCGCCGCTTCATGGCCAGCAGAGGCTGTTATGTCGTACTCGAACCGACTAAAACCACACGCCGATACTTCAGATGCATGTATAAGGTGTCCACCCTTCGTACCCCGGCTAAGATATAGGATCCTATCAACACCTTCGGAAAATATGCCAACCTCGCCTGCTAGTTAGCGCACCTGCTACACATCAGACGATGCTCTGGCGCAAGCTTTCCTTCCGGGGTTGGGAGGTCAGATGGCAGTTGTTCCCGTAAAGGACAAATAAACTAAACAATGGAGTTGTAAGATAGGAGATTTTTTCTCAAGCTGGAATTTGGAATGGCGCTTAGGTGAAAAAGGGATACCTATAATAATTGAGATTGTTAAATTTTATATCTGAAATGAAGATGCATCTAAAACAACTATGTTATACTTATATTATGCATTGTGATATAGAATATTGCGACCAGTCTATTGGTTTATGTCAACGAGAAAATAAAGATTCAAACACATTTAGGGTTGGCACCCGTAGCATTCTCGTAATGACTATGTTAAATAATTAAAAAAGGTCCATTAGTCACCAGAGGCCTAATTCTGTATTAATATGTTTCAAATTCCGTCTCAGTCTATCTTTAACTATGTCGATGAAAAAAAATCATTCTTATAACCAAAAGAAAACCTTTTCTGACATTTAGGAGATCGAGAGATCAAGATTAGACTGAGACTGAATTTTGATCATATTTTTAAAACGAAAATCGGCTCTTAGGTAGGTATATTAAATTCAATAACATAAATCATTCTGAAGTTTTTAATAGGTACCTATTTGCAGGTACTATAGGTTCAAATTAAAAAAAAAAATTTCAGACACGGTTAGTATTTTTAGTTTTAGAAACAAAAATATTTTATCTAGTAGCTAGATACCATTCTAATAGATAAAAAAAGCGATATAATTAAGGAAGTAAAAAATTAGCAACAGGAAACAGCACAATATATTGTGTTAGACAGACAGACAAAGCGGAAACAAATGACAATAAAAATATATATAAAAAAACTCAAGGTTAACATTTATTACCAAATTATATGTCAACAATAAAATTATTACCAAATGTTAAAAATAATTACCAAAACATTAATTTAAAAATAAATGATGCCCAATTAAAATACAGAATGTGGCGAAATTTTCAAATGTAGAATATGAAATTCATGTGAATATTTACACTGGTAACAAAATTCGATAAAAACTAATAAGTCCGGTTTGAGTCCGGTTTTCGTGAACCTTACAGTGAGACACTCCGGTGGCTCCAATGCCTCTGGTTCTTGGGCCAAGTCTCCATCATTCTGTGTGATTATAATTTCACAATTTAAGTTTTTGATCAAATTTCCATCCATGTTTCTCGCAAAATGATTTTTTAATAGAGTACCCACTAGAAGTTTAAAATAAGATTAGGTACCATTATTTATAATAAATATGTTTTTATTATTTGGGTGTCCCTTCAAATACCTGGGAATATTAAGTATTTTGCAATTGAGCCAGGTGCTTACTTGTAAAAATATTAAAATGGCGGCCGACCAATTACTAACTACTTCAAATCAATACGATACTTATACAGAAACGTTTATTTTTGTTTAGTTTGTTAACAGTTTTGGAATCTCTCATACTCATTGGCGAGTCCAATGGGCGAGCCAAACCGACACCCTTTCTTTCTATTATGTTTATTCTGGCTAATCTTCAGTGACTGGACGAATTTTAACAGGACTTTCACTGACCGAGCTGGTGATATAAGTAGTAAGTACGCCATATTTTATGAAAAGTATAAAGTTTCAGGTTAAAATAATTAAACCCGGATGTCCCCATGAAAGGAGTCGCAGGTACAGCTAATACTAGAACAATACAAGTTATAAATATCAGTATTGAACGTAATGAACGCAACGATTGTGCAACATTGCCAAACATGTTTATTGGCACTTTGAATATATTTTGAAATACTAAGTATTAAACTAGTATTCTTTTCTGTAGCCAGTAAAATTAAATACTTGCTTACTAGTATCTATGTGGCTTCGCTCGCATGGAATTCTATTGTGTTATTCCCGACTATGACTATCCTGGATGACATTCTCCCGATCATCACTCATATCATGAATTACGCTATAGCAAAAGGTATATTTCCTACTATGTGGAAAGATGCACAAGTCATTCCCTTACCTAAAAATTCGAAACCTGCATCCTTTTCGGATTATCGTCCTATCTCTATATTACCTTTTCTATCTAAAGTCCTTGAGCGGCTTATCCAAAACCAGCTTAGCGCGTATATTCATAAAAACAACTTACTTAACCCGTTTCAATCAGGGTTCCGTCCGGGACACAGCACCACAACCTCCTTGGTCAACATTACTGATGATATAAGGTCCGGCATGGAGAAAGGTCATCTTACAATTCTTTGTCTACTAGATTTTAGCAACGCATTTAACACTGTAGATTTTGACGTTCTCCTGGCCATTTTAAGCTCTCTCAACATATCTCCTTCGGCTGTTGACTTTTTTCGAAGTTACCTGTCTGGTCGCCGGCAGCGCGTCCGACTAGATGACACCTATTCATCTTGGTCTGATACTACTGCTGGTGTGCCGCAGGGTGGCGTTTTGTCTCCTTTACTTTTTTCAATATTTATTAACTCGATCTCTAATGAACTTCTCTCTTCCTACCATCTTTACGCAGATGATCTGCAGATCTACTGCCAGGCGAGTTTGGATGATCTGGCTCAGGGGATTGCCATGATTAATACAGATTTAGCCAGTCTTAGTACTTGGACTACAATGTATGGACTCAGGATTAACCCTGGCAAGACCCAGGTTGCTGTGATTGGTAGCTCCAGGCTTTTGTCTAGAGTTGACTGGTCGGCTGTACCTCAGGTTCATTTTGAGGGTAATGCTATTCCCATAAGTCAGGTTGTCAAGAACTTAGGCATATACTTTGACAGAACCTTGTCTTGGACAGCTCAGATGCAAAACATCAGTCGCAAGATATTCGCCACCGGAGCATCTCTAAGGAGATTACGTAATTTCCTTCCAACTGCAACTAAAATTGCACTAGCGCAATCCTTACTCCTGCCTGTTCTTGACTATGCTGATGTCAGCTATCTTGATCTTAACGAAGACCAACTTGATAAACTTGAGCGCCTCCAAAACTTCTGTATAAGGTTCATCTTTGGCTTGCGCAAATATGACCATATTTCTGAATTCCGTATTAAACTCAAGTGGTTACCAATCCGCCTTCGCCGGAATACTCATATACTGTCTCTTCTCTATAATATTCTATTCAACCCTACTACTCCTCTCTATTTGAAAAATCGATTTAGATTTATGCATGACACTCATACGAGATGCTTGAGATCGACGGAAAATTTAACCTTGGAAATTGTGCCACATTCTACAAGTTTTTACGACAAGTCGTTCACAGTGCAAGCCGCACGCCTGTGGAATGCATTGCCGGAAAAGGTTAGACAGGCGCAATCGCTGTCAACCTTCCAAAGATTGGTTCGAAACCACTACCTATCGCTGTAACTCACTGTATCTACAATTTTTATGTCACTAGATGCTATTTGTTTGTTTGTATACATTTATATAAATTATATAGTTTATCTAATTGAAAGCTATGATATGGGGTTAATGATATATAATGTATTTCATATTTTGTTTATTTTGATATTTTTTTTCATATTTTGTTTATTTTGATTTTTTTTTTTGTTTTTTTATTCCTTTCTTTCTCTTTCTCTGTCTTTTTTAAAAAAAGATAGCGTACACCACTAACTACCCAGATTCTCCTAATACAGTCCATACTGGTTGTCTGGAAGAAATCGCAGACAGCGATAAGACCGCCCTTTGTACAATTTTTTTTATGTATACGCTTTGTTTGTTTTTATCCTGATGGTGTGTGCAATAAAGAGTATCTATCTATCTATCTATCTATGATCTATCCCTGTAATAAATGTCCACTATACCTAGATCCCTTCAGCTGTTTTTGCGTGAAGGAGTAACAAAGGGTATACATACATATAATATAATACCTACTGATTAAAATTTGGGTTAATATAATACCAATGTAGTTATAAACTTCTAAAATATTGGTAGTAAAATAAAACTTATCTAAAGCAATAATTAAAACTTCCGCGAACAGAAACATTGATGTAACCAACCATGTTTTCTGCTTATTTTTTCATGTGGAAATCGTGGCAATTAATCGATTTTCCACTTATTATCTATTTAGATAGAGTGTAAAATTGATTGGTGAATGTTTTGACGTTTACAGTTAAGGTCGGGGAATAAAGTGGACTTGGCTTCGCGCCAAGTCGCCGTTGCCAGCAACAAACACTGTGAAAAATTATAGCAGACGATCTTTTCAACGAATCGAGGCCAATGCGTCTAAAATTCAGTAGGTATATTGGTTAAGGATTAGTATCATGAAATTGATGTGCATAAAATATATGAAGCTAGGAATGTAGAGAGAAAATACTTAATAGAGCGGATCAAGACCTTCAAAGTGAAAGTTTTGAATGCAACCAGTACCTATTGGCGCTTACGCTTGGATGAAAATGACTAAATGACATTTCACTGTGTAAATGATGACCAGTGATGACCTATCTAGTCACTGTTTTGAGTTTTCTTTCATCACTAGTTTAAAAGCACGTCGTTTTGTTTTATATGCTAAGGTTCCATATAAATGTAGTGTGTGTAATAATATATTGTTTTAGTGGTCACTTTAATAAGTTCAATATGACTTTACCTCGCCGCATAGTAAGCTAAAGGTAAATTCTGAGGAATAGGGGTCCCCATTACATACACTGATTGATAATACTATAACCCATAACAGATGCTTTATGACGTCCCATTTAATGGACCCGGGACTGTAGGAAGAAGGCAACACATACGCTCGTAAAGAATTCCAAGTCCTTATGGTGCAACAAAGAAAAGAGGCACCTAATCGAATTGTTTGCACGGCATGAGGGTGATATCTGTCTTGCACGTGTTGCCAAATATACCTACTTATTATTTATTAACTCAAGAATTGACACCGATCTCAATGATAAGCAAGTGAACAAAACAAAGCTTAAAACATTTCCAGTAACTGTTTATCAAATAATAATTAATACTGATAACGTGGTTGTGGTGGCAGGTTCGTGGAATCACTTCGTCATGAAATCCAAGAAAACTTGAGCAAGTAGGTATCCTGTGTAAAATGGTATAGATACGTACTCATCTATAATATGGAACTTATATTAGTAGCTTCAATTTTATTCAAATGAATTAGATAACTACTTCGGGTTTATTTGAAGTCCCAAACACTCTCGAAACTTTGACCTCTTTTTCAGTATTTTACCGCTGTATTGTACCGCGAAGGACTCAATTGTTGAATTTTTGGCATCTTAATGGTGAATTCCAGAGATTTCACCTTCAGCTTATCATTAGACGACGAAGATCATCATAAATATTGACGTGCCCTAAATAAAAACAACGTAACTAATCCAAAACTAATTTTTTCATGTCAATCTTTTTAACAGCTATCTAACAAAATACATGTTGTATGTATTAAATATATGCCAGACAGGCACAAGTCACATAAAAAGAATGCCAAGACGATGACAGGTCATTTGTAATAATATATTTCTGTTTAAATAATTGGCAACACTTGCCTTTAAGGTCGGGTCATGCACTCAAGTAATAGAGAATTTAGCAATGATTTATATTGTATTGACATCTTGCCTGTTGTATAGTGCACGGCATCTAACTTGGCAAGGGTTTGGAGTAGTGTGGGCCCCACTACACCAAAAACTTGCCAAGTTAGATGCCGTACACTATACTCGTTTCTATGCTACGCATTTTGCCACAAACAAGTATGTATAGTGTACGACATCTAACTTGGCAAGGGTTTGGTTTAGAGTAGCGGGCCCCACACTAATCCAAAATCTTGCCAAGTTAGATGCCATGCACTATACCTACATACGTTTTTTTAGTTTATGTATGTCAGTAAATAATTATTTGTTTATTTTTTCATATTTTATCTACCAAATGAGTTACGGATGAAACTCTAAAGAAGGAAGGAGCAAGAGGAATTTCAGCTAAATCCCTGTGCAATTTTTTTAAAGACCAAGAGCTTCAGTAAGCTCTTTATCGAATATCCAAAACGGCATTGATAGGATCGTATCAAAGCAGGATAGGTAGAGTGGGGAACACTACTGACGGTGGAGGTGAACGCTGACGCGACGCAAGGTGGCCACCCTAAACCTACTTCTGGGTCGCAAGTCTCAGGCACCGTCACGGGGCTCCTCTCTGTACCACGCCATGGAGCCGACGACCGCACGGTGAATCAATGGAATGCTGAGAATCGGATCTCAATTTTTTTTTTAATATACTCCTTAAATCCTAAGCTAGCTAAGGTTTATTGGGCGTTCCCAAGTATTTAAAAACATACGAACATACAGACCAAAGTTCTTAATGCAATTAAAAAAAAACAATGTTTAACTGTGACAAGCCGATGAAATACAAATGGTCCCTAAATAACCCAGAGGCCAAGTCCGAGTGCCGATTGACACGGGTTCGATGCCCGAGCCGAACTAATTTCGACCAGTGCTATTCCTAGCCACCCATAGTTCAAATAATAGCGTAATTACTTTTAGTACTAGTTATTGAGGTTAAGCTGTAATAATGAGCAATAGCTCAAGTAGTTTTAATACTGACAATGGGCCGTGTGCAACGGGATCGATGTCCTAATAAGAGGTATTATACCCAAAGACTACAATATGGAGTTCTTCAAGAAGGGTAATAGAAGGTTTGTACATGGTCGGTAGTGCGAGTGTGATACATCGATTGTCTGCGCGCCGACACGGTTAGGTTAGGTTAGGTTAGGTTAGGTTAGGTTAGGTGATAGGACGGCCGCCTGTCACCCTACACCCCACCGTCGGCGAAGTACACCCCACTCCGAAAGGGGGAACTTAAAACCGTAGATGGCACGGGGTTTGCTGGGGTGCGACGGATAATGCCTATTGGGTAACCTTACACCCCGGTAATTAAGACCGAAACGGTGTGCATTCGGTTCGATCCCGACATAACCACCCCCGATGGCCGACGGGGGTGGTATCCGTGGGGATAAAAAAAGACCACCATTGTAGCTTTAGCAGGCGGTTGAAGTCAGTGACGTGACCAATAAAAAAATGATGATAAGATTTTCATTAATGATCTATCGTCATCACGCTATGACTGTGGCATAACAAAAGCTTTACAAGGAAGGACGTTTATCTTATACAGATATTTGGCACTTGGATCAGTGTAGGCGGTCCTTCGATACGTCCACGATATTCATAGATCCTTAGTCAATACGCGTTACACTGCCACTCCTACGCAAAGTGAGGAATCGATCTATTCTTGACCGAGAGTACAACAAAGAATAGAGTATTCGATTGTGACGTCAAATCGTCAAGACTGTAAGCACGTGACGTTATACCAGGCTAGACGTTAGGAGGGAATCGAATCCTGCTGGCCGCTACTGCTATAGTGCACGGCATCTAACTTGGCAAGATTTTGGAGTAGTGTGGGCCCCACTACTCCAAAACCTTGCCAAGTTAGATGCCGTACACTATACTTGTTTCTATGCGACGCATTTTGCCACAAACAAGTATAATATAACTTGCCAAGGTTTTGTAGTAGTGTGGGCCCACACTACTCCAAAATCTTGCCAAGTTAGATGCCGTGCACAATACTGTATGTATGTACTGAATGGGCGAAAAATACGCAATGCCGGACTTTATTGCAGTCCAGTGTATATGTATGTTTAAAGTAGTAAGTTACTCCGTGCTGCAGTCATTGATCAGAAGGTCATGCATGGGTCGGGGCGAGCATTGCTCCACCTCGCTGACGGTGGGGTGCAGGTCCTGTCACCCAACCGTCTGCGCGCGGAGAATCAGCCCGCCCCCCACCTGCTCCCCACTATGTCCTCTGCTAGTCAGAGGGACACGTGGAGAGCCTCGGAGCAGCCCTCTAGAGGACCACTCCCACCAGGCCGGATTTGCCGCAGGTAACAGCGTCTCCTATGGCGAATGGGAGGCGCTGCTCGCCTCCGTTGCTCGGGTACACCGCATAGAGGACCCGGCCCGCACCCCGCCTCATGCCACCCTGATTATAGCTGCGTGGGACTGTGGGGGACGGGGTTACCTACCAATCTAGCTATCCAAGATTAATATTAAAACTTTCGATGTTTTAAAAGAAACTCGTTCGCCATTGTTTGCAGTTCTAATTATAAAGATATTTAAACAACGTGGATGTATATTAACTAGGTTAATCTGTTCGTCTGCCCGTCTTCAGATGGAACACTTCCAGAAGTTTCGACATGTTGGATATCTCTATGGCATTTCTTTTTTTTTTTCTTAACTTTTTAATCTGAAAAGTCTTTTGAGAACTTTAGTTCCCTTTTAAAAAATTACCTACGATCATCGTCATCATCCGCTCGGCCTACACCGCGGCCCCGGTTGTATTGATTGCCCGTCAAATTTAGCCCAGCCGTTACCGAGACTATTTGTTTTAAACAGACAGAATTTAAATATTAAAGTTTTTGTTTGTATTTATTTGTATACTTACTGGACTGGTTATAACATAAAATCTGTAAATGATCTCATAAATGAAATTGAGAATATACCTATATTTAGTTTCATCAACATCAATTTTTAAAAACACGTTTACATCTCAATGGTACGAAAACAAGTAAAGTACCCATACTGCCCAGTTGAGTTGCGTACGTTGAGACGATTCCAGAATTAAACTCAGGCGCATATCGGGCCAATGTTTACATACATATTGGTCCAGTGCGGCTCTTATTGTCAACAGAATGTCCATATGACGACGACGAGTTTACGCAAATGAGCATGAGCGTAATAGTTTCAGGCAAGATTTACAATATGGGGGGCATTTGCAACAAAACCAAAAATGTATTATGAATTTCACATTATTCTTCTTCTTCTTCTTCAACCTAGCCTTAATCCCAGTCGCATCCAAAGCTTTCACCTCGGAGTCTGGGGTCCGTTTTCCCAGTCTTAACTACGGATTTGGCTGGACCTCGATATTTTCCGTGAAGCGACTAAATTTCATATTATTATTCATCTTAAAAGTAATAGAAGGCATTAGAAGGTTAAATATTAGGCATTTCGTAGATAGTCTTATAGTAAATCACAAAAGAGCGGATGTACTATCGTACACTTCGTAAAGCCATTGTTTATAGCTTGATATCTGTTAAGAGTAGTTGAAACTGAAGGCGTGGGTTTGATATTTATATAAAAAAAGGGTTTAATTAAGTACTTTATAAAAGTATCAAACTTTCAATCCGACATTATGATAGAGAAACACTCTACAAAACGGAAGCAAACCGAGTCAGACTCTCACTTTTAATAGCTTCCTTCATAAAGTTTTCAATCGACTTATTATTGAATTTTGTAATGTTTATAAGAATTCCTCGCAAAAATTTTAGTACCTAACGCAAAACATTATTCTGTCCCTAAGTACAGAGATATTCTATCTCACGAAGGCGGGTGAACAATTAAATACACTCGAGAGCAATGAATCCGGGTCACTTAAAGAATCCTAAAAATCTCGGAAACTAAAAATGCTAGGTTAATGCAATAAATTGTATTTAATAGACAATGTAATACTCCTTAAATGAAGGTATTAAAACTTCTTAGTTATTGTAAAGTTATATCATAAAAAAATCAAATTTGAAAAAGGGCCACTTTCGAAGATGGAACTACGAAATTACAGCATTTGGTTTTGCTTTTGTTTGTAATCTGTCATTTATGTGGGTACATAAACCATGTTGATAGTGCTCTATATTCATTATTCAAGCTGAAATTATGTCGCTTACGCCTGAAGAATGCACCAGAATACTTACAATGCTGGAAACCGGCCGGAGTCAGCGCGATACAGCCAGGACTGTCGGTGTGTCGCTGTCAACAGTACAAAGAGTTCTCCGACGTTACGAAGAAACTGGTTCTAACCTACGCAGACCAGGAACGGGCAGAACCAGGTGTACCACAGCACGAGAAGACCGATACTTGGTGAACACCATGCTTCGAAATCGCTTTCTCACAGGAACTGAACTCACCAATCAGTTTCGACGCCTCGGAGGAAGTAACCCAAGTGCATGGACAGTAAGACGTCGGCTTGCTGAATCTAACTTAAAACCCCTTAGACCTGCAAACGGCCCTAAACTGGAGCGTGGGCATCGTATTTCGAGACTAAGATATGCCCAGAGCCACGTAAATTGGAGTATTGAAGATTGGTCAAAAGTTATGTTCTCCGGCGAATCAAAATTTATGCTCTACAAGCACGATGGAAGACACAGAGTGTATCGAAGACCAGGGGAAAGATTCAAGCAAGCATGCATCGAAGAAAAAGTAGCCTACGGTGGTGGGTCTGTACTTGTGTGGGCCGGAATTTCTTCTGAAAGTCGCACAGAGCTGGTGATCATAGAAAACGGCTCTTTAACTAGCGTAAGATATGTGGAAGAAATCCTCAATGATCACGTTGGTCCATTTATGGTCAATTTAGGTGAGGATGCTATATTTATGCATGACAATGCCCGACCTCATACAGGTAGGATTGTGAATGACTACCTTCAAGAGATGAACATTACTCGTATGGAGTGGCCAGCGCGCAGCCCGGATATCAACCCGATCGAGCATGCTTGGGACGAGCTAGGCAGATGCGTAAAACAACGAAACCCTCCCCCAATCACGCTTCGTGAGCTCAAAATTGCTCTCACAGAGGAATGGGAGAATATTCCCCAAAATCGTATAAGGAACTTGGTGTACAGCATGCCAAACCGCGTAAACGCAGTAATGGAAGCACGAGGAGGCAATACGAAGTATTAAAATTCAAGAAAATCGTAATAAAGTTCAAAAATTTCATGTTTCCTATTTTTGTTTTAAGGAGAGATCAGCAGTTTTTTTCTTTATGTAATTTTGTGTTAATAAAATGTATGGTGACTCATATTTTTTTTACTTTCATTTAAGGAGTATTACATTGTCTATTAAATACAATTTATTGCATTAACCTATCATTTTTAGTTTCCGAGATTTTTAACATTCTTTAAGTGACCCGGATTCATTGCTCTCGAGTGTAGTTGTACCGTGTCTTGTAAATACGCGTACAAGTGTGTGCGAAAGTTCATGTCACGTCAAAAGAAATTCAAGTAGCAGTTAGTCAGTAGAACAGTAATTGGATTGTAAGTAAGTAATTCATTTTTAAAAGCAATGTGTACACATAGGTATGTTTTACTACAATGAAAGCTAAACCGCCTTCGTGAAATAGAACATAAAAAGTTTTACTTTTCATTTAGTTTAATGGCCGCCATTTTAAGGTTTCCTCATTAGTTAGTATTTTAACCTCTCCAAGTTCAATGTCTTTACATTGGCAAACAATTTCAACTGTATATCGTTTTGAATATTTTAGTTATAGTATATAGTAGTTATAGTAGTAATATTCTAACTACTCCATCAGCATCTACGAATAAATATTAAAAAATAAATATAAATATGTACTTATAATAATAAAATAAATAAATAGGCTTATACTATTATATAGGCATTGCATATACTACACAGATTTCAGTGTGGTATAAAATTGTGGATCTTTGTAACTTTGTAACGTAAAAAAGAATTACCTATACCACTAAAAGGTAGCAGACAAAGAAAAAAAGACAGAAAGAAAAGAAAAAATAGGCAGAAAAGAGAAAAGAAAAAAAAAACTTATAACGACAGAAGACGTTCACGTTCACTCATGTGAGTATATGGGGTATACCACGATCTTCGGTGCCCATGTGCCGAAGCCTCATCTGCGAGCTGGTACATTTGTTGACTAATGGACAAGGCTCTGGTGAAGTCTGGTGCAGGCTTTTCGTTCGAGGCTGGGGGCCAGACAAAGCGTTGCCAATTTTAGATTTCAGTTAAAAATTAATCTCCGAATAATCGAGACCAAATCCAGAGCCTTGTCTGTCAATCAGCGGGTGTACTGCCAAATTGATTAGAAAGTAACTAAAATTAGGCAGTTTTTTGCTCGGGAATAGGGTTACCATCCGTCCGGATTAATCCGGACATGTCCGGACTTTTAGGCACTTGTCCGCACTTTGTCCGGCTTTTTAATTTGTCCGGACTTTTTAAATTAGATGGTATATCATCTTCTAAAACTGTAGAAAGATCAATTCTGTACATTAAATATAAATGTACAAAATAACTATTGGGGGATGATTGGTGATCGATACAATACTAATGCAAAAAATAAAATCAGTAAGTTGTTTGTCTTTCTGTCTGTCTGTATGTGCACGCATGAATCAGAAACTACTGGAGGGATTTTGATCAAACTTGGTACTATTATAGTGTTCATACTTCTGGGCCTATAATATCTTATATTATCCAGAAGTATGAACACTGTAACTACTTTGTATACAAACTCATACCCGTGACTTCGGCCGTATTAGTTTTTAGGTCGTTTTTGGCCATATATCTGGTTCTACTTAACCA
Source organism: Lithosia quadra (assembly GCA_963576445.1). Classification (NCBI taxonomy): domain Eukaryota; kingdom Metazoa; phylum Arthropoda; class Insecta; order Lepidoptera; family Erebidae; genus Lithosia; species Lithosia quadra. Next base: position 9,346,582 of record OY754898.1, read on the forward strand.
ATTACGGCAATTACAATCAAACATACGGTAAATTTTGAGTCTAAGCAAGACCTTTCTAATAAAAAACCGCATCAAAATCCGTTCGGTAGTTTTCGGTCGTCGCGAGAAACGATGGACGAAAAAACATCTCTTAGAATGGCGATATCTCAGGAATGGTAACTCTTAGGAAAAAACCATGGAGACTATTTTTGTAGATAATTTTAAGAGCTACAACTTTGGTCTGATGTTTTTTTAATAAAATTTCCGTTTTGGACAATTTCAAAAAACCTCAAGTTTTGACCTATTACCCAGAATATTTTTTGTAGCACACACAGGATCGATGAGGATTTGTAAAATGGCAAATCCCAGCTTTCCACCAAAATGTCCGGCTTTTTGTCAGGACTTATCAAATTCCTAAATGGTAACCCTACTCGGGAACGCACCTTAGAAAGACTTAGGTACTTCCCGGATGAGACGCATACGTTCAGGAAAGTCCCGGCTATAAGCAATTTCCTCATCATAAGAATGCTTAACTAACGGAAATATTTATAAGATCTTATTTGCATTAAGCGTTGGTATGCTTTGGTGTTGATGAAAGTAGGCCATAATAGATATCACCGTTAATAATTCTACCGTTCTGTTTGTCATAACTTGAATATAGAAGCAAGCAGGGTGTCTGGATTCATCATTCTCTGAACCTGTTTCCCAACTCAGTTGGGGTTGGCTTTGCGGTCTAACTGTGATGCGGCTGAACTTCGATATTTTCCGTGGAACGACTGCCATCTGACCTCCACAACCAATGGTCATTATGACCAATAGCGATATCGAAGTTCCAAGTTAGACTGGTTGGACTTTTGTGGGCTCCAACTACCCACAGCAGGGTGTCTGGGTTATGGAGATGAATATGCTGTAGAGGAAACATGTATGAGAATCCCGTGAGGAACTCTCGAATGCACGGCAGCCGTCATATCCGTGATATCTTTTCTTTTGATTCACTTAAAGGCAACCCCACTGAGTTAGGAAAAGGCTTGGAGGATGTTGACTGTTCGCTCTGATAAGGTGTTTCCGCTCGTAAATAAACATTACCCTCCTTTCTTCAGCAGTGGAGTAAAAAAGGCTAGCTTTTCAAGGAGATTTCTTGCCTAATATTAATAAGTGATAACTATCGTGTGTGCCTAAATCTGATCTTATGTAAGTTGTTTTGGAACTGTGAATTGGAGCATGTAATAATACAGCAAGCATTTGTAGCGGTAATCTTGAGATATAAATAAGTACTGTGCAAGGTGAACCGTGATGGTTTTAGACGGAGTAGAGGACTGCAGCTGAGTTTCGTGATTAAAGAATACTAGCTAATGCGCAAGAGTCGGTTATGGTTTTTATGCAACGTCTGAGGATTCAAGCGACTGGGACCGCAATAACTCGGACCGCGGTTCCAGTTGCCGGTTCCGGCGACTGGGACCACCCATAAAAAGTATAAATTAACTCTATAGTTAACCAATTGCAATCGAATGTAGGACAGATTTTAAGTCTGACCAAGATCTTTTTCTTAGAAAAACCAATTTCAAAAACATTCAGTATTTTTTGTGTCCATCGCGAACAAATAAAGATAATGATAGCAACCCATTTATGTCCCTCTGCTGGGCACGGGTCTCCTCTCCTCAAACGAGAGATAGGGAGAGGATTCTGGATCTCAGTTGCCTTACGAACACCTATTGAAGTCGTTACAGGCAATTGGAACCCTAAAAAGGCCAACTACTGGTCTAACGAACTTCGATATCGCCTCAGGGGAGTGACTGATTCCTCAACCCTGCGAGGAAAGCCTGCGCCAGAGTCTCATTCGTGTACTGAATAGCGCCTTGAGTCCCAAAGATCTTGATAATCCCCATTTACTTACGAATAATCTCGTATTCACTTAATAAGTATTATTTCAATGGCCTACACCTACTTAGTGATATTGAATAATTTATAAAGTTTGCGAAAGTCTAACATTGAAACGTAAAATACAAAAAAACTTAATTGCCTAATTATAATCAAGAAAATTCATACTTAGTAACATTATTTAGATCCACAATTTTATTCCAAAAGCACAGTTAGCGTCATAAATGCTTTAATTAGTTTTGTTTTAAAACGGTTTTTGTAACGGTATCCGGTATGGTTACCGGCAAATTTCGTGAAAAAACGTCGAAAACTGCACTCCTTTTATTCGTTGTTTAGTTGGCCAGTTAATTGTATACCAATGTATTAACCAATACCAGAAATTGAGCAACCAATAACGCGAGCTCTTAGAGGCCGTGATCAGTTTAATAATAGTACAATAGTTGATTGGCGTGCCTCTGTTGTCGTTACGAATAACACGTTTGACACAGCTAGAATGCATTATCACGAAATTTGCCGGTAAATATACTAATTCAGCCACCGGTATTGTAACCATTCATAAATATTAAACCGAACAAACTATTTCCACATTAACGACACTTATTATAATAATAAAATATGCATATAAATAAAAATAATACTTAATATCGTGACCCCAAATCCAATGCGTGTGTTAGAAGCTCCAACTATTTACTAAAATACTAACTTACCCAACTTACAGGGAACAACTTATAACTGAGGTTTGTGAGGAACTCCTTCTTCTGTGGATCATACATGTCTGAGGGCTTGAATCCTCTCTTCGTGATGAGGGTGCTGTTGACACTGGAGGAGCTCTTCGTGTCATCGAAGCTGTCCTTGTGGACAATCCTGTCGTTGATGGTGTGGATACTCGACATCTTATTCGAAGAGAACTGACTTTCGCTAATTGTCATCATTTTGATTGATTTTTCGTTTCACTACACTGTCACTTTTGTTCGTTACGTTTTTGAATCTAGAAATTTGATACCGGTTTTTTAGTTTTGTGTTCGATTGTACTTGTGAGCGCGGTGTGTAATAATTTTTGAAATAACTATGTGTTTGACCTAGATAAATAACTGTTTTATCATATTGGATATGATCACTTTACAAGCTATTTATTTATCGTTATTTTATGGATCGTGTATCCTAAATTATACCGTACGTCCGAAGTCCGCTATATCTACCAACAGAATGATAAATAATATGATTTAAAGTCAAGAGAATACGTGTGACACGGTTAATGTAATTTAAAGTATTTCCCAAGTTTTTTTGTCTCGTTTTTTAGACAAAGAGTGAAGAGGAAAGTAATATATTTATAGGTAACTATTGCTATGAATGAATAATAATGTTATGGATAAACCAGTGAGTATTTTGTTTTTATATTGTTTCTTTTTACCTATCACATATTATTAAATAGTGCGTAGTATTATTATCAGTCAAGGGCACACAATGCTGCGCTGTCTAGACTCAAACTATGTAGGTATAGTTTTAAAATGGGTTCTAGAATGCGAATTAATGTACTTAGATACATTTTGTGCATACTATACATAGAAATACCCTGATCAATGCAAATAGATACATATATACATACATTGTCTATTTGTATTGAACGTAAATCGAACCTATGACCTCTGATATTGCAGACGAACGCTCTACCGCTACGCTACCAGAGGTCTCATCTCGAAATTTCTTACTCCTGCAGAGTAAAAGGCTGATGTTGAGCTCCACACTATTTGCCCATTCTAGGGTCATCTTAGCTTTTACGGGAGTGACTGTCATCTGACCTCAGGAGACGAGGAATGGAATAGCCTAAGAGACTCAAAAACTATACGTACTTTAGGTCACCTTAACCGCAGGTCCTATTGCTAGTGAAATCTACTCTTGGGCTGTATTTCACCACAGGTCTGGGCCGCGTTTCGAACCGGTGCGGTGGTCCATTTGCTTCTATATAGTTTTAAATAATTTTGATTTTGAAGTTTTGTAAGTGCCGCATATTATAAAGGTCTATACAGAATAAATAATTTTAGACTTTGACTTTGACACATTTAGTTGGCAAACCAATCCAACTAAACTAAGTTTAGCTGAACTTGATCGCAATTACTTTCACTGGTGAAATCCGACCTTATCATGTAAACTCGAGTTCTCAACACAGAATACGCACATTTCGTCCATCAACCATTGCAACGAACTCAACAATCTTGGAACAGATGCCAACTCTTCACCAATAACAAAAAGCTTTTTTTGTTTTAACAATAAAGTTCAAAATCGCTTGCATCTATTGATGTTTTACTAACTGTATTGTACGAAAATACTTGGACTATAATGACGTCGCGAAGCGATTTAATAATGTACTAAATTAAAAATTTACCTATACTTACTTGAATATATTCGATTATAATAAGCACTCGGAACCGGTGAGCTTGTATGAAAGGTTTAATGACAGTAGAGGAAGCGCCTGAAGTATGTAAGGACAGAAGCAGATGGCGGTCTGTTGTCTCTGCCTACCCCTGTTCATATGTAGGGCGTTCGACTCGGTTCGACTGCTAAGTCAGAGGTCGTGAGTTAGATTCCCATTCGTTGCAAAAACTTTAATATGTATTATGTATGTATGTTCAATTTGGATTACAGATTTATGTATAGTATAGTAATGTATAATGATCTAAGTAGGTACCTACCTATGTTTATTTATATTCTAGAACCCATAATACAGCTAGTTAAGCTAAGCTTACTTTGGGTCTAGATAGCGCTGTGTAGGATGTCAAAGAATATTTATCTGATGATTTTTTTATCGGAAGAAGTGATCATCCAGGACGGGACTGGAACCCGTGACCAGTCTATTACAGGGGGAATGCTCTGACCCATTGAGCAACCTGGACCTGTTCTAGATGCTCGAATTTTTCCGATTATTCTACGGCTTAGGGCGCCGGGTGGTCAAAAAATCATTAGGAATAGTTAAGTTTAAGTAAATATTTATCTAGTTTCTACGTTTAAATTCAAAATTCTTTCCCGCCTCACTCAAGACCCATGGGCCATGACACAGTTTTTGTTCTGAATTAATAGCAGGTCTAGTACACCTACATAAAAGTCATTGCTATTATAATATAAACAAACAAAAACATTAATCATTTATCGTGTAACAATGTAAACAAGTTCTGACACAGTTTTCGTGGAATTCGGTTTCCTAAACTTTGAACGTTCTAACGAATTTGAAAACATATCTCTTTGGTACTCTATCTGTATATTCTGGGAAGGTTAGGCAAAGGAATACACACGTTTGACCAATACCTAACTGTTACAAAAAAACCAACTTCAATTGGTTCAAATCATTTTAACCACACGGGAATCACCAGTTTTTGAAGGAATCATCAAAATCGGATCACGCAGTCGAAAGTTCTGAGGTAACAAACAGAAAAAATAAAAAAGTATCTACCTAAGTACTTACATACAGTCGAATTTATATCGTTCAGAAGCGACTGCCATTTGACCGATACTGCTGATTAACAGACAAAGTTTTGGCGCAGGTTTTCCTCTTAGGAGGTCAGACAACAGTGACTCCCGTAAAAGCCACGACAACCCAAATCGTAAAGAGTAGGAGACCCGGCCCGGATTGCTAAGTGCAATTTTTAATGCAACCGGGCTAACGGTATGATGATAAAAAAAAAAACAAATTAAAAGAAAAAAACGTTTGGCAGTCGTTTGGTTCCTATAATGACTCACGCGCACATCGGATGATTGTGTTCGCGTACATTCTTACTGTTTGTTGTTTAAAACAATATCTAGAAAAATATGCGTAATGACACCCACATATTGGCAACTACATCTTGGTCTGATGGATACCCTTACATCTTCCATCAGTATCCAAGTTCGGAGACTGCTTGCGGTTTTAGTCGGTTCTACCGCCCCCACTAGCCGGCAAGGGTGATTTCCCAGCGCGACCCCCCTATTCTGGTGGTATGATGGGGACGCCGCGCCGTGGTTCCTGGGCCATCTCGAAACCAGAGATGGCCCGGGTCAAGCGGGGTGCGTGGGAAATGCTCTATGTGCACCTAACACCCTGGCGTTTAAAAACAAAAAAGGGGGGTTTTTGGGAGGGTCCGCTCTCTTTTATATTAACGTGTGGAAACCTTGAGACCTTTGGATTGAGCTAGCACCTGGTCTATCTAAATTCCAGCTATGTTGTCAAGATAATGTGATTTTATTAAAAACTTAATTGATCATAATAATTACCTTTATGTATGTTTTGACATTATTCAGAGACCATTGACCTAAATTATTTTAATTATGTTCTTTATTATGTTTTGTTGTTTTGTATGTGACTATTGTGATTACTTTGTATTAATCTAATTATTATCATTATCTTATCGTATCTTATCGAACCCCGGGCATCAATATCAAGTACCGGAAATAACTGTGAGGATAATGATGCTAAACGCGTGAGTTTACGTTACGGTTGCTTATTGATAATAAGGGGGCTAAGATGATAACATCAAATGCTGCCAAATCCGGTATAACAGGAATTAGCGGTATTATTGTGTTTGTGTCTAATATCCGGTGATAGGCAGGTATCGCTACTTCAACACAATGACCTCATACGTTAGAATAATATGGATATGCTTCCGCAATTTCAAAACTTTGGCAGGTTAAATAAAGGAAATTAAAATATTAGCCCGTATTTTAGTCTAATTGGTTGATTATTTTTCGATATTTTTCAAAAAGATTTTTGTATATTTATTAAAATGATTTTGCTCATAATGAACATATCAATTCATGCAACCCGACTTCTTGTGTCAAGAGTGGGTTCACGTCTTAATAGCCAGGATTCGATCTCGGGACCTATCGATCGTAAAGCCGATTCCTTAATCAATAAGCTATCAACGTGACACTCTCCTCCGAATGTAGATATTTACTGTATAATACTGGTCTGCCTACATTTTCGGGGATATAAACTAAGTAAGGCAGACATGATATGATAATATGAACCCCAGGCCCTGTGGTTAGAGCCTTGGGTACAACTGTAATGATATCAGCATTACAGAAGGTTAGTATTCAGCTAAGTTAATCGTTTGAAATGACTAGAAGTATGATTATTTGTGTCAAGAATAAACAATAACATAATAGGACCTAGTAAACGAACGAACGAGTACTTAGCGAATGATACATCAAGTGTAAGGCACGTGTACGTGGGCGGGCAAACCGGGGATAACCTTGTAAACTTTCATTCACTGATAAAATTGATAATGTATAGAAAATGCATGAAAAGTTTAATGAAAGTTGAAGAAGCTTGTGAAATGGGTAAGCACAAGAGTGAGCTGGTGCCTCTGCCTACCCTGAAGGGAGAAAGGCGCGAGTATAATTATACTTTTAATATTGTTATGCGAAATTTTCTGAAAAAGCTGTATATTTTATGCAATAAAACCGTATACTTTTGTCGTATCCATAGATTTATTACACCCGTATAATAAATAAATAGTCATGGCTATGTCTCATAAGTCATTATCCGTAATTTCTGTGATCACACGCACTTAACGGAAATATGTTATTCTTTTAGTCTGAGCGGAAATAATTAAAAAGATATATATATATATATATATATATATATAATATAAAAGAATAACAATGTATTATTAGATTTTATGTAATGTAGACAAATAATCGAAACTTTTAGTTAATTATTGTATATTGGTTTTATAAGTAATTTTAATTTGTTAGCTGTAAGTTTTCCGAAAAAAAATATTTAAAAGCTTGCATAAATTAATAAATTATAAATTAATTCAAATTATTTGGTGTTTTCATTGGATACAATTTTTTATATTATCCCGAAAATCTACCCACTAATGTAATAGGTAATAATAATGACAAAAAACAAACAAAAAAAATGGCGACGCGTCACAAGACAACACCCGCGCGAACAAAACTATTTAAATGAAAAAAAAAAAAAAGTACACAGAAATGAAATCACTGTAAAAAATCACTGATTAAATTCACAGAGCAATAATGAATCTTATTACATGAATATAAAGACCGTATTTGTATGAATTAGCACCGCGGTGTGCGTTCACGGAGAAGTTTTCACACGAACTAAAATAAATTCTGAAACTTGATTGCATAATGCGCAGAAAAGCTCCAGTATAGGGTGACTATGGGTTTAGAATTTTCATGGGATTTTCGAATTACAATAAAATTGATAAACGTTTTCGAATAGGTTTTTTAGTGTACAGGCCTACGTCATAGATACCTGATACTTTACCTTTAGGTGAGGTGAAGTCATGTTCAGATGTCCATAAGTATTACGTATAAGAATATTGTCAGCAGATTACGACACCGCGCGAGAGAGAAAGAGAGAGGAGAAAACTGGAATTACGATTATAATTAGGTAAGAATGAAATTTTATTGTTCTGATAATGATAATATTTCGTGTTAACAGTGTTATAAGTTAATAACAAATACCTATAAACTTTATTACTGACACAAAATATAATTCACCTGCAAAAATAGCATGACCTAGTTATTGCAAGGTCAGCAGACAGCAAAGCACACGTGATTCCGTTGATATGATATATTATGATATGATGATATGCAACACTGATAATGATAAACACACTGATAAATTACTTGTTGGTAAATATGTATTTATTATATATTTAGAAACGCCTTAACAAAAGCAAATACATAACATAGATATTAATGCTTTTGTTTTACATGTTACATACCTATTATTTTTTATTTTTTTATAGGTTACAAATAATACTCTGAAATCGAACCCGCGCGACCTCTAATTTAGCAGTTGAACCCTCTACGTCTAGTTTATCTAATACTTAGTTGCTAATACAAGCTAAACCAACTATTTTCAATCTGAATTTAAAAGAAAATAAATACTTCTCTTTGTCTGCAGCAACGTCCGTCAAAATTGTAAACGTTGGCCACCCTACTTGGACGGGTCTCGACTGCCAGCGTCTAATTTGGTCCGGCACACAGCAACGCGCCTGTTTCACCATCCAAACATACGTTTTACATTATTTACAATCAGACATGAATTTAATTCACTCGTCTCTTTGATACACCACCATAACTCACGCGGTAACGTGGGTTTAGCCCAAAAACTGAAACTGGGACACACTTTACACGACTGCCTAAAAAAGAAGTGTAATGATTTCGTGGTTTATTAATGTATAATATTTTTTTTCATCCCAACGCTTGCCTGGGTTGCATCTAAAGCCTGTGTTTTACTGTGCTATTTCTTTCTATAATTTGGTTAATTTTGGCTTTAATAGGAGTGACCGCCGTTTCATCTTCCAACTCCGGGAGGAAAGCGTGCACCAGAGCCTCACCTGTCTGGCTTGAGGTAATGCTAAACTTGTTCCAAAAGGTTTCCATGCGGCCCTATATACCCTGGGATCAGGGACCTATTCAAATATTTGCAACCATGCAACATTGATAATTATTTTTTTACATCGGTCACATCAATATGACTTCACCTCGCCTGATGGTAAGCTAAAGGTAAAGTCTCAGGAAGGGCGTCCTCATTCATTACTTACCTACACCGACAGTGACATAATGGTGGCCCTCAACTCGGCCTCATGAAAGAAGAGGTGATTGTCGTCGCAGCACTGCGTGACAAAGCGCAAATATTGGTTTAGACCTCACCAATACCCACTGGTCCCACAAGTGCTGCGACAACCATCACCTCAAGCTCCGGCTATGCACTCTATGCTTAACCCTGAACGCAATCCAACTTAGGTTGGATTGCTATGAAGGGTTTCTTCCTTCTACCTTCAAAAATGACAAACTTCTCACTTCCCATAATCTTTCCGCACAATAAAAATGCCCTCTCGACTCGATATGGAATGGACTACCCCTGGCCTGCAATAGATTAAATTATTTTTTTTAAGATAGACATTAAATATTATTACGCACATACTGTAAAATACATTTGTTTACGTAAATTATTCGTCAGATCTATTGCGAAAAACAAGCAGCGAAGGCCAAACAATGACAAGACCATTAGTACAGACATACCGACAATGGCATCTTACCAAAATATATTCGGAAATATAAAGTAATACGTTTTTTTTAAACTACCGGTCCCTGTAGTTTAGTCTAATATTCGCATAAGCAGATGGCCCACCACCGCTCCTCTAGACCCAAAGCAGGCTTAGTATAACTAGCTTGCTGTTGCTTTGGTTACGAAATTGCAAAAAAAACTAATTTTTAATCGACTTAAAAAAGGAGGAGGTTCTCAATTCGACTGTATTTCTTTGTTTCAGAACTTTCAACTGGGTAAACCGATTTTGATGATACTTTTTTATTTTATTTTAAACTTATAATAATGTATACATTTAAGTACATTTTTCAAATATTTACTCATTTGAACCCTTTAATTTGATACCCATATTGACTTACTTATTCGGAACATCATTTTTTCATAAAAAAGTGGTAAGAAATCAAATTGCTTTTATTTTGAACAATATTGATCAGCATTACGACATACGAGCAATAGCGGTAGATACCGTTACTTGGCGTTACTAATCGAAACTTGTGAGCTATCGTAACGTGCTCGTTGCGTTGCCTGAAAGAATAGGTATTTGAAAACCTAGCAAACGTATTTAGACCATGTTGCCACGAAATATGGTTTATAATTGCATATTACTGCGGTCCCCTTGGTCGGTCAATAGTTATTCGGTTATTAACCTTGAACGGCGCGTAACGTTGCTCTGTGGGTCGTTTTCAAATTGAGGGCCAAACACGTATATTCTGATTTTATTCTTGTGTGGTAGTTGCTATCAGATTTAACATTACTATTAATCAATAAGTTCTTTGAGACGCTATTGTGCCCAGCACAATAAATCTCCTATCGCTATTAATTACGGAGTAATACCTATAAAACTAACCTAAATCTCAGAAGTGTGACGTCTACCCAACGTTGATTTTTTGTTCAATGCTTCGTAAATTAAAAATGAGTGCAGAAAACTGCAGATTTTATTTATTGATTATGTTATACAGTTCTTTGGGAAGGATGTTAACCGTTGAAACAATATAAATTGTAAAAAATAAAAAGATTTCACAACATCAGAAAACTGATTCTTTTTAAATTTATCAGTTGTGTATTCAATTTCAAACTCGAAAGAAAACTCAATTAAACTACTCTGCTACCCCATCTTCTACCCCACACGGTCCCCTGTGATTAGTTGTCGACGAACACCTGTGGTGGTTTATTGTGAACGCCGTTTTTTGGAAGAAAATCTTATTATCATGTAAAATTTTATACTTGTTGCCAAAATCGTCTCATTAGTGTTTTCATTGCTTATTGTACTTAACTATGGCCTATTTTCTATATGATCTATTTCATTAATTATGCATAACAGGGCAAATGCTTTCCCAGTACAAGGTGATGTTCTAGAACGTTACATTTAGGAGTTAAATTCAAAATAGTGCCAAAATTATCAGTCGTGTTACTCTCATTCGTGTCGATTCAAGAGTGATACGAATGATACTGATTGTGTCACGAATGATATTTTTTATAAATTATACATTGCTCTCGCCTTTTTTCCTGTGGGGTAGGCAGAGTCAACAGATTGACCACTCATGAAGGAGTGTAGCGCACCATTTAACACGATTACCCGCAGTCATTCTCCTTTCAATATCTCCATCGTACGTCCAATCCTTCGTAAACAAATTCTGCCACTTGCTTCACGCATTTACCTTCAATTTTGGCATACAGTTGCCCAACCACGCTTAAAAGACTGATACCGCGATGATTATGGCATTCCTGCTGTAAGCCTTTTCCAATCTTCCGGGACCTGGCCTGGTATCCAACAAAGGTTGAGCAGGTGGTGCAACAGTCCTGCCACTAATCCCTCGCCAGCCCTCACCATTTCAATCGTCACTCTATCATACCCAGCAGACTTTCCCACCCTCATATATTTTATCGCTTTCAAAATTTCATCCGGTTCGCTTCCGAATTTCTTCTTTATTTTCAATGCATTCTTTAACTGTCGCTTTCACACTCCGATATTTCCTTCTTTTCTTTTATATCATCTTTGTTCATACCTCTACTTACTGTATCAATAGCTTCCATCGCTAGAATATCTTGCCAAGCTTTTTTCATCCCACCAATCAGCCTTTGCACATTTTCTCTTCTTTCTTTTCGCCACATTACATACATCAATGGCACTCTCTACTACATTCGTTTTTAACACTTTCCATACTGCCTTTACATCCTTCCCACTTATGGCACTCCAATTTTGTTCTAGCCTGTCATTAAATTTCCTTTTGTACATCTCTTTCACATCAGGATCTTGCAATCGTTCAGCTTTTATACGTTCTAGCTCAGTGGTACATGTACCTACATACCTACTTTAGGCCTGATGATAATGCTGCTTTGACTGATTAAGCTTTAATCCTCTCAAATTGAGTGTTGATGATGACTGATGATGAGAAACTATATAAAAAATCATTATTTTACATACTAAGAGAAGTAATATTATATATTCGCGTTTCGCGTTTTTTATCTATATCGCCGGTTCTAATCAACCGATTGTGATCAAATATGCGTAAGATTTTGAGTCTGACCAAGACCTTTCTAATAAAAAAACGCATCAAAACCCGTTCAGGTCTTGAAATTGGAAAGGTCTTGCTTAGACTAAAAATTTACCGTATATTTGGTTGTAATTGGTTAAGGAGAACCGGAGATATGACCAAAAACGACCTAAAAACGAAGCGCGGGCGAAACCACGGGTATCAGCTTATAGAAAAAGTAGCCTATATGTTGCCCAGAACACCATGAACTATAATCGTACCAAGTTTGATCAAAATCCCTCCAGTAGTTTTTGACTTTAGCGTGAACAAAAATTTGATGCGGACAAACAGAGACACGGACAAACAGATAAACAGACAAACAGACGAACATTCTAAAAATAATGGTTTTGGCATCTATTACATTCATAAAGTCCCCTAATCATTTTTTTCCGATATATCTTTCATGTACTAGACACCGATCAGTTAGATGAAAATTATAATTATCATTAGTGTAATTTTGATCTCATTAGTAAATTAGAAATTATCATTAGAAGAATTTTATGCCTCATTTGTGTCACTAAAAATGTTGATTTATGCATAAATACTCAAATAAAAAAGTGGTCTGTTTGATTAAAATGTGTTTTATTCATAAACAAACGCATCCGTGCAATAAAAAACATAAAAATCACAAATAATATGAATTGATGAAATTCATGCTTTTTTGGCCCTCAATTTGAAAACGACCCCTGTGGTCTTTGGATTGCGTTGTCGGTATGGCCATTTAAAAATTGTTTTTTCTATTTAGTATATTTATTTACATTTCATTTCATAGCTATGTTGGAATTTAAGTAAATCTGAAATATACTCCCGCAAGCAAAAGAACATTTTTCAATTGCATGTAGTAGGTACTTAATGAAAACTATTCTTATTTTTTTCTTGGGATTTATGCTGAACTTCGAGAATGTAAATTAAAAACAAAGTATTTATTTGACATACACATTATCGATGGATTAAATTCGATGCAAGGTTGTCATCACAGTTGTCACAATATAACATAAATTAACATGAAAATCTGACGAATAGACGAAAAAGAGGAGGCCCTTTTTGAAGTCGCTGAAAGGGAGTTACGTAAATCAGCCCCCAGTTTTTTTAATTATTTATGACACGTCAAAATGACTTCACCTGGCCTGGTGGTAACCTAAAGGTCAAGTCTCAGGACTGGTGTCACCACTACATACACCGGTAGTGCCACAGTGGTGGCCCTCAGCTTGACGGCCTTATCAAATGCGTTTTCACGCTCCGGTTATAGGCCCCGGGACTATAGGAGGAAGGAAACATTCATGGGCTGGTAAAGAATTTCAAGTCGTTATGGTGATTTTGCCGATACACAGACATACAATTTTAATAAAACCCCCATTTTTTTGCATTCGGTTAACAAGTAAAAAATTATACTAATGTTTTAAGCTATTTCCTCAACAATAATGTAGTTTTTTTTTCGTTCTATTTCGTATTTTGGTAGCTTTTGTAATGATATCCTGGTAGCATTGGTAGTTTACAATTTTGTTGCGGGGTTGTATTCTTGTTAACAATAACTGTAAATAAATCGTTTTAGTTCAAGAAACGTTAACAGGCGGTGACTTGTCTTGTATATAAAGTGAATAACTAGTGTTGTGATTTGTTTATATCTTGTAAATTAACGAATTGTGTACCTTTATTCGACATGGGTCGTTCACATAACCCTGTGTGGGATTACTTTGAGAAAATTGGTGACGATAGGAAGGCTATATGTCGAATTTGTCAAGAAGAATACAGTTATAGCACCACTACTGGGAATTTGAAGTGTCATTTGAAAAAAAAGCACAAAGATGCTTATTTTGAATGTGAAAAAATTCATGAGCAAAATAAAATACTAGAGGGTTTGGAAGAGGAAGGCAAAGAGGATGTTATATACGAATACGTAATTGCTAATAGTCCTACATCATCGGCTGATGAGTCGGCAACTGCGGAAATCAAAATCGCAACCGCTAAACGGTCCAGGGATTCAAGGGATTCATATACTGAAAAACGGCGTAGGCTTTCACAACATGCCGTAGGTAAATATGAGGATTTCACTGTTTCGTTTCATGTGAATTGCCAAAATTTATTTTATTCATTTGTTTATAAAGTTAATGCACATGTCAGATAGTGGAAAAAATAATAAAAAAGTTTAGATGGTTTGGTATGGACGGTGGTAATGATTAAATTTTAATAGAAGCTTAACCTTGGCTTAACTTTAGATTATCCCCACACGGGTTCGGAGTTCATATTTTTTTTACACAACACTAACTTAATTAGCACCCCGACTCGGATAGATTCGGTTAGGTTAGGTTAGGTTAGTATTTTTATTTCAAACCACCAAGAAATTTTGTTTTTTACGAAATTTTCAACACCCCGACTCGGATAGATTCGGTTAGGTTAGGTTAGTATTTTTATTTTAAACCACCAAGAAATCTTGTTTTTTACGAAATTTTCAACACCCCGACTCGGATAGACTCGGTTAGGTTAGGTTAGGTTGGGGTTAGTTAGGTTAGGTAGTTAGTATTTTTTTTAAACCATCAAGAAATCTTGTTTTTACGAAAGTTAGGTAAGAATATTAAGAAAATCGTATCTCAAAAAGGGGGGGTTTCTCAACTTATCCTTCAAAGGGGGGTTGTACACCCCCCCCCCCCTCCTCCCTCCCCACCCCCTCACAGCCCTTATATCGTGTGGGGATAAACCGAAGTCCTACCTTTAATAGAAAAAGTTCGACTGCTAGGTCAGAGGTCGCGGGTTCGATTCCCGCACAGTGCGAATATTTGTATTGGTCTGGGTGTTCCTAGGTATGATAAATATGTGTATACCTTACTAGGTAGTATACACATATTTACCTTACTAGGTATACACATATTTGCTACGAAAAAAAGCATTTAAGTATGTTTATACCCATTCTTAGAACCCACAACAGAAAACGTTGCTCATTTTTTTTAATTTGAAAATGTTTCACGAAAGGTTTAACTTTTTGTAAAACAATAAATAAAACATGAGTTATTGTCACTTACCGTTAACTTGTAACTCCTCGGGGGATAATAAACTACTTTTACATAAATTAATGGTAGGGACCTACATGTTTATTAAAGGGTTTGTAAATAGTTTAGTGCTTAGTATTTTTGTATGTTGACTTGTATGTACGTTTATTTAAATAATTTCAGGCAAATCAAATGAAAGACGACTGATCGAGGTACTAACTGAAGATAAAATCAGTGTTGCAAATTTACAAAAAGAGTTGATCGAAAAAGAAATTGAGGAGAAGAATTTAAGGATGGTTATACTACGAAAAGAGCTAGAACTGAAGAAGGAACGGTACGAAATAGAAATACAAGAGATACAATACAGAAGAGAAGAAATAGAACACAAAAAGCAAATTAATGAACTTGCAAAACAAGAAATGTTACTAAAAATAGAAATTTTGAAAGCTAATTTGAGTAATATAAATAAAAATGGCACACCTGAAAAATAAAATTAAGTAGTACAAAAATGCAATGCAAAAAAGGTTGATATACGACACGTACGTTTAAAATGCAAGCACGATTGCAACTTTTGCAAGCACATGCACTAAACTGTGAGTGCGAACGAGAACAAAGAATGGCTTAGGACATACACAGTGATGGGCGTATGCCCTGGCATTTCGGACATTTATTCGGGCGTTTATTATTTCCGCCCTAAATGCCAAGGCGTACCTATACGCATCACTATGTAACTCTATTAAATGACACATATCTACGCTTTGCATCTACGTATGAACAAATAAATAAATAAATAAAACGAAGTGTCTGTTTCTAATATTTTATTCTATCCAGCCCAATCCAGTTCCAGCATATCGTAGTTGACCCCCCAGATGAAAGAAACAAGACAGAATGAATTTGAAATTATATTGTTTTGTTCTATGAAATTTGGCAAAGGTAGGATTTAAGATTGACATGATCATTCAAATCACTGGAGTAACGGAATATTTACCGTGTTTATTTGTTTTATTGAGTAGGTATCCGATAGTTCGGCAGTGCTTAATATCTAGCTCGCCACACATCAGTACATCCGTGATTATGGCGCTTGCAAGAGCACCGGAATATCGGATACCTACTCAATAAAACAAACAAATAGGATACATATCCCGTTAACTATTATAATAAAGGTATTCAATGCCTTTTACTGTTTATTTAAAGCAAGGTAACTTCACTGCAAAATGATCTATCAACTTTTTTATCATTGGCAAAGATTCATCCACAGTTTCAGTTTCACACTAAAAAGTAACGTTTTACGCATTTCATTCAACTAACGGTAACTTTGAGAGTTGACAAGCTGGCAACACATTTCTAACCTCTGTTTGTTTGTTTGTTTTGTCATCGTCATGACTGCCATGTCATGAGTGTAAAATATGATAAAAACGTAACAAAAATACAAAAATATTAGAAAAATTTGTATCATGAAAAACTTCGTTTATGTTTTGCTTTTATAGAATGCTTCCTGAAAATAGTATGTAAATTAAGATGGCAGTACATTGGTTAATTAAATACTTATTGTTATGCACACGTCTCAGTGCTACAACATACATTATAACAATTTTATCCAAGTTTTATCTAAACCGTGTTTAAAGTTAATAGCATAGTCTAAGTTTAGCATAAACACAAAATTAACCGCGAAGTGCAATATTTTGATGAGATGGGTAATAAAAACAGGTAAAAATCGACTTTGTGGTCGTGAATTCTTCTAGTCGAATTTAAATCCCATCATGTTAAAGATATTATGACGCTTATATCGAATGTTGCGAAGCCCACAGGCGCTATAAGGTATCTGGAAAATATTTATGCAATTTTGTATATGCTGCCTTATTTATCTCCATTCTAGAACCAATATTATAAGCGAGTCAGCACCTTGCTTACTTTAGATCTAAATAGCGCTTCATAGTTTGTCCTAGAATGTTTACTTCTAAAAAAATTATGTGACCACTATCTCACTACCTACTGACTTGACAAAGCCCATTATGTACCTACTGGTAATTCAAATTCTTATTTGAATTAATTAATAATAAAAAAATAATATTGAACTCTACTGTTTAGCTTTAGAAGGTTGCAGGTTCACTTCCTGCTTAGTAGAAATATTCATGTGAAAGAATATGTTTACATTTTTACATCACATTACATCGACTATAAAAAAAAATTACACCACTTCGGTGGAGATAAGCACAAGTCTTCCTAATTGGAAGTGGCCACCGGGGCCTATATATTAAATTACTAGGTAATATAGATAGGTACTTAATTTAATGCGTTACATGTTTTCTGTTTTTACAGGGAAATCAAAGGAAAAAGGTTAATTGAACAACTAACAATTTTATTGTTAGTTAAAGAGATGGGGGCGAACGAACGACTTATTGATGTACAAGAAGAAACAAAATGCAGCAAAGAATTGTGCAAATTAGAAAAATTTAATGGTGAATGAAGAAATAGAATACAGAAGAGAACAGATTGAACATAAAAACTAATTTTAGAAAAATTATGAAATAAATAGAAGTAAAACAAAAGGAATTTGTTTGCCTATTATAGAACAGTATTGCCAAGTAATTTTTTCATTGGTAGTTTGATGGCATTATAATATTTTATGATTATGAAATAAACCATGAGACATAATTAGTAGTGTTTATTTTTCAATGTAATAGTAATTATTATGTAGAGTGTTCTGGTAACCCTGGTGTATAGCTGCCATTGCTGTCAGTGACGGCAAGTGCGTTGTGTGTGGGTGTAGTTTTATCAAATATTTAAAGTACACAGAAAAATAGTTTTAACGAAGAAACCGATCACTTATTGATTTAACTTAAACATTTCCTGATAAAATTATAGGTCGTTGTAATCTGATAATCCACTATAATACCTAAAGTACGGGAGGTAGCGTTAATTCTAACAAGCAATCGATAGCCAGTTGATATTCTCCACGATAATAGAGCTTTATTAATACATAACAGAGTTGGCCGTCAACCGGTCTGGGTAGCGGTCGAGTCGAAGGTGACACCATGGTAAAGTTGTCAAAAAAAATTACGCTCCGAGCAATCATTTGCCACGTGAAACTTTATATGGTGATTCCTGAGGTCATTTTCAACTGAGAAATAACCGTCAGATGTGGTGTAGAGTAGAGGTTATACGTCAGTCGCGTATATATTAGACCAGTGCCGATAGTCTTTGAGACAAAATAAATTTATAGTAGGATGAAACCTGTTGGAAAAGGATCAGAATATAACAAAAATGAAAGGAAAAATAAATTACGGGTGATCTGAGGTCGTGGGGAGGGGTGTGAGTTTTAAGGGTAAAAACGGTTTATCTCGATTTCCGGCAAAACTACAAGTCTTATGGAAAAAATTAAATGACAAAGTTGTAGGTAATAAAGAGACCTACAACTTTTCATTTACACTTTTTTCACATAACCTCAAAATGTATGTGAAAAATTCAAATAATCAAGTTTTTGGTTTTTTATTTTTATCTTAAGCAAAACAAATTTGTTTTCCACGAAATTTGGTGAAAACTTAGTTTTTTATGTCCTACAGACACTGTATTTTTTTTGATTTGAAATACTCTTTTTTTCAGCTTATTTTGACTAAATATCGAAAAACCACCCTAATTTTCAATCGAAAATTCTCACGTCAAAATATCAGCTTTTTAAAAAAAGTAAAAAAATTTTTTGTTCTTTGAAATCTCTTCTTTCTGATGATGTAAAAATATATATACATTGCTATGGTAAATTTTCTCAGGAAATGACTAAATACAAAAATATTAATTTCGAATTCGAGTTTTTCTTCTTTGCATTTTCTGAGAAAATTTACCATAGCAATGTATATGTATTTTTACATTATCAGAAAGAAGAGATTTCAGAAAATAAAAAACTCTCTGACTTTTTTTAAAAAGCTGATATTTTGACGTGAGAATTTTCGATTGAAAATTAGGGTGGTTTTTCGATATTTAGTCAAAATAAGCTGAAAAAAAGAGTATTTCAAATCAAAAAAAATACAGTGCCTGTAGGACATAAAAAGCTAAGTTTTCACCAAATTTCGTGGAAAACAAATTTGTTTTGCTTAAGATAAAAATAAAAAACCAAAAACTTGATTATTTGAATTTTTCACATACATTTTGAGGTTATGTGAAAAAAGTGTAAATGAAAAGTTGTAGGTCTCTTTATTACCTACAACTTTGTCATTTAACTTTTTTCCATAGGACTTGTAGTTTTGCCGGAAATCGAGATAAACCGTTTTTACCCTTAAAACTCACACCCCTCCCCACTTCCCGACCTCAGATAACCCGTAATTTATTTTTCCTTTCATTTTTGTTATATTCTGATCCTTTTCCAACAGGTTTCATCCTACTATAAATTTATTTTGTCTCAAAGACTATCGGCACTGGTCTAATATATACGCGACTGACGTATAACCTCTACTCTACACCACATCTGACGGTTATTTCTCAGTTGAAAATGACCTCAGGAATCACCATATAAAGTTTCACGTGGCAAATGATTGCTCGGAGCGTAATTTTTTTTGACAACTTTACCATGGTGTCACCTTCGACTCCTCCGCGGGTGCGGGTTCTGACGGTCAATTCTGGTATGTATCAATAAAGATCTATTATCGTGGAGAATATCAACTCGCTATCGCTTGCCAAAAAAAATTAACGCTACCTCCCGTACTACTACTTGACCAGGTACATAATAGTATTGTGACTTGCTGATACCTAACAAAAATGGATCGTGCGAAATCTAGTATTATATGGGAATATTTTGAAAAAATCGGTGATAATATATTCGCTTCATGCGAACTTTGTAATCAAATTTTAACCTATAGCACCACAACGGGGAATTTATATGCCCATTTGAAAAGAATGCATCCACCTGCTTATATCGAGGTTTGTAAAGCCCAGAAAAAGGAAGGGCTTTTACAAAATGATTCAAGTGAAGGAAATAAGACAGTGATATATGAGTACGTGACTGCTTCTAGTCCTACATCGTCAGTTGAAGACTCTGCAACTAAAACAATTAATAGGACTCCAGCCAGAAGGCAGCCCAAGGACTCTGAGTCGAGATCTTCACAACAGGCAGTTGGTAAATATTCATTTACTATTTTCGTAACAATATAGAACTGTAGGAAAAAACATTTGTAAATCATAATATTTATGATACTACCTAATCTAACCCTAGTAAGATCGCGAAATAATGAGGAACATAATGATGGATGTGCATAAATAATAAAAGGTGTTTTTGTTCACAGGCAACACAGAAGGAAAACAGTTGATCAAGAAACTGACTGAAGAGAAAATCTGTGTTGCTGAGTTACAAAAAAAATTGATAGAAAAAGAAATGGAGGAGAGAATTCTAAAAATATACCTATTAACAGAGGAAATGAAACACAAGCATGAAGTCTACGAAGTAGAAAAACAAGAAATAGAATACAGAAAAGAAAAAATGGAACATGAAAAGCAAATGAATGAATTGCAAAAGCAAGAAATGTTACTCAAAATAGAAATTTTAAAAAATAATATAAGTAATTCAAAAAATCCTACCTCGTCTCTTTAACTTGTTATTATAGAACTATATATTTGCAATACTTTTTTTATTGGTATTTCCTTTTAATTTTGGTACCTACCTACATACTTTTAGTACACTAAATTTAACTAAAAGCTCTAAAATGTTATGTTGACTTTAAAGTCAATTCAAACTTTGTTTTGTTTCCAAAATTGGCAAAAACAAATAAGGTGCCGACTATGGTAATATTTAATAGCTTAAAAAACATTACCCTCCTTTCTTCGGCAGTCGGGTAAAAAGTTCTGAAAATTAAACCTAAAAAACGGATAATTGTTTGCCTATTATAGAATAGTATTGACATGTAATTGTTTTATTGGTAGTTTGGTATTATAGTATTATTAGATACCACTATCTCATCTATCTGAATATTTGCATTAGAACTACGCCACACTTGACTGCAACAGAACTTCGGCAGCGCCAGTATTTACAAGTGTAGCATAGGCCTTGCTCTGGGTATTTCAATGTCTATGAAAAGTCATCTACCAAGTTAGCCAGACTATGCCTACTCTGACTTGTGACCTTGTCTAGATAGCGCTGTACAGAAAGTCCTAGAATTAAAATAAACTTAAACGTCGCAACTGTCTTTTCTCTAGAAAAGACTAAGGAGATTTCCACTTCGGTCACTCGGAACTGTTTTCTACCAGTTGGTCACCTTAATGGAGCCGAATGACACCAAATCAAAGACAGTATTGCTCATTAAAATCTAGCACCAAGTACGATTAACAATCATATGTATTAGATATAATTTTAAACCTAGTTATCAAAAATGCTAACTTGATATTTTATGTATTAGTATTAGTAGTATTTCTTTTTCGATGTAATAGTAATAATTTAGTAGAATGCCCTGGTAACCCTGGTATATATCTGTCTTGATGATCCCGTTGCGTGTAGTGTACTTTTAACAAATATCTGAAAATAAATCGTTTTTACGTAGAAACCGATATTGAATACACATTTTATTGATGTAACTTAAACATTTACTGATAAAGTAATAGGTCGTTTAAAACTTCAAAAATTTGTTATTCCTTTAACAGGTACGTAATAGTGTTGTGACTTGCTGATAACAGATATACATAATGGTTCGTGGAAAATCTAGTATTGTATGGGAATATTTTGAAAAAATCGGTGATAATAAGCGGGCTACATGCGAACTTTGTAATGAAGTTTTGAACTATAGCACCACAACGGGGAATTTAAAAGCGCATTTAAAAAGAATGCACCCACCTGCTTATATCGAAGTTTGTAAAGCCCAGAAGAAGGAAGGGCTTTTACAAAATGATTCAGGTGAAGGAAATAAGACTGTGATATATGAGTTCGTGACTGCTTCTAGTCCTACATCGTCAGTTGAAGACTCTGCAACTGAAACAATTAATAAGACTCCAGCCAGAAGGCAGCCCAAGGACTCAGAGTCGAGGTCTTCACAACATGCAGTTGGTAAATATTTACTTAATGTTTTCGTAACCATATAGAACTGAGTAGGAATAAACCATTTGTAAATCATAATATTTATGATACCAACTACCTAATCTAACCCCAGTAAGATCGCGAAATAATGATTAACTTTTATGCTACATTAATAATTATATAAATTATATATGAGTATGTACGATATATTAAGAAAATATGGAATAGGTGGTGAAGCTTATGTTTGGGCGATATATTTACATGCTTTCATTTCCAATGTGGTCAATTTGAATGATGAATGTGCATAAATAATAAAATGTGTTTTTATTCACAGGCAACGCAGAAGGAAAACAGTTGATCAAGAAACTGACTGAAGAGAAAATCTGTGTTGCTGAGTTACAAAAAAAATTGATAGAAAAAGAAATGGAGGAGAGAATTCTAAAAATATACCTATTAACAGAGGAAATGAAACACAAGCATGAAGTCTACGAAGTAGAGAAACAAGAAATTGAATACAGAAAAGAAAAAATGGAACATGAAAAGCAAATGAACGAATTGCTAAAACAAGAAATGTTACTCAAAATAGAAATCTTAAAAAATAAGTTAGGTAATTCAAATAAAAAGTAATATAAGTAATTAAAAAAAATCGTATCTCGTCTCTTTAACTTGTTATTACAGAACAATATTCACAAGAAGTTTTTATTGGTATTTCATTTAAATTTATAGGGAAAATAAATGAACATTTTCGCCACTAAATCTATGGAACACTCGGTAAATCTCTATAGCACTATTTAGTTTGTCGTAGCTAAATTATCATTTTAATATCTTAACACTAGTATAGCCGAAGAATTTTTTTATATCACTTGGGTGAGTGGTTACACTTCTGCACTGCACCATTTATATAAATGGCTAAAATGAAAAATCCTACCCCGTTGACCCATCTCTTTGCGATTCTGCCGCGTGCATCGGTTTCACTGACAACTTATTCAGGTCAGTGATCGGTTTTCACGTTTTTTGACTATTTCTCCGGTTCTACTCAACCGTACTCAACCGATTGTGAGTTTCCGATTGTCGATTCTTTTGAGTCCCTCACTAACGCCATTTTTCTGTGCTCGTTTTGGTATAGTTTGATAATTTTGACATTAATTTTCTATCCTTATCTCTTTTTGCACCGAAGGAAAGACGAAGATAGGGATACTTTTAAAGTTAAAATCGTTTTCGTTAGCGTTAAGCAAACTTCACTACTTAGCAGTGTCATATCAACTAATATCAAGTGTCAAACAAACGGTTATCGTATCGTAATTGGTAATTATTTACCACACATTGTACATAATATTGTTTAAATATTAATATACAGATAATTAATTATAGTTTATTAAGTTTCATACATCAAGTATTTTGTGAATTTTATTTAACATTGGCGATATTCCAGCTGTGCTGTTACAATCAAGTACCTACATGAGCCATGTCAATATAAACAAGCAATACTCAGGTCAAGCAATTCCTAAAAGTGTGTGTTATGATATAATGTCTATTACGATATGTAATCATAACCCGCCACATCTATATACACAATTTAATTTACAATAGGTACAGTGCAAGTGTTAATCTTTGACAGCATAAAAAATGTCTTCTCGTCAAAGAAGCGCTCTATGGGACTATTTCACAAGAATAGAAAACAGCAATAAAAAGGCTATGTGCCGGCTTTGTAACGAAGCATACAGCTATTCTTCTTCAACCGGCAATTTGAATAAACACATTAAAAAAAAACATATTGAGGTATATGGTGAACTTGACGCGGCACAGGAGTCAATAAAACTACTTAATGGAACTCGTGAGATAGACAACGTGACATACGAGTATGTAGTGGAGGCTGCCAGTCCGGCATCATCATCAGTTAGTAATGAGTCGGAAAAAGTCATGTTAGTTGATACAGCCAACAAGCTTACAGAGAACTCTAGGAAAAGATCGATAGAGTCTAGGGCAACCTCTGCTTTGGAAAAACATCCAAGAATTTCAAAAGACAAAATTGGTAAGTGTAACCATGCAAACTTTTTAATCTGGTGTCTATCCCAGTTGCTATGCGATTTTGCAAGCGTATGTTTGGAAGCTAAGTCAATTTTTTTACTCAAAATTTTTTTATCTAATTTTTACGGGTGGGACTGTTATCTGACCCCTCAGAAGAGGAAAACCTGCTCCAGCGTCTCTTCCATCAAAATGTAGGTTGAAGTGGCTGGGGCCCTGAAGTCTAAATAAGTTAAGACTCATAACACAAATTAGTTGAACTATTACATGCCACGGGCGAAGCCGCGGGGCACAGCTAGTAATATATAATAAGGCCTTATGTGATTCCATCGGCATATATATGTGTATGAGCTTATCTGGTATTTATTTACTAGACTGGCAAGCATGCAATCTGGACCCCTGATCGGGTGAAGCCTCCAAAGAAACCCTTCGAAGACTTTATTATTATATTATTATTTAATCTAATAAATAATTATTAACCTAATTGTTTCCACAGCTAAACAAAACGAGAAAAGATTAATTGAGAGACTAACGGAAGAGAAAATATCTGTAGCGATCTTACAAAAACAGCTTATACAGAAAGAAGTAGAAGAGAAGAACTTGAGAGTGTCGCTGTTAGAAGAGGAAATGGAACATAAGAGGCACATATATGAACAGGAGAGGAAGGATGTAGAGCATAAGAAATTAATGAATGAATTAGAGAAGGATGCAATGGTACTTAAAATAAAATTACTGAAAGCCAATTTAGCCAAAGTAGATAAATCTGAACCTTCCGAGGAACCTGATTGAGTATTTAATTAAAAGAATAAAACATAATTTTAAATCAAAATGATCTTAGTATTTAAAAGAATAATAAAAGTTATACATATGAATAAGAACCTAAATAATTAATAAATATATTTTTTCAACAATACATCTTTTTTTTCTATTAATCCTTGGTAAGGATGGCATGGAATATCATTTGCAGGTCAAAATTGGGTGTTCCAAAGAACGGTACCACTTTTCTTTGCGAAAGACTTGGAATTTTTTACCAGCACATGTTATGTTTCCTTCTTCCTAAATGGGGGGTGGAAAAGCATTGAAGGCCACAATTATAGCATTATTGGTGTTTGTAATGGTGACCCTCATTCCTGAGACTTTAGCTTACCATCAGGCGAGATGAAGTCATATTGGTGTTAAGAAAAAACAACAAGCAATAACCATAGTTGAAGTCTGTTTAATCCAGTTTTCTAGAAGTTAAGATAATTTCGTTTTATAAAACATATTCTTCAATTCACGAAGAAGTTTCTTGTGCTCCATATCTCCTCTCAGGAGGTCTACCTTAAGTTTAATTTCACTCGATACTCCTTCGATCATGGATTTTCGCTGATTCACTATGTGTATTCTCTCTTGCATAAGTTTCTCGGCAAGTTTTAGTAGTTTGGCGTTATCTACGATTTAAAAAAACTAGTTATAACTTCAATCCGCGGACGCTTATGGCTGTGGAATGATCTACTGTTATTTCTCCAAGCGACTACAATGTAGAGTTCTTCAAGAAAACTTACGTATCAAATCTAGTCCGATCATGCTGCCCGTATCGCTATTGCCCTGTATTTTGGAAAAAATATATAAAATCCATTGAAATTGACAACATCATTAGCAGTTTTTAGTTTCCATAGATATATTATGTAAGTCTATCTACCTATTTATACAGGTACCTAAGGTATGTAGGTACAATAGTTTACCCTCTTAAATTAAAATAAGTAGGTATTTCTGCGCTTTGACCCACCTGATGGGAAGCGGTTACCGTTACATATGAACGCACACGCACTAAGAGCGTAACCGTTCCGGGGTGCGAGAATATCCTAGACGGCGGTTTCAGTTAGTTAGACTCCGACATAAACTGCCCCACTGACGGGCCGCTGGCCGCGGGGGAAGGTATCCGTGGGGATTTCCGCACGAATAAATTAAAAAGGGATGTATGGTATACATTGCAGAAAGGTAGGTCCTCCTAAATGACCTACCTTTCTGGTTTGTATTGTACACCTGAAATCAAAGAGAATATTCTTCTATCTATATTTTTTACGTCAGTGATGGTAAGTGACCACCAGTCAGTAGGTATTGTCAAATCTCAGTGTTTTAACGTAAAGGCGCAAAGGATTAAAAATCTTTAAAAAGTAGGTACCTAGTAGTTACCTACAAACAAAAATACATGCGTGGCAAAGGGAGAAGGTAAAGGTAATCGA
Organism: Lithosia quadra; assembly: GCA_963576445.1. Lineage (NCBI taxonomy): Eukaryota > Metazoa > Arthropoda > Insecta > Lepidoptera > Erebidae > Lithosia > Lithosia quadra. The sequence goes on from OY754898.1 coordinate 9,373,254, forward strand.
TGAAAATGATAAAATATCGAAAAGAAATACCTACCCTAGTCTGGGCGCGTATGAAGCGATTAGGTAAAATCTTATGTAAGTTTCCTTCATTTGACCCGAGATCGTAGCGGACGTAGCTAGGCAGAAGTAGGCTGAACGCATAATACCTACCTCTAATTATCCCTCTTAAAAATATCAACTCGTAAGTAGTTACTAACTAGACGTCTTCATTGGAAGGCAGCCCCCGAAACACTTTCTTTCTTTCTTTCTAGAATTCTTACGATAATCGATAATTAAAATAATCTTAGTAAGTCTCGATTGCTTCCGAAGCTTCACACTTCAAACCACAATAATCCACTTGCCTATTCTTCAAAAGACAGCTGGCGGTTTTTTTTGATATCGTTAGTCCCGGCTACATCCAAAGCTTGTACTAGGAGCCCTGATCCACTCTCCTTCTCTTTGTGGTAGGTAGCGACTGCCATCTACCCTTCCTATCCTCTAGTCTGCACCTCGTAGGGGTCCATAAACCTGTAGACGTAGCTAACAGCTAGTATCTAGTTTTGGACAGACTTGGGCGTCGAAGATGTTGGACTACGCACAGTGTTTGATTATATTATCAATTTTACAACCAAAGATCATGATATATCAAAAAAATCCTAACCTATTAAATTGTAGGTGCATCTAAAGAGAAAAAGCTTTCTGAACAACTTGAGGAGGGACGGACGCAAATAATGAATCTCAAAAAGGCTCTCGTCGTCGAAGATCTGAACGAACATAAATTGAAACTAGTTCTGATCAGACAAGAGATGGAACATAGAAGGGAGCTAAATGAACTGCTGAAGCAAGTGATGTCCCTGAAACAGAAGGATTATGGAGATAATATTGGAGATAGAAGAAGAAAAACCGTATAACATTTGCCTACTGGTATTTTGTATAATAAACCTGTGAAAGTACTTTTTGTCTTCTTTTTCACCACATTCTTACTTTACGACTTTACATAGTTAGATGGGTAGACACGCGTCCCCCTCTCCGGGGCAAGAGTGGACACCCACTGCTGGCTATGTACGCGACTGGGATTAACGCTGTGCTGAAAGATATTGGGATAGCCCAATGTCCAGCAGTGGCTAATGTCTTTATATATTAGTTACGTCAATATGACTGCACCTCATCTGATGGTAAGCTAAAAGTAAAGTCTCTGTCTCAGGATGCTACGACAGCTTGACGGTCTCATCCATAGAATTCTTATAATCTGTCTTATTATTAGTTCTATGGGCTCATTAAATGCCTTGTCACGCCCCGCATAAAGTCCTGTAGTTAGAAGGAAATACGTGTGCAGTAAAGAATAGAATTGATTTGATTATTTTACAGAATAGACAAATCAAAGAACTTAAATTAAAAACTAAGAAGAACTTGTCTGTGAATGAAGTAAAAATTTGTGTCAAATGTCATGTGAAGCGAAATTTTATTGTGTCGTCAGTGGACTCCGGCAGTAAATATTATACATAGGTACTAACTACGCTAAGGACCTCGCTAGTTACACACTTTATAATTAGCTATCTAGGATGTGGGCCCGTATGAAGCGGTTAGGAGATGCTATATGTAAGTAGTTCCTGAACGAATAAGGACCTTCAAATAGCTACCTGCCATTAACAGCTCAAAACCTGACTCGAATAGGGCGCAGTTAGTAAGGCGAACCAGACTTATTACAAAACCTTTGGTTGTATCCAATGTTGGGAATCCACCTTCATAATTTGATTATCTTGACTTTTACGAGAGCAACTGCTGTCTGACTCACCAACGCCAAGTGGAAAGCTCGTAGGTACCTACCAAAGCATTGTTCATGTATTAGCATGCATGGGGCTGGCCACAGTTATGACGGAGATACCCGTCTGCTAACTTGTCTGTCTGTGGCATTGTAGGTCACAAATGAATGAACCGATTTAGATGCGACATTCTTTTTTGGAACTTGATAATATGATCGAGATGTTTCTTATTTAATAGCAATCCATTTATGTCCCACTGCTGGGCACGGGTCTCCTCTCCTCTAACGAGAGAGCTGAGAGGGTATAGACCTTAATTCACACACGATGGCCTTAATGCGGGTTGGTGGATCGGACATGTCCTTAGAATTTCTTCTAGGACAGTGGGTTTCCTCACGATGTTTTCCTTCACCGTCGAAAATTTTTATAATTTTTAAGTTAATACTATTTAACATTATGATATGTATATTATTTTTAAAGATAAACCAAAAGAAAGAATTCTCGCGGAAAAGCTTGCAGAAGGGAAAATTCACATTGTGACACTGCAAAAAACGTTAATTGATGAGGAATTGCACGAAAAGAAATTAAGAGTGGCGCTCTTGCGAGAAGAGATGGACCACAAGAGGGAGCTGTACGAGCTGCAGAAGCAAGAGATGCTGCTCAAAATAGAGGAATACAAGGCTAATCTAGAAACTATGAAAAGATCTCAACTTGATGAGAGCGATACTACTGTGGAAAAATAAATTATTTTAATTTTTTGTTTACTTTTTATTTTACTAGTTTTTATTATTAAACGGTTTTATTTAACTTGACCTGGGTACCGCGGTAGCCTAGTGGTTTGGGTAATGGACTGTTGAGACGAGGTCTCGGGTTCGATCCCAGGTTCACTATGGCACACACCAATGACTTTTCGATGCTTTTCGAAGTTATGTGTGTATTTATCGCAGGTTTATTAGTGCCTCGGAGAGCACGTTAAGCCGTCGGTCCCGGTTGCCATACAAACATCTATGGCAGTCGTTACGGGTAGTTGGAGCCCTCAAAAGTCCAACCAGTCTAACTTGGAACTTCGATGTCGCCATTGGTTGTGGAGGTCAGATGGCAGTCGCTCCACGTAAAATATCGAAGTTCAGCCGCATCACAGTTAGACTGGAAAGCCGACCCCAACTGAGTTGGGAAAAGGTTCAGAGAATGATGATTTAACTTGACCTGGGTCAAAACTAGTACTTAATTGAAATTTGACTCCCTTTTAGTTGTCTGATTGGTCTGATATTTGGCAGAAGTCTTTTAGTTCTTATAAAAATACAATTTAAAACCGTTTAACTTGAAAAAGATTTTTTTCACAATTTATTTAGGTAGTGAAAAAGCTCTTATTTAGTTTATTTAGATAAAGTTTATGCTTGATAAGTACCTACACTTTTTGAAAACCTCCGGTTTCGTTCCCGTTTGATACACTATTGCATAGTACCTAGTACAGTCTAACATGACTTACATGACACAATCCAATTTACAATTATAAAGATTTATTCTCCAGATGAACTTGCCTCATAGATACACTTAAAAAAAATGTTCGCTTACCGAAACTAGGTTCCAATTTCAATTATTACATTAGTACTATAATATTGTATCATTTGATGATGACAATATAAAAGTGGTTCCTAATTACAAGAAATGGAAGTGATGATTACTTTAGTTACCAAAAAATGTATCTAACGGCAACGAAGCAGATATTTTTATGTGTATCTACAAGAAAAGTGTATCTACGGAGCATGAACCCTATTACGACGTTATCTTAGATATTATAATGCAAACCGAAAGGGAATAAAACAGGTGATTAAAATAAACAAATTTTAATTTATTGATATAATAACTAAAAAAAATATTTTACACAATACATTATAATTAGTATTATACGACTAAGAATAATTATTTTTCATTAAACATATTAAAAACGCGGACTAGCAAATAAAAGTTAACTAAGGTATACAAATCCTTATAGTGTAAAGGAATACACGACAACGGGACACAAGAGCTCATCAAACCAATAGGGTATTGCGTCATTTTGGGCTTCATATCATTACGATTAGGCTTTCTTAACCCCTGATAACCATACGAACTGCTGTATCCCATCCATTTAAGTATATTTATAGTTCATAGGTTAAAATATGGCAGTCCATTCCAATAATACGATGTAAAAGTGAGAAAAATTGGTCTGAATAGACAAAAAACCGAATATGAGCCATCAAAACTATCCATTAAATATAATACATATATTATATAATGCTATTTTTTATAGTTATCGTACATTGATTCTGAAAAGAAGCCATTACAGTAGAAAACAATTTTTATTATTATTTAAAAAAGAGTCTTATCCTAGGCGTAAAACTAGCAGACCAGAGCTAATCAGATTACATCCTATTTACTTGTCCAACGTTGGCTGTACGTACTTGATACCTGTGCCTTGTGCTGAGCCCGCCAATACACGCGCGCCCATTTTGTGCATCCGTTGGACAAATACTTCTCATAATGCAAAATTACCTTACGTATAGACAAATTGATGCATGTGTGAACATAGATACTTGAATATTTTTTAAAACGTGTTTAAACAACGTAATAATGCACACACGAAATGGTTATATTGATTTAAAATAGCACAACAGAGTTTATATGCCATTTTTAATTTTTTAAATTAACAACATTCATCTTTTTGTCTTTAGAGCTTTTAATTACACTTCATTTAGATAGCATTATAGTTTTCGCCGCCTTCGTGCAATATAAATATTATGATAATTGAGCACGACAAACTATAAAATGAAAGTATTGATTATATCGTGTTTTCATTGCTAAATATGCGAAAGCATATCCATACAATTAGCTCTCAAAGTCGCCAAGTCTGACTTTGCCTGCCTAATACAAACATCTATATTATAACCTATCTAAGACAAAAAGGCTTAATTTAACAAAAAAAATCAATAGCGCGACAACCATCCATCAATTGTATAATTAAAAAAAGCCGACAAACAATTATAAAATATTTTGTGCTTAAAATCCCAACAAATACTGCAACGAATATAAACTAGTGTTACCACGAAAGAAAATATTGGCATCTTTTTTGCAGCTAGCAACACAGAATGTTCGAGTTACAAATGCCTATTTTTATTCATGTATATTAACCTTACGTACCTATAGCTAACTTAGTCTAGTAAAATGAACTGATAGGACGACGATTTGATCTTGACTCGCCCAAACTTTATAATGTGTTTTATTCCTAAGGGATTATAGATCATTATGGTCTGTGTTATACAAATTTTGCACAAAACATTTAACATGGTAACCCTTACGTGACATTTAAAAACGCTATCATTTATGCTTATTTTTAAATTAACCATCTATAATTCAAATTTTTCAAGTTTTCTTTTAAACGTTTCAAAATGTACCTATTGGAAACGGACTAAGTACTATTTATGAGAAATCTAGACATATTTAGGTTACATGATATGTAATAACGTTATGGCTAACAACTAATCCCACATTCCATAACGTATTTTCATATAACGTAAGCTGAACATGTTATTTATTTACTCAATTACAAGGGAAAATGTATAGCTATCCATCTTATCACCCAAAGGGATGGTATGGAACTAGCTCAGACAATCTCCGATGTAAATGAGGCCATATATTATAGTGAAAGCCGTATAAACATATAAAATAGTGCGTAATGAAACTGATATTTGTTTCTTGTTTGCGCGAGAACTAACATTAACGATGACGACAAAAATCGATATTTCGAAAGCCCTCCCGAAATTCCGCACACGTTTTGGAAGAAATGTCCACTTCATAATCTTATGTGTCTCATATAATCCAGTCATCTTATTTCAGCTTTAAATTTCACTGATGGCTGTTTTCCGAATTGAGAATTTGGATTTGATTATCGTCAATGCTTACTTACGCACAGTGCGCAGTACGAAAATGTGTCGATATTGACGTAACTCAACTTCTATCTATAAGTCTAGCTTTTCCTTTATACGATTTTCTATAATATAACTCGATTGATGATCCAGAAGACCATACAACAATAGAAAGTGAGTTTAGATATTCGGCATCGGACGTCACAGGAGAGAAACTAATTCGTTCTAATCCTCACGTATCTGCAATTCTCGCAAGAACAAGTAATTAATGACACTTATAATATTATATTTCGCATCCACATTTACATTTTGAGAATGTAATTTAATAATGACTTAAAAAACCGCATCTTTAATAACATAAGAATAGTTTTTGGCCGATATTAACCTAATAATAATCACCTAGATCACTGCTACAGTTCAATTTGCTCGTCAGTTAAGCTTTGAAATAGATAAGTAGTTATAATATAATGTGTATAAACCATGTTTTGTCCGTTTTTTAGATGTTACGAATTTGACAAACCTATCAGAGCTAGTATGCAGTCAATGCTCTTTGAAAACTGTATTAAATAAACACTAGATATTTGATATACGAGTTCACAAAATCAGTGTGGTGTAATAATCTAGAAATAATAATAAGATTGTTTATAAATCGGCCAAAAACCGCCACCACTATACGCCAAAAAATAGGAATGGAGAAAAAATGCAATTACTAAATCCGATATATAATGTAGTGTACACACACGCACGAGAATATGACGTCATTGTTGGTAAGGTAGTGTATAGTGTCCTTTGGAGTGTTACAACCGTTTATTAACGAAAAAAGGTGTTCCAACTATCTACGTTATACGTACAAAGTTATTTTATGTTAGAATGAATCATTATTCAAGCTGTTTCTATTTCGATACGATAAAGTCTCAAAAATACTGTTTGAAACATGTGACTGATATCTATAGGTGTGTGGCACTTCAGATAGGTACCAGCCACTTGAGATCATCGTTTACCCATCAATATCTACGCTTCAACCTTATAAATACCCCATAACTTTAATAAAGCTGACCGTTGAAAAACAGTTCAGTCTACCAATCAAGATGTTGTGGACATATTTGTAACATTCCAAAAGAAATCTTTCGTAATATGAGCAAGGGATAATGATACAAATTCAATTAGTATATAGATAAATTATATTGCATGTCAAGTATAAACCATTGTACGCTTAAAGCCTAAATAGTAAAATTTAAATCTCAGTTACAATTGGTGAATGTCAAATTAAGGCGTCTGCACACGTACAGTGCGGTGTGGCTAGCTCGTATAACGCTGTGCGCGGTCGTGTAGCGTAATATACGTGTGGAAACGCCTTTATGGAGGTACAACATAAATCATTTTCGTCAAAGTAGATCAGTAATCTCTTATAACAAACGGGTGTTGGACTTATCTAAACATAGGTATATTAAATATATAATTCAATTAAGATAGGATTATAGTGCATCTAGCAATAGTTTATAGTTCTAGATATACGCTGACAGCCGGTCTATAGTTATTCTCAGTCAACGGATTGAAAGATATCGATTAATCTCGTTGTACTGTTTACAAAAAACTTCGGACATATTAAACGGTTTTACGCAAGTAGTATTTGTAACATTGCAGCTATGGTGAAAATATAATAGTACTTTCAACATGGTTTTAACAATGGTGAATATGGCACCTTAAGCTGTATCCATCAGAGCCAAAGCCTTAAAAAAACAGTTTCAACAGACTTTGGTGACGATTCTACTATCGAAACTTGATCATATTTGGCAATCGATTAAATTTAGACTTTAAATAGATAGCATTAGATGTCAATTTTGAATCGCTCATACTTTATACCTTACACAGTTTTGATTATTTCACAATTTTTTAGTCTAGAGTTTTGCAACATTAGCAACCTATGGCTGTTCAATATGGCTATATTATCATGACAAGTAGTCATTTTGTCGTTTTGGACGAGAGTCTTTCAACTATAAGACGTTTCTTAGTAAGATAATACATAACACTTTTATAAACTATCGCTAGACATACTATACAAGAGAAACCGAAATAATTATTCTCATTCAATAAATTACGAATAGATACATTTTATAATTAATATTTGGTTCTTTAATTACAAGTTTTTAGCGAAGTACGACAGTAGTGCGACGTCGACACCTGAAATAATAGAAACATTTGTGTCATGAGATTGCTAACATCTTTCTTTAGACCGGTCACTCACACACCTGCCACAAGGACAATCTAGGGTGTAAGAATGAGGATGACTGTTAATTGCCACCTTAAATTGTGATATACAATATCATAACCGGCACGGCAGTCACACTGCAACGGTACGATATCGTGCCGTTAGATATTTCATTGTCATGCAAATCAACGGTTTGGTGAATTTACACGACCAATGCACTTTACTAAAATGTACAATCTAGATCTAGAAAATTGTCGCTGCTTGTCTACACACAGCACAATTAAGGTGGCAAATAAGGGTCATCCCCACTCTTACACCCTAGATTGCTCCTGCGGCAGGTGTCAGTAGCAGGCTTTATACCTAATTAAAGCTAGCTAACTGAAGTTTGGCATAAAATGTTAACATATGACAAAAAGGTTGCAATGGACGCAAAACTACTGAAGGATTTTAGATGCGTTTTTTTACTAGAATGATCTTGAAAATCTGGCATATTTTTAGTGTTTGGGCGGGTTCTTACAATATTGTAACCCATTCGTCTCTCGAAGAATACGTTAAACCGTCAATCCCGGTCGCCACGCCTACATTTTACCTAGTTGGCAGTCGTCACGTATAGTTGGAGCCCTAAAAAGTCCGATAATTGGTCTAACTACAGAACTTCGATATCACCCATCGGTTGTGGAGGTCTGGTGGCAATCGCTTAACGGAAAATATTGATATACAACCACTTTGTAGTTAGACTGTTAGACTGAATAGCCCTTTTATTTCGTGCGGAGATCCCCACGGAGCACCCTCCGCTGGGGAAGTTAAGTCGGAGTTGAACCGACTAAAACCGCACAGTGTCTCGTCACATCGGCCTGCGTAGTCGGGGTATCTAGTAGACTGAATAGCTCTTAGGAAAAGGCTAGATGGATGATGACTAAAAGTAATGTTATAATATTAATTTAATACAAGGATTACTCACCAATAAACAGAAAATGATACCAGCAGCCTTCGACCCCCAGAGAAAAGTCATCAGCGTCTAACGTTAAACCATTAATTAATACATTATACAATATATAATTATATAACTGTTATATGAACTATGGATCGATGCAGGCGCTCACACACACACGCGCGCACGCAATAAACATACACATACATACATACAAATGTAAACTACATACCTCCCTAAACGTTGTTTAAATGCTTTCATTAAATATTTGTTAGAAATTAAAATTATAAATAAATAAAGCAAGTTTTTGTGCGGGAATTACCCTGACGGCTTTTTGTCGTATGGCAATATAATGTTATGTTAGAGTTATCACACATTAATCCAATACGACTGGTCTTAGTCAAACTGTTTATGTCATACTATGAATGTTTTTTTAACAAACTATTATTGAAAAGGAAACCTCTATACCCCTAAGATGGCAAACTAATTTGATTATTCATGTAATAAGTTGTGTTAACGGACTAGAAGTTATATATTGCAATATCCGGATTTTTTATTTATTCCATCTTCTAAAGGACAGTCAATAAATATTGCGATCCAATATCGTTATTCAATAATATAGACACGAAACGCGTTAAACATCAATATTATCAAATATTGATAGGATTGTGATATATATTGACTGTGTATTTGTTATTTCCAATAATATTTTGTTATTGACATTCTAAGTAAATAAGTATCCATGAAATCTGTGCATAAATAGGATTTCTGATATTTTTTTATATAGATTATAGTTTGAAAAGATCGCTACAGCCGCCGATAATATTCCTAACCGACAAATTTGTGTCCAATTTCATATCAAACTACGTTTCCACGATCACAGGAAGTGCGGACCGTTATAACCACTAATTCATTCACACACCGCGTTTTAATACAAAACTAGATACGAATCAGACGTCACATTGATAGCTATTGTGCATCAGTGAGGGGGTTTGTGGATAAAGGGAGGGTTGTGTGGTTTATAGGGGGGTGGAGGGGGGGAGGCTTAGTTCCAAATGCGCAGGAAGGAGTCCCAGGATCCTGTGGCGACCGCCATGCCGTTCTCGGTGACGCCGAGACAGGACACGCGGTTATCGTGGCCGGCCAGTATGCCTGTGGAAGAAATACATTGTTAGTAATCTAATATCGGTCTTTACATGATAGTCAAGAAAAAAATTCAGTCTCAAAGTCAGAAGTTTGATATAGACCTGTCTTCATACAATAAATAATCGAGACGAAGTACTTCACAGCCAATCATTACAATCATCTAAGCGTGTTGTTCTCTGGAGCCTAGGGTCTACTTACTCCTTCTCTTCCTCTCTTTTATAGGAGCTCACCATTTGACCTCCCAAGCATTCAGGTGTCCGACTTAAGACTATTTTACTGAGAGTGTGTGTATGATAGAATGAATGAATGTGTGTGTATGATGGTGTGTGTGTGTGTGTGTATGATGGTGTGTGTGTGTGTGTGTATGATGGTGTGTGTGTGTGTGTGTATGATGGTGTGTGTATGAGGGTGTGTGTGTATATGGGAGTGTGTATACAAGGGTGTGTTTGAGTGGGTGTGTGAATATGAGGGTGTGTGTATACAAGGGTGTGTTTAAGTGGGTGTGTGTGTATATGAGGGTGTGTGTATACAAGGGTGTGTTTAAGTGGGTGTGTGTGTGTGTATACAAGGGTGTGTTTAAGTGGGTGTGTGTGTATATGAGGGTGTGTGTATACAAGGGTGTGTTTAAGTGGGTGTGTGTGTATATGAGGGTGTGTGTATACAAGGGTGTGTTTAAGTGGGTGTGTGTGTATATGAGGGTGTGTGTATACAAGGGTGTGTTTAAGTGGGTGTGTGTATATGAGGGAGTGTGTATATACAAGGGTGTGTTTAAGTGGGTGTGTGTATATGAGGGTGTGTTTAAGTGGGTGTGTGTGTATATGCGGGTGTGTATATGAGGGGGTGTGTGGGGGTGGAGAGGGGTACGTACCGGCGCGTTCGCTCTTCATGGAGTCCCAGACGTTGCAGTTGAAGTCGTCGTATCCGGCGAGCAGCAGGCGGCCGCTCTTGCTGAAGGCGACGGACGTGATGCCGCAGATGATGTTGTCGTGCGAGTACATGGCCAGCTCCTGGTCCGCGCGGATGTCGAACATGCGGCACGTCGCGTCGTCCGACCCCGTGGCGAACGCGAACCCGGACGGGAAGAACTGCAACGCACACACACGCACTTACTACTTGTATAGTACGCGGCATCTAACTTGGAGTAGTGGGGGTAAGTTCGCGCATCGTGCACTTTGAGCCAATCAAATGATTCAAAGTACGAACGAACGGAACGTTGATTTGGTACAAGACGTCTCTCGGAGACATATGATTGGTCCGTCAAGTGACGGACCAATCATATGTCCACGACGGCGCAACCGCGTCTCCCGCGACCCGCTCATACTTCAAAGGGGACCTAAAAATCTACCTTTTCGTCACGCGTGACAGGCGGCCGTCCTGTCACCCAACCGTCGGCGCGCGGACAATCAGCTCGCTCCCCACTGTGCCCTCTGCTAGTCAGAGGGACACGTGGAGAGCCACGGAGCAGCCCTCTAGAGGGCCAGTCCCACGGCCGGATTGGCCGCAGGCAACAGCGTCTCCCATGGTGGTGGCTGCTAAAGAAGTTTATCGGATACGAACGTACGCTCAGTATCGTCACGTGGGGTCGACGGGTGGGCCGTGAGCTGCCCCTCGCTGTAGTGAGTACTGACCGTGACCGCGTTGATGTCGCTCTCGTGTCCCGGGAAGGTCTGCTTGCACTGGCAGTCCCGGATGTCCCACAGCTTGGCGGACGCGTCGCACGCGCCCGACACGAAGGTGCGCTGGTCGGGCGCCAGGGACAGCGACATCACGTCGCCCGTGTGGCCCGTGAACTGGCCGCACTGCTGCCCCGTCTCGATGTCCCACAGGGCGCTGCACCGGGGGAACAAGCATTACTTCCTGTTTGCGGGGGAAAACGGATCAAATGCTCCTTGAGCATTTTAAGCTCATAGATTCGTATTTGGCCATCCACACCCTGCACCCCGTTGGAAAATTCACCTTGTACACATACAAAATACACATTCTTATTCACGCTATGCCTTAGTTTTGTATTTGACCATCCACACCCCGTTAAAAAATTCACCCTGTATGTACACATACAACATACACTAGAGGTGAGTAGTTCCGGACCGTTATAGCTCCAGGAACTATGTCCTTTCCCGGAGCTATATAGTTCCGATCCGACCGCTCCGCCTAAACAGTTCCACCATGTTCATGTCCGGAACGAGTAAGCGAACTCGGAGCATGGAATGAATGGAGCGCGCGCGCGGCGCGCGGGGCGCGGAGTATACTCCGATGTGCATGTGCAGGTTCGGCCGGAGCGGTTCGGGTTTGCGAACAGCAGCCGAACCGGACCGAGTCGCATTTCGTGTTACGTAATTTTATCTACTTGCGCAGTGACTGCGGCGACGTTCGTATTTTAGCGTTTAGGTGCATTTATTTATTAGTTGCGAATGCGTGCGTGTTCCGAATACTTTATTTACACCATACTTTCCAATTATTTTTAACAAATTACACTGTCTTTGATAAGTAATAATAGTTTATTGAGTTCTATAGTGAGTAAGTGAATAGATTTAAATAGGTAGTAATTTACTTTGCACATAGGTACCTAGGTAGTGCAGTTTTTATTTATGACAATTATTTCGAAAATAATAAGGCTTTGAGAACATTCTAATTATTTACTTCATCTGAAAATGCCATCTCATAGAAAAATCAGCATACTTTGGGATCATTTTATTGAACAAAAGGACTCAAAAAAAGGAAAATGCAAATATTGTTCTGAACTGATCTCATTTTAAATATAAACTATAGTTATAGGTACTTAAACACATGCTTGTCTGCTACCTCAGTAGTAGGTACCTATATAAAAAAATTGAACCTTTTCATACTTATATATCTGCACATGTTATTATCAGCGTGGATTGCATGAACTAGGTAGGTATGTCCGGGAAACGTGTCCGCGGACATGGTTCCTGAACATGGTGCCGACTGTATAAGGAACCGTTCCATGTTCAATCCGCTCCCGGACATGTTTCGCACATGCCTAACATACACACATTTCTTTTCTCTGGAAATTAAATCAAGACAGCTCCTCATTTTCTTATCTTGGACTTGATGAGTTACAATCACTCCGTTAACTTTTCTCGTGATACTGGAATACAGGACCACAGAAACCTTATCATCATCATCATTCTCTGAACCTTTTGCCCAACTTAGTTGGGGTAGGCTTTCCAGTCTAACTGTGATGCAGCTGAACTTCGACATATTCCGTGGACCGACTGCCATCTGACCTCCACAACCAATGGTCATTATAACCAATGGCGATATCGAAGTTCCAAGTTAGACTGGTTGGACTTTTGTGGGCTCCAACAACCCGTAACGACTGCCATAGATGTTTGTAAAAGGAGCCTGTGTTATTCCAGACCATATTCTGTCAAAACTGCTTATTTCATTCATAACCATTCAATCGTATTCCGTTATATAGTAACGAACATTCATAATATATACATTCATGCCCACAACATTTTTAACTTATAATATTAGCAGGTTAGTATGTAGTCTACCACAAATCTTATCTAGTGACAAATAATAAAAATTGAATTCGATATGACTGTTTCCTTACCATGACATATCGCCAGAGCTGGTGAGGATCTGGTTATCATCTAAGAAACGGCAGCACGACAGGTAGCCCGAGTGGCCGGGCAGCTCGCGCGACACGCGGACGTTGCCCTCGCGAGTCTTCAGGCTGAAACATTACAATGTTACATGTACTATAAGTAGACGAAACTATCATGACCAAATCTCACTTACCATCAGGTGAGATAGTGTTCAAACGCGAGCCTATCGGCTATAAAAAAGGTACTTTCAAAAAATGTTCTGGCACGGGCAAGGAGCTGGTATGCAAGTATGCAAGCTACTTGCATGTGTATACCTATCCTAAGGTTTATAACCTTTAAATGTATATTAGAGTGACAATTTATGCACGCGTACGGCTCGAAGGGTCGTAGAGGGTACATAAGACTACTCATGATTTCCCCTGAGTGTCGTGAGAAAGCAAGGGTTTTTCATTCGTCATATATACACTTGTATGTATGAAAATAGGTTAGAGAAGTTTAGAAGCTTTCAAGACCTTTGATTATGTAACTAAATGTGATTTAAGGGTCCGGTTGAGTTTTAGACCGTCTGAACTTTATTTTGAAGGACATAAAAAATTTCGAGGCTTTTTTTATACAACTTAGGTGGCAGACAAGCACACGGTCCACCTGACAGGAAGTGGTCACCGTGGCCTATGGACGTGTGCAATACCAGAGGTGTCACGCTCGCGCTGCCGACCCGGGAGGGGGGTTGGAGGGAAGGATTGGGGAGATTGGAGGGGTTGTGAGCTCTGACTACCCTACTTACTGGCGGGAATACAACACGATGTTTATTATGGGGTGGTGTTCTGTAGGGCGGAGGTACTACCCCAGTCGGACTGCTCAGTTCGGACGGGAGATACCGTCATGTCCTACCTCCTATGCGTGTTATCAGTGAGGTTAGCTTCAGCCCCGAATATCATGACCCTAAACACCCTCTAGAAAAGATGATTTATTTTATTATAGTTCTTACAACATTAAATCAACACTGACCTGTAGATAGAGCATATATTATCGAGTCCACCGCAGGCAACATAAGATCCGGAAGGTGCGTACGCGCAGGTCATCACCCAAGACGAGCGCAGCGGTATCGCGTGCACCTTATTCGTCGTGTGGCTGTCCCACACTATAAGTTTGCCATCCTGGCTGGCCGACACCAGATTCCTGTGAAAAAAAAAACTTTTTTAGGAAGTTATTTAATGTGGGTGACTAACCTTAAGGTACGAAGAAAGCTTACCATCAGGCAGGTTATATCTAAGTTAACAAGATATTTATAAAAAACTATATTCTTATAGATAAACCTGACATATCTTTCTGTCTGTCTGTTTGTCTATCCATGTCGAAACACCCCCTGCCGAAATGATTCCGACAAGGTGCCTACTCTTATACCTTGGCCCAGAGGAGTCACCAGGTATCAGATCACATTCCTTCAAGGAGACCAGTCCCAGTAATACATACATAATTATGAACAAACGTCTCAAATATATAAATACTAATGTAATTCTTACCTAATACGATTTATAAACAAAGCTAATTCAAAATTAATTACTAATATTAGCACGAAATACTCTAAT
Organism: Lithosia quadra; assembly: GCA_963576445.1. Classification (NCBI taxonomy): domain Eukaryota; kingdom Metazoa; phylum Arthropoda; class Insecta; order Lepidoptera; family Erebidae; genus Lithosia; species Lithosia quadra. Next base: position 9,388,348 of record OY754898.1, read on the forward strand.
TGCCTCAATTTAATTAAAATAATCTCTATGGCAAGCGACGCCAAATCTGTCCGTAATAACTTCAACCACATCAGTTTATAGGTAAATAAAATGCAACTAATAAACGCACAACGCACACACATTGCATACTTACAATATTCTAAATCAATCTAAAATGAGACTTATAAATACCGCATAGAGTTTAAAATTAATATTTTATACGTTGTTATAGCCAGCAGGAAAACCAGACAACTAATTACTAATGTGATTTTAATATAATATTGTTATTGTCATTTGATTTTTCCGCTGCACAAAATTGGTTGGTTAATTTATTTGTTTACACGTATTGTTGCGTAGAGGAGTATTTTAGAGTCGACAGCGCGGGTGCGGGCTGGGACCTCCACATGTTGCACCTGGCAACGGAGGCGAGCTCAGCGCCTCTCACTCACGGGAGACGCTGCTGCCTGCGGCAAATCCAACCGTGGTGGGAGTGACCCTCTAGAGGGCTGCTCTCCACGTGTCCCTCTGACTAGCAGAGGGCAGAGTGGGGAGCAGGCGGGTAGGCGGGCTGATTCTCCGCGCGCGGACGGTTGTGTGACAGGACTGCCTGTCACCCTACACCCCACCCGTCAGCGGTGTAAAAAAACCTTTTGTTTTCCTGTTACGTGCAAGTTGATAGCGATTATGGCAACCCCTTTATCATCAAACATGCCATGTATGTACTAGTAATATGAAAAATGGTTCCAAACTTATGTGTCCGAGAATATATTGGATACTTGAAATATTGCAATAACAGTCATATTTAGCCATCTGCGCCATTGAGTGTTCGCGGCCAACAATAATAAAATCTAAATTTATGAACATATTATTATTTGCTTTATGTAGAAATTTTTATCTATGATCTAATAACCCGATTGCAGCGCTATGTACCGGGTGTTCTGTGGGAACTTCAATTCGGGACCATATACAGATAATGTTTCTTATTTGCATTAGGTAGAAAAAAGTTGATTCAAAAATAGAACCGATTTACCTACCCCCGTTTTATGCCAGTAAGTATAATAAACCCTTTGCCAGAATGTAAAAAATACTTTTATGAAATCTGCATCAAAATTGTTCTAAAGAAACGCGAGATAATCGCGGATCGCAAACATAATACGTAAATACAACCGTGAACCTCCTTTAGAAGTCGGTTACAATAGTTTTCTTTATGAATTGTTTTTAAAACCGTTGTTAAATTAATTACCTACACAAAATATAATAAAAATGGTGATAAATAAAAAGTGACCACAAAAAAAAAAAAAAATCTTTTTATACACGCTTATTTATTTACAAAGGGTAGACAGAGTTGTATTAATGCCCACATTTCACCAGATTCGTTTTGGAACTACCAAGTAAGTCTATTGGCGTCAAACAGTTTTCCAGACACCGGGAATCGAACCCGGAACGTCACACAGTCTGGCTAACTACCATTTTGTTTCGAGAAGACATTATTATCACGTCTGTTATCACAAACGCGGGCGAAATCGATTTAATCGTCAAGAGGTGCATGCGCGTTGCCAACTAGTCCCCTCCCCAGGGAGTAACTATGTGCTGGCAAAAAAAACATATCATGAACGTATAAAACTACGGAAAGAACGCGTTGAATACGAGATTGTGTCGCAAAAAAGGCGGCGGCTATCTATGTGTGAGTGAATTCTGGATTGCAACGTGTTACCCCCCAAATGATAGAAATTCCTGGATATTTTTTCGTTACTGTATACTGGAACTTTACGTCATTATTGGTCCATGTAAAAAAAGGTTTGTACCTACCTAAATATTTATATCAACTTCTGTCATACAAAATTTCGATACTAACTTTCTGTTTCTCAGGGGAATATACTCCGATCAACTGAGCTACCTGGATACGTCCTGGATTGTCGAAATTCTCATAGGTACTTACGTTTTAGAGCCACGTTGGAGCTCAATTGATCAAATGTCCACGACATTTAATAGAACATTTATTATTACATATTATTAACTTTATTTCTACCCGATTCGACCAGTGATGGTTGTGTGTGGTACTCGAACCGATCTAAACCGCAGGCCGTCTCGGTTCTATAATGCCGGGTTATAACAACATTACCAAAACTCACGCTTATCACACACAATAATGTAAAAAGGTACATAAAATGTTCTCTTCACGTTTCACTGATTATATTCATCTATGTATTTTATACGTCTCTCTCAGTGCCATGACGCAGGAGCCCTCAGCGAATGACAAGGAGTTTCCTCAATAAATAGGTCAGTTTACTGCACGCATCGCTCGTAAAATCGGCTGACAGCTAGTTTAGCGGCGGAACGTGGGCTTGCCGCGTCATACAGTATTGGGACAGGTGACTCATGTTCATACATACGATTACAGTCGGTCTGGGGTCATCGTTTTTTAAAATATGTTGGTATGTTCTATCGCTCAATGGCTTTTAATTTGGCATATCGGTAGCTTTTTCCCCCCAAATTTGATCGTTTTTTGGCACCATATGGCACCAATTTGGTAAGTATATCGGGAAATCGGCAGCTATTTTCCCCAAATTGAAGTATCCGTTTGTCAAAAAAGAAATCTCTTTATGTAGGTACCTATTTTGTCTGTTGTGTGTAATGTGGCTGGGTCAATTTTGAGGGGATTTGTACTGTAGACACCTGATTTTAAAGCGCAAATTAGGCTACCTTCATTTTAGAAATTATAGGGTTCCGCACAAAAAAATTTTCAACTCAGATCTGAGTTCACGCTGAAGAAAGTGCGTTACGGTCGTACTTCAGCGAACAAATAGTTATTTTTATTTTGGCTTTATAAAAAAATACAGTATGTAATCTAAAAACCTTATATTTAAGATAAGATGTCTTTTATATTATAATCACTCGGAAAACTCCGTATTATTTGACAAGCTCAATAAGCTTATCTCAAACGAAACAGCCGTTATCAACAAACGTCAGATAAGTTGGGCAATACTGCAATGATTAAGATTTCGGATTTGCGATAAGAATACGTTAGTTTCATGTTACTTGTCATATAAATATACACAATTGATATGTTCTGTTGAGACGATGGTTCATAGTACCAGGATGTCTACAAGTTAACTGGTTGGGCAAAAGTACCGTTAAAATGGATAAACAGAGATCAAGAGGTGAAAACGAATAAAGTAGTCAGGTAAATTTTGCGGTAAGTTTCTTGTTAAGTGACACTATTAGGTACCTTATATGCGATGGTAGCTAAATGGATAAGGACGCGGCCTCTACTCAGAGTTCGAATCCGGCCGGACAGCACCAATGTGAATTTCACTTTGTGGAATTTATATGTGCTAATCACATGATTTACCATCTGCTGACGGTGAAGGAAAACATCGTGAGGAAACCCACATGTCCTAGAAGAAATTCTGAAGTGTGTGGATTAAGGCCTATACCCTCTCAGCTCTCTCGTTAGAGGAGAGGAGACCCGTGCCCAGCAGTGGGATATCAATGAGTTGCTATTATTAGGTACCTTTATCAAACTGATAATCGAGGGTCTATTAGTATTATTTATATATGCAATGGTGATACAGGTAACACTTATTAATTTTCCTCTTTAACTTATCATCAAAGGAGTTGAAGTCATATTGACGCGTCCTATAAAAAAATGTCAGCTCACGTGTTTCCTTCCTCATACAGTCCCGGGTCCTTTAAGCGGGGCGTGAAAAAGCATTTGATGAGTCCATCAAGGGCCGTCAAGTTGAGGGCACTGTCGGTGTATGTAATGGGCGAGGCATGGGAGACACACCCCCTTTCTGAGGCTTTACCTTTAGCTTACCATCAGGCGAGGTAGTCATATTGACGCGTCCTACATAAAAAAAATAGGTAAACATTGTATTTCCTTTCAGTTACGACGTTTTAGGAACATTTGGATCTCATGAGCGCCTCGTGAAAATCAAGCTAGCGGCATACAAGGACAACAAAATAATATACCATCAACGCGAGAGAAGAAGAAAAAGTCGTTATTACCTGGAGTCGCTGCCCCAATGCATCGCATAGATCTTAGCCAAGTGACCGCGCAGCGTACGTCGCGTGCGCATCTGTATGCGGCCGATCGGCTCGAGGTTCGCCGTTGCCTGAGACAGCGACGTGTCACATGCCGCCTTCCTTGCATCCTGGAAATTACACAGTGATTAGAACATTGGGAGACACTGGCAGAAGCAGCAATTATGAAGGTTGAGGGTTCAAACACCTATCTAGCATACCACCGTTGTGACCGCAGTAGCCGGCACCTCATTAGGCCACCTAAGCCCAGGCCTATGGTGGAAAGATAGTGGTACCTACTATTCAATATTTTTATATGATAATGTTAAAATTGGATAGGCGTGTGAGCTCCAATCCCAGTTGCATCCAAAGTTTGCACTTTGGAACCAGGGGTCTCCTTTTGATATCCAGTATATCTTGGTAAATCCTGCGTCAGAGTTTCGTCCGTCAATCAGTAGATTTCGTCGAATTGTCTATTTGCATTTTGCATAGGCAATTCGACTATCACATAATCAGAATGGCTGCGGGACCACGAGTATAATAGTAAAGAATGAATCTAATATAGATCTCGTTTATATTAGTGAAAGCAAAGTATTAAGACGTAAATGGTAATTGACAGAATTCAAAGTCTGACTAATTCCCAAGGCTTATTAGTCAGTTTGTGATAACAAATGGAATCAGGGTTTTAGTAGCGGGAATCCATTGTAAAATACTCGTTGTGGGCATATTATCCTCGATTTGTCAAGACCTATTATGTAAACAAGGATGACGCGCAACAAATTGCTATAAAGAGATAGTAAACAGAAATTAACTTATTTTGTGGTCGGATGTTCTATCTCCGAGTCTTTTTCTAACTCAGTTGGGATCGGCAGTCTAACTACGAAACGGCCGAACTGCGATATTTTACGTGCAGCGACTGCCATCTGACCCATTGGCGATATCGAAGTTCTGTAGTTAGATCTCTGATAGTTCGGGTATAGATAGATTGATATTCACCGCGCGTTCCAAGATATTCTATTTTCCTGGGATTTGCCGATTGCCCTTACTCGTTGCTCTTGTCCTGCTGCAGTTGTTGACTCTGGTGTACAGGACTATAGTATAAGCTGTGTAATACCAAAACCTAGTATCTGCTTACAACTTAATTTTACAGGAGCGCCGAAAACCTCGTATCTATGACAATGTGGGGCTTTAAAAACACTAATCGTACATTATTGGGTGTGAAGGTACGTGGAGAGAGGCTATGTCAGATACCAAGTTTTCAAATTCGACAACCGATTAGACATTTGGGAGGGAGTTAGTAAGAGGGCACTTACCCGTATGGCATTTTTGAGAGTCTCTGCCTCTTGACGTAGGCTGTCTAATTCGTTCATCTTGCTGTTATAACAATTAGTTTCTTTGTTCCGACCGCTTGACGACCGCGCCGCGTACTATATCCACGCAACGCACCGACCTGCAAACAAACACAACAACAGATTAGATTGATAATGAATTAGGATATTGAGAACCCTGCATTACATTGTGGAGATAAGGTTTTTGAATTTGTGCTTAATGTAAAGTTGTTTAATGTGCGACTGTGCTTTACCTAAGCCTTCCGGGTTACATTCCTAAAATTACAAGTCACTGGCTGTTACCCCGCGACCAGGCCTATACCAGGGATAAAAAGTATATGCTATCCCTTCAGCCTTGAGAGCGTAATTATTATTAAGTAACAAACATACTAACATCTTCAGAAACAATCACATTTGTAATAATAGTAGGATAAAAAATGATTGGATGCAAAAATTATACCGTGATAAATGAAATCTGTTTATGAGATTTACGTTGAACTGCCTAAAAGAATCAAGATTTTATTTACCCAAAAGAATTTCGAATAAACACGAAGTTTTATTTGGCTGGCGCCATATGATCGAAAACAGTCCCAATAAAATTGGCTGTCTATAGTGACGTCACACTCCAGTAAATACGTCTGTCATTGACGAGCGAATGCTAACTCAACTAACTTTGACGCTTAAGTGACGTCACAATCCAGTACCATGTTTAGTGAGTATTTTGGTGATTGCTTATTTTTCCTTTAGCATAATACAATTTTAATTACGGGGCTATTTTATAATCTAGGATAAATTTAAGGGTACATAAGTTACGTAAGGATGATTTTGGGAATTATTGACACATGTCCACCATGTAATGATATGGTAAACTTCTCAAACAACCCCTTGAAAAATATAACGAAATAATAAAATATTCTAATTCTAGGACATAACTAAATAGCGTTATCTAGATGCAATCTAAGCACATAGCTTATAATATGGGTTTAAGAATGAGGATGAACATTAAGAAGACATCTTTTTCTGCAAATACATAGGCGTACACCACAGAAACACCCACTGCACACACATCGAGCGAGCAATCCGTCAAATCGCCTATAGGTGACCCCGATTGAGTCGACACAATGTTTTTTAAACAGATGCCAATATAGTACAGCTAAGAAAATACTCCGAGTTGCCTGCTTCAATAAAGTTTATGACTTCATTAGAACAGTGGCGATTTTGGCACGAGTTCCACTATTGCTCGGAGTTGGTAAATTCTTTTATTTTATGGACTCGAAATTGTTTTGCCGAAGCGATGTTGTTTGTAGCGCTTAATGTTTTGTTGTTAGAAACGGTATTCGCGATTGAGGAATACGTCTAGTTGAATTTTTTGGAACGTTTACTGTGCTGTGTACAAGGCGTCCAAACCAATAGCTTTGGGGCGGACGAAAGAGGCCCTAGCAAAGATTTTCCTCTCCAGGTTAGGAGTTAAGTCGACAATAGCTCCCAAAAAGGCGTAGAAGCCAAACTAAAGGAGAAGCAAGAGTCGAATTCGTCGAGAATCGGACTGACTCCGCAACCGGGCATAACGCTAAAATGATAATTTTACTTGAGTAATGTTCTCGATGGAGGACCCAAATATGCTTGCTTTATTAAACAATCGCATCAGCTTACACCAAACTTACGCCAAGATAAAAATAATATTGATACGAGTATACCATGGCTGTTCATAAACATACCGAAGTTTGTCATAATTCTGAGGTGATTTCCTCCCATAAACTCGTCGCCGGTTGCCAACGGTGACGTAACACAGGAAAATTGATGTGAAACAATGGCGCAAAGATTGCGCAATTATATCGACTAGGACTTTATATTATAGACCATGTCTTTTATTCCGTCTACTAGGTACCCAGCATAGTCGCGGTGAGCCTCATTCGTCAATCAGTAGTTACACCAGCTTGCAAGTTGACTTGCGTTCCAAAGCTCTAGTGGGGCTCAAAGAAGTGGAAGAGTGGGAAGTGTACCATCAGGCGCGGTGGAGTCATATTCAGACGTGACAGATATTAAAGGCGATCTTAGACGAACTCTCACTCTTTTTCTGTGCCAACCCAAGTTGCCCGAGTTAAGTGTAATCTGTCTTCTACCAGCAGCAGTTTTAGAGAATGTGTCACAAAATTGCATATAACTTTATGCTTCTATCTTCCTATCAAATAATTTGACGTCGCTCAACGGTCGGTCTCAGTACATTCCACACATTTTGAAATAAATTCCACAGATACTTGCGCAGGACGCATCGCTATGGTGTGGAATTCCTTGCGAGCGGGTTTCCAAATAACGACCATCTAGGCATGATCAGGTTGCGAGTAGATCACCATTTACCATGTGAAGTAGCTGTATAAAAAGATTTCATGTGTCTTTTTACACGACCGTCCAAAAAAGGAGTGTAATGTTGTCAGGATTTATGTACCTATGTAAGTTTTTTCATTCTACCTACTGTAACTTAAAATGCTTGAACATAGATGGGTGTGGTATCATTGGAAACCCTAAGTGATACTGGATATTTTTTTAAGAAAATTATGAAAAGATGAATGAGAAGAAGTATTTTTAAGTGACAGCCTTGGATGCAATACGGCACAACGGCAAGATAATGAGTTATAATTCAATCCTACTAATGCCCTTCTTGATAAACTCGTTGTAGTTACTTTTTTAGTGATCATGTCAATATGACTTAACCTCGTCCGATGGTAAGCTATAGGTCTGAAAAACCACAGCAGGGACGATACCTGATGTTCTGGTTGCTTTCCTAATAAGTCTTCGTAATTACTTAGTATATTTATTTCGTCAATTTTATAAGAATAAAATTTAGTTCTATTTAACTCGATACCGTACTCAACTAATACCATTAAGTGAGAGCATGTCGCTAACCATTCCTACCAGGAAATGGTTCTACTACATACACGTCTCATTAAATCTACATAGTCCGACAGCTAACCCTTCCCTGGAATACAATTATATCTTCTTACGCAACCTCGTAAACAAGAACTTGTATATAAATAATCCATAAACGCTTACCTAATCGACACGTAATACACTACGTTACCGAGAACAAAACAAGTTCAATCAGTTTCTAATTCCCTTTTCATAATCACGCCTGTATGTTTCTGAAGGGGATACGCAGAGGTGTGTTATATGCTCATGCTTTGCTTAGATGCCACGTTATTATGTACAATTATTTTATATACTTAGCGTTATTCCCGATTACATTCGAAGCTTCCACCTCGGAGTTGGGGGTTATTTTGATTTGACTTAAATACTGTTCTCATGACTGCCGTCTGACCTCCGAACCCTGGGAGGAAAGCCTGCACCAGAGCCTCGTCCGTTAATCAGAAGGTATATCGTTTAGCAGGTTAAGTTGACTTGGTCCACAAAATTTTTTGTGAGGGCTTCATACACTCAGCTGCAGAGACCGATTTATAGAATAGAATATTACATGGGCTACATTTTATCCCAAGAATTAGATCCCCGTGGGTAGCGGGATCGGGAATGATGAGGAAAATTCGTTCACAAGTGAGTTCACAGAAAATCCTACTAAAATTATAAAACGAATGAGTATAAGTAATAAAACTCTATTTTGTAATGTGTCTAATATTAGTTCCACACGCTATTGTTCTAAGTGTTTCGTTCATCATGTTTATGTTACACTAAAGTATAGGGCTGCTACTTAAGAAAAATCTTTACATGGTAATAGTCCGCTGTCTTTATACGCTTGGATCTTCTAAACTACGCAAAGGATTTTGATGCAGTTTTCACCATCATTCTTTCTTCACCAGACTTGGCTAGTAGTTCTTCAGCCATTCATTGGCCGGTCTAGGCGTTCATCAACTGGATGATCTAACCAGGTCAAATGTTTATTTATTTTATTTATTTAAACTTTATGCACAACGGTAAAATATTGTACAAAAGCGGACTTAATGCCTGAGGCATTTTCTACCAGTCCTCAAATGTTCTTTTTAACTAATCAGGAAAGGCTCATGGAATTCAGAACCTCCTAGTGTGAGACTTTGCTAATTCAAGTACTGTCCCGAGTCTCTACCCAGCGGACCACTTAAAATTCAGTTTTGGGCAGCGGAGCTGAGGGAGACAGATGATCTCTTCCTCAACGCTGCTCAATTAAACTGATTGCTATTAGAATGTCGTAGTTACCTCCAGGACGTTCATTCCAGGAAATCTGGAGTTTTCCAATTTAAATTCATGACTAGAAATTGACTCCACAATATTTACCCCCGAAAGAAAAGGCAAAAATGTAATAATACCAATGTAAGTAATATTTGAACACGTTGCGATGCGACCCTAGCAATTTCATGTAAGGCTGCGTCCATACAATTACGAGAAACGGGGTAAAACAAACAATACAATGCAATAAAAGCCATTAGGGCAAACATTTGCATGGAAATTAGCTAATTCAAGGCCCAAAAGATAGAATTGCTTATCAACAAAATACAGGTACAAATAGTGCGTGTTTTGAGTTGATACTATTGTGCTCACTGTGCAAATTGGGGAACGATTACACTTTATATTTTAAATCACTAATAATAATAACCATATTGAGAAAAGCATCATTTATCTAGATCCAATGTTTGTTTTTAAAAAAATTGCATGACTTCTGGGCAAAGGCTTTCTGAAATCTTTCGACCTCTCTTTCTCAAAACTTTAAAAAAATCCCATCAATCTAGGACTAGCTTGTAATGTGGGTTCCAGAATGTAAATAAATATACTTAAGATTATTGAAATAAAACAATTTCTTACGGGTTTCGCCCTAATTTGTTTTGTTATTTTAATTATCTTCACTGTTTTCTACGTAACGGACAACTTTTATCAAAAAAATATCGCGATAAAATCTATTAAAAATAGCTGCTTCGCTCTATATTTTATTGATTGCAATTCATTGCTGGTTTCAATACAGTTTAATTTTATTATGTATTTACAGGTACCGGCTTACCCCGTATTTCCACCTCAATAATACAAAGAACATTTTGCGCCTTATTTCAAATTACAGAATACAATACAGTGATTCACTACAGAATAATACAGTCGAGCGAGGACAATGTGTAAAGGTGTACATTACTCATAAAGAAAAAAGTATTGACGTGTTTCCGTAATGATGTTGTTTCCTTGAGGTTTGGTAAGTACAACAGAACGTCCCAAGATAGCCACCCGTTGGCATTTATTCAGACTATCTGTATTTAAACTGCGAGTTTGCTATAATTGCAGTCAATATACCGCTGCATGCAATTATGTTACTACTTGCTATTCTTTTGCCCCTTAAAAGTCGTACTTAATTCCATTTAAAAAATACCAGTGGTGATTTTGTTTATTATAAATTTATACATTCCAGTCAAAAGTTAGACAAAGACAAACTTACAGTTGTAAACGAATGCCGAAAGGTCTATGGATGCACTTTCTAGTTTTTGCAAAACTGTGCTATGATATAGTAAACGGTAGGATGTTCATTCAGACATGCTGACAAAGCCACACAGGTAGAAACATATGAGACATAGTGAAATTCTCTTTTTCTTTCCTCGTCTAGGCCAATAGCTAGACGGATAGTATAGTATAACGAAAATCCAATTAACTCGGGGCAAACTGAATTTGGGAAAATAGACAGTGTGTATCAATAGATTTTAGACATAAGACAGCACAAATCCTATGACTAACAGTAGGTGGGGTTTTCCAAAAACAGTACGAGAGGGTACTTCAGATTGACACGCACGCGTTACACCCCTGCTGTTAAGTGCCCTATTAGGCTATTATTTCAAACTTTCATACGATGCGGTAACGAGCCTTGTGATTATAGCCACTTTAATACAAATCAATAGTAGCCACGATTATTATGTTCCACCTATTTATAGATACGACTTCGATAACTAGTTATTTTGTCATTTAAGCACAGGCGAATAGATCGTTTGAGTTTTTTGCTATTGCATTAAAGTTTAAATTAATTCTGTCTGTCTATAATATCGAAGGAACATTCACTACGGGGAAATTCCAGCGGGCTGATTAATAATATAGTAGGTATCAAAAGGATTTCTTTGTTTGTAGTGGATAGCAATACCATTTATTAGTATTTACCACTTTGATTCCAATAAAATGTTGACTTTCAAAAAATATAAAGAATTGTCAACAGTTTTCTTTGACTTGAAGCCGGGTAAAAAAGTAGTCGGCACTCTTTACCAGTAATGTGTGTATCATCATCATCATTATCTGAACCTTTTTCCCAACTCAGTTGGGGTCGGCTTTCCAGTCTTACTGTGATGCGGCTTAATTTCGATATTTTCCGTGGAGCGACTGCCGTGTATCTCACATGAAAAACATGTCAGCTTTTCAATCTTCTGCCATAGATGGATAAACATAGGTGAAGATAAAACACCTACAAAAATTCAGTGGAACTGTTAAACAAACAGACAGTAAGGAAAATGTTGAGGAAACAAGCGTTAGTGGGAATACTAAAAATAGGTATATATGCTTAGAGAAATTCTGTTTACGCCGAATCTATGACGGTTGCTATGCGTAGGATGCTTTATTGTAAGCGTTTGTTGGCATAGCACGTCTGTAGGCTTGTGCACTCATGAAAATAGTGTGGTTTGAAAGAGGATATCAATGCAACATCTTGAACAGTCAGTGTAGAGGAGTAAAGTTCGCGCATGTGCACTATTCGGACCGGTAAAAGAACCTAATTAACTGATGACGCGAGTCCCTTTGCGTTTATAGTTGGTTCAATATACTATAATATATAATAGGTTAATTGGTGTGCCTCTTTGATGGTTGTGCAGGACCTATTATTTAAAGTTTGCTTGCAGGAATTATTTAAATTGTACTAATCTTTTTCAAAAATGCATATTAACTACAACTGTACTGTGTATTGTTTCTCTTATCAGGTTCCACGAAAAAGATCGCTCTTAGTGACAAAGCCATTCTCTTCGTCATCCACCTGACCCTTTCCCAACTATTATATTCTATCCATCCAAAGTCTGCCTGGCAGAAATCGCTATAAGCGATAAGGCCGCCCATTGTACATTAAATGTAAATTAAAACTGTTATCTGGTAAATCAATTTCGGATTATGGTGTACAATAAAGAATATTATATCTTTTTGGGGTCGACGCAACATGTCATTTTTCTCTATACATTATTTTCAGATCTCATCTCCTCAGTCAAAACCATTATATTATTAACTAAATTTTAATCTAGTCTCATCTGTCTGTCATGTTGGCGTGCAATAAAAAATTGTCTATCCATCTAACTGTTCTTTTTAATTATAATATATTCGACGTTTTCTTATTGCTATGATAATGCATACAAAGAAAGTAAACTTGAATAGACACTTGACGGCTAATTTAAATGTCTGCGCTTTTCGAGAAATGGAGTTTTGCTACCAGTAGACATAATGACTTGCTTAATGACAAGCAGTTATCGGTACAAAATATACGAAGTTTAATAGGCTACCACATAATATATCTCTTATCGTCCGAGCTCAAATTTCGATTACATAGGCACCTTCGAGCACAAGGTCATTACTCATACTCTTCCGACGAAGTGTCATCCACCGAGGCTTCTCCCAACCCAAAGCAGTTGGGGTCAGCTTTCCAGTTTACCTACGATATTTTACGTGAGGCGACGGTCATCTGACTTCCACAACCCATTGGCGATAACGAAGTTCTGTAGTTAGACCAATTGTTAGACTTTTATGGCTTTAATCTACCCGTACTTAACAACACTGTATGTAATATAACAATAAATATTCCCATGAAGTATATAGGTTAGTTGCTACCTCATAATATCTTCTTCGTTACCCGGGAGCATACAAAGTCTGAATCTTGGAGCCTGAGGCTAGCTTGTCTATTGCTGCAATCTAAACACCTAATTAATGCCGAGAGTAAATGAACCTCGTCCGTGAATCAATTGTTATTTTTTAAGTTTTCTATTACTTTGTGGAAGGTTTTACGGAAAATAAACTTTAAGTAAATTGGGCACTTATCGACAAGAAAACTCTCTTTCCCGAAAAAACGGCTATAACCTATCGGGATGCAATATAGCACAGATATAGATTACAGTTATGAAATACACATAGGCTACTTTTGTCCTACGAATAGCTTCAGTGGGAACAGGAGCAGTATTACAAGCCGATTAAGCCGCAGACAGCAGCTAGTTATGAATAAAAATTCTACGTTGCTATCCGTACATACAGCTACATTCGCCTAGCTGTAATCCCAGTCAATAACCTCGCAAACGCAACAAATCGCTGTATGCTTACATTTTGGTTGCATTTCCGTCTTACATGTGTTGATTACTTAAACAAGTGTTTATAACTGTACATGCGCGGGCGCAACACAACACTATGCGGTCCACTGCTCTGGTTCACATACGCAACATGGGATAATATATGTATGTTGCCATTAGTATTGCTATATTGTATGACATTTAACTTACTCTTATGGAAAAGTAAGATAAAAAAAAAATTCATTTGGCGAAGCACTTTTTTCCAAGCTTCTCAATAGGTATCCAGTATCCTACAAGATCATAAATGTGGATTGTCTGGTATAATACAGATTACTTTTTATCTCTGGAATAGATTCCCATGGGAAGCGGGAATGGGAAAAAATTTCACGAGGGTGAAACCGCAGACCTAATTAATACTAAAACTGTCTTTTAATACCGATTATTGATCGTATAATACGTTCTTTCCCTACTAGAGAACCCTCTAAATTAGGGTATTATTTCGTATAAAATAAAATATATTCTACAGCTATACCTACATTTCAGCAATGTGGTTCATTTGACGGCAAACAGACATGAGAAATGTCTGTTTAATCCCCGCTAACAAGTTCCTCAGCTGCTCCAACTTTATGTTCAATTTAAAAGCACATTTAATTAGGAAGGGAAGCCGATAACAGGATTAAGGTTTCGCTGTGAAGGTACGTAAGTTAATTATGTTTTTTTTTTTAAGGAATTACTGATATTCTCTCTAACCCCTCCATGGGTAAACAAGCTACTGTTTAAAAAACCTTTTTAAAAACAAGCTTTTACTTACTATTTACAATATTGCATTGTCATGACTTATAGTATGCCAAATGCACTTTTTCTTTCTCAAAAAAATTGTTTGTAATAATATCGACGGCGAAAGATAGCGAATAAATGTTTTAAGGTGAACATGATACAGAAAAAATATCTGCAATAAGATGAATACCGAGCCATACAAGTACCTACATGAGATTGAATCATATAATTAAATCCTTTTATAAGAACTACCGGGTCTTATTTCTAGTACAGCAAGAATTTTCCTCGATCTTGTACGGGTTAAGTAGATTGAATTGAAAGTGACACGGGCACGAGCGTCTCCATATAAACCCATAAAACACCTATAATGCGTTTACGAGCCTTCAGAGATGTCTAAAGAATTATCAGATCGTCGACGTATATGAGTGCTTTCTGAAAGCTTCTTCAATCTTGATCAAGATAATAATAAGATACGTGTGATATGTGAAAAAGATTGCGGGGACTTTCAAGTAGAATAAGGTAAATAAAAACGTTGTAAAAATACTGTCTCTTACTCTAAAAGCTAGACATACAAAAGTTTTTTTATACCACTTAGGTAGTAGATAAGCACACGGCCCACCTGATTGGAGGCGGTCACCGTGGCCAATGGATATGTGCAATACTAGGTGCATCACACTCGCCCTGCTGACCCTGTAAAAACCCTTTAATATTGAAAAAAAAAAACAACTTTTAAGTTTATCACAAAGTCGTCATTATTACAAATCATATCCACGATCGACTGCCAAGGAGGGTTATTATGTTGGCGTTTTGACCTTTCCAGGGGGCGATTGCCGTTCGAACCCTAACTCGAAAGGAAAGCCAATGCCAAAGTCTGGTCTGTCAATCAACTAGTACCTACACCGGCTTATAGGAGAGGTTTGACTTGGGCGCCGAATATTTTGCAGAAGCCCCAAGATTAGGTCCACTTACGACAAATTTCCGCAAAAATGACGCAAATTGGTCAAGCAGTTTGGCCAGAACGCGTATAATACGGAACGGAAGGACAACAAAAAATGATAGTGTTGCCGTAAGCAAAACAATCAATAATGCATGAAGACGTCGTTTCAAGGTAAGATTTACAACGATTGTAGACACAAAAGACGGTAACGATCACGAATAGTTTACGAGTCAATTGATACGTTGGAAAATTTTGTTACCTCAAGGCTTAGCGTTTTCTAATTTCCAATGTTTTTGGGGCTAAACATAGACATGATGATTGATGGATGAGGTTCTGGCGCAGGCTTTCGTCTCGGGGTTGGGAACTTGGGAGGTCAGACAGAAGTAGCTATGATAAAAGCGAAGGAAAATGGGTGGATTCTCAGGCTCCGATTCAACCGAGAACAACAGAAGATGATGATAATGATACAAATTGACGCAGAGATTAGGCGAAGAACGCCCGCTGAAGTAGTTAATATAGCACTAAGAGAAATTATTCGTACACTAACGATCTATAAAAATGTACTACATAATATCGAGTAGGGTATCAAGATCAGAAGGCCAGTTCTGGTAAAAAAAAATATGTTTAATCTAGTCTAGTCTCGATCTTTTAAATGTCATAAAAGATATTCTTGTAACCTAAAGAATACCTTTTTTGACATTTTGAAAGATCGAGAGGACTGAATTTTGAACATATTTGTATTACAAGAATTGGCCCTTAGGTATAAGTAGGATGAATCTGAATTCAACTAGAGCAAATACAAGTGTTTAAGTTTATAACCGACTGGTATGTTGGCGCTACACTACTTCGAAAACGATAATCGACAAGTAATCCTATTAAAATTGTTACCATTCCGGTTTATTGAATATTGAATGTGACTAGCAATATTTTATTATAATAATTCCACAAGAACAACGTTATTATTACCACGGCATAAAACTATGATCGAAATTAAAGTCAATTTATTGGAACTTTCCTGGTTGAAGTATTGCTAAATATGTAGGTGGCTACCATGGGGCTACATTGTATCATAATTGCTTTTCTTAGTCGTAAGTAATGTGGCCACGTCATCGCTGGATTTTCTCTATTACTAGCTGACCCGGCAAACGTTGTTTCGCATTTTAAGAGTGAACAACCCTTATCACTTAGGGGGTATGGAAAATAGATAGTAGCCGATTCTCAGATCTACTGAATACGCATATAAAATTTGGTAAAAATCGGTAAAGCCGTTTCGGAGGAGTACGGTTAAACTAACATTGTGACATGGAAATTTTATACATTAGATGTGGCCACACCATGTTTATCTCGTTTACCACTTTGTTGCATCGCAAATGACAGTCTATTGTACCCTAAGCCTAAAAAAAAGAAAATTCTTGCTTTTTTACCTTTTCTTTGCTAGTTGCTTTTTTATGCTCATTGCTTTTCCTTTTTTATCGTTTTATAGGACTTCCATCGTCGACTACTTTCGATAAAAGAAATCTCCAAACAATTAATCATGTTATTTTACGTAGTATTTTTGAATGTCATCCTGACTCATTTGAAACACCAGTTGCGCATCCGTAGCTGAGCCTAAATCAATTTTCCTGTGTTGTCAGCCCGTTTTTGGTACGTTAATAGACTAACTTTCCTTTTGATGACACAATTGGATCGCACAATACGTATTCCTTGTAACATTTTATTGTATGTACACTTCCTTGTATTGTATTGTACACAACACGTAAAAATATTAAAATTGTTGAAAGCATGATTGTGCTTTATATTTTTGGGATGGCATTGGGATGACTTGAGAAAGGATATTGGGATGATTTGATAGATCAGTTTGGGTGGGATGAATACGGAATGATTATAATGACTTTTATACAATTAACAAAGGAGTAAAACTATCCCGTGAGACCAACAGTTTTTAGCACATTTTTTCATAGATTTCGTTATCACTTAAGTATTCCCAATGATTTTCTGATCAGAAATAGTTAGCATGCAATTGCATAAAAATTTAATTCAATCACTAAGTATTGTCGACTATACTCGTGAAGTATTTGGCAGAAACAGGACGGTGGCGGGCTGTTTTCCTGGCTACACCAGATGGAGAAAGGCGTGACAAAGTATGCGTCTATATTCCATGTACAGTTAAATTGAAACGCACATTCGACATCGGTTTGCGTTACGCCTCACACGTGACAGTCTCACTTTACGACAACACGAGTTATAATTTTCCACCGTTTGTCACGGAGATAACAAGTTGTAGAGGTCAGTAATGAATGGGTACACATCGTTGAACATTATATTTACTCAAGATTTCAACCTACTAATAAGAGTTTGTTACTTAATCCGTATGGACAAATTCGCATAAGGTGAATTGCCAAACCCCTCCTCACTCTCCCTTCTTTTGTTTATATCATACTAAATAAAGGCACTCGGAAAACGTGGTAAGAAATTTTGAGGTACTCCACTTAGGAAACCCGTCCGAATGGCACCTGCGCGATCGAGTATGAATATTTTTAGCAGGTGCTCTTTGATAAACAGATAAAAAAATATTCCAACTAATTGATACAAGTCGATATATGAACCTTTTATCCACAGGGACTAGGCCTACGTGAAAACAATCTTCGTACACACACCTATCAACTAATTCCACCTGCTCCATAGTGGGAACAATGCTGCCATTCACGTGTGCCAAACGAACCAGCACAATAGAATTGTTACCTGCCTTGAATCAAGTTATGAAATATTTGAGCTATTGTCAAGAACTGTACCCAGGTCAGCTCTCTCAGCATGGCATGTTAGACAGACATGTTATTTCTTCTTTACTTTCAACCAATGAAATCGTAGAAAAAAGATGTCACGTGACCAAAACGACACCTAAACCTCACCTCTACGTTTTCTGTTAACAGTTATCTCAATATTCAGCAATATTACGAGTATCTTCCATAAACCTCCTCTTAGGGGTCTTAGGGCTTCCTCTCCCTTTGTACAACCGCCTACTTCCATACTTAATGTCATGTATTGATATGAAATAAGCTGATTTACCTCAATGTTTTCCGTTTCAAAAAGAGAGATATATAATAAACATTCGAAAGTATTTCTCCACCATGTTTGTACACACAAATTAAAAAAATAAACAATGTCTTCAGTAACGCGAGAGCGTTACGGAACGCCTCAATATCTTATAGGTACTCCATCGGCCGAGCCATATCCGAGATTAAACCGGGACATCCAAACAAACTTTAACTTATAGTCAAAGTATAAATAATCCATTCGTTGAGTATTGAACATGATGCAGTACCTTCAAGATATTGTAAGAAACAGAACTATTTACACTTGTTTTCGCCATATTGGCATTTGAATTTCAACGCAGCGCGAGCCACGTCCGTCAATCACGTCGGTCAATTTTCAATACCTTTTCACACGTTGGCGTTACGCAAACAAGGCCGGAATAAATAATAGATTTGCTAGAAATAGGAGGCTCTCAAATATAGATTACAGGCGAGCGTCGACCGAACTAATTGGGGGACACTAGTGTTCAGAAAACAGATTTAGTCAATCGATTAGTATAGTCGCGAATATATTTATCAGATCGAGGTCATTTTCGAAAAAAAGCTAGGTCAACTAGCATGTGTGAAAACAATAAAAAGCAGGATCAGCTAGGATCGTAGCAAATGAAAATATGTGGTTTATGCCGATAATGCTGCATGATATCGTCTTTATACTAAAATGAGAAATATACATAACCCTGGAACCTTACATTTATTTCAGAGCAGTCGTGGTAATAAATATTCTATTAACCTTACCTTGCACCATTTTAAAGGGACTAATCTACCCTCATTCCTACTACTGTAACTCTTGTACACCAGGATCACTGACCATCCAGTACAGGCAAAGTCAATGCACATTTTTTTTATATGCATAAATCGGTCACGTCAATACGACTTCACCTCGCCTAATGGTAAGCTAAAGGTAAAGTCTCAGGAAGGGAGGTCCCCATTACATACACCGACAGTGACATAATGGTGGCCCTCAACTTAAGTAGGTAGGTACTCAACATAATGGTTGACGAATGAGGCTCTGAGCAAAGCTTTAGTTTTAGAGTTGAGAGGTCAGACGGCAATCGCTCTCATGAAAGCCTAGCGGATCTCGGGCTCCAAAGTGTAAACTTCGAACGCAACCGGTAAATCGCTAGGAGGACAATATTGAGTCATGGTAATAGGTCTGAGTCCAGAGAAAATTGGTATATGTAAGCATCTTACTTGCCACACTTTGTTTTTTTTTGTTTTTTTTTAATACCTACCACTTAGGTGGCAGACAAGCACACGGCCCACCTGATGGGAAGCGGTCACCGTGGCCTAGGGACGCGTGCAACACCAGGGGCATCACACTCGCGCTGCCGACTCCGCAAAAACCTTCTAATGCCCTTCTTGAAGAACCCCATATTGTAGTCGCTAGGGAAAACCACGGCAGGGAGATCATAAGCGTGCGTGGAATAAATTTTTTTGTAAACAAAACATTGTAATTATTGGCGAAGAGTAAACAAAGTGGCCGTGAGTTTTCATTGTCAGATTCTTTTCTGACTGGGTTTGCCTATTCCGGCTTTAAATAGAAGCGATAATCTTGTTCACCAAATTAACACTGACCTATATGAATAAAGATATTTGATTTGAGTATACAGCATCCGGAAGCGGCCACGGGCGGCGCCGCAGGGTCGACAGTCGCCACAACTCGCATGCGCCTAGCGATACATCGATTTTTGCTTGACGTTCAGATTTATAAACATTGCTGACATGCATTGCAATGCCTTTTTACCCGACTGCGCTAGCGAGGATAATGTTCTATGCGCGGGTTTATTCACTTTTCTTTGTTCGGCTGTAGGGACTTTGACGAATGAGGTCTTATAAGAAATTTATCGCCCGAGTCTCATAGGGTATAAGAAAATGTGGACAAAAACTGGTGGGTTTCTGGAGCTAAATAATGTTGTCAAAAATATTTTTTTTTACTCAAATTTATCGAGTAAGGTATCAAAATGAAGGGAATTTGAAGGAGATAAAAACATTAAAGCAGTTTGCAAATTATAAAAACTTAATAGAGTGTTCCTAACAAAATTAATACGATAATTTCAGCAGCTGCAGTCATGGGAAGCGGGCACGGATATAGAATTCCACGCGGACGGAGCCGCGGGCAATAGCTAGTCTTCTATGAGCCAAATATGTGATATTCAGTAGAGAATTCCCGAGTAAGGTAAAGCTAAGCCCATTATAACCAAAGGTCCAACTAAAACATTTACGCACTATGAATATGATATTCCTGTGACGTAATTTCGTACGGCTGGCTGTTATCTCGTAAATAAAAAATCTCTAGTATGAATAATATATGACAGTAGAACTACTCCAATACATACGTAATAGGACATACACACTAACAGACGAATTCTTCATTTATATGTAATCATACGTCGGATTTCTTTTATACTAACTACTAAGGTAGTAAACAAAAACAATTCGCCTGGATGATATAATTATGAGGATTTCTTTTGAAAATGATACTTTTGAAGCACAGTGCGAGTTTCCAATCAACCAATCATCTATTCTACCTATACTATCGTTAAATTGTAAAGTAGCTGTGTGTGTGTGTCTGTCAATTCATCAATTAAACATTATTGTTATTGTATACTATTATTATGTGAGCGATTCTGAACATAAAAATATAATTTTTGGATTTCTTGTACTATGTTTGTTGCGATGGATGCAAAAATACGTGTCTACACCTAGCGGGATCCCCTGTCTGGGAGACTTATGAATGATGCAGAGAATTAGTTCTGGATTTGTTCTACTGAATTATGCTGGAAACAGAATTTGTTCCGTATAATAAACGGAAATATAAACTTTTCTAACCGACCTCCAGCCAGCGGGATATTTACCAAAATTAAGTCTGGGGAACTATAAATTGGTATTACCTTTTAGTTCTGTCTTTGTTCTGTTTAACAAAACAAAAAACATACTTCTAGCGTCCTTACTTCAGCCACAATCAAGCTGAAATGAAACCTCCAGTCAGCGGACTTTTTCTCTCAGGGACATTTTTTTGTAACTTTTACACTAAATTGATAACATTTAAACTATTTACGACTATAATTTTACTTAAATTACCTATTCGTACATCTAGCATGAAAATTATACCAATATCCATCCTTACAAATATTCGCATTTATAATATTAATTTATGAAAGATAATGCAGACCGGTGAGATTATTTTGTATTCTACCCACTTACTAGCTTTCAAATTCTATACTTTTAATTTTCATACTAGACGTACGAATAGGTAATTTAAGTAAAATTATAGTCGTAAATAGTTTAAATGTTATCAATTTAGTGTAAAAGTTACAAAAAAATGTCCCTAAGAGAAAAAGTCCGCTGACTGGAGGTTTCATTTCAGCTTGATTGTGGCTGAAGTAAGGACGCTAGAAGTATGTTTTTTGTTTTGTTAAACAGAACAAAGACAGAACTAAAAGGTAATATCAATTTATAGTTCCCCAGACTTAATTTTGGTAAATATCCCGCTGGCTGGAGGTCGGTTAGACAAGTTTATATTTCCGTTTATTATACGGAACAAATTCTGTTTCCAGCATAATTCAGTAGAACAAATGCAGAACTAATTCTCTGCATCATTCAGTCTCCCAGACAGGGGATCCCGCTAGGTGTAGACACGTTGCAAAAATTACTGTTTTAAAATTAAATTAAAATTTAGATTTTTTTGTTTGAAAGGTCTTGGCGAGACTTTAAATCTTACGCATGTTGACCACAATCGATTGAATAGAACCGGAGAATAGTCAAAAAACGTGAAAACCGATATCCACGCGGAAGAAGCTGCGGACATAGGCATACCTATAACACTAATAACAGTTTCAAATGACACGCGTCATTGGTTAATCATTCCTATTGATTTCTTAATTGGCCAATTAGTCCCACATGCGCAAGTTGGTTCAAAATAGAACTTAGTATACGGAACCTTAAAAATTGAAACAAAATTGTACAATTTACACTATGTAACATCAATTACTTGCAGAGTTGCAGTGTTACGTGAAAAGTATTATAGGTAAAAGTAATGCACAGCTTAAATACTTTTTAATTGCTAACGCGTGTTAACAGTGAGTTTTTAATCGTTAATTTCATTCAGAATCCTTATTGAGATCTGCCAACCGTAACGTAAACACGTTATGATAAATATGCCTCCGTATCAATATGCTCCCGCCTGCGTGAATGTCGATTATCAATAGAAAACATAGCCTGTCCTATCCCAAGTTATAATCTATATCTGTATCAAAATTTCATTAAAATCGGTTCATTGGTTTAAGCGTGAAAGCGTAGACAGACAGTTACTTTCGCATTTTTCTTTTCTCGTGTCGATGTTGCATTCACATTTAAAATATGTAGAAAATTCGAGATCATTCTATTATTTCGATAATTTCACTTCGCTGCACCAAGACTTGGAATTCTACAACCACACGTGTATTTTCATCTTCCTATAATCCCATGGTCCTTTAACCGGGTTGTGAAAAGGCACCTATCGAGGTCGTCATGAACAGAAATAGTCACATCAAATTTTAGAGTTAACTGCAGCTATTCTGAATACACCACACTTAACATAGGAAAATTTCACAATTCACAATAGGAATGCTAACAGCTAAAATATGAATTTTAGTACCGCTCATTTTTAACTGAGTGGACACGTATTTAGCTATGCTAAGTATACGACCAAGTCAATACTGGAAATTTTCACGGCATGAATGCTAAACAACAATGACACAACTTACCTAGAAGCACAATGAACCGTGTGAGCAAAACATTATTGTGACGTCATACAAAACCACTAAAAGGAAACTCCTCATTCATAATTAGCTGATTCCCGCGGCTCCGCCCGCGTGATTCGGTTATCACAACTGTTGGTCATATCTCAACAAATTGTAATCGAATACAACAAAAATGTTAAGACTGACCATGATGTTTTTTTTATTAGAAATAAAAAAACCGCATCATTAACTGTTCAAACAAACAGACAACAAGAATTGGAAAAAAAAGTGTTCAGAATCATTCATAACATAAACTGAACCCAAGTTTTTTTTTTAATATCTCCAATGTACAGCTCATTTACAATTTTATAATAGAACAGAAGAAATTTTACATCCCAGCAAGATCTTCAAGGCGAATTCAATCTCACCTGCATAACTGCCACCTGCTGGTTTTTTTTTAAACCGGTCAATATGACACACCATGTTAGGCGAGACTCTGTTCCAGCTGTTTTACTTTGCATTCCTCTTTTTATTTTTTTGTTTTTTTTTATTTCATTTCACATGACTTCATAAAAAAACTGATACACCTGCGATGATTGCAGGCATTTTGTCCATTGATCATCAAGTCATTGGTCAGCAAGTCAATCAGTCAAAAATTAAATCAGTCATTTGCACAACACCGAGTTGTAAATATACCATAAACACAGTTGAATGTAGATATTTCCATACATTGTTATAACGCGTGCGCTATAAGTTGAGACCTGGGCTCTCCGCCTACTTCCTCCTGCACTGCCCCTCAGTCGCCCGTGATGTATTGTTCGCAAAAAAATAGGTAGACAGGTAGGTAACGATTCGGGCAGAAGCTTGTTTACGATATTTTTTTGTGCGCTGTACAAACATTTGCCGGTGACGTCTAGCGGTCAGGTCTCAACTTATAGCGAACGTGTAGTAAGTACTTTTTATTTAAACAACTACCCTATTAACAGTCAATTTATGATTGTAAGGCTTCTAACATGGTAACTACACTAAACGTAATGCATATTATGCACTTCCATTGCAACTTTTACTTGGCACTTAAGGCTATGATACTTTCACATTTCAATAAAACAATACACATTATACATATTAAACTGTCAACTGAATAACTTCGTTGGATCCATCCTGCTAAATCTGTCAATAAGACAAAATACCTACCTACATAATTTATTTTTATTTTTTTATTTTATTGGGAAAACTTATCTGATAACACAATACATTATTATAATTAAAAGTGTATGTACACTTAAAAAACAAAAGAAAATAAAACAATTTTTAGAAACTGGATACAGGCAACTATCAGTTCTAGCAACTGCCTGCCTGATTAAAAATAATAATAATAATAATAATTTATAATTTCCACTGGTGACACACCCCTAAAGTGTATGGGCCATTTCATCTACCTTCCAAGAAAATATACATACACCCTAAACACATAATCTTTTGTTTGGACTCATGTTATAATCAAAGTATTGGATTTTCCTTTCTCCTATTGTTGTATTTTTTAATCAGGGTTCGCAAAATGGGTTTGAAATGCACCATAATAGGGACAAATTATTTGACAATTGCATGCAAATTTGAAAAAGTTAATAAATAACTGAAATGACACTATATCTTGGTAAAACAGTGATAAAAGTATTTCATAAACCAAACTATAAAAGCAGTAATAAACTGAAACAAATAATGTGAAATGACATCATTCCCTCTACCAGATAGTTTGCATTGAATATAGATATGCATGTAGGTATTTTATATAAAACTCAATATAAAAATTTTAGACAACTATGATGAATATTCAACATCAAGTTCTCAAGGTCAACGAGAAAAAGTAGATACATTCAAGGTTATTTCTTATACTACTAGAACATAGAAAGGAATACTTATGGCCTATGGGTACTATTACTTATACCACTAACACACAGATACCAGCCTATACCTACAGACAAGCACTAAATGGTGGCTAAAAATAAACAAAACTAGATGTCCCTCAGCTATTTAATTATTTATTTATTTAAACTTTCTGCACAACAATAAAATTGTGCAAAGGTAGACTTAATGCCCGAGCTATTTTCTACCCCTCCAGGGGTGCTTATATACACATATGCTCACACTCTTTTCCCTCCGGGGTAGGCAGAGACAACAGACCGCAATCTGCCTCTGTCCTGACATACTTCACGCACTTCCTCTACTGTCATTAAGCCTTTCTTGCCAGCCCACCGGTTTTGAGTGAGATAAGATATAAGTCAATAACTCTATTACACAATAAATTCAGATATACCTACCATTCTGCCATGTTATGGAGAAAAGGCATTTACTGTCTAACCAATCAATTCTTTACCAATCGTCATTTTATTTTTTCCCACAAACAATGAAACCTCAAGAATTATGGTTTCGATCTTAGCATTGAATGTCAATCAATTGAAACTGTACCTTAAAAATTGTTTGAAAAATGCCATACAAAACACTTTCTTATAAACAGCTCATTTAGGTAAGATTCTTACCGTTAGTATATTTAAAAAGATAAATTCTTATGGTTTTAAATCTTGAGTATGAAATATACTGACTCCAGTGAAAGAAACATGCATAAAGAAAGAATCAGGTGGTGAGCTGAGTTGTCGCTGTTACCACAGAGAGGAATAGGTATACTAGGTAATATTTTTAAGTTATGTCAATGATTGTATGCAGCATGATCTTATGTAAATAATTTCAGAAAATTCGAAGTTTACTCAATGTTGACTAAATATGAACTCTTAATAAATATTGACGGTAAAATTAAGACATGCGTAATTGGTATTCGAGGTGTTAATATGATTAAGTACTATGACATAAAACTACTTGTTATGCATGTACTCCTTCCTTTACAAGTGATCTTTAAACAGTTATATAGAAATGTTGATGAATTATAGAAAAAAATAAAAATGTACAGTCGTTATCAGGAATGACATGATTCATCTATAATATTATTGACATACATCATAAATTTTCACATTATTATTATTATTATCAACATGTCAATGTACAAAATATTGTAGGTTTCCATACACTGAAAGCATACAAGTCATAAAATATTTCAAATCTGAGATTACTTTTCTCATATAAACCCATAGATATTTTTATTAGTATGGAGTGGTTATATTTTTATGACTATTAGTATTTTCAGACAGCCGTCAAAGATAATAAGAGTACAAAAGGCAATGTATATAATGTATTACCCTTTCAGAAAGAAAGTGATTGTGAATCTGACATAATTCAATAAGTTTCTAATCAATTCCAATAGTTCAAGTGTAGATAGATATGTTTATGTTTGTATATTCCTATGTTCAAAAATACTGTTTCAATTGATTTGATAGGTATGTCAAATTATATATGAGTACTTAACATGTCATTAATTGAAACTAAATAGAATTAAGGACATAAGCAAGAATATTGCAGGGTGTGGTACCTACACCTACAATTAATTGGTCACCATTATGGTACCTTGTTACTGTTAAATTAATTGTTTTAAGCACCTACAATACCCTGTAATTGCCCTTGCAGATTCCAATATGTCACAATGGGGTACATTTTATGTTCAAGTACAATAAGTGATACCTTATTGTATAAAAACTGTTTAATAGTGCATATTATTGTCAAGAAAGCATGTAATCTTCGGATCTCACGTGAAATACGACTGGGTTGACATTCAAATAATCGTATAGAGCCGTGTGAAGTGACCATCTTATCTATGAGTAATAATTGTAAAAAACGTTTTGCAACGAAAATACGAATAGATTGCGTCCGAAATTAAGACAATATGGCAAATTGGCGCTAATAAAAGGTGAGAAGCGGCTGGAAGCCACGAATCGATGTCGTTTCATCTAGCAACAGGGCTGTGGCTACATAGGCTCATATATATACCTATAGGTATATGCACATCCCTACTTTAACCGATAAATGTTCAATATCCTGTCATCCGATGACCCTTAACGATGTCCTAGAGCTCCGCGGGTAGCATACGTGACGCTATCAACCTAATAACACTCAGATATCAGCACTAATGCGCGTTACACGCAACGTTTTGCACCGGCGAAGCAAGCGAATACACCCAAAAGAAATCACTGTTTCGACCTATCCCTAACGTCTACGATGACTATAAAAATAAGTTATTACGACTACACATCGCGAATAGACACATAAGCAACAATAAAATGAGCGATTTAGTATGTAAAAATGATAGCAGGAATTTACCCTTCTGTCAGCAATGTCCCTTCGATCGTCGCTCCAGCGGTTTTTGGGCGCTTCCTATATCACCATTAAGACTGGATTCTCACTTTTTGGCACATTTTGTATCGTATCAACGGCACCACACAGTATCAAGAATTAATCACTAGAATTTATCACGGAACAATCCACCATCAGCTTTTCTAATACCTTCAAGCTCGCTCCTTTTCACAATTCACGGCCATTTGCAAATTGCGTCAAAGTTCCTGGAACGTGATTGGTGTACTCTGCGCTAGTGTAGTTCAATCTTGTAGCGGCATCTGCTGGTCGTAATATTAACAAGAAATCTTGTTAGTTAAAAACGAACCTTAATTAAATAAAAATAAGGGCGTTGGCAAACATAAGACCTTTAGAAATGCGTGGAATTGGGTGCGGTACGGCTCATCCGAGAACCCTGTGACGTCAAACTGGGCGTGAGAACAAAAGTGCGGGTGATTTAAATAATTCCACAAAATCATTAAATAAATATCTTAGAGAAATATTAAATTGTCAAGACGTTATTTATAAATAAATACCGAATTTCAGACTTCCCATGACTACAAAAGTATACTTAGGATTATTTAGTAAATAGGTTAATTAAATTTTGTAACTGAATATCTTCGATCGCAAGTTTACGTTCCGAAATACTAAGCAAAAAATTTTTAGATTAAGCGACACATAATACTATCGTGAAAAATAACAATAAAATTTACAAGTTTGTAGCCAACTTAATGTATCGGCGGAATAAAGTAAAATATTTTTGTTATACATCCACGCGGGAAGATGAACATCATACATTACTAAAATGTGTAAGAATATTTTACAGTGAAATAATTACATGAAACATTACAGCTTAGAGAAGTTTTAATTTTGTATTATTCACGATTTTGCTTATAATGTGCTCTGTAGTCTTCATAAAAATTAAGTTTTAGTGTTTTTAGTTTACAGTGGTTTTAGTTTCTGTTCCTTTCCTTACCATTTTTTTAAGAATAGCAACACATGTAGGTACGTCAAAGTTTTCAAAGCTTGATTGGCTCAACTTGGCGCAATATTTATAGAACATTTCCTGATTCGTCAAACTCAACGCATGCGTAGTCGCCAATCGCATCGCAGCGTTGACTTTGTGTTTTATTGTCAAACGTAATTTAACAGTGAATGCTATTGTGTGGTCAGTTGCGTTGTTTATTATTGTTCAAAATAATAAATTGACGCATTTTCATTGTGCGTGTGTCGTGTTTTTAGAAACATTTTAATAAGAAAATATTCGCAAAATCCGTGCATGTAGTAGGATTTTGTTGAAGTGCACTTTTTATTAGTTACGTGTTTGAAATATATGCGCTACCATTATATCGGTAAGTAAAACAATAATTACTAAGTATTGATATACTCTCGAATCTCGATAGTCTCATTACACTGTGAGGTAACAACAGCTGGTCACTACCTCAGCGCGTGGAATAAGATCTTATAAGAATCTTATTAGGTAATAATTCGGAAGTCATTTCGCCTTTCCCTTTCAAAAAGTATTGACCATATAATAAGTTTGTAGTCATAATTTTTATTAATTATGTAATTTAATGTAATGAATAAGTTCGTAGTTATGGTTTCGAACTCATTTTGGTCATTAAAAGTTCATAAAATAACTGCGTACGTTACATACGCATATAGTTTTAACAGTAAACAATTAGAGCTATCTAGAAGCATGCCAGTAATAAGTAGAGGTATGTTATTGTTTAAAAAAAAATGATAAAAGGAGAATAATATATGTGGGTAAGAGTGAACAGAGGGAGATTTAGTCAAAATTAGCAGAACAAAATGTAAAAAATAGCAATCTCCTTTTATTCTAGGGAGCGCTGTGTAGAATGTTGTAAAATATTTATTTATTATTATTTATTTATTTATTCTGTCCCTGGAGGAATAAGAAGAGATTAACATTAAAACTTAGCCGGTATGTTCTTTTATAGTATTAATTAAATGTTGTATTCCATTCAAGATAACCTTGTTTATTTAAAATAACAAATAAAAATATATATTTTTATCTACTTAGTATTTTATTTCATTAAGCCAGCAAGCGTAAAAATAGTAGGTTGTATTTTTTGAAATCCAGTTTTAGATTAGATTAAAATCATTTTTTATAAAATATTACTATGGTTTTAGTTTTTGGTTTTTAATATTTTTTAACTTTCAAGCTAATCAAATTTTTTTATAACTTTACATACTTACACAAATAGTTTGATGACATAACAACCGAAGCAGAAAAGGATTGGATGCAGACTGCTAAGCACAAAGATATGGAGAAGGCTTTTACCCAAGGGGGCTACATGACAGAAATTATGAATAATTTTAGTAAATTCATTGTTATAGTGTTGCAATGTTTCATATATAAATAAAGCTTTAAGTAAATTAATCCAATCAATTCATTTATTTGCATCGAACATGATTACAGATTTTTAAGGTACCACAGTATTATCTTAAAACTAGTAGATACAGCATAAATATTACTCAAATATAGCCTAAGAACAGAAATTTAATCAGTTTGTATTATCAGTAAATAATCCGACATATTAATGAAATACATAGCCTTATTAAATACTCTCAATAATATCATATTTATAAATTATGTTATCAGCAGTATTCAGAATCTATCATGACCTCTAAGGCTCGTATTGATAAATTGCTCTCAATAGGGATCTTGAGTGCAAGCTCAGCTCGTACACTCTCAAGCTAACAATAGCTACTAAGGAAGACAATGACTGCTATCTACTTAATTACAGTATAATAATATAGGTAGGTATTTTAATAAAATAAATTATGAAAAAATCTTTTTCAAGTTTTAAACAGTTTTAAATTTTATTGTATTTTCATCAGAACTAAAGACTTCTGCCAAATATCAGACCAATCAGACAACTG
This sequence comes from Lithosia quadra, assembly GCA_963576445.1. Lineage (NCBI taxonomy): Eukaryota > Metazoa > Arthropoda > Insecta > Lepidoptera > Erebidae > Lithosia > Lithosia quadra. Next base: position 9,418,645 of record OY754898.1, read on the forward strand.
AAAGGGGTTCAAATTTCAATTACTAGATTTGACCGAAACAAACAGGTCAAGTGAAATAAAACTGTTTAATAACAATCATCATTATCAATTAGTACCTATTTTGCAAATGAACATCATTAGGTTTGAAGTGCACAACATTATGTGGTTATTACTATTTATTTATTTAATGATGATGTCATATTATGTATTCATATGTTTTTATTTACTGTTCAGTACATTATCAGCTATAGTAATGGTCAAATGCTAGCCTAATAATTTTTTTTTTTTAAATCTGTATTTTTCTAGGCATTTTTGGTCTAAATTGGTCTCAATAGCCATGTCATCATCTTACATGGAGTTACATAAATATACATGGCATGTTCCTTGCATTGCACCCGAGCTGACCCTGATCCATTAACGATTTTAAAATGGCCTCCTCGACCCACTGAAAGGAAGGAGGGGGCGAGCAACGCGCTGACGTCTGGGTCACTTACCATCAAGTGAGATAGTGGTCAAACGTAGGCCTATCGACCATAAAAAAAGTCGGGGAATTCCATCTTTTTCTTGGAAATAGGTTGTAGATACATTCGCCTTCCAAGCATGCATTTCAGAAGCGGGGAAGTGTGGCGTGTAGTAACTGTGCTCCTCTCAAATTAGCTAAATAGGCCCGGGTTTCGGTAACCCCCTGCTCCTGGATTAACACTAAGATGATGATGAATACAGCAATAAACATGTGGACTTCATCGTCGTGTGTCATCATCAAAAGAATTAAAATGGCTTCAGGAGTTGTAGGTTATTGAATTAACAATTTTGACCTTGGATTCGGATTATACTAGCTCGATATCCACCAGCCGCGACGTGGTCTAAATAGCCCTGTTTACTTGTCAAAAGTCACCTTCAACTTTTTAAGTTTTTAATTCTAAAAAAGGCAAAGCTTAAATAATGTGTAAGACCTTTACAGAGGTCAGTTCAACCTTGACACACTTCTGCCTGTATCAATAGTTAATTTGTGATATAAGCTTTCTATCTATCCAGTTAATCTTATTATGACCAATTTCCACGTCTACTTCTAGAATGATTGAAACTTGACTGATGAGCGCAGACAACATTTCTCTTCATCCAAGCGTCAATCTCGGAAGCAGGCAAGCCTGGGCTTTGGATCCCGAGGTCCGCTTTCCATTCCACCTTGACGAATGAGGCTCTGGCTTGGCTTTTAAGTGAGGTTGGCTTAGGTTTCGAAGATCTTTAAGGACATAGCTCTTGCACATGGCTCTTGAGCGTAAGCAGCAGCTAAACAAAACAGTAATAATTGCCAAAACTTGCAGGAGTTGTTTAGCACTTCGCTTTGAGGAGTTTTGGGATAGTATCTCTCCCGACTTAACGTCGGAGAAACTAGTGGCTTCAGCCGGTTTGACTTGGCGTTTTAATTGAAATGAGAGGCTCGTGTTTGACCACTGGATGATGTGATAGACGACGACGATAGAACACGCTTGCCCAGAAACAGCCTCGAGTCGAAACTTGAAGATTACCAGTATATTTTATAATTTTCTCGATACACAGACAGAGAAGTTCCACTCCTTAACAGTACTCGTATATGTACGAACAATGAATATGCTGCTAGCTGCTACAAGGTTTTGAATCGTATGAACCAAATGTCCACCATGTAGCGGTTGCGTGTCACTTACGTCGTCGTACGTAGTATGATAAACAGAAGGGACTTTATTTTGTTAAAGTTGCATGAAGTAGGTCTATTATTTACTAATATACATATACATATACCATTGTTCTCGAGTTACCTACCAAATATTTTTGTTCGTGATAGATGTTTGCAATGATGATGCTAGGAAGGTTAGAAGGAGCACGGACACAAACTTGTGTAGTTGTGTCTGATCAAAATAAACGAATGCTCTCAATGATATTATGTGGTAATGAGTATTATTTCATTTGTGTTTAAATGATAAGATAATGGGAATACGTCTTTGTTTCTTTGTCTGGCCACAGTCCGTTTTAAGATAACTTAATTGGACTTAATTCTTTTGTTCTTATGATTCATTTTCCATTGCGTCTGCATTTGTGATGTTACTGATGTTAGTCATGTTGCGTTAAATTTAGAATGGGTATGTTATGGTTCGTTGAAACTAGCTAAATATGAATTAGTTGAGACAACATTGATAAGCCAGACTAAATGTTTTTGATAGAAATACGTCCTATAATATATTTTGTACCGTTATGCTTGTCCGGATTATTGGAGAGAACTTTTTCTTAGCTTTCCATGGATTCACCGTACCTTCGGTACCTCCATAGAGGAAATACTTTCCATCGAGTTAGTGCCTGGGATTTACGACTTTTTCGCAATGCTCATACCTATGTAAGTTTAGAGAGTGCCTAGCCTACACACTCCTTGCGACGTCAGCACTCGTCTCCACTTTCTCAAAAATCCGTATCAAAATCCGTAGTGTGGTTTAAAGTCTGAGTTGAAATAGGATATGATATGACATAAAATGAAAACAAAGAAAACGGATCTCTCCGTACTTCTGCACTTATTTAAACAGCTGTGCTGTGTGCCTGCTGATATGTAATCAATCGAATTAAAAAAAAAACGATTTATCAAAATCAACACAATAATCTAGTAAGCTTTAAAGACGAAAACAGGATTTATAATAATTGATTCAATAAAAACATTATCGAAGAGTAAACTGATTGCTTTTTCGTACGATACTTCGGTGCCTCTTTTCTTTGCCGCACCATAAAGACTTGTAATTTTTTTTGTATGTAGCTAATTTTTTCGTATAATGCCACGTACTCGTACCTACTGCGTGAATAAACATCTGTAAAGACCTTCAACTGAATACCACTGAAATGAGGGTCACCATTGCATATATAAATAGAGCTACAATGGTGGCCCTCAGTTTGACGGTCTCATCAGGTGCTGTTTTACGCTCCGCTTATAGGACTCGGGATCAGGGCTCGAAAAACGTTATATTTTTCGAAACGTTATCGTCTTAAATGCCTACGGAACGTTATGTTTTGGTTTCGTTCGGAACGGAACGCTATGCATAACGTTTTATAAGAGCGTTATGATTTTTTTTGTTTTTGATCCTTAAAACGTTTTTAACCGGTTTTTCCCATTTCCCCGATAGTTTATATGTATAGAACAAAAAAATATTATTCTTCGGTCATTCTTTCGCGGGATCGCGGCCATGCGGCTTTGATGTGTGAGAGTAGAAAAAGGATTATTAAACATGGATCATTTAACTTCAGTTGAGTAGCAACTATTACATTAAATGTTTTGATTTTATACTACTGTTTGAATTATTGATGATGGATGGATCGACAGCGGAGGGCGTTGAGATTTGAGAGTTGAAAGCCTGCTGAGGCCGCCTTGCCCTAGTAGTCAAACGGGAGAGGTATTTTACCTGAGCACTCGTCTGTTCGGCCTCTTTTTGAAATTATTAAGGAATAGGTTAAAGGGAGAGTTGTGTGGGTGTAATTGTTATATACAGTAAGGGTCTCAGACATAGGCAATTACTGACACCTCAATGCATCCTAGTCCATAGAAGTTGAATTAAATTAAAAATTTAATTAAATTCCTTGATTAGAAAAAAACTACATTTTCTAACAAAATTAATGTAAAAAAATAATTAAACAATGAAACCATCTGTACAAACCACAGAACATTAAAAAACCATAGAGGTAGTAATTAAGTAAAAATACAAAGGAATAGCTGTCGCCAAAAAATACACTCACACAGACTTATAGGACGTCTTATTGGTTGCATACATTTTACCTTAAAATATAAGAAGAGCAGAACTACACACCTTATTTTACTGAAAATGAATTTAAAGTACGTTTTGACAAGGTATAAACTTCAATGATGCTTACAGAGTACCATCAAATCTGCCCCCATTTTAAAGTAATATACAACAAAATTATGTTTAAGCCACGTTGGAATAGAGCACACATTTATTTATCTCAATAATACCCCATCTAGCGGTCAATAGCAAAATCAATGTACATTATAGTTTTGCTTTTCACCAATAGATGTCTAAAATTGTATTGTATTGCAAATCAGTCCTTAAATATAACAATGGTAAGGATGAAATTAACTTAACTCAAAATACGGACACCACATTCTGTCGTACATTTTTCACAAACTTACCTAAAATGATAATTTTGACAGCTCTAAGTAGTGTACCCCATATAGTATAATCGAAAATGAATCTAATCGATTTTCGATTATCGTTCCCGTAGAATATGGAATCGATAGTTATAAAAACACAAAAGCATTTATTTTATTATTATTTTAGGTAACTTATTTCAGAATGATAAAAGAGAAGTTTTATGGTACCTACCGTAATTATGTCTTGCATTATACTTAGCCACTTTTATTATTATATTATATTATTATTAGCTATATTACAAAAAATTGTAGTAGATAAGTACTTAAAAATTTCAATAAATTATTTTAAGTTCGATTCATTCGATTCCTGTGTGTCATAGTCAATTGTGCTGAATTCTTGCAAGACGCTTCACTATGAAAAGTGGGCGGTACTTGTCAATGTGCTACGATAATTTTAGAGGTATTATTTTGTATATAAAAATACGATACTTCATAGACGTGAACTGTCAAAATTATCATTTAGCATCCTGAATTGGACAGGTATAGAAACTTCTAGAATATTGAAGTAAATATTTCGTGAAAACTTATAGGAAAATAAACCTTAAAATCAATCGCATAAACTTGTTTTTTGATTATTTTAGCCTGCGTTGTGCACATACACAAGTATATATGTGTGAGGTAAATGCAATTACACTTAGGTTTTTGGCGACACAAACACGCCCCCATACGATTTCTAGTCCTAAGGATTTTTCTTTGTTCTGTGGTACAAACCATGAGAGTCTACACACACATACACATTTAGCTGATGGTGCGAGCAATACTCCATACACGATCGAACTTGCGCTTTGTAAAGGTTGAGCAGCTGTTCCGGTGTGAAATATTGCCGCACCTTTGAAATAATACCCAGCTTTTTGGCAGCTACTTGAGCCTTTGCCTCAATGTATGGACCAAAGTTGAGGGTAGGAGTGAGAGTCACGCCAAGAAGCTCAAGGTGGTCGGTTATCGGCACTGGTACACCTCGGAAAGTAGGGTTTGCCTGGAATTGGCTCCGCTTAGCGGAGAATAGACACGCCTGGGTCTTTTTCGCATTGAAGTTGACCAAGTTAGCGTTTCCCCAATCGGAGACAACCTTCAAGGACAAGTCCAAACGCTCAACCATAGCCTCTCGAAGAGCAGCAGGAAAAGTGTGGCCGAGAGAACCGACACCTGAGGGACCCCTGCGTTTATTGGCAGTTGATCCGACGAGCAGCCGTCAATGACCACTCGGATTGACCGGTTTTTCAGGAAGTCGGTAATCCAGGCACACAAGCCAGCAGGCAGGCCGTACGCTGGAAGCTTGTTGATTAGGCTTTCGTGCCAGACCCTGTCAAAGGCCTTCGAGATGTCAAGGGAGACAGCGAGTGCCTCTCCGTGTTTCTCGATGGCCTCACTCCAGATGTGAGTAGCATACACAAGAAGATCCCCAGTGGAAACGGTTCTGGCGGAACCCATATTGCCGATCACTGAGGAGTTCATTCGTTTCCAGGTATGCCAGGAGCTTATGGTTCAGCAAACGTTCCATAGTTTTGCAAAGTATGGACGTTACCGATATGGGTCTATAGTTGACAGGGTCAGCCCTACTGCCCTTTTTGGCCACAGGTTGCACATTTGCCTGCTTCCAACCCTTCGGCACTTGACCGGCCTCATAAGAGAGACGAAATAGGCGTGTCAAGACAGGAGACAATTCAGGCGCACATTTTTTCAGCACTATTGCTGGAATCCCGTCGGGCCCACTGGCCTTATTCTCGTCCAGACCGCTCAACACTTTACGCACCTCCTTCTTACGGATGCTAACATCCACCATACGGGCCTCACATTCATCAGGAGGCAACGAGGGTACCAGATGTTGATACGCACACAGCTAATTGCTTGGACCTTCTACTGACAACGGATCCAGACCGATACTCTGTGTCGGTATCTTCCCCTCCGGGAAGTTCCGACCACTGTCTGGTGAAATCTGTATCCGTCTACTCCCCACACGATGCTAGCCCTAAGAGCTCTCGAAGGATATGGCGGTACAGGTCAGCAGATTGGGATGAGATGCGGTCCTTCTTCGCATCCTACCCTTGGCGGCCTACTTGCTTCTCCTCTGCTGATCCATCTGTTTGCGCGGACGCCGTAGCGGATGTTGTGCGGCGGTGAATGGAGTATTACATTCCATTCTCTGACGTCACAATGTCTGGCGTAGCGCGGCCTTGGTTTGGTGCCGAGTGTGGTCGCGCCGAAGCACAAAAACACGCGGCTTACCTTGCTTGGGTCGATGCTCGTAACCGCAAGTTTGGGGATGTATCCAAGAGGAAGAAGGCCTTCACTAGAGCTGCCAAGGCCTGCAAAAAGACTGCGTAAGGCTCGTTATGACCATATTGGCCGAATAGGGAGCAAACTTGCATCATACCCAGCGGGCAGTAAAGCGTTTTGGTCCCTGGCCAAGACGGTTGAGACTAATTTCTGCCGTCCCTCACTACCTCCACTGCTGAAACCTGACGGGTCGCTGGCCCACTCTGCTGAGGAGAAAGCAAATTTATTTGCCTCTCTTTTTGCGGAGTCATCGCGTCTAGATTCTGGTACCACGAAACCCCCTGCTCCTCCTGATGAATGTGAGGTGATAATATGTACCTACTTATTACATGACACGCATTATAAGATTCACGAGGTTGGGTGTCTCCAATATTTTCGGGGCTCGAGTCAACCTCACCTGAGCTAGCCGGTACTGATTATGACGGACGAGACTCTGGTGCAGGCAGATTGAAGAACGTACCTTGTTAACTAGCGAACTTTGAATTTTGGTGAACCAAGAAGATTTTAACCAACTTTAAAAAGAATGAAATTCTCTATCACGTTTATTGGAATAAAAAATACTTAGTACTTACCACGGTACTTACCTATGTCTTTGTTATGATTTTATCATTGTTAACAATAAAAAAAAATATTTACGGCACAAACTCAGACTAGAAGAATTATTCTTCTAGTCTGAGGGCACAAATTAATCGTAAAAACAAGGAGGCCTTTTTATCAGATGTTTAAATTAATTAAATATTACGATTATTTTAAAAGACCAGCGCCTCAAAATGATGGTGATTCCTGTAGGCGGCAATATCAAAGCGAATTTTGTCTCTTTCTATATTATTATGTTTCGAAATTTTATGAAAATAATGCCCATTTGGCAACGTCGCTTATCGTAGGTTCCTACCTAAATAAAGTTAGATACTTGTTAGATTTACATTTCGTATCGCATGTGAAGCCAACATTCAGAAGTCAAAACAATTATTTATTAAATTATTAGTAAAAAACTAAAAATTTATATAACCGCACCAAAATCCGTTGTGTAGTTTTTACGTCCGTCGCTAGAGCGATAGACATAAAATCGACTTAACGAATTTACCATGCTGACGGTAGTTCTTTTTAGATTTTGGCGCGAATGCATTGTACACTAGTGATCCGGACCGCGGCACGGGCCCAACTGACCACTTCAGCCTTTACGCACACGAAAGCAGTGTGTAATATACGTTTAACTACAACCAAAGCAAAACCGCCTTCGTAAAATAGAACATCTATAGGTACTACCACCGATTACCTAATAGTTCGTACTACCTACTATTATTGTTCACCCGCTTTCCTTCCTGAGATAGAACAAATAATTATACAAAAATAGCCAAGCGGCACTGCGGTTTGACAAAAACAAGTTCATTCATGTCGACGCGGACGCGCTGCATGCGCGCGGTACCTACTGCTGTGTGGATTTAACCGTTTTATTTGGGTTTTCAAAACGTTCTCATTTCGTTTCGTTCCCAAGAAAAGTCCTTGCAATGAACTGTTCCGAACGAATTAAAACCGTTATTTTAAATAACGTTTTCGAGCCCTGCTCGGGATTGTACGAAGAAGGAAACATGTGAGTTGGTAAAGAATTAGGTGCCGAACCTTCTGACCTTTCGGGATACTTTTGACAAAATTTACGACTAAAATGGCGACTCTCCATTCACTTTCCATTAAAAATTATTAAGCGGACCGCATCCGCCAAAAATACTACGAAAAGCTTACGTAATTTTAAGTCTGTTATCACTGATTAATTATTTTATCGTGTCGCATATTCTTATATGTAAAAATTCAACCTACAACATAATTAAATGATGATAAGGTTAATAACAAATATTGTTACCAAGTTGTTTACAAATATACAATTTACACATACCTACAAAATATACCTACACTTACAGCAACTTATCTGTAATACTAGTAGTTAGGTGTTCCACACGGACATATCCTGAACACTTATTCTCGTGCGCAAAATGATTTCTACAGTAAATAGTGATTTGGTCGAATGCCGAATACCAATTATTCGGCCAGACAATAATTATTTGGTCACAATCTCAGCGTTGTGTTCCGATCTTGCATACGAGGCCTACACCTCGATTATTCGGTATTCGATCGAATGGTACGTGGTTTCGAATGTACCGAAAATTAGAACTAGAATGCTAAAGTGCTACAACTACATTATGCTGTAGTTGTGGCATTTGCCTACTACAATATATTGATATTGTGGTAGGCACGCGACCTTTTTTGCTATTTTTTTTTTTTTGACATTAGTATATTTTTGACATTTTCAATTATTTTATTGTTTAACTTCGGTTAAAATTTATTATATTTTTTTTTTTATATACCTTTATTTATATTGACACGAGACAAAATGTACATTCGTCCATATTTAGTCTTAAGATATCTATGTATAACCTGACGTCTTAAAATGCAGCAGTGGAGTTTGTTGCGCCGTTTCTTCTCCACTAGCGCCTAGGAAGCGGTGGTAAACTTAGTATTAAGTAGTTTTTGACGTCAAAAAGATGTAATTACGTTGCACTGTTTTGAAAAATAAAGAAATTGAAATTGAAATTGTAATTGAAATTAAAGGCCTAAACATCCAATGTCGAATATTCGTAGCATCTCTACAAAAAAGTAAACTTTCGCAGTCATGAAGCGATTACGGTGCGGTATTATTACAGTTACGTTTTGGCCTTGACCAATAGCAGTAAAACATTATTTAATATTACATTGATTCTATCAATTACCATAAATTTGTTCAGTTGCGTGTAACGTTGACGGTATAAAAAGAACGAAATATGGAAATAATAGTTATATGCCCCGCGGTTTCTGGCGTAGGCTTTCATCTCGGGGTTGCCAGGTCAAACGATGGTTGCTCCCATAAAAGCTGCATAAGTCAAATCTAATGGAGTAAGTGGAACCCGGGTTTCCAGTACAAGCCAGCGGATACATTCATCATGCGTACAGCTAAGGAGTGGAATTCCCTGCCGAGTCTGTTTCCGGAACTCTATAACCTGGGAATATTCAAGTCACGAGTGAATAGGATCCTTCTAGGCAAGCGTGATTCATCGTAAGCCTATCTTGAATAAAAATACCACTTCTTAGGTCTACCCCTCGATTTTTTTTGTCCAGTCCTCAATTTAGTCAATTTTTTTTTAAATACCATTCACTGAGAAGTTGTTAAGCAGACGCTTCAATTTTTTTTTGTACTTAAATTACATTGATTCAAAAATAAGTGCCTTTGTCAAAGCTTGCGTGTCTATAGAAATATTATAAATAATTTTATGCGCATTAACAAACTGTTATTTAATATAATCGTATTGTTATCCTGCGTTATGTAACTGTGTGGTACTGTGACCAACATTTTGACTTTTATAAGAACTGTCTATTTTACAAATATACGTAGACCTCACAGAATAAGTGCCCGGTTAATGGCAATAGGATCGCTACTACCTATTACATTGGGACCTAAACATAAACTGGCGAAATGTGAATGCTAGCATCTCTGCCTATCCCTTCGGGGATATAGGCGTGTGCCTGGCGTGTGCTTATGTTATGTTATGTTATGTTATGTCACAGAATAAAATAATGTACAATGTACACTGACCAAATTAATGAGCTATTGAAAAAAAGGCAGCTCAAAAGCACTCGAAACTGGCGGGCTTGCATGAAAGGTTTAATGATAGTAGAGGAAGCACGTGAAGTATGTAAGGACAGAAGTAGATGGACTATACCAATAGGCCTCTACCTATTGGTATAGTTTTAGTAAAAATTACAGAAATATATCATTGTTACATTACAAAAATAAAAACATAACAGTACACTATCCTAAATAATCTTTAACGCATGGTGTCTCTACCTCTGCGTGTACCGAGGTGGTTCTGTACCGGCTTCGGCAGTCACGAGGATTTAGATGAGCTAGGGTTGCTGATTGCACCTCCATCATCATTATCAGTAATGACAGCAATCTTGAACACGATCTGTTAGCAATATCCGCTGCGCAGGATGTTTAGTAAGCCCAGCGCCATCTAGCGGCAGCAAGTTGTACTACGTAGAAACTATTGACAAAATAATGCAAATTGACATATTCATAGTATTCATGCATACATGAGCGGAATCGAACCCGCGACGTAGCAGTCTTACGCTCTACCACTAAGTCATAGAATTAATCAAAGTTCAACATCTTTTTTTTTTGTATAGGACACGTCAATTTGACATCACCTCGCCTGATGGTAATCTGAAGGTAAAGTCTACGGAAAGAGGGTTACAATTACATACACACCATGTTAACAATAGTGACACTCAGCTTGCCTCATCAAAAGATCTTTTGTAAATACGTTAGCGTTCAGCAACTTTTATTGCTGACCGTACTTTTTAACAGTATCGATACAGTTACTCATTTTAAACTGTATCGTCTAGACACGGTCAATAACTTGCCCGTTGTATTTAGAAACATACTCGAACGAGGCTGTCTTGTAGCTACTAACGGTTAGAAAGTGCACCATCGCTGCCTACCTCGCCATGGCCGGTAGCGAAGACCGCGTAATGACCTCAAATGAACAGTCATCATTTTTTTAGGGTTCCTTAGTGCGAGCCAAAAAAAAAAATCTTACTTCTTACTTAATATTATAAGTGCTAAAGTTTGCCACAGATATTTAGACTGACTGAAAGGAGATGTTTCACAAATTTAATGTATGGACCTTGGGCCTGTATGAGCGTATGGCGGACTAAAACTATAAAAATGTACTTACTCATATTTTATTAATTTATGGCCTTGAATTTCGGAGGCTAATAAATATAATTGTATTTTTGCCAATAATCGATATTATTTCTCTTTTTTCTGTATTGTGTAGAATTAGGGGGCCCAAAATGAAAAATAACCTTTGGTACAGGAATAGATTATAGTCTGCAATAACAAAGGTATAATAGAAAAGAACCCCATGGGATACTGGAAAGGGATCGCGAATGGAGCCGTGGACTTCGAGATAGAAGCTTGCGCCAATCCGTCCAATCCAAGAGCAGTCCGTCAACCAGCAGATGTGACTTTATATTCTCGTGCGGAAATGCTGCAATTATTACGTATACCACCCCCGGCTGTCATTGGGGGTGGTATACGTAACACACACACGGCACGGGCACACGAATTTTTTTCCTAGTGGTCAAATCAGCCAAAATAGTTTGACCACGAGGACTCAAACCAAGAAGTTTGACCAACAGGATATTTTTTCCTCTTGGTCAAATCAGTTTGACAAAATAGTTTGTCCACCTGGAAGGACTCCAACATGCCGTCTCGGGTTTTCAGACGCCTGGGGTGTAAGGTGACCCATTAGGTATTTCCATTAAGGCATGAGGTTGACTCTGGCACTGCAGATCTTATTGCTACTATACTCCTATGTACACTAAGCACTCTGTAAAGAAATATTGTAAGGTCTACGGCCCTTATTAATAGATTACAATTACCTCTGAGATATATGTCTCAAGTGTGCACTTGAGATGCTCTATGAATTGCGCCATTGGCTCAGAGCATCTCAGGTGCACTCATGAGACGAGGCGGCGGCGCGCCCCCTCTCTATTCCGGGGGCATGACGGGAACCACGTGGTTCCCAAACCCGAGAGGGCCATCTCCGCCATCTCGAATCAGGAGATGGCCCGGGTCAAGCCGGGGTGCGAGGGAAATGCTCTTTGGGCCACCTTACGCCCTGGCGTCAGAAGACCCTAGACGGCGTGCGGTTTTAGTCGGTAAGAGTCCGACATAACCTGCCCGCTGGCCGCGGGGTGGGTATCCATAAGGATTTCCGCGCGGAAAAAAAAGTGCACTTATGAGACATCATCTCAAAGATAAGTGTCATCTATTAAAACGGGCCTAAAAGTTGAACAGTTAAAATAACTTTCTTTCATTCACTCTTCAGTTCAAGTGTGCGTCGCCGACTCGCACTTGACCGCTTTATTGTTTAGCTGCGACACCACCTCATTACACGCTTCGCTAGTTTATAATATTGGTTGGGCCTTATTACATTTGTAATGTTTGGATTTGTTTTTACAACGGTAGCTTGTCTATTATTAAAATATTTATTTTAAGACCTGCTAAGGCTTCGCTCGCAATGCTAATCTTGTTCGGTCCCGTGCCCGTTTCCCATGGGAACGTATTCCAGGGAAAAAAAGAAGACTATGTTTTATTCCAAGTATAATAATATCCTGTACCACTAGGCACTAGGTTAACTGTTTTAATACTTTTTATTTAACAACTGAGTTCATTCATTTATTTTACTGTAGTGTTATACCTACCCAATTTGATTCCATCTGTCTGATGAGTTCAAATCATTTCTAAGGACGCGACCTATACTCAGAGGTATCGAGTTCGAATCCGGTCGGACAGTACCAATGTGAATCTCACTTTGTGGAATTTATATGTGCTAATCACATGATTTACCATCTGCTGACGGTGAAGGAAAAACATCGTGAGGAAACTCACATGTCCTAAAAGAAATTCTTAGGACAATGTCCGATCCACCAACCGGCATTAGGCCAGCGTGGGTGGATGAAGTCTAAACCCTCTCAGCTCTCTTTAGAGGAGAGGAGATCCGTGCCCAGCAGTGCGACATAAATGGGTTGCTATTATAACCGACTTGAACAATTAGGTAGGTAACTTAATTTTATTTTTAATTAATATACGTTCTAAACAGCTTGTCTATTTGATGTAGAGGTCATTGATAGACACATGTAAATGTCATACGGGTCATACCTATTAAATTGTGTACCTACCATGTTGTTTGTTGCCTAACTTGATCAAGAAATCCAAGGTCACATCAGACACCGGCAGAACGGGTTAAAGAAACCACTTTCTAGTGCAAATGGTACCACTTAGCGCCTTTCTCTCTAGTTTTACTCTAGCACCTATTATATTTAGATAATATATTCTTAGTTACTATGGTCAAATGGAACTGGTGGTTGGCAACGAAGTAGGTTATCCCATGGCAAGGTTTTAGGTTTAGGATCGGCCTGAGGGCGAGGGGTAGAACTGCTCATCGTTCTAGAAGCAGGCCCGAGACGGTGGTGCGACGTGTTCCAAATTCCATGGCGAGACCAACTAGGTTATGACTGGTATTCAGTCTCCCAGGCTTCCTTCTTAGGGTATGCCCGTGGTCCCTAGTAAAAGACTCATGTGGACGGAACACCATGTGATTTTAGTAGGTCCGATCCCGATTACTACTTACTAGACCTTGTGAGGTGGTACCCGTCGGGGCTTCCATACGTTAATAGGTTTGGTAGGATGCGCGGATGTTACTCGAATCACACCACTAAGGTTCAATTTGATCTGGATAAAATTTGACACAGATATTGTAAGTAGTCTGAAATAGCACGTAAGTTATTCGGGAGTATGAGGGATCCACTCCACCAAGATCTTCAGGACGTCACCTGCAAGCCGCTATAGCCTATGCTTGACGGATGAAAATCTGGTGTTGGCTTTCCTCGGGTCATCCGACCCACTCAGACGTTCCTGTGAACCAAAATATCGCTCGGATGATTTTTATCCAAGAAATAGAGTGTGCGGGACAGGAATTTCACGCATATGTAGTCGCGGGCACAAGCTAGGTATTGTATTGGTCGTTAGCTCTGACTTACCTGGCAGGTGCAATATCCAAGTTTCGCAACGTAATGTATAATTCACAAGCCCTGCGAGCGCCGCGTTTCCGAACTGGCACTTCCTTTCATTTCTGTTGCAACACTTGGTATTTACGCAGCTTGGTTGAAATATAGCTAAATAAATTTAGTACTTGGCTGTTTGTAGTTGCTATATTGATGCAACTCTTCCTCAGTGGGCTAGGCAGAGACCTTTCGCTTGCTAATCTTGTTACCATCCTGGCATCCGTCAACCCACCAACGGACCAAAATTATATTGATGGCAAACCATCAAAATTAGTCCCTGTTCTTTATATTAAATCTGCCGGATTGACTGCATCCCGCCTGATGGTAAGCTGAGGTGATTTCAAAAAGTAGTCGCCACCCAGACTGCGGAGGTGGTGTTCGTGGGGATTTCCGCACGAAAAAATACAACATACCCACAAAACTATTATTTTTAATAGTTTGTCATCAATATTATCAGGTAGTAAAATAAATTTGATTGGAACTTTTGAATTATTCGCGCTGTCGACTCTGTCTAATTCTTCTAGATAATTATAGATACTCTTCTAAATTCTAATTCTTATAGAACCCCATATTTTAGACGCTACGGAAAACCACAGCAGGGAGATCATCCAAAAGCCTAAGTATGCGCTCTTAGATTATTAATATGTCCATGCGCTGTTTCTAGAACAATCTATCCCTGAATCAAATTTCAGCCAGGTCCATTCTGACGTTTGAGTGTTACAGAGTAACAAACATCCAAAAATATTCACAAACTTTCACATTAATAGGAATAAGTATTATCCGCGGTTTATTTTTGGGTCAAAAAAATCATAAATATCTTTATTTATTTTTTATAAAGGTTATGCACATGAAAAATCAATGTTTATTTCTTATGGTGTTATTATACCTACATACGCATCCATAGCTATAGCGTAAGTACTGATCATTCGATTAGTGAGAGATAAACTTTATCAACTTATGGCTTGCACTTGCGCAGAGGTTATAGACGGTAGATGGCGCTGTGGTAGTATCAAAGAACTTTTGTACATTTTTGTGTGTTGTGTTCCCGGCGCGCCGGTAAGTATGGTAGCCAGAGCTCACTGTACTCCTCCTTCCCCACCCCTTCCTAGCCTCCCCACCCTTTCCTAGCCCTCGCCCTTTCCCTTCAGGGTCGGCAGCGCGTGGGTGACGCCCTTGGTGTTGCACACGTCCATAGGCCACGGTGACTGCTTCCCATTAGGTGGGCCGCGTGCTTGTCTGCCACCTACGTGGCATAAAGAAGTGACCAAGTGTCATTATTACACGCGACTTGTCTCACATGTCCACAAATATTTCCTACTGGCGTTATAGTTATAACCAATAGAATGTGACTTTGTCTGGAGGACCTGTACCGACGAATGCAAATCTCTGCAGTTGGTAGGTACCGCAGAAGGTTAACTGCAATCATAGTTGCGCCAGAGTCGCCTATCACTATACTAGTATGAACTTTAGGGCATTTGGTACAGTCGCCGCACCTTTTAGTTCGCAATGGGTTATGTTTTTTTTATATAGGGCACGTCAAAATGACTTCACTTCGCCTGATAGTAAGCTAAAGGTAAAGTGTTCAGTGTTTCTCACGTAAGTTAAAAAGGAAGTGATTGCCCTTTGTAACAGTGAGATAAATTCACTGGTCCAGTCATCGTGCCTGTTAGCGGGTGATAGGGGTAGTTTATTGACGCTAACTGAATTTATTTTTTTACTAACTTATGCCCGTGGCTCCGCCCGCGTAGATGTCAGTTTTCACGTTTTGTGACTATATCTCCGGTTTACCCAACCGATTGTGATCAAACATGCGTTAGATTTTAAGTCTTACCAAGACTTTTCAAACAAAAAACCGCATTAAAATCCGATCCGTAGTTTTTGCTTTTGTTGACGCATTAGTTTTTGCAAAAATAGTGAATAAAAAGTTCAATAATCCCCATCAAGGAAGATTGTCAATGGGGAAAAGTGGATGCCGTTGGAGTTATATGTCCATACACTATCAACATTCAATTCATGTGCGTCCAAGTCAAAATAAAGCAAACCAGCGAATATGTAGACACCAAAGCGAGAAACATCCATACAAAAAGTGAACATCTCCTGTCCTATTGTGTAGGCGGGTTTGTTTATTATTGTAGTTATTAATTAGTCCTAATAATTGTAATAATAAACTGAAACTATTTCCTGAAAGTCATAAAATGTATCGATCACTAACCAGCTTCACAATATCTACTTTACTACCCATTGTTGAGTAGATCCGATTCCGAAATTATTCTGATTTATTATATTATAATTACAACAAAAGCAAATATTCTTTTTTATCTTTGTAAGTTATAACTTAAAGTCCATTGAAATTAGATTGGCTGTCGAATAATGGATCCCGACTGTTCAGTTGTTATGTTTCTAGACCACCGGACATTAATCTAAGTGAATCTAAGTGCTTGTTTTTTTCCTTTTTAGTTTTTAGACAGTCGTGTTTTTTAATTTTTAAATTTATTGTTTATAAATAGATTGTAACAAAATAGGTGTAGGGTAGATCTACCGAAAAGTTGACAGATCTGAAAACTGACAACCCTGGTTCCGGGAATGTTTGATAAACTAGTAACCTCATCATTTTGTGCTCAATTAAGTGCTTATAAACTGATTGTACTTGCGGCCTCGACGGCAAGCGCGTGCGCAAGTGTTGCATTACAATCACATCGTATCCTGAACTAGAATTCTAGGAAACTCGTAACCTGAAATAAAAAACTGTTAGAATATTACTAGCTGACCCACCCCGGCTTCATACATACTAGTATTCAAGTTTTTGTTGAAATGCGAAATGCATATTATACCCACTTACTTACATAGAAACTTAAATACTTTTTGCCACTAGTCTGAACGATGACGATAAGTTTCCTTTATTAAAATGTGTCTGTAATATTTGCGTAATAATAGGTTTTCCTTTTTTGATACTATTACAAAAAATATACACATAGGTACGTAAAAAAAAATGACTTGAGATATTATTATTTGTCATGCAAAAAGGAATGTTAATGTTTTACTCCTATACATGTCTAATGAGGTCATTTGGGCAAGAGATAATGCGTTGGTTAGAGGTTAGTTTTTTTTTATAGTCGATACGTTTGCGACTATGTGGTCGACGATGGAGCACGCTTGCCTAGAAAGAAGCAACCTTTTCATTCTTGACTTAAAGACTCCCAGATTATAACTTTCCGGAAACATAGACTCAGGCAGGGCATTCCACTCCTTAGCAGTACGCATAATGAACGTATTGCTGAAGCGATTCGTACGTATTGAGCGGAATCTCCACCATTTATAGGCTTATTGGACGATTCGCACGAATTGAACTCGCCCGAACGTGGGTCAAGACAGATTGTATTGTCCTGTAAACGGCAGTAGATTCGCCACCGTGCACTGAGAACAGAAATTGATGAAAGTGTAAACTGGGAGAAGCATCTTTCGAGGCTGGACTCAATGCATAGATCAATGGTTCTAGATGCCATCGATCCTAAAATAGGATTGATGGCATCTAGAACCATTCTAGGCGGTCAGTGACCTTCTGGACTTAACTCTAGACTTAGCTTCTTTTCCTATCTGACAGGTTGTAGTTAATTTAAAAAAAACTACAGAACTGGCAACGCATAAATGAATAAAGAAACATTGTTGTAACCGTACGTAATTATTCAAACAAGCGGATAATGAGCGTACCATTAAGTGCTGAACACTTATTACTCCTCAAAACTTCCGAGTAATGACGTAATATCTTTGTTTCAGATTCAACACCGCACACGTAAACCCAAGTAAGTACTTATCCTACTCAGACTCCTATTGCAGCTGTTGGTTACAGCACTAACCACGTGGGACTTCCTTAGTCTGTCGTAAACACGGGCTTACGGCGAACACGCATAGTTTCATACACAATCGACCAATCATTTTAAACAATGGATGTTATATTTTTAATCATCTCGTTGCTATTATAGCCTGGTACTTATTATTTGACAAATTCAATTACTCGACATAGCTTACGAAGAAGCAAACTGAAGTGGCAATGGGCTGGCCATATCTGCCGAAGACTGATGGCCAGTGGATCTACACCAAATCTTACAACATCATACCTTGTTATTTCATACAAATTTCAAAAAACTTACCATCAACTGCCCTATTCAATACTTTTGTCTAGCTTACACAAATTTTGTCGTAATTTTACTGGACTATAGGGCTTAATGGAGTCATTAAAAGTATGTCGTCGTGGCTAAGTAATTTGTGCCCAACAATGGCAGTAAATTGGACAACCAATATTAGCTATGCTGAAGGCTTTGAACATCCCATTAAAATTAAGTAAGCCACCGTGCCTAACCCTGTTCTATTGTAAAGGACACATTAAAATTGATGGATATCTGATAGTGTGCCCATCCCTTTTTAGGGTTCTTAAGCCGAAGAGTAATCAACGAAACCGTATTAGACTAAGGCTGGTTTTCATATAAACGCGTAGATATAATTCAACTTAAAATTCGTCAGTAGATTTTAAGTAATACTTCATTATGTGTGATTTAGGCGCATAATTAAGTCTGATTCGAGATTGTTCCAATGTTGAAAAACGTGCCCAATGCTCGGTTGGTCGCGTTTGGTTTATTTCTGGATTGGCTTATTGACTCTCCTCTCGGGTCTGAAGGAGTCATACGGCAGTTGCTCCTGCGGAAGCCAAAACAAAACGAATCATGGAAGGGAGTGTTGTCCAAGCTGTTTTTCTATGTATCCGGAATTGGCATTCGGATGAATGATGCATATATTACTTAATATACTTATACAACAAAAGGATATTCGAGTACAATGACGACCTTTAAGTCTTGCTGACCTTTGAGTGATAGAGGAGAATAAAATAAAGAAAAGTAATAGAACTAAAAATAATCAAAAAAGTTCAAAACAACAAATCATACTTTGCTTTTAAAGACTATGATCTAAGTTGGATCTTATGACCTACATAGCATTGCGCAATGTCACACTGTGTCAGTGTGCGCAAGATGACCTGCGCCCGAGTACAATTGCCTAGCTTTCGTTCCGGCTTTAGGGATGCCTATCTAAGTATCTGCACACGTGATGTCGATAAAAAATAATTATCTGGCTATTTATTTAAAGATTGATTACTATCTAGCTAATCACTGATAAATGATAATAATATTATGAAATATTAATAAATAAATAAATAAATCGATATTTATCTGTGGCGTGGCACTAGAGCGTTCCTCGAAGTTCTGGTGAGGTTACACAGTACACTTCCAAGTCGACTGTATACCATAAATTAAAAAAAAAGGTTTATTCAGGCGTCCCTTGACCGTATAATTTTTTATAATACTACTGACTGAACACATCAATAACTGAGAAAGCGGTTATTTTTGTTCGCTAAACAACACAAACCGTCTGACGCACGACTTAAGGCGGCTTTCCGCGGTGTAACGTGCAAAGTAATTGGTGCTCTATTCGTGGTCGTCTGCCATGCGTAAAATCAGAACACAAAATCACGCATTGTGGAAACCTGTCTTTAAAAGGGTTATTAATTGATAGCAACTATTGTAATTTAAACTACAAGCGCAGGTATTTTAAGAGTTAATTGATTTTTTATAGATTGTCTATATACTTGGTATGTTTTGACGTCAAGATATATCTAAATGCTGTTATATGAATTGAGAATTGAAGCGACGTAAAATAGTTAAGTACATAAATCAATGTTTTATTTCACAGTTCACGGGAATTGATAAGCAGCCAATTCTTTTTTTGTGATTCACACTAGTTTTATTACGCATATAAATGTTTCAATCGTGGTTCCACGAAAATCATAAAATGTTTAATATTTTATTTTTTACCACATCCTACCGATTTTAATTTCACCTCACCATTTAGCGTCAACCCTGAAAAAACTTCACTAGAAAATTTGAAATGATTTAATAATTCAAATCGTTCTTCAATTATTATATAAGAATAATAATAATGCCAATACAAAACAAGTGATGCAAAATGTTTATGATAATCAAAAAATCGTTAAACGTTTTGACATAGCCAACCAGAGACACAAAACGTCCACGGTTACTGAACCGCATTATATCGCAAAATATTCAGATAATAAATACTTTTTTGTTAATGTATTGACTTTAGTTAACCTGTCGCTCATAAAATATGTTGTAAAAAAATCCCATTATAGTAAAAAGTATCGTCATACATTTTTTGCTAACGAAGTACGTCAATGGATACATGTTTATTTCTTTTCATAAATAAATAGTATCTAATCAAAACTAGAAACGTGATTTATTATTATAATTAAAGGATATACCCGAAGGTATCGATGTAATGATGTCATGCGTCTGTATAATACTCAATCGCAAATTATGTAACTACGAGTAGAATAATGTATCTAATCTTAATATAATTACGATTTTAAGATTTGCATGTGATTTTTTTACTTACGAACGCTTACGATAAACTATCAAATCTGATTAGTTGTTCCCTTTGGATGTACTTCCAAGACTTTCAGAGGCTATGCGAACCTCACCTGCAAGCCGGAGACTTGGCTCTGGCTTTCCTTTTAGGTTCAGATTTTCTAACTGTACGTTGTAGAGTTATGGAGTTTCTTTGTCCGGGATGATTGGGAAAAGGACCCTGGGACTTTGAGGTGAAAGATCCGGATGCAATTAGGATCATTACTAAGATGATGATGATGATTTAAATTGTGCTTATATTTTCCGCACTCAACTAGTTTGGGCAGCCATTTAATAGGCAATCTTGACACTCTACTGACATTGAAACACAAAAACTCAACTCAACTCAAAAATTCCTTTGCCCGAATCGGCATTGAAGCTAGCATCTTGCGATGCCATAGTTGATTGATGCCTTTACTGTTGATAAATAACTAAACCAGTGATAATATATTTCTATTATCCTGTTTTAATACTACGTAATTATACTGATAAATTAATACTTTGATTAAGATAAAATTGTCTTCAATATTATCTTATACAAACATAATTGTCTTTATACACTTGAACGACCTTTAGCGTCCATAGTAACTACTAATAATAATTCTACGACATTTTACACAGCGCTATCTATACCCAATCATAACTATCATGTTATTGGTTGTAGAATGCGGATAAACAAACTAATTAGATTTAAAAAATCTCCAAACATTTTTTTGTCTATTCCAAAATATCGATACATAGTTAGCACATCCCTAATGTCTATAGTTATGTTATGACACATGTCGTTTCAAATGCGTTTACTTTCATAACGTTGGCCTTTCAATGTTGTATTCACTTAAAGTGAATTGCTATTTATACATCATACTGCATTATACGGATGAATTTATTACGGACTTTAAGAAAAGATGTAATTGTGATCCGATTTCATTGTTTTTTTTTGTTTCTCACCTCATAAGCCTGCACCAGTGTTCCATTTGTCAATCAGCGGATGTACCGGTTTGCAAATGGACCTTGTAGATCTTGATGGGCCCCATAGACCCTAACATTTCATATTCTACTTCCTATTAATTATAATAAATGTGAAAGTTTGTGAAGACGCTCTAACGACTCAAAGGATTTGCCCCAAATTGGTATATGCTATAGTCTGGAATAACACATAGGTTTCCTTTTATCCCTAGAATAGCTTCCCATACCGCGGGCAACTGCAGCTAGTCACAAAACTTTTCAAAGAACAAAACCGACTTCAACGGACTAAATTAAAATGGGACCACACGTGAAGCGCCAGCTATCAAATAAAAAAGAATCATGAAAATCGATTCACCTAGTCAAAAGTTCTGAGGTAACAAACAAAAAAATACAATCGAATTGAGAACCTCCTCCTTTTTTGAAGTCGGTTAATAATAACGAGTATGACAAAAAATAGTCTAGTCCAAGGCCTAGTCATAGATGGGATTACTTGAAAGATTTAATGACGATAGAGGAAGCTGTAAGGATAGAAGCAGATGGTGTGCTGTTGTCTCTGCCTACCCAGGAGGGAATATGGCGTGACTATATGTATGTATGTAGCGCCCGTGGTAGCCTAGTGGTCTGTGTAATGAACTGCTGAGACGAGGTCTCGGGTTCGATCCCAGGTTCACCATGGCACACACCAATGACTTTTCGATGCTTTTCGAAGTTATGTGTGTATGTATCGCAGGTTTATAAGTGCCCGGTTAATGGCAATAGGCTCGCCACCTATTACATTGGGACCTAAACATAAACTGGCGAAATTTGGGTGCTAGCACCTCTGCCTACCCCTTCGGGGATATAGGCGTGAGTTTATGTTATGTTATATGTATACAGGGTGAATTTTTCAAAAGGGATTGGATGGCCAAATCCGAAACTATAAGGAATAGCGAAAAATGGTCAAAGGAGTCACGAGCCCGATTTTGATGAAACTTAAAACCTCATCATTAGATTTTTGAAAAACCAATAAACCTAGCTGAGAATCGAACCCGTTGATTTTGAAAAAAAAACACACCCTTTATTATTACACCATACGATAGTGTCGCTGTTAAGGAACAAATTCTGCGAATTAATGATATACGGCAAATTTAAGGAAAATTTGGAATTTAATAAAATTCATGTTTCATGTACCTATTTGTTTCGTTCGAAATCCCAGAAAAGATCGTAACTATTCCGTGTTTTAAATTATACTCAGAATGATTATAATGATTGATGTTTTTTTTTAAACAAGATGGAGCTCCAGACCATAATAACCGTAAAAGAGATTTTGATTCAGCAGTTTGACGATAATTTTATTGCAAGGCATGGTCCTGTGCCTTGGCCAGCGAGATCCGTGGATCTTACTCCCTTAGATTAGGTACTTTCTCTGGGGGTATGTCAAAAACGAAATTTACATAGACATAATATGATACAGAGATACAAATGACTTGAAACGTTCTCTGGAGAATATTCTAAACGGAATCAATAACATTGTAATATTGAATGCAGTACGATCCTTGAGGTCTCAAATCCAGTTATGTATTGAAAACAATGGTCTACATTTTGAACAATAATTAATCAGTTAATGTAAGAAAAATAAAATGTATTTTGTTAAAAATGAGCTCTTTCCTTTAGTTTGCGGTATGTCATTACTTCCCAGAATAAGAACCTTAATAGCAACACTATCGTATGGTGAAATAATATAGGGTGTGTTTTTTTTTTCAAAATCAACAGGTTCGATTCCTAGCTAGGATATTTGGTTTTTCAAAAATCTAATGATGAGGTTTTAAGTTTCATCAAAATCGGGCTCGTAACTCCTTTGAGCATTTTTCGCTATTCCTTATAGTTTCGGATTTGGCCATCCAAGCCCTTTTGAAAAATTCACCCTGTATATGTATGTACGTATTGTTCGTATTAAACCTAGTATTTCTCTATGCCGAGTTCTATGAACGGTTGCAACGCGAGTGATATAAAAACGGAGTGATAACACTGGACATTGTACTTAGATAATGTGTAATTAGTTTGTACACACCGATAACTATTCAATGTGTATTATTTAAATCTAATGGGATTTTAATAGGTGCATAGAACCACAATAGAACCCTACCAATACCCTTTTTTGCTAGCAAACTATTTATGTCCCTCTGCTGGGCACGGATCTCTCTAACGAGAGAGCTGAGAGGGTTTAGACCTTGATCCACACACGCTGGCCTAATGCGAGTTGGTTAATCGGACATGTTTTAAAATTTGTTCTAGGACATGTGGGTTTCCTCACGAAGATTTTCTTTCACCGTCTGCATCATGTGATTAGCACATTCCAGAAAGTGAATTTCACATTGGTAATGTCCGGCCGGATTCGAACTAGATACCCCTGAGTAGCCGCGTCCGTATCCATTCAGCCACCATCGCTTTTTTATCGTGCGGAAATTCCCACGGGTACCACGTTTATGTCGGACTTGAACCGACTAAAAGCGCACGCCGTCTCGGGTTTTTAAGGATGTAAGGCCAAAAGGCATATCCCTCACATCCCGCTGACCCCGGTCTAATGAGGGGGACGGGACGGGGCGAGCATTGCGCTGCGTCTCGCCGACAGTGGGATTTAGGGTAACAGGCGGCCATCCTGTCACCCCCTGTCTGCTCCCCACTGTGTCCTGGAGAGCCTCGGAGCAGCCCTCTAGAGGGCTACTCTCGCTTCAGCTGTCATTTACCGTGGCAAACTACTACACTACCGACGCGTTTGCTCAATAGGTATCGAGGTTAAGTAGCAGTATGCTCTCTGTGTGTATTGACTTTGTACTAGAACCAAATGTTTATAGACTCTAGTTGGCTCTAGTAGCTACTTATCATAATGTTTGCTTGCTTCGTTTATTTGACAATTGTATGAAGATGACCTACTGTTCTACTTTTATAAATTTATTAGGGGGCGTCCATAAATTACGTGAGGTGCTTTTTTAAATTATATGTCCCTCCCGCCTGGTGGGATGTCGTGAAATTTTATTTAAACCCGTCCCCCATCCCCCAATCTCACGTGAGATAAAATAAATGTGGGTTTCTTACGTAAACGCATTGGATTGTTATTGTAAAAAAAAAATCTTAAGAAGTACCTACAATCTGGATTAAATGGACCGAAATAGTTTTTTTATTTCAATCAGAAAAAAAATTGCGTGATATTTGCCGAGACCCCCCTCTCTTCAACGTAAGATTAGATGAGATTTGACTCGACCCCCTCCCCCCTTAAACATCTCACGTAATTTATGGACCAATACTAGCCAATGTAAAAAATAGTAGGTAAATAAAAAATATTATGTGTAATACTAGCTGGGCCCCGCGGCTTCGCCCGAGGCATACTTCAACCCCTAGACAGGATAAAAGTATCCTATGTCCGTCTCCTAGTTTTAAGCTACCTCTCTACAAATTTTCAGCCAAATCGGTTTAGCCGTTCGCGAGTTATAAGAAGTGTAACTAATACGATTTTCTGTATCTATTATATAGGTATAGATATTGCAATCAAAGTTTAAACGTAGTTCAATAGAGCCCACTAATTAATGAAACAGCATTTTCATTAAGATACAATTACTTTGCTGAAAAACTAGGTACCTAATATTCAAATTCTGAAAATGATCATCTACTTGACCGCTACTACTTGCCGCTGACTGTACCTTGACTACATAATTTCATTGTTAAATTATGCTAAGGTCATTATACCTATTTCATTGCTCATAGTGTTTTTCTTATTATTTCAAATGACTAACACTATTATGTTTAAAAATATAATAAAAATACAATTAGTATACTCATGCATAAAAATTACTGAATACTGAAGACCTCTGTACAATAAAAACAACTACGAAACTTCCCCCCCCCCGCCCCTTCAGGGTCGGCAGTACATCCATTGGCCACGGTGGCCACTTCCCTCCATTAGCCGGATCCACACCAAATGATCCATCTTGGATCGGCGATCCCGCGATCCGCGATCAAAGATCACGGAGCGGGATCGTGGATCGTGTTAGACCGATCCAATTTTGGAAACGTGCGATCCTAAAGATACGCTCCAAGCGATCCAGACTGATCCGCCTATAGCACAGTTAAACTTTCGGTCGCTATGGAGTCACACGCGCAGCAACGATGTCGAATTGCTGTGGCAGCAACAACCTACAACCTACTTGGATCCATAAGCATAAGCATTTAAGTATGTTCCTTGTAAAGGGATATTAG
This sequence comes from Lithosia quadra, assembly GCA_963576445.1. Taxonomy (NCBI): domain Eukaryota; kingdom Metazoa; phylum Arthropoda; class Insecta; order Lepidoptera; family Erebidae; genus Lithosia; species Lithosia quadra. The sequence goes on from OY754898.1 coordinate 9,444,412, forward strand.
ACGACGACTTTCAAAATTTTCCATTATGTGTGATCGCGCGCTCTACACACAAACGTCTACACCGAGCGCACCGAGAGGCTGAGGCGCCTGTGTGCTACTCACAAAAACCGACAACTGACGGATCGCTCGCGGCAAGGAGCGAGCGCTCCTGCCGCGCAGTTTGAATCGCGCGAGGCAAGTCCACATCTAACGCTCCTGTGGAGCGCGCTCCTGCCGCCCGCGATCGGAGCGCGCTGGATCGTTTGGTGTGGATCCGGCTATTGAGCTCTGGCTACCTACTTACCGCCGGGAATACAACACTATGGTTATTATGGCCGCGGTCTTCTGTAGGGCGGAGGTACTGCCCCAGTCGGACAGCTCTATTTGGACGAGAGATACCGTCGTGTCCTACCTCCATGATAGGACGTTATACCTTTTTCATACTTAAAGTAAGGATAGGAAAGGAAGGGATATAAAGAGGTAAAGTTTGTGTGTTTGTATAATTGTTAAATTGTAAGGGGTAATCTCGGGATCTACTGAACCGATTTTGAATATTCTTTCACCAATAGAAAGCCACATTATCTGTAAATGTCATAGGCCGAATATCATCACGCTTCTGCCCAAGAGAGCGGAGCAATAATCATACATGTGAACAATTGCGGTAGATTCCCATAGATTTTAGGAAAACTGATAAATTATGAGCTTATTATGTGAGTCAAAATTCGCCACGGGCGAAGCCGGGGTGGGTTAGCTAGTCATTTATATTAGGATACTATTTCAGTGTAGCGGAAACACCTCTAGGCCATGAATTGTTAAACAGCACGCAGGATGTGTGTCTAAAATTAATTAGCTTGCTATGCGTGTGCGTGTGCGCGATGCCACTTTTAAAACTTTTTAAGGAACCTTCACGGCATGTGCACATCTAAGTATCTAGTTCCAAAGTTTAATTGCAATCATATAGGTAATAGAAAAATAATACAAAAAATAAGAAATCCTAATGCCAGTAGCACGCCTCCGTTGCGAATCCGAAATGGCGAAATCGCTACTGTAATTTCGCTACGCAACTACTAGGTACTGTACGTTTTGGTTTCATGTAGCGGAGGTGTGCTACAGGCGTCATTACTAGCAGGACGTTGCCCCTGGTTCCGCCTGCGTCAACTCGGATCCACTGTTTAAATCCCTTGGGGGATTTATCTAAAAGTTTTTTGCCGAACCATAAAGACCTGGAATTCTTTACCAGCCCACGTGTTTCCTTCCTCCTACAGTCCCGGGTCCTTTAAGCGGGGCGTGAAAAAAGCATTTGATAGGGTCGTCAAGTTGAGGGACACCATTATGGCACTGTCGGTGTATGTAATGGGGACCCCCTTCCTGAGGCTTTGCCTTTAGCTTACCATCAGGCGAGTTGAAGTCATATTAACGTGATCGAAATAATAAAAAAATCTGGAATTTTTGTAAATTTTTCACATGGACAATTTCATTCAAGTGACATTAGGCGATATCGAAGTATTGCAGCTAGATCGTTGTTGTTGAACTTTTTAGGGCTCCAACTACCCGTAACGACTGCCATAGATGTTAGTGATTGAGACTGTACCTCGTCGGTCCCGATTGCCATAATCGGGACCGACGAGGTACAGTCTAAGACGGATTAAACCACAAGAACTTTAATAAAAAACGGTTCTGCTGTTAAGGAGTGATACACGTTATTGCAGTTTAGTATTCTCCTTTCAGATAATTATATACTTAGACAAAACAAAACTAGAATAGACAAAACTACGCCTACATGCCATTAAAACGCCAGGGTCACAGCCACATCCATTGTCAAATTTTCATTAAAGCATAACTTCATAGCTTATGAAAGGGTTTCTCAAACTTTTAGAGTCTCAAGACACCAGGGAACCTTTAAAAATTTACTGTAAATTAAATTAAAAGTAATGTAATAAAATCAGCAATCCAAAGTTACGAAATTATTGCACTATAAAATGGAAGGTACCGTACTCCACCTCCATCCCTCTCCAAACGCCCCAAACCTTCCCCTCGAGGGTCAGCAACGCGAGTGTCACACCCCTGATGCACACCTCAATAGGCCACGGTGATCGCTTCCCATCAGGTGGGCCGTGTGCTTGTTTGCCATCTAAGTAGGACACAAAAAAAACTCACTGGCAAATTAATAATTAATTTGTCATAAAAGGTAAAAGAAATTTCACTGCAAGGCGTGAATTATACAATATGTTGATTTGCATCTGAGCATCCTTCACGGGGGGGCATGAGCAAGTAGCTCATAGTCATCACAAATTCACTAGTGCATTGAATATTAAAACTAAAAAATGTCATTATTTTCATAGCTCACAAGTTTAAAAAAATACGACATAAAAGAAGCACTCCGTATGTATCAGCAGCACGTTTACGGCCGATAACCTTGATTAGCGGACCGCACAGCCCGGTAGGCGGCGCGCGGCGCGGCGCCGCCGCGCTGGTTCGTCCGCGGGTGCTCGGGTGCTCCATCCATCGGATGCTCTTGTGTTAAGTTGATTTAAAATTTTCCTTCCTACTTTTATGGGCTTAGGACCGGCAGATAACTAGTACCTACTAGTCAGTAAGGTCAACTGATATCGCAAATATCGCCTGGTAGTTGTAGGTATTTCTGGCGTAGTTAAAATTTTTAAATCAGCTTAGGTATTTACAGAATTAATTATTAATCACACACTACTTACAGATCTTTTTTCAATTGTCTGGGATTAATCACGTCACACACAATATTTGTTCGAAATGACCACCATTAATTTGCAAACATAGGTTGGCCCGACGCACTAAGTTATTTTTTAAATTCAATAACACGAATGTCTGTGTTTTGACTTGTTCAAAGGCACTAATTATTTTTTCTCGCAACTGTGTACGAGACGTAATTTCTTCACTGTACACACATAAATAAAAATCTAAAGGAGTTAAATCCGGTGATCTTGGTGGTTCCCTTTTCAAGAGCTTCCAAACCGTGGTATGGTGAACATTAAGACGGCGACCAGCTTCACGTGTGCTGGCCCGAGGTTCTCTTTCAAAAAAATCAAGAATTTGGTCTTGTAAATCGGCAGGAAGCCCCGAGCTGCCTCGTCCTTGGGCATGGTTTGGCACATCGAATTGCCGATGGTCTCTTAATCGTTGCGTTGCAGGCTGTTGCAGCCAGCATTACACGTCTACTCGTAGAAGGGGTCGGGGAATGAGGATACATATCACTGAACATTTGCACAGCTAAATTTAAATTATTATTTGACATCGCGTACAAGCGCACCATTTCTAGTAACTCGATGTTAGTAATAGCGCTCCGTCGTCATTATTGCGGCCACGGGAGAAATGCAACGTAAGCGTTATCTCTCGACGCGCGCATTTCCGCAACTAAAATAGCACAAAAAATAGTTTTGATTGAGCGCCCGGGCGGCGCCCGCGCTGGGAACGAGCGAGGGGCTGTGCGGGGGGTTGCAGTTGTACCTATTGCACCGCGCTCCCGCCGATAGACGATAGCCGCACACACACACTAACGAAATGTAAGTACTTTCTTACTTAGTTTGTGCAAAATTGAATGCAGCGCGATCGGCGCAAGAGGCGCGTAAACATACCGCTTGGATTGCGTCGATTGGGGCGGATACACACGGTTTGTTTTATTGGAATTATTTTTTGGAATTCATGAAAGTACTATTAAAATAACACTGTTTTTTTACGACTTCATTTTTTGTGTGCTAGTGATTAAACTCGATAGAGGTAGCTCCGTAAATAATAGACAAGTGAAATTTAAAAAAGAATTATGTTTTTTTAAGACTGTTTTTTTTTCATGAATTCTTAGAGAGTATAAGTAGCTCGAGCCCCCCTGTGAAGGATGATCAAATGCAAATCAACACATCGTATAGACCAGTGCAGATAGACTTTGAGACAAAATAAATTTATAGTAGGATGAAACCTGTTGTAAGAGGAAGAGAATATAATAAAAATGATAGGAAAAATAAATTACGGGCGATCTGAGGTCGGGAAGTGGGGAGGGGGGGTGAGTTTAAGGGTAAAAACGGTTTATCTCGATTTCCGGCAAAACTACAAGTCCTATAGAAAAAAGTTAAATGACAAAGTTGTAGGTAATAAAGAGACCTACAACTTTTGTGTTTACACTTTTTTCACACAACCTCAAAAAGTATGTGAAAAATTAAAATAATCAAGTTTTTGGTTTTTTATTTTTATCTTACGCAAAACAAATTTGTTTTCCACGAAATTTGGTGAAAACTTAGCTTTTTATGTCCCAAAGACACTTTAATTTTTTTTATTTGAAATACTCTTTTTTTCAGCTTATTTTGACTAAATATCGAAAAACCACCCTAATTTTCAATCGAAAATTCTCACGTCAAAATATCAGCTTTTTAAAAGAAGTCAAATAGTTTTTTGTTCTTTGAAATCTCTTCTTTCTGATGATGTAAAAATATATATATATTGCTATGGTAAATGTTCTCAGAAAATGCAAAGAAGAAAAACTCGAATTCGAAATTAATATTTTCGTATTTAGTCATTTCCTCGCTGAGGTGGGATGAAAAGTTACATGTTGCATTATAACTTCATGGTTGCACTCGAGTGCAAAGATTTTTCACCTTGTGCACTTTTGATACCCTCGCTAAAGCTCAGGGTTCTATTTTGTGATTATTGTATTTAGTCATTTCCTCGCTGAGGTGGGATGAAAAGTTACGTGTTGCACTATAGCTTCATAGTTACACTCGAGTGCAAAGATTTTTCACCTTGCGCACTTTTGATTCCCTCGTTAAAGATCTGGGTTCAATTTTTAGAACCCTTCGCGTGCTCAGTTTTGATGACCGAGCAAGCGAAGGGTTCATAATTTGAATCACGAGCGCAGCGAGCGATTCACAAAATAGAACCCTGAGCTTTAGCGAAGGAATCAAAAGTGCACAAGGTGAAAAATCTTTGCACTCGAGTGCAACCATGAAGTTATAGTGCAACATGTAACTTTTCATCCCACCTCAGCGAGGAAATGACTAAATACAAAAATGTTAATTTCGAATTCGAGTTTTTCTTCTTTGCATTTTCTGAGAACATTTACCATAGCAATATATATATATTTTTACATCATCAGAAAGAAGAGATTTCAAAGAACAAAAAACTATTTGACTTTTTTTAAAAAGCTGATATTTTGACGTGAGAATTTTCGATTGAAAATTAGGGTGGTTTTTCGATATTTACTCAAAAGAAGCTGAAAAAAAGAATATTTCAAATCAAAAAAATTACAGTGTCTTTGGGACATAAAAAGCTAAGTTTTTACCAAATTTCGTGGAAAACAAATTTGTTTTGCTTAAGATAAAAATAAAAAACCAAAAACTTGATTATTTGAATTTTTCACATATATTTTGAGTTATGTGAAAAAAGTGTAAATAGAAAAGTTGTAGGTATCTTTATTACCTACAACTTTGTCATTTAACTTTTTTCCATAGGACTTGTAGTTTTGCCGGAAATCGAGATAAACCGTTTTTACCCTTAAAACTCACCCCCCTCCCCCCTTCCCGAGCTCAGATCGTCCGTAATTTATTTTTCCTATCATTTTTATTATATTCTCTTCCTTTTACAACAGGTTTCATCCTACTATAAATTTCTTTTACTTTTTACCATTTTCATAGCTATCGGCACTGGTCTAATATAGAAAAGGATAAGTAAAAGGGATTTTGATTTGTTTATCCGAAAGTCAGGGCACGTGTATACTTTGAGAAACTCTGGTTTAAGGTGTGGAGGTCGTTGCCTCTGATGTATTATGGTATAGCAGTCTAATGACTTCTTAAAAACGTATCTTTGTGACATAGCTACATACATCGCCGACCATACAATATTTCTGGTAGATAGAAATGATTATAACCCGGGGTCGATTTTCCTAGGTCATCTTGAAGACTCATATTAGCCGGGGTGCGAGGGACATGCCTTTTGGGCTACCTTACACCCCGTCACCAGAAGACCCGAGACGGTGTGCGATTCTAGTCGGTTCGTTTCTGACATAACCGCCTCCGCTGGGACATCTGGGATGGTCAGCAATATGGAGATACCTATAAATCGTTAAGTTTGCGATGACATTCGTTAAGATACCGAAAAAATCGTTAGTTTGGAAATTAGAGACTACCAAGTATCGTCGCTACGAGTTAGCGACCGAATTCGGTAGCTAAGGCGTTGCGAGAAATGTCGAGACTGCCGCCCCAGGTCAATATCCGTAGGGAATTTTGTTTCCGTGGCTTTTGCGTGTATGGCTGCAGCTGTCGGACACCACCAGTGTTGCGTGTGTGTGTCAAAAGCGATATTGGGGTAATTCTTGTACATATATTTCATGATAAAGGTAATAATAACGGCACTTGCAGCAAGGTGCTCACGTACTAAATATTACATTGCATTATATTATGTACGTGACATCCAGCTGCACCTGCAATATTATGTTCTGTCAGAATGTTTTAACTTTCGCTAATTACTACCCGCTGTATTATCTATAGCCCGCGGCTTCGCTCGCGTGAAATGATGTTCCCTCTACCGTACCCTGTTCCTGGGATTAAAAGTAGACAAAGTGCTATTCCAGACTATAATCTCATATAGTCCCGGGGCCTTTAAGCGGGGCGTGAAAAAGCATTTGATGAGGCCGTTAAGCTGAGGGCCGCCACTGTAGTACTACCGGTGTATGTTATGGTGATCCCAGTCCTGAGACTTTGCCTTTAGCTTACCATCAGGCGAGGTAAAGTCATTTTGACATGTCCTATATAAAAAAAATATAATCTCTGTAACAAATTTCAGCCAGATCTATTTAGCCGTTTTAAAACCCATCACTGCTTGTGTATGTAATCTTCAAACCCAAACGGACAATCATGCTGATTGACGGACGAGGGGCTAGCGCTAGCTTTCCTCTTGGGGGAGTCGCTCCTGTAAAAGCCAAACCTGAATGCAAACGGTATTGGCACTTGATGATGGTGAAGTGGTATTATGGCACTTGGATTTTTTTTTATGTAGGACAGGTCAAAATGACTTTACCTCACCTGATGGTAAGCTAAAGGCAAAGTCTCAAGACTGGGGTCACCATCATATACACCATGATGATGATGGACGATGATAAACCAGGATTAGCACTTTACCTTCCCCACTCCCCCCACTGTACCCTCTGCTAGTCAGAGGGACACGTGGAGAGCCAAGCAGTCCTTTAGAGTGCCACTCCCCGGCCGGCTGTTACCGTAGGCAGCAGCGTTTCCCCTGCGATCGAGAAGCGTTGCCTTCTCTGTTGTTCAGGTGGTTCACGTGGAGGTTCTGGCCCGCACCTCCTTTGGCCTTTCTGGGACTACACCCATGACTATGTATGTCTGTAAAAGCCGCACACCTGACAGCCCTAAACGGGATCAAATATTACAGGTGATTTTTTTACATAACAATATTTTGGAAAGGCAGCCATGTTGTGTAAATGACACAACAACTGAGGTATACCTACATCTCGCGTTGAGTCCCAAAACACCGAGTAGGTAATATAATAATACCAGTCTCCGTGCACTTTGTTCGAGATTCAACGGCTCGATCTGGTTTCGTAATAATACGAATAATATCTTTGACAAGCTATGCCCGCGACTTACGATTTTAATTTTTTTTACGCTGAAGTATAATTACTTTTCCAAAATTAAAGTAGCCTTAGTTACTCCTTGTTACATCAGCTATTTGCCAGTGAAAGTCTCGACAAAATCGGTCCAGCCGTTTCAGAGATTTTCCGGTACAAACAGACAGATAAAAATTGTAGAAAATATTGTTTTGGTGAATGTACCGTGTATGTCCAAATGCAGTTAGTAACAAGCACTTAGGTTGATGTCCGGTGGTCTAGAAACATAACAACTGAACAGTCGGGATCCATTATTCGACAGCCAATCTAATTTTTCAATGGATCCCGACTGTTCAGTTGTTATGTTTCTAGACCACCGGACATCAATCTAAGTACTTGTTTTATTCTTTTCAGTTTTTAGGCAGTTGGGTTTTTGAATTTTGAATTTTAATACTTTTTAGTTATTTACATAGTTGCCCGGATAATAATGTTAAAAAATCTATCTTTTTTACCCGACTGCCGAAGAAAGGAGGGTAATGTTTTTCGAGACTATGTATGTATGTATGTATGTATGTATGTATGTATGTATGTATGTATGTATGTCCATTTCTTTGGCACGGCCTACAGCCTGAACGGCTTGACGGATTTTGACATGCAAGGTATCATTTTAATCGTCATGATTGTGTGAGTGACACTGGGTATATTAAAATTTCTAGAAAATCAAAATGGCGGATTTTTGGCGGCAAAATGAAAATCTTGAAAATTTGTCTTGCACGCTCTACAGCCTGAACTGCTTGACGGATTTTGACGAACAAGGTGTTGTTTGATTCGTCGTGATTGTGTGAGTGACACCAGGTATATTAAAATTTCTAGAAAATCAAAATGGCGGATTTTTGGTGCCACAAACATTTGACTGCGATTTACACAAAAACTGCTGAACAAATTTCGATGCGGTTTTATTTGTTTAAAAGTTCTTGGTCAGACTTACAATCTTACGTTTGTTTGAATACAATCGGTTTAGTAGAACCGAAGATATGAGCAAAAATATAATAATTAAGGTTGAATTTCGGTGATGTCCCTTCACTACACGAAAATTATTAACTCCATAAAAGATAGATTTTATACTTCATTATTATCCGGGCAGCTATGTAAATATAACTAAAAAGTATAAAATAAAAAAATAAATTTAAAAATTCAAAAACCCGACTGCCTAAAAACTCAAAAGAAAAAAACAAGCACTTAGATTGATGTCCGGTGGTCTAGAAACATAACAACTGAACAGTCGGGATCCATTGAAAAATTAGATTGGCTGTCGAATAATGGATCCCGACTGTTCAGTTGTTATGTTTCTAGACCACCGGACATCAATCTAAGTGCTTGTTTTTTTCTTTTGAGTTTTTATGGAGTTAATAATTTTCGTGTAGGTGGACATCACCGAAATTCAACCATAAGTATTATATTTTTGCTCATATATCTCCGGTTCTACTAAACCGATTGCAATCAAACAAACGTAAGATTTTAAGTCTGAACAAGACCTTTTAAACAAATAAAATCGCATCGAAATTCGTTCAGTAGTTTTAGCATCCATCGCAGTCAAATGTTTGTGGCGCCAAAAATCCACCATTTTGATTTTCTACAAATTTTAATATACCGGGTGTCACTCACACAATCATGATGAATCAAACAACATCTTGTTTGTCAAAATCCGTCAAGCAGTTTAGGCTGTAGAGCGTGCAAGACAAAGTTTCAAGATTTTCATTTTGCCGCCAAAAATCCGCCATTTTGATTTTCTAGAAATTTTAATATACCCAGTATCACTCACACAATCATGACGAATAAAATGATACCTCACATGTCAAAATCCGTCAAGCCGTTTAGGCTGTAGGCCGTGCCAAAGAAATTGACATACTTACATACATACATACATACATAGTCTCGAAAAACATTACCCTCCTTTCTTCGGCAGTCGGGTAAAAAGCGGTTTTTTACTATTAGAAACAGACACTTATTCATTTTTATAGATTAATCAAGGCTAATTAAATACCACAATATTGTTATTTCTAATGACCTTTTAACGGTTTTGGAGTCACATGCTTCTGATGGCAAGCTGCTACCTACGCCCACAGAAGCAACAACTGGTCTTTGATTATAGACATGTATATAATCAAAGCAACTGGTATAAGCCTTATTAGCCGTTTCTTTTATGTGGACACTATGCGATGTGGCAATATTTGCAACAATAAGGAGCTGTAGCGAAGGCTAATCATTTCAATTAGAATATTTTCTAAAATCTTATGTGTATGTGAAATAATGTTTCGCAGCAACAATAACACCTGCACAGTGCAATGAAAGGAAATGGAAGATTCTCTTACACCCGATGCCACCGGTGCACCCGGACAATTAAGACAGCAGTGGTTCCCACTCGCCAGGGCAGCTACGGCAAATTTCGGCCAAAGCGGAAGTATCCCTCTGACTAGTAAAGGGCACAGAGGCGAGCGGATGGGCTGGTTCTCCGTGCGCAGAGGGTGACAGGCAGCCGACCTGTCACCCTACATCCCACTGCACCGGCGCTGCTCTTCCTCCCTTTTTCAAGGAGTCGAAGTAACCATCTTAAAACTTTAAATGGCCCGGTATCCTATTGGGTAACATACACCCTGGTAACTGAGACCCGAGACGGTGTGCGGTTTTAGTCGGTTTGATTTCAACATAGCCCCAGATGGCCGACGGGTGTTATCCGTGGAGATTTCCGCACTATAAAAAAGGTACAACTGCCCAAAGCGGAATGTACTTCATCTGCTTGGTGTGTACCGTCATTACACCTATTACCATCGGGATTAACAAAAGCTGCATTCATTCCACAACAATAAGAAAAGTTTGTGTTGAGTCTTGTACAAAAGACTCACGAATACTTTGTGCAGACAGGTCGTTGACCCGTAGATAGTAGGTACACGAGATACTTTTTTCGATTGTTTCTTTTACTGATTTTAGTGTGTATGGGACGTAGTAACTATTTATTAATCTGTGGTATGGGGCCTCACCAAGATCTTTGGACCCTAGCTAACCTCCTCGGCAAGCTGGTCAGCAGGTATTGATTGACGGACGAAGGTTTGGCACGAGGTTCCTCTTGAAGTTGAGAGGTCGGCGAGGGCTTCTGGGTATCTTACACTCTGGCGCCAGAAGACCTGGGACGGCGCGGCGTGTGGTTTGAGTCGGTGCAAGCCCGACATAACCATCCCCGTTGACAACGGGGGTGGTATCCGTAGGGATTTCCGCACGAAAAAAGGCCACGTTATAGCTCTACACCACTCGATGGTTGACTGGTAGAGAATACCGAAGGCATAAAGTCCGCCAATGTACAATGTGCATGAAGATTAAATAAATAAAGAAAAAACGGGGTAGGATGACAGACAGCAGTCGCTCTCATAAAAGCTGTATAAGTCAAACCCGTAGTGTAGCTGTGATATTAAAAAGCAATTGTCCAAAATACCGTTAGTTCACACAACTGTAATTTATACACAGACTTAACAAACTAACATATTATCTAGTTGGAATAACATTATTGTTGGCTAACCGCAAACACTCAATAATATCGACAATAAAAATAATACTGATAAAAATATTTATTGTCTATCTGTAGGTACTCTGTAATTATAAACAAAAAAGATTTCTTTGTTTGTAATCGATAAACTCTAAAACTACTGAACAGATTTAAAAAAATATTTCACCATTAGAATGTTACATTATCCCTAGGTAACATAGGTTACTTTTTATCCCAATATTCCCACGAGATTAGGATTCAAGCGAGTCCATTAGCGGGTCAAACCACATGACAATATTGACTAGGTATTTTACTGTCAATATTATTTTGCGTATCCGTTGTCTTTAACTGACATAAAAAAAGGAAGTTATGTATTTGACCCCTATAAATTTGTTTGTATCTATTCACGATGTCGTTTTGGTTGCCTTTGTCCAGAATTAGGAATTTGTATCATATCCAGAAGCAATAAGATTAAACTTGTTCAATTAAACCTGCTTAATTTCCGTGCATACATAATAATTATATTTAAACCGGTTTAAGTTATACACATTAGTTTTAAAAACTTAAATAAAAAGCTACTTGTTAATCAAACCTTGTACCTTTAGCTTACCATCATGCAAGTCAACATGTTACGTCTTTAATATAAAAAAGTATTTAAAATTCTATATAAAAAAACGGGGTAACTACACTAGCAACCTCACTTTCAAACCGGCATATCTGCTGGTTGACAGACGAGGCTCTGGGGCTGGCTTTACTACCAGGGTTAGGGAGTACCCCTCTTCCCCCAACCCCTTCCCAGACTTCCCACCTCTACCTAGCCCTCCCCTTTCCCTTCAGGGTAGGCAGCACGTGTGTGACACCTTTAGTGTTGCACACGTCCATATGATAGGCCACGGTGAAAACTTCCCTTCAGGTGGGCCGTGTGCTTGTCTGCCACCTACGTGGTATAAAAAAGGCACATTAGAAGAAAAGGAGTAAACGGACCTCGGGCTTCGTCATAACCAAACACGTCGCTGTGTGTGACGTAATCATCACCAACTTGGCGGTGTTCCAGGTTGCATCCAAGACTTTCAAGTCGGTACCAGGGTCGGCTTCCTCCTCCTCCTTTCAGTTTGGCTTATAGGATACTCCGAATCTCGATAGAAAAGGCTTCTCTCCACTTGGGGAATGCTGTTACTCACGACAGTCACGACATCTCCAGCTAAGGGCAGATAACCGGAGACACATGTGTGGGGCTCTTCTATCAGATACGGGCATATCCGCTAAACTCCACGGTGTGTCATACTCTGCGCCTTAGGAGGGAAGACGGGAGAGAGTGGAACTTATGAGGTGGAAAGAAATACTTGTACAGCGAGCACCCCTAGCGCGTGCCCGCCCCCACGGGCACCTACACCTCTTAGCTTTCTGACCATCTGTCACCAGACCCTTGAGAGGAAAGCTTGCACCAGAGTCTCATCCATCTATCAGCAAGTGTACAGGCTTGCAGAAGAGTTTGGCTTGCATATTTACACCCATTTAGATTTTTATCTTATCTACAGAATTACAAGCATAAAATCTAAGTTATTCACTGTACTAATGAACTTAGGAGATTTTGAAACTAATCTGTACGTGAACGCCCGCGCCTGCGTCAGTCCGCCTGTCGCTGTCGATCGCTGCGCACGCGCGCAACACAGTTATCGATTTTATACATTCCGACAATCGAGTTCCGTCTAATCGATTTATACTTGTGTATTTGTGTTGTTTTGTGATTTATTTTTGAACAAAGAGGATTATTTAAGGTGAGTTTTTAATCTGTATTTTTATTTATAAGTAATTACTTGTTATATTATGTAGAGGTAGATTGCTTAACGATCGTTGAATAAGTTTCATTGCAAATGCGATTGTTTGTCTTAATCACGGAATTATACTTAATCGTTTGTAACCATAATCACCTAGTCGCTAGGCAAAATGTCTTTTTATAGACCAAAGAGTATTTCAAAAGTGTTTATATGGATTCTATCGCGGTTTACTATACACATAAATAAAATTGGGTAGGACTTCGAATTATTTGCCGTCGATTTAAGGGTTGGGAGTGGGTGGGGGGGAGGGGGGGGAAGGGAGGGAGGGTGTAGACACGGTACACATACCAAAACAATATTTTGTACAAACTTTGTCTGTCTGTTTGTTCCGGCACGATATAACAAGGAGTAACTTAGAATACTTTAATTTTGGAAAAATAATTATGGTTCCGCACAAAATAAAACCTTTAAAATTTAAATCTGCGCGGGCGAAGCCACAGACAATAGTTAGTTTAGTATATAATTCGACGAAGTTTAGGATTAATTCGCGAAAACCGTTTACACACTACAACATTAGATATGTCGAAGTCAAGCTGATGGCCCCTATCATCATTGTAGCACTCTGTGTATATGTTGCAGTCAAAACTCTTAACCAGTCAAAAGTACTTTTGAATAAAATACGCAAAAGTGTTTTTTTTTTCAAACCAATCAAAATGAAAAAAAAAAAAAACCTAAGGCTAAGGCGGGAGCGAAGAGCGAAGCGCCTTAGCCTTCTAACCTAATCTATCCGAGTCGGGGTGTTAAAAACAACGTTAATATTCGTATTGACTGGTTAAGAGTTTTGACTGCAACATAATAATATGTAATGCTGAACCCCATTCCTGAGACTTTAGTTTACCATCAGGCGAGGTGAAGTCACATTGACGTAAATAATATAAAAAAGGCACTATGTAATACCTAGGAACATTAAGATAATGATTATTACTTCTACATTTACATTATTACATACAGCCAGATTGGTATGGCAATAGGCAATGCCTGCAAGAAAAGAACCAGGCAATAAAAACTCACGGCCACTCTGTTCTAATCAGATGTAACCGGGAAAAACGCTAAGATGATGAAGAGAACCGTGGTTTTTAGGTAGTACAAAAGAAAAAAGAAAAAATCATTCTGGATAATAGAACATTGAACGCCAATTACAAAACGTGATAAAAATTTGAGAACCGTGGCCAAAAGATAATTAGTACAAAAGGAAAAAGATAGTAATCAAAGTCTTAGTAAAAAAAACATTTATTCTGTATAGATAGACCATTAAAAAGGATACTTCTTACAAACGTCAAAAAACTACACTAACTGAGAAAACTCTGGCAAGAAATTATGTAATTTTTTTGTTTTTTTTTTTTGTCTTTTTACAAGCATGTTGTGTTTATCTAATTACAATGTCGGTCGTTTGTGTAGTGTAAGCAAGCAAGCAGTCAATTTCAAAATTAGTTTTTTGTCGCTTAAGTTTTTTGAACATTATAATAAATAGACTTTTTGGCAGTTTAGTTTCAATTTTCCTTTAAAATTTACTATCATAAGAGACAAGCCAATTGTATTATTAATATTATAATAGACAACGCTAATTTAATTCACTTACAATAATACGATAATCACTTAATTATTTAGTTTCATAAAATTCTTTAGATTATGGTATGTTTATCTTTTTAATCGGGCATGAGCGACATGTCGCGGCCTCGGTATTTATAAAAATAATTAACCGTTGAAAGGCAGAAGGGTGCAAAACACATCGAATATTCAAACAAAAAAAATTAAAAAACCCGACTGCGTAAAAAACTGAAAAGAAAAAAACAAGCACTTAAATGTCCGGTGGTCTAGAAACATAACAACTGAACAGTCGGGATCCATTATTCGACAGCCAATCTAATTTTTCAATGGATCCCGACTGTTAAGTTGTTATGTTTCTAGACCACCGGACATTTAAGTGCTTGTTTTTTTTCTTTTCAGTTTTTTACGCAGTCGGGTTTTTTAATTTTTTAAATTACCTATATTTTTTTATTTTAAACTTTTTAGTTATGAGTAGGTACCTAGCTAGTTTGTACTCGATTGGACTTTCTACTGTCTAATAAAAACCCCTTTGTGAAAATGGTTGTTACGCAACTTTAAATCGATATATATTCTAAACGGTCAATCGAATCGAAAAATGTTGAGAAGAAACTAAAACTGATTTTTAAATACCTATTCAACGATACCCCACTTGACATAGTTTGTTGAATTTCATTTTTTTAATTTTCCTAATATGGCGTCCAGTAGTCGCCATATTGAATTTTCACTAACGTCATGTCTTTAGTGACACTCGCCGGAATAAGAGGAATCGATTGACGTGTGAATCATAAAAATCGGCCCAGGCGTTTGGTCTGTATAGTGCTTCAAAGGAACATACAAACATACATACATACATACATACATAGGCTGTTAAACACATTACCACTCCTTTGCGTTGCGCAGTCGGGTAAAAAAGAACGCTAATGATATCGTTGACATACACACATACATACATTTTACAAACCTACTCACACCTTTTGAGCCTCTTGTAAGAAAAGTGATTTTTACGCCTTTCAGCTTTGCAACCATTTATATGTAAGCTACACTGTAATTTTTAAAAAATATGAGTCTAAATAAAAGATAAAAGGATAGTTATATGGGGAACCAAGATCTTAGGGGTTTAAGCCTGGGGTGTATGGTCCGAACCTTCCACGCAGCAGTCTACGGCCAATTTCAACCGAGGAGGGAGTGGCCTTGTAGAGTACTGCTGGAGGATCTCCACGTGTCCCTCTAACTAGCAGAGAACACAGTGGAGAGAAAGCTAGGAACGGGCTGGTTCTCCGAGCGCAGGTATGGGGTTGACAGGATGGCTAGAAAACCCGTCAGCGCGGTAGCCTGGTCAAAGTCAAAGTCAAAGTCAAAGTCAAAAATCATTTATTCTTTATAGACCATTGTTCGAAAGTCAAAAATATTTTAAACTAGAAGCAAATGGACTACCGCCGCTGGTTCGAATCGCGGCTCTGAGAAGAATCCGGCAAGAAACTCAGCGGACTGTTTTTTTTTCCTCCTTGGTCCTCTTCCATTCTGGGGTTCTACTTACTAGCCCCCATCCAACAAATGGGATTGGACTTAGATGAAAAATGAGAATTTCAAGTGAAACCAATTGTTCTTCTGTGATTATATTGTCTGTTGGTGGCCTTTGTTATTATAATATGCAAGAGGCCGTGTCGCCTGTCTCGAAACAAAACAGGAAGCCGAATTGTACCACCTCAGTGCCTTTACACGGATTGAACAACCGTAACGTGAGCTTTCGTTCGGAATCTATTCCCGGGTCGTTTCACAAAGCCTATATCGATGGTCTGGACGATAAACATGCTAGTTGTAAAAAATTGCGTTCAAAATGAACCTAATATCGATGACGCATGGACTAAAACCCACATAAAGCATTTCCCACACACCTCAGCTGACCCAGTCAAAGAACGCGTATTCTCAAAAATTCTACTACTATCGCTGTCGGCCCGGTCTGCGGAATTAGATTAGATCATACCGCAATTAACATAAAGTTCATTATCCAATGTACAGTTTCGTTACAAAATTTCGCTTCCATTCCGCAACAATTTGATCCTGGTAGGTAGGTATTCTAAATTCTTTTGAAATCTTACCCTACGTTCACATCATGTTCACACGGAGCCACGTTTTGCCGGATCTGATTTTTATCGGATCTGGAAACAGTCAACTTCAGCAAGATTCGGTTTTTTGCCGTGTCTTGAAACCGAATGCATATTCGGTTCTCATTCATTGAAATACTGTTGCCACTAAACCGAATCCTGCAAAAAACCGATCCGATGAAAATAAGATCCGGCAAAACGTGGCTCCGTGTGAACGTAGGGTTACCTAGTTTCCGACGACATAATCGTGATTGTTAAGTATTCTCATTTATAAGTTTGTTCTACATTTTTTTACCATTTACGCAGGGTCAGTTAACTGTTGCTAATAAAATATTATGTGTCCAAAACACAAGCAATTAAAAAAAAACTAAGAATTCGAGGTCTACTCAAGAACTCCACGGCCACATGTTAATTAGCTGAGTATTTTAATGATTGTATGTTATTACACACGCATTTTAATGCCATGCGTGCCTGATTATCCCTATAAGGGTAGGCAGTAGTTTGCTAGTTTTCTTAGTGCCATGTCTTAGGGGCATAAATGCGTCTATTGATATCGACCGGAACCTTTTTCCAAACTTCGTAGTACTGTACTAGTGTGATCATCTGGCAGAGAATTAAACAGAATTGATAAAAAAAAAGAATAACAATTTACTAAATAATGGTGACCCCTACTCCTGAGCTTTTAGCGTACCATCGGTGTAGTCATGTTGATTTGTCCAATATAAAGAAAAACTAAGACGTACAGCGATGCGCAAGCGTTATATGGTGGACATTCCGCTCATACGCACGAACTGCTTCGGCAATACGTTCATCATGCGTACAGCTAAGGAGTGGAATGCCCTGGCTGAGTCTGTGTTTCCGGGAAGCTATAACCTGAATATAAAGAAAAACTAAAGACGTACAGCGATGCACCAGCGTTATATGGTGGACATTCCGCTCATACGCACGAACCGCTTCGGCAATACGTGTATTATGCGTACTGCTAAGGAGTGGAATGCCATGGCTTAGTCTGTGTTTCCGGGAAGCTATAACCTGGGAGTCTCAAAGTCAAGAGTGAATAGGTTGCTTCTAGGCAAGCGTGCTCCAACGTCGACAACATCATCACTTACCATCCATCAGGTGAAATAGTGGAGAAACGCGTGCCTTCTTCAACCTTCAACCTAGCGTTTTATCCCAGTCGTATCCAAAGCTTTCACCTCGGAGTCTGGGGTCCGCTTTACCAGTCTTAACTGCGGATTTGGCTGAACCTCGATATTTTTCGTGAAGCGACTGCCATCTGACCTATGCGTGCCTATCGATTATAAAAAAAAAACTAACTCTAGCTAATACTTAGCTACGATAGAGGGATAATGAGGGGCGTCCATGTCTCCATGATTGCTGAAGATACAATAATCTAACAATAATTGTACCTTCATTTTTAATTCGATTGAAATATGCTTCGAATGTCAATATAAAAAGAGCTCAGCCTTGAATTGAATATAGACTGAGACCACTATTGCTACAATCTATCAAATAATATTAATTTAGCGAAATTGCTCAAGCTTCGCAAACTTTTTTTATATCCACCGATTGTGCTATTACAATCGTTTTTTAATAAATTTTATTGTTATTAGCCTTGTTAGGGGATTCAAAAGGTGCCTTTCCATTCGTCTTACAAAGCCATCTTGACCTCACGAGAATTAATCTTCGAAAAAATCCAATTACCTCTAGTATGCACCGTTATTAGCCATTGTACCACTATTGGTCAATTATTTGACAATGGTACCTTATGACGTCATACCTACGAGATACATATGTGTCGTTTATGTAGGTAAAGTTTTTGTGTGTCTCGAAAATGTGTGTACGAATAGTCATTCTTTTTTTCCTACCGTATTTATAAATTCAATAAAAATACATTTCTTTATTTATTTATGGAGCTCCAACCGCTTATTCGACTAGAATAACATAGAACCTATACATATAATTGATCCAATTACAGGACCCCGCTTATAGAAATATGCTAGAAACATAAAATACATGTCGATTTCCAGGGATTTCGGTTAGCCCCGTTCCGGCTCCAGCTCCAGTTAAGCTAAATAGCTTGTATTAGGAGTAGTTTCAAATCGGTAGCGTAATGGTCAGAGTTCGGCCCCGGAAGCTTTCCGACCGACCACTCCTTAACCACCAAACTACTCTTTAAGCTTTCTGTGTCTAGCTAGGTACCTACAGCTAATCAGCTGCTCCTGCCACTTTCGCCTTCAAAACCAAGTCCTTCCTACTCTTTGTCCTGCTTCATTGAGGAGAATTTGAACCCGGTAGTTGTAATCTGTCCATAATTGGCGATCAACAGTCCGATGAAATCACCATTGCCGTTCAAAGGTGAGAAGTCACGACGAACAAAGGAGAAATTACTGTTCTTTTTTTACTTTTTTTTTTTTCACTAATTGCAAATGTCAATCTTGTCGATTTCAGGAAGACAAGTGAACTTAAATATTTTTCCTGTTATTTTGTAAATATTGGATAATTATTTCCTACTAGTGGATGAAGTCGCGGACCTGTGTGAAATTCTGATCTCTTAATGATTTTTGATCGGAAAAAATGAAAATCCAGGACCGGACTCGATGAAGTCGAATTTCTCCGATATATTCTACGGCTTAGGAAGCCCGTAGAACGGGTCCAGGTAGTTCAGTGTATCTAGACTAAGGCAATCTTAATATATATAAATCTCGTGTCACAATGGACTCCTAAACCACTTAACCGATTATAATAAAATTCGCACACCATGTGCAGTTCGATCCAACTTGAGAGATAGGATAGTTTTTGAAACGGATTTCGACATCCACGCGGGCGGAGCCGCGGGCAACAGCTAGTTGTTGTATATAGACCAAAAAAAACACACACTACCCGGGCAAAATCATCCAGCCGGTTTTGGTATGCAATTTTGCACACATTGGTCAAAAAATGTTCCCAAATAAGTCAAAATTGGCATGAAAGTCGATAGATGTGTTTCCGGAAAGCTATAACCTGGAAATCTTCAAGTCACGAGTAAATAAGCTCCTTCTAGACAAACGTGATTCATTGTAGACCACATCGTCACTTACCACCAGGTGAGATATCAATAAAAATAAAGATACAGGAAAGAAAATAAAAACAAATGTGTACATGATTGAATAGCTAAAACTTGAATTAAAAAAACATCAAACTTTCTATGGTATCATTAGACCCGGAATGCCAAACTTGGTCAGACGCAGACGCAGTGAAAGTTGTGAGCCGCGAGATTATAACATCATGTTCTGAATCTAATAACACATATCTATGAGTATACTAACTGCGCACGCGACGTATTTACGAAACAAATAATACATCCTTCTCAATAAGTGGAAAAAAATTTAGTATGATCAGCCAAACGGCACCAACAATTTTACTCAGAGTGAAGAACCAATGGGTTCGGTGCCTCTTTTCTTTCTCTGCCGCACCATAGACTTTGAATTCTTTACCAGCGCATGTGTTTCCTTTCTCCTATAGTCCCGAGTCCTATAAGCGGGGCGTGAAAAAGCATTTTGATGAGGCCGTCAAGCTGAGCGCCACCACTGTAGCACTATCGGTGTATGTAGTGGTGACCCCCGATCCTGAGACTTTGCCATTAGCTTTAATAATAAATAATAAATATTCTACGACATTCTACACAGCGCTCCCTAGACCCAAAGTAAGCATAGTTTAACTAGCTTGTGTTATGGGTTCTAGAATGCTGATAAACATACTTATATACTTTTTTTTTGTAAATACATACTTATTATACATAGAAACACCCAGACCAATGCAAATAGACATATTCATGCATACAAATATTTGCACTGAGCGGGAATCGAACCCGGGGAGGTGAATTCATGTTAACGTTTGGACACGTTAACATGAATTCACCTCCCCTGATATAAAAAACTTATAATTTTGGTCGTCAACTCGCGCGCACCTAATTTTCGCATACGACTTTCTACAGTTACCATTTTCTGCCAAAGTTCAATCACCTTACTATTAGAATAGTTGACGGGATCTTCTTCTTTCTCAACCTAGCGTTAATCCCAGTCGCATCCAAAGCTTCAAACTAAACCGCGGTAGCCTAGTGGTCTAGGTAATGGGCTGCTGAGACGAGGTCTCGGGATCGATCCCTGGTTCACCATGGCACACACCAATGACTTTTCGATGCTTTTCGAAGTTATGTGTGTATTTATCGCAGGTTTATAAGTGCCCGGTTAATGGCAATAGGCTCGCCCCTATTACATTGGGACCTAAATATAAACTGGCGAAATGTGGGTGCTAGCACCTCTGCCTACCCCTTCGGGGATATAGGCGTGAGTTTATGTTATGGTATGTTATGTTATTTTCAAACTTTATATAAGCTTAAACTTTGTACTCGTTTAAGCCAGATATATCTCTCAACTAACAAATCAATACACAGTTATATTTATCAAAGTGACTAATAACTGTCAGGTCTGAGAACTCTAGTAGGTTCTAACATTATAATGACACACTACCGATCAGTTTCAAGGTTACTATCGATTGATACTGGATTGTCGGTTCGTCTATCTGTTATATAATATAACTAGTTGCCGTCAACAAGGTCGTGTGTGTTGACATTCAGATTTGCGGCCCTGGAAGCCACTTTTCGACAGTGTGGTCTTCACGGTCAAGTGGTACATTGTCGGCGAAACGACCAGTTTTGACAGTTCAATTTTTTTTTACTCTACTGCGTTAGTCTATGCTAACAAGCTTCTTTGTTTCGCTTTGTTAAGGGATAGCGCACATTGGAGACAGGACAGTCTTTAGACAGGTGTCTCAAGTGACTTGTAGGTAATTGGCCAGTTTTGTTTTGTTCTTAGTGTGTACTCTTTTATATATTTCTGTAGAACAATTCAAATAATTACAAAAATCACCTCTTCTTTCAAGAGGTCGTCAAATTGAGGGCCACCATTATGTCACTGTCGGTATATGTAATGGGGACCCCCTTCCTGAGACTTTACCTTACCATCAAACGAGGTGAAGTCATATTGACGTGACCGATTTATAAAAAAAAACAAGCTTTGTAGCCAGCATCTGAGTATTTGCCACGACAAAACAAATGAGCCCACAATCGATTTTTTTTTAGTTCAGGAATTCCTATGGATAACTTTCGGTTCTATCATCAGCTTCGGAGTACCATGTTTTATTATTGTCAATCAATCAATCATTTATTTTGTTAAACATAGGTACAAAATATGGTGTTATGTCACCAAAGATACCTACGCAAGTATCCCAAGAGTTCAATCACGAGTTCAATCAAATGACAGGAAATGGTTCTAATAGGGTTGCCAAAATTTGACCAATACTAACCAACTAACGTACAACAAACAACAGAGCAAGTTAAATACCGTTTTGCTCGGAGACGCGCTTAATCTTTGGCGGAAAGTTTTATATCCTAACTGTAACCTCGCTTACTGCTTACCTTGCACCTTTCTGTTGAAAGACAGCGTGAATATATTACCGACGTAACCTTTGTCATAATATTTTGTTGTTATGACTAACTTGAATGCAAAAGGTTAGATTACGGTATCACACGTTTTGAAAGAAACCTTACGAGAAAACAGTTATGGCAAGAATGCACAATACAGTAACTGACTATACCGACTTTCTCAGATATTTTTCAACATAAAATAACATAAACTCATGCCTATATCATTGAAGGGGTAGGCAGAGGTGCTAGTACCCACATTTCGCCAGTTTATGTTTAGGTCCCAATGTAATAGGTGGCGAGCCTATTGCCATTAACCGGGCACTTATAAACCTGCGATAAATACACACATAACTTCATATTTTTCAAAAGATTATAATTATCATTAGGATAGTGGCTTGATTCGTAAGCAATATGTTCTTTTTAACTGACTTCAAAAAGGAGGAGGTTCTCAATATTCGACTGTATTTTTTTGAACGGTTTTATTTAACTCTACCTGTTTGTTTGGGTCAAATGTAGTACCTACTTGAAATTTGACCCCCTTTCAGTTGTCTGATTGGTCTGATATTTGGCAGAAGTCTTTAGTTACCATTTAAAACCGCTAAGTTAAAAAAGATTCTTTCACAATATATGTATGTTTGTTGTTACCTCAGACCTTTCGACTGGGTGAACTGATTTTGATGAATCTGTATTTGGTAACTGACGCTTCCCGTGTGGTCCGTTGAAGTCGTATGGATAAAATAGTTCAATAGTTAAATTTTTCACCTCTTCACGCCTCCTGCGGGCAACCTCCTACTCACAGGGGAGTTTAAAGGCTCTTTGCGTGTCCCTGTAGTTAGCAAAGGGTACAGTGGAGAGCAGGCAAATAACAGACTGGTTCTCCATGCGCAGGTTAAAGGGGGAGGGGGCGAAGGAGGTCACAGGAAGTCCGCTTGTTTTTAATAAATATAAGTATTAACATTCTAGCATTCGTAAAACAAGCTGTCTGTCAAGAACGTCCTACAATTTTTAATAAGTTTCACATTAAGATAAAATTTCTTTTATTGATAACAACTTCCGTCTTTTTAAGGTCAAATATAACGGTTTGATCCAATCGCGGATATTCCTATACATCATAAACATGCAAATCCGATTGAGACGAGTACCAGCCCTGCCGCGACAGCCTTGCGCTTACCTTGAAGATATTTCGTAACGATACATTAGTATGAAATTAGCTATGTCGCAATAGCTTTTAACTGACTGTTTAAAAACAAAGATTTTGATATTAATTTAACTTTACAATTGAGGTAAGAAACGACGGTATCTCCCGTCCAAACTGAGCTGTTCGACTGGGGTGGTAGTACCTCCGCCCTACAGAATACCGCGGCCATAATAACCATCGTGTTGTGTTCCCGCCGGTAAGTATGGTAGCCAGAGCTCGCTGTATTTGTTTGATCACAATCGGTTAAGTAGAACCGGAGATATAGACGCGTACATAGGCTAGTGTATATAATAAACTACCATAAGGGCAATTTTCGTAAAAAAAGCTATTGTATAGCTTTTATCGCGGGCTTTGAGGGCACCGAGTCAAGAAATTCCGTAACTAATATGAAATCCTAACACCGCCCATTCTTATATAATCAAAGCGCCCATTGTATTGTCGCCTAAGTTTCACCCTTATTTCAAGTTTAGTAACAACCACAACTATAATTGAGTGACTGAGGCACAGCGGCGAGTAGTGTCACTACACTAGTCAACAATTTATTGACACAATCCAAGGTAATACTATTATAGTCGGTGCTGCAATGGTATCGATCTCCCATATTTCAAAAAAGGTATTCATGTAACCAAAAGAATACTTGTTTTGACATTTGGGAGATCAATGAAGTGATAAATATATGGTGTGCGATCAAAAGCCGTCCAGCAACTCCACCATCATTACCATGCGTGGTCACGTCCGACCACTGATATCGGCATAGGATGATTAACATATCCCGTACGTCATCAGCACTAGATGTAATTCATAGCACCACAAATATGCCTGACCTGAATTATTTATAGTCCAATGTTATTTCATATTAGCTAACGTCTTTTTGAAGAACCTGTGGCCGCACAATCTCGCCGATGATGGTACAGTCAACATCGGTATTAGCTTACAAGGAGGTAGGACGCGAACGGTATCTCCCGTCCTGCTCCCGTTTGAACTGAGCGCTCCGACTGGGGTAGTACCGCCGGCGCCGCCCTACAGAAGACCGCGGCCATAATAACCATCCTGTTGTGTTACCGGTAAGTAGTGTAGCCAGAGCTAATACCCCCCCCCCCCCCCTCCATCTCCGTATTTTTTTTTAGAGCAGACAAGCGGGCAGCCTACCTTATAGGAAGCGGTCACCGTGGCCTATGGACGTGAGAAGGGCATTAGAAGGTTTTTACAGCGCGCTGTAAAAACCTTCTAATGCCCTTCTTAAAGAACCCCATATTGTAGACGCTAGGGAAAACCACAGCAGGGAGATCATTCCACAGCCTAAGCGTGCGCGGATTCCTCATTTTACTCAGTATACCTTGCCGACCTGGTATCTCAATTTATTAATTATCGATCTCTACACAGTCAGAATCATAAATAATTTATTTTGTATAGATCATTAAAACGGCACATACAAAACGTAAAAAAGTCAGTCCATCAGGTAGATTTTTTATAATCGTTTTCTGTCTCACTGCTCAGTAGGGTCACCTGTTCTTATCCGTAGTTGTTTAGGGTTACGGCTTGTTTGACTAATTTTTTTCAAAGAAGTTGTTACTGCTTAATGAAGTTATTTCCTTGTCGCGGTGACTCGACCAAAGTGCAATGTACGGACGAATTGACCCGCCTTGCAAAATAAATATCTGTAAATTATTTATCAAACGGCATACCTGGTTATTACCCCTAATGGTGATGAAAGCAAAAGTTGGCGAAGTGGTTTTGTTAATAATTTATTATCTCTGTGTTTAATATTTCGTACTTTACCAGTGGAAACATGTAGTCTCTGCCTACCTCATTGGGAAAGAGTGACATGATAGTTACATTAGTAAAAAAATCAGAGCGAACTGGTGCCATTGCATTTCTTGATCAAATTCGAGTCGGTTCTCACGCCTTTCATACAGTCAGACATTGCAGTTAGCGGTGAAATTTCACAAAAAATGCATGTCATCTAACGCGGCACCATTTTTTTTTAATTTCTGTACACTTTCTCCTGTCATTGGTGAATGCGTGCGCGCAGCAGAGATGATAGATGGATGGTACTCTTGATTTACTGTTAATATATTTAAGAAAGATTATTATTAGTTGCTTTTGCATCAAGCACATGTTTTCTGATGGCAACAGGGATTATTTTTGCTTTGCGTCTTTTTTTATTTGAAATTCAACTTTTTTTAATGATATTTCCCCTAACTCCTCTAGTTAAGCTGAAGAATTAGGATAGCAAGCGAGAAAAAAGAAGAAAAAGGAGGTATGGGCACCGGTATAGTGCGCGGCATCTAACGAGGCCAGATTTTGGAGTAGTGTGGGCCCCAATACTCCAAAACCTTGCCAAGTTAGATGCTGTACACTATACTTGTTTGTGGCAAAATGCGTCGCATAGCAACAAGTATAGTGTACAGCATCTAACTTGGCAAGGTTTTGGAGTAGTGGGGCCCACACTACTCCAAAATCTGGCCTCGTTAGATGCCGCGCACTATACACATCATAATGATCCGTTGGCGCTGATATTAAAGTGAGAGGGTGGTGTGTTCACCTTTTCTGCTTCCTCAACCTGCTTCAAAAATAGATCAAATTGCAACTATTGATAACCTAGCATCAATCAATCGACTCTAAAGCGATGAAAGTAAAAGATCTCGCTATTTGTAATAAGACACACAATAGATTCGCATAACAAATCGAAACTTTTTGATGAATTGTTGCCAGCGAGATCGAACTTTATTTCCTAGTGCGAAAGTTGCTATTTATTTAATTAATCTGAGTGAGACTTCTGTGTTAAGTTTCATTCATTGTGCTTTTTATCACAAATACGCTAAACGTGATGTGTGTTTGTTATCATCTCACGTGCCAAGTGCGTACCAATGTTATTACTTTATAATTTTGGCAAATAAATAAGCGCCGTCGATGTAGGTACTTGTAATCAATAGACTTGTCAGCGGTACATTAATATTAATAAGATGGACCAATGACGAGTTTATTTGACTTATAATCCTTTGTCACCGAGGAGTATAATTTGTGAAGTTTATTGGCATGTGTCAAATAGTGGACAGATTTGATTACTCATAAACGTGCATATATTTTTAAGTGGTAGGGCCATGTTTTCTGGGTGCGGGCCGGAACCTCCACGTGGTGCACCTGGGCAACGGAGGCGAGCAGCGCCTCCCACTCGCCACGGGAGACGCTGCTGCCTGCGGCCAATCCGGCCGGGGTGGGAGTGGCCCTCTAGAGGGCTGCTCCGAGGCTCTCCACGTGTCCCTCTGACTAGCAGATGGCACAGTGGGGAGCGAGCGGGGGGCGAGCTGATTGTCTGCGCGCCGACGGCTGGGTGACAGGACGGCCTCCTGTCACCCTACACCCCACCGTCGGCGAAGTGGCGCGATGCTCGCCCCACCCCCCCTTTCGTGGGGTCGAGGGGGCCATCTTAAAACCGTAGATGGCCCGGGGTCAGCTGGGGTGCGAGGGATATGCCCATTGGGTAACCTTACACCCCGGTTACTAAGGCCCGAGACGGCGTGCGGTTTTAGTCGGTTCGATCCCGACATAACCACTCCCGATGGCCGACGGGGGTGGTATCCATGGGGATTTCCGCACGATAAAAAAAAAGGGCCATGTTTTCTCAACGTGGCCAGAGCATTCCCTTCACACTTATTAAGTCGTTTGCTGCTTTTCATACAATTAGTAAGACTGGGGTCTTACCACGACTTTCTTATAGCAATTTAAATGCGATACAGTTTAACTTAGGGAGTGGGATGGAGCTATGCAACGTGTTCTCATCTCTCTTCCTCAGTTGGACTGCATTGCGTTTGAATTGCTATAAAAGCGTCGGAGTAAGGCCCCTGACTGCTGCTGTGGGCATTGTGAGGTGTCAGGCAAGGCAGTAGTGTAGTTATCAATATAAATAAAGGGATGCTAGGGGATGCTTAGATAGTTCTGAGTCGTAGAGAGAATGGATGAAAGCAGATTGATGAAAGAAATTTATGAGGCGAGGTTGGATGCGTAACTCAGGGCCGACCTAGGCGTACGTTAGTATGTCAATCAGATCAAGGACGTCTTGAAGAAAGGCTAGGTCAAGAGTCATCTACAACAAATGAATAGAATACAATCTTCTTCTATTATATTAATGGCGCTTCTGCTCTCGGATTTTGTTTTCCTAGTGTGCTGCTACCCGGACTGCGATCTCAGAGGCACTCATTAGTTCCCCTGGCGTATATGTATATGGACGTATAGCACATGTAATAGGTGGGACATAGTCTGCGGGGCTGCGGGGTAACTCCACAGTCGCACCGTCCGAGAAACCCCACCTAGACCAATTTTCTTTGCTTCGACCGACCTGTGTCCGAAGTCTGTTAAGAGACTTCCACGGTCCATAGATATTGTGAATACAATGAAAGTGAAAGAATCGAAAGGAGTATATCTGTATCAGCAAGTGGGAATATGTGGTCTTCTACCTACCCCATTGAGAAAGAGACGGGACTATATGTATATAATATAATATTGTTCTTCCTTGTTGTTGCTAAAACCTTTTTGCACATCTAATGACTTTGCGGTGCCTGGCAGAGGTAACTGATTGAAAAAAGACGAATAATATATTTCTTTCTGCTTTAAAAAAATTTCTTGTTCGAATTTTTTTACAGCTATCATTGTGTATGCCACAAAAAGTTAATAACACTAACTCGGATATACATCAACTTAAGTATGTATTCATAAAGTTAAAGTGGTTTTATTCCATCATCTACGATCACCATAAATTATAATCTTCATACTAATAAGTTACCTGGCGATTTGGTAAGATAGTGGTCAAACGCGGGCCTATGGACTATAAAAAAAATGATGGCCAAAAATCTAAAATGTCTACACGTGCTGTTACTTTTGCAACTACTTACCTATTTTTTTTCCTTTTTCAATTTTATTATATTGTAGTTACTATAGATTTTTTGCTATAATTAAGTATTCTCTAGAAACACGTGGACTAGTTATGTATAATCTTACTACTATAATCTTGTCTGATAGATTATTTATGGTAAGATGGTCCGCGAGTTCGTGACGTCACCGTAGGGGCGTCATCTGAACTGCTGCACTGACCATATAGTTGACGGTATGGGCACTTGGGCAGTAACTACAGACAGTATGCTGTGGTGGCGACCATATTTGGGGACGTAAAGGCGCATGTGTTTAGAAATTAAGTTAAATGTAAAGCTGTTTTTGTCTTTGTGACACTTTTGCGTGACACTCATAAAAATCTCTTTTTCCGATCTAGAAAACAAGAAAAAAAGAAAAATACTTTATTCTAGAACACGCATAAGGACAAAGCGCTGTCTATCAATTTCAGTATTACCGACAATTTTTTTTTGTTTTTAATAGATTTTTTCATTAAATTATATTTCTTTTTTTTTCAGGATCCCTCGTCCAGCGACACGGCGCAGTTGGAAACAAACAGCTAATTTAGGTAATTTTAATTTATACTTCTTAACGCTTGACTGCGACTCCTGGGGTCACAGGTTCACTACTTGCTCAGTGCAACAGTTATAATATCTGAATAGATATATTATCATTAGCGTAAACAGCCATGTTAATTTGAGTTAAAGCTTCATTACTATTTGAACATTAAGTATTTAGGTATTTTAGTTGATTCAATCACTAAGGGTGTAAAATAGGGGTAGAATTGTTTTTGGGTCAGGAGTGAAAAAATATTCAGATTTTGAATTTAACCTGAACAATGAAACAGGTTTTATTATTTCATTATGATGTAACTGAATCTAGCCTTGAGGCTAATAAGCAATTTAATTTTGGACTTATTTTGCTAAAATCTTACAAACTGATTAAAAAATCTCTATTATAATAGAAATACGCTTTGTTTTTGTTCTTCAAAATTAGCATTACGTTACGCTTACTTCACTAATCTAACTAAATTTTTTTAGCTCTTAACCTAAGACGATAGATAACTTGTGATAACTAGTTATCTATCGTCTTTGTTCTTAACAAAATTTGTGAAGGGCGCAAAAATTTATGAGTTAAGGGTGTAAAATAAAATTTTAATACAAAATAGACCTGATTTACCTACTTTTTTAAGTCGCTTTTTTTGAATGGACATTTTCGCTGGGTACTCTGCCAGTGTGTAATGCGGTGTGGTCCACGGAACAGCCTCGGCAATAGTGGCACTCTGGTTTCTGGTCTCATATTGACATTATAATGTCAAATAAGGTAGGTATTTAATTTTTATCCGAAGCTGGAACCC
The DNA here is from genome assembly GCA_963576445.1 of Lithosia quadra. NCBI lineage: Eukaryota > Metazoa > Arthropoda > Insecta > Lepidoptera > Erebidae > Lithosia > Lithosia quadra. The sequence continues at coordinate 9,473,911 of OY754898.1, forward strand.
TCCTTCAAAAAAGGATTCTTAATTTGAATGTTTCTTTATTTTTTATGATGATTCTTCCAGGCAATATTTGCATTATCAGTTGACTTTACTGACTGACTACCCACTTATCTACTAGTTACTACGGTATTCTGCCGGTCCTAAGTCCTTAATAGTAGGTAGTGTGCGCGTCAGCTGATCAATGTTATCGCCCGAGAATTAAGTGAACGAAGTCCTAATATTCAATGCACTGGTGAATTTGTGATGACTATAAGTAGCTCAAGCCCCTTTGTGAAGGATGCTTAAATGCAAATCAACACGTTGCATACTGTAGTAACTTACCTTACTCAAAATGTAGGTAATGTAGGGTATAAAAACTGACCTTCATATTATTCTAGAAGGTCGCAAAACTTAGCTGTTTACACTTAAAGGTCAGTGTTAAAAGCGTTTAGTTGCAAGGCGAAACTAAACGTAGGAATTTATAATTGATCTAACTTGGTCTCGACTTCCGTAGACGTTCGTTATAATATCACTAGCCGATACACACGACTTCACCTGCTTGGCTCTACCATGAAACATACATCAGAAGTAGCGGACCGAAATTTCGGGCAATTTTTTATATAGTTGACGTCAAAATGACTTCACCTCGCCTGATGGTAAGCTAAAAAGGTAAAATCTCAGGACTGGGGTCACCATTACATACACCGGTAGTGCTACAGTGGCGGGCATCAGCTTGACGGCCTCATCGTTATGCTTTTTCACGCCCCGCTTAAACTAGATTAAACTTTGAACTTATCACAATTCCAAACAACACATGAACGTGTTTATTTCCTCAACTATGTTTTTTCTATTTATTTTGTGAAGACTTCTCCTCGCCTGATAGTAAGCTAAAGGTAAAGTCTCTGGACCGGGCGTCACCACTACATACACCGGTAGTGCTACAGTGGCGGCTCTCAGCTTGACGGCCTCATCAAATGCTTTTTCACGACCTACTTAAAGAGGGAAACTGATTATAAATAGGTAAACTGAGATTAAAACACACAAATCTGATAAGTTAGCTCTAATTACTATCAGCGTCAGGTCAAGGCGAACGGTGCGCGGCTCGTAACATAACTGAATATTTTTTTGTTATTTACCTTGGCAACTATAAGTGTGTTATTGAGTGAATTCTGAGCTGGAAAAGTTAACATTCTAGAATATTATAACATTGTAAAGTAGCTGTGTCTGTATATTGGAGATATTTAAAAAAAAAAAACTTGGGTTATGTATGTATGGTATGTTATGTATGAACGATTTTGAACACAACAATTTTTTTTGGGAATTTTTATCTGTTGCTCGCGTTGGACAAACAACAACAAGTACAAACTACTGAATGGATTTTGATGCGGTCTGTTTTGGTTTGTAAAGTCTTTGTAACGTTTAAAGGGAAGATGTGTGTATTTATCGCAGGTTTATAAGTGCCCGGTTAATGGCAATAGGCTCGCCACCTATTACATTGGGACCTAAACATAAACTGGCGAAATGTGGGTGCTAGCACCTCTGCCTACCCCTTCGGGGATATGGGCGTGAGTTTATGTTATGTCATGTTAAAGGGAAGATATCCACCAGAGGGTCAATTCTCGTAAAAAATATTTTCAAAATTCCGTCTCAGTCTAGTCACGACCTCATGTCCATCTCACGAATATAAAAAATATGACCAGAAGAATATATTAAAATTGACATTTTGGAGATTGACATGAGATCGAGGCTAGAGTCAGACTGACTCTTTTATTAAGAAAGAAAGAAAAAAGTAGGAAAGAAAAATGTTTTATTATTTTGGACACAAACGGTCTTATTACAAAACACGGACTAAAGTCAGGTTTAAACCCAGACTATGAAGTCCAGGCTTAATTTTAAGACCAAGGTTTAAACTTCTTCTTATTACAAAAACAGAATAATCCGTGGACTACTTAGGCCATGGTTTAAATCTTGGCCTAATAACAACCACAGATTACTCTAAACTTTTGTTCGTTCATTGTGATATCATTCGGTCGCAACGTTCCGTTTTCTCAAAAAGCAAAAATTTTCTGAAATCGTTAATAAATATTATTTACTAAATAATGATGAAAAAAATATTTACAACATTATAATTATTAAATTTAAAGTCATGAACGATAGTTGGACTTTATTTTATAGTAAAATATCATTATCATGGCTTTATTTAGCAATCATTGTTATAATATTGGACGATCTATGATGAACGTTAAATGAAGCGTAGTTTTTCGGAGCCCGCGCGTTGTTCAATTTTTTTTTAAATTTTTATACCCACTTTTGAATCATTTCAATACCCGTACTAACTTTTACGTTTCCAGTGGTTTAAACTTTTAAATTTGAATTAAATAATGGAAGGAGAAAAGAAAAAGAGGGGCGAAAATTGGACTGCCGAGGAAAAAGTAAGCCAAAATATGATGTATTTTGGTATTTTCCACAAATCAAATCAAAATGACAAGTTTGACGTTTTATTTTCGTGGTTTAGATACTTAGACCAACGTTAAACTAGGTGTCACGCAGGTTTATCTTTAGACCAGAGATAGTCCCAGGTTTAGTACTAAAACGCGTTTTGTAATAACATTTTCGTTAAACCATGGTCTAAAGACGTTTTAAACCTGGGTTTAAAGTTAGTCCGTGTTTTGTAATAAGACCGAAAAAATCGTATATATTACGAGAACGGGCCTTGAGATCCGTTCAGCTTTAAAATAGTGATTGAGTAAAACCATCCAGACATATAAATCTTCGCAAACTTTCATTTTTATAATAATAGTATGATAGGATACATATTTTGTATGTTGTCAGTATTAGCGTTGCAAAACTCGCCCTTGCTGCAGCGTAATTGCAGGATGTAACTACCGCTGCGTCAAGGCTTCTTTCTAATATTGAAAATACTTCGGAGCCATTAAAGTATATTTATGGATTTTTAATAATGCTTTGTGGCAGACAAGCTTACGGCCCACCTGATGGGAAGCGGTCACCGTGGTCTATAAACGTGTGTAACACCAGGCGCATCACACTCCCGAGGGGGCCATCTCGAATCTGGCGATGGCCCGGGTCAAGCCGGGGTGCGAGTGAAATGCTCTATGGGCCTCCTTACACCCTGGCATCAGAAGACCCTAGACGGCGTGGGGGGGGGGGGGGAGGAGGTAACCATGAGGCTTTCCGTACGAAAAAAAAGAAATCACACTCGCGCTGCCGACCCTGTAAAAACCTAACTGTAACTGTATAGGTGTTGCAATTAACACGTTGTAAGTTTAAGCGTACTAGTCAGTCTTAGGGTATTCTTAACACATTGAGACATCTCCGTGCCTCGGAGAGTACGTTAACCCTTCGCCGTTGTCGGTCAGGTTGCCATACGAACATCTATAGCAGATGTTACGGGTAGTTGGAGCCTTAAAAAGTCCGACAACCGGTCTAATTACAGTAGGTACTTTGATATTGCCAGTGGGTTGTGGAGGTCAGATAGCAGTCGCTTCATAGAAAACATCGTATATCCGCTTCGTAGTTATACTGGAAAAACTGACCCCACCCAAATGGATTGGGAAAGACTCGAATCTTTCCCAATCCAAAATATACACGATCTCTTACGCGCGGAGCCCTTATTTTTCATCCTAAATAAAAGTAACCTATGTTATGTTTTATAACATTACCTATGCATAGGTAAAAGTCCCGTATGAAATCCGCCTAGCCGTTCCAGAGATGACCTAATTGAAACAGACAGAAAGACGTACAGACAAAATTATGAAAAATTATTTCTGTTCATGATAATTGTAATACGTAGTACGTACATACATAAACTTATGTATGCATTTATTTAAAACCTGTTATTTTAATTTTACAAAAGTATTACAAACATACATTTTAATTTGATTTAATTTATTTGTGTAGAGTTAGATTTAAAGATATTCAAGGAATGAACTTGTATGATTTATAGCTGTAATTCTAACAGGATATTCTAGAAACCACATGAGTTTTAATTTTAAATCTTTAGTATTATAAGCAAGATATTATTTAATATATTACCAACACATTTCCTACTTTTAAAATACAAGAACAAACTTGTCCGGTAGTCGGAATTTATATTAAATGTTATTAAGCTGATTTGCATATTCAGTTTTCATCGATTCGTTAACATAGTATATGACTACTGCCCCCGTAGACAAGTGTCAAAAGTCTAAATCGCTAACGATCGCTAAGGTTATCCTATCTTACTACTATTATAAACTAGCTGCTTCTCATCATGCTCGTTGAATGGGAATTTGCTCAATTTGTTGACATTTAATTAAAATTGAAATAAAGATCTATTGCAAAAAGGGCAGGTCAAAAGCACTCTAAACCGGCGGGCTTGCATAAAAAGCTTAATGACAGCAGAGGAAGCGCGTGAAGTATGTCAGGACAGAGGCAGGTGGCGGTCTGTTGTCTCTGCCTACCACGGAGGGAAAAAGGCGTGAGCATACCTATGTATGTATGTATGTTGTTGACATTTATGGTTACTGCTTCGCTCCCCTGAGTAGTAGTGTGATGATATGCTTATAAAATTTCGGATAAAAAGGCTATCCAACACAAAAAGGATTTTTCAATTCGAATATCAGAACAATCCGTCCACAGGAAGGGGGTCAAATTTCAATTACTAGATCTGACCTAAACAAACAGGTCAGGTTAAATAAAATCGTTTAAAATTTTCAATTACTAGATTTGACCCAAAAAAAACAGGCTAAGTTAAATAAAACCATTTAAAAACCGTTTAAAAATTATCAGAACTAAAATGAATTGAATTAAAAATTAACCGAACTATATTATAAGTGCGTGCGCATATGAATCCATAAAATGAAATAATTTAAATATAATTAACTAAGTGTGCAGTAATGTGTATTCAAATGTACTACTTAATAGCTTCATGCCTTACATTTTTCATTGATGCGTGTAATAAGCTAGCCTTTATTGAGCTCGGCACATAAACATAGACCTTCGTTAAACATAATACTGATAATTTCAAATCAAATAATTTTATTGTGAAAATGGGTTACAATGTGAAGTAGTAATTAAATGTGAAGTTTCTCCATTCTCCGCCTCAAGGCATATAATAGCATTTACTGGCGATTTTTTTTTAAGGAAAAGTTGTATTATACATGCTAAGAATACAATTCGGATTTATCAAAGCCTTCCGACTGAGTGTAGCAAGTTTTCCCCTTAGCCGATTCCATTGTTTTTCCTTTTTACTCCATGTTCGGTGTTGGTGACCGAGGTCGATGCAAAGCATTGTCTTTAGCGTATCTGAGTCACGTCACGGTCAAGGTTTGTACTGTGAGCGCGGTGTAAACATATGAGGTGTTCCACAAGGTGCTAACCTGGGTCTCAAGTATTTAGGAACAATGATGTTATTATTATTGCTAAATATTTTGACAACATTATACTGTTTCTTAGACGGATGTTTTAATTGTCTTCCATAAGTTGAATATAAGCTCGATTGTTATAACTTTCGCTCTGTTTGTATCTTCTAAAAGAGTGCGTATTTATAATATGTCTTATCGCGGTTACAAAATGTATTAACCGGCTTCAAAAAGAAGGAGGTTCTCAATTTTTTTTTTTCGATGTATGTGCAGCGATTAGTGGGTGACTTGGCACTAAAACATTTGGTATGGCAACGACTTCAAACCTATCAATAGGTAGCACATACAAATACACATGATAGTAACTGGAACCCTCATTTTATTAATAATAAAGTTATTTTATAATTTTTTGTTTTTAAAGTCGTTTTTTTAAATGTGGTTTCATTTTATTAGTACATGCAGTGGATAAATTAATTAATCTTTAAATAAACTAACTTAGACAATATCTAATGTTCACCACCACCTTTTGTCTTGTTATATGTAAATCATGAGAAGCACTGCATATAATTGCACTATACTTATATCATTTAACTAGCTGATATTCACAGTTTCGCCCGCGCGGCGGTCGGTAATAATTTTTTGGTCATTATCTCCGGTTCTACTTCACCAATTGCAATCAAACATACGGCAGATTTTAAGTCTGATCAAGATCTTTCTAATAGAAAAAACGGCATCAAGATCCGTTCAGTAGTTTTTGCGTCCACCGCGAAAAAACACAAAAACAAGACTACTAAACAAACATAAATTTTTGTGTTCACAATCGTATTATTTTTTAACATCTCCAATATACAAACACAGCAATTTACAATAATATTGGACCCGACAGACGTTGTTCTACCCGACTGCAGCGCCATCTGCCGCGCTAATTTCTGAATCTAAACCATCCAGGGCGCTACCCAAACGCATATAAAAAATCATTCAAATCGGTCCAGCCGTTTAGGAGGAGTTCACTATCAACACACGTACAGAAGAATTATACCTATATGTATAAAAATAGATAGATAGATATGTTCTTTTGTTCGAATATCTTAAGCGTATAGGTATTTCTAACGGTCTCATTGTTTGTAGATTGCTAGAGGAAATACTTGTCACAAGTAAAATCTTAGCAAGTTTTTGTCATTAATTTATTATGGGTATTATATTATTATTATAGCAACTAGCTAGACACTTTGTACGAGATTTATCTATGCAAATACTGGTTTAATTTTATATTTTGTTTTAGTGAGATTTTATACCTTTTTTACATTGTATATTAGCACGTACACGCACAGCTCCTGTATGGAGTACTGCTCGTATCTGTGTGATGGCTCAGCTAAATACCACCTTGACGCGCTGGGGACGATCGAGAGACGAGCCAAGAGGCTCATTAACGATGCACTAGTCGAGAAAAGGCTCCAGAGCCTTGCCCATCGACTTACCATCAGGTGAGATAGTAGTCAAACGTAAGCCTATCTTGAATAATAATAGAAAAAAAAAGTATTCATAATCATCATCTTTTCCTATATATTGCTGAGATGATAATCCTTACATACATACATACATACAAATCACGCCATTTGGGGTACCTAGGCAGAGACAACATCTTTCCACTTGTTACGATCTTGGCATACTCCTTTCGCTTCTTCAACTTTAATTTTTTTTTTCATACATGCACTCCGCGCCGGTTGGGTAACTCCTGACCTGGTCTTCCTCCAAAATTCTTGCCTACTAATATGAATAGATGGTTGTTATTCAATCAATTTCTTATCCAGCGGCTGAACAGTTCTGGCTGAAATTTGGTACAGGAATAGAATTTTAATCTGGAATTACACATACCTACTATGCGATTCACGTAAGTTGATAACTGTCATAATAACATTTTGATTCCCGTTGCTTACTTCATTGCATAAAGTAAGGTCAGCAAATACATTTTTTTACATCACTATTCCATCTGAGATAAGTACATACAATGATAATTATGAAATAAACTATCGGTTCTTTTTTATATTTATTTGTTTTTAATCGGGTGATAACACTTCGATGCCGCTTATTTTATCGTTTGCACTGTTATCGGAGCTGCACGAACAATTTCACGTGCTCGTGAATGTACCACTGTGCCTTCCCTTCTCATTTTAAACAAATTTAACTGTACCTAACAAAATAAACTTATTAAAACAATAACAAAAGTCTATAACAAACATAATGTAACAACAAAAGTCAACAAGGACGCAACAAAATGGAGATTATCTGAAATATATATCAATGGCTTTGGAAGCGTAGCTAGCGGCACACTATGAAACCAATCAATTATGAACTATTATTATAAACTATTACTAAGAAAATATGTTATGTATTTAAGAAAAGAAAAGAAAAATTAAGTCGTTGTTACCATTACAGGTATGAACCTATCCGACGCGCCGTGAAAATTTTGTTGCTAGCTGTACAATTTTGATGAGTACGGAATGAAGTTGCCGCGAACGCGATTATCTTCTTACTTGAATCGCATAGTAGGTGTTTTTATTCTCGGAATTGGTTCTCATGGGAAGTAGGAACTGGAATATAATTACGCGCGGGCGAAGCCGCCGACAACGGCTAGTAAATAATAACTTAGCAACAAGCAAGGTAGTTATTTAAGCAAAGTTGATAACTACATTTTTTTTCGAAGTTTAACGTCAAGCTGAAGGCCGCCAAGGGGCCGCCACTGTAGCACAATCGGTGTGTGTAGTGGTGACCCCCGATCCTGAGACTTAGCATTTTGCTTACCATCAAGCGAGGTGAAGTCATTTTGATAATAATAGTTTACAAACGCTTTAATAATGATTTATACATACGGTTACACACATGTAGTAAAAACTAGATATACACGTGACTTCGCGTGGTTTCAGATTTTTAAGGTTTTACTATTTTACGCGGGACCCTGATTCTTATTCCAAAATTAAAGTAGCCTAAGTTACCCAGCTGTTACATCAGCTATCTGCCAGTGAAAGCCCCGTCAAAATCGGTCCAGCCGTTTCAGAGATTAACCGGAACAAACAAACAGACAGAAAAGATTTGAAAATTTAAAGAATTTTGTTTCGGTATATTTACCGTGTATCATACATTCAAATACACATAAAAAAGCGGTTATTTTAATATTAAAAACCTGCCTTGGTTTTCCCTAGCGACTACAATACGGGGCATTAAAAGGTTTTTACAGGGTCGGCATCGCGAGTGTGACGCCCCTGGTGTTGCACACTTCCATAGGCCACGGTGACCGCTTTCCTTCAGGTGGACTGTGTGGTTGTCTGCCACTTAAGTGGTATAAAAAAATAAAAATAAAGATACTCCAATATTTTTTTAGCTGATATCAAAAAGCAACAAGGACAAGAACCACATTATATTATTATAGCGCGCCTCATAACTGGTTCCTATGACGTAAGCAAGAGGTCGTGGTGATGGCAGTTGAGTAACATTCGGACAACTGATTATGTGTACGTTTACTTAGAATAACTAGCTGTACATATTAACCAACTGACAGCGGACCTAAGAAAGAAAGAAATGACCTACCATAAAAAACCTACCCATCCAATGATGATATAGTTCACGGCGTTTAACTTGGCAAGAATTTGGAGTAGTGTGGGCCCCACTACTCCAAAATCTTGCCAAGTTAAATGCTGTACACTATACTTGTTTGTGGCAAAATGCATCGCATATAAACAAGTATAGTGTACAGCATTTAACTTGGCAAGATTTATAAAAACCGCGGTAGCCTAGTGGTTTGGGTAACGGACTGCTGAGACGAGGTCTCGGGTTCGATCCCAGGTTCACCATGGCACACACCAATAGCCGGATCCACACCAAACGATCCAGCGCGCTCCGATCGCGGGCGGCAGGAGCGCGCTCCACAGGAGCGTTTGATGTGGACTTGCCTCGCGCGATTCAAACTGCGCGGCAGGAGCGCTCGCTCCTTGCCGCGAGCGATCCGTCAGTTGTCGGTTTTTGTGAGAAGCACACAGGCGCCTCAGCCTCTCGGCGCGCTCGGTGTAGACGTTTGTGTGTGGAGCGCGCGATCACACATAATGGAAAATTTTGAAAGTCGTCGTCTAATATCCCTTTACGAGGAACACACTTAAATGTTTATGCTTATGGATCCAAGTAGGTTGTAGGTTGTTGCTGCCACAGCAATTCGACATCGTTGCTGCACGTGTGACTCCATAGCGACCGAAAGTTTAACTGTGCTATAGGCGGATCAGTCTGGATCGCTTGGAGCGTATCTTTAGGATCGCACGTTTCCAAAATTGGATCGGTCTAACACGATCCACGATCCCGCTCCGTGATCCTGGATCACGGATCGCGGGATCGCCGATCCAAGATGGATCGTTTGGTGTGGATCCGGCTAATGACTTTTCGAAGTTATGTGTGTATTTATCGCAGGTTTATTAGTGCCTCGGAGAGCACGTTAAGCCGTCGGTCCCGGTTGCCATACAAACATCTATGGCAGTCGTTACGGGTAGTTGGAGCCCACAAAAGTCCAACCAGTCTAACTTGGAACTTCGATATCGCCATTGGTCATAATGACCATTGGTTGTGGAGGTCAGTTGGCAGTCGTTCCTCGGAAAATATCGAAGTTCAGCCGCATCACAGTTAGACTGGAAAGCCGACCCCAACTGAGTTGGGAAAAGGTTCAGAGAATGATGAGTGTACAGCATTTAACTTGGCAAGGTTTTGGACCAGTGGGGCCCACACTACTCCAAAATCTTGCCAAGCTAGATGCCGTGCTCCTTCTGAATTTTTTTTTATATCAGTCACGTTAATATGACTTCACCTCGCCTGATGGTAAGCTAAAGATAAAGTCTCAGGAAAGGGGTCCCCATTACATACACCGACAGTGGCATAATGGTGGCCCTCAACTTGACGGCCTCATGAAAGAAGAGATGATTGTCGTCGCAGCACTACGTGACAACGCAGATATTGGTTTAGACTACGCCAATACACACAGATCCCACAAATCTTGCGACAACCATCACCTCCTCTTTCTTTCTTTCTTTCTCCTGGCTATGCATCTGCTGAACCCTGAACGCAATCCAACCGAGGTTGGATTACTATGGATACAGGACACCAATTTAAAACTTACAAAATAGTACCGGGGAATTTACAACATCTCTCTCTCTCGCAGAGGAGACACTGCCGCCTGGCGGTAAAAGCCAGTCGAAGCGGCAGCGGCCTACTAGGGGGTGCTCGGAGACTTTCCACTTGTCCCTTCCTGCACCGACCTGCAAAAATCCCATCCGATGAAAATAAGATCCGGCAAAACGTGGCTCCGTGTGTACGTAAGGGATGTTCGTGTGAAAACCGGGACCAACGGCTTCCGTTCTGCAGCATCACCCAATGTTTATTATAGCTGCCAAGTCATGATAATGTTTCGCAAGTTAATAACTGCACACATAACACATCATTATTTACACGTCGTTAGATTTCAAGTACTGTCAGCGACAAAAGTCTATAATGATTGCATAGATTTCAAACTTAAAATTCGAATGAAAATGGTTTATTACGTTGTATTCAATGTTTAAAGGTAGTTCAATAGAGCCAACTAAGTGATTAAACAGCATTTTCATTAAGAACCATAAGTTAATTTGCTCAAAACTACAGTTCATAACATAACATAAACTCACGCCTATATGCCCGAAGGGGTAGGCAGAGGTGCTAGCACCCACATTTCGCCAGTTTATGTTTAGGTCCTAATGTAATAGGTGGCGAGCCTATCAATGCCATTAACCGGGCACTTATAAACCTGCGATAAATACACACATAAATTCGAAAAATCATTGGTGTGTGCCATGGTGAACCTGGGATCGAACCCGAGACCTCGTCTCAGCAGTCCATTACCCAGATCACTTATAGACCAGTGCCGATAGCTATGAAAATGGTAAAAAGTAAAAGAAAATTATAGTAGGATGAAACCTGTTGGAAAAAAAGGAAAAGGAAAGGAAGAGAATATAATAAAAATAAATAAATAGAACGCTGAGCTTTAGCGCGGGAATCAAAAGTGCATAAGGTGAAAAATCTTTGCACTCGAGTGCAACCATGAATTTATAGTGCAACATGTAACTTTTCATCCCACCTCAGCGAGGAAATGACTAAATACAAAAATATTAATTTCGAATTCGAGTTTTTCTTCTTTGCATTTTCTGAGAACATTTACCATAGCAATGTATATATATTTTTACATTATCAGAAAGAAGAGATTTCAAAGAACCAAATACTCTTTTACTTTTTTTAAAAAGCTGATATTTTGACGTGAGAATTTTCGATTGAAAATTGGGGTGGTTTTTCGATATTTAGTCAAAATAAGCTGTAAAAATGAATATTTCAAATCAAAAAAATTACAGTGTTTTTGGGACATAAAAAGCTAAGTTTTCACCAAATTTCGTGGCAAACAAATTTGTTTTGCCTAAGATAAAAATAAAAAACCAAAAACTTGATTATTTGAATTTTTCACATACATTTTGAGGTTATGTGAAAAAAGTGTAAATGGAAAAGTTGTAGGTCTCTTTATTACCTACAACTTTGTCATTTAACTTTTTTCCATAGGTCTTGTAGTTTTGGCGGAAATCGAGATAAACCGTTTTTACCCTTAAAACTCACCCCCCACCCCACTTCCCGACCTCAGATCGCCCGTAATTTATTTTTCCTTTCATTTTTGTTATATTCTGATCCTTTTCCAACAGGTTTCATCCTACTATAAATTTATTTTGTCTCAAAGACTATCGGCACTGGTCTATTACTAGGCTACCGCGAAACTACATCTGAAAATGATCAAAGACCTTTGACGCTGACTGTACTTACATTGTTTTTTAATTTTCTCTCCTAGCGTATAATTATACACTGGTTGGTGTTCATATCACGACACTCGTGATCTTATTTCCTCAGGTCAACTGTCAATGGTCATGATATCTTCATTATGTTGATTCGAGATAGTAAGTAATTGTTAGTAAATTATCATCAACATCATTATCACTGCGTTAGATTGTATCTGGAACTTTAGAGCCTTTGTTGGTAATTTATATAATTAGCTAACCATAATAAGCCAACTGTAGAAGGTAGGACCCACGGTATCTCCCGTCCGAAATGAGCTGTCCAACTGGGGTAGTACCTCCGCCCTACAGAACACCGCGGCCATAATAACCATCGTGTTGTGTTCCCGCCGCGCCGGTCAGTAGGGTAGCCAGTGCTCACTGTCACTCCTTCTCCTCCCATCCCTTCCTAGCCTCCCCGCCCCTTCCCGCCCCTCCCCACTTCCCTTCAGAGTAGGCAGCGCGTGTGTGACACACTTAGTGTTGCCACGGTGGCCGCTTCCCATCAGGTGTGCCGCGTGCTTGTCTGCCACCTAAGTAGTATTAAAAAAAATACATTTATTGCCAACTAGTCCCACCCTCTCCTTTCTTATATAGAACAACACGTGCAAGGCTCAGATATCACCCTCATATGGTGCAAACTGTCGCACCGAACCAAGCAGTTCGGTGTTTTTTTTCTTTGCTGCACCATGAAGACTTAGAATTATTTACCAGCTTATATGTTTCCTTTCTCCTGCTGTCCTGGGCCTCGATTCTGCTAAAGACAAACCACTGTAATACCACTGACACTCTAAAAATGCTATTTAATTGTAGACTTTACCGTTATACAGTTAAAGTCTAAAATCTAATGAAAAGAATTCATTTAACTTTTTCATTCGCTCTACAAAATATCATTTGACTTTAGACTTTAACCTGATAACAATAAAGTCTACAATTAAATGGCATTTTTTAGAGTGTCAGTGGTATATCAGTGGTTTGTCTTTAGCAGAATCGAGGCCCTGGGTCCTTTAAACGGAGCGTGAAAAAGCGTTTGATGAGGCCGTCAAGCTGAGGGCCACTATTGTAGATTGTAGCATTATCGGTGTATGTAATGGTGACCCCCATTCCTGAGACTTTACCTTTAGCTTACCATCAGGCGAGTTGAAGTCATATTAACGTGTCCAATATAAAAAATAATTACTTTAACTGCATTTCAATAACTGATGGTTAATGCCTGTTAATGCCATTTTTTTCCTTACAGGCTTTTCCTATTACATTGCGTTCAAATTAAATTGTAGAAACAATATAGTCTATTTTCATAAGTGTTACTTTGTGACCTACATGAATATACGAGTAGGTATGCGACTTGATTTCATATTGCAGTTTTGTAATTTGGTATAACAAATTGTAACATAAATGTATTTGTTCTTTAATTTTAAGGTTCATATTCATAAGTGTTACTTTGTGACTTAAATGAAAAGTGATCATGAGCGGCGTGCGATAGGCGACACATATGACATGACATAAATTGTTGTTAAATAAATGATGCCAGATGAATCAACTTTTTAATTTATATAATACTAGCTTGTGTCGATGTGTTATGTGATAAATGATGAACCGCTGGACAAATTTTATACAAACTTCACATAAACCATTTACTAAATAGTCCGAACAAAGCCTAAACATTTGGTTTGGATAGGTGAGAACGTTCTTGAGTTATAAAATTACAACGAAATGTGGCCTTGATTTTTTTATATATATATATAGATGTATAACACAAAAATAAAAAGTAATTGTGAAGTATACCTAGGTTAACTAAAGAAACGGGACCACGTTGTGATGTCACTTACTTCATCGACAAGTTTTGTAATGTGCAGTTGCTTGCGCGCGCGCAGCTAGACATTTGTGTCAGTAGTGCTTTCGCTGTGAACGATTAGATCATGATCTGTGGTAGTTTAATGTAAGTGTGGTTTCTATAATAGACCCATGCAGCTTTCTTTGAATTAGAAATCTTTAATTTAGAAAGAAAAAAGTACAATATGAAAGTTCGTATTTTTTTTTGTAAAATTTTAGTGAAGTGAACCAACGGAATGTTTAAATCAAGTGTCTAGTTGTAACAATCGGTTGTGTGTTCAACATAAATCAATTTGGTTACTATCTAACTTTTCGATTTATTCTCTGTTGAAACGAGTTTATAGATTTTAGATTAAGAGGATTCACTTTTTTATATTGGACATGTCACCATGACTTCAGCTCACCTGCTGGTAAGCTATAGGTAAAGTCTCAGGATCGGGGGTCACCACTACATACCTACACCGTATTGGTTTTTAACCGACTTCCAAAAGAAGGATTACAAATGTTACAACCAATCACGTCATTGTTTCATGTGACATGATTGATTATGATGTGTGGGATTTTGGCACTAACGCGTTTTGACATTTTTTAACCGACTGCAAAAAAGGATGAGGTTCTCAATTAGACTGTATTTTCTTTTTGGTTTATAATATTAGAATTTTTAACTAGATGAACAGATTTTGATGATTCTTTTTTTATTTGAAAGCTAGTGTTAACTCGTGTGTTTCTGTTTTAATTTGGTCCAGGTGAAGTTGTTTTTTTTTTTGGAAGAATTATATTTTTTGAGACTCGCTGAGATACAATCCAATATAACAGTTCGGATCCCTCTAGCAGTCTAGCTGGGCCTCGATTCTGCTAAAGGCAAACCACTGTAATACCACTGACACTCTAAAAATGCTATTTAATTGTAGACTTTACCATTTATAGTTAAAGTCTAAAATCAAATGAAAAGAATTCGTTTAACTTTTGCATTCGCTCTACAAAATATCATTTGACTTTAGACTTTAACCTGATAACAATAAAGTCTACAATTGAATGACATTTTTTAGAGTGTCAATGGTATTACAGTGGTTGGTCTTTAGCAGAATCGAGGCCCTGATCTCCCTATTAGGTACTTTTAGTTTGCTCTGACGTTTTCCCCTTAGGGTTGGGAGATATCTCGGGATGATGATGATTATAACGACATCATCATGACATAATGATATTTATTGAGGCACTCAGTAAGTTCAAAACATGACAAGTTGCTTCATATAACTTAGCCGGTCAATAAGCTATCGTAACTTATGGAGTTATGTTATATAAGGAGTTGACGACCGTGATTTTGTTATTGCCATATACTTTCATCACCATCACCTTGCCAATCTGGATGTAAATGTAAATGTAGAAGCACAATTGTGACGTTCATAAGTGTTACTTTGTGACCTAAATGAATAATATATGTACCTACCTCAAGTACATAATATATTATTTGAAATTATTTCCACACCGATGCAATAATAGTTATTTGCGTGCGAATGTGGCCGTAAATCTAGCTTTCCTGGAAGCAACTGCCATGCCAAGTCGCTCCCGGAAAAGCTGACATAACAATGAAAAAATATTTTTTAAGCCATTCTGATTGCAAACTTTCAATGCAATTGGAAAATCGCTATGAGGATGAATCCATAATATTGTATAGTAAAAGTTCATAATATAAAATAAAGTAGCCATATTTCCTTGATAGTGTGTACTATGCAGAGGTTGTTTAGAAACGTGTTAATGGTTTATTGGTTATGAATATGATATGTTGTGTTGCGAAGTATTTGATGACGCATCACGCATAATACCGGTCCGGTGTTAGGTGCTGAGTTACCAACGTTTATACTGTAGGACGAGCACGAAATTACTTTCGAATAGTAAGCGTATCGTATTTGTAATAAGAGACTGGAGACAGTTTTTTTTATGTCGGTCACGTCAATATGACTTCATCTCGCCTGATGGAAAGCTAAAGTCGAAGTTTCAGGTTCGGGGGTCACCACTACATACACCGATAGTACTACAATGGTGGCCCTCAGCTTGACGGCCTCATCAAATGCTTTTTCACGCCACGCTTGATTGCACAGCAATAATAATCACGATTCCACATCAATATTATTGCCCGGATGGCGATATTTATATTGACCGTCTCCATTCTCTCGTTCCGAATACGATACGCATACTATTCGAAAGAAACTTTGTGCTCGCCTACATGTTATTGTACCACTTACATAGTTTGTTAGTACTCTATTCTCGGAATCTCTGTTGCTTATGTAAAGAGTGTGAGTTTTAAAACCCTAGCCGTTACGACTTATTAATAAACTTCTACAAACTTCCACATAATTAAAAAGTGGGTAGTCAACTGGAACAGGCTGTAGGAATTTCACCAATTAACATTATGTGCATAAATTTTAATAAATAAGTTTTGGTATAACGATAAACAGCTATTAATAGAGATGTTGCTAGTGGTTCAACAAACCTTGAAATATTTTTGTTACACAATTTACCTAATCGAGAAAGTCACTCGATAAGCACGTGATTTTGGTATTCGTGCCATCCTTATGAAAACTTAATTAAGTCCAGGAAGATGATAATTATAAACACTTTATTTATTAATGGTAGGTATTTATTATTGTTCACAACTTTTTCACGTAAGACTACAACTAGTAGTATTATAAACACTTTACGAGTAATGGTAGGTATTTATTCTTGTTCACAACTTTTCCACGCAAGACAATAACTGTATCTGTACTGTAACTAGTATTATAAACACTTTGCGAATAATGATAGGCATTTATTCTTGTTCAAAACTTTTTACATACGAAGTATTTCACAGAGCAACATCTCGCACACTCCGAGCGATCTTTAATATGGCGTCGCAGCGGCGATGCCCGGCAACAACATTTTCGAGTCAATTACAATTCTTATTCATGACATATTTTTCTGTTTAATTTTTAAATGATATAATAAATATGGATTAATATAATAATAATTATTTATCATATTTATTTACCATAAAATGTATCTCAAATGCAATATCATATTAATACTACTCGAATATTTTCTTTAGAGTTGCCATTAGCTTACAATCGGCCATTCTGAATCAGCACGCGTCCTCGCGTGATTTAAATGACAATTATACCATCCAAACATGTAATTCAATTATTAAGTTTGACAAATTCAATTAAATAAAATTTTATAACCACTCATATTCTAATTTTGGTAAGCGTACATACATAAATGTTTCAACTTAAATAACTTAAATTAAACAAAGTCTTCGAATTTCACATACGATAAAGAAACTAATACTTTTCGGCTTAGACGAACCTGTCACATCAGGTTATAGTTCGCCTCAGGAAGCGTCATCAAAAGCTGGTGTCACCACAAGGCTCTAGTATTGCCACAAGGGGCTGGTTTCGCCACAAGAGGCTCGTATCGCCACACGAGGCTGGTGTCGCCACAAGGAGCCGGAATCGCCACAAGGGCTGGTATCGCCACAAGGGCTGGTATCGCCACAAGGGGCTGGTATCGCCACAAGGGGCTGGTATCGCCACAAGGGGCTGGTATCGCCACAAGGGGCTGGTATCGCCACACGAGGCTGGTATCGCCACAAGGGGCTGGTATCGCCACAAGGGGCTGGTATCGCCACAAGGGGCTGGTATCGCCACAAAGGGCTGGTATCGCCACAAAGGGCTAAAATGTAGCACATTAACAACACTGACATTACCATTTTATAATTTAGTCTTTGCAACACGTTTATTCTCTACGTCTTTTAGAGTATTTTAAACAACTAAATCACAGCGTTAATTTTGGATTTTCACAATAAGTAATTATTATCCTTATGATTTTATTGATAATTTTTCTTTATCTATTCAACTAATCACCATTTACTTTACTCAGCTCTAGAATCACTACTGTCGGAATCGCTGTTTATAGGATCGTTGGAGAACACTAACCATGGGTGCATCTTGTCAACCGCAAAAACTGCTTTATAAACCGGTTTACCGCTTTTCTTAGTAATTGGAGTATCTTCAATTTCGTACCTATCGTCTTCGAGTACCTGAGTAACCCTATACGGCCCGCTACATCTAGGTAAAAGCTTCTTGGATTGACCTGGCAAAATGTTACTTATTTACCTCTCTATTCTTACGAGATCTCCTACATTGTATCTATGTGCTACTTTACGTCTCTTATCAAAAGTTTCTTTCTGTTTTCTTTGTTGTTCTTTTAATCGTTCACTAACTGTCCGTCTCATTTCTTCACGATCCTCATACTCACTAGTCTCAGACACTACTGAATTCATGGCGCCATCAGAAACCCCAGTCGGTGCTATACCGAACAATACTTCGGAAGGTGTTTTACCTGTAGCTTTATTCAAGGTATTGTTTAGACCCCACTGAACTTTTGGGATCATACTGTCCCATTCGTTATCAGGCTGATTTTCATTGATTGCCGTGAGCGCATCTAGAATAGAACGGTTGTAGCGCTCAATTTGCCCATTGGCCCGAGGAGTTGCTACGGCGTTAAGCGTGTGACTAATACCTTTCTCTTTGACGAAACTAGAAAATAGACGACTAGTAAAGCTTGTCCCTCTATCCGTGATCAATCTCCGCGGAACACCAAAAAGAGAGAAATATTCCTCAAACACATTTATCGTTGTTTTACTTTTACAGTTTTTTACCGGTTTTATGTAAATATACTTTGTAAAAGAGTCTATAATGGCTAAAATGTAGCAATTTCCCTTTTTACTTTGTGGGAAAGGCCCGCAATGATCAGCATGCAAAACTTCAAAGGGTTTATCGGGTTTTGGTATAGGATGCAACATACCCTCTCTCGGCCCACCTGGTATTTTATTGTGTGCACAATGTAAACAAGATTTACAGTACTTTTTGATGAAACGACGCATGTTTTTAAACCAATATACTTTTCGTACCCTGTCGTATGTCTTATCAAAACTGAAGTGTCCTACGTCATCGTGATTACTTTTTACGATTTGCCATCTCACGGATTTTGGTACGACCCACAGCAGACGGACACTGTCTTCTTTTTTTATGACTCGATATAATTTTTCGTTTTTAACAGTAAAATTAGTTTTAACTTCAACAATATTGTTGCTTTCTGGATCCTTTAAAATGTCAACGATTCTCTGTAATTCAGTGTCTGCCTGCTGTACAGTCTGAAGCCACCTCTCATCTTCCACATCAACGGTGATATTAAAGACATGGTAGTCGTCATCGCGTGATGGTGGATTTTTTGTGCCAACAGGGTTCCTGCTAAGGGCATCTACGTGTGCCATATTTAGACCTTTTCGATACTCTATGACAAAATCGAACTCCTGCAGCGCGATCCACCATCTCGCGACACGAGGGATCAAGTCCTTTTTAGTCATTGTACTCTTCACTGCGTTACAGTCTGTTACAACCTTAAATTCGACACCCAGTAAATAAACGCGAAATCTATTTAAGGCTGTAATAACAGCAAGTGTCTCCAGCTCATACGAGTGAAACTTCTGTTCTTCTGGCGAAGTTTGCCGGCTAAAGTATGAAATGGGCTGGAGACCCTTGCCGTCATCTTGCAGCAGTATAGCGCCTATCCCTAATTTACTAGCGTCCGTGTGTACTTCTAATTTAGCTTTAGGATTATACAGCGCGAGAACTGGCCGGCTCACTAGCTTATCTTTAAGAGTGTTGAAAGCTGCCATTTCTTCTGGACCAAAATGCCATGGTGCATTTTTTCTAGTAAGTTGTGTTAGAGGTCTCGCAATGATCGAAAAATCCTTCACGAATTTACGGAAATAATTGGCCAGTCCAACGAACTGGCGAACTTCATGGACATTTTTAGGTACTGGAAAGAGTTTTACCGCCTCTATTTTATACAAGCCTGGCCTGATACCCTCACCGCAAATTTCATACCCCAGATATTCGATTTTCTCTTGAAAGAACACACATTTTTTTGGATTGAGCGTCAATTTGGAATTTCTTAAGAGGACGAAAACCTTTTCCAGCTTCTCAAGACCCTCTTGGACTGTTTTAGAGGGGACTAACAAATCATCCATATATGCTAACACTAAATTTTGACCCACACCATTCAGCATTGAGTTAATAGCCCTTTGAAATGTACTCGGAGCGTTTGCTAATCCGAATGGCATGCGATTATATTCGTATAATCCATCTGGAGTAACAAACGCTGTGAGATGCTTACTGCCCTCTGCGACGGGCACCTGGTAATAGCCTGAGGCAAGATCTAGACTTGAGAACAAACTATTACCACCCAAACAGTCCAATTTGTCCTCTATACGAGGTAAAGGGTATTTATCCTTCAAGGTTTTTCTGTTAAGAGCACGGTAATCTATACATAAGCGTTTCTGCCCATTCTTTTTGCTCACCAGTAAGACTGGGCTTGCATATGACGACGAACTTTCCCTAATTATACCATTTTTAAGCAGATCATCTATTATCTCCGAGAGTTGTTCTTTTTCCTTTAGTGACATACGGTAAGGATTATAAACTACTGGCGTATCATCTTTTAATTTAATTTCCATTTCAGTCAAATTAGTTCTACCAAGTTCAGATAGATTTACAGCAAAACAATCCCTGTATTTTTCCAAAAGTTTAACTAAACTTTCCATTTCCGACTCAGTCAATTGTGTACCTACATTAATATCTTCTAAGATTTCGGGGTTTGGTTGTGTAGTTGTCGCAGTGAATCCAATGTAAGTATCATTGACTTCGTCATAATCAAATCCCCTGGCTATTGTTTTACCCTTTTCGATGGCGAGATCTGAGTTGCCTAAGTTTGTTATCATAATATAGCCAGAGCTATTTCTAAAATCATATAATCCAGGCAAAATTAAAAACCTATTATCACCACTATCGCGGAACCCAGATGGAACGTACAGGGATCCAGAAAATTCAGTGATTGTTACCACTTCTACCGGTGATGTAGAACTAGGTTCAACTACAATATCAATACACGCGTTAATTTTCAATTTAGTTCCATAATCATCAGAACGACTTAGATTGGGTGCTTCATAAAACATTAGATTATCCGAAGTTTTGTACATCACAATGTTTGGCAACTCAGTAAATGTTTGGCCGATTATGACGTCACATGGCATGTAACAGTCTGATACTACCACAAATTCAATTTCAGCTGGAATTTCATCAACAGATATTGTACCTTTGACCGTCCCTAATGGTTTCACGCTAGAATTGCCAAACCCTCGAAGATTTGGAATATTTTCACCTGTGTCATATTTGTTATATATTTCCAATGCTAAGCTTTCTTTTATTATAGTACAGTTACTACCTAAATCGATAAATGCCTGTTTCACAGACCCATCGATATTAACGTCTTTGTAAAATTTGCCACTATCTACGTCGCTTGATTGTATGCGCATAACATTCTTATTAGGTGGAGCTGTAATTTGCAACAGGTTATTGTCTTGACCACTGTTTTCTGCCACGTTTGATTTAGTACGACAGTCTTTAGCTAAATGACCTACTCGGCGACAGATGTTGCATCTTTTCATAGGTTTTGTACACCTTGTCCTAATATGACCTACCTCACCACAATTGAAGCAAACAATGCCCGGTCTTGAGGAGTCCGTGCCGCTATTGGATGGTTCTTGTTGAGATCCTGATTCTTTAATATTCGGTTTTCGCTTATTTGCCGCGTAATTGTCACTCTGTGCTAAAGTCTTCAAATATGAAAACAGCTGCTCGGGCTCCTCAAAACGGCATGCATTTGCACTCATCCTAACAAACTTGTCGTCGATACCATGTACTAAACACCCTACAGCCTTGCGTCCTGATATTTCACACCTATTTATCAAAATCATCTTTTCAAAGTAATATACATCTAGCGGCTGTCCTATTCTACACCGATATTGCAGCATTCTCTGAAGCATGTCGCCATAATTTTCAGTTGACGGAAAAGCCGACTTCAACTTTTCTGTCCACTGATCCCATGTATACAATAATGAGGGGAGACCTTGATACCATCTTTTGGCAAGACCCGTAAGTTTTGCCAAAGCATAGTGACGAACTTGTGTATCATTCCACGAATATATTTGTGCACACTCATTTACTTTGTATATCCACGATTCAATATTTTGAGAACTGTCGCTTGGATCAAATTCTGGTAACACATTAACGTGAGTTGAAAATGAATTATGCGCTGGGGCTTGTACCGGATTACTTATTATTTGCGAAGAGTTGTTTTCACAAATTGGGGGAGTTCGTGTCGCGGTCCTACTACTCCTTTCAATATTTTTATTTCTAGAATGATGACGATACTCTTTATTCTTTTTAGATCGTGATTTATTCGATTTACGACGTTTGTAAGACCTTTCATGCCTGTTCATCGACGAAGAAGACGTATCTGTGCTACTTGAATTACGGTAACGTCGACGTTGCTTCGAATTATGCCTTTTACGGGACCTACTCCGTCGATTGGACCCCATGGCTAGCGATTTCAAACGATTCAGAACTTCCAACAAAACCAGTTACCTAGGTACCTAACCTACTTAATTAAAATTAATATAAAATACCTATACTTATATTGAGTATACGTATTTTTTTTTTTTTTATTATTATTATGCAACCACAACACAAAAAAAAAACAAGGTTATGTAGATGCCTTGTTTTAGCTATTCACCTTACGTACAAATCGGTTTCTTATTAATTAAATCGACATCTAATTAATACTACACTAGGAACTAATTGACAAGGTAGATAAATTTTATAATATAAATGTAATAGTATTCTTGCACACGTCAGGCGTAGTGGCGCCGGCGACTAGCTAGCTCTTCATCAAAATAACATAGGTAGGTATGGTTTTATCACAACTTCCGTTCAAGTTCATGATTCAAAGTTTTGCCAGAAAATTTTACCAGCAATCACGTCAAGATTAGGGTCGTATTTTTATTTACGTTGCGGAATTAACACACTTCACTATTGTTGTGATCGTAACACAATCCATCTCGGTAGGTTGTAGGTACACAACACATTTCAAATACAACGTAAACAATGTCACCGATAAGAAGAAAAACTTACAGCTTCGCAGCGAGTCCAGCGCGTGAATTATAATCCATCACTTCTGATTGAAAACTTAATTAAGTCCAGGAAGATGATAATTATAAACACTTTATTTATTAATGGTAGGTATTTATTATTGTTCACAACTTTTTCACGTAAGACTACAACTAGTAGTATTATAAACACTTTACGAGTAATGGTAGGTATTTATTCTTGTTCACAACTTTTCCACGCAAGACAATAACTGTATCTGTACTGTAACTAGTATTATAAACACTTTGCGAATAATGATAGGCATTTATTCTTGTTCAAAACTTTTTACATACGAAGTATTTCACAGAGCAACATCTCGCACACTCCGAGCGATCTTTAATGTGGCGTCGCAGCGGCGATGCCCGGCAACAACATTTTCGAGTCAATTACAATTCTTATTCATGACATATTTTTCTGTTTAATTTTTAAATGATATTATAAATATGGATTAATATAATAATAATTATTTATCATATTTATTTACCATAAAATGTATCTCAAATGCAATATCATATTAATACTACTCGAATATTTTCTTTAGAGTTGCCATTAGCTTACACTTAAAATCACCTTTAACACAACATAGCGAGGAACACTTGCGTTTCTAAAGTACATTCGACCAATTTGGGGATACCTATCAGTCCTATCACATCACTAAATTGACTCGGCTTTTTAACCGACTTCCAAAAAGGAGAAAAACATTTAGCGTTTTTGTTAAGTACCTCAGAACTTAAGACTGGATGAACCAATTTTGACGGTGGTCCCATTTCAATTTGGTCCAGTTAAAGTCTTTTTTTTTTGGAAGAATTTTTAAATGGTTCGTTAGTTCAAATGGTATCCAAAGCTTGAGGAAACCCCCATACACCCTACGTAAACTAAAATATGACGTAAGTTCATCAAGTCGCTCAAAGTTTTATATTCACACATCCGTTTTATTTCACACATCCGCTTGTATAAATATAAATAAAAATAAAATATAGTAACTAATACATTTATTTTCTTGGCGAAGGATGATTTCAATAAATTCATTCTATAGGTCACATGCTTTCCAATTAAGCAGATAAGCAACTGGTTTTGACGTAAACACGAGATGTAAACATACAAAAAATTAAATTGACAAAAACAAATCCATAAAATCTACATAATTCTAAAAAAAACAACATTTTTATTATGTGTTTTTAAATTTGGAATTATGTTAAGGGTGTAGTTGTATTATTATCTTTTATGTTGTAGAATATTTATTTTTATTATTCATTTAAGTCATAAGTAACGCGTATGAACGTCGAAGTTTAGCGATGCTACATTTACAGCCAGATTTATAAATGGAGCCTTCCTCCTTTTCTCGTTATAGATAGATAGATACTCTTTATTGCACACACCATTAGGATACAAACAGCAATTCGTATGTAAATATCTTCATTTTTTTATGACGTAAAGCTCAAATATCTACCGCATGTCTGACATTGGCAGAATTTTCGATATAGGCATACCTTTTCATGACATAAAATTGAATTGAATTGAAGTAGAGTCTTTTGAGCACTATCTGCTATTAATACGAATATTCGAACTACATAGCATCAGTTAAATAGGCCATACACTGGGACAGAATATTATCATCATCCATATTTCCTAGTTGTGTACAAAGTTTGCGCTTTGAAGGTCCTTTTAGAGGCCTTTCGGTCAGACGGCAGTTGTGCCCGGCAAGGGCGGTGAGGGTTGGGCAACCCTGAGTTACCTGAGAGGAAAACCTGCACCAGAGTCTCGTCTGTTGAGACAGGTGCACGGACTAGCTGGTGAGGTTTACTTGGGCTCGAAAGGTGTTAGAAGGACCCTGTACAACAAAACTGGAACAAAATGATTTGTGGTATCCAGTCTACTCTAAAACTGTAGGTTACTATTAGCCTAGGCAATATAATTTGTTTTCGCAATCGTAACGTTGTTAGCATTGTCTGCGGTTTCATTTGCTTCAGCCTCTAGATCGCTTGGCGCGATTATCTTGCGCCTTGACATGTTAAATTCTCGTATCATAATATCACTATAATATCATTTGTCTGTCGCAACACGTAATTACCTACTTTTCTGTATTTACTTACTTGTAACAAAAGTTCAATTTAAACAAATCATCTACGTGCTAATAAATAAAATTAAAGTGTCTGATATTAAAATAACAGGTTTTTAATCAATGAGTGTATGTACGATACGTACCAATAAGTAACAAAAAAATTTTTTTTTTTCATTTTTATCTGTCTATCTGTCTGTTTGAAAGAGGGATTTTCACTAGTAGATAGGTAATTTTATAAAGCGTAACATAGTCTTCTTTAATTTTGGAAAATAATTAGGGTACCGGTAAAAAAAAATTAAAACCCTAAATCCACGCTGGCTAAGTCGAGAGTGCAGTAAGTCAAAAATATATTTTATTAGGTCGTAAATCCCAATAGCCAGCTGCAGTATCGCTACCTAATGCTACCTAAATCAAAAACATGCATTACACGCATACACGCTACTCTAATTATACCTACCCTAATTTAAGGTGTATAATTGCTTGCTGATACAATTATTTAAAAATCCATGCAATTACTGACGATTATAAAAGACTAGTTATTGGTTTTTATTTCTACATTTTTTTTCACAGCTTCAACATAATTCACCATGTGAATCTGGCTGTAAAATGTAATGTAAAAGCATTGATTTTGACGTTCATAAGTGTTACTTTGTGACTTAAATGAATAAATTAGTTAAATCTAATTCTTTTTTTTTGCGTGTCGATGGCATATTAAATTTTATGTGCCCTGTGTGCCGTTAATGACGTTAATTGCGTTCTCAGAGGTGCTAATAAGTTCCTCAGGTATTTAATAAGTATAACGTTTGGGCACGCAACGCTTGTTAGTAGGTCTGTGGAGTAACTCCATATTCACACAGCTTATCCGCCTCATTAAGAAACTCCACTTAAAATAAAATTTTGTTAAATTGTATATTATTTTAGTTTTATAATTTAATATACTTACTGTGTCCGGCTGCATCTGAAGCTTTTCTTATTACCAGAGGTGCACTCCCCGTTTTGTTACCCGTGGCACTATTAGGTATTCTGTGCCCGTGGTTCGGTCGCAGAGTTCTGCTGGTCGATAGGTCGATCCAAGATTATTTTTTTCAGCCCTTGGTTTTACAATCGGACCACGGGTAAATCTTATCATAATCATAATCATCATTTATTTGTGGAACATAGGTTAGGTACAGTACCCGTACAGATTTTGTAATGATGTTAGAATGTCCTCTATATTCTACCACATTCTGTGTTGTACAAATATTTTTAATTTGATACGATGTCAATCCATGCAATGTCAACGAAATAGTAATATTAAAATGTCAAAAAATTAAATAATCCATAATCTACTTATCCATAGTTGTGTAGATAGTTATCACGGGCAAACATATTTACCATGACATATTCAACCAGATCCAGTACCAATACAATTTTAACGATAGTCCGATTGGTAGAACAATAGAAAAAAAAATACCTTTGAAACTATACGATCGGACCCAGGGCAACTAATCCAATCTCCGGCGTTCTCTTCCCCACTTTCTACTATTCTCACTATACTCGAAGTAGGCATATCCAATTAACAATATTATATTTTTTTTGTTGAACCATGTACCTACCTACTACCTACCTAATTTTTATTTATTTACATTACCAATATTTAATCTTAAATTTTCTTTTGTTACAGAAACATGGACGAGGAAACAATACCGTGATGAGATAATCCACCAATGAAATTTTACTGTGTTATAAAATAAGCTAACGATCTCTTAAGTTAAGAACAAATGATCACTGTCTAAGTAATCAGTCAATTTGCACAATGCCCGCGATACTGACTAAGATTCGTGAGCAGGCGTCGAGGGTGCAGCCCTCGATAGCGCTGGGGGTGGGTGTGGGGGTGGCGCTGGCGGCCTGTGCCGTATACGGCACCAGGGAGAAGAAACAGTCACAGCCCTGCAACAATAACAATAATTATAAGGTTGGTATACATTAACTTATTAGTTTCCTTTTTATAAATAAATAAATAAATATTCTACGACATTCTACACAGCGCTCCCTAGACCCAAAGTAAGCTTAGTTAAACTAGCTTGTGTTATGGGTTCTAGAATGCGGATAAACATACTTATATACTTTTTTTTTGTAAATACATACTTATTATACATAGAAACACCCAGACCAATGCAAATAGACATATTCATGCATACAAATATTTGCACTGAGCGGGAATCGAACCCGCGCCTCCTGCGTAGCAGTCGCATGCACTACCGCTACGCCACAGAGGCTCGTGTTTGACCACTATCTCACCTGATGGTAAGTGACGATGTGGTCGACGATGGAGCACGCTTGCCTCCTAGAAGCAGCCTGTTCACTCTAGACTTAAAGACTCCCAGGTTATAGCTTTCTGGGAACAGACTCAGGCAGGGCATTCCACTCCTTTGCGCATAATGAACGTATTGCTGAAACGATTCGTGTCCCCCATTTTATCAAAGGTGTCGTACATAATTATATATGGGTACAGTCAGTGCCAAAAGTCGATTAACACTAAAATATTTTCAAATCCTTTTTACATTGAAATACATAGGTCAGTCATTAGTTTATAATTATGTAGTTTTATAATCATAATAGGACAAAGCTTATGTTTTATATGTCTTGTTTATTGTTATATTAAAGGTCTTAGAGCTAAGGTGATCAATAAATTAGAATTTGTTAACCAACCTTTGGCGCTGACTGTACTATAATAATAATAAACACTTATGTTGTCATCTTACATAAATTTTAATTACTGGGCAAAAGTCAACATCAATAATTAAAATGATGAACTTAATAATGTAATCTGTATAACAATAGATTATTATCTGAACAGAGTTCAATGTAGGTGGGTAGTTTGACCCTTCAAGGGTACCCATTTAATCTTAACATACAATCTGTGACGTATATAACATGTGAAGAAATAAAAACCAATTAAAGCTGTATGCACCAACATATCTATAAGTAGTGATTTAAACAGGAAAACAGGCGATTAAGTAAAACTTTTAGTTCACCATGGCCTGAAGAGTTTGTTAGTTTGGTTACACGCTGATCTAAAAAACTACTGGTTTGAATTGAAAATTATTTGTGTAGTATAGCCCATTTATTGAGGAAACTTATAGACAATGTAGAAGTAGTTGTGTCCAGAGTTTAGTATGGATATAATTAGCGGAAGATATTTAGGCAGTGAAATGTAATTACAACTTAATAATATTACACAACAAGCAATAATATGGATAGAATTTTTATACAATGCATACGCGAGCGACAAGCCACCGCGAATGTGACAATGTCACTATCTGTCGATTTTTCATGTTCTTTATTCAAACAGAATATCGTTCTACAACTATATATATCATCATGCTACTACCTAAAAGAGCGGAGCAGTAATCATAATTAATGTCAATAAATCGGGCAAATATCCCTTTGACAAATGACAAATGAGATTACTGTGGAAATACTAAATTACGGTTGTTGTATGGGTTAAATGGTTTCCACCGGGGCGAAGTATGCCACAGGCGAAGCGAAGCATGCTCGAAATCAAATTAATGGGTATCGCCTGCTATCAAACTTGCTTCAGTCTTCAACAGCAGTCTGGTTTTTATTTTTTTATCATTTATTTTTAATACCAGTAAGAATGTAACAACATAAACAATTGTTTTTTATAGGTGGCTAAAAATGGCAAGCTGCATACAGTCAACGAGGGTACAGCAAATGGGGACACCTGTGGAGGAAGGTGTGGCGCTGAGCAGTGTGCCCTTTGCCGAGGGGATGCTGACACAGATAACAAACAACACATTGTAAGTACTTTAATTTTTACAAGCTTTTGTTTAACTTGCTCTGTTTAGTATGGGTCAAATCTTGGAAGCCCAATTAGAATCACTTTCTGACATTAGATTGAACTCAAATTTGTTATACTTGCGTCTTTTTGATGACAATGCGATAATATAGAACTATCAAACTGCTTGATTAGTGAGATTCATATATTTTTTGTATGAATATGTGCTACAAAGTTGATCGTATTACAATATAATAGGTACTTAAGTTTGCTGTCTTTAGTAACTGTTGAACTAATTTAACGTCCATAGGCGACGGTGACCGCTTTCCATCAGATCAACTAAGTTGTATAAAAAATCTGAGAGTAAAAATGCCATTAATACAATAGAAGACAGCAACTTTTATTGCTGTCTGTACATAATTGGACCTTGATAGAATTCCTTTGTAAAAATATACAACCTTCTGGGTTGTAGTAATATTTCTAGAGTCGTGTGTCGTGAGCTCTTATCAGAAGTAATTACATATTTAGCGTGAATTTGTTAAGTATTTGGTTCTTAATCTTATCGGCAATATCCAAGTTACACTGTTGTAAAAAACCGAATCGAAGGCGAATGTTAAGGTGAATGAGTATATTATGGTGGAACCACACTTCGCTATTTGCCTATATTGTATTCGAGGAAATTCTTATAGATGACTAAACCCTCCACAATTCATCATAGACGAATATTCATGCGAACAAAGCAAATATTCACGAATAAGTCCTCCTCACTTCGATTTATACGTGTGAATAAAAGCGAATCGCGAATAGCGTAATAGAGAAAGAGCCCATGAACGCCAGACCTTCGTTATTTTATAAAAGCTGAAAGTTTGTCAGCGCATGCTCCCAATACAGATAAGAACGATGGCCTATTATGAAGTTTGTGGTCATGGTGGCTTTGGCAGATACACGGTATTAAAGGGTAGCTGTAGGAGCGAGCGCAGGGCAGTGGGTGTGAGTGACATGGCGAATCAGGTCTATTTCGATCCTTCACAGCCCATGTATTGGAATTACACAATTGGAATTATAATTCCATTTATATAATGCCAATACATGCGCAGTGAGGGATCGTAATAAACCTAAAATTGGAATTAGAATTCCAATTTTATAAATCCATAATATGCGCAGTGAGGGGTCGCAATAGACCTGACTCGCCGTCTCACTCGCACCCACTGCCTTGCGCTTGCTACACTTTAGTACCGTTTATCTGCCAAAGCCACCATGACCCGAACTTCATAATGGGTCATCGTTCTTACCTGTATTGGGAGCATGCGCTGACAAACTTTCAGCTTTTATAAAATAACGAAGGTCTGGCGTTCATGGGCTCTTGGTCCATAAGTCTGAGGGTGAATCTTGAAATTTCGATCAATTTTATTGAATAAGTACGCAGAATTTTATTGTAAGATTCATTGTTGAAAGTTGCGCCTGTGAACTACAAGTTGAGAAGTGAGAGGCTTATTGGTGCGCCGCTGGAGTTATTATAGTGGTCCATAAGGTATTTCCCTCGCACCACGAATGACGCTGGGCCATCTACGGTTTCCAGATGGCCAGATACCGTAGTCGGAATTCGTGGCGGCAATCGGGGTGGGAGTATTTTCACTCGGCACTTTGTAGGATACTCTGGCGTCCAAAAATAAATACAATTTTAACTGTTAACCCTTCAGGAGGATGCAGATGAAACACAATCCATTGAGGAGCACGTGCCAGGACTCAACCTGGAGTTCCTCCGGCAACTGGTCTCGCTGGCGAGGATCATGGTCCCGGGGGTCAGGTGCCACGAGGTGGCGCTGCTGACTGCGCACACGATATGTCTATTCTCTAGGACATTTTTGTCTATCTATGTGGCTTCCTTGGAAGGATCCATTGGTAAGTTTTAATCGTTCAAAAGTGTTTACATGATTTTATCTTCGTGGATAGCGATGGTAGCTGAATGGATAAGGACGTGGCCTCTACTCAGAGGTATCGAGTTCGAATCCGGTAGAACAGTACCAATGTGAATTTTATTTTGTGGAAGTTATAATGTGCTAATTACATGATTTACCATCTGCTGATGGTGAAGGAAAAACATCTTGAGGAAACCCACATGTCCTAGAACCACCAACCCGCATTAGGCCAGCGTATGTGGATTAAGGTCTAAACCTTATCTTATTAGAGACCCGTGTCCAGCAGTGGGACATAAATGGGTTGCTATCATCTTTGGGGAAAGAGTGTAAAAGTTTGCTCTTTGGGCCACCTTACACCCTGGCGTCAGAAGACCCTAGACGGCGTGCAGTTTTAGTCGGTAAGAGTTCGACATAACCTGCCCTGCTGGCCGCGGGGTGGGTATCCATGAGGATTTCCGCAAGAAAAAAAAGGGTGTAAAAGTTTAACATATCCGCTCAGGAGCTCAGTAACCAGTCTTAGACCCTTACGAGTTTTATTTTGCTTCCAGTGAAACACATAGTCCAAAAAGACATGCGTCGCTTTGCGGCTCTCCTCATGCAGTGGTTTGGAATCGCCATCCCCGCCACCTTCGTCAACTCCATGATCAGATACCTGGAGTCGCGCCTGGCGCTCGCCTTCAGGACCCGCCTGGTGAACCACGCCTACAACCTGTACTTCAAACACCAGACTTATTATAGAGTTGCCAACTTAGATGCTAGGATTGAAAATGCTGATCACAGGTAATTTCGAATTCGCAAAAAGGCATAAATTATAAAATTCAAGATTCACGGTTTCTGTGGCGTAGCGATAGTGCATTGGACTGCTACGATAGCGGCGCGGGTCGATTCCCGCTCAGTGTAAATATTTATATGCATGAATATTGCTATTTGCAACGCTCTGGTGCATGGTTCCCTCTAGGGTTTGGGAGGTCGCGCAGCGCTTCATTGCGTCTACCTGTTCGCAGCTCACACGTGGACTGACCACCTCCTCTCGCCTTTTAGTCTCTGCAGGCTCCTACTTGCTATATCTAGTAGCTGGTCACTGTTCTAGCCGCTACGTTACACGATGCTGATGTTCTATCATAGTGCCAAAGTCAAAGTCAAATATCATTTATTCTGTGACCATCTTAAGCGGCAATTACAAAACGTCAAAATTATAAATATTTAAAACTAGAAGCAAATGGACCACCGGTTCGAACCGCGGCCCAGACCTGAGAAGACTCCGGCAAGAAACTCAGCGGGCTGTTTTTTTTTGGTCCATTTACAACAATTGCCTTAGTCTAGATACAATGTTATTTCGAGTAACATAGTTGAGTGAACAGTTCATTTCCAAGCTTCTTTATCATCTAAATAATCTTGAATTTTATAGTACGCTTTTTGGGTGAGTTTTCTTTTAACAACATTTTTAAATTTACTTTCATGTAAATCTCTTATTTCGCTTGGGAGTTTGTTAAAAAAGCGTTTACAGTTGCCCCGGCAAGAATTACTAATTGCCGTATATCTACCGCGGTAGCCTGGTCTGGGTAATGGACTGCTGAGACGAGGTCTCGGGTTCGATCCCAGGTTCACCATGGTACACACCAACGACTTTACGATGCTTTTCGAAGTTATGTGTGTATTTATCGCAGGTTTATAAGTGCCCGGTTAATGGCAATAGGCTCGCCAACTGCCATTGTGACCTAAACATAAACTGGCGAAATGTGGGTGCTAGCACCTCTGCCTACCCCTTCGGGGATATAGGCATGAGTTTATGTTATGTTATATGTTATCTCACCGTCCCTCGCGGTGCCGCGGTGTTGCAGGCTGACGGAGGACGTGTCGGTGTTCGCCCAGTCGGTGGCGCACCTGTACAGCTCGCTGACCAAGCCGCTGTTCGACCTGCTGCTCATCGTGCTCACCCTCGCCAGCTACTCCAACAAGATGAAGGGCAATATATTTATTGGTCAGTATATGCCTTAGGCCTTATGCTCTCCTGCAGTCAAGAAGACCTTAACAAGGCCATTAATAGCGCGATCAAGACTCAATCAATCAATTTAAAAAAGGAAGTAGATAACGGACACCGTTGTTCCCAAACCCAGCCGGGGTGCGAGCGAAATGCTTCTTGGGTCACTTTACACCCTAGGGTCTCAAGACCCGAAACGGCGCGTGGTTTTAGTCGGTTCAAATCCGATATAACCACCCCCGATGGTTGAGTCGCGGGGATTTCTGCACATAAAAAGGGGCGTGACCAACATTCTTGGGTGCCCTTTTTTAAACTTTTATTTTTCAAAACTTATGAACTACAAAGCTACCACTTTATCACTTTCAAGAGAGAAAAAGAAGTATTTTCATCACAACGTAATTATTTTTGTAGGATAAGACATAGTAATTTCAGTAAGATACCATCCTGCCTACCCTGTCGAGGATACAAGGGCGAGATGACATATTTTTTACCGACTTTAAAAAGTTCACAGTTTTTACAGAAATATTATTTACATTCCAGGTCCCGGGATAGCCACAGTAGTGATCTGCATGACCGGCCAGTTGCTAAGGCTACTGAGTCCAAGGTTCGGTGCCCTGGCGGGTGAAGAAGCGCGCATGAAGGCCAATCTCAGGCATGTGCATGCACGACTTATTGCCCATGCTGAAGAGGTCGCTTTCTATGGTGGACATAAGGTAAGACTGTGTGATAATTGGGGGGGGGGGGAGTGAAGAAGGATATGTGTTATGCATTTTACTCGCGTAGACGCAATGTGGAGTGAGAAGAATGTGATATTCTCTTACACTCCATTCTTTTATACTACGCGTCACTTACTAGTTGTAAAGTCACCAGTGCGAACGATTTTGTATGGAGCGTTTTTGGGTGGCTCGAGAAAATAGCTCGAAAATCAAATACTTTTTACCCGACTGCCAAGAAGAGTTATGTTTTTAAACAGTTTTATTTAACTTGACCTGTTTGTTTGGGTCAAATCTAGTAATTGAAATTTGACCCCCTTTCAGTTGTCTGATTGGTCTGATATTTGGCAGAAGTCTTTAGTTCTGATGACAATATATTTAAAACTGTTTAACTTAAAAATCATTTTTTCATAATTTATTTATTAAACTATAGACTTACAGTTCATTGTTTTATTTATCAACGTAAATTATAAATGTACCTTTGAATAATATATTTCTAAATCCCTGTAATCGGCAGCGCGAGGGTGACGCCCCTGGTATTGCACAAGTCCATAAGCCACGGTGACTGCTTACCATCAGGTGGGCCGTGTGCTTGTCTGCCACCCAAGTGATATAAAAAATCTATGGTTTCGTTTCCTGGTACATTTCGTATATTGATTCTTTAATTCATGAAGTTTTAGTTTTCATCAAAATCGGCCATGAGACTCTTTTCAGCTTTTTCACTATTCACCATAGTTTCGGATTTGGCCATCCACTCCTAGTTGAAAAACTCACTCTGTATTAACACTTTAATTGACTTCCAGGTGGAGCTAGGGCAGCTCCAGGCAGCGTACAAGGAGTTGGTGACGCAGATGACGTCAGTGTTCAACAAGAAGCTGTGGTACGTGATGCTGGAGCAGTTCTTCATGAAGTACGTGTGGTCGGGCACCGGCATGGTCATGCTGGCGCTACCTATCCTCACCGGAACTAAGAATGATGGTCAGTTCAGTAACTTATTACTAGTTATTCTCATGCTTGGAGCCTTTTTTTATATAAGACAAGTCATAATGACTTCACCTCGCCTGATGGTAAGCTGAAGTTAAAGTCTCAGGACTGGTGACACCACTACATACACTAGTTTTGCTACAGTGGCGGCCCTCAGCTTGACGGCCTCTTCAAATGTTTTTTCACGCCCCGCTTAAAGGACCCGGGACTATAGGAGGAAGGAAACATGCGCTGGTAAAGAATTCCAAGTCTTTATGGTGCGGCAAATAAAAGAGGCACCAAACCGCTTGGTTTTTGGTGAAATTATTAGCACTGTGTAAGGATGATACCTCAACCTGGCACGTGTGGTTCTTTATAGGAAAGGAGCCTTTTCATAACTCTGTTCAGTTGGGATTGGCTTTGATATTTGCCGAACTTTGATATTTTATGTGAAGTGACTGCGATTTGATACAGCCCACTAGCGATATCTAAGTTCTGTAATTTGACCAGGTTATCGGACTTTGTTGGGGCTCCTACTTACGTAATGATATTCATATGTTGTTGTAGGTTCAAGTAAGAGTATAAGTGACCGAGCGGAGTACATGACGACGTCGCGGAATCTACTCAACTCCGCCGCAGACGCCATCGAGAGACTTATGTCCAGTTACAAGGTTAGTGATTCTAAATATTAGGGGAGTGGTGGAGAAAGAGGGGGGATTGATTCCAATGTGACGTTTGAACATCAGACACAGGAGATTCTTACTAGTGCAGCCTGGCCGACTTCGGAAACGGACCTAGTATTGTTCCTTGTGGCACCCCATAGGTATAGAAGTTGCGTAGGACCGCTTTCCCCATCTTCTTTATATTTATATAAACATGTTTTATTCGAACACTAGATGAGGGAACCAGTTCTGAATCTTTCAATTCTATAATAAGCAGGTTTTACAGAAGTGTACTATGATCAACACTATCAAAAGCTTTCGGGAAATCGCAGAGTCAGAGAGATGCTCATATTATAATGTTTTTTGTGTCGTTTGCAGGAGATAGTAACGCTGGCGGGCTACGCGACACGTGTTTCGGACATGTTGGTGGTGTTCGGCGAAGTAGCGCGGGGCCGCTGCGTGCGGGCCGTCCACTGCGCACCCAACCACGCTGCCTTCCAGGTCACCTTCCGGGACAACCGACCCGTGCCGCAAGGTAACCGCAATATGACTGGTGCATCATCGCAAAGTTTCAACTTTGGAGTTTAGAGTCCACCTTTTCGACCTTTTGACGTATGCAGTCTTTACAGGAGGGCAGCAAGTTTGCCAACTGTTTAAGGGAAGCAAAAAGAATCGGTTAATCGGTACTAAGTAATGGATATATCCCGCAATCGAGTCTAAAGACGACGCTACATTTGGTCTAAGCATTGGAGAAAAAACCCTCAATAAAACGACTTTCGTTCGTGTTTCGCATAAGCCTACAGTTTCGCATATTACATTTATAGTAGCCGTCCTTATTATCTGGAACCATAACATCCTTTTGATTGTATCGTCTTGGGACTATCCGTTTATGTAGGAAATGAAACAATCATTAAAGCAGTTTAAATTGTATTCAATTCGTATATCGTATTCATATAACATTTTTTCATCCATAAAAATCATAATTCACCTCAAAATTCTCTTGAAAATAAACAGGAGTACCTCAAGGCTCTATGTTGGGACCAGTACTATTCTACATACTAGTATCACACAGTTGAGATTATGTTGTTCTACGTGGTATGTTGGCTTGGTATTAAACAAGTAATATCTCGTTCAGGCAAGATCATCTACACTAACGACCAGTCCATCAGCCTGCGGGGAGTGCCGATAGTGACGCCAGCGTGCGACGTGGTAGCGGGAGGAGTGACGCTGGACATCGCGCCCGGTACACACCTGCTGATCGTTGGACCGAACGGCTGTGGCAAGTCCAGGTACTCACTTGATCATATTGAACATAATATCTGTTTTAAAGAATTTTATAGTTACATTTTTACCGATGTCTGGTTTGTATTCAGTTCTTAGTTTTGCTTCTCGTTGCTACAGTAGTTTATAAGTGCCCGGTTAATGGCAATAGGCTCGCCACCTGTTACATTGGGACCTAAACATAAACTGGCGAAATGTGGGTGCTAGCACCTCTGCCTACCCCTTCGGGGATATAGGCGTGAGTTTATGTTATGTTATGCTATAGTGGTTTAAGATAAAGTTACATTTTGAAGAACGCCTAGCTAATTTTGTAAATGGCTTTCACAATGTTGTATAAGGTTAGAATAAACATTCATTAAATTTTTTTTATATTGAAATTTGTGCAATTTTTATGTCGGTCACATCAATATAACTTCACCTCGCCTGCTGGTAAGCTAAAGGTAAAGTCTCTAGAATGGGAGTCACGATTACAAACACCGATATTGCTACAATCATCATCAAGTATTGTATTTGACTGTACATAACCTTGACAGTGATCCATAAAGTAATGTCTCTCCCCCGCAGCCTGTTCCGCATCATCTCCGGCTTGTGGCCGGTGTTCGGCGGCGAGCTGCGCGTGCCGCGGCCGTGCGCGTGCGCGCAGTGCGGCGAGGAGGCGGGCGGGGACGCGCCGGGCGACGGCCACTGCACCTCGCGCCCCATCATGTTCTACATCCCGCAGAGGTATGCTTCACGCCCCACCGACGTCATTCACGAGCGCAGGCCTGGGGTGACAGGTGGAGTCGCCTGTCACCCCAAGCAGAAGTAGGCCGAACCCTAATTTTGCCCGGGCAAGATGAGGACACAGTGATTTCTAAATTGAAGGGGCATCTCTGAAGCCGGTGAACAACCGGAGCGCGAGGAACATGCCTTTTGCTTCACCTTACACCCCGGTGTTTAAAGAGCTGAGATGGCGTGCAGTTTTAGTCGGTTCAAATCCGACATGAACGCTCCCGCTGACTGTGGGGATGGTATACGTTGTCACACCTATCTTAATAAAGTATCTATCTAAGCATACAAAGTGTTTAAAAATATCTTCCTGATTACGAAAAACTATAATAGGTAGGTATATCATGGAACGCGAAACGCGACAGTGTAAAAGTTAGTATACGAAAAACCAATTGTAATAATGTAGGATTAAAGTATATTTTTGAGTAAAATATTTTTTTGTAAAAAGTAATAATTATCCGTTAATCACATAGTGTTTCCTATTTTTCTTAAATATCTATCCCTTTCATTTCTTGTAAGACCTCATATTTAATTTCGAACACTTAAATATTTTACAACATTCTACACAACGCTATCTAGACCCAAAGTAAGCATAGCTTAACTAGCTTATGTTATGGGTTCTATAATGGGGATACACTTAGATTTTTTTGTAAAATACATACACATAATACATAGAAACACCTAGATTCCTACTAAAACTGCAATAATGTAAACCAAGGTATGAAAAAACTTGCCATAAAATGACTTGGTGGTAATGCCGACCTCCACGCGGATGAAGCCGCGGGCGGAAGCTAGTGAAGTTATAACCTTCTTATCTCCACAGGCCGTACATGTCAATGGGGTCGTTAATCGACCAGGTGACGTACCCCTCAAGGGTCAAGGAGGGTGATGTGGCGGCAGAACGCAGAGCCCTGCATATCCTGAAAACGGTTCGTCTGGACCAGTGCGCGGCCCGACACGGAGGACTGAGGGCTAATAGTGACTGGAGGGCTACACTGTCAGGAGGAGAGAAGCAGAGGATGGCTATGGCCAGGATGTTCTACCATAGGTATGGAATGTCTACTTATTTTTTTTTATTAGGCAATACTCGCGATTGGTTGTGGTGGACATCTATGGCAGTCGTTACGGGTAGTTGGAGCCCTAAAAAGTCCAACAACAACGGTCTAGCTGCAATGCTTCGATATCGCCTAATGTCACCATTGGGTTGTGAAGGTCAGATGGCAGTCGCTTCACGGAAAATATCGAGGTCCAGGCAAATCCGCAGTTAAGACTGGTAAAGCGGAACCCAGACTCCGAGGTGAAAGCATTGGATGCGACTGGGAATTAACGCTAGGTTGAAGAAGCTCGCGATTAGTTGGCGGTTTTTTGAATATACCTTCGGTTTCAGAACACAATTTTTTTA
This sequence comes from Lithosia quadra, assembly GCA_963576445.1. Lineage (NCBI taxonomy): Eukaryota > Metazoa > Arthropoda > Insecta > Lepidoptera > Erebidae > Lithosia > Lithosia quadra. The sequence continues at coordinate 9,512,570 of OY754898.1, forward strand.
TTAATTCTCATTTTGTTTGTTTGTTTCCGATGGACACAAAAACTACCGAACAGATTTTGATGCGGTTTTTTTCAATGAAATTTTAAAGCAATCAGTATGCTAACTGTTTCTAATGATTTTTGATCGGAAAAAGTGATCATCCAGGACGGGGTTGAACCCGCGACCAGTCTTTTTTCGCGGTTTTTTTGTTTGGAAAGTCCTGGTTAGACTTAATTAATAACCGAAGATTATAGTCAAAAAACACGAAAGCCGACGTCTACAAGGGCAGAGCCGCGATTATAGGCTAGCTTACAAATAAAATGAACCTACAAAACTCATTATACTATTTATTTAACAAATGGTAAACTTCCAGGCCGGTGTACGCGCTATTGGACGAGTGTACGAGCGCGGTATCCATGGAAACAGAGGTAGTGATGTACGAGGAGGCCGTGAAGGAGGGCATCACGCTACTCTCCATCACGCACAGGCCCAGCGTGTGGTAAGTTCCTATAATACCTACCTATCATCATCATTTAACGAGCGCCAGTCATCATCAAAGCTTTCATTCGGTCTGCTACTCGAGAACCTTTCCTTATGGATTGGTTATTTGGCTTTGACGGGAGCAACAGAACTGTCGTTTTGGAAAAAGGCCAGGTCAAGAGTTACCGGAACCGACGTGCGTGTATGAAAACAATTATGAAAGTTGAAGAAGCGAAAGGAGTATGCCAAGATCGTAGCAAGTGGAAAGATGTTGTCTCTGCCTACCCCAGTGGGAGAAAGGCGTGATTCGTATGTATGTAGTATGTATGTTTCAGTCACCAATTTTTTTCCTTCACAGGAAATACCACACTCACGTGTTGGAGTTCGACGGCGCCGGCAACTGGTCGTTCCGCCCCCTGGAGAAGGACGCCGCCCCCGCATCCCTGCCCGCGCCCCCCCTCCCAACCCCCGTAGAGCCTCTATCAGACCACTGACATCTACCACCACAGTGATACGTAGAATTAATCTAATGGCCGAAAGTAATATACGAGCTAATCCAATGTTTAGGAGGTAGGACACGACGGTATCTCCCGTCCGAAATGAGCTGTCCGACTGGGGTAGTACCTCCGCCCTACAGAACACCGCGCCCATAATAACCATTGTGTTGTGTTCCCGCTGGTAAGTAGGGTAGCCAGAGCTCACTGTACCCCTTCCTAGCCTCCCCACCTCTTCCAAGCCCTCCCCCTTACCTTCAGGGTCGGCAGCGCGTGTGTGACTCTCTTAGTATTGCACACGTCCATAGGCCACGGTGACTGCTTCGACGGCAGCGGTCACCGTGGCCTATGGACGTTAGCAACACCAGGGGCGTCACACTCGCGCTGCCGACCCTGAAAGAGAGAAAGGGGTTAGGAAGGGGTGGGGTGGGGGGAGGAAAACACAACACGATGGTTATTATGGGGCGGTGTTCTGTAGGGCGGAGGTACTACCCCAGTCGGACTGCTCCATTCTGACGGGAGATACCGTCGTGTCCTACCTACTCTTAAGATTTTAGATGAATATTTATAGATTTTGAAAGTTATTGAGCAAAGTAAAACAAGATATACTATCCCCCCTGACTTAAGAGGGACTGCCCCCTGCATGCCCGGGGTGACTAGTTGGGTTACAACCGGTTTTAACCGCCCTTGCCTTTTCTTAATGAATAAAGTTGAGTATCTATAATATAACCTAAATGACATTGTGTCTTAGATTCAATTATTGTTTTGTGTACCCCAAAATTACCCAATTCAATGCACTAATCGATCAACATAAGGGTATTTATTGTATTATAGTATGGTAACACTAAGTGATAGTTGGTCGGTCCACCAGTAGAGTAGAGAGCACTCGCTAGCAAATATTATTACCATATGAAAAAAATATCCTCAAGTGTGGAAATTGTCACTGTTGTGGGAAATAAATGAATATTCTATGAAACGTACGCGTACGCGGCGCTCTCTAGATCCAAAGTTAATATAGCTTAACTAGCTTGTGTTATGGGTTCTAGAGTACGGATAAACATGCTTTACACTTTGCTTTGCACACGTCCATAGGTTGCTTCCCATTAGGTGATTGTCTGCTACCTAAGTGGTGTAAGAAACTTTTTTTTGTAAACACATAATATAGAAACACCAAAACCAATGCGAGTAGAAATATTCATGAATACAAATATTTGCACTGAGCGGGAACCGAACCCGCGCCCCCTATCGTAGCAGTCGAATTTACTGCCGCTACGCCAGTGTCTAGTCCAATCTAAATCTGAGGAAAAACACTAATATGCTTTTTACAGCTGACAACATAGAAATAATTACGGCAGATTTTATTTTTACGTGAGTAACACTACTGATTGATTAATAAAACGTAGTGTTTGAACAAAGCTATTATAATATTCTCGACAAGTACTTTTGCTAAAAAAAATAATAGAACTGCATATACTGCATATGTCTGCGAGCCCATTTAGCGCGTAGCGTGATGTTATGTTCTGAAATTGTATAAACAATGCCTAGATATACGATAGCAGCAATCGCGGATGATTTGCGTGCATTTATTGAAGAGTTCCATTGTGTGTCTCCGAAACTTGTCATCAGATCTTTACGAAATTTAAATGTGGTTGTTTCGGAATTTCTGTCGTACAAAAAAATAATTAGCAAATCCGTCTGTCTGTATATGACAGAGTTTTGTCCGAACGTATCTTTTTTGAAGCTGGTTAAAATATTATTGCAAAAAAATTCGATCTAAAATTCCTAGTAAATTTGGCTGCTATAGACAGTAATAATTTCTCAACTTGAGACTATCGACCAAGTGTAGATTCTCGTAGCATAATACCAAGCTAGGCACGGTTTATATAAACATGAGGTAGTGTTCTTGAAACTATTTAAATAGAAACTAGTATCGTCAACTTTTAAAAGTCCGAGTTCAGTTTTACAGGAATTAACGCGATCATGGGACATGTAGTACACACCTTTAGATTATCTGACGTTACGACCTGCCATGGTCCCAGGGCGTGGTCTCAGGCCGTGGTCCCAGACCGTGGTTCCAGACCGTAGTCCCACGCTGTGGTTACAGGCCGTGCTTCCCGGCCATGGTGAGAGCCAGCCTGCTTGTATATACCGTGCCTTTATCGATGTGGTATTTAAATTATTAACAGTTTAAAAACTGATAATTATATTCTTATATTGATATGATACATCACAAATATGGCTGTATAAGGTTTTAGGCCGAATTAAGTAAGTATTTTAAATTCAATTGGTAAATATCGAGTGAAAATATTGTAGTATAGGTTCCGTATATCCAGATAGTCATCCACCTCACCTGCAAGCCCGTACACCTGATGATTTATAGATTGCTCCCGTGAAAGCCAAAGTGTAACCGGATTGGAGGTCAGATGATGTTTATCTCCATAATGTTCTGATGTGACAATAAAAATAAAATATTTTATGACCCGATTGCAGCGCCATCTATTAGTCAGTGCTGGTTCTATGTTTATAACCTTCGCGTAAGTGCAAGCTATGAGTTGATAAAGTTTTATCTTAATCGATAGAACAGTACACCAGCGCTTAAAATACGAACAAACAAACATTTATATCGTTTTATAATAATATAATATGAGATTTATGTTATAATAGAACGTATCTACAAAGGTATTTTTTTTAATATATCAGAGATGAGAAATTGTGTAATTTTGATTTTTTTATACTTCTAATTATGGGTTTTAGAATGCGGATAAATATACGTCATATATAGACATCTTTTGTATAATAATAGAAACACCTAGATCAATGCAAATAGATACATGCAAACAAATATTTGCGTCAAATGAGAATCGAACTCACGACACACCCAATAAATTCCGAATATTGTAAATATTTATTAATCAGTACCTTTTACATCAAATACAATTTTAATAAAACATTATTTTCGCTCGATAAATATCAAATTATTTTATAACTACCAGTTACTTTAATTAGTTTTATTAGTTAATTACGTTATAATTATATATTTTTTATATTTTTCTATTGTGAGATTATCAATCATGGCTGTAAGACTTCGTAATTGTATTATTTTTATATTTTTTTTACAATCGTATTCCACGTCGTACATATCGAAATTAAAAGGAAATTATATTATATTATTTGTATACGTTATGTGTATATTGTAAATACGTTAGTTTTATGTACAGGTATATAATTAAATGGAGGTAGAGTTGAAATAAAGTGGGTTTTGTATTAATATTGTGGTTTTATTTTGACACTTTGTACCTATTTGACTGAAAGTTGAAGAAGCGAAAGGAGGATGCCAAGATCGTAGCAAGTGGAAAGATGTTGTCTCTGCCTACCCCAATGGGAGAAGGGCGTGATTTGTATGTATATATTTTGACACTTACTGCGGGCTAAGTTGAACCCAAACTTCCTAACCCCCCTTAATCTATGGTTGGCGGCGCGAGTTTGACACCCTTATGTTGCAGATTTCCATAGGCCACGGTGACCGCTTCCCATCAGGTGGGCAGTGTGCTTGTCTGCCACCTAAGTGGTATGAAAAAACGGACATATTATAGATACATATATTATGATTGACGGAACAAGTTTATGCGATGAAGGTGAATAAGAAACCGTATGTCTTGTATGTCAATTGGATCGAGGAAAATTCAGAACATGGGCAACCAGCGAGCATGGGTCAGTAGAAGAAGCGATAACCGCATGAAAGAAAAGTAGAAACGTGGTCTCTGCCTACCCCAATAGGCAAGAGTCGTGCCTATATGTTACAATGCCCTATAAACCATATCAGTTCCAACATAAAAAGTGTAAAAATATAAACTGAAGTAAACTACATACGAAGGTTGAACGCTCTGCGAATATAATAATGATATAAAGTCATTAGGAATGACGAAATTTATTTGTTTGTATGTTACGGTTGTTGACATAAATACAGTTTGTTTGATAATGTGACAACTGACCCGTGACCCCGTAAGCTCAGTGGACCCGTTAAGCTGGGATTCTCCGAAAGGCAAAAGTACGGGCGACGCATTGATCTCTGCATCTTTTCCAGTGCAATGCCATTAGTAGGTATGCCTATATAGATATATGGATACCATATATGAGAGTAAATTATACGCTAGTGAAATTAATTTAAAATACAATTTCCTCGTATCGTAATTACCCACTACCTACCTCCTTCAAAATCCACACTCTGGCGTCACTAACTCTTGCATTGAGGTGCGCGTCATTTATCGCTTTTTAGCATCAATTAAGTCTTCTAACCTAATCTATCCGAGTCGGGGTACTCTGATTCGGGGTGTTAAAAACAACGTTAAAAGAGTTTTGACTGCAAGCTTACGGTTAAAAGTACTTTCGACTGGTTAAAAGTTTTGACTGCAACATATATACACATTGCTTTTAAAAATTAATTACTTGCAATGCAATTATTGTTCTACTAACTGCTACATGAATTTCTTCTGACGTGACATGAACTTCCGCACACACATGCACGCGTATTTATAAGATAAGGTATTTAATTTCATCTATATATAAAAACTAACAGTAAAGGAACGGATTGTAATTTATATTACTATAAATAAAAGTTTTTAATATGTTTAATACTATTTTTCTACTTTTTACTGTTAACGCTTTTTAGGTGTGACGCCTTATCGATACCCTATCGATACTGTGATTTTGTCACTGCACCGCTCTTCAAAAACTTAAAGTTGTGATTAACTAATGAACCCTTAAATTATGTCTCTGGGATGTTCCATCAATTAACAGATTTAATGATAATTAGTTAAGTATCACTTAGGGCTAATTTAATGAACCTTTCTGAGTGCGGCAGAAAGGTACTACTTAACTATTTAATTGTTCACCCGCCTTCGTGACATAGAATATTTATAACAATATAAAACAGAAGAGTCATTGAATGAAGTACCTTGAAACAAAATATATTTACGTCATTTCGTGTGTAGTTAGAATAACAACAATTATCTTATAGCTCTGAGTTCACTGTGGCTAGGCGTGAGGATAATGAACCAAACTTATTTTTTTCTGTTTTTCACCTAGAGTGAACAGTTTATCAACCTATATTAAGTTTGTTCACACATATTCATTAGGTTATTGCTGGTAGAAAATTCGGCCGGGTAGGTACCACTGTGCACGATTGCGAAAAACCTTCCATAGTAATCCAATCTCGGTTGGATTGCGTCCAGGGGTCAGCAAGTGCATAGCCGGGCAGGGAGGGATTGTGGTCACAGCACTAGTGGGACCGGTGGGTGTCACGCGGTGCTGCGACGACAATTTTTTGATGAGGCCGTCAAACTGAGTGCCACCCACCATTGTTAACATGGTACGTGTATGTAATAGTGGCCCTTTTTCCTGAGACTTTACCTTCAGCTTACGTTGAAGTCAAATTCAGGTGTCCTATGTATAAAAAAAACATGAAAACATACGTCCAATGGACCGAAGGCTTTTCTTTTCTGCGAAAAACCGACTGGGAATCGAAAAACGAAGCAGAAACTGGATGCAAATGGCTAATCGCTATGATGACCATGATAAAGATGGTGGATTGAAGGAAAAATAATATGGAAGTGGTAGCTTAGTGGTTATGAAGTAGACCTAATGATTGAGAGGTTCTCGGTTCGAATCCTGGCTTATACACTACCGACGTGAAGCCACTCCTAACACGTGCGGATACGCGTCACTCAACCAACCATAGATCACAAAATAATCACGGGCTTAAAAAGTTAGTGCAAATTCGTTTTGGATGTTCGTTCAAGATTTTTATTTCGACTTTTTGATATTACCACTTAGTTGGCAGACAAGCACACGGCTTACCTGATGGGAAGCGGACACAGTAGCCGATGGACGTGTACAACTTACATAGGTACACTAGGGGCGTCACCATGAAGCTATAGATAAACATGGAGGCCAAACCGGGAAGAACAGCTTGATCCAAATACCTACATGTCTGTATCTCACTCTCTGTGGGCCGACTTCTCTTTCGTGTATTTGTACAATGTTGCTATCTTCTTATTAGTATCTCCTAGTTAATTATAGAAATAGACCATGCTAACCAAAAATGCAAGTAAAATGATTTATAAATAACTCTATAGTTCGACTACGATTATTAATGTGGAAATTGAAAAATTATATGCCATTTATTATGCATGATTGGGTTGTTGAATCAGGTAATCAGTGAATTAAATTCCCATTGTCTATGGATTCAGTACGTAATGTGGCAACATTGGTACTACATGTCAACTATCAATAAACAATATGGCGGTTGTTTATTATTGTTTTGGTTTTTAACATATTTAAAGTTAATTATAAGTATAAACTCAAAAAATGGTGCAAAATTGTATAGTGCGTGGTTGCGGTATTACGTGGCGTCAAGGATGTGATATAAAATTCCACGCCTAAGTGTTTAAACTTGTTTAAATGGTGATTTTTTGCTTAGAAGGTTATCATACTTAGAAAGAGAAGTCGGCCCACAGAGAGCAAGATAGTAAATACAGACTGAGCATCAAGTAGGTATTGGAAGTGAGGCCTCCATGTTTATCTATAGCTTCATGGGCGTCACACTCGCGCTGCCGACCTTGAATGAAGGGGAGGGCGAGGAAGGTTATGAGAGTTTCTCTGCTAATAACGCAGAGTTATAACTTCAGGTATTAAGTGTAAAATTAATTTGACGGTGTCAACTTCATAGATAGATAATTGAGTGAATGAGGAGGCGAAACGTGACGAGATAGGTAAATGATGCGGACTCTTGCATCTGCCCCCGCGCACGCCTTCCGAATACTTACGTGTACAAACATTATTCACTTATCTTTACTTTGTGGTTACGTTACAATTTGGCACTTACATATCTTCGGTCTGGATGTGACCGTATATGCAATCTGCCAAACTTTCTAGGAGATACAAAAACCGTTTAGAAAACTAAATGATATATTTTTTTACTGACTTTACTGATTTTAAACTTCTTCAGCTTTTAAAATCAGTAAAAAAATATTTTATTTAGCACCTGGCGCCCGATTCAATAATGCCACTATAATAATAAAACCGTTAATTGACTGCACCCCGTTAAATGGTAAGAAGCTGGGGAAAAAGACACAGGCCACCGTCCCAGGTGTTACCGATCCTGAAATGGTAAACCCTACCTAGACGGCCTCAACAGATGCTTTTTCACGCCCCGTTCGAGGAATTCAGACATACGTACATAATATATATGCTCACGCCTTTTTCTCTCCGGGGTAGGCAGAGACAACAGACCGCCATCTGCCTCTGTCTTTACACACTACACGCGCTTCCTCTACTGTCATTAAACCTTTCATGCAAGCCCGCCGGTTTCGAGTGCTTTTGACCTGCCCTTTTTGCAATAAATCATTAATTTGGTCAGTGTATACTCTGCGAGGCCGACCCCGGCTTGCCTGCCCACTTACATGTGCCTTACATGTTCAGTACTTATTATTAGAAGAAGGAAACCCGTACCTATACGAGTATAGCATTTCAATTCTTTATCGTGCGGCAAAGAAAGTTGAAAAGCACGTAACGTTATCGTGGTCGTACCGTAAGACCTCCCATTCCCCCCCTCCCCCTCCCAGATAGGCGGGACACTCGCTGTCCACGTGCACATCTGACCGCTGATACGCAGATGTTGAGGTTGTTAACTTTTTTAATGAGCTCTATTTTTTATTATTTACAATTATTTTACACACTGCTTAATTGATTATAGCAATATGTTAAGATATTGTGACATACAAGCGCCATCTAGATTGAAAGTAAAATAAATATTTTATTTTATAAAATGAAAGAGAATGTTGTAACGAGAATTGAAAAGGGCTAAGGTGGTTTGAACACGTTGAGCGAATGAATATGTATTACATATTCATTCGCTAAATTATGTAAGGCCTCGCAGAGTATACACTGACCAAATTAATGATTAATTGAAAAAAGGGCAGGTCAAAAGCACTCGAAACCGGCGAGCTTGCATGAAAGGTTTAATGACAGTAGAGGAAGCGCGTGAAGTATGTCAGGACAGAGGCAGATGGCGGTCTGTTGTCTCTGCCTACCCCGGAGGGAAAAAGGCGTGAGCATAATGTAATTAATATGTATGTATTAATATAAATTTGATGGGGCCGTCAAACCGAGGGCGACCACTGTAGCACTATCGGTGTATGTAGTAGTGACTCCCGATCCTGAGACTGCCTTTAGCTTTCCATCAGGCAAGGCGAAGTCATGTTGATGTGTCCAATATAAAAAAAGAAAATAAAGTAGGTGTGTAAGTAGTAGGGTCACTGGACCCAAGACAGCGAGGCGTCACAGAATAAATAATAGGGGTAGTAGGTATCTACTACGTGCGGTTTTAGTCTTCAAGTTTGACCGCTGGCTTGCGAGAGGGAGGAGGGTGGGATCCGCGTAGGGATTTCCGCACGAAAAGAAAGGTATATAGGTAAGAATCGGCATTGCCACTCAGCGTGGCAATGTTGCCAGGCTTCTGCGCACATTACCAGTCAGCGATAATGCGGAGGAATTTTATGACGCCATGTAAATATTTTTGTTATTTAGTTTTTATTTTAATGTAAATATTATTTAATTTTCATTGTATTTTTAGAATCTAGATTACTTAAAAAATATAGATAATATAATTTATTTTTACCGATTAGCTCAATAAGACTCCATTAAGACCTTCGTGGTCAAGTTACTCCAATCTGAAGGTTAACAGGCAGCAGGTACATCAGCTGATTGATGGATGACGACTTGAGCGGGTTTTCCTCTCAGAACTGGGAGGTAAAGATAAACGAACGATAAGAGGAAGAGTAAGAGGGCAAACCTCAGGCTCCAAGGCGCAAGTTTTGGGTGCAACTGAGTAGTATATTCTAGGTAAATAAAGCCATTCTCTGAACCTTTTCCCAACTCAGTTGGGGTCGGCTTTCCAGTCTAACTTCGATATTTTCCGTGGAGCGACTGCCATCTGACCTCCACAACCAATGGTCATGACCAATGGCGATATTGAAGTTCCAAGTTAGACTGGTTGGACTTTTGTGGGCTCCAACTAGGTACCCGTAACGACTGCCATAGATGTTTGTATGGCAACCGGGACCGACGGCTTAACGTGCTCTCCGAGGTACTAATAAACCTGCGATAAATACACACATAACTTCGAAAAGCATCGAAAAGTCATTGGTGTGTGCCATGGTGAACCTGGGATCGAACCCGAGACCTCATCTCAGCAGTCCATTACCCAAACCACTCGGTAAATAAAGCATTACATTTAAAGCATTTGATTTAAAGCAAATCTAAAATAAGACCAAAATAATTTGACACAAAAAACTTAGAAACGGTTGTTGATACAGATTTCCTTGACACACAGATCAAAACGCAATACTCACTAATTAGTTGAACTTATCGGTAAACACAATTATAGCAAATTAACTTCGATACACAAAAAACATCACGTACCTATATCACAATTACCTTCAAAAATATTTATTTTTACGCAGCAAATTATGTGTCGCCAATTTTTCAATACCTACCTACTTAAATTTAAATCGGACGTGTATGATGGGGCCCTTCCACGATTTCCGGGACCCAAGTTAACCCTAAAGTTCTGATGAAAATATATAATATTATACTCATAATAATAACTGAGCATTCACTTCCAATGAGCACTCTAGCAAAAATTACATTACAGACATATAAACGAGCAGTGGCGGATTTACAAATTTGCCGCCAGTAGGCTATACAATTCTCCATGACTACCCCCCCCCCCCCCCCCCGTCGGCCATCGGGGGTGGTTATGTCAGGATGGAACTGACTAGAACCGCAAGCAGTCTCGGGTCTTAATTACCGGGGTGTAAAGTTACCCCCCGACAGGGGGTTGGGCAAGCAATGTGCCACTTCGCCGACGGTGGGGTATAGGGTGACAGGCGGCCGTCCTGTCAACCAACCGTTGGCTCGCGGACAATCAGCTCGCCCCGACACGTGGAGAGCCTCGGAGCTGCCCTCTAGAGAGCCACTCCCACCCCGGCCGGATTGGCCGAAGGCAGCAGCATCTCCCGTGGCGAATGGAAGGCGCTGCTCGCCTCCGTTGCCCGGGTGCACCGCGTAGAGGTTCTGACTCGCACGCATCCACGGGTACCCCTCATCGAGACTAAACGGTGAGGTGGTTATGTCGTAATCGAACCGAATTAAACCACACTAGGTGTTAGCGTACCGTCTAGGGTACCTACAATGGGGGGAACCCGCGTGTACCCAGAGGAAGGAAATTCCCCAGAAACCCCACCAGGCATTGACCATCCATCATGCAACAGGCGGCCTCTCCGTAAATGCAGGGAGACTAGAACTAGACTAGCCGCCTCCTTCTCGAGCATCACTTGCTCGCAGAATGAGGTGGCGGCCGACCACGCTTCGCAGTTGGAGGCGGCGACTGACCACGCGTAATTGTGACGTGCCCTAGTGAAGAGTATACCTGCTATTGAAGAGCTAAAAACAGCGGCGCGTACTAATTATTCGAAGGTGGATTAAGATATGCCTCTCCAAGAAAACGCTCCCCAAAACTCGTTTGTGTATATAATAAAGTTATTTTTTTTATTTATGAAAGAAAAAAAAATTTGGCTCAAAATTGCCGCCCCCTAAAATCTGCCGCCCTAGGCTCCAGCCTACTCAGCCTACTGGTAAATCCGCCACTGTAAACGAGAGCATATAAGCGAGCATTTTATCGAGTGTTCTGGTTTGGAGAGCATTCTAGCGAAGGTTGAGGGGGCCATCTTAAAATCGTAGATGGCCCGGGTCAGCTGGGGTGTGAGGGATATGCCTACTGGGTAACCTTACACCCCGGTAACTAAGAGCCGAGACGGCATGCGGTAACCACCCCCGATGACCGACGGGGGTGGTATCCATGGGGATTTACGCACGAGAAAAAAAAAGTAAAACTGTTATCTTGTGTTTGTTTATTTTGTTTCATTTTAGATTTAATTTAAATCAAGTGTCTTATTTACTAGAACATACTGTAATGCAATGTAATGGTCATTATTCCAGTTTTAAAACCCGAAGCTTGTGCCTTGGAGCCTGAGGTTTGTCCTTTAGTCCTCCTCTTATCATTGATTCCTTTATCTTTACCTCCCAGTTCTGAGAGGAAAACCTGCTCAGGTCCTCATCCATCAATTAGCTGGTGTATCTGCTGCCTGTCTTTCTAAAGATGAGATACATCATGTTCTTGTGTGTCGCCACAACAGTTATATTTAAATATTTAATAAATCTTCTGCTTCTTAAAAAAAATAAGAAGCGATGGTAGATGAATGTACCCGCCTCTACTCAGAGGTACCGAGTTCGAATCCGGCCGGACAGCACCAATGTGAATTTCACTTTGTGGAATTGATATGTGCTAATTACTATCTGCTGACGGTGAAGGAAAACATCGTGAGGAAACCCACATATCCTAGAAGAAATTCTAAGGACATGTCCGATCCACCAACCCGCATTGCCAGCGTGTGGATTTAGGTCTAAACTCTCTCAGCTCTCTTGTTAGAGGAGAGGAGACCCGTGCCCAGCAGTGGGACATAAATGGGTTGCTATTAGGTAAATAAATCTTCACAAAGAGGTTATCTGTTCCTTCTAAGCAGAAATATGTGTCATTATTGTACATAGCGACTATATATCTTGCCAAAACATCCTGTTGTAACTGCTGATAACAGTTTATATAATAAAGAATCCAGTTAAACAAAATCTGCGCACACGCCACGCTATCTACTTAATTACACGTATACCGAGTGTTGATAGTTACACAGATTAAATAACTTCACTTTACTGTTAATTATTTCGCCATAACACTTGGGATGTTGGTTGCAGATTTGAAAGGATATACTCGGTAGAACGCGTATTTGAAAATAAGTTTTAATTTTAGATTTTTTTTAAGAATAAGCTTTTACTTAATGTTAAAAAGGTCTAAAACCTATCCTCTCCTTTCCTATACAGAACAACACGTGGAAGGCTGAGATATCACTCTCATAATAATATGGTGCAATCAATTCCATCAAGAACTAAGCGATTCGGTGCCTCTTTTCTTTGCCGCACCATCAAAACCTGGAATTCTTTACCAGCTCACGTGTTTCCTTCCTCCTACAGTCCCGGGTCCTTTAAGCGGGACGTGAAAAAGCATTTGATGAGGCCGTCAAGTTGAGAACCACCATTATAGCACTATCAGTGTTTGTAATGGTGACTCCCATTCCAGAGACTTTACCTTTAGCTTACCATCAGGCGAGGTGAAGTCATATTGACGTGACCGACAAAAAAAGTCCGTAAGAAAAGGATCTGGCTATAAAAACTGACAATCACTCTTTTAACATTACACAGAATGCCATCCCTCTAAGCATGGCGTCCGAAGGCAAAAATCTCTTCTCTCAGCGATTTCATTGGCCACATGATCAAAAGTTCAAAACAGCACCTAAACCTCACCTCTATACCTATTTCTGCGTTATTGATCAAGAGAAAAGAACACATAATGTCTACCTACGCCATGCCGAGGGGGCTGGTTGCTCTTCAAAACTTTGAGGAGTCAAAAGCCACATTTTTAGATTAGGAAAGTATTTTTATATTCGTTCTAGAGGTCGTTGGAACTTGTGGCGATATGACGACAGCTATACGCTGACAAATACTTTATCAGGCCGCGAAATTCACACGAATACCGTGTGAAACTACGTGTCTGGATGAGTTTGGTAAGTGTGAATGAATCGGCAATCTGCATGAACTTTTTTTGTAGAAGAAGAACTGTTGGTAATGTAGGTCACATATATTAAGTAGGTATTGATATTCTTGTGAACCCCTTCAGCTAAGATAAAGTAGGTGTACAGTCTCACTACGGACTGTACATACGAATTTGCTGACACCGCGATCTCCACCTGGAGCGTGTCATTTACACAATAGGCTATTTGACTAATTTTATAAAACTAGTTAAAATCATTCCTTATAACATTATAAACATACCACATTAATATTTCAGTTAAAAAACAATGCATTATGTTGAAAAATCAATAATAAAGTTTAAATTATCAAAAGTGCGGGCAAAACGCCATTCTTGAAAAAATGGCGTACGTGACGTCATTTGGCTAGGTGACGTTTGTAAACAATACTGAATTTGATTGCTTAAAAAGTAATTTCAATATTTTAATGAGCCAAGTGATGTATAAAGTGTCACACTGTATAAATATCTGTATATAAATCCCAGAAAACGTTTTTGTGTCTGTTCATGTAAGTCGTGTTTACGTACACATGACGTCACCAGCGCTGTCACCAAAAACAGAGCGTTTTCACCACAGACAATAAATCTAAAATATATTACATCTTTGTAGTTGAAATTCTCAATAAATACGCATATTTGAGTGTAAATTATAGTTTCATGAGGCTTGTTACGTTATTTTCTGATAGGATGATCATAATTTGTGGTATATTTTTAATGTTGTCAAATAGCCTATTAATAAAACTAAGTGACATGGCTGGCACAGGCCAGTGCGGAATTAGCTTCCAATATGGTGACTTACCACATATTAGAGAGAAAAATAACCAACCTATATCTTGTAACGAGTTAACTATATAACAGTTTAAGTGTCAAGTTGTGTGTTCCTCTCTTTGCCACACTCACCGACCTACAACAAACTACAACTACCAGGTACAAGCTATAGGTAACTTTATTGGTCCTTCGAGCCTTCTACAATGTGTTTGAAATGAATTCTAAAGCTAATTTATCCTTTTCTTTAAAAAAAAGGCCTATCCTACTTCCTGCTAATATTACAAATGTGAAAGTTTGTGAAGATGTTTCTTAGATACTTACTCATATTGAAATTTGGTACTGGTTATCTAATCTGTGGTAAAGAGATAGATTACAGTCAATGCATATTCAGGTGAACTTGGAGGTTGCCTATGATGCTAAGATGTGAATCTTATTCCGCCGATCCTGACCTCTCTACCTCTCTGGCCGGTGTCATCGGGGGATGGGGTGGTATGTCAGGCTCGAATCGACCAAAACCAAAAACCGTTTCAGACTTATAAGGACTTATTACTTACTGGTGTGTATGGTGTTCCTAATAAATCTTCCTCGCACTATACTAACCCTGGGCTGACTGCAGCTTCAATGACCCCTTCGGGTGTGGTAATTTAGCTGATTAGGTAATCAACTTACTTACTTGCTTCTAAGGCGGTAGTAAAGCAAAATAAAGAAGGAAAGGAAGCATACTTAATTGGTGGATAACTCCAACTTATCCACCAATTCGAAGAAACTGGGTTTCTCCGAATGGGAATTTTATGTTTTTAAATTATAACTGTAAATGATTCATAATTAAAAATACCTATGCTATCATGAATGGTTGTTGTTGGGTCGTGGAGTGTGGAGGGGTCAATGTCGCTGGCGATACGTGTGAGGCGTCGTGTTGAACAATGTGACAACCTCGCAGGTTAATATTTACCGACTTGTATTAAAATCGTTGCCATCTTAGTTTTGTTCCCAGTTGCATTCGAAGCTTTCATCTCGGACCCGGGGTCTTACTGCTGTTCCTGCCTTTGGTTTGGTTTATAGGTCATTTATAAGAGTGACTACCGTCTGATTAACCAAGCTCCAGAGGAAAGCTTTCGCTAGAGCCGTCAATGATCGACGATGATTAAATTACATAAAATTAATGTTAATAGATAAATACTAAAGGGGTAGTATATTTTAATCCCGCCAAAAATATACCTGCTGTTAAAAAGGGGGCCAAGTTCCTATCAGCTAAAGGTTCGCCTAAAAAAGGATTGAAATCCAATCCATTGCCAAGTTTAGATGCACTTTAAAATCGATCATAATCATCTAAATTTCTTCTATATAACTTGGCAGGTTAATTTAAATATACAATTAAACAGGTGTTACGTACATCACGAAAACCTGCCAAGTTCAAATTTAGAAGTAGCGAAGTCAAATTTAGAGGTTTAGAAGTGAGCGACTGACTAAAACTTTCTGGGTGGTTTGAAAAAAAAAAGAACCACGATGGCTTCGCTCCCACCTTTGCCTTCTAACCTAACCTATCCGAGTCGCGGTACTCTGAGTCGGGGTGTTAAGTATAAATGTTACATTTCGGACCCTCTATATTTCTAGTAAGTACTTAGTAACGTAGTCAGTTGATTTCTCGTCACTCGCGGTCAGTCGCTCACTTAGTAATATAGTCGATCGTTTTATAATTGGACCAAGGGTGGACAGGTGGGCAAGTGGACATTCGTGCCTTATTATGATCATGGACCAGTTGTTTGTGACAAATTTCGCGAACTTTAGAGCAATGATTGTTTAGAGAACACGTGTCACGGCCTTGTTCTTATCACGGCATTCTCTAAAGAGCAATTAATTTTGATAACCCGTGAAAATTTAAATATAAAGCAATTAAATTGGCATGCTCAAAGGCATGGCTTGATAATTAAACTGCTTTTTATATAAATCATAAACAAGCTGTATTAGTAAGCGGTTTAAACCGGTATTTGGATGTAGTTACAAGCAATCATCATTCGATCATTAACTTCAATTGCATCCAAAGCTTGCAATTTGGAGTCTGTCCTATTCTTGCCCTGTCCCGTTGTCTGTAATCAAATCTTGAAGCTATTTTTCGACCACTTCTGGTTATCCGATTGAGCTGAAATTTGTCATACTTATGTTAGTCCCATGACAATGCAATATTGTAATAATAAAAGATTTTTATTTATTACATTGCATTGTCAATATAAAAAATAAATTAAACAAAACAAAATAATATAAATATTTACATGGCGTCATAAAATTCCACCGCATCATCACTGATTGGTAATGTGCTCAGAAGGCTGTCAGCAGCGTGTTTTTAAAAAGGTTTTTTTTAAATAGCAGCTTGTTTCCTATTTCATGCGGAAATTCGCACGGATTGCAGCTCGTATAACCTCACCTTATAGTTGTCACAAAATAAAAGGCCCATTTTGACAGTTCGTGCCCATGAAGTTCATAATTTTTTATCAATTGAAATGTTCTAAAGGTAATTACATTTTTCATTGACAGGTACCGCCCACTCGGCTAAGTGCTGTGCTGTGCATTTAATAACCATTTTTTCATGTTGTCCACAGACTATTAATAATCAGTTAAGGAAAGAAAATATTTTTTTCAAGCCGGACGCGCACTTTTATTTTTATTTATTTTAATACTTGTGTTTAGATTCTGAAGACTCATTTAATTATTCTTGTTGTTTTTGTGATTGGGTGAATGTTATTGTAACAAAAATAATAAATATTAATAAATTGACCTTTAATAACATTGTATTGTTTTTAAATACCTACAAAATCAAAGGTTAAACTAATTTTTCTAATCAGAACTTTAATCCAAAGCAGTTTACTTACATATTATTATTCAAATCGATTAAATCCCCATGCAAACTGGATTCGATTCGGGTTCTTCCAGGTGGACAAACTATTTTGTCAAACTGATTTGACCACGAGGAAAAAAATTCCTGTTGGTCAAACTTCTTGGATTGAGTTCACGTGATCAAATTATTTAGTCTAACTGATTTGACAACGGGTAATAGTTCTATCTCGTGGTAAAACTTGATGAAGTTTAAGGAAAGTACAGTCATTTTGAAAATAGCAACAATAGGACTCTTTTTTTCTCCGTTATTAGAATTCCAAAAAAATAGAATTAAAAAACTGAACAAACTAGTAACTTATTATCCTTATTAAACCTTTTCAAAATAACGTCCAATCCGTAGACAGGAGTAAGAAATAGACGCGCTGTCAGAGTATACCCGAGAGTGATGGCAATAGTTTTTTAAAGTTGCCAGGTTATGAATTTGGATGAAACTCCAGACTCCGAGGTGAAAACTTTGGATGCGACTGGGAATTAACGCTAGGATGAAGAGAAGAATAAATTTGAAAATACGCAAAAGTACAGTTACTGCTCATATCTCACAAAATAAACAATACAGGACCAACATTATAGGTAGGTACACAAATTTATCTGCACTGCATTCTCAGTTTATAATTTGACAGCTCTATATTTTTAAAAGGATATTTGGGAACTTAAGTTTTTACATACCGAACACCATCTCGTGGTTATGATAATATTTTAAATCGATCGTCGTTCTGGGTTCCGGTTCTTCTCATTTTAGTCGGATCAACCGAATCCGAATTGTCATTTTAATGTCTCTCTCTACTCTATCTACGGTTCATTCAAAGTCAAAGTTAAAGTTAAAGTCAAAGTCAAAGTCAAAGTCAAAGTCAAGTCAAAGATTTTGTCACCTTACATTACGGGTAAAATTCATAATCTGGCAACTTGAAAAAACTATTGCCATCACACCCGGGTATACACTGACAGCGCGTCTATTTCTTACTCGTGTCCACGGATTCAATCCGTGGACACGAGTAAGAAATAGACGCCTTTTCAAAATAATGTCCAATCCGTCGGATTGGACATTATTTTGAAAAGGTTTAACAAAGATAATAAGTTACTAGTTTGTCCAGTTTTTTAATTCTATTTTTTTGGAATTCTAATAACGGAGAAAAAAAGGGTATATTGTTGCTATTTTCAAAATGACTGTACTTTCCTTAAACTTTATCAAGTTTTACCACGAGATAGAACTATTACCCGTGGTCAAATCAGTTAGACTAAATAATTTGATCACGTGAACTCAATCCAAGAAGTTTGACCAACAGGAATTTTTTTCCTCGTGGTCAAATCAGTTTGACAAAATAGTTTGTCCACCTGGAAGAACCCTTCGATTCATCCTGAGTATCGAATACCGAATCGTGCTTATAGGTACTTAACTAGTTACGCCACGAGGACAAACGTCAAAACGGGCCTTTTATTTTGTGTTGAGGGTGTTGAGTATAACTTACCTATCTATCATAGTAGAATGAACTCGATCGGTTGTTTACTAACACTTGGCTAGAAGGTAGAGGGTGCACTGACTTTTGATTCTTAATAAATAAGTTAGGTACCTGGGAGATGGATTTATATGTCATGTGACTTTTTTTCTTTCTTTTTTTTACTACTTAGGAGGCAAACAAGCACACGACCCACTTGATGGGGAGTGGTCACCGTGGCTTATGGACGTGTGCAACATCAGGAGCGACAAACTCCGAGGGGGCCATCTCAAATCCGCGGATGGCCCGGGTCAAGCCGGGGTGCGAGGGAAATGCTCTATGGGCCACCTTACACCCTGGCGTCAGAAGACCCTAGACCGCGTGCGGTTTTACTCGGTAAGAGTCCGACATAACCTGCCTCGCTGGTCGCGTTGATAGTATCCATGAGGATTTCCGCACGAAAAAAAAGAGGCAACCACTCGCGCTGCCGACCCTGAAGGGGGGAGGGTTGAGAGGTTTGGAGGATGAAGAGGGTATCGTGAGCTCTGGTTAAACCGCCAGTACGACCACGTTGCAATAATTAGATTAGCTTTTAAACGAATGCTTGCTCTTAAAATTATCAGGTCCAGCAAGTTACGATAACCTTATTGTACCTTAGGATTTGGTAAGTAACTCTGAACTATCTTCATCAAGTACCTACATGAAACAGGACAGGAAAATTCCAAGTGTTTTTCTAGAACTCTTTACTGCAACAACAATATTCGTCGTATTGATTTGGACTACGATTCCGGAATGCACGGAAACAATACATGATGTGAGCATGATATCGAAATCACATGGCATTTTTGTGATTAAGCATGATAATCATGATTGCTTACATTCAGATGGAATTTCATCAGACATCATGGTTGATGTCAATACAAAATGTTAAATATAGCCCTATCAAGACCTTCGGGGTTAAATCCAACGTCACCTGTAAATCAGTACCTACATTTTTTTTATCGTGCGGAAATCCCCATGGATACCACACCCGTCGGCCATCAGGGGTGGTTATGTCAGGATCGAACCGACTAAAACCGCACGCCGTCTCGGGTCTTAATTAAAGGTAAGGTTACCACTCACCTGGTGATTGACAGATTCAGTTCTGGCACAGATTTTCCTCTCTGGTTTAGCAGTTAGACGTCAATTTTGCTTACGTAGAAAAAGATCAATTGATGCCTTCATTTATGTGAAACATCGGTAGATGCTAGAGTTGATAATGAGGCTGTTTTCCATGGTCTCTTTCGAAACCGCCGATTCGACGTACCGCTACAGAGTTTACGGACTTCTCTGCAATTCCACAAAACGACGATATTTTCCACCTGTGTCGGTGTGGGCCTTTAGAGAGTGAAGCTGAAAAAAAATACAGGACCTACGTCTGAATACGACCCGTTAGAACCCTGCTAAAAATATCACACAATATTCCAACTTAGAAGACATAGAGTTCGTAGATACAAAAATAAATAAATATTTTACAAAATTCTACACAGCGCTCTCTAGTCTCAAAGTAAGCATAGTTTAACTAGTTTGTGTTATCTATGGGTTCTAGATGCGGATAAACATCATCGTTCATAATGTTTTTGTGTTATAAAACTGAAGGGTTTTTTTTATTTGTTTGGTTGAACGCGTTAATCGCAGGAACTAGTGGTTTGAATTGAAAATTCTTTTGTTGTTGAATAGTTATTATCACGATACTGCTTAGGAGGGCGGAGCAGTAATCATAAATGTGAACTAATCGGACAAATTTCTGTAGATTATTGTATGATTAGTATTATGGGTGTCACGGAGGCGAAGTATGCCACGGGTGAAGCCACGGTGCGCAGCTAGTATTATATCGATTTATGAAAAACTCCCGCGGGGCGCCAGTGTCCTCGACATTGTTTTTAATTATACTGCAAATAATTTATTCATTGATAATGTAGATATTGAGAACAAAGTATATTATATGATAGTAAAATTAAGAGTATTTAAAATATCACGGTTATATTGTAAAGACAGATTTGTTATCTCACTCGTACGCAAGGTAATAACTACGAGATCGTAGTAATCAATTCGGAATTAACACAAATGGCGAGTAGTGAGTATTGCTCTTAAAATAAGTCACTTATTAGGTATGTTTATACCTAAAATATGAGCACGTTGTAAGCAGCATGCTTTTAGTACATAATATTATTTAAAATAGTATATATTAATAGTCTTATTTACAAAAATAGTAATGCGCAATGTTATTGCAACTGGTCCAGAGCTTCAATGCTTAAAGAAAGAACTTTCTACGTGGAAAGTTTTACGAAACTTTTGAAAATTAATGATTTCTTAGAATTCAGTGTTGCACGCGTCCATAGGCCACGGTAACTGCTTTCCATCAGGTGGACCGTGTGCTTGTCTGCCACCTAAGTGGTATAAAAAAAATAATTCAACGTGCTCTTGCCTTATTTCTTCTTTAAAACCTCGAATTAATGCCGCTCATGCTGCCATACCTATTGGAAAATCTAAGTATGTTTGTCTGTATTCTAGAACTTAACATAAGCCAGTTGAGCTATGCTTACTTTGGATCTAGACGCTGCTGTATAGAATGCCCAAGTATATTTATTAATTTATTTAATACTTGTTATCGTCCATGACTTCGCCCATGGCATCAATTTATGGGTCAAATATATAGGTATTTTAAGTTGCAAATAGGCTACAAAATAGGCTTCAAAGTAACTTCTAAGTAGGTACTAGGTAATACTTCAACAAAAAATGCAAATTCTTATAAAAAATAAGTAAATCCGAATTATCCTATTCTTTCCCTATCCTTAAACTTTTTCTAACCCTAAATAAGTGGTATAAGTTTACAAGAAATCCACCCATAACCTAAACATGCCCTTAATTTATTAGTTCTACAATAATGTGTGACAATTTACGCGATTTGTTGACATATAATATAATTACTGCTCCAGTCTCTTAGGTAGTAGCTTGATGATACCTCTATAGTTTATAACCTTCCACGATAAATGGGCTATCCAATACAAAAAACATTTTTCAATTTGAACCAGTATTCCTGAGATTAGCGTGTAAACAAACGAACTTTTCAGTTTTATAATATTAAATATAGATTCCTATGGATTGGATGGATTTCCTATTCCTCCAGGAGGTAGGACACGACGGTATCTCCCGTCCGAAATGAGCTGTCCGACTGGGGAAGTACCTCCGCCCTACAGAAGACCGCGGCCATAATAACCCGCCGGTAAGTAGGATAGCCAGAGCTCACTGTACCCCTCCTCTCCCTCCCCTTCCTAGCCTCCTCACCCCTTCCCAGCTCTCCCCCTTTCCCTTTAGGGTAGGCAGCGCGTGTGTGACACCCTTAGTGTTGCACACGTTCATAGGCCACGGTGACCGCTTCCCATCAGGTGGGCCGTGTGCTTGTCTGCCACCTACGTAGTATAAAAAAAATTAATGTATCTTTCCTGTCATCATGCGCTGCTCGAATGCCCATGGCTCGTCTTCTTGGTGATAAGTTTGGAACATTAGGTAGTAGTTATGTTTATCAGTGTTCCGGGTGAAGTACAATATATCTTGCAAAGGTTACACACCCAACATGCCAACGTAGATAACGTATATAATACAGATTTAAAAAAAAGCTTGGAATTTCCCTTTCAAACTGGGAAGTGGGAAGATGTCTACCTACCAAAATATGAAAGAGTTTTCTTTTATAAGTAAAAAACATAGCGATGGTAGATGAATGGATAAGGACGCGGCCTCTTCTCAGAGGTATCGAGTTCGAATGTTTCACTTTGTGGAATTTATATATGCTAATCACATGATTTAACCATTCGCTGACGGTGAAGGAAAAACATCGTGAGGAAACCCACATGACCTAGAAGAAATTCTAAGGACATGTCCGATCCACCAACCCGCATTATGCCAGCGTGTGTGGATTAAGGTCTAAATCTTCTTAGCTCTCTCGTTAGAGGAGAAGAGACCCGTGCCCAGCAGTTGGACATAGATGGGTTGCTATTATTATTATTTTACTTAGCAGCAGACTAATATATCATACTAGCTTTTGTCCGCGGCTCCGCCCGCGTGGATGTCGGTTATCGCAACCAAACATAGCCTATGTTCATTCTCGAGGTCTAATCTACTCCTGTACCAAATTGCATCAAAATCAGTTCAGCGGTTCAGGCGTGAAAGCGTAACAGACAGAGTTACTTTCGCATTTATAATATTAAGTCTGGATTGTGCAATACCACGACAATAAAATTATAAATAGTTAGTTAATTTCTTTCTTTATCTTATTTCCTTGTAAATACTAATCTTTTTGCACCGACGACGTGACTCTTATTGAGACTTGTCTAAACAATGCTATCTCAGAAACATGAACAGGTTTCGTGTTACATCTATCTCTTTAGTATACTAAATTAAACAGTATAAGTATTTATTTTAAACCCAGGGATGTGAAATAAAGTAGAGAGTTCTAGGAAGACCGAAAACCGGAAAACAATCCTTGTTTTTATTGGACACGTCAACATGGCTTCACCTCGCCTTATGGAAAGCTAAAGGCAAAGTTTCGGGAGCGGGGGTCACCACTACATACACCGATAGTGCTACAATGGTGGCCCTCAGTTTGACGGCCTCATCAAATTCTTTTTCACGCCTCACTTAAAGGACCCGGGACTGTAGGAGGTCCCGTAATGAAATATGTTCAAAATTCAATTCCAATCTCATCTCGATCCTACAAATGTGAAACTTGACGCATATTTAAAGAGAAAAGAGAATACGAATTCCCTCCTCCCCTAGAACAAACGTGATTTTTTTAGCCGTATAACTAATGGGTACAGAACCCTCTGTCCACGAATCCAACTCGGACTTGACCAGTCTTTTTTATTACCAAACTTTAAACCCGGATCCTTAATGCACCGGAACTGGCGATAAAGGGTCTAAAAATATTAGATTATAAATAGCGATAGGTCGTGTTCTACTAAATGTTGTATTTTATCTGATTAGTGAAGAAATGGTATAAATTAGAAGAGATAGCGATTTGTTTTATACCACTTAGGTCTTCTTCTCTCGTCACAAATTAATGAATAGCTACTCTCAATTCTGCTACTTAAGGAGAGGGCCCGAGCATAGGTTTCGCTCTTCGAGAAGGCTTACTACATACCCCCTTAGGTGCTAGAGAAGCACACGGCCCATCTGATGGGAAGCGTTCACCGTGGTGTATGGACGTGTGAAACCAGTGCAATAAGTGCAATAAGTGTGGTCACTGCTTTACTTTAACGCACGTGACGGCAAGGATATCGTTCGTAACAGTAAATCAAGTTCGCAGTTATACCACAGATTAATAAATAGTTACGTTATACCTGTTCTTAATAACGGTGTCCTCTATGTTATAGTTCTAGAATATAAAAATATTTATCATTTGAAATTCATTTCGGATCACAGACGTGCAGTGTTTCTTAAAGTGAGTATGATAATGTGATAATATGTCCTGTTTCTAACGGGAGTGCCCCAAAAGGGTTTTGTAACGCGATATTCTCCTGTTTTCCTAAACAGCTCAAACTCAATCCCTTTTAACTATAGTATGAAAACACAAATGCACCAGCACAACACAACTGAACAAATTCTCTTTCTCTCATCTCGTAAAATAACATGTTCAACATTCAGCCTCAGTCTAGTCGCGATCTCATGTCGATCTCCTAAATGTAAAAAAGGTATTCTTTTCTATGACTGAATTTTGAACATATTTTTGTATGAGAATTCATATTCGCGTTGTTCTAAGTATTAAAAAAAATGCCAGGAATTTTGGACGAGTTTTACCTATATGCTTGCATTGGGCTACACGCGTATCGTATCGTATCGTAGGGGGTCGAATAAAAATTTTGAACGCTTTAGGTATTACTTACACTATTATGATACGAGATCGAACATAAAAATTAGTGAAAAATGTGGAGAATTTATTCTCCTCCATTCAACCCTTCAGGAATAACAGGCGTGTCTAGATACTACATAGCTAATCGTTGCATTGAGCGTCTATCTTATAGGGGTCCGTGGAGCTTCAAGTTTGAGAAACTCTGCAATAGTGAGTAGTCACGTGATAAAGGTACAATGACCTTTAATAAAATATTTTCGGTTCTATGACATTCCTGAGCCACGTTTGTCAAAGATACAACGGGGGATTGACCGGTCCACTTAATTTTGAAGAGATAAATATTGAACTTTCATTCAACAATGATATTCTGAGAAATATTACTCAGCGTTATCTAGAACCAACAGCGTAGAGTACTGACTTACCAATCTCTAGAGGAAAGCCTGCTGCACCTGCTAAACTGCTGATGAACCCAGTTTAGCAGGTGCAACTACTTGCAGGTGAGGAACCCACAACATGAAGACATAAGGTATATCTTATCTAGCTGGACCAGCTCTAGGTAACCGAGTGGGTTAACACACTGTCAGCCTATGGATGGGTAGTGATTATTATTACACCAAGATCATGGTAGAAGTAGGACACGGCGTTTAGAGAAGTATGTATGTACCTCCGCCCTACAGGAGGCCGCGGCCATAATAACCATCGTGTTGTGTGCCCGCCGGTACGTAGAGTAGCCAGAGCCCACAATAGTATTAAGCAGTTTTTGACGTCAAAAAGATGTAATTACGTTGCACTATTTTGAAAAATAAAGAAATTGAAATTGAAAATTGGTAAATTGAAAAAAAAAGCTTCCCTACGTGCTTCGGTCCCGGTTGTCATACGAATATCTATGGCAGTCATTACGGGTAGTGGGCGCTCTGAAATTCCGACTACTGATCTATAATATAGAACTTGGATATCGCCTATGGTTGTGGAAGTCAGATGGCAGTCGCGCCTGTCATACTGAATTTCGAAGTTCAAAATTAAATGTGACACACGCAAATGACAGTTTGACACATTACATGCAAATGAATAAATGAATTTGAATTTAAAAATAGCGATGAACTGTAGCCCTAAAGTACCGAACGCGACTCACGGTAGTGCGAAAGTGCGCCACATCGATACCCATAATTTCGAATGTTTTCCACCGCGAAGTAGGTACCTCTAAGGAATGATTCCATTCCTTCAGGACCTTCGTAGAAGTAGGCCCAAGTTCGTCGGCAACGCGTTTCAATGTAAGGGATGGGGGCTTTTTATCTTCCAAAATAGTTCGAGGTTGTCTATGTTCGCGGCCAAAGCCGATTGGGGTCCAAGGAATATCCTCTCTAGGGCACACATGGTTCCCCGGTAACATACCTGCAGGTACAGGTAAATAACACAAATTTGAGTTCGTTGGATCCTTTTAAATCAAGAACGGGTGGACCGATTTTCATGATGTTTGATTCACAAAGTAAAGGGTAAATTTAATTCTTCAAACAAGTAGTTACTTTGTCCCAGGATATAATTAGCACAGGATAAACAAACAAACAATATCGTAGAAGCTTCCATCTCACGTTGAAAACAATAAGTGTCAGTCAGTAGATTTATTATACCTAGCCGGTATCACGCAGTCCATTGTCCAAGCCCGCGACCTATCCGATACCACCGATAAATTGGAAAAGAAAAAAATTGTTGTCGGAACACCCCGAGAAGCTGTGGGTGCGCCTGCGCATATATTAATCCGTGTATTTTTTCCCTCGCGACAGTCGCGCTCCGCCCGCCGCACACACCGCCCGTATGCGGCTCGATCTTCTATATTATTTCAATTGTTTGCGTCGTAGGAACTTACCATGGGCCTGCCCAGTGTGTTCGTGTTTATACTAGTCACTAGTTTTTTAAATTTAGAAGTAAGTATGTTAGGTTGTGCGAATTGCGCCAACGGGGACTTAAGTGCGACAGAGTTGACGGAGGTCCGGCTAGAGTTCGTGAAACAGCAGATTTTGAAGAAACTCCGCTTGAGCAAGAAGCCCACGGTAGCTGTGCCGGTGAACAGCCTGCCGATGCCTGTGGCCCAGGGTCAGACGCTGGGCGACAGGGTGGACACACCGCCGGACTTTAATGATTACTATGGACGAACTGAACAGAAGATCATTTTTCCGGTGGAAGGTGAGTTCATTCTTAATTCTTTCAAAGTCAAAGTCAAAGTCAAAAATCATTTATTCTGTATAGACCATTTTAAGTGGCACTTACAAAATTTCAAAATCAAAGTTATTTAAAACTAGAAGCAAATGGACCACCGCGGTTCGAAACGCGGCCCAGACCTGAGAAGACTCCGGCAAGAAACTCAGCGGGCTGTTTTTTTTTGGTCTATTTACAACAATTGCCTTATTGTACACACAGTAAATAATTATCATACGTTAAAATATAGCTAAGGCGAGCTTAAATCAATATTGAGTTTTCTCTCAACATACCTTTAGGGGAATATAAAGGACTTAGTAGTAGAAGGACAAAGTAGAAGAGAAACCAATCTCAACATTATCATCTTAGCTTTGAGTCGATTCACGTTTGTCTTCTAAAAGCTCAATCGCTAAGCTTTGAGAAAGGCTCGACCGATTTGAATGATTCATTTTTTTGTATTGAAAATTGTCTGAACATGGATTATGAAAAAGGAACTGGGTAAAAAGTAATAGATGCCAAGTTATATAGCCGGCTTTTTATGAAATTTTTTCATGAATTTTCATTACTTAATACTTTTGTTATTTTGGTTCTGTGATGGGAATAAAATTGTAGACAATTTAACTTACAACAAAACTGCTTTTTGAAATTTTCTGTATGCTTGACATAGCTTAAAAACCATAGATAGGCACAAAATGGCGGCCACAGGACAAGGGTTGCGACCCCACAAACTTAGGTTCAGCTTAGCACTAACCCCCTCTTCACATCAAAAAATTAAATTATGTTCTTTAATTTTTGCAACTTAAAATATGTAACTTTCAAAAACTATTTTTTCATATATCGGTCACGTCAATTGATATCACTTCACCTGGCCTGATGGTATGGTAAAAGTAAAGTTTCAAGAAGGGGTCCCCATTACATACACCGACAGTGACATTATGTGGATTATATTTTTTTTACCTAAGTATATATGTTTAGCATGTGAAATACTAGTTATAACAACATTTTTTTAAATATTTTTACTACATTGTATGCAGCGCTATCTAGGCCCAATGTAAGCATAACTTAACTAGCTTGTGTTATGGGTTCCAGAATGCGGATAAACATACTAAATACATTTTCTTTTTTTATACAAACAAATAAGAATATTATACATCTTATTGTAAAAAGTTTTGTAGTATAAGAATTGAAAGTATATTTCAGTTAACATATCTCAGGAATCGAACTCCCTATACCCCAAAAACAAGTAGAACGGAGAACTAAACCTTCAGTGGCATGCATAAAGCGACCATTAGTAAAGTAATTTAGTACATGTGGTTAAGATGATGAAATGGCAGCAAATTATCACGTACATCGGCAAGTGCCGGCTCGGGAACAGAACTTTGGACCCGGACGGATACACGCGGCGCGCGCGTGTTACATTCTTCTGTGTGCGGCCACATTTTTACTGACAGTTACAAAATAATATTGCATACAATCACGTCTTCTCTAATGGGGTAGGTAGACAAATGAAATATTCTCTAGTAGATTATAAGTTAGTGAAACTTTACTTTGTTCAATATATCAACTTATACTAAAGATAAAATTATATTAACTAAGTATAAATTTACATCCTAAAAAAGGGAGGGATTTTGTAAAAAATAAAAAGATTAGGTAGGTACGTGTCGAAAATTTCTCTTCAAATTTTGCTTGATTTTTTGATGATTTGATTCTAGATAGTGCGATGTCCTAATATTTACTTAATATTATTTACTGTAGTGCACGGCTGTAGTGTCTTAAATTACATTATGGCGTGGTCAAAAGATTCAGAGTTCCAACTTATAATGATTGACATGAATTCATTCCTAATACAAGTAATATAGCTTCGCTGGAGGGGTTCTTAGACCATCTTCAGGGCCAAGCCAATGCCTGCAAGTCGGTACACCTGGTTTCCTCTCAGGGTTGGTGGCTCACGTGATAGTTTTTACCCAACCGAGACTGACACTAAGATACTGGATCAGGGTTTACAGCAGTAGTCTGTTTACTGTATTTTATACATTACTAGCTGTGCCCCACGGCTTCGCCCGTGGCATACTTCATAAAAAGTATCCTATGTCCGTTTCCTAGTTCTAAGCTACCTCTCCATCAATTTTCAGCCAAATTGGTCCAGCCGTTCACGCGTGATGCCGTGACCAAGGGTAATAGGGATTCATTTTTATATATTTAAGATAGTGGCTATTTTTTGGAAGATACTACTTTTTGGACTCCACCTCAGATTACCATCAGGCGGGGTGCAGTCAACACGCCGAAATAGATAAATATAAAAAAGGTCCAAATTGTCAGTTTCGATTCACGATTCACGAAAACCACCATGCCATATTTTGCAGGACGATTCGCAGACATTTTTTTGGATTGACCGCCCCAGTGCCAGCGCTATGACCATCTTTTTGATCATAAGGTACTTAAGACTCCTCGTGGCCATACTGATACAAATGACTTGGTTTGTATCATCATCTTCCAGTCTAAAAGGCTCTAGGCCAGTAAATAAGTATACATGTGTCGCGTAACGGGCGAAACCGCGGCAAACACATTACTTACTAATCAAAACAAAATTACGTCTACTCGCAGTCTAGCAGTAAATCGGGAATATCCCCTTAATTACTTATTTCGGTCGCAAATGCGTCATAAATGAGATAAATAATATAAATACATAGGTATACTGAGAGAGTTTGACGTCACACTGACGTCAGAGTGTAACGAAACGTCACGCAGCAATTGTAACGTAATCGATTACACAGATGATATAATCGTTATGATTAAGTATCGATTATAACGTTAATTAGCGTCTGGAAACATCGATTATGATGTCGAAGCACGTGTTGCTGCCACGTAACCCAAATGGTTTCAGAGCTTGTGACGCCCCTGGTGTTGCACACGGCCACGGTGGGCCGTGTGCTTGTCTGCCATCGGGTAAAAAAAGCGGTTCAAACGATACTTTTTCACACAATAGTCAAGATAAGTCAAATTTTAAGAAAAAGTAGGAGATACTATAATGTTAACGGGAATTAACGCGTATAGGTAACTATATACCATGATTCTAGTACCTTTGAATTGCTTGACATTTCGACCAGGTTACACTAGCCGTAGAGCATACCCTCCGTCGGCGAATCCGTAAGGTAGCAGGTTCTCATCCACCCGCATATTATAAAGAAAAGAAAGAAAAAGAAAGAAAACTAACTTTATTTATGAACACAAAACGTACACAGGTTAAAAGCAATTCAAAAACAATACCATACAATTAGGTCATCACCAACAGACGCAAAAGCCCACGATCCGCGACCCACCAACCAATAGACTAATCCGTCTTTGATCTGTTTGTCTATGGACGCCGCGCCTGAGTTGGTGGGACGCGAACTGAACATAGTGAGCATAAATTATAATATTATGACATTTATGACACGTTTCGACAATTATCGACATTTTTCATATTTTCTGGGCGTCGAGAATGTACTTTGGGATGCTGTACCTAATGATGACTTTTAGTATAATGTGATAAGATATCTTCCCAACTAATTAACATAAATTATCAACACGGAACTAAATTTTAATTAATTTATCTTATTGGGACGGCCAGAGGTAATAAAAAACTAACGCAGTCTGCCCTCCGACTTCACTAATTTGTCAATCATTTCTTATCAGACGTTAAATTTAGAAATGATATAATATACTATTGAATTTATGAATATTCAATAGGTAACCTACTACTGTTCAGTAAGTTCTTTTTAATTTTTATAGAATTTATTCATCACTCTACTGTCTTTTCTCGACACAATTTGGGATTTTGTCCAACTACGAAACGGTCGAACTCAGATAGGTATTTCCCGTAAAGCGACTACCATCTGACCTCCACAACCCACTGGTAATATCGAAGTTCTGTAGTTCAAGCTAGTAGCCGATTTTTTTAGGGATCCAACTACCTGTAATGATTGCCACAACAGGTGTTTTTATGACATCTGGAACCAATAGCTTTACGTGCTCTCCAAGGAACGCGCTACGCGATCTCACTTTGTCTCAATGGTTACCAATCCTGGCCTGGCGAATATGGCTTAACCGCGTAATGTGCTATCTTACTCGGGTGCCATTCAGCCACGATTCCCTCTTTTTGTAGGTAGGTTTAGTAGAGCAAGGTCTGGTCGTTCACGGGTCAGATCCCGGGTTTAATATTAGGCCTATAATTCTTTATTATACACACAGTAAATAACTATCTATCATTATACAATATATAGCTTTATGTAAAAAGGCGAGCTTAACTCAATATTGAGTTTTCTTCCAGTAAAGCTTTGGGGGAAGATAAAGGACACAACAATTGGGTGAACATGGTGGAAAACCAGAGGAATTTATACGTACGGCTTTTTGTGTATAAGTAAACAGTTATAAGACTAGAATAGCAAGTTACATAACTTGAATCTTGTAAATATAAAACTATATGAAGACGTTGTCTTAGCAACCAGACAAGAAGGACCTTGGACTTGTAAGGGTCCAACATTCTGACAGACATAGTCGAAGGTCATCTACCAAAATAGGCACGATTCAAGGTTCATATCAGCCAAATTGGAAGGCCTTAAAAAAATCTACCTTTGTACTTCGACTGGCGTCTACGGGTACGTGGAATTAACTTTTTATCGTACTTTGGAATTAGGAGTGCTTCAAGGCGCTTTTTTAGGTCCCAATATGTAGAATTGACGTAGGTATGTATCTATAGTAAATAATTATAACTACGTTTAAAAAACCGACTTCACAAACTAATATTTTTTTACTTTTTAGTGTACAGAAATAGATAAGTACCTATTGATGAGGTTTATAATGTATAGAAGCATCAAAAACAGAATTTTTGCCGTAAATCTGATGATTTCCCCTCGATTTTCCCAAGATTCCAATATCAGATCCTGATACCCTGGATATGGGACCACCTCAGAAGTAGCCTCATT
The DNA here is from genome assembly GCA_963576445.1 of Lithosia quadra. Classification (NCBI taxonomy): domain Eukaryota; kingdom Metazoa; phylum Arthropoda; class Insecta; order Lepidoptera; family Erebidae; genus Lithosia; species Lithosia quadra. The sequence goes on from OY754898.1 coordinate 9,544,417, forward strand.
CAAATAAAATGTTTTTTTTTTCAAAATCCATCCATAATTGGCGCCGCTATCGTGTAACATGCATACAAAAAAAAATAGCGTACGAATTTTTTGAAGTCGGTTAAAAATAGTTTATTTTGCGTAGACCATAGGTATATTCAGTTCAGCGGTACTTATATATACAACTTCAAACGAAAATAAAAATAATCAGACTAGCCTATAACTAATTTCGAAAACCTCAGCAGGATTTTTAGTCTTAGAAAATAATACCATAATTTTATGCGTATGACTCATTATCGTTTCAAACTAACTCAAGAAAGGTTCCGACATGTGTAGTATTGATAGCTTAATAAGTAAATATTTACGTTGCAATTCTATATAATATCTAGACACACATTTCAATATTAGCACTAATTAGTTCAACACGAGACATCATAAGATTAAACATAAAATGGAATTCGTTCATGGCTGTATTATTATCCGTAGTATAAGGTCATTAGGTTACAAGTGCCGTTTTATAATAAATTGAACACATACTACATGTAAATATTGAGTTGGTTCTAAATACAATTGGAGATTTTTTCAATTTCAATTTCAATTTCTTTATTTTTCAAAATAGTGCAACGTAATTACAAATTTTTGACGTCAAAAACTACTTAATACTAAGTTTACCACCGCTTCCTAGGCGCTAGTGGAGAAGAAACGGCGCAACAAACTCCACTGCTGCATTACTTACTTGTATCCCAGCTCTTATCTTAGTTATAAATGTTCTATTTCACGAAGGCGGTTTAGCTGTCATTGTAGTAAAACATTATATATACGTAGCTTTTTAAAATTAATTACTTGCAATGCAATTTATTGTTCTACTAACTGCTACATGAATTTCTATTGACGTGACATTAACTTTCGTACACACACATGTACGCGTATTTACAAGATACAGGTACTACTATTTAATTGTTCACCCGCTTTCGTGAGATAGAATATCATAACAACTAAAGCCTGCCGTTTGGAATCCAGGGTCCTTAGTCCTATACTTTCTCCTTCTGATGTTACTTTATCAGTATCTTAGCTTTTATGGGAAAAATGTCGGTCTGACCCCCATCTGATGTTGAAAACTTGCACTTGAGCCTCGCTTGTTAACCTTTGTTACCGGCTTGCAGTATAAGCTAACTTGTGCCCTAAAGTTCTTGGTGAGCCGTGATGATATTTGCTACTGCCGAGTTCTCTTATATTCTACCATGCAGTAGATGTTTAGCATAATTCGTAACAGAATTGACTAATAAAATATAAGGGCACTTCATTTGGATTTTAACAATGTGTGTTGGGGGTTCAAAATGGTTATGAATGTTTTTTTTTCATTTCTAATTTACTGATGGGTGATCGCTAATTTTTTTTCTTCGGATATAATTATTATTTTAATTAGGATCGGTTATTAAATTACAATCAAACATTTTAGTTGTTATCACATTAAGTGTAATACTGTGTGAATGCAGGGGAAATCCAGCTTCTAGATTATCACTATTAGTAAGATGAGTGATCTAGACAAAACAATTTAACTTAGTGTATTATGTTAGAGACAGACCTTTAACAATGAAACTAAGTAAGTGTTGGAAGCATTCTTAGATTCAATTTTGTGTCATAATAATTCAGGTGAAATTTATTCACTTACTGGTCAGTAGGCTAAATTAAACAAATAAAACATTGCATCTAATGATTTATACTCCATAACAGAATTATCTGTACCTATTCTAAATGATGTCGATCACGCATAAGCAGTATGGATTCGGCCTCCAAGATAAAGGTGACCTCTCTACCCTAGCCAAGAGATACTAGCATAATACGTTTTACAATTATACGATTCTTAATTGAGGTTTAAAAAATATTTCTTAGAAATGAGGTGAACGGGTATGGTGATATCATTTTTCTTGACAAGAACAAATATGGCATTTGGAGCGAAAGTTCTAGGAGCTAGTCTGAAAAGGCGCGCTGAAGGTTATGTAGCGAGCTATAACTCGAGTAACTTTGAAGGAAAACTTTGTAATGAAGTCTACCAAAAACGATACGTTGTATTAAAAAAAAATTGGTAACCGGCTACACTCAAAACAAGGATGAGACCGATGGACATCGGAGTGAACGAGTCCTGGGGCTGCAGTCTCAACATTTATCGCTAGTTAAGATCTCAAGTTAAGATAGCGACAAATATCGGTTGCAGTAACGATTCTTGCGTCAAAAGGTGGGATTTCCCTTAGCTAAATGGATGGATATCCTTAGAGATGAAGTAGAGAGGAACGGGGAAGGAAAAAATGGAGAAAAGTAAGTTTATAGAACTGTCACAAACCAAATAATGAAAAGTAGTGTGGTACTTCTATACGAAGGTTAAAAGTACCGTGGGTAATTTTGATTAAATCATAATGACAAAAATGTTTTTTTTAGTGATTCGGTATTATCAGAACTAAGGTAAAGTTCAAAAAATAAGAAGCAAATAAATTGATGTACATATAAACAACGTTATCAAATTATTATGATAATTCATTAATTACTAAATATAAAAATGGGTAAATATTTACGAATATGCCGATATATTACTTTTATCTTATAAACTATACACGGAAGTTCATCGGTTCACTTTTACGTTGAGTATAATCTTTATCATATTTACTGATTTAACTAGAATCACAATAGTCAGAATCAATATTTACAATGTTTATTTTGTAATCATGAGTTACCGATATCTCGGTATAAATAAACAGTTTAGTTCTAGTACATGAGCAAAAATCTTTTTTTTTATATCGGTCACGTCACTATGACTTCACCTCGCCTAATGGTAAAGCTAAAGGTAAAGTCTCAGGAAGGGGGTCCTCATTACATACACCGACAGTGCCATAATGGTGGTCCTCAACTTGACGGCCTCATCAAATGCTTTTTCACGCCCCGTTTAAAGGACCCGGGACTGTAGGAGGAAGTACATCTGTGACGATAGTGCCAAAATTAATTATTCCTAAAACATTTGCGAAAACTTTATAAATTAGAATCATGCTGATGCCTTCACGAATGACCCACTTCCAATCTAAATCAATAACTAGGTCAATTTTTTTTCTTACTATTTTCATAATGGCTATTGATTGTCCTAAGTACCAAAGTTTTAATACCTAATTAGTTGAATTTCAAAATTTCGGCAAGTATGATTTAAATAATAAAATTATCAACTTTATGGTTTTACCAAATTATGTATGTCTTATAATACTTTGCTCACGCAAACGAAATCAATCATTTTGCATCCAAGTTCAAATCCCTATTGCACCATCATATATTATAGAGCTTAAGACTTGTCTTGTCGTTAATCAAGTTCTATACTGGTACCTTGACGTAGCAGCTGCTATTAAAAATACCAGTGTGAATTCCCTGCAAAATCAATCATATAAAAAAGGGAGATTTGTCAAAAGTACGTAATCGTAATTTGGACTCATCATTAAAGATATTAATAGCACTAATTACCGATAAAAATAAAAACCTGTTACACTAACTTTATTTCTAGTTATTGCTATTTATGGTTCGGTTCAAAGTCCAATTAATAGCAAATCAATCGTATTAAGTTTTTGCTGATTTCATTCGTAAATTATCTGAACTGCTAATTACAAAGTCTACGCATTACAATGTTCAATGTTATATTTACACAGAAACAGGTACTTCTTATCGACAATACTGATCTGTCTAAATGCTACTATCTCTTCGAAAATAGAATCAATGTCCAAGGCTCTTAGAAATGTTTTTAAAAGCTGTTTTTAACTTTCTGTTCTATCATTAAGTCCATATTGGTATATAAATAGGCTTTCTACTTCGTCAATCCAAGTAAACTTATCGTTTAAGCTTAAAATGACAATTACTTTAGTTAACCTAATCAGTGTTAAGGAACAGACAATATTTTTTTAGTGGTTCTTGTTCGGGTGAATTGCGAGAAATAAAAATCTATTAACCTGGATTTGAATAACTTTATTACATTGAATGAAATTTTTAAGCAATTGCATGATAACTATTCCCAATGATTTTCTGACCGGAAAATTTCGAGCATCTAGGATGGGTCCAGGTAGCTCAGTTGGTTAGAGCATTCCCCCTGTAAGGCCTGTAAGGTCACGGGTTCAAGTCCTGTCCTGGATGATCATTTTTTCGGATCAGAAAATCATTGAAAAAACTTTCATTACAATATTGTTCTATCGATGTACCTATCGTATATTTTGGTATCTAAGTTTACAGTTTAATTGAAAAAATTCAAACTATTTCCGTCGATGATGAATTTTAGCTGTCGCAACTAAAACTTCAACATCATCTTCTGACTGTGTGATTGTATTTTTTTAATGATAAAAATTAAAACACTGGGTGTGAGATAACATACCTACACATGTCCATCTGTTATCAAGCCGCTTGATCCCAGGGTCATTCCTTGGTCCAATTAACATAGGGTCAATATAGTACGTGTATACCTACAGTATACAACAATACGCATAAATTATTTTGTAGTTATAAGTAATTGGTCGGAAACGGACTCTGGACTTCGAGGTGAAGGCCTTGGAGACGATCGGGACTAACGCGAAGATGATGATGGGAGATCGGTTTATGTACAATTTTGTTTTTATCTGGATACCGTTGTAGAATATTGGTCGCTAAAATGGTGACCTAATTTCCTTTCGTTGACAAGTGTGAGAGAGTGCATTTAATCTAGGGCACTCAAAATTGAGTGAATTCTTTTCTAGGGTTCTGTACAAAACTGATGAAAGTGTTAAAATGGAGCAGGCTAAATCTGCCGACTGACCGATGGCTCCAAGCGAGTCCTATAGTGGCGACCTTTTTCGAAAAGGTTGCTCGAATTTACTGGATGCTCCATAGATTTTGATTCCCCTGCAAGTGTCTAAAGATGCTGGTACATGATCGCATGTTTTGATAGCATTGACGAAATCTTCCTTAGTCCCTGCTCCTTTAAGCGGAGCCTGAAAAAGCATCCGATGAAGCCGTGAAGCTAATATTTTAGTATTATCGGTGTATGCAATGGTGACCCTCATTCCTGAAACTTTATCTTTAGCTAACTATCAGGCGAGGTGAAGTCATATTGTCGTGAGCATTATAAAAACAAAATGCGTTTCATCATAGTTGCCTAAAGAAGAGGGCCTAAATTAATTGATTCCTTTAATTAACTAACCACCTCATGTACCAATTACTACAAAAATCAAATTTCAATAATTTTTTGGGTGAATTAAATGGATATCAGTTAATTAAAATATGTTTAATAAATCGATGTGGGAAACCAATTAAAAAGATTGCAATTAGGTATTAATATAAACTTAAATAAATGGTGTTTAATTTGAAACCGTTTTTGCTTGAACAGTTTATCGGAAATTGCGTGTTTTAATTACCGTGTATTTATAAATAGTGCCTATCTAGATAACTTAGTATTTAGATTTCCCGTAAATCGACAAACCATATTTCGGAATTCCGTGATAAACTCTAGTATTTCATTGCATTGTGTTTTTTATTTCCATTCAAACTGAAGTTATTAACCGAGGTACCTATATCTAAAAATAACCATTATTCTGTATTTGATATTTTAAAAGGTACCTAAGTTTTGTGAACAAAGGGTTCATTCACTGGTTTGGTTATGGCGTACATTGGGAGAGGCCTATGTCCAGCAGTGGACTGCAATAGGCTAATTGATTGATTGGTTTTATAATACACTCGAGAGCAATGAATCCGGGTCACTTAAAGAATGTTAAAAATCTCGGAAACTAAAAATGATAGGTTAATGCAATAAATTGTATTTAATAGACAATGTAATACTCCTTAAATGAAAGTAAAAAAAATATGAGTCACCATACATTTTATTAACACAAAATTACATAAAGAAAAAAACTGCTGATCTCTCCTTAAAACAAAAATAGGAAACAGGGCATATCTTAGTCTCGAAATACGATGCCCACGCTCCAGTTTAGGGCCGTTTGCAGGTCTAAGGGGTTTTAAGTTAGATTCAGCAAGCCGACGTCTTACTGTCCATGCACTTGGGTTACTTCCTCCGAGGCGTCGAAACTGATTGGTGAGTTCAGTTCCTGTGAGAAAGCGATTTCGAAGCATGGTGTTCACCAAGTATCGGTCTTCTCGTGCTGTGGTACACCTGGTTCTGCCCGTTCCTGGTCTGCGTAGGTTAGAACCAGTTTCTTCGTTTAAGTGACCCGGATTCATTGCTCTCGAGTGTAGTTGACGGACCATTTACCTGTTTGTTTTACTATTATAATACCAGTAATTTAATGTCCATGACCATTGACCATGTCAATCTAAAATCCTAGAAGGGAATTAAATTTTTAACACAATTTTGTTTTTGTTTCAGGTGAATGTTTGACATCTGGCCGATATCCGTTCAAATGTCTGCAGTTTGAGTTGCCGCCTGATGTAGAACCAGAAGAAGTATCTGTAGTCGAGTTATGGTTTTATAAGGTATGTCCTGATTAGCTTCTTTGTCGTTATCTTGGGGCCCTATGGGAGCCACTACCGTCTAATCCCCCTCCTCCATTGATTTCTTTCGTAATTTTGAACAATTATTCGTTGAAGAAAGGGCAGGTCAAAAGCACTCGAATTCAGCGTGCTTGCATGAAAGGTTTAATGACAGTAGAGGAAGCGCGTGAAGTATGTAAGGAGGTAAAAAGTCGTGAGTACTGTATACGTATGTGTGTGTATTCGTTATATTTCAACAAATACACCCAATGTTTTACCACCTTCCTCTTATTTTAAAATCCATTACGAAGATTAAGTATATATCCGCACAAAGGGTGTAAAGTGATTGTTTTGTATGCCTTCGAACACTTCTCAACTACGAATACAGATTTGAATCTTAATTCGTAGGTCACGCATATCAAAAACATTGCTCCTGTATTTACTGCCAGGTTCGCAAGGCAAGACAATAGGTGAAGTTAGTTAGAAAAGGATCAGGCAATAAAAACTCAAGGTCAATTTAAAAAAGGTTCTTTTGTTAATTCCAGGAGCGAGACCCTTTCGATGAATACAATCAAACCTTTGTGATTTCGGAAGCTGCTCACTGGGACAGCCAGCAGCAGTTTAAGAAGACTAAGCCCATTGCCATCAAGGAGACTGATGTTGGACAAGGATGGGTCAGAGTGGAATTGGCTTGGGCTGTCAGGGTTTGGTTGGAAGGCATGGAGAGGCTGCATACGCTACATGTGGCTTGCAGAACTTGTCAGGTGAACTACCTCATTCAATTATTAGTTTGTTACATATTTCGCCATCGCCATCTTCGATATCGCCATTGGTTGTGGAGGTCAGATGGCAGTCGCTCCACGGAAAATATCGAAGTTCAGCCGCATCACAGTTAGACTGGAAAGCCGACTCCAACTGAGTTGGGAAAAAGGTTCAGAGAATGATGATGAGTTTGTTACATATTTAGTTAGTTTTACTTTGTACTAGCTGAGACCACAACGACTTTTTCCATGGGACATAGATCTAGGTTTAAATTTTTGCGCGGAAATCATGTTTTTATATCAGTGGTTTAATACATTTTTGTGATTTTTTCACTGATAACATAAACTAGATACTTAGAAGTTTTTTAAATACTATTAACTAGCAACCCGTTCCCGATTCATTTCGATTTATATTAGGCAATACAGGCTTATGTTCATAGGGGATAGTGTGCCTTTCAAATGGTGAAACAATTTTTGCAATAAATGCAGTGGTTCAAAGATTACCCCCAACATAAAAACAAACTTATAAATTCAGCCTCTATAATATTAAATTAGATGTTTTTAAAAAGTAGGAAGATATTCAAAGATGCGCCTTGGTCATAAGTAACTGATTGGTTTTAATAATCGTCAATTCCTTCACAACCTAACCTAGTTGTTATTCTTTCAGTTGCGTCGCTCGCCTCTTTCCTTCCACGAAAAACATCGTCCATTCCTCGTTCTATACACGAAGTACTCCAGCAAACGTCGTCGCACCAGGGCGTTAGAGTGCAGCCCTCACACGAACGAGTGCTGCAGAGAACCGCTGTACGTCAGCTTCAAGGACATGGGCTGGGATGACTGGATCATCAGACCAGAAGGCTATCACGCCTATTTCTGCAAAGGCAGCTGTTCTGCTATATCAGCTGTGACGAACACTAATAGCTATCATCATAATATTATAAGAGTGAGTATGATTTGAGAAATATTATTGTGAGACGTTTAGATGTACATAAGTGTTACTTAGACCTACATTAATAGATTATAGGAGATCGGAAAATAGAACATCCAGGACGGGAGTTGAACCCACGACCAGTACCTTACATAATGGGGGAATATTCTGATCAGTTGATTCTTTTGAAGCATGACGTTGAAAATGTGCAGCAATGAGTATGTTATACTACATACGAAACGCTTAAATATCGGATAATTTCGAATATCTATGACGTGTTCAGGTAGCTTAGTTGGTCAGAGTATTCCATGTAAGAAACTGGTCGCAGGTTCCAGTCCCGCCTTGGATAATATTCTCTTTTTACGATCTAAATCTATAGTAAAAAATTCATTTACTTTTTCTTTTCCTTTCGATTTGGGTTAGCTGCCATTATCTTGTCAATGCTGTACGACCTCCCATCCTATCTCCGGGAGGAACATCTTTGCTAGAGTCTCATTCAGCAGTTACACCGGCTTGTGAATGAGCTTGGCTTCTCCCGATGACCTTGTATTTTACATTTGATTGTTATTAAATTTAAGTTTTTTTTTGCAGAAATATTACTACTCGGTGTTCGATAAACCTGAACTCAAACCTTGCTGTGCGCCTACCACCTTCAGGTCTCTGCAACTGCTATATATGGATTCAAACAACACCGTTACGCAAAAGACTTTACCGAACATGATAGTGGAGTCTTGTGGGTGTATGTAGGCTAGTGATAAGATTGATAGACATTTATACAACCATCTTTATAGTTGCCGGTCAACTATAACAGCGGTTCCTAGGTCATCGGCCATATTGTCTAAGTTAGGTTGATAGTTTTAGTTAATGGAAGTGCTCCGTGAATCAAGTGAAGTGACAGTTAATTATTTTGAAAAGTATGATTGTAGCCCCCGATTATAGACATATAGCTAATTTTTTGATAAAAAAAAGATCATGTTATTTTAAAGCTGAGGAAAGTAGAATTTTATAATGGCAATATCTGTTTTCTAAGATAAAATGAATTTAGATAATAATTTGTACTCATATTATGGTATGTTTATAAATTTAAATAAGTAATTTCCAACGCACAATGACACTGAAAGAATGACCGAGACTTGCAACGATTTAGGCAAATTGAGCTAGCACAGATGACACTTAGGACTTGTATTTTAATATAATCTCGAATGTAAATATATAAAATTGTGTGTTAAATTAAATATTTACGTTATTAAAAAATAATGTAAATGTTAAGTATGATAAATTATTATCAAATGTTTTGTATTTCAATGTAAAATGTTGTATAAATTTCTTGTAAGTTAGTTCCTATTTAGTTTTAGTTAGAAAATTTGAAGTGTGACCGAAATACGAAAGGGAATTTCGGGCTTTGCATCTAGGAATCCATTAAAACTTATGAAGTTCACTAAATTGTGTCTTCATAATAAATAATAACAGACAAATAATATAGCTTTGTCGACATTTTTTGTATAACTATTTCGGTTATGCTTGTATAATATACAGCATGATTTTATAGTCGTTTTGGACCCGACAGGGGGTTACTCGGAATAGTAAATGATACCATTTTGACATGTCCAAATTGCTGTACGAGTTATAATAAAAAAAATTACTTGCAGTAATTTTTTTCACTCGTTTCGAGTAAAAACATTATTAGAGCTTCTATAAAAATTCACTGTCAATTTTACAGGCTCGCAGGTATATTTTGAGTCATGACATGTCGGTGCTGACATTGTCACAGTCGTCAGGGATGCGTTGTGATTGGTTAGTGTTCGAAATTTTTACAAAATCTTTTTTTATGATTTTTTAAATTAATGGGTCCAATCGATCCTGTTAACGAAACTGTGTCCAAAATATATCGGTCCGAAATGACTATAAAATCAACATGTATAAAAATGTTAACTTGGTTTCTTCAAAAACTCAAAAGTTAGTGGTGTACCGTGTCAAAATTTGAACTCAATCGATGTAGGGGCCCGATTCAGTAAAATTACATTTCTAAATGTGCGTTTTGAAGTCTTATGAACACTATAAAAATTAAAACTTCACCATCTATTTGAAAACGAATTCAACAGTGATTCTTGAAGGTTTAATAACCTCACGAAAACTAAGGTAGGTTTTGTTTTGACAGATACACACCAAACCTTTATTAGGTTTTTTTCACTAATCGAATCGAAACCATGAGTTTTGAAAACGTGACCTTACTGAATACCCCAGAATAGATTCGAGCGCGGCGTGATGTTAGCAGTCTGTTGCGAAATGGTACGCACTAATTGAAGTTACATAGCGTAATGTAACATACGCAACAGACAACGAACATTACACCGTATTATATAACTAGGTAGGTATATTATTGTTATTAAATATAATTATATTGTTCGTTAACCGGACTTATAAAAATGTACTTAAATATTGTTGTGTCCCAGTTAACTAGCAGATTGTAGATATACTACGCGTTAAACTTGGTGACGGCTCTGAGCATTCGCAGTTTGATTATTTTACGTTAAAAATGATTTCTCATTACCAAAAAGTTGTTAGATAATGAAAAAAAAAAGAAATTACACATTACGTATAGTCAGCATTAAAAGTAGATGATCATTTTCAGATTTCCAATAGATACTTTTTAGTTTTCGAGCAGTCATTTTATATCTCTTTAATGTACATGATGTTTAATTGTTTTAAAATTTTGATCGAGATATAAATTATTCACTTTCATCAAGATTTTTAAATTTTGAATCTGTCAAAACCTTCACTTTAGTTTAGATAAAAACCGTAATACGCAAAATAAGGACTGCAGATATTATGTCTGTACCGCTAAGGTACTCTACTACTACTTACCTATGCAAGTTCCAACTGGCCGAGTGTTCAGAGCGGTCGACAATTTTAGTGCGAAGTTTAAAATAATGTCGTCTAAGTATTATAGAATAAGTGCAAAAGAAGTGCAAGTCAAAAAAAATAATGAATATTAAAAGTTAATTTTCAAATGAAATATTTCGTTTAATTCCTGTAGTTATATTTTGAATCTCCTACACTCATCATCATCATCATCATCTACATCATCACCATCATCCACATCATGTACATCACCTACATCATCATCATCTACATCATCATCATCTGAGTTCCAATCCCGGTTGCATTGTCAGCTGCCTAGGTACAGACAGTTATTTATTTTTATCATTACGTAAGACAATTTTTCAATTAAATTTCAAGGCTTACGACTAATTGTGGATTTCGATACGGACTCGTTTAACAAGTTCCGATTCACACTAAAACGTCTTTGGAGATGCCATTAATAAAGTAAAACTGTGTAAAAAACTGTTACAACATGTTCAAAAGACATCTTGTACCTAGGTAAGGCAAATCTCGCGAGATTGGTGATCAAGCGAGATCTCGTTACTTTATGAATGTCTGCGAGATCTCGCGAGATTGGCAGCTTTACAAATAATCACAATATTTAAATTAATTAGGAAAAAAAAGTGCGTGTGAGTGTTATGAGATAAACTTTAATTTCACGATTTGTTTTCAATAAACTTTAATGCATCCGCGGTAGGTAGCCTAGTGTTTTGGGTCAATGGACTGTTGAGACGAAGTCTCGGGTTCGATCCCAGGTTCACCATGGCAAACACCAATGACTTTGCGATGCTTTTCGAAGTTATGTGTGTATTTATCGCAGGTTTATTAGTGCCTCGGAGAGCACGTTTAGCCGTTGGTCCCGGTTAGCAGTTGCCATACAAACATCTATGGCAGTCGTTACGGGTAGTTGGAGCCCACAAAAGTCCAACCAGTCTAACTTGGAACTTCGATATCGCCATTGGTCATAATGACCATTGGTTGTGGAGGTCAGATGGCAGTCGCTCCACGGAAAATATCGAAGTTCAGCCGCATCACAGTTAGACTGGAAAGCCGATCCCGACTGAGTTGGGAAAAAGATTCAGAGAATGATGATTAAAATGATTCAATGCATCTAACATCGTTTGACGTAGGTATCTGTCTATAATTTTTTAATAAACTTCTAAGTTGTAAGCTTTGACGTACATTCAATCAAATAATAAATTAACGAAATAACCAGATCTCAGCTTTCTTCAGTTCTCGGCAAACGAGATTGAATTCCCTACTTGTACCTGCTAGAACTCTTCACCAACCGCTGCCTCTGTCATATCCTCGATATATACTGGTTCGAGAATGACCCCTATCTACCTACCAGCGATGACTACAGAGCGAGAGGCTAGCCCGCTACACTAAAGCATGACCCCCATTCACATCAGCATGACCCCCTAAGAAAGCATGACCTTGGCCGTCCTTAATGGACCTAAAGGTGGACTATTTTTTTTATACTACGTAGGTGGAGTCAAGCACACGGCCCAGCTGATGGGAAGCGTTCACCGTGGCCTATGAAGAGAAGGGGAGAGGGCTGGGAAGGAGCGGGGAGGCTAGGAAGTGGTGGGGGAAGGAGGGGTGCAGTGAGCTCTGGCTACCCTACTTACCTTGGGGAACACAACACGATGGTTATTATGGGGCGGCGTTCTGTAGGGCGGAGGTACTACCCCAGTTGGACAGCTCATTTCGGACGGGAGATACCGTCGTATCCTACCTCCTTGGAAAAACTAATATTGCAGATATGGGTAACCTAGGGTAGACTTAGAGCAAAATGAAGCGCGAAGCTGAGGACCGACAGTAGACAGACCTAGGGTCATACATAGCAAAATCCCTTTCTGATATCCCTCCACAGCATTCGTCAGTGCGTCATACCGACCCGACAAATCGCATAATTGATGACAATCACTTTGCAACTGACTAAAACTTAATGATTTGTAATTGGTGGCTAAGAACAATAAAACCTATTAAAATCAAGAAACACAATAATTAAGAATTGCCTTAAAGTCTTGACCTTAACCGTTTTTGTCTAGGTTAGAAGGATTTTCAACTATCTGTTGTTAACATACAGGTTGTTTTAAATAAAATAAGCAATAGGAGGGATGGGCTGCAATCTGCCGAAGGATCGACATTTGAAGCAAGTGAATTCACTAGAACCGCGGTAGCCTAGTGGTCTGGGTAATGGACTGCTGAGACGAGGTCTCGGGTTCGATCTCAGGTTCACCATGGCACACACCAATGACTTTTCGATGCTTTTCGGAGTTATGTGTGTATTTATCGCAGTTTTATAAGTGCCCGGTTAATGGCAATAGGCTCGCCACCTATTACATTGGGACCTAAACATAAACTGGCGAAATGTGGGTGCTAGCACCTCTGCCTACCCCTTCGGGGATATAAGCGTGAGTTTATGTTTATGAGTTCACGAGGGGAAACCATGAAAAGGTCGCTGGGATATGCTGGAAGCGCCATACGCCATAGATCTCGATCTACCATCTTCCGCTTACAGTCTACCTATCCTAGCATCCTAGCTGTCTTTGGGTTCCAGAATTTAATTAACCTTGTTAGAATTCCTCTATTGCCAGTGGTCTTCTTGCGTCGTTTATTTGGATAAAGGAGGTAGGACACGACGGTATCTGCCGTCCCAACTGAGCAGTCCATCTGGGGTAGTACCTAACCTGCCTAAGTCTGAATTTCAAGTGTGGATCTCTACTGAATAGGTTCCTTCTAGGCAAGCGTGTTTCATTGTAGACCAACTTACCATCAGGTGAGATGGAGATCAAACGTGAGCCTATCAATAAAAAAAGCAGAAATGTGGATCCTTAGCCACATAAACGTGTACACATGACTTAAAATTCATACTGTACAAAACTTGAACCAGCCGAATTTAATAAAAAACAGGTTACCTGTTTATAAAGACTAATTCGTTACTAGTCTGCGACGCGTGCGCATCAAAATGGCGGTTGCAGATTATATAAAAATATTGTGTTTTTTAACTAGTTTGTGTTGTGTTACTTGTGAGTTGAATCTAACTGATGGTAAGTGAATTCCTATCTATTATTTTGATTTATTTTTATCACTAAGGTACCGCCTATAGTCGCCATCGCTCGGTAGATTCCTATATAGTTACCGACCACTTTAGCTCTTGAACTTTCCATAAAATAATAAAAAAATCAAAAGAGGTTCGAAGTGGTTTGATAATTTGGTCATTAATAAAATAAATAATTACTTTATTGATTTACTTTAATGTAACGATAATTTTCAAGTTAATGTTCAGCAACTTCTCAATGCGACTGTACATTCTGTAAAGGTTTGCTGATTCATTCTTATTTATATAGATTAAAAGAAAGAATATAAATCATGGAACGAGGAGGTAGGACACGACGGTATCTCCCGTCCGAAGTAAGCTGTCCGACTGGGGAAGTACCTCCGCCCTACATGAGACCGCCGCCATGATAACCTTGAGTTGTGTTCCCGCCGGTAAGTAGGGTAGCCAGAGCTCACTGTACCCCTCCTCCCCCCACCCCTTTCTAGCTTCCCCACCCGTTCCTAGCCCTCCCCCCTTCCCTTTACGGTAGGCAGCGCGTGTGTGACACCTTTAATGTTGCACACGTCCACAGGCCACGGTGACAGCTTCCCATCAGGTGGGCCGTGTGATTGTCTGCCACCTACGTGGTATAAAAAAAATGGAAAAGGAGTATTTAGCTCATCACGGGCTCCAAAGTCCAAGCTTTAGTGCGACTAGGATCAACGTTCGTATGATGATGATTCTCATATGTTCTTCCAGGGTCAGCGTGTGTAAGCGAAGGCCTGAACGGGACCTGCGTCTCTGTTTATAGATGTGACACAGCAGCTATGATTTTTATTTACGTAAGTAGCTCTCTTCATATCGTAACTACATTTCTGAATTTAATATACAGGAGGTAGGACACGACGGTATCTCCCGTCCGAAATGAGCTGTCCGACTGGGGTAGTACCTCCGCCCTACAGAACACCGCGGCCATAATAACCATCGAGTTGTGTTCCTGCCGGTAAGTAGGGTAGCCAGAGCTCATTTTACTCCTCCTCCTCCCATCCCTTCCTAGCCTCCCCACTCCTTCCCAGCCCTCCCCCCTTCCCTTCAGGGTAGGTAGCGCGTGTGTGACACCCTTAGTGTTGCACACGTTCATAGGCCAATTTTTGAGCAAAGTAATTTTATTTCGCTATGAAAATACTTTTTGACTACTTACTCTATTGAAATACTTTTAACCGTTGATTAATTTTGGACAATTTTCATTCGGAATTTTAAGTAAAAAATCTGTACAATCATCTTTAAAGTTTGCCGGTGACTGTACGTCGGAAATATGCCCCTTAATTATTTTTTTTTATATTTTTCTATGTTTATTAAATGTTTCCTATTTACCTATCATGGCCCCTTAAACTAAATCTGGACCCATGTCACAAGGATGGAATTTTTTTAGAGTTTCTTTCCCTGCCACACGGTAAATTCGTGGAATGCTAAGAAGTTCGTGTGAAGGACTATTTGACTGCCCGCAACCTAATTTCTCATAATATTTTGTTTTTTTTTTCAGCGCAGAGCAGGTTATGTAGACAATGACCGTATAGCTGAAATGCCTGAGATATGTTCACATAATGGTGATGTGCCTATTGTATGCTGTACTGATTGTTATATACAAGAAAAAGAAATGTTAGTATGGTCAATTAATTTCATAATTTATCCTCTGAGCCTTTTCCTAACTCAGCGGGCTGTACTTCGATATTTTCCGAGAAGCGACTGCCATCTGGCCCCCACAATCCATTGGCGATATCAAAGTTCTGTAGGGGTCTAGATTCTCCTAAATGCAAACCACTATCATGCCACTGTCACCCTAAAAAATGCCATTTAATTGTAGACTTCATTTGTATGAGGTTAAATCTAAAATAAAATGATATTTTGTAGCGCGAATGAATAAGTTTAAGTATTATTTTCATTTGATTTTAGACGTTAAAATATACAATTAAATAGCATTTTTTAGAGTGTCAGTGGCATGTCAGTGGTTTGCCTTTAGCAGAATC
Organism: Lithosia quadra; assembly: GCA_963576445.1. NCBI lineage: Eukaryota > Metazoa > Arthropoda > Insecta > Lepidoptera > Erebidae > Lithosia > Lithosia quadra. The sequence goes on from OY754898.1 coordinate 9,560,518, forward strand.
GAGACCCAGTTGACAGATTTTTAGGGCTCCAACTAATTGTAACGACTGCCATAGTTGTTTGTATGGCAACTGGGACCGACGGCGACGACGGCTTAACGTGCTCTCCGAGGCACGACTTCAAAATTTTCACGATAAATGATAATATAGGACTAACAAGAAGGTTGCATATTTTAAATTAGTTTGCCTGTAATGACACAGTATGTATGAGATAAATAAATAAATAAATAATAAATAAATATTAATTAATTATGAAAACTTTTTCTTTTCAGATACAAAGATTATGTGGTCTTACCAAATGGAGAACCTAAGTTAAAAGTAGGACCTAAATCTCTAAACAGTTAGTATAACACGAAATACTTTACCTATATATTATTTATTTTGGTGAATAATGTCAGTAGGTATGTCCTCACTCCATATTCTGAGCAAAACAATAGGGAAGGCAAAGCCAAGGCCATGATGGCAAACAACAATTATTACAGACCGAATTTATACCGTCAAGTTGAGGGCTGGCCACAATTATGTCACTGTCGGTATATGTAATGGGGTAGACCTTACCTTTAGCTTACCATCAGGCGAGGTGAAGTCATAGTGACGTGATTTTAAAAATGACGTGACATGATAAAAAAATTCAAAAATGTGGATATATTTTGATGTCGCTCTCGACGCAGTTTTGTTTTCAGTTTGCAGTGAGAAGAACCCATATTCAATGAGTCCATGATGAGAACATAGGCATATTCTTGCAGGGTTATTGAATGATTTCTATAATATTGTGTTTTTCAGAATGCTGGGATTATTTTCAACATCTTCCATACATCTGCCGAGGGGGGGGAGGCGTGAGGATCGCTACAGAACTGAATAAATCGAAGACTTGCCGTACATTACTATTTTCCTCTTGGTTGGGAGTTGGCGGTCGAAACGCTGAGAGATGGGAGTTCCCTCACATGGTAAATTTATTAAAACAACTAGCTTTTTTCCGCGCCTTCGTCCGCGTGGAAGCCGGTATCGCCACCAGTAAAACGACTCTCCACTCTACTCTCTACTCCACTCTCCACTTCCGCTCTCCACTCCACTCTTCACTTCCCTCTCCACTCCACTTCACTCCACTCTCCACTCCACTTCACTTTACTCTTCTCCACTCAACTTCCACTAATAGGTGGGCCGTGTGCTTGTCTGCCACCTAAGTAGTATAAAAAAGGATAAAGTATCCTATGTCCGTCTCCCTACCAATCTTAGCCTTAGCTACCTCCCTACCAATTTTCAGCTAAATCGGTTCAGCCGTTCTTGAATTATAAATTGTGTAACTAACACGACTCTCTTTTATGTACGAGATGTACTTGATAGCAACCCATAAAATTTATGTATGGAAAACCCAATATGGCCGCTTTTAGTGCATAAAAGCGTTTAACTAAAACATTATTTACTTCATCATTCTCTGAACCTCTCTTTTCCCAACTCAGTTGGGGTCGGCTTTCCAGTCTAACTGTGATGCGGCTGAACTTCAATATTTTCCGTGGAACGACTGCCATCTGACCTCCACAACCAATGGTCATTATGACCAATGGCGATATCGAAGTTCCAGGTTAGACTGGTTGAACTTTTGTGGGCTCCAACTACCCGTAACGACTGCCATAGATGTTTGTATAGCAACCGGGACCGACGGCTTAACGTTCTCTCCGAGGCACTAATGAACCTGTGATAAATACACATTTTTTACTTAACTTACTTAATTTACAGGCTTTGCTTGGCTTTGGTGAGGAACAGGAATCAGCTAAGTGGCTCTGCGGTGGGACCATCATACATGAGCGGTTTATTTTAACAGCTGCGCATTGCGTGTCTTCATCATCATTGTAAGTTTGATTAGATTATCAATTAATAAGCATCAGCTCTTAAGCCTCGTACGCACGTACGAACAAATTTGTTGCGTTGCATGATACGCAACAATTTTGTTCGCATACATACATACCTACATAAACTCACGCCTATATCCCAGAAGGGGTAGGCAGAGGTGCTAGCACCCACATTTCGCTAGTTTATGTTTAGGTCCCAATGTAATAGGTGTGTTCGTGTTCGTTTTCGACTATGCCGTCCATACGTACAAACCAAATATTCATGTTTGATGTTTGTGTTCACTAACCTAGCAGCATGATATAATGGCCGGTTTGACGTTTGTCCGCTCATGAAGTTTCGTACTAATTATTGTGACATTTTGAAAGAGCAAATTGCTGTTCTTTATTGTCAATAGTGACGTACAGTAAGTCATAAAATTTTATCGAGTACAGTAGGTATAATTTTAGGACACAATATTTATTTATTACATTGATTTCTGAATTATATAATGTATATTAGTGTCCCACGATCATTTATTTTTTATTTTTATAATACCTATTGGTGTACTTATTTCACACAACTCGGTATTTGTTTTTCGAAATTCAATTTTTTTAAATAAAATCTATATAATCGACACTAGGACCACTGGCAAGCCCAATAATACTCCGGCAAACTTACTTCAAAACAAAGCATTTTCGACTTGACGTTGCTTCGAAAAGCACAAACTAGGAGTGCACTGCGATTGCGATATAGTTTAGACCTCCTCGCCTGATGGTAAGCTAAATGGTAAATCTCGCCTGATGGTAAAGTCTCAGGAAGGGGTCCCCATTACATACTATATAATTATAATGGTGGCCCTCAACTTACTCTGTTTACGCCTTTTGTTGTGGATTTCGTCGATATGGCCGAACGTACGGTCACATTTCGATCGTGAATTTCAAAATGGAAGGTCAATTTTACCTATAACTGTTAGACGAAATAGATAACTAAAGAAAAATTTGGCGAGACTGGCACAGAAGAAAATAAACTTCACACATTAAAACAGAAAAAAAAAACGAGCAAAACCAGTCGAAGACATGTGTGTAGCAACTATTAACGGAAGGAGTATCCAACAATAAAAAAGTTAGTGCAATCACTGAAGGAAGCTGGATTAATATACCTAATACTCATTTTCATTCCTAATTCCAATATTCAGTTCGTTCAAATGTAGGTAAAAATTTATATTTTTTTACTAAAGTTTTTGAATCAGGTAAGTACTGCTTGCAATAAAAACTTATAGATTTGATTATATTTTTATCGAGAGTAAATTGACATTTCACATCACTATTGTAATGTGTCAAACCGGCCATTATATCGTGCCGCTACTGTAGGTATGTTCATGTTCTTACGTGCGCACGCGGCTTTATACTGACGCTTCAGCAGTTCAAAGGTGTGTCAACCTTAAAGTTTATGGGTAGTTTGTAGTAAGAGTAACCGACTTCAAAAACGGTGAAAAGAAGAAGGAACGATGCCTGAAACTTTACCTTTAGCTTACCATCAGGCGAGGTGAAGTCATATTGAAGTGACCAATATTTAAAAAAAGCTATCTAAATACAGCTGTATTTTTTTTTTGCTGATTTAGATTATCAATGTATGCCTGTTTCGATGACGTGTGCCAATTTCGATGATACTTTTTTATTTGAAAGCTGGTAACACTTCCCTTGTTGTGCCATTTGAATTTAGTCTAGTTGAATTTCTTTTTTTTTTTTGCAAATTTTTTTTATGCTCTTGCATAAATATTGTATTGAGATATAAAATAAATGTTATTTACAGGGGTCCGGTGACATTTGCAGCGTTGGGCCTTCTAAAACGGAGTGACCCGGTAGAGTACTGGAATATATTAAAGATAAAGAGGGGTATAAGGCACCCTGATTACAAACCACCTTCCAAGTACCATGATATCGCTCTGTTGGAGACCGAGACTGAGTAAGTAATAGTGCAAGAGAAATGAATGTCTTGGTTCTTTTTCAAATCTGACGTTTATTAATTTTTTATCCCTTTCCCGTTCATACTCACGACTATCTCTACTTCTACACCTTTCACTCATCTATCAATCATGCATCTCTTTACTTGATTAAATCTGTTTTTCTCTTTTTCATCCCTCGCGTTACATATATCGTTCGCTCATCTTCATAATATTAACATAGAACCTTAGTAATGCTTACAATAGTACCTACACTCTGACCGACAGAGCTACCTGGACTTGTTCTGAAAATACTAACTTCTTCTACACACTTTTAGTAGGAGGTAGGACACGACGGTAATCCCGTCTGAACTTAGCAGTCCGATTGGGGTAGTACCTCCACCCTACAGAAGACCGTTGCCATAATAACCATCGTGTTGTGTGTCCGCCGGTAGTAGGGTAGCCAGAGCTCACTGTACCCCTTCTCCCCCACCCTATCTTAGCCTCCTCCCTACCATTCAGGGTAGGCAGCACATGTGTGACACTCCTGGAGGTTGACTTCTCCGATAAAATTTAAAGGTTTTTACAGGATCGGCAAGTGTGAAACCCCTGATTTTGCATACTTCCATCATAGGCCATAACCGCTTCCCATCAGGCTGGCCGTGCGCTTGTCTGCCACTATAATATAAAAAAAGGAAAAAAAAAATTGTTTTTAATTTTTCAGGATCCAATTTAGTCCAAGTATTCTACCAGCTTGTCTCCATGACGGATCATACAGATTTAAAACGGAGGTTGCGGATGCCTCTGGATGGGGTCAACTAGGTCACAAAAATTCATTAGCAGATACTTTGCAAGTTGTAAGTGCTCATAAATATGTAGCTTTTTTTTGTGTATTAATATGACTATCTCACCTGATGGTAAGAGAGTGTCTATCCCTTTTGTGTCATTTCAGACGTGAGGTACAGGTAAAGATCATTTCCATCTCTGTTTACGGCTCTCGTGTCATCTTAGGCGTGAGGTACAAGAGAAAGTTTTCTAAACTCTAAATATTGTTTTCAGATGAAACTTGATAGATTTGACGACGCGGAATGTGCCTCTCTGTATCCTCAACACAGGCTCATGAAGAAAGGGTACGATAACGCCACGCAGACGTGCTATGGATCGCATGCCGAAATTATTGATACTTGCCAAGTGAGTCGTTTCGTCTCATAATAAAAGTGAAATAACACACGAGGAGCATCACCTTTTTAATACCACTTAGGTGGCAAATAAGCCCACGGCCCACCTGATGGGAAGCGGTCACCGTAGTAGTAGTAGTAGTAGTAGTTTATGTGTGTTAGCTCGGAATTTTCGACTGGGTGAATCGATATAATAGCCTATAGACGTGTGCAACACTAGGGGCGTCATATTCGTGCTGCCGACTCTGATGGGGGAGGAGGCTAAGGAGGGACGGGGAAGGAAGGTTAAGAGGTACTACGGGAGTTGTACAATTCCATTAAGGGTTAGGGCTATTCTTCATCCGAAAGTTAACACACAGCTTCTGAATATGAACCTAGCCATTTATAAATATCTATGCTTCCTCGAACTAAAAGGCAATTTCAAATATTTTTTTTATACCACTTAGGTGGTAAACAAGCACATGACCCATCTGATAGGAAGCGGTCACCGTGGCGTGGCCTGTTGACGTGTGCAACCCCAGACAACTCTATTTTTAACCGACTTCAAATAAGGAGGAGGTTCTCAAATTCGACTGCATTTGTTTTATGTTTGTTACCTCGGAACTTTCGACTAGGTGAATCGATTTCGATGATTCTTTTTTATTTGATAGCTGGCCACATTTCAATTCGGTTCGTTGAAATCGGTTTTTTCTTTTAGAGGTTTTTTCTTGTCCATAATAATGTAGTTGAAGGTATTTTTTTTCAGTAAATTAATGTTTTTTTCATTATCTTACAGGGTGACAGCGGAGGTCCTTTACAGATTAACGTGAGAAAATGCTTGTACACCATAATCGGCGTGACGTCATTTGGAAAGGCATGCGGTGTCCTCGGTACAGCGGGCATCTACACCAGAGTGTCTTACTACGTACCTTGGATCGAGAGTATTGTGTGGACTGATTAAATTAAACTATTAAAGAGAAATAACTATAGAATTTAATTATAGTTGCCTAGCTATTGCTCACAGCTTCATCCAAATGGAGTCTTGATTCCGGTCGTGCAACTTATGGGGCCTTATTCCAGGGGTAAAACCTAAAAAAAATCAGTGTTGCACACGTCCATAGGCCACGGTGACCATCAGGTGGGCTGTATGCTTGTCTGCCACTTAAGTTCTATAAAAAAGTAGACTGTGTTATTCCAGACTATAATTTTTTATCAAATTTCAGCCAGATCCGTTCAGCCGGTTGAGCATGATTGAGTAACATGCATCGAAACAGTTTTATGAACTTTATCTTTTATTATTAATAGTAGGATAGGAAGTAGAATAGAGTAGCTAGAGCCCTAAAAAGTCCGACAACTAGTAAATAATGAACTTTGATGTCGTCAACGAGTTGTGGAGGTCAGATGGCAGTCGCTTTATGCAAAATATCGCAGTTCAACCGCTTCGTAGTTTTAGACTGAAAAACCGACCACAAATGAGTTGGGAAAGGCTCGGGGATGATGCTGAAGAAGTAGGATAGGATAGGATACACTTAACACATTCATAAATGCAAAAATAGTACCATCAATAAAATAAAAATCTTTATATTAGCAAAATAAACTAGTTAGAATAATTATTATAAATTAGTACAAATTATTAAAACTTATCTTAACATAAAATTATGTTATCAACTTAAACATTATTTATTATTATATTATAGAAACTGTGAGCCCAGTTTCTACTCAACAGCCAACTGAAAGCGACTCGGAAGAATAACTCAGACAATTCAATATTGAGGAAAATGCCCACACGGATCTTCCGATTGTATATAAAGCAGCGGAACGACCGAACATCCGTGTTTATAGATAATTTATTTTAAAGATAATAATCTACGACATTCTACACAGTGCTATCTAGAACCAAAGTAGTTTAACTAGCTTGTGTTATATAGCAGTTAACCTACAGAGATATTCATATATATCAGCAACTTGTAATAGCGTTCCGATATGGTAGATCCGCAATGGCATTTCCATCGAGTGTAGCACAGGCCTTATGGCAAGCAATGCCGATATTGACATTATGTCAATATCAGACGTGCAATGTAGATTTGATTCTTACGCTTCATAGAATAAGAATCAAAATAAGAATTGTATTAAGGCTGACATCTGGACTTATTACTCATAATAGCTAACAAACTTCCTGAACAAACGTCAGAAAACTCGCGCATGCGTACTAGTTATATACGGAATAACTAAAAAAAAAAGACTGATCAACTAATGACGCGAGCTCATTGGTTACCAAAGAGGCCTACAAATGCGTTCTGCGCAGTTAGAGTATATTGTCAAGAAGTTTGCCGGTCACTATAGTAAGCCGCTATCAGCAAGCTGTTGAGTTACTATCATTAGAGTTGTCATAGTCATAGTGCGCAGGCGCACTTGTGCGGGGTGAGCGCGCCTCTATCACGATACTTCCACCTTTTCGCGCGCCTTGCGCAAGAAGTTTTGGAGCTCTGAAGCTGATGTCGTTTTGAACTGTAAAGTTGATTTTATATATAAGTAAATATTATAATAATAGCAAACCATTTAGTAAGTTCCCAGTAGTAACATCGGTAATTTAATTACCACTCTACTATAATTATTGAAAGTTGTCAAAACAGTAATAAAAAAATTACCCGTACCACTACAATTTTCTTTTCCAATCCCACACTACATTTTTAATAATGTTAATATATTTTTTTAATTATTTTTAAAAATAAAAGTGTTTTAAACATTATAATTAAAACTAGATAAAATTGTTAGAACCACCATATTGTACACACACATATTAAAGCAAGTAAAGCGTTAAGATACAAATACAACAGCCCCCGTAGACAAGTGGAATAGCGTAAATCGCTAAGGAAACGAATAGATTAGTTCGACCAATCACACCCAAGCTCGTCGCCGGCGTACGATGCGCGCTCCGCGGAGGGATCACGAGCTGGAGTGTGATTGGTCGACCTAATCTATTCTATTCCTTAGCGATTTAGACTTGTTCCACTTGTCTACAGGTCCAGAACTGATAACACTATTGCATTTAGCGGAACTAATAATGCCAATGAACGCACACGTAAGCAAGTAGGTAAGCATTCATATCAAAACCTTCCGTGTATACCTATTACTAGACTGTTTAGAACAAAATTTGTGGCCCGGATCGTGCCTCCATACACGAGACGAGTGTGGGGGAAAGATCTAGAGTAATATTATAAAGAGACAAACTGACAGAAAAAATTCTGGTGCGGATTTTTCTTTCGACGTTCGGAGAGTAGACAGCACTTCCCATAAAAAAAATTTTCAAAGAAAAAACCGACTTTATCGGACCAAATTGAAATAGGACACGGAAGCGAAAGCTATCAAATAAATAAAGAATCATCAAAATCGGTTCACCCAGTCGAAAGCTCTGAGGTAACAAACATAAAATAGGTACAGTCGAATTGAGAACCTCCTCCTTTTTTGAAGTCGGTTAACAATCAAAATAAACCAATAAAATTACGAGTAGGAGCGTGGACGTTGAAGACAGTAGTGGTAAGTATACATAGAAGTCTTGGTTCAACACAAGCGAAAGCTATACGCATAAGCGAATGGCAAGGAGTATACACGTGCGCGGGCGGCCTCACCATGGTGGTTCTCGAGGTGTCGACTCACCCCAGACACGTTGCGCTGAACCAGGATCTGGCTGTAGAGGCGTTTCCCCTCTTCAGTGCCGAGGGTTTGTTCCAACTGCGTGCGCGAAAGCCCGAACAGTTGATGGCCTGGCATGCGTAGTGCCTTTTGAGCGGGTGCACTGAAGCCTTTTGCGTCCAGCCACTCGACTACCTCATCTGGATTTGATTTCTGTAATGTCGAAAAAAGCTGGTTGAAACCTACTTTTATATAAAGGTTTAACACTGTTATAACCTTGCCTCAGAGAGAATTTTAAATCATCACTCCTGGGCCTCGATTCCGTTGAAACAAGCCACTGTCATTTCACTGACACTCCAAAAAAATTGCCATTTAATTTTGGACTTTGCTGTTATCACGTTAAAGTCTAAAATTAAATTGTATTTTATAGAGCGAATGAAAAAGTTTGATAGATTCTTTTCAAACTTTAATTGCAAAGTCTACAATTAAATAGCATTTTTTAGAGTGCCAGTGGCATGATAATGCCTTACCTTTAGTAGAATCTAGGCCCTGATTGTCATACGAACATTTGAGGCATTCGTTGGAGCTTTAAACTACCTACATAGCTTCGATATTGCTAGTGCGTTGTGGACGTCAGATGGCAGTTGCTTCACGGAAAATATCGAAGTTCTGCCGTTTCGTATTCAAATCCTCTGCATCACCCAAAAGTCGACTGGTAGAAAATGCCACCGGCATTAAGTCAACCTTTGTAAAATTTTATCGTCGTGCAGAAAGTTTAAATAAATTAATTGTTGGAAGTAGATTTGGCAAAACGTTCAGAGGAGAATGAGACAGACAGAATATGGGGCGCGTGTCAATATATTATGTGTTGCGACCCGGTTCATATACATTGATGATATGATAAAAAGACGCGATATTATTGCTGTGTAAGCAAACGAGATTAGTCTCTATACCGGACCACGATATTGGATCGCAATAAATATTGATTGGCTCCACACGCCCATACAGAATGAGCATCTCACCTGATCGATGAATATATCAGGAGTCTTCTTGATGTCGAGCAGCTTATTCCTTCGCTGTGTGATAGCAGGGAGCACCAGCTTTAATTCCTCGTTCAGGTCACCGACGGCTGTACTTCCCAGCGATCGGATTGCTGCAAATGATTAATGCCATAAATAATTAAGTACCACTAATATTAGCAACAAGAATTTACCCTTCTTCCCTTCGTCCATCGTATTCCAAAAATCGAATACTTCTGAGTTTTCGAAAATAAATCATAAGGCGATAACCAGACGGCGGGGCGACGGCGGTCAAAATGTCCGCGACGCTCTCTTATTTGTACGATTATAAGGTTGCATTTGTCCCCGCAATAGCTGATGACGCTTGTCAGACATACGCGGGGTAAATGCGATCTAATGTTAGTAATAAGAAGAGTGCGTCGCGGACATTTTGACCGCCCCACGCCTTTGTCTGTTTATCGCCTAAAAGACAATAAATGGTGTTTCATACTTACATTTTAAGGTTTCAGTGCGTGCATCGGAGGCATGTGCTGGCGGAGGTGGAGGTGGTGGTGGTGGAATCGCCGGTGCTGGCGATGGCGGAGGTGGAGTTTCGACCATCATTCGCGCTGAATGCATTGCTGTAACACACATACTCTGGATGATACACGATACATGTCTAAATGTATTATAGTATTTTAATTTGTCAATCTTTTGTTAACTTCAGCCTAAGTAGAGTGGATTTTAAATTTTATACGGTTTGTATGAGAGTGGTACGGAGCAGTTTACTTACCTACCTTCTTTCATTTAAGTTTTTGTCGTCGAAACTATTTTTTTTCTTTGTTAATCAACGTAATATCTACATACATTTCGTTTTATTTTTATTATGTCTATATAAATATTATCTGATAAGCTCCCTTTTATGGGCCCACGTACATTCAAAGTAAGTTAGTATAATCGAGTTTCGATTTTTATCGAAGGTGTTCAAATACCTTGGCCTAGGTTTGACAGTGACGTTTTAATATTATGTTATGGATAATTAATGGAACATTGCTAGTAAATTATTAACTTCATTAAAAACAAAAACAATAAGCACACTTACCCTGACAAAGTTACATAAAGAACACAAGAAAGCAAAGCACACACACAACAACAGTTAAACGAACATGGAGCACCATTGAATAATGAACATTTAACAAAAGTCGCGAACATTTAACAAAAATGTAACGAATATTTAACAAATGTAACAAACATTTAACAAAAGTAACGAACATTAAAACAAATGTAACGATCTTTTAAGAAATGTAACAAACATTTAACAAAAGTAACGAAAACAAACACACTGCACTTCACGAATAATTACTTCTTAAAACTTGAAGTAATCGGTAAAGAGATCGACCCAAAAGCGTCAATAAGCGATAATAAAAAGGATAAAGGTTGAGGAATAGACAAACAGACCAACACCACAATTGAATAAAAAAATGAGTTTAATAATATAGTAGGTACAAACACGGAGCGTCGTCCAAACGAACGTCCGCTCACAATATATTAACAATATGAAAATATACCCTTATCTTTTTACATTCTCATATCTATATAGATATTTTTTTATATTTACGATTTTACTCACAATTTAATAATTTAAAACATATAATATGGATACTATGAGCGCGCCTGGTCTCATATAGCTACGTAATATATTTGTAGCGGTGTAACTGAAACTGTTTAGGCCCATTGAAGTTACTGTATTTATATCAAATGTATAATTGAACGAAGATTGGTTATTAGCCTAATTCGGTTACTCGGAAAAGCCAGGCAAACGGCAAAAAGCAATATTTTCACTTCATAATCTGGATGTCAATAACAAATAGACGTAAACACGTACACGAACATTTAGCTAAAAATGTGGTACTTGTTTATGTTGCAAAAATATTATTTGATTCAATTACAACTCATATTTATAAAGAAAAGAGGGAATGGAAAGAAAAACGGATTCGATTGTTAGATGATTCGAATGAAGATGACAATGAAATGAAAAGTGAATTGTGAAATGAATCAACTTCATTTTCTGATGCCGATTTCCTTAACTTTCCGATTTGAAAATGAAAATGAAAATGAAGAATATAACCGTAATACAGAAAAATGAAAAACACATAAAGGTGTGTTATAAACACAAAAATTTGTAGTGGGCCTAAACTCCCAACAAAAAAATTAACTCCATTTCAGTCGCACCGCCATATTGTACGATACAGAACACATTTACAAAGGGAATAATTTAAATCAGACTTGTATGATATGTTGAGCGTGTCGCGAAACAGTCCCAAACTATGATATGTACACGCCGCGAGCGACACGTCTGCGCATCTATACATTTTACGTAACATAATTCCTATACAGTTGTGCAAACGGACACGAACGATGACTGAAGCGGTGATAGAGAAGCGCGGGGGATTCCCCACACTGTCTCCACTCGAGCACATACACGCACACACACAAGCGCAGGGGTTACAGGGGCGCCGGTACTGGCAGCTCTTTGGTATATTGGGTGAGCTAGAAGTAGCGGAATTCGCCCTTCTTGCCAAGGCGCTCGCGTCGCACCCAGTCGGCACCGGCACCACCCGCGGCCCCCGCTCCACCCGCCCCTTGTGCCCCGCCTGCCCTACCGGCCACTCCTGTGGGACTGCTTCCGCCTGAGCCTCGTCCACCTGCACCACTCTCCTGTAAGACCAAAATTTTAAAAGTTATGATTTATATTTGACAAAGAAAATACTTCCAATAAAATGTTAGTGTTGAACCCAAAAGAGAGCCTTGTGGCATTCCTTTACTTATTATATAGAAAAAATGATACATTCTGCACTTACGATATGGAAATCTTAGTATTTCTTAAAACTGTTTAAATGCTAACGTGCAAGAAAGATGATAAGTATTAAACAACTTTGTCAATGCATTAATAAATTCGATATTCTTAGTTTACAGAGTCAAATGCCTTAGAGAAATCCTATTTTGGTATGTATGGAGAAGCTACAAAAATATATTTGTGGATACTTTACAGGAATATTAATATAGGTTGAATAATTAACATACCTGGTAGTGTGTGTAGATGGGGTTGGGGTACAAATGTGGTGAGGAAGGTGGCGACAACGCTGGAGCCACGATGGTGTGTGGCACATGCGCAGTGACACCACGGCGATTGCGCGCTTTCCACCACTTCCGTGAATCATCCAGTACCTGAGATGAGATAAATATTACTACTGTAGTAATTAAATGAGTAATTTAGTATCATAAATATGTTAGTTATTTTAAAGTTTCATATTTATGAAGAGGTAAGAAGAATCAAGAAGAGTCACAAGTGTTTTTAAACCACGAAGCGGTCATCGTGTCTATGGACGGTACTACGACAATTTGTTTTTAATATCACTTAGGTGGCAGACAAGCACACGGCCCACCTGATGGGAAGCGGTCACCGTGGCCTATTTGTAGTTGCAGTTATTCTACTTTAGCAATGCTTCTGACATTAATAGCAGCGATATTCTCTATCAATTTTTTTCGCCTTCTTCAACTAAAGCTAGTTTACGAATTTCTACTGTGCTTACCTCAAGATACTCTCCACGTACGACAGTCAGTTCCTTATCGTTGTTCGCAGTACGAGGATACGTGACGCGTACTACTCGGCCTCCTCGGGCAGCTACACCTCTCGCCCAAGCCTCTCCTAAATCATCTGTAAAAATTACATCATGAATTGAAATCGAAAAGTCAACTCTCAGGTCGGGACTTGAACCCGTGACCAATATATTTCTAGAGGGAATACTCTCATCTCGTCCTGGATAATCGAAATTTTCGTATGTTTTAGGGTGACGTCATATACCAAAAATTAAAATAATGTTTAAATTAGAATTTAAACATTATTTTAAATTACTCAGTCACCTTAAATAAATGTAATTTCGGGCAATTAGTTTACAAACTAACTAAATTTCAAGCTGAAAAGGGAATCCTCTCTATGTCCTCTCTCGATATGGTGCAAACAATTCCATCAAGAACCAAGCGGTTCGGTGCCTCTTTCCTTTGCCGCACCATCAAAACCTGGAATTCTTTACCAGCCCACGTGTTTCCTTCCTCATACAGTCCCGGGTCCTTTAAGCGGGGCGTGAAAAAGCATTTGGTGAGGCCGTCAAGCTGAGAGCCACCACTGTGGCACTATCGGTGTTTGCAATGGTGACTCCCATTCCAGAGACTTTGCCTTCAGCTTACCATCAGACGAGGTGAAGTCATGTTGACGTGACAGATATAAAAAAAAAGTTGTGACGAAGAAACATCACAGCCCAAACCTCAACAAGACCTCGGACAACAATTTGAAATGATACAAACCTTCGTCCCTGTCAGCTCGGTACACCTGATCCCTGTCAGGTGAAGATGCGGCAGACTCTGAGTCCTCGCGACCTATTCCTCTTGCATTTCTGTAACACCATAATACAACTAGTCAGCATCTTATTGTAAACCTTGTATATCCAGAAGTTGAAAGAAAGATTTTAAGCCTGACCTAGAAAGATCTAGGTCAAACTTAAAAGGCTTACCATCAGGCGAGGTGAAGTCATTTTGACGTATCCTAGTGCGTACAGCTAGTATGTTATATAGACTTTTTTATACTACTTGGGTGGCAGATAAGCACACGGCCAACCTGATGGGAAGTGGTCACCGTGGCCTATGGACGTGTGCAACACTAGGGTGTCACACACGCGCTACCGACCCTGGAGGTTGGATTAGGAAGTTTGAGGGGGGGGGGGGATTGCCACATTGATGAAAACAAGAAACAAAAATTACACATGTAGAAAAGCACATATAATGACGTCACCTTGGATGTGTGGGATATGGAGCGAATTGTTCGCCGTAGAGGTCCGGTTCGTCGCGTTCGTAGCGCTCGTAGCGCTCCCCGCCCGCGGCCTCCACCCCGGCGTGACCCGCCGAGCTACGCCGCGGGGACGATCTACGTAGCGCACACGCACATACACACACACATTACAAAACGAACACATACAAACAAAGCACATGATTATGATTTGCATTATATTCTAAAAAAAGCATGTTTTTTTAAAGATAACGCAAATTTAGGAAAGCATTATGTAACAGTGGATTGCAATAGGATAAATAATAAATTAATATTCTATGACATTCTACATAGCGCTTTCTATCTCCAAACTATTTATAGCTTAACTGACTTGTATTATGGGTTCTAGAATGCGGATAAACATACTTATTTCAACCTTTTACCTAGTTTCCGTACAGCTTTAACTTATTATATTTTACTCTACATTTAAAAAGAAATATAAAAGTGTACCTTTGAAGAACCGAATTTGTCCACAACACAAAACTACGCACAGAACTAATAAGTTTACTAAAACGCCACATACTTTAAGCTGAGTTCACACCTCACAGACATGACTGTCTGAATAATATGATATAATTGATTACCTTTCTATTATTTATTTAATGGCAGGATGACATGGTTCAACAATATTAATTTGTAAAGTGTAAATAAGTATCGGAAACTGCGATTTGTATACAAAGAATTTTTTTTATAAACGTATCAATCAATTAGCCTATTATTGCAGTCCACTGCTGGACATAGCCCTCCCCCAATGTACGACATAGCACCCGATCCTCCGCCTTGCGCATCCAGTCTATCCCAGCTACCCTTTTCAGGTCGTCCGATGATTCGTTTCTAAGCAAAGCATTTCGTATTTCTTAGTGTAAAATATTATTTAATTACTACTAAGTGGAGTCTAATTAATTATTTTGAAAGTTTAATTTACTTATTAATTTCATTCAAATTTTGAACTAGCGGGTGTGAGCTTATATTATATATACCTATGTATGTAAATTTTGAACTTTAAAATCTGTGCATACATCATCTACTTACACTATAGGTAATGTCAACAACAATATATTTTTTTAATGCGTTATGATGTCATATGACTTCAATGCGAACGGCCGTACTACAGCAACATTATGAAATAGCTTTTAAAGTGTTTACCTTCTCAGAGGCTGGTCATCCACCTGGTAATCAGGACTCCATCCGTCCATGAACACGGGCTGGTATGGAGGGATGGGCGTCTTCCACTGCTCCCTGTGAGTGAAAATAAGATGTTATTTAAAAACGCTTGTGAAATAATTATAACTACGTTTCAAAAACCGACTTCACAAACTAATATTATTTACGTTTTTGTTACAGAAAAAGAAAAGTACCTATTTATGAGGCTTAGTATGTACAAAGGTATCAAAAACAGAATTTTTGCCGTAAATTTGATGATTTCCCCTCGATTCTCACAAGATCCCAGCATCAGAGCCTGATACCCTGGATATGGGACCACCTCAGAAGTAGCCTCTTTGAAACAAGATTTTTTTTTTCAATATCCATCCATAATTGGCGCCGCTATCTTGTAACATACATACAAAAAAAATAGCGTACGAATTGAGAACCTCCTCCTTTTTTGAAGTCGGTTAAAAATAATGTTAAAAATTTTCAAAGTATATCAGGGGCAGAGGCAAGCCTAAGAAAATATGGATGGAATGAGTGAAAGACGATATGGAAAGGAAGGGAGTGACTGAGGAGATGACATCTGACAGGAATGTTAATGATGATAACGATGAAATGAATACTACTTTGGTGGCAGACAACGGTGGTAGTTGGATAATAATACCGTCATAAATAAGGGAAATAGGCAGTTTGCTGGTCACACTGTAATCCCTTTCAACGCGTGAAACCAGCTAAAGTGACGGATTAGCATATTTTGTGTCGGACTCTGATAATAGTAAGATATGATTATATTATGATACCGATAGACGGTTAATAGCTTCGGGCGCTAAGCTATAAATAACTAAACGAGGTGCGTAGTGGCAGCCGATACGGTGGCAGTCGATACGATGCAGTAACACTTTTCGTTTATTTGTTTAGTCTTTTTTATTCGATTTTTTTCTTACTGTGTTACCAACTGTAGTAGAGTCAATTTAATAGGTCACATTTGACGTTTGTCAGTTTTATATTCATAATGAGGTGACCTGTTAAAAAAGGTCGATTAAAACGAATGAATCGATACGGACTTGAAAGATAATGTGAATTTTTAAAATCCTCAGGTGAATCCCTGTCTCATTATTATTTTTTCTTTCGCAAAATAAAACAAGTACAAACATGATCTGTACTTATAATAAAACTGTAGAGAGGTCAATTCTGTTCATTGAATATATTTACAAAATAACTATTGGGGGATGATTGGTGATCGATACTAATGCAAAAAATGCAATCAGTAAATTTTTTTGTCACAACGTGGTTATTAATTTTATGATGATATTTCTTCACAAGTAATCATTGCATTCGATTCTACTTATCAGCTTTCGATTTTTAGAGTAACATGCCTAGTGTTTAAAAAGAAAAAGGATTAACTGACCCAACATTGTAATGACAAGGTAATGACGTTCAGTTCTTTAGATCAGAAATTGTTTATTATGTTTAGAATGGTTTATTGGTGAAAGCAAAACGTAAAAGTACTTGTATCTGTCATTATTACAATAAATATGTAATAGTAATTGAAAAAAGTTAAGCAATTGTGCAGTTCTAACAAAACGAAAAATATATAATTTGATGCCCACCGCGGCGCACCATTACAAGGTTGCGGTGTTGAATTTTGATGAATTGTCAAATGTGGCCTATTAAATTGACTCCACTATAACCGTGCCAACAACTTCAACCCCCGTGTATGTAAATATTTGTACCGCGCAAAGGGTGCGGGCCGGAACCTCCACGCGGTGCACGCGGGCAACCGAGGCGAGCAGCGCCTCCCACTCGCCGGGGTGGGAGTGGCCCTCTAGAGGGCTGCTCTCCACGTGTCCCTCTTACTAGCAGAGGGCACAGGGAGGAGCGAGCAGGGGGCGAGCTGATTATCTGTGCGCTGACGGTTGGGTGACAGGCGGCCGTCCAGTCCTACATCCCACCGTCGGCGAAGTGGCGCGATGCTCGCCCCCAAACCCCCATCGGATTTTGATATGGTTTTATTAAAATTCTTTGTCAAACTTAAAATCTCAAGCATTTTGATCACAATCGGTTGAGTAGTACTTGAGATATAGACAAAAACGCGAAAACCGACGTCCACGCGAGCGGGGCCGCGGGCATAAGCTAGTGTAATCATAAAATCTTATCTTATAGAAAGTTTAATCACCGATAGGGCCATTGTATCGATATTTATTCATGAGATTTGATCTATTAACTGTAGATGTTGTTCATTCTGAGTCATCTACTGCCACTGTTATTTAGATCATTAATATTTAATAACAGGTGTATTTTCCAAAATTGGTTGTATATCAAATGGTTTCTCATAATAATATGTGTTCAAAATTCAGTTCCGATCTCACTTCGATCTCACAAAAATGACAAACTTGACGGATACCTAACGACGAAAGAGAATACAAATTACATTTAGTTTAAGTCTAGCAGAATACTCTTTTTATCGTGTGGAAATCCCCATGGATACCACACCCGCCCGTCGCCACCGACTAAAACCGCACATCGTCCCTCGCACCCCAGAATATATCGATCTACCCTCTTTCGTAATTTTGTTTGTTAAGCGTAACGTCCCTACTACTGGTTTCACTATACACTTTAACTCGATCACGTTTACGACCCGTCACGTTAACTTGAATAGTTTTAGTAATGTTAGTGACTATGATAGTAATCGGCCACTTATCTTAGTCTCATCACGACCATGACTGCTGAATACGAACCGAAACGTCAGGTAACGGATAAATATAAAAATATGAGGTTATAAATCGAGATATAATCCGACCGAAGTCATTTTATTGCAATTTGAAATCCAGCCGATATTGTCGCACCGTAATGATTGCAAAGCGCTTTTTGATAGACTAGCTATTGTTCCTGTGGAGTTCTGTTCCCAATCCCGTGTCCCATGGGAGACTATTTCTGGGATAAAAAGTAGCCTATTAGTTATTCCATACTATAATGAATTCCTGTGTCTTTCAGCCAGATTCGTTCAACCACAGGATTGAGTAACTAACATTGAAATATCTTCACAAAATTTCATATTTATAAGATTAAGTAGGATGTAGGGTACATGACTCATTTATTTCTCGATCGAGAAAATATGTCAGGTTTATAAGGTCACACCAAGATATTTATAGCAAGTAACCCTCATCGACGACAATCACCTGATTGAGGGACGAGGCTCTAGAAAAGCCTTTCCTATTGAAGTTTGGGCAGACGGTAATCGTTTTCATACAAACATAAAGCATGTTATAAATAGAGAATTCGATTAGGTACTAATAATAAGAGATAAAAAGTTAACTAAATACCTGGGTATAAGCCAAGCATCGCCGAGTGAATGCCATAGCTCAGTCTCCTTGCTAGTGACACAATTAGCCAGCAGGTTAAGTGCATCTCGCGTCAACAATGGCTGCACCACCCTGGACGGTAGTCTCCCATCAGCTGCATCCTGCGCAGCATCCACGATCAGCGCCAGCGGGGTGAATAAAAAGTGCACTAGCTCCGGAGCATTGGGGTCATGGATATGAGCCCGCAGTCTTGCTAATAAGTTGAACGAGAGCTTGAACTTTTGAAGCACGTCTACGAAATCACGTTCTGGTGGAGGTCGCGTCCTCATTGCCAGCATACCCTCCCCAGCACCAGCCGCTCGTTTGCTCCCCCCTCGAGATCTTCGCCGTCTTTCTAATTCTCTTGATGCTGCTGCCGCATGCTGAAGCCTCGCGATAAACTTCTCGATGTCATCGAAACAGCGATTCAATATCGCTATATCTTGTTCGTAAAGTCGCTCAGACCCGGTGGATGACGCATCATCGCGATCGCCACCAGAACCGCTACGCTCGTTGCGGTCATTACGCCCCAGCTGGACAGCCATTTGCTGAAAACACAGACGAAAACATGAGTCATTTGTTCCAGCTGTCTCGATCTCTTACCGTGAGTCACTTACTTGCATGACAGCCTCCCATTGCTGCTTCGTGTAAGTATGGTACAGCCGTGACATATCGCCAATACCGCTCGAAGCGGAATGATTATAAAAAGTGCCAGCAAAATGAGCCCGCTTATCAGAAGATAAGGGTTAATCTTTGGTCAAACCGTTTACGTTCATATATTATAATGCCCGGTATCTGCTTACCTATTGTGCGTGATATTAATATCGGTTTCAAGATTAAAATTTCAATTATTCAGACCGTATGAATTATGACTTGATGTCGTCTTAAATAAACTGTTAATTTTCAAAAGAATTTTTCAAAAACAAGTTTTCTAGTAAGTGCATAATTGGACAAATTAAATAAGACCAAACATGACGGCGTTTATCTTGTTTCGATCGGAGGTTCCTATGACCATAAACTGTCACTATCTTCAGACCCTAGATTTCACGTAGCATCAGAGTATTTAACGAGACAAAAAATAAACCTAAACTCGATTGACTTATCTTACTTCATTCAAAAGTTCCTATGGACTCTATCATCAAACCATCCTCTACTACCACGGTACTATACCATATTTTCACCGAAGAAACGATTGGGCCTAACGCGAGGATGATCTTGACTGATGCAGTAATTATGAATCATCATATGGTTATCAGGTTATTTAAAATGATATATATTTATAATAATGCATATTATATTAAGCTATGACACTTTTTAATAAATTGCCAGAAATTTCTAACATTGGTTGGTTCTACAACGAGTTTAACCATAAAGACCATTCGCTAAGAAAATGCTCTAGTATACTTAGTTGTAAATGTAATGACCAAGATAGAAAACGGTACGATGTGATACGGTAAAGAGGATGGACGAAAGGCGAATGACGAAACAGGTTTGTGAGGTGTGGGTAAATGGACAACTCCATAAAGTTCGGCCTTGGCGTACATATTAACCAGATTGAAGACGTTTTAAGGAAGGCTTTAGTCGGTAAGAGCCGAGGAACCCATGAGGATTTCCGCACGGAAAAAAAAGGGGTCAAAGAATTCCCATAATCAACGTGACAGTTGAAGAAGTAAAAGGCGTATGCCAGGATCGTAACAAGTAGAAAGATGTTATCTCTGCCTACCCCAGTGGGTAAGAACCATGACTTTATATACATGTAAGTAAGTCACGATCACTTCCATATGCCTTGTTAAAAAAAACTTATATAACAATACAGATTACAGAAATATATCTATAGCTTTGAATTGGAATGTGTTACATACATCAATTAATCAACAAATAATAAAACTTAGATTAGATAGGAATGTCATATATGAAAAAAAAAACTTGTTTTGACATATCGGTTGTCCTTCGGTCAGTAGATAATTATGTACTCTGAGGTGTCACCATGCCATAAACAAGTTTTTGTGACCAAATCATTACGTAACAAAGGCATATTAATATTAACAATCACATACTTCTATTTATAGCTAATCGAAGCTATGACAAGGAATTAAATCTTAGTTTAAACGTTAGAAAATGAACATAAAATAAGTGCTAATAAAGTTGAATGTTAAAAACTAACACGGGCGAATTGTCAACAGAAGAGGGAAATAAACAGGAGAAGAGAAAAGAAAACAGGAGAGATTTAAGGGCTGCACACTTCGTATAAGTCATACAGAATATTGCAAGTACCACTTCAAGCCAGTTTCAAATGAAAGTACTTCAAGTCAAGATAATCAATCGTCTAAGACACACCTTGTCTAAGAATTTATTTGCAAATTAACACTCGATAACATTGAGTCATAAACTAAATGCCAGTAATCTATTCATTGAGCAAAGTAATAGATTTGATAGATACATTTCATATGTCAGCCATATATAACACAAACCTAACGCCATCTATTAAACCGATCTATCTACTACCTAAATACTAGGTATTACGTCTCTTTCTTAAATCTAGCGTTAATCCCAGTCGTATCCAAAGCTTTCACCTCGGAGTCTGGGGTCCGTTCTACCAGTCTTAACTGCGGATTTGGCTGGACCTCAATATTTTCCGTGAAGCGAATGCCATCTGACCTTCACAACGCAATGGTGACATTAGGTGATATCGAAGCATTGCAGCTAGACCGTTGTTGTTGGGCTTTTTAGGATTACCCGTAACAACTGCCATAGATGTTTGTATGGCAACTGGGATCGATGGCTTAACGTACTCTCCGAGGCACGACCAGACCAATGCATACAAATATTTGCACTGAGCGTAATATTTGCAGTAAAATACTAGGATAAAAATTCAAAACCTTTAACCTTTAACCTTTTGACTTTTTAGAAGGTTCTCAACTACAAACAATCAGTCTTACAACTCCAGAATCTGCGTAATAAAGTTTAATGAACTGCATTCGTCACTATTACTATGGATTAATTAATTTATCTTTGAAATTAAAACCATATCGCGATCCACAACCTACAGTCAACGCCATCTAATGAGTCATACGGCAATCTTTATCACATCATTATTATTTATATCATAGGTAACGAAATTTTATAATAGATGTCGCTAATGATAACTAGAAGTATAGATGTAGCTGATTTAACGTTGAAGTTGTCTTGTCGTCGCAAGAGTAGCAGAAAATGGCTAATATCATGAAAGAGGCTTTTACAGTTAAGATGAAACTTATGAGGATATGAGAAAACGTAAATGTAAGTATCTATTTAACAAATGTTATTTCAACCTGGACGAGATCGCGGCTACAAATAATATCTAGACTTTTGAGGAATGAAATATTTTTGAGGCAACCAGCCATCAGAAGCAGTGACGTATGTACGTGACAGCAATAATTATATCAATTGATATCTGTTTGATAACAATCTTTGTACTTGTGATTGAAATATTTTTTGCATATTTTGTACTTTTTGGCACGATAATACATGGTGATTCATAAGTACAGTTATCAAAACCAACATAATAAAATCATATAATTATTATCTTTTCATTGCGTTGTAGTTCTTAAGTTTATCAGTAGATGGCGCTTACGTCTATAGTGGCAAATCCAATGACTTAACTGACCTGACTCATTGACCCGACTGACTTGAATCACTCCAGCTATCACCGGTAGATTCGAAACAAATATTACTTATAAGTTTGGTACCAGCATGGAGCCTTGGAGAACACCTTTGAGTGGGTTGTAGAATTTTGAATAAAAATCGTTCATAATTTTATCCCAGATAAATTCTGTCAAAAAAAATAAATTCAGGACAGAGTATAATAGATAAATTTCATTTATTTAGAAGTTTCAATTATTTTGTAGAATAACCCTCTATGCTATACTTTATCGAAAGCTTATTGAAGATTTAAGAACCAAAATATACATAAATTGCACAGTATTATGATTACGTGTCTATTCTATCGGATCCTTATTAGTTATATCAAGAGTGCAGTCAAGAGTCAAGTTACAGACAATGTATTTTTATACTCATGCCAACTATACCTCGTGATCTTATCGATAGTTTTTTAATCGGTTACCTCAATATGACTTCACCTCGCCTGATGGTAAGTTAGAGGTAAAATCTCAATAAGGGGGTCCTCATTATATACACCGATAGTGCAATAATGGTGGCCTTCAACTTGACGGCCTCATCAAATGCTTTTTCACGCCCCGCTTAAAGGACCCGGGACTGTAGGAGGAAGGAAACACGTGATCTGGTAAAGAAATCCAGGTCTTTATGGAGTACATTAATCACCGTTTTTAGTATACATTACAACAGCAACAACGTTTCAGTTATCACTATCGATCTTCATTCAAGTAGGAGTATATTCCATTCTGATATCAGAAACAAAATACTGTTAGCGTGTTGTCGATCTCAGAATAACATCTGAAAAATTATCTTTATCTCATTGTATTCTGGTAGATTATTGAACGCATCATTACACGCATTGCTCAACACTATCTCACCTACACTTCCTCTGACTCAGTCTACAAACAAGACTTCAATGAAATATCTTAATCTTCTACCTACACAACATATTCATATGAATCATGTCTAAATGTTTTTACTGATAGTCTTTTGCTTTTATAAACACCAAGAACATTAGAAAGGAGATGGAAAATGGTGGGCCCAAATGTAATAAGTTGAGATATGATCTAAAAAATTAGTCATATTTTTGTATCTTAGAATATGAAGAATCACCTCAATTCTCAATCTGGAAGCGGAGAAATATGAGAAAATAGTTTTCGTGAGATTATCGATTGAGTAATCGATTACACAGTTACGAAAATAAAACATTTTGCAGTAAATAATTAACTCAAAATAATTAAATGCACTATATATACTTACATGCAATATAGTGCATATAATTACAGTCATATTATACTGAAAAACCAATAATAATGATTATTGATTCCATATCGATTCAAATCTCTCATTATATATTACCTATTTTAGTCTATGTCACTGACATGACAAGACAGTTGCCGACCGTTTTTGTTTGCTCACTCGTTTCGTGTTTTCCGATGCGTTTTGAGTGCTTTCCCGATTATTCGTCATTTTTTACGACCACTGCTTTGTATTTTACGGATTCAGACCCTGCCTACCTTACGACCCTTGCTTTCACCTTGGACACCGAACATCGCTAATACGTTTGACTTGGAATTGTTATTTTGGATTTTACCGCCGTCTTGTGGATTGGATAGTAGTGAAAGCTGTGTGAATTGTGGGATATCCACTGATCACTGCAATACACTGGGCCGACGACCCTTACACGATGAAACAATTCTGTCCGTGATTCGGCTATAATAATGCATTACTGCAATTGTATTGTAGGTAAACGAACTGTAGGCTGTTGCGCTCACATAATGTGCAAAAGTTTGACTACGAGGAAGAAGCGCATTGTATGGTACCTTAGCTGGGCTAGGTACCAAGATCATAATAATTATAGTACCATCTGCACAATTTCTAGACGACATTTTAATTATAATAGAAGGCGAATAGAACACTATATTAAATGTTTTTTACTTTATTTTAGACATCCTTTCTCTATCTCCTTACTTGTTAGCTACCTATCGCTTGAAGTCGTTGACGTTCATTCATAAGATTTTTCAAACATTTTCTAGTAAATATAATAACTATTAGTGCAAAAGAACACATTTTGCACTTCAGGAATCAGCTGTTAGTTAAAGATTGTAACATAACCTCACTTTTACATAATCTCTTATATCTCTGTTCTCAGATTGACAAAATCCGCAGAATTTTCAGTGAAAGGTTGATAATATATAAGCTATTAATTGATACTACTTTCATCTTCTTACACCTAGGCCCAAAATTGTATGTAATCATTTCAGTCTCCTTTCCTTATTCTTGATAAACACCGACTTTGAAAATGTCATTCTAAGATAAATAGTATGACAACTGAACGTCTGAAATAACTGACGTTTAAGTAATCCCCAGAAAATTAATAGGCACAGAAAATATTATAGAAGTTACCGACGATGCCGCAATTCGAACGCCTAGATTGTTAACAAAGTACCTAATACTAAAAAACCCGAACTTATTTTTATCAAACATAGGTAGTTAAAAACAACAAAATTGGTACATCCATTCAGACACATCAAAACATTTATAACATCTTCGGCATCGGTGGTTAAAATGTAGTAATTCGATCAGTAGAAATATAGGTATCTATAGTAGCTACACACCTGTCTTCTTGGTCTTTCAGTCTCATTTTCCCGTTCTCTTTCTCGTTCCCGTTCGATGATGAAGTCCCGTCCAGCTTCACCCGCACCGCCTTCCCTCACACCCCTGCACACACAAAACACTAATTTATTATTCACTGAAGAATTATTTTGATCCTGAATCAGCTCATCTTCTTCACTAGCTTTTGTATCATAGTAAATAGCCAGGTCTATATCTTTTTATATATCAATTGCAATATAATTACAGGGTACAATTTCAATTACAGCTAACCCATTATGACACTTAAACAAATCACTGAAATATGACGCTTCTATAGAAGTAATTGATGGAAATGCTATAATTGGTAATTTTTTGGTATAACGCATTGACCTCACCAGGAGCGTGATGGGCCTGGCAAATAAAACTTCTGGTTGATATAAAACATTGAGCGAGACTGCGCCCACATCTCGAGCGTTCCACTTCTGATAGTTGAGAAAACCTTCCCAGATAAGATTATCCAAAGATATTGGGTGTTTAAGATTATTCGTTACACAATTTCAAACAAAATTTAGGTTGTGTTTATTTTTAATAATGTGCATGCATCTTGAGAATTCTATGATAAAAAAATTGATAATAAAAATTGTGCCGAATTTGCAAGTAAATGATGGCAGCAATTTGAATATTCAGTATTTTGGAACATCAAAAATTTAATAATGTATGAGATGATGAATTGCAACATTATAGATAGGCTAAAAGTGAGCACAGATTAGAAACAAGACAGTCTTCAGACAGATTTGTCGCAGATCAGATCTTGTAGATAGGTAATTGACAGCTTTGTTTACGAAACAGTTTTGTACGAAGCGCTTGCAAATTTTTCTGCAGAGCAATATTCTGTTTTGAGTTTGTTTTGTCTCTAATATAATAATAATCATATAGTAATAGCACAGGTGAATAGACTTTCTGTTATCTAGCACAGACCTTAGTATAACCAAATAGTAACATCGGACAATGGACAGGTATGGTAAGCTAGGTAGAAGTCCCCAGACGGCTAGAGTTATTCGTGGTTAACAAAGGCCGAGGGACTGGTGAGAACTACACACTGTGCGTGTACCATTTTTCACGAGAATGCTGACATAACCACTTTGTTTTATTCTTTTATGTCGGTCACGTCAACATGACTTCACCTCGCCTGATGGTAAGCTAAAGGCAAAGCCTCTGTAATGGGAGTCACCAGTGCAAACACCTTTAACATTTAACGAGTTGGTACCCAAAGGTTTCCACATAAATGAAGATTTTTAACCAAAAAAATTCTGAAACTTACTTGAGTCCATTGAGTTCCTCTACCAGAGCCTGCGCACTGACATCATGACATTGGAAAATGTGAAGTTCCCGTCTTGGTGCAGCCTCGGGGTGGCCGGCTCCGGACCCGCGCCCCGTAGTGCCCCCTCCACTGGGCGTGTCGGTGGGAGCTCCAACAACGAAGGCTAGCACATTGTTGTACAGTTCCGCTGGCTCTGGTGATGTGAAGGCTGTTGGTGAATGGACCCAGGATGCTGGGAACCGCTCCATGACTGACTGTAACCAAGGAGTAGGTACTAATAAGGATGCTATAGAGTAGAAGATGGGATTTATTGGATATCTGATGGACGAATTGAATTTCTTACTTAGTGGATATTAGTCAAGGACGTAGAATGAAACCTGAATATCCTTCAAGGGGTAGACAGAGGAACATCGATACCCATATTTCGATAAATATGATTTCAGTGCCAGTAGGAAGTGAACCTGTTGTCCTAGGGCATTTTTATCGTCAAATGGACAATAAACTTAAAATCAGTGTGAAAATAGATGTAGTAAACAATCCAAAGTCTACTTACTCCTGTCTCATAGTCCATGACCAGTACCCACTGGCCTTCTAGACATAACTGCATCTTTTGGCTCCATATTCCTGAGGAAGAATAATATTTGGTAAACTAACTCGCTAATACAAAAAGAAAGAGAGAGAATGAGGATGCAGACCCTGGGCTCGAAGAAAGCCATGGATGCAACTGGGAACAATGCTAAGATAATGGTGACGTAACAGCATATAAAGGGTGCATACGCCTTATGTATTAACTACGGCACTTAGCAAATAAGGCTCTGGTAAAGGTTTCCTCTCGAGATAGGGAGTTCAGACAGCAGTAGTAAAGTAACCAATAATAGAAGGCGTAAAGGAGAAGACCCTGGACCCCAAACTGCGAGTTTTGGATGCGATTTGCGCTTGGATGAAGAAGACACAAAATACTACTGAGATAATACTAACCGTTGGTTTTCTCTAGCTGAAGTAAACGACGCATCCCATCCGCAGGATACACAATACCCGTCTCCCTCGTCACCGTGAAGGTAGCCAGATGCTCCAGCACATACACGGAGCGCTCGCCGGTGCTGCCCGTGTCTCCTCCCCCCCGCAAGCCCGCCAGCTCGTCGAATTCATCGAGCGTGCGCTGCGTGTCGCCGCGCGAGCGCGCCGTGCCGCGTGACCCCATGGCCCTCACTCGATCTGTCACGCCACGTGAGATGACAACATGTCGCCAGGAAACACGCGGGACTTGATCCAATAATGCCTCTCAACTTTATGACACCTGTGGACAATAAAGATTATGCATCAATAAGGTTATAAGGGTATACATTTCGCTTATACTCCGGCTGACCTTGGACCATCTACGGATTTAAGAATGGAAATGTTAGAGCATCATCGCTACGTTGGTGTGGTCGCTGGGTAACAGGCGGCCATCATGTCATGGCAAGGTGCGAGGGAAATGCTCTATGGGCCACCTTAGACCCTGGCGTCAGGAGACCCTAGACGGCGTGCGGTTTTAGCCGGTAAGAGTCTGCAAAACCTGCCCCGCTGGCTGCGGGATGAATATCCATAAGGATTTCCGCACGAAAAAAAGGCGACTCTACAGAGTTACTTTCCTCTACACTACCGGGCCTTGGCGTAAATGGCCTTTGGCGGCAGTGTCTCCCTTGCGAGTAGTAGGCGCGCCAGAGAAGGTCTGGAGGAGGTTCTGAACCACACATGTAGTTTTACGTAGCTCTGTTCAACTATTATTTTCAATACTGAAAGCCGACCTATACAATTTTGTTCAGGCATCCAAGTTTTCATACTTTCTTTACCATCCAACTCTCTTTATGCAGTTTTGTTTGATAAACAAACAGTCATATGTTGTACTCGCACGTCCGGTCGGCGCGTATGGCGGCCGCGTGCGCCAGCGCACTCTCACTCGGAGAAATCGTCCCCTGAGCCTCGGTCAGTAGACGTGCCCACTTTAATAATGATGTTGATGGCCCTAGAATCTTACTAGTTTATGCGAAAGTTTGGATAGATGGCTTTTACTCAATCACCTGAGAACGGCTGAAAGGATATGGATAAAATTGGGCACAGAAATAGATTATAGCCTGGTTCTGGTTCCTATTGGTCGAAGAAACGTGCTCATAAAACTACGTTTTATTTTTTATTTTTTTTGTAAGTCTTTTGTTGTTCGTATTTGTTGTAAGTTGTGTAATTATGATGCGTAACACATAATTACTTCCAAAATTTTGTACATTGCAGTACCTACTATACTTAATAATATTTCAATCATTGATGTGTAAGTATTTATGTTTATTAATTTTCTGATTAATATTATTATCTTATCACGCATTTAACAATTGAGATGAACGTAGAAAATGTTAAGCTATTTCGTTAATTGTACTCTATTCTTAGAAATGTAGATATTTATTATATTTTGTTTAGTTATTAATTTATTTTTTATATTAACATTGGCAATGTAAATAAATAAAAAAATCTTAGAAATAAATAAATCTATTTATTCGTGCATCCATCCATCCATTCATTCAATCATTCATTCATTCATACATTCATTCATTCATTCTCTCATTCATTCATTCACTCATTCGCTGTCCTAATACCGCTAAACAGCAGGCAGGTATTTAAAAATGTTGTGAGCACGTTATCATAATACATAGGAACTATGCGGACGTGGGATGATATCAGTGATGTTGATAAGCTGTTATCAACGGGCAGCGACCGCACAACGGACTAACATGCCCAGTGCCCGCGTTTCAAAATATTTGTTTAACTAACTCCAAACTAGCCTGGATGTATGGATACCTGAACAAACTCATTTCTTGAATTTTGTTATAGAGAATTTTTCTAAAACAGTAACATAATACGCGATTTTGGAATCTTTTGGAATTTGGATTTGGAGCCGGGGGGTCCAATTTCTTAATTTCGATTTAATTTTTTTGGCTTTTACGGGAATGACTGCTGTCTGAGCCCGAGAGGAAAGCCCTAGTGCCTCATCTATTGATCAGCAAATATGCCAGCAAGCATGTGGCGTTGGTTTGGGTACTGTAGATCTTCGTAGGGCCCATACAATGGGAGAAAAGCGTGAGTATTGTATGTATGTGTGTATCACCAAACATACAAAAGCTCGTTACCCTTAATAGATAATGCTATTGTTTAATCTATCTATAGATAACGAGATAAGTGCTCTCGAGATTATAGCGACCGTTTTAGAACACTGTTTAACTTAACTATTTTGTACAGTCGTGAACACAAGTCTTTATATCAAATCTTTTTATAATTATACGATTTTAGATTGATATGGTCATTTAAATTAGTAAAATTATAGTAGTTAACGGGGTATTTACCATGTTTTTTTATACTACTTAGGTGGCAGACAAGCGACGCCCCATCTGAAACGGTTACCGTGGCCTATGTACGTGTGTTTAATAAAACCGCACGCCATGTCGGGTCCAAATTACAGCGGTGTACGTTTACCTAATAGGCATATTCCTCGCACCCCAGCTGACCCGGCGCCATCTACGGTTTTAAGATGGCCCCCTTGGCTTTAAGATGGCCCCCTTGACTTAAGATGGCCCCGTTGACTTTAAGATGGCCCCCTCGACAGGAATAGGTTCCTGTAGGTCATCGGAACAGGGTCAGTTTCCCCCTAATTGGAGCCAAGGGCAACTATAACAACTATTAATAACAATACGTATGTATGCATTGTTTCGTCAAATATTTGTTCAATATAACGTCGATAAGATATTAAATCAATGGATTTGTGCGTTATCATATCACTGTTCGTGACTCGTACACCGGGCTTCTAAGATATCAATAGAAACCAAATGTTGTTTTTTTATACTAGTTAGGTGGCAGACAAGCACACGGCCCACCTGGTGGGAAGCGGTCACCGTGGCCTATGAACGTGTGCAACACTAAGGGTGTCACACACGCGCTGCCTACCCTGAAGGGAAGTGGGTAGGGGTGGGAAGGGGCGGGAAGGCTAGGAAGGGATGGGAGGAGGAGGGGTATAGTGAGCTCTGGCTACCCTACTTACCGGCGGGAACACAACATTATGGTTATTATGGCCGCGGTGTTCTGTAGGGCGAAGGTACTACCTCAGTCGGACAGCTCATTTCGGAAGGGAGATACCGACGTGTTGTTTAGCTATTTCAGAACTATTTATAGTGTTTGTTTTTTATGCTACTTAGGTGACAGACAAGCAGACGCCCCACCTGAAGCTGTTACCATGGACTATTATAGACATTTGACACCAGGGGGGCGGTTACACGAGCAGCGCCTCTCACTCGCCACGGGAGACGCTGCCTGCGGCCAATCCGGCCGGGGTGGGAGTGGCCCTCTAGAGGGCAGCTCCGAGGCTCTCCACGTGTACCTCTGACTAGCAGATGGCACAGTGGGGAGCGAGCGGGGGGCGAACCGTAGATGGCCCGGGGTCAGCTGGGGTGCGAGGGATTGGGTAACCTTACACCACGGTAATTAAGGTCCGAGACGGCGTGCGGTTTTAGTCGGTTCGACCCCGACATAACCACCCCCGATGGCCGACGGGGGTGGTATCCATGGGGAGTTCCGCACGATAAAAAAAAGGGGGGGATGGTTACACGCACTAGCTGCGAGCCGGAACCTCCACATGGTGCACCCAGGCAACGGAGGCGGGCAGCGCCTCCTACTTACCACGGGAGACGCTGCTGCCTGCGGCCAATCCGGCTGGAGTGGGAGTGGCCCTCTAGAGGGCACTCCATTTCCGACACCATTGCGGTATTTCCCTCGCACCCTGACTGACCTTGGGCCATTCACGGCTTTGAGATTTGATGTTTTGTAAGTGCCGTCTAATATCCTATTATACAGATTAAACAGTTTTTGACTTTTGAATTTGGATGGCCCACCTCGGGTGTGAAAACCTACGAATATCTTCATAACATACCTATATAATCTGACTTCCACTAAATCGATGGTCTAAAAGATAAACATATTAATTGCAAAAAAATACATTCAAATATGAGCCTTATCCTATTGGAAAAAAAGACAAAAATGTTATCTTCTAGAGACCATCGAAATTTGGCAAAAATTTTAAGTAATTATATTAGGAAATTCCCAATTGACTAATTCTCATAGAAAAAATAGTTCTGACTCATATATGATGGATATCTGAATGGTTTCTGGTTTCCATTCATAGGAAATAAGTAATTTACATAGTCATTAGCTTAATCATCTGACTGTGGCTGTTTTTACCCGACTGCGCTAGCGTGGGTAATGTTTTTTAATGTCTGAGTGCATGTAATTGGCTGTTTTTATATCAGGTTGCATTAGCTTGCTCACGGTCTGACTCAATGGTATGTGCAGACTGCATATTTGTACTTAGGTAAGTACTGATGATTCAGAGGTTGCAGATTGGAGGGGTACAGAGAGCTCTGGCTACCCTACTTATCGCCGGGAACACAACGCGGTGGTTATAATGGCCGCAGTGTTCTGTAGGGCGGAGATATTACCCCAGTCGGACAGCTCATTTCGGACGGCAGATAACGCCACCGTGTCCTACCTCCGTGTGACTAATTTAAAAAAAGAGGTAAGTCCGATTACTCCTTCAGTAGGTACCTACTCAATCGTTCTTTCACCATACCATTTCTCAAATTCTTATAAATACATTGTTATCTACAAATTACATTCATACAAATGATTTGATGATTGCATTATCACCTCGAAACTGATTAACGAAAGTGAGATAACGCTATCTTTTTAATTTTTATCTTGATCATACACTATCTACATATTAGTTTCGTTAGATTAAGGTTTCTCAAAGTGGAGTACGCGCACCGCTGGGGGGACTTATCTTAGGGGGTACGCAACAAAGTTTACATCGTGACAGCGTCTGCAGTTTATAATTGATTTAGTAGCAAGGCATGAAGAAAACCTGCAATTTTTCACGTAAATTTAAAGAATCAATATTGAAATTGACTAGAAAGCCTACAAAGACTTTTATAAATAGGTACCTTCATCCTACTAATATTATAAACGCGAAAGTTTGTAAGAATGTATGTCTGGATGTCTGGATGTCTGGATGTCTGGATGTCTGGATGTCTGGATGTATGTTTGTTACTCTGCCACACAAAAACGGCTGAATGGATCTAGCTAAAATTTGGTACACGGAAAGATTATAGTCTGGAATAACATATAGGCTACTTTTTATACAAGCTAATACCGCGGCTCCGCTCGCAAAGTCGATCGGTCGGGATTTCTAGATATATCTTTGTTACTCTTTCACGCAAAAACGGCTGAATAGATCGGGTTGAAATTTGGTAACAAGATAGATTAGAGTGTAGAATAACATATAGGCTACTTTTTATACAAGCTAATACCCGCGACTCCGCTCACGGAGTCGATCAGTCGACCCACGGAGTCGATCAGTCGGGATGTCTGGATGTATGTTTGTTACTCTTTCACGCAAAAACGGCTGAATAGATCGGGTTGAAATTTGGTACAGAGATAGATTATGGTCTGAAATAACATATAGGCTACTTTTTATACAAGCTAATACACGCGACTTCGCCCATGGAGTCGATCAGTCGGGATATCTGGATGTATGTTTGTTACACTTTCACGCAAAAACGGCTGAATAGATCGGGTTGAAATTTGGTACAGAGATACATTATAGTCTGAAATAACACATAGGCTACTTTTTATACAAGCTAATACTCGCGGCTCCGCTCGCGAAGTTAATCGGTCGGGATGTCCAGATATTATGTCTGTTGCTATTTCACGTAAAAACGGCTGAATGGATCTGGCTGAAATTTGGTACATAGATAGATTATACTTTGAAATAACATATAGGCTACTTTTTATACAAGCTAATACCCGCGGCTCTGCCCGTGGGAGTCGATTGGTTGGTAATCGTTTTTTGGTCATATTCCCGGTTCTACTTAACCAAATGCAATCAAACATACGGCAGATTTTATGTTAAACCAAGACCTTTCTAATGAAAAGACGGCATCAAAATTTGTTCAGCAGTTTTTGCGTCCATCACGAACAAACAGACAAGTATTGCAAAAAATACATATTTGTGGTCCACATAAAGCAAGTCTTTTTTTCAAATATCGATTATACAACTAAAAGTACTGTTATAAAGGGATATGATGTCCACACTGTCACCTTAGGTGAACCCTGTAAAGATGCTGTAAGGTGAAACCAATAAATAAATAAAAAAAACTTTTGGTCATGTCTCCCAATTTTAGGTCTAACCAAGAAAACCGCACTAAAATCCGTTAAGTACTTTTTATTCGAAAGGTTTTGGCTAGACGAGTGGAGACCAGTGGAGTGGAGAGTGGAGCGGAGTGGGGAGTGGTGTGGAGAATGGAATGGGGAGTCGTGTGGAGAGTGGAGTGGAGGTGGAGAGTGCAGAGGAGTGGAGAGTGGAGTGGAGTGTGGAGTGGAGAGTGGAGTGAACAGCGGAGTGGAAAGTCGAGTGGAGAGTCGTTTCATTAAAATAGACTTGGTGGCGATACCGAATTCCACGCGGGCGAAGCCGCGGGCGGAAGCTAGTATTAAATATATTCAACAACCAATGCAAATTACTATTAAAAAAACCATATGATTGACGAACAGTTCATGCATTTTATTATTAGCTAAGCATCAATGAAGAAAGGATTTGAAAAAATGTCTAACCTAAAGGGATTATTTAGATAATACGAATTTATTTCACGTAAAACGGGACGAGTTACCAATTTCCAATAAAAAAAATGATGTTACAAAATTTATAAAGCAATGACTAACTCTTTTTTATTTATTTTTCGATGAAATGACTTATTTTTTCATGTAGTAAGTAGTAGTAGTAGTTTTGTAGTAGGTATACTCGTTTAAAGGGGTTCGCCGTTATTTTAAAACCGTAACAGGGGTACGACAGCTAAAGTTTGAGAAACGTTGCGTTAGATCATTTTGAGGAGCTTGTTTGGAGCAAATCACGTATGTTCACACATATTTCATCGATTGGCACATGCTTCGACTGCTTGGAGCTTACGTAAGCGCGTTTTACTTGAGTCTAAGTTATTTACAACCGGTTTGGAAGGTTGCGCATGATGTAGTCAAGGGATATACTTAGGAGACATTGCGAAATTACTGAGGTAGGACACGACGGTATCTCCCGTCCGAACTGAGCAGTCCGACTGGGGTAGTACATCCGCCCTACAGAAGACCACGGCCATAATAACCATAGTGTTGTGGTCCCGGCGGTAAGTAGGGTAGCCAAAGCTCACAATCCCTCCCTCCTTATCTCTCAATCCCCTCCTACAATCCCCCCCTCCCCAATTTCCTAACCCTCCCTCCTCCAGGGTCGGCAGCGCGAAAGTGACGCCCCTGATGTTGCACACGTCCATAGCCACGCGCTGCCTACCCTAAAGGGAAGGGGGGAGGCTAGGTTGGGGTGGGGCGTCTAGGAAGGGGAGGGGGAGGAAGGGTACAGCGAGCTCTGGCTGCCCTACTTACCGGCAGGAACACAATACGATGGTTATTATGGCCGCGGTCCTCTGTAGGGCATGTTGACCCAAGATGGCGTTTGGTTTTAGTTGGTTCAAGTCTGACATAGCAACCCCCGCTGGGATGGTATGGGAAAATGGGATGTCTTCAATCCTATCACTTTTACTTTAGAGTCCAGGGTTTGTGCCCCTACGCTCTTTTTACAATACATTTTTTCATTACTGCTCCCCTTTCATGAGTAATAGTAGCGTGATGATACCTTCCTCGATAAATGGACTATCCAACACAAAAATATTTTTTCAAATCGGACCAGTAGTTTCGGAACCTATTCAATGCAAACAAATACAATTCTAAAGACTAAACTACATATTAGTACTTACTTAGATAACTTAGAAAAGACACGAACGAGCTGCGCGCGCGCTTGTAAACTTTAGCTAGCTAATGGCGCATGCGCGGCGGTGACGTCACTCTCGGAATGCCGTTTATTGGCTCATTACTTTAGGCCTCCGGTTACGTTAACGAGACGGTTCAGTCGCAACACTAGTGCTAATCGTAAAGTGTAACAATATGTAATAGTGTGACTCTGCTTACCTTGCTATGTGCGGTGCGTGCCTTCACGCACGAACACTTTTTCTAAACATTACTTGCTATGGTTTTTTTTATATACCACTTAGGTGGCAGACAAGCACAAGCATTATATATATATCTTTCGCTAGATACGCAGAGAGATTTTTTTTTTACCAGGCAGACAAGCACACGGCCCACCTGATGGGAAGCGGTCACCGTGGCCTAGAGACGCGTGCAACACCAGGGGCATCACACTCGCGCGCCCGACCCCAAGATTTTAGATTTTCTATTTATTTATCTGCCTATACTGTAAATTAGCTTTGTCTGTATATTGGAGATATTAAAAAAAAAGAAATATTGAAATGTAGGTGTTACATGAGGAAAGACAGGTTGCGATAGTATATCACCGGTACGAATTGTAAGAATCTCATTACAATTCAAGGCGACGCAGTTGTCTGCCTCCGCCGGTGTTCGCTTCCACATTCCTTGGCGAACTGTCTAATAGACAACTAACTGGTTTATATATAACGTTATGAGTTATTGGTACTGTATAACATATATCAGTAGCATAACATAACATAACATAAACTCACGCCTATATCCCCGAAGGGGTAGGCAGAGGTGCTAGCACCCACTTTTCGCCAGTTCATGTTTAGGTCCCAATGTAATAGGTGGCGAGAATATTGCCATTAACCGGGCACTTATAAACCAGCGATAAATACACACATAACTTCGAAAAGCATCGAAAAGTCATTGGTGTGTGCCATGGTGAACCTGGGATCGAACCCGAGACCTCGTCTCAGCAGTCCATTACCCAGACCACTAGGCAACCGCGGTTTTGTATATCAGTAATGGAGAAAAATTGGCCGTCATGGAATGTCCATGGAGATATTAAAGTTAGGTGAACCCTGTCTAAGTTTTTACCTGTGTCTTAAGAAAATTGGTAATACCATAATTATCTTAATTATATTCAAAAACCACGGTAGACTAAGTAGTCTGGGTAATGGACTGCTGAGACGAGGTCTCGGATTCGATCCCAGGTTCACCATGGCTCACACCAATGACTTTTCGATGCTTTTCGAAGTTATGTGTGTATTTATCGCAGGTTTATAAGTGCCCGGTTAATGGCAATAGGCTCGCCGCTACATTGGGACCTAAACATAAACTGGCGAAATGTGGGTGCTAGCACTTCTGCCTACCCCTTCGGGGATATAGGCGTGAGTTTATGTTATGTTATGTTCATTCAGTTAAGAATAAAACTGTAATTGACTTTAATTAACCCTTCGTCTTGAGGGAACATACGACCTTTGAAGTAACAAGTATGTTAGGGGTCGTTCATAAAATACGTAGATAGGGTCTACGAAGGCGCTACGGTATTGTAACGTTCGCAGCTCAACCAACAATTTTGAATTTTGTTTAACAAAGAAATAAAAGAAAATGTAAAGGATCTTAAAACCTAGGTCACAGAATACCTAATAGCTCTAGGTGTCCAATATATTGGAGATAGTAGGTACCTACTAATTACAGACATTTTAAAATTCAAACATAATAAATCCTTACAAATAAGTAGAAATATAAAATGCATCAAGGAATTCTTATTTATTATCCTTATTTTTGATCAAAGTTTTAAAACAAAATTATTTGTGCTCTTGAAAATTTTGAGCACTAGGGGAGAGGTGGCATGAAAGGGACACGTATTGAAAGGGACAATTCAAATAACTTGTAAAATAAAAACAAATTCCAGTCAGCAATATTTTTGTTGTATGGCAACCTTGACGCAAGTTTATTCGCAGCAAACTTCAAACTTCTGTCATTTCAAACATGGCGGATTCATGAGAGTGTTGTTATTGGGATTGAAAAGTATTCTTTCTGTTATAGTTTCGAAACGTCTTATGCAGTGCTGTGAGTTAATTATTTATGTGTGAATCACTTTTTAAGATAGGTTGGGCATCCAGAAATATAAGAACATAAGGTTTGTGAACTTTCATTTAATATTGTTGATTTTGTGGTTATGTTTTTAATTTTTGTATGATATTTATGAAAGGGACACAACAAACAGTTTTGAATGGGACATCCCCTTCATAAGTGTTTCTTTCAAGATTGCTATTTTGCACTAGGTTTCTTATTTTTTTTTTACTTCTTTTTTAGATTAGAAATGTCATTAAAGAAGAGAACGGGTGTCGATGCAAAAAAAATTAAGAGACAGTCAATAAAAAAAACTGTATGGAGGCTGTTGATATGGTATAATAAAATTCTATTAAAAAGTAAGAATATTTTTTGTAGTGCAGTCTAAGTCTAAAAAGAGATATAATTATATTGTTGAATTTTCTTTAATTTTATATAATGTGTTTAATTTCTTGTGAATTAAAAGGAGACTAATTATAAGTGTTTTAAGAAAATCTATTAATATTTTTTAAATTCATTAAATCTGAGAAAAATGTTTATATTGTTGATTTCTGGTTAGAGTTACATAAAAGTGTTTAAATTATGTTAATTTATTAGATGAAAACAGTAATACTCAATAACGTCAATACATATTTCTTCAAAATAAGGTACTGTCCCTTTCATAAATGACTACGTCCCTTTCAATACAGTCCATTTATGAAAGGGACAAAAGATACATTTTTTTAAGATGCGAAAATAAATGACTAAGAATTGATTAATGACAATTATTGCATTTTCTTTCAGTAGTCTAATAATAAACGTTTCCTATGCGACTCCAACCTTTTCCAAATATTTTCTCAATAAGTTACTAGGACCTCAAAATCAAAAATGTCCCTTTCATGCCACCTCTCCCCTACCTACAACAACAAATTTATAAACGCGAAAGTTTGTATTGTTATGGTTTATTCCTCTGACACCATGGCTTACCATACAAATACTGCTGATCGAATATGGACGAAATTTGGCACAGAAGACAGATTGTAGTTGTCAGAAATAACACATGGGCTTTTAATCGCAGGAATAAGTTCCTGTGGGTATCGGGATCAGAATTTTCTACGTTCAGAGCCGCGGTCAACACTGTCAACATCAAGTAAGATATACCTCAGACACATTTAGAGACGAATACGGGGTCTCACCAAACCTCTTATATATGACCAAAGGGTCTGGTCGGTGGCTGAGATTTCAGAGAAACGACCAAAACCGGACTTTGAAGATGTCTAAAAAGGAAAAATCAACGTATGTTATGGACGGCCCCTTATTTACACGTGTGCATGGCTGCATTTTGTATGTGTGAGTCTAATTTAAATATTTTGACTCTCGCTTCCAAATTATGCAGTGAAAGTCAATGCTCAGACCCGCAGAGCTCACAGTCCGTGCGCACGCGCGCATCACTAATCTGAATTTAAATTCTTTTTTTTAAATGGGTCCGAATTCGTTTCTTTCACGTGCCAAACCGTTCGTGAGGTCACGGGTTCTGAACCTTTCCAACGTGCAACCACTGTTTTTACTTTTATTTTCACGTAGGAATGCTGTTAGGTAAGCACGGCATCTCCGGCTACCAGCCGATAGCTGGAGACTATGTATAGGACAACCGGTAACCGGACGGGCATACCCACTAAACCCTACCGTGTGTTTGGTTGGCAAGGAGGGGGGCAGGGCTGCTTAAAGTCATCATCATAGCGTTAGTCCCGGTTGCATCACTGAGAATTTAGCCTGCACCAGAGCTGAATCCGTTACCAGCTAGCAGATGACCTTGGCTGGTCTCCAAAGATTTACTTACTCTACACAAGGAAGTTAACGTAATAAAGAGAACTAATTTCAAAATCTATAATCACTACGTAAATCGAAGCTGAACGTGTATGCAAAATTTCAGCTCAATCGGAAGCCTACAAATGGTCAAAACATTTCGACAATGGTTAAAAAAACGCAAACGGCTTACAAATTTTAACAGACAACTTACAAACGAACAGTGCATATAAATAAAAGTTAATAATAAAAATTAAAATCTACCCACAATATGTTTGAAGTAATATACAGCTCAACCTTGGCAATTGATCAATCTGCGCAGACGCAAGCGTATTCCACACAGTAATTGATTAACAAAACGACTTTTCAATTGTTTCAAAGATAACGTTTCATTGAATCACTATAATGGTCATGATACATCGGTATGTCGGTACAAAAAACGTGTTATACCTATACTGTACTGTGTGGTGTGTATGTGTACACACGCTGTGGTATAGGTATGTGTGCGTGTGTGTATGTGTATGTTACAGATAAAACTCTAAATTAGTCAAAATATTTATAGACTGACAATATTTTAAAAGGTATTCTATTAAACAAAAATAATTTTGTCTAAAAATCATTTAATAATCGTCGTCCACATCGTCTCTTATCATCAGGTGAGATAGTGGTCAAACGTCAAACGCGGGCCTATCCTATACCTAACTAAAAATGATTTTTGAATGATGAGTTATAGTTTATAAACAGATTTTAAGCCTGTATATAGAAGCATTAATCCTTGATTGTGACCAAAATATCATCATCATCCGCTTTTTTACGTCCAGAAATCCCCACCCCCGCTGTGATGGGTGATCCAAAAGGCATATCCCTCATACACTGGCTTCTAAATTTTGCACTAAGGTCGAAGTTTACGAGGTCCGCTATTGTTTTTTATTGGTATATGAGCTTGTGCGACAGCCTTTCTAATCTCCTTACCTTGAGAGGAAAGCCTGCGCCAGAGTCTCGTTTGTTTAGCTGGTGCACCGACAAACAGGTGAGGCAGACTTGGGCCTCGAAGATGTTGGTAGGTCCTGCAAACCCACTTTGTGTCTTTAATAAATTGGTGATAAATTTAAATGAACCCACAGTGTTACTAATACCATAGGTTAGATTATATGTTTGTTTCCAACCGTAGCAGTATAATAGCTAGCGAACATAAAATCGTAAAGCTATTAGACAAAAACGCGTATGAATCAACTGTAATTAAAAATGAAACCACGTGGGCGGACGTCGGATGACATCATTGGTAATAACTTGAGTAGTACTCGTCAATTTGATGGAAACTTCAGCATTATTTGTGTATATACTTATTAATTTATAGGTATGTTATCTGATTTTGATGAATGCAGCAGACGAAATGACTCACCAATCGCAAGATTTTATTATAGTACCTAGGTAGGTATTCTAGACTGGGTGTGGGCCGTAACCTCCGCACGATGCACCCAGACAACGGAGGTGAGCAGCGCCTCCGACTCGCCACGAGACACAGTGCAGCCTGCCGCAATTACCGGCTGAGGCGAGAGTGGCCCTCTAGAGGGCTGCTCTGAGGTTCTCCACGTGTCCCTCTGACTAGTAGAAGGCACATTAGGAAGCGGGGGGCGGGCTGTTTTTCTGAGTACTGACATAGGGGTAATAGGATAACCCCATCTGAGGTCAAGGGGGCCAACTTAAAACCATAGATGGCGCAGGGTCAGCTGGGGTGCAAGAGAAATGACAGTTGGGTAAACCTTACAATCCGATCATTGAAATAAAAAGGGGAGGGTATACGAAACAAAAAAAAATTAAAGAAAAAGCCTACTTCAGAGGACCAAATTGAAATGGGACTACACGGGAAGCGCCAGCTATCAAATAAAAAAAAATAATTAAAAAATAATTAAACCCAACTGCCTAAAAACCACAAAGAAAAAAATAAGTTTTTTTAGGTTGTCGGGTTTTTAGATTTTTTAAATTTATTTATTTTTATTTTATACTTTTTAGTTATTTACATAGCATACGGATAATAATGAAGTATTAATCTATCTTTTACGGAGTTAATAATTTTCGTGTAGTGAAGGGTCGTCACCGAAATATTTTTGCTCATATCTCCGGTTCTACTAAACCGATTGTAACAAACGTAAGATTTTATAAAAAAAAATA
The DNA here is from genome assembly GCA_963576445.1 of Lithosia quadra. Classification (NCBI taxonomy): domain Eukaryota; kingdom Metazoa; phylum Arthropoda; class Insecta; order Lepidoptera; family Erebidae; genus Lithosia; species Lithosia quadra. The sequence continues at coordinate 9,601,936 of OY754898.1, forward strand.
CAGTCGAAAAGTTCTCAACCTCCTCCTTTTTTTAAGTCGGTTAATAAGAGACATTAGGTACAATATTAAGTTCCATAGCCCACCGTCCTATATAAGTATAGCTAGGTACCTGTGCGAATGTACCTGCCCACTTCGAGCCGAACCCTCGCACCGATCGATACGCGATGATGTCATTTAGGTAACCCAATAAAATGTCAAATAGCCGCGAAACAGGTAAGTAGGGACTTTGTATTCGTCCAGCACGAATATGTTTTTAAGTCTGCAAACAATCACATGGCCAGCCCAATGGTAAGTAGTTACCTATCTAATGTGCAAATGGTACAGGGGATGACGATAAAAAAATAGGAAATACTTTTCGAAGTCGGTTAAGTATGCTAAAACCTAAAGATTTCTCCAGAATGTAAAAAGTCCTTTACTAAAAACCGCATCAAAATCGGTTCAACCGAATGCGAGATTATCGTGGATAAACATACACACAAGCTAAACAGTGATTTTGAAATCTGTAAAAATATAATTATGAATAGTCTAAATTGAATTTTTACCAGAGTGCCAATTCTCATAAAAAATGTTTCTAGAAACCCTTTTTTGACATTGGAGAGAGAGAGATCGGCATGAGAACAAGACTAAACTAAGACTATGCTAAGACTGAATTTTGAACATATTTTTTACTAGAATTGTCACAAATGATCTTACAACTCATAAAAGGTGTTATCGTAACAAAGTTTTCAACATTCAACATGAATGTAATGTGATTGTTTCAGTTTGTTTGTATCGCAATTACAATGTGTTCAACTGTTTAGGTACCTACTGGTAAATTTGAACAATTACACATTTTCGACAATTCAGTTTTTAATTTCAAGGAAAAGATATTGAAATTGTTAGCACGATTACCGCTTCCATTTTAATTTTAGTTTCTAATACATTCTATAATAATTACTTATTTTTATTTGGGTCAATGTCAACTTAGTCATACCAACAAGATTTCCGGAGCCTAATTGAACGGTGTGGGTATGAACTATACCTTCTTAGGGGACACACAAGCGTGAGTATAGATATAAAAAAATACACCTGCTTTTCCTAATCAAAACTTAAAAGGATAAAATAATTTGAATAGAAAAATATCTGCTATGTGGTAAACTGGCAAAATTTAAAGACTGCGTTTTTTGTAAGTAATATAGGAGTTATTAAATGAGATAGCAAAGAAAATACAATAATATTCTACAACATACTAGCTAGCAACAAAGTAAGCATAATTTAAGTAGGTTGTAATACTTGTAATATGAGTTCAAAGTACGGAAAAACACACTGTAATTCTTTCTATTGTTTACTGCGTTTGAGAGAACACATTTTGTGACAATTTCAATAGCGTCGTTTAATTGTACACCATATTCCAAATGTTTAATCAAATATTGAACAAGACAAATGACCTAATTTTTTGACAAAATATTTGATCAAATGTTAGAACAAAAGGTGGAGCAAACTATGTTGTATTGCTATTGCTACAAGTTGGAATGTTCGCGTGTAGATACAAGAATGGTTCTCGCCCACGCACGTTGGGCTGCGTGCGCGCAGCGTACGGTCAAGGTCGCGGGAGGCTGCGTTGTGTGATAGTATAGCCATACAGCCTTTCACATCTCGTTTAGAATAAGAGGAATTCTTAGGATGTTCAACCTGAAGTCTATACTAATATTATCTATATATAAAGATTTGTTTGTTTGTTATTGATAAACTCTGACACTACTGAATAGATTTTAAAAATTCTTTCACCATTGGAATGCTGCATTATTTTTGAGAACAGAATCTACTTTTTTTATGCACTTTTTTTATTAAAATTAAAATAAAATAAATTAAAATATTTGTCAGATTTTAAATTGTTGTTTGTTTGATTGCAATTGGTTCATCAGTAGAACCAGAGATATGACCAATAAACCAGAACGGACCTCCTCACGGGCAGATTTACAAATATATTTTTTGTAAGGGCAATCATTTCAATACCATCTTGACCACCCATTTACCATTGTGAAGAGTGCAGTAAAATGCGAGGACGTATAAAAAATACTGCCAAGTGTGAGGATGGTAGGTACTTTCCCAACCGAGCCAGCGTTGTTTTACAATCAGATTGAATCGCAGTAACATGGCGGTGAGTCAATGTGATAATGTTATTGGTATAAAGCTTGTTATCAATGTCGTTCTTTCAATTTAATTGAAAAGCGTAATATCGGGTTGCGAACACAATCAACTCAGCTGTTGTTTTTCTTTCGTTTTGTAAATGAATACGAGAATACAAGACCCTTCTCGTGGGTGTTGGATAAGTTTAATCACCTGGTAGAATACGCTAAGGAATGCTCTTGTATTCTATGAGATTGGGCTATGAGATCGAAATTGAATTTTGAACATGTTTTATAATGAGAAATATTCCTCATGTGATCTGTATTCTACGTTGTCTTATGATCGGCTCTAAAAATTATAGTTCGTTGCATTTTAATGGAAATACAGGAGGCTTTGTCTTCCTGCCGTTCCTTTTGATTTTATTTATATTTATTTTATGATGAATAATGTAAATGGAACAGTATTTGTAAATAACTGTATTATGTTCTGTAGTCTCACATGTCAGCGTTAGTGAATATGAGGTGTTTACCAGACCTATCAATGTTTAGCCATAATTATTCTTTTGTGAATCAAAAAACATAAAATTGAGATGAATCATAAAAAATTGGCTCACCTGTTTCGTCCTTACAACATCACAAATAAACAAACATATATACATCTATATTCACGGTTTAGAATTTTACTGCTAGCAAATTCACGCTTCGAGCAGTTAAGTAAAAAGTGAATTTATAAACGTCAACATTATAAAAAAAGTTGAATATATAACGCCAACATACTGTACTTATACGAGTAGTATGAATATAATTAACAGTGACACACAAATGAAACAATAATTAAAAATTAAATTAGACTCATTCTTAGAAAGTAGGTGATGAGCGTGTGTAACAATTTAGGTTGTAATCAAATTGCTCATTAGCGGACAGACCTTGTGCAAGTCTTTTATTATAGATATCGTAATCGTGATGTTAACGTGGATAAGAACTGCGTGTATGAAATATTAAATCATTATTCTGGTATTTATAATTGAATAACAAACACTGAGATTTCAAATATTTTTTGCAGACTGATTAAGTAAAATTTCGTTTTTGAAAACTTATTTTACTCAAATGGTTCAATGGTTATATTTGACCAATTGGAATCAAACAAGATATTAAGTCTGATCAAAACCATTTTTATGAAAAAAAACGAATAAAAATGCGTTCAGTAGTTTTGCGTCGATTGCGAATAAAGTTTATTTGTTACACATAGACAGACATACCGATAAACAGACAAAAATTCCAAAACAATTAGTTTTGTGTTCAAAAAATGATTCATTTAACCTATCCAAAGTATTTTTTAAATGTCTGCAATATACAAACACAGCTAATTTACTATTTCATAACAGTACATAGATGTAAATGGAATAAGAACAATGGTATCTAGATAAAAACTAAGCATTGTAATCTTATGTCTAGAATGTGGAGAAATATACTGAAATACATATTTTTTTGTAAATATTATAAATATTTATAGACTTAAAACGTTGAGACCAATGCAAATAAACATTCATGCACGCAAATATTTGCACTGAGAGGGAATTGAACTGAATAATATTATGTACCTACTGAATAATGTTATGTTTGTAAATATAAATGTTTTGTTTATTTATTTCTTTTGCTTGCCTTGTACATTCGCCCGATGAAATTTGTGCAAGGAATTGTTTGGTAAGTAATCTATTTAAATATTATAACAAATTGATCTTATTTGGTAACACGATTGATATGATGATTAATACTTACAGTAGAAATCATCATTAGCACTAACATTTTAACTTCTTTGACGTTTTGTAGAATATCCACAACAATCTTTACATTTTTATATTGACAATTCACCAAATTAGCAAAAAAATGTCACAACCAACGATATTAAAAATTGTTATTTGTAACAGTTTTATTCTAAAACATGGATAATTAAGGTTTTAAGTGCCATTAGCCGTATGTATCTTGGTATCAATGTGTATTCTTATTTATTAATCTTGTTGAACATTTAGATGTTTTATTCATTTGCATTATCCATTTGGTGCTTGTGAAATGCAGAAAGAAAGCACTGAATACATTGACCAAAATTATCATAATGAAATTTTACCCTAACCTGTACAATATTTTACTTTTAGTTAATTTTCGTAGGTACCAAAATATTGTCATGAACCTTCATCTTTGAACTGTTTTAGCCAATGTTTAAATATTTTTGTTTTAATAATGATCGAATGAAATGAAATTACTACTGTAACAAGGACTTAGTACAAAAGGATACAGAATTTGCTAGTGTTTAATTAATATACGTATCGAAAATTATTGAGGATACGCCAAAAAACAGCGGAACTCCAAAATTGGTGCAGTACCTAACTGTTACCTCACCATGTTAAGTGATTCCTTTACGTTCTACTTCCTCGAGATCCTTTGCCAGCCGGTCAATGGCTATCGCACATGTTGGCACGTCTTCAGCCAGTGTTGTTATCAGTGAAGGTACCGCGTACGTGCGACAGTGGCCCGACCCCGGATCACGGATCAACGACCCGGCAGATGCTCTGCGCGCCGTACGCCATCTATTGGCCACCATACACACTGGTCACCAACAACCGTTCACACTGTTTTCATCTTGTACATAACTTTCATCTAGACCCTTTGTTGTGTTCTCTATAATAACGAGGGTAACGGTTTGAACCACAAACCTACAAATATCACCGCTTACCTTTTCAGCTATTCTAATTGGAACAGTCCCAGTGATCCTAACAGAAAGTGATCAGATAGGCTCTAAACGACGGGTCACGCAAAAGCAGCTGGTATGTGACTAGCTACGAATGACACACACATCGACTCTGCGGGAAAGCGGCGCGGCCTCGATCCCTAGCGGCGTGCGCGGGCGCCGGCTATGACGTGTCCCTCCCGGAGGGCTACAATACAACACCTTTGCCGCCACCTCGCTCACCCTCACACACTCCACCCTCGCACTGTACTCACCCTGAACTCCGTTTTTCGGGAACACTGAATTCGCCTGATACGTAAGCTTATTTGGTCACTCGCGGCGATACTTCGCGCCTCAGCGGCGTTCTAGTGTACACTGTTGGTTGAAACGTCGCGGCGGCTCCCCTCCACTCCCCACCGTCACACCTGAGCCGAGCCTTCGCAGGTGTGAGGAGTGCGGGGGAGAGGCTTTGCGGAGGCAGCGCGGGGTCCGACGTGCTGGCGGCCGCCAGTCTCTGGTTGTGCGCGACGCGAAGCGCGCGTCACTCGGATAGTCAAATATGTCCGCGAACGGGTCTGCGGCCACTGTGCCGCGACTCTGCCACGTGCGGAAGACGCCCGACTTCGATGGGTACGGATTCAACCTACACGCCGAAAAGGGAAAACCGGGACAATACATAGGGAAAGTGGATGAGGGTTCGCCAGCGGAACTTGCGGGACTGAAGAGAGGCGATCGCATCTTGGAGGTAAACGGACACAGTATCGCCGGAGAGAATCACAAGCAGGTTGTCGCAAGGATTAAGGAACGTGGGGAGGATGCGGAGTTGTTAGTGGTTGCGCCGGCACCGGGCGAACCTGTCCCGGACTTGGACGCGCCCGCGCCGGTCCCCGAACGTACGGCAGCACCGCCCGCCGCGGACACTGCGCGCGACAGCCCACCTCCCGCGGCGGAGGCACCGCGGCTAAACCTGCAGATGACAGCGGCGGAGATGCGCGCACATTTAGCTGCTAAAAAGAAGATTGACCCCAAAAAAGTGCCTATGGATCTCAAGTCCAAGTTTGACATGGTACAGAAACTGTGATGAAAGTGTTGTGTTGAAAAAGGAGGGTCGAGTGTCAGTGTTGTGTACTAGTGTAGGGACCTGTCGTATCGCTCGTGCGCCTCACGCCGACAGCCCGAGCAGTCAATCGCGGCGGGTGCGGCGTACCTCGCCCCGCTCGGCCCGCACTCGCCCCGAGGTTCGTCCTGTTGCCAACTCGCTCTGCGCTCGTATGAATTGGAACAATGACATCGGCGTCGTCGCGAGCGCAAGTGTTCGCGCTCGCGCACCTTCCCTATTTGTACAATTAATGTAAAGTTTATTTACCATATAAATTATGTAATATTCTTTATTGCGTATACAAATTGCCATTGAATTGAATAAAATGTAGTTGTATATACCCTAGGCTAGGAAGCTAGCAACTAATCGTTTTATAGTACATAGGAGTAATACAATATTTGTAACTTATTTTACGAATTCTAATATTTGATTTTATTAATTTGATTTTATTAAAATGCGTAGTTAGAGTCTTGTGAGTGTAAAGTACCTACTTCGTCTGATTGTTTGGTTTTATTATCAATAAAATGTATTTGAAAATATGAACTGTGTGTGTGAAAGATAAACAATGTCCTTTTAACGTTTTGATATGGCTCAAAACATTTAAGTGCGTGGCAAATGCGGGTCGAAACCGGGGCAATTTAATCACAATTACCTATATTAATTGGCATGAAATTAATTTAAATTTAAACTTATTGATGATTCAGAATTTTAACCTTAATTACTCAGTCCTTAGTATTATCGGGTGCGACTGCTGTTCGAACTGTATTCAATCCCGGATTAAACAAAAATTACAAATTATTTTTCTTATTAGACAAATTCTCGGTAACAGTAGTCTGACCAAAGTACCAGGCAGTTAGCAATATACTTGTTCTCAATTACATAGGACCAAGGAGCAGTTAGCAACAAACTAAAGGCGTTAATTTTTAAATAGGATCATTCTTAAAAAAAATATTAGTAGCGAGGGTCACATTCACACATAACATTAGCCCTCAACTAAGCAAAATTGCTTGTTTTAGAAGTGGTTCACCTTAGCCTCGTCGCAAACCTGACCATTAATTTATTACTACTTGACACATGACAGGTTTTACTTATAAATTATTAAAATTTAATTCTTACTACTTATTCTTACGCTAATACAGTCCAACTGCTGCTAAGGGGTCGCTGGAAGTGTCAGTCATACATTGCCACTAGCAAAGCTCAGCATGTTGGAAAAGACATGTCTCTAGGGTCTCCACTTCCAATGGAGTGGCAGAAAAGTGTATCACTTGATTAAAACGATACATTTTTAGTTAAAACGGCATGAGTCTACAGAGAGGAAGGTGAAGAGAAAAGAGGACTTCAAAGAAGGTAAGAAAGGGAGGTAAAACGTCCAGCAATTACAGAAACTGAACAGAAAACAATATAGTGCTAATGGGTTTCTGAGTTTGGACTAATTTTTCAACAATCTGCTTGATTTTTTAATGCCCGTTGCATAGTCAGGATTCCTTAGGGCGATTGCTCGGTAACAGATCCTGAGCAAAATATATGGTAACGTCTCTTTTGGCGAGAATTTTTTTTGCTTCTGACAAAGTTATGCTAATTTTCTACCTAGCAACCTAAAACGAAGCCCTTGTTTGGTTTACTGAGCTGAAATCTTAATGCTTATTAATATTAGTAGTAGATTCTGGTTTTCTTTCAGAGTGTTAGACTTGGTTTAGCTTTGAACTTGGTCTAGTAAAGACTTCAGTCTGACTGTGTTTTATTTTTAACCGATAGCGAACAGCTAAGGAAACTGAAGCCGAAGCTACGAGGAGCAAAACTGTTGGAATGAAAAAAAAATGTTGAAATTCATTCAACGATTTGATCTAACGCGGTCAGCGTCGAGTGGTTCAACCTGAACACAGGACCAACAACATGAAGATGTACTGGATCTACGAGGCTACGAAGAAGAAAATCCATAGGATTATGCCAGCTGTAAAGTAACTGATACAACATGAATAGTCAATTTATCTTTCCATTGGACAGGTACACTATAGCATACACAGACAACATAGTGCCAAATTTCAAAAGAGAACCAAGTTGAGTGCTGTAAAAGAAAATAGTCAAAATTAAAAAAAAACTAAGTTGTTTCTCTTATGATGCACGCCAAATCCGCGTTAAGTTGAGCTGCTGGTTGGCATAATGCTCTCATACCAGCAGATGTTCTTGGAATATGTACCTACCCATGGGTTACGGTAACGGGATCAAAATTTCATGCAGGCAGAGCCACAGGAAAACATAAAAATTGCAATATAATCGAAAAATTATAAGAATTATAAGATTAAATAAAACTAACAAAAATTAAAATACGCTAATTAAAAAAAAACTGGGTCCCCTCGGCAGGGTGCCTAGGATGCAGGCAGCATTTCCGTGCTGAATGGCGATGGAAAGCCTGTGCGAGAAAACTGCCTTTTTTTTTTTTTTTTCCGTGCGGAAATCCTCATGGATACCCACCCCGCGGCCAGCGGGGCAGGTTATGTCGGACTCTTACCGACTAAAACCGCACGCCGTCTAGGGTCTTCTGACGCCAGGGTGTAAGGTGGCCCAAAGAGCATTTCCCTCGCACCCCGGCTTGACCCGGGCCATCTCCGGAAAACTGCCTGGATGGAGATCACCAGAAAAGTTACTGATCCCTATTATTTTAATTTGTACTTCTAACGTTTTTATTCATTCCAAGAAATACCTAATGTCTTACTACTAGGTGAGGCCAGGACTAGGAAAGAATTTCTATTTTTGAGGGAGATGAAAATTTATAAGACTGGATCTTGTCAAAATGGTTAATTTCGGATTTGCCCCGCTTTTTTGCCCCTTATTCATCTCACCACTATTCGCCTCGAGTTAAATTTAATTCGCTCAAAATCGTAATATACCTACCTACCCTAAAATTTTTTGCTGATGTCACTTTTTCTAATAGGTACTCCATGAGCACCTAGCGGAGTTTGGATCACTGCCCCTCGATTTCTCGTAAGGCCAGCCTCAGATCTTGCTACACAACCTTCTTTTATCACTAGGACATTGGCGCAAAAATTATCGTTTGCACAGAGCCTCCCTAGTACTGCTACCTCAAAGGATACTGTTTGCTATCTGACCTCCCAAACTCGATCAATCGCCCAATCAATCAATCAATAGACTATCAGCTGATTGATAAAAGTGCGATGTATTTATACAGAATCTCGAATCGATATTCGAAAACAGTGGGGCGAGCACGAATTTTCATACGTATCGAGTTCGTAACGTGTGCGACAAAAATTGTATGGAATTTGTACAGCCCTATCGTGCGTAAAAGGAACTATACAAATCTCATGTAATTTCTATCGCACACGTTACGAACTCGATACGAATAAAAATTCGTGCTCGACCCACAGTTTTTTTAACGGAATACCGAATGTAGGTGGCCGCTGATTAGATCACCATCGTTTAGGAGAAATTGATAAAAGTCTTTAGATACGTTATCATTATAATTATATTGCGTCAGAGCACTCTGTTTGAACAGACCCGACAGTCAACATACCATCATTTAGCTATCGTGATTTTTATGTGTGTGTTTTTTTATGTCGGTCGCGTCAATATAACTTCATCTCGCCTGAGGGTAAGTTAAAGGTAAGGTCTCAGGAAGAGGGTCCCCATTACATACACCGACAGTGCCATAATAGTGGGCATCAACTTGACAGCCTCATTAAATGCTTTTTCACGCCCTATAGGAGGAAGGAAACACGTGAGGTAGTAAAGAATGCCGTGTCTTTATGGTGCGGCAAAAAAAAGAGGCACTTTCCCTTAAATAATAATTGGTAACATTATAAACGTGAAAGTTTGTGAGTTCCTGTACCTAATTTCAGTCGGATCCGTTCAGCCGTTACTGCGTGACTGACAACCATCCATAACACATCCATCCATATGCATTATGGATGTTGTAAAACGTAAAAACTGTTGAACGTAGCTTCTTTTTCGTGCGGAAATCCCAATGGAATCCCTTCCGCTGGCCAGCGGGGGTAGATATATATGTATGGGTGTTAAAAAACCGACTTCAACGGACCACACGGGAAGCGCCAGCTATCAAAAAAAAAAATCATCAACATCGGTTCAACCAGTCGAAGTTCTGAGGTACCTAGCAAACATTTAAAAAAATACCATAGAATTGTGAACCTCCTTTTTTCCGCGGTCTATGGGGCAGTGTGATGCTTATCTGCCACCTAAGAGGTATATGTATGGAGTAAAGCTGATGGACCAAGTGAGGAACAGTGTGATAAGGGAACATTGCGGTATGATTGAAGATGTAGTGACCAAGATAGAGAAAGGGATGCTTGATGGTTCGGACATGTAGAGAGGATGGATGAAGGAAGATTGACGAAACAGATATACGAGGCGAGGATGAATGTGCAACCCGGTAAAGGCCGACCTAGGCGTACATTTTCTAATCAGTTCCAGGAAGTTTTGGAGACAGGCCAGATCAAGAGTACCCGCAACCGGCGTGCGTGTATGAAAACAATTATGAAAGTTGAAGAAGCGAAAGGAGTATGCCAAGATCGTAACGAAAGATGTTGTCTCTGCCTGAACCAATGGGAAAAAGGCGTGATTTGTATGTATGTATGTATGTATGTAAGAGCATAACATAAACTCACATTTCGCCAGTTTATGTTTGGGTCCTTATGTAATAGGTGGCGAGCCTATTGCCATTAACCGGGCACTTATAAACCTGCGATAAATACACACATAACTTCGAAAAGCATCGGCAAGTCATTGGTGTGTGCCATGGTGAACCTGGGATCGAACCCGAGACCTCGTCTCAGCAGTCCATTACCCAGACCACCTAGGCTACCGCGGCTATTATGTATGTACCTAAGAGGTATAAAAATAAATAACAAAGGGTGTTATCAACATCAGTTTGTTGTTGATTAGGTTCATAGTTGATGAGATGGCCTTCGCCGACTTATTTCCTCGTATTGTTGTTGGCACTATGAGAATGTTAGTCACCGAGTCGTGTGACCGCCGGAGTTACTTGTGACTTATATGGCATTCCACGTTTTTATTACTTTTTTATATTATGTACTTATAAGAACATGTTTACGATTTCTGCATATATGAATAAAATAAATATACCTATCTAACATATATTTTCTATACACTACATGTAACGGAGTGAATGAGAGACTTTAGACACTTAGGGACAACAATTTGTTGTGTACCTACGGTACTTAGACATACCTACTTAACATAGGTACAATAAGTAACCACATAGAGGGTAGAATTTAATACTTCATAATAAACCAGTCAGCTTTGAATCTCGGTGTTTGATTGCTGTGTCCCAGATATACTTTCACTTCTTTCTAACTTGAGCGGTCCGACTGGGGTAGTGCCTCCACCCTACAGAACACCGCCCCATAATAACCATCGTGTTGTATTCCCGCCGGTAAGTAGAGAAGCCAGAGCTCATCCCTTCTCGCCTTCCTAGTTCCTTACCCCACCCCTTCCCTTCAGGGTAGGCAGTGCGAGTGTGATGCCCCTGGTATTGTACACATCCATAGGCCACGGTGACCGCTTTCCATCAGGTGGGTCGTGTGCTTGTCTGCCACCTAAATGGTATAAAATAAAGGTCATATCGACCTCCAACATCGAAGTCGCCTGCACCTGTTGTGGGCTTGGCAGTCCTGTGTCCTAGAAGAAATTCTAAGGACATGTCCGATCCCACAACCCGCATTAGGCCAGCGTATGTGAATTAAGGCCTAAACCCTCTCAGCTCTCTCGTTAGAGGAGAGGAGACCCGTGCCCAGCAGTGGGACATAAATGTGTTGCTATTATTATATAATACTCTGCGAGGGCGACCCCGCTTACCTGCCCACTTCAAGTGCTCCCTTATTAATGAGTTCACAAGAAGAATACCAAAATCTTGTGCTTAAATTTTAAAAAAATGCGGATACTACTGATGGTGACGAAGTGACAAAATCTTCAATGACATTATGATAGCCATCATCTCCACGTTGTAACACATTGTAGGTAAATTCCGTGGCAAAGACAATCGTAAACGTTTTACCGTACATTGTCTGCCGGTAGTGGTACAAGGTCACTACCGGTGCCAGTGGGCCAACCAGTGTAATTGGTGTCGAGGCGTACACGCACTTCATGGCAAATGACGTACAAAACACGATAATTGAAAGTGGCTACATTATACTGCACATTTGAAATGAATAATTGAAAAATGCGGGTATTACCCGTGGTCCAACTATAATGTTCAACTGGTAGTAGGTACTAAAGGGATTATTCCCGTGAATAAATACTTGAATTAAATAAACTACAGAAAGAGGCTATGACACAAAGTGATTTATTTCACATGAAACAACTACCTACTTAAAGCTATACCTACTGTAAAAATACGGACCACTAATTTTAGGTCCTCTAAGCGGGGCGTGAAAAAGCATCTGATGAGGCTGTCAAGCTGAGGGCCACCACTGTAGCACTATCGGTGTATGTAGTGGTGACTCTCGATCCTGAGACTTTACCTTTAGCTTACCATCAGGTGAATTAAAGTCATGTTGACGTGTCCAACATAAAAAAATCGTCAACATTTGGCAGGGTAGCCCGTATCTTCCGGACTTCACCCTAGATTCTTACCATCCAGTGGGACTTGGGAGCCACGTCAAATGAATATGTAAAAAATACATGGAAAACACATTAGATTGGAATGTATACATGTATTATCATGACCAGAATTTAACTGATCCATCCTGATGGAAAGGTGCCTCTACTTGTCTTTTCGTGGATGAGTAAACCCTTATTGTAACACATTGGATGGCTTGAGATCTTTGATGGAAGTAGGACACGACGGTATGTCCCGTCCGAATAAAGCTGTCCGAATGGGGAAGTACCTCCACCCTACAGAAGACCGCGGCCATAATGACCATCATGTTGTGTTCCCGGTGGTAAGTAGGGTAGCCAGAGTTCACTGTACCCCTCCTCCTCCCCGCCCCTTTCTAGCCTCCCTACCCTTTCCTACCCCCGCCCTTTCCTTTCAGGTTTGGCAGCGAGTGGGTAACGTCTTAGTGTTGCACACGTCCATAGGCCACGGTGATCGCTTCCCATCAGGTGGGCCGTGTGCTTGTCTGCCACCTAAGTGGTATAAAAAAAAATCTATAGGGCTCTATTAAGATCTTTGGAAACCTAGATACCCTCACCTGGAAGCTAGTAGACCTGCTTATTGTCGAACAAGGCGCTCTAGCGGAAAAATCAATTAAACCAATAGAAAGGAGAAGTAAAATGGCGGATACAACAACTGGTTGCTACTCAGATGGTGATGTTGGCAGGTTATTGGTCGTTGGATGATTCAAATTTTCCTTTCTAAAACATAATGTTGTTAATTACACTAATAAACTATGGTTTGTATGTTATTTTATCGTTATGACGGAAGTCGGAGACATAACAATAAAACGTGTTATATAAAACCTCGTCTTTGATAAAACTATGAATTATGTGTGCTTGTTTAGTTGAGCATCACACAAAAACAACTGAAGCGGTTTTGTTTGAACGCACAAACACCAGAAGTTACCAAGTTTCGTGTAATTTTCGCGCACTTATTGAAGACTGTTAAATATATTTATCACTACATAGTATAAAACAAAGTCGCCTTTTCTGTCCCTATATCCCTATGTGCGCTTAAATCTTTAAAACCACGCAACGGATTTTGATGCGGTTTTTTCCAATAGATAGAGTGATTCAAGAGGAAGGTTTATATGTATAATACATGCAGAAATAGTATCAGCATTGCACCCGTGCGAAGCCGGGGCGGGTCGCTAGTTTTATATATATCACACGTCAATTTGACTTCACCTCGCCTGATGGTAAGCTGAAGGTAAAGTCTCAGGACTGGTTTCACCACTACATACACCGATAGTGCTACAGTGGCGGACCTCAGCTTGACGGCCTCATCAAATGCTTTTTCACGCCCCGCTTAAAGGCTTCGGGACTATAGGAGGAAGAGAACACATGCACTGGTGAAGAATTCCAAGTCTTTATGGTGCGGCAGAGAAAAGAGGCACCGAACCGCTTCTACGTCAATATTACGAGTATCTATTCTGTAATAGTAACATACATAACATAAACTCACGCCTATATCCCCGAAGGGGTAGGCAGAGGTGCTAGCACCCACATTTCGCCAGTTTTTGTTCAGGTCCCAATGTAATAGGTGGCGAGCCTTCGTTCTGTAATAGTATCGTTATTTTTTCACCTACATACCGCTCAGTGATATTTCATCTCAAACACGTTGATTTTACTTTCATGATGTATGCCGTACCCAACTCTCGCTGCCATACATTAAGGTGGGGACCAACAAACATAATAAAAAACTAGTTTCCCCCATTATATATGCGCCATTAAGCTTGTATATAGATATTATTCCGTACGTACCACACCATAACAGGTGTTACGTAAAAGTATTAGCATGCTTTAGGCCGTGCGCTGTGTTGTGCGTACACACGTATCTATGCGGATGCCTGTTTTATGGAAGTAGGACACGGCGGTATCTCCCGTCCGAAATGAGCTGTCCGACTGGGGTAGTACCTTCGCCCTACAGAACACCGCGGCCATAATAACCATCGTGTTGTGTTCCCGCCGGTAAGTACGGTAGCCAGGGCTCACTGTACCCCTCCTCCTCCCCACCCCTTCCTAGCCTCCCCACTCAGTAGGTAGATTCAGGACTGAGTATTGTGCTACAATAAGGGTATTAGTTAAAAATATTTTTAATAGCATCTGCGGCCTTACCATTTACATAATTGCAGTTCAATCGCTATGTGCTTAGACGTACTGAGCCGAAACAGGTTTAATCAACTAGGTACTTCAATCGTTTTAAGTTGTACAAATATTCAGTAAAAACAAAAAGAAGCACATATTTTAGGGTCCCATATACCTCTAAAACAGATAAATAACGTATCCCTGATACGTTGTCTATTTGTCTGTCAATCGAGAAACTTGTAACCTTATAACCAAGTTAAAATAACATCAAATACATGCCCTACCAATATCATTGATACTGATTCATTATTTCCATATATTAACCAACTGAGCTTTATAAACACGTCATAGATATTTGAAATGTAAGAAGGGTATTCCACAGAGCAACCCTGGCAGCACGCAGTATGGGCACTCGGACGGGACGTTATCTATACGGCACAATTGTGTTATCTAGCCTATGCTAAGTCTGTGGCATCCTGTGTATTTGTTGAATACATTCAGCACCTTTGTGAATCTGTGCAACCTCGTTAGCAATAAACTGATAAACAAATCGCTCTTCCATCGAAGGCTGTAAAGTAACCTTCCTTTTTTGTTGTGCGGTTCTCGTGTCAATTACTTCATTTATAACCGACTTCTCAAAAGGAGGAGGTTCTCAATTCAACTGTATTTTGTCCCCTCAGAACTTTTGACTGGGTGAACCGATTTTGATGATTCTTTTTTTATTTGATAGCTGGCGCTTCCCGTATTCCCGTCCTATTCGGTCCGTTTTTGTAGTAATTATTATAGGTTTATTTAATTGGTTAGTTGTAAGTACTATAAAGGGGTGTGCCTCCTATAAACATCAATAGAGCCTGTTCAGTATCAGACTCAACCAAGTTTTGTTTAGTATCCAGCTCAACAAAACGAACACACACGGTAAATATGCCGTCAACCATTATAATGGTAATCTATGGGGCCATTTATTCCCTCAGTAACTCCCTACTAGCCGCAGGGACAGCCATTATTTCAGCGCAAATATCAATTTCAATTTCAATTTTTCAATTTCTTTATTTTTCAAAATAGTGCAACGTAATTACTTCTTTTTGACGTCAACATTACATCTTTTTGACGTCAAAGTATCCCCTCGGATACCCCTCGCCGGATAACAGGGACGATTACCTATATGAATAGGAGGGGATGATAGCATCGCTGCCCCAACCTCCTTCTATTAAGGTAACAGGCTGCTTCACCTGGCGCCCCATGACCTGCAATTTATCAATTTGAACCACATACTTCCTGAGATTAGCTAGTTCAACCAAACACATAAACTTAACGTTCTTATTCCAAGGTTTACAAAACTTATCAACAATAATTAAAACTACGTTTAAAAAACCGACTTCACAAACTAATATTTTTTACTTTTTAGTGTACAGACTACAGAAATAGAAAAGTACGTATTTATGAGGTTTTAAAAATTCTGTTTTTGCCATAAATTTAATGATTTCCCCTCGATTTTCCCAAGATCTCAGCATCAGATCCTGATACCCTGCATATGCAACCACCTCAGAAGTAGCCTCTTTCAAACAAAAAAAAATCTAAATCCATCTATATGGCGCCGCTATCGCGTAACATACAAAAAAGCGTACGAATTGAGAACCTCCTCCTTTTTTTAAAGTCGGTTAAAAATACAGTTTAAATTGTTTTTTTAATAGCCACTAAACATAGGACGTAAACAAACTCGTGATGAAATCGTAGGTATCATGCATGCATACGGGCTGAAGCAAGATAGACAATAAACACTTTTATTTATTGTTGCCAACAATTTCGCTTCAGTACCGTGAATGACGCGTCAACGTAGCACTATTGCTATTGTTATGACAGTTACATTGGTGTAACAATCAGATTTAGGGCTACCGCTTTATAAAAAAACAAAGGTTTAGAAACCCTACCTACCCTTTAAACTCAAGCAATCGTAGTTGATCTCCCTGCTGTGGTTTTCCCTAGCGTCTATTAAATGGAGTTCTTCAAGAAGACACCGTGAGTGTGACGCTCCTGGTGTTACACACGTCCATAGGCCACAGTGACCGTTACCCATCAGGTGGGCCGTGTGCTTGTCTGCCACCTAAGTGAAAAAAAAACTCGCAAGTCGGTGCAACTGTTAAAAAATGAACGAGGTTCTGGTGCAGGCTTTCCTCTCAGAGTTGGGAGTACAGATGGTAGTCGCTTCGAAAAACCATCAAAAAATTTAGCCCTTTCCATAAAGAAACAGCCAGACGTACGGTGATGCGCCATCGTTATATGGTGGACATTCTGTTTATACGCACGAATCGCTTCAGCAATACGTTCATTATGCGTACAGCTAAGGAGTGGAATTCCCTGACTGAATTTGTATTTCCAGAAAGCTATAACCTGGGAGTCTTTAAGTCAAGAGTGAATGGTTATAGTCAAGCGTGCTTCATCGTCGACCACATCATCACTCACCAACAGGTGTGAAATAGTGGTCAAACGCGTGCTTATCGACTATAATAAGATGGACTTCGGGTTACAATGTGTAAACTAAGACAAAATATAGAAACTAGATGTATATGATTTAAAATGCTTATAATTGAACACGTCTTTGAATGTTAAAAATGTTAAAAATGTTAAAAATGTTTTATACAAATATGAATAGGTAAATATAATAAATATTCATTAGTCATAACTTACTGGTGTTTTTTGTATTTTATTATATACGTCTTCATTCATTTAAATATATTTTAATATAAACATTTTATGAATTAATCAAATGTGCCAGGCGTCCCACGACGGTTCACAATTTTTTTCAACTAAGTAGGAATAGGGTTATGTATTCAATAAATCCTCTAACTACGGTAGTTTCAATAAACTCTACACTTAATTACTAGGAATTGCAATCAATTCCTAGTAATTAATTAGGGTGGTAGAATTTTAATTCGCAGGTCAAAAGCACTCGAAACCGACGAGCATGATAAAAGGTTTAATGACAGTTATAGAGGAAGCGCGTGAAGTATGTAAGGACAGAAGCAGATTGTGGTCTGTTTGCCTACCCGCCCCGGAGGGAAAAAGGAATGAGCATAATGTATAGTATGATTCTAATTGTAATGCCGAGTAATAAAAATATTAAAGTAGCATGTATACTGTTACTTATTCTTCCTAATAAAGGCATCATAATGCTTAACAGAAAGGTCCAACATTTATTTTGAGACATATCTCAAAATAAATGTTAAATTAAAATTGCCACTTATGACTAAAACTCAGTGGTGGGATGATTTTTTCCCTAATAACCTTTTTAATGTTGAAAAATCAAGGTTCTGTTGGCTGTTAACATAAAAAAAAAACACTTTGCCAATGACAAATCGTCTTTATGATGATAAACAATGGTTGTAATTTGTAATACACAATTGAGAAGCTTCGGTAGCAATCTGTGTTCTTCTATGTACATCAATTCTGATTTTCCAAATGATAAACACATTCTACACAGTGCTTTCTAGACCCAAAGTTAGCATAGTTTAACTAGCTTGTATTATGACTTCTAGAATGCGGATAAACATACTTGTATTTTTTTTTTGTAAATACATAGATACTTATTTTACATAGAAACCAGACCAATGCAAATAGACATATTCATGCATACAAATATTTGCACTGAGCGGGAATCGAACCTTTCTGAATGTAGAAAACACCAAAATACTTGAGTTCCCCCTGAGTTCCCTCAATTTCGAGACTGATTCCATACCATCAGAAAGGAATTTAGATCAAAACGTCACAAACTTATCTGGTAGTATGCCTACAACTGCTATGGCTACGAGTCCGTCTACGACTACGAGTATACTGCTACGACTGCTACTGCTACGCCACAGTGGCCTACAACACTAAAACACAATCTAAATAATGCACTCCTCTTTTTTAGAAGTCGGTTAGCAATAAGACTAAGCTGTGTTGGCAACCCTATGCGGCGTGATCTCAACACATCACGACCTCCGGCTTATCACGCGAAACGGTGAGAAGGCCGGCGCGCGGCGCACGCGCACATCAATCAACCAACGCGGCGTACTATGAGAACTAACCGATCACCATACAAGCCTTTTGTTAAAAATGCAGGTTGTTTATTATATTATTAGTGTTACACAGCTCAGATATAAGCTAAGCACAGATTGAAATATGGGTTCTAAAATGTAGATAATTATGCAAAGATACAGTTAGTGAATAAATAAGATTGCTTTTTTTATGCTACATACGTGGCAGACAAGCACACGGCCCACCTGATGGAAAGCGGGCACCGTGGCCTATGGATATGTGCAACACTAAGGGTGTCACACACGCGCTGCCTACCCTGAAGGGAAAGGGATGAGCTCTGGCTACCCTACTTACCTGTTCCATTGTTGTCCACAAATCATCTTGTAACAGCTGACAGTAACGCAGTCACCAGGATGTAATTTTAAATAGTTTGCACTGTTTTTTGTGTACCCAATGATTCAGAAATGGCCACATTCAATATGTATAATTGAAATCGGCGCGATAATTGGCGACAAATTTGACTTCGCTCCTCAGTCCTCAGACACTTGTCATAGATACTTCACATATTTTTAGGGTTCCGTACCCTTTTTTCCGTACGGAAATTCTCGCGGATATCAACCTCGTCCGCCATTGGGGGGAGGGGGGGTTATGTCGGATTCGAATCGATTAAAATCGCACGCGGTCATGTGTCTCAATTACCGGGGTGTAAGTTAACCCAAGAGGCATATCCCTCGCGCCCCAGCCAACCTCGGGCCATCAACAGTTTCAAGATGGCCCTCTCGACCCCAAGAAAAGGGGGGGTGTATTTCAATTTGGTCCAGTTGCAATGGTGACTCCCATTTCAGAGACTTTGCCTTCAGCTTACCATCAGGCGAGGTGAAGTCATGTTGACGTGACCGATATAAAAAAAAAGTTGCATGCATTTGGAGATCGACATGAGATAGAGACTGAATTTTGAAAATATTTTTATTACGTGCGATTTGAAAAGAATTCAAATCGTACGATTACTCTTGCGAGTCCGATGCCAAAACATTATGCCCTTCCTCTTATAATTCCGGGTTCTTTAAAAAGCATCTGTCACCATTCTATGGGCACTCCACCTCAGCTTACCATCAGGCGGGGTGAAGTCAATCCGGTAGACAATTTTTTTTAAATACGTAAAAGTTTTTTTAAATAGTTATCTCGTACCTTCGAGGCCGAAGTACCATCGCGGTTCTGGCCTGACCCTGGCACGAACTCACTAAATACTTATCACATGCTATATAAACATCGTTCGTTGTGGAAGACTTTGAGAAAGGCCATGAGTTTATTCAACATAGCCTATACCCGCGGTTCTGCTCGCGTGAATGTCGTTTTGCCCGTTTTTGGGAAGTATCTCCGGTTCTACTCAAATCGAGAAGCAAATTTTCAGGAACTTTCACAAAACGCTTACAGAAGACCGCAGCCATAATAACCATCGTGTTGTGTTCCCGCCGGTAAGTAGGGTAGCCAGAGCTAACTGTACCCCTCCTCCCCACACCTTTCCCAGTCCTCCCCCCTTCCCTTCACCTTAGTGTTGCACACGTCCATAGGCCACGGTGACTGCTTCCCATTAGGTGGGCCGTGTGCTTGTTTACCACCTACATAGTATAAAAAAAATCTATGAATATGGATTTTTTATATAAATACTTATATCGTAATAGTACTTTTAGCATAAGAACAAATCTATTTATTCTCTGTTGTGTTCACGTTCAAACACAACCATCGTATATTATATCTATTTAAAGTATGTAAAGTGTGTGAGCGCACGACCACTCACGTTCGTTGTACGGCCAGCAACCAAAATTGCTTCACATTTTGAATGTATCTGACAAATAGCCCTCCGTTTCTTAACTGAAAATTTCTGTACGTATAAGCTACGACATTCTACACAGCGCTCTGCATGTATTATGGGTTCTAAAATGCGGCTAAATATACTCGTACTTAATTTTTGGTAAATATAAATAATAAAAAATAATACAATATTTTACATAGAAACCCATAGTATACAAATATTTATCGCAGGTTTATAAGTGCCCGGTTAATGGCAATAGGCTCGCCATTATATTACATTGGGACCTAAATATAAACTGGCGAATGTGGGTGCTAGCACCTCTGCCTACCCCTTCGGGGATATAGGCGTGAGTTTATGTTATGTTATGTAAGTATACAAATATTTGCACTGTACGAGAACCCGTGCCCCCTGTCGTAACAGTCGAGTGCACTAGTCAATATAAAAAAGAAAAAATACATTGGTCGTGAAGTTCATGTTTTAATGAGTTCAGCAACTTTTGATGCTGACTGTACATGTTGACGGGTAACCATCATGGTCTGCATTATACATGAGAGTGACAGCGGCCGTGGTTGTGTCATGAATGCAAGTTGAGCTACTTAAGCGATATCCGCTTTAATTCTCTCCTCTCATAGAAATCATGTGATCCAGAGTAATGGAAAATAGTTTTTTAATTTACTACTAAGGTAGCAAACAATTATTCCAACTTGGGGGCTACTATGAAATATTTGAAACTTCGGGCCTTTACAAAACACGAACGAATAGTAATTAGTAGGTACCATGAAATCACTTCGAAAACGTCTCATCTGTTTTTCTGTAGGTTCGCTATGGACGCAGAAACTCCTGAACGAATTTTGATGCAGCTTTTTTATTAGAAAGTTCTTGGGCAGTCTTTTAATCAGCTGTATGTTTGATTGCAATTGGTTGAGTAGAACCGGAGATATGATCAACAGTCGGAATATCCGACATGCAACGCCATGCAATATTATTCGTGTATTCATTTATTTATTACAATATATAATTCATTCAGTGAAATTTATTTATTCTCATAATACATTTCATTTAATAACAATTATGTCACCTTAATAATAAACAAAATTAATAACAAACAAAATTATTATCTTTCAGTGAATTTCTAATCCATATCTTGTTATTTAGCTTGTGACGTGTGAATGCATTGTTATTTGCGTCCAATAAAGAGTTCGATGACAGGAATATTAATACATCAAAAGTTGACATTTATTACCCGCATGATAAAATCTTAAATATATATTTTTTTTGATTAGATTATTATCAGTTTATTTATTTTGAGCGTAGCACTAAAGGTATCCATTGTCATATAAGTCCCCTTTTTTATCGTGTGGATACCTATCGTTGGCCATCGGGGGTGGTTATGTCGGAATCGAACTGATTAAAACCGCACCAGGTATCGTGTTTCAATTACCAGGTGTAAGGTTAGGGTTACCTACCCAATAGCGAATGCCTCGCACTTCTACTGATTCCATCTACAGTTTCTACAGTTTTAAATTGGCCCCTACGAGGGGGGGGGGATGGGGGAAAAACATTGCGCCATCTCGCCGACAATAGGATGAGAATTTTCAGAAATTTCACTCCTAAGGTGGCAAAATTAGTAATGAATGTTTGTATTCACGTAATTTTAGAAGGTTTGTGCGGGGTCGGCAGCGCGAGTGTGATGCCCCTGGTGTTGCACGCGTCCCTAGGCCACGGTGACCGCTTCCCATCAGGTGGGCCGTGTGCTTGTCTGCCACCTAAGTGGTATAAAAAAAAAAATAAAGTTAGACGCTTCCAATTTCTTATGTATGACTGAGTGAGTAAAAAGCAAACACATTAAATTAACGAATTTGCCTTCATATTTGTAATATTAGTTAAGTAGGAGTAAGGAAATCGTTGTTGATATGCCAAACGAAAATTGTAAGCGATCTGTGGTTTTCCTGGTTGTCGTTACGATTATAGTATTTCCTAGAAACAACAATATGACCATATAATATTATCGACTACTGACCATGTACTAACTCATAATAATAATAATAAACTTTTTATTTCCTTAACTTATAATCGAGTTTTTGCTTCGAGAGTGCTGTAGGGTTAGCACGAAATTACATTCGAATGATTCGAATAGTAAGTGTATAGTTTTCTATTCTAGTGATTCAGTGTTTGACGTCATTGAATCACGTTTGTTTGCACATCAATTACATCGCATTTGCACAAGTCAAGAGTGAATAGGTTCCTTCTAGGCAAGAGTGATTCATCGTAGACCACATCGTCACTTACCATCAGGTGAGATTGAGGTCAAACGTAAGCCTATCATGAATAAAAAAAAATAAAAAAAACAACATCTAGGTATATTATTGACCGGATCGCAAAATATATTTATTGTCTCCAGTCTCTCGTTACAAAATATACTATACGCTTACTATTCGAATATAATTTCAGCATGACTACCGTACAAAAATGCTACGAACTTACATAATGGGACGAGTTTACGTACAATTCGGGTCAACTTGACATTAGTGCCGAGTTTTAAAGTACCGTGATAATAAATACTTAAATCATAATTTTGGCAGATTTTATTAACCAAAAGATTTAATTAAATTACTTCAATAAATGAACATTAAAGCGATTAATAGTGTATACCGGTTGCTGTTAATTAAATGATCGGTAAAACTCTCGAAGTGCTGTAATTATGTTCAGCTAATGTGTAATGTCCTGCGACAAACATGCCCGGGAAACCGTAGGATATTGGTTTTTATTGCTTCATGAAATATAGCAACATATTAACACAACAGCATATATTATGAGATTTCCTTGAACAAATGTCCTTGAGAATACATTAAATTTCCTTTTTCCTACATGACTAGTAAATACGTATCTACTTTTAGATTAGTGATAGAGGTTCCGAGTTCGATTATCGCTCAGTGGAAATATTTATACATACATACATACAAATCACACCTTTTTCCCATTGGGGTAGGCAGAGACAAAATCTTTCCCTTGCTACGATCTTGGCATACCCCTTTCGCTTCTTCAACTTTCATATTTTTATGCATAATTTTTTTATACTTATCACTTAGATGGCAGACAAGCACAGGGCTGACCTGACGTGAACACCACCATGCAGCAGTGGAGTTTGTTGCGCCGTTTCTTCTCCACTAGCGCCTAGGAAGCGGTGGTAAACTTAGTATTAAGTAGTTTTTGACGTTAAAAAGATGTAATTATGTTGCACTATTTTGAAAAATAAAGAAAATAAAAAATATAAAACACCACGAGTGTCACACTCACACTGCATTCTTGAAGACTCCGAAATTGTATTATTGTCCTAAATCGCTTACCAAGTACAAATGAGTCAAAAACAACAAAATAAATATAAGTTTGTTGTGCAATTTTAAACTCTGTGACTCGGTTGATTAAATTGAAGTTCGACTACACGTATTTGTACGAAGACTCAGTTAATTTATTAATAGATATAAATAACATGTCTGTGCGCGAACTGCAAGGTGCACTGATAGGTACCTGATACATGATCTAGTCGCAGAACCGGTTATGTCTAAGTTCTTGTTTAAGTACTATCGTCCTTGTTTTCAAATAGGTGTTTTAGTAGGCATTTAACGATTATTCGTCGTAAGCTCGATGTGAAACGTGTCTTTAACGTATTTATTTAATCTATGCTAGCTACATCTTTGTAATTTTGTACTAGTATCATAGACGAATAATCGGTAGCTACTTGCTGAGATAAGCTAAGTTGGATGTAAGGTACTCGGGACCTAACCTAAGGCTCTTTGGTCAACTGGGCCCACTCGAACTTGGCCTACGGGTCCAGTAAACATTATCTACATCCACAAAAATATACTTGTAAAAAAGGGGGCCAAGTTCCTATCGGCTAAAGGTTCGCCTAAAAAAGGATTCTATCAAATCCAATCCAATGCCAAGTTTAGATGCACTTAAAATCGATTATAATCATCTAAATTTCTTCTAAATTTGGCAGGTTAATTTAGTTATACAATTAATCAAGTTTGTGTTACGTACAGCACGAAAACCTGCCAAGTGGCACTGAGCCTGCTACAGAGGGGTCAAAAGTGGGTCGAAACGGTTCGTGTAAATAGTGTACGGCCTGTTGCTGGAACTTGTCCTGCGCACGGCCGTGCGCTTCATTATAAAATATATAAACATTTTATTCAAAACTGTTAAACATTTAAGTATGTTCATACGCAATCTTTTTTTTATTATGGACACGTCACCATGGTAGGTAAGCTGAAGGTAAAGTCTCAGGCGTAGTCTAGAACCCATATGAAAAGCTCAGCTTAGTTTCAATCAATCAATCAACCAATCAATTAGCCTGTCGACGTCCACTGCTGGACTAGGATAGGCCTCTTCCAATGTGCGCCATACCACCCGATTCTCCGCCTTCCGCATCCAGTCCATCCCAGCCACCTTTTTCAGGTCGTCGGTCCATCTGGCTGGGGGGCGTCCCACATTCCGTTTGCCGACTCGCGGTCTCTACTCTAGGACTCGTTTGCTCCAACGGCCATCGGTCCTTCGACAGATGTGGCCAGCCCATTGCCATTTTAGTTTACTTTTTTTGCGATAATATGTCGGTAACTTTATTTTTATTTTTTTTTATACCACTTAGGTGACAAGCACACGGCCCACCTGATGGGAAGCGGTCACCGTGGCCTAGGGACGCGTGCAACACCAGAGGCATCACACTCGCGCTGCCGACCCCGCAAAAACCTTCTACTGCCCTTCTTGAAGAATATATATATATTGTAGTCGCTAGGGAAAACCACGGCAGGGAGATCATTCCACAGCCTAAGCGTGCGCGGAATAAAATTTCTTTCAAACCTTACAGTGCGCACTGCAGGCGGTTTTTTTTGTTTCTGCTTAGTTTACTGTGTAATATGTCCTAAAATATTTATAAATAAGCCAATACCCGAAGCGATACGGCAGATATAGCTACTTCTTGCGATAACAGTGGGTTAACTCAATTCCGGGGCCATCGTTAATTCGCTAGTCAACCTCTTTCCGTTCAAGTGTTAGATATGATAAACAATTCATGGCTTGTCACCACTTCAACGTTTTAGTTGCGAAATATTTTACTCTTAGTTAGACCCTGAGTTTGGTGTGTACCGTCAACAAAAAAAATGATAGGCATACACTGATATATTTAGAACCTTTTCACAATGGTATATCGGGTTTCCCACGGCGATGCTACATGGACGGGAAGTAACTTATAGAATGAAGATAGGAAATTTTACTGAAAAAAGACTTCATTTTGATTTTAAAAATAATTTTAACTAAGTACATTCAAAGATTTTCAAAAATTCGCTCGGTACACTCGGTAATCGAACCTGCTAAAATCCGAAAAATAACAGCCTGTACTTTTATGGCATCAATCGATAGGGTCAATCATATTGACCCTAACTAAGGTCAACTATTTTACCTAGATATCTTTGAGTACGTTAAGCCATCGAGCCCGGATGCCACACAAATATCTATGATAGTCCCCGTCCTGTCCTGTCAGAATAACTCTGCCCGATTTGGGAATTGAATCCGTTATACCACGGAGGCGGTTGACACAAAATATGGAAGTTAGGTACTTTATACAATATATTTACTCATACTTAAACGCCGCAAACTTACCATACCGCTCTATTATGTGTCAAGGTGATGATAATTACATGTGCACACGCATACCGTACGTAGACACGTGTAATTCTCAACGTGTAAGTGTAATCATAGTGCGTACTTAGTTGTGTAATTTGCCGTTAACTAAACGTTAGCTAAGTATTGTGGTATTAACCCGGTTTCTTCCCGGGACATCTATCTTCCCACGATATTTTGCAGGGTCGGCAGAGCGAGTGTGACGCCCCTGGTGTTGCACACGTCCATAGGCCACGGTGACGCTTCCTATCAGATGGGCCTTGCGCTTGTCTACCACCTAAGTGGTATGAAAAAAAAATGTTTTATGTACCGAATTTAAGATTAGTTTTTTATATAAGTATTTTATAGGATAACCTACAAATATCCGTATTTCTTCCTCTTTCGTATCAATGATTCGCTTCTTCAAATTATTCGGCCATAAATATCTGTACTTTATTTAATTTATCGATAACATTCGATAACTTCCGATAATGGTACATGACTATTTTTTAATTGCAAAAAACCGGCAACCCGGCAACACAGGTAATGTGAATTTAGTATCTCTTATTAAAAAACAGACTTATACCTGTAACGACTGCCATAGATAGTTCCTATGGCACCAACGAACTGGGACCAACGGCTTAACGTGCTCTCCGAGACACGTAGGGTTCGCGATGTGCTAAGAACGGTCACCCATCCTAAGATTGACTAGCCATTATTGCTAGTCAGTCTGGTAATCATTGTGATTATGTAAAATAGAGTCATTATCAACGCCAGTATCTAATCGACCCATAAGTACCTACTAGTATTTTATTTCACGCCTCAGATTGACTGTCTAGATTAAACATCAAAATCGTGTAAATAAGTTAATCTGTGTATTGGTCATTACATTAATTTATTGGCATTATTTAGTTAAATCCTAACAATTTCTTATGCCTATTCGCGTAAAAAAAGACCATTTGCTATTCCAGATTTTGATCTATCTCTGACCCAAGTTACATCCAGATCCGTCAAGCCGTTCTGCAGTGATTAGGTATGTCACAAACCATCAATTGCCACAAAACATTGTGTCTGCCTCGTTCGCCTATCAACAGGTGTACCGTTCATCTCGCCTGATGGTAAGCTAAAGGTAAAGTCTCAGGAGTGGGGGTCACCATTACATACAATGATAGTGCTACAACGGTGGTCCTTAAGTTGACGGCCTCATCAAATGCTTTTTCACGCCCCGCTTGAAGGACCCGGGACCATAAGAGGAAGGAAACACGTGCGCTGGTAAAGAGTTTCAAGTCTTTATGGTGCGGAATAGAAATTCTAATTAAGGTGCCTAATATTTTTAGTTTCTTGTTGCATATTGATGACATAGAATGGAACGGATCAAAGTGCGAGGTAAAAGCCACATCAGATATGGAGCGCTTATCTGTAGTTATATCTAGCCGGTGCCATGGCTACCGCCGATACGGTCATTATTTATCATTTACAAATTTAACATAACATAACATAAACTCACGCCTATATCCCCGAAGGGGTAGGTAGAGGTGCTAGCACCCACATTTCGCCTGTTTATGTTTAGGTCCCAATGTAATAGGTGGCGAGCCTATTGCCATTAACTGGGCACTTATAAACCTGCGATAAATTTATAAATTTACCTTCCACTAATATGACTAAACGGACATACACAACACTATAGTCAAATAATGTATATATAACAGGGCAAGCACGAAACTACATTCGAATGGTAAGCGTATAGGATTCGTATTGAGAGACTTTTTATACCACGTAGGTGGTAGACAAGCACACGGCCCACCTGATGGGAAGCGGTCACAGTGGCCCATGGACGTGTGCAACACTAAGAGTGTCACACACGCGCTGCCCATCCTGAAGGGAAGTGGGGAGGGCTAGGAAAGGGTGGGGAGGCTAGGAGGGGGAGGAGGGGTACAGTGAGCTCTGGCTACCCTACTTACCGGCGGGAACACAACACGATAATTATTATGGCCGCGGTCTTCTGTAGGGCGGAGGTACTACCCCAGTCGGACAGCTCATTTCGGACGGGAGATACCGTCGTGTCCTACCTGTTAGAGGAGATTCTACAATTCTATCATTTTTTACACAATTTACACAAACTTACCTAGTAGAAATCAAATCTTAATATATATCAATCTCGTGTCACAATGTTTGTCCTCAATGGACTCCTAAACCACTTAACCGATTATAATAAAATTCGCACACCATGTGCAGTTCGATCCAACTTGAGAGATAGGATAGTTTTTGAAACGGATTTCGACATCCACGCGGGCGGAGCCGCGGGCAACAGCTAGTAGTATATAATTTTGTAGTGTACGTACTTAGGTGACTACCTATAAATTGGCGTAGTAGCAATCAGTTAGTTATATAATATTATCACCGTGAAGTTCTCACGGTTATTTACGCGTAAATACGTTGCCAGCTATTATTGGCAAAAAGTTAGACACGCCTGCGGCATTTGTGATTGCACACTGATTATAATCCTATGAGTAGAGGCACTGAACACTGACTTAGGGTTGCAACACACTGGCTACTTTTAGGGACTCAAACTCACAAAACGTTTTGGCAGTATATTCATTATGCGTATTGCCAAAGAGTGGAATACCTTTTTTCTGTAGCTACACGTTAATGTGGATTATGCATGAATATGATTGTACAGTTCACGGCATTTAACTTGGCAAGATTTTGGAGTAGTGTGGGCCCCACTACTCCAAAACCTTGCAAAGTTAGATGCTGTACACTATACTTGTTTGTGGCAAAATGCGTCGCATATAAACAAGTATAGTGTACAGCATCTAACTTGGCAAGGTTTTGGAGCAGTGGGGCCCACACTACTCTAAAATCTTGCCAAGTTAAATGTCGTGAACTATAATGGCAATTAAATAAAAGAAAACCTTCCTTTTATCATATTTATTTCAGAAAATAAAGTTTCTAAACGATAACATATTTTTATTTGTTACGTAGGTATTTATTGTATAACTAAATATAAAACTGAACAATAACAACTATACAATAACAAGTCTATTTATAAAATTATACTTAACATGGATCTATAAACAATCGTGAAAATTTTTAATTATTTATTTTGCGTTTATTGCAGGTAGTCTATCCGACAGGGAGTCAATCCGACTGGGTGTTAACACAATAAAGAGCGAACCCGACGGATATCAATCCGACATTTAGTCAATCCGACAGGTAGTCAACCCAACAAGGTACAGGAAGGGAGTCAACACTGTCGGTAGTCAACAAGATAAGAAGTCAATTCGACAGGTATGAAACCCAACAGGGCCTGGATTCTGCTAAAGGCAATCCACTGTGGTATTACACTGCAGTGGTTTGTTGTACAGTGTGGTGGGTTGTAATTCTTTTCATTTGATTTTAGACTTTAAGTGTATAACGGTAAAGTATTGAATGGCATTTTTAGAGTGTCTGCCTCTGTGATAGTGGTTTGCCTTTAGCAGAATCGAGGTCCAGGAAGTCAACCAAGCAAGTACTTAGTCAATCCAACAGGGAGTAACCTGGATAGTAGTCAAGCTAACCCGACAGGTAGTCAACCTGACAGGGAGTCAACCCGGCGGATAGTCAATTCATACACCGAACACACAACATAATTATTTATTTTCACGATTGTTTATCGAAATCGTTTAACTATTAATTAAATTGAAGTTATTGAGCATTATTAGTTGACTCTACTTCATAGCGCTAATAATGATTTTACGGGCTTAACAATAATAATATATTATTATTCACCATTATTCTGCCCTTGTCCTATTTAAGGTTATCAATACTCACCCCCTTTTTGGACATCTTTCATGCAATCCATTCAAATTTTTCTTTGACATGACTTAACTAATGTTTTTCACTTAGGAGTCTATAGGTACTTTTCTAAAAATCCTTAACCATTAAACCATGACAGATGTTGACTTCGCCATCACCAGCCTTAAAACACACACACTAATAATATATATTATCATTATTAGGTACTTGATATTTATTGCACGGACCCAATAATTTATATTTATTGATCCTTTTTATGATAAGTAAAAATGCAAATATACAAATTAATTATTAGGAATATGCTAAACATTATTAAAAAATAATTAATTGTGTACTCCAACAATTAGGTAAATTTCAAAATAAGGCTTGAGACACAATGCTACCTTTATACGAAAGAAGTTACAAATTCCAAAAATGCAGTATGTTTTTATTTGTATATTATTCTGTCTAAGTAATACTTAATTGTGACTTTGTGAGTCCGCAAAGTGATCATGTCCTGTCTTGTATATTGACATTATTAACTATTCACATGTAATCTGGTAAATCTGTCAATTCAAATAATGAAAATTCTGTATATTTTTTTCCAGTAAATTAGACTCTTATTTTATTAATATATTAATTTATGTACTATACTTATATAAATTTACATTTAATGAGTATGGCACATGATATGTTCCCATTGGCATCCAGAGGCAAAATATTTCTATAGCATTTCTTTTTTTCTAAACCCTCTCAGCTCTCTCGTTAGAGGAGAGGAGACCCGTGCCCAGCAGTGGGACATACCTAAATGGCATAAATATTATTATTTTTTATTATTATTTTTTACCACTTAAGTGGCAGACAAGCGCACGGCCCACCTGATACGTCGGGATTAATGTAAATACTCCAAGTAAATCGCGATAGTTTATCACCTAACCCTGGGCCTACAGCAAACTTCCTGGTATACCTGCATATAATTAAATTGCGTATTTTTTTTACACAAGGCACTGTCGATATATAGAAGTAGTTTCATATTTAGATTGAAGTGATTAACTAATTAACGTTGTAATAATATTGTCTATTATATTTTGCTCTCTGGTGCCGTACAACTTATACAATCATAATCTATCAGTCATCATTACACGCTATCCTTCTTATTCATTATACTCTGTCCCTTTCTATCTTATCTTAAATATCATAAGAAGGAATAAGATAAGCACTCGATTATGAACAAAATGCCAGCACACATCGTACCTGTAATCCTACTTTTCTATGAATGCGATTTGACAGTCAATATATATCACAATTCTCTCAATAATATTGATGATATTGGTACAATATTGATATGCAATTACTATAGTCTGTTGCTCAATTTGTGCCTATATCAGGTATTAGATCACGATATTGAACCGTGATCTATTTTGACTGTCTATACGCGACCTATAAGTCTATAACAATATTATATACCTACATTTGTTTAAGAAATAATGTTGTAGCTACGGTCGAAAATTGACACTTATTCATCCATTACTTCATAAAAAAAATCTTCTCTGTGTACTTAACCTTAACCTACCTCACAAGCGCGAAATGATTAAAATAGTGTACGAAATATTCTTTTCAGCTATAAATATTTATATTACTAAATAATGATCTCGACCAGCGAGCTACAAAGACAACCAAACATACAAATTCGCGCAATTTATTAACGGCCATGTTGAAAATGGAAGTGTTTTCCACTATTAACATAATATATTTCAGATAGCATTATACCTATCTATCATAAAAAATATAGCTCTCTCTCTCTATCTCTCTATTCCCCGTTCATCTTGATTATTTTTAACATTTAGTTCTACTTTGAAATCTATCGTATTCGTACCTATAGGTAATCCTCAGTATTACCTATAGGTATTACCTTTACCTCTCAAATTCAACACAAAGGCTCGCCTGACACATACACACAAACAAAAAATACATAAATATCTAAGAAATGAGCTTAAAAATCACATTACGTTTATCAATATCATTAGAAACATCACAAAAATTTCATTTAAAGTGACTTAACAATTCCCCAGTAGGTCGCGCTAAGAAATGCAGATGGCACTGTGCATTCGGGAATTGTCGGGTGTACTCGGCAACCCTCGGGTGTACTCGGCAATCCTCGGCACGTCTCGTGTGTGCACACTCGCTACGATACGTTCCGTTTCGCGATGCGGGCAGCAATGGCCGCCGTTAAAGCTGAACCTTTGCCGCTACCGTCCTCTGCAGCCAGGATCGTGAACTGCAATACATAAAACAGATTTATATTGCTGCTAATTCTGTTGTTATATCTCTAAACTTAAATTCTCTAAAATTCTCTAATTGCATCTATTTCTTTCATTATCGGATAGAAAAGGACAAATGATTTTATTTAAGTTAAGACCTGTCAAATTAAATGGGCGCCTTGAAGGTACCCTTACTTACCATTAGTAGAGCGAGTGTGTCTACTTACCAATAGAATTAGTGGAAACTTATAACGTCAATGATGATAAACTTAAACTTAGCATTTAAAAGCCTGCGCCTCCTCTGTCACTTAACAGATGTACAGTCAGCAGCAAAAGTCTATGATCATTTTCAAATTTTGAACAGTAGTTTTGAGCAAAGTAAAACTACCTTTAAACCTTGATTACAATATAATGAACCATTTACATTCGAATTTTTAAGTTCGAAATCTGTGCAATATCGTAAGATTTTGCCGCTGGCTGTACCAGTTGGATTAGGTCCTTAAGATCATGTTGGAGTCCCATACATCCTTTTCTCGTTAAGCCCTTCAATTAGGTTAAATTGCTAGTTTTTTTTGATCAAATAAAAACTTCTAGTAGGTACTCCCCCTAACCCGTCCAGCGAAGCTAAACTACCTACTTTTATTAGGAGTGGGTTCACGTCGGTAGAGTAGTGACCCCTTAGGGTTTCAAAATTCAGGGGGTCGAGGGGGCCATCTTGAAGCCGTAGATGGCCCGGGATCAGCTGGGGTGCGAGAGATATGCCTATTTGGTAACCTTACACCCCTGTAATTAAGGCCCGAGACGGCGTGCGGTTTTAGTCGGTTTGATTCCGCACGATAAAAAAAGGGTTTCAAAATACAACCTACCGCATGATCAGGCGCAAGCAGAGCAACGTATTTGGTCATAAGGCCAGCGATACGAGGGTGGTGCTTAAACACGGAGCCGTCCACTGCCACAGCGGTGTGTGATCGGTTCATGCGCCGGATTAGACTGGATATACCTGGAAAATAAAGCCATGGAAGGGTTTTAATACATTGGATCCCTATATATAAAGGACTAGATGACCCACCCCGGCTTCGCCCGTGGCGTATTTCGAACCCAGATGCACCCTTTTTAACTCACATAATATGCTCATAATTTATCAGTTTTCCTAAAATGTATGGGAATCAACCTGAATTGTTCACATTTATGATTATTGCTCCGCTCGCTTGGGCAGTAGCGTGATGTTATTCAGCCTATGACATTCACGGATAATGTGGCTTTCTATTGGTGAATTTAGAATTTTTAGAATTTTTAAAATCGGTTCAGTAGATCCTGAGATTACCCCTTACAATTTAACAAATATACAAATACACGAACTTTAGTTCTTTACAATATTAGTATAGATAAGGACTAAGACTGGGGAACGAATCTACGGCGAACTGCCGGGTATAGAAAAATCCTTACTAGATTATTAGGTGCACTGGGAAAGATGGCATGGCCCTTAAATTGTACTCCATCAAAAAGTTCGAGGTAATTGTAGGCCTTCGTTTGAGGTTGGAGGTCAGACGGCAGTCACTCCCGCATGAGCCAAGATAAGTCAAGTCAAGAAAACACTGGCAGAGAGGACCCTTTATTCGTGCAGACATGAAATGGAGGCGATTATGTCCAACTTGTACCGACTTAAACCGCACGCCATCTAAGATCTTCGAGCGGAGAAGACCTTGAGGTTCCGCAGTGCAAGTTTCGGATGTAACCAGGTCTAATACTGTGATGATATTGATAGACCTCATATATTGATAGATTTACGGAGGTAGGACACGACGGTATCTCCTGTCCGAACTGAGCAGTCCGACTGGGGTAGTACCTCCCGACAGTAGGTAGCGTAGCCAGAGCTCACAATCCCTCCCACATACCCCAATTCCTAACTTCATCCCCCCTCAAATCTCCCAACCCTCCCCCCTCCAGGGTCGGCAGCAAGAGATGGAGTGACTCTTTATATTCAACTTTGCCAGAAACTAAATGATAATCGCCAGAATCCATCTAAATAAATGAAAAGAAAGCAGAGCGACTTACAGACGGAGACGAGTTGCGCAGCGCGGTTGGAGATGACGTGCGCGGCGTACTGAGCCACGAGCGCGTCGCCGTGCGCCAGCCCCGCGCACGCGCACGCCGCGCGCAGCACCGCCAGCGTGCGCGTCGTCTCGCCCACACAGTTCTCCCTGGACACACGAATTAGACATTCAAAAAATAAGTTTAGATAAAAATCAATTACATGAAATTATAAAACCAATAACAGTTTGTCCAGCTTAGGAATCGAACCCAAGACTTGACGCACAAACGAAGTTTTGAGTCCGTTACAACGCTGATAAAAAAACCAGTAACACCCCCCTTCCCCC
Organism: Lithosia quadra; assembly: GCA_963576445.1. Classification (NCBI taxonomy): domain Eukaryota; kingdom Metazoa; phylum Arthropoda; class Insecta; order Lepidoptera; family Erebidae; genus Lithosia; species Lithosia quadra. The sequence continues at coordinate 9,636,502 of OY754898.1, forward strand.
TCCCCCTCCCCCCGAACCCCCACCCCCTTCCCCAAAGTAAACTTGAGTGCAAAACTTATGTCACCATTGACAGAACTGAGTCAAATTTGTAAAAAAAGTCTTCACCACCCAAAAGAGCAGGCAAATTTACCTATCGTTTATAGACTATCAAATTGTATATTATTATAGATAACAACTTACTCTTCAAATAAGCTGAGGTCAGCCGTCTCCAGGATACCAGGTATGGGCACAGCAGGGAACAGTTTGTCTCTCGCTAGCGCACCCAGCGCAGCAGAGAGACAATCACCCAGGTACTTCCCACTTATGTACTTCTCGAAACTGAAACAAAGAACGAGCTATTGTCAAATCTGAACATGCGCAGGACCCGGCTAGTTATGGAAAAAAGAAACAAATATAGAGATAGATAGATAGATATTAATTTAGGAGTTATCCTCTTATCTGATGAGTTATTCCTTCATTAACTGCTATAGCTTATCTGCTGATAACAAATTTCTATTGGTACATCATACACAAAGTGCATCGCAAATATCAGCATACAATGTCTACATTCCACATACTCTTGGACCGCAACCGAAAATTTTGCTAAAGGATGAAAGATTCAGCTGGATTTTTTTTATACCACTTATGTGGTATATGTGTGGTAGTGGTGGCAGGCAAGACACGGCCCACCTGAAGGGAAGCGATAACCGTGGCCTATGGACGCGTGTAACACCAGGGGCATCACACTCGCGCTGCCGACCCTAGATCGACGTTATAGATCACCTGTATGTGAATGGAGGAATAAATCGATACTCTCCATCCAAAATAATGCAAATTAATGTAATTGTCTCATGGATGCCATAGTCAGAACTGGACCAAAAAAACTATGGGACCAGCACCAGCTTTCAAATGAAAAAAGAATCAAGTAAATCGGATCACAAATCTTAAAGTAACCAGAGCCTCCAGAACTAAGATCTCCAGAACCTCTTCCTTTTTTAGGTCGGTTACAGAAAGAGAGAAAAGAAAGAGAAACAAGACTTACGTGAAACTTGTAGCCAGCAGCGACCTCGCATCGACTTCCTTATCAATCTCGGTTCTGATAAAATCGATGCAGCCGTTATCCCCGAAGCCCCCCCACTCCACGTCCACGCAGATATCCCGTACGTTCTCGTGGGCAGCTTCCCAGTGCCTCACACGAGATGCCCGCTCCATGTAGCAGCCGTTGCATCCCGTGCCCATAATCACGCCAATCTAGAATACAGAGGATGAACGGATAAGTTCATGCTTCCAATGCTTCAATATCTTATTAGGGATCCTAGGGATAGGGATTATAGGATTACTAGGGACCGCGGCCACAATAACCATCGTGTTGTGTTCCCGGTGGTAAGTAGGGTAGCCAGAGTTCACTGTACCCCACCTCCCCCCCCCCCCCTTCCTAGCCCTTCACTTTCCCTTCAGGGTAAGCAGCGCGTGTGTGACACCCTTAGTGTTGCACACGTCCATAGGCCACGGTGACCGCTTCCCATCAGGTGGGCCATGTGCTTGTCTGACACCTACGTTGTATAAAAAAAGGGAACAATAGATTGAAGATCAAATGTTGATATTCACCATAGATTATAAGGTTCGAAGATTACGTTGATTTAGTATCCCCTAATTATTTAATTATGATTGAAAGATAATAATATATTATGATATTTCCTTTAGATTTTTTAATTTCTTATCTAGATCGTGTAGTGCAAGCAACAACATTCCAGGGAAAAAAAGCAAGAGATATTTCTTCCTATCCCCGAAGGGGTAGGCAGAGGTGCTAGCACCCACATTTCGCTAGTTTATGTTTTTAGGTCCCAATGTAATAGGTGGCGAGCCTATTGCCATTAACCGGGCACTTATAAACCTGCGATAAATACACACATAACTTCGAAAAGCATCGAAAAGTCATTGGTGTGTGCCATGGTGAACCTGGGATCGAACCCGAGACCTCGTCTCAGCAGTCCATTACCCAGATCACTAGGCTACCGCGGTTTCTTCCATAGAATTCTTTCGCCGTCTCATAATGGAATCAGATATCCCATACTTACTCCAACTGAATGATCCAAATGAGCTCCAGCCATCAGGGTCCCCGTCGTATCATTCAGCAACACTCTAACGGTTATATTCAAGCCCCTGTCTTTAAGACACCGCTGCAGGAGCGCTGCAACATCCACCTTCTCCATTCCCCCACAGTTGAAGCTCTTAGTCCAAACGGCCAGCTCCCCGGATGAGATGGAATGTTGCTTCATTGGGAAGGAGAAAGTGAACCCTGGAAGTGAAAAATAGATAGTTTTAGTATCAGCTTAGCTACCGTACAGAATAGTCATAACCAATTGCCGGTCGAGTAGGTTTACAGCAATTAAAGGCAATTTAAGTGTGATGAAAATCAAGTCGGTAACAAGATCACAGAAACGCCACTGTCACATCAGTCTGAAGACCCGAGACGGTGTGTGGTTTTAGTCCAGTCCGACATAACCGCCCCCGCTTGGAGAATGCGGGGGGAGGATTTTCACATTTAAAAAAGAAAAGAAATGTACCTAATGAGAATTCCTCGTCCTCCACGCCCAGTTGTTTAACGAAATCAAGCACGCAATCAGCCAGGAAGTTGAACAGCGCCTCTCCTGAACCAAGCCGCAATTCGTCACTGTAATGTAATAAGTTGCCATATATTAATTCACCTGGAAGCTACTTTAATATATATTTAGACTTCCTCTCTTTCTTTCTCCCAAACGCCCCCATTACTGTAACTCCTGTACTGTATGTGTATCTCCTCCTGTATGTATGAATGTACTGATCCGATTCAGACAATTCGTTCACCAAAAGTCCCGTTTTTCCGGAGTACTACAAGATATATTTTATCTTCACAAGTATATTTTTGGACGAAATCGCAATAAATGTAATGAAGACGGAAAAAGCAAGCCCTTAAAAATTAAATCAGCATAAATTTTGTGTCATAGGTTAACAGCTGTCCACCCCACTTTGAAAACCACGCACTACATGAATGATATATTATATCTTCACAAATATATTTTTGTAGGAAATCGTAATAAATTTAAATGAAGAGGGAAAAAGCAAACACTCAAAATCAGCATAAATTTTGTGCCATAGGTCAACTGGCGTATCCCACTTTAATACACAAAGATCCTTACCTGATGTGGTATTGTTTGACCTGCTGTTTGACATATTGTCCACCGCGGAGCTCCAGCAGTAGAACTCTAAAGTTTGTGCCACCCAGGTCCAACGCCAAGAAAACTCCTTCCTCTGCAAACATGAAGATATACACGCCATCAATAACAATGCCCAATTCAATGAGTAAATCATTTTGCCCTATATAATAAACATTTGGTACCTGTGCCATCAGGTAGCTCTGGGATATAAGTGTTTTCCATCAGCAGACTGGAAGGCTCCATGCGGAGACCACGCTCCACCTCATCTTCAAAAACCTCCACCACCCGACGTAGCACACTGCCATCCAGTACTACTGCACGGAGACGAGCTTCAACCTGGAAACATTCACCATATATTGAATGAAATTTCAAAGCAATTGCATGCTAAATATTCCCAATGATTTTCTGATCGGAAAAAATATCATCCAGGACGGGACTTGAACCAGTGAACAGTCCCTTACAGGGGGTTGCTCTGACCAACTGAGCTACCTGGACCTATTCTAAATGCTCGAAACTTTCCGATATATTCACAAATTCTGTGTTTATCTCCAAGAAGGAAAGCCAGGGTGTTTTGCACCCATATTTCATATCAACCGAGCCGCTTGGTGCTTGATGGAATTATTTTCACCGTGTGAGAGTTAATACCTCACTCAGCCTTGCGCGTGTTGTTCTATATAGGAAAGGAGAGGCTGGGACTACTTGGAAAAGTTCATTGGAACACATGCCATCGTAGAGACGGTAAAATAATGGCAAAACTATTTCCGTCGTACGGTGGAGAAAACGCTCTAAAAATCGAAATAAGCCTATCTTAGCCAGACTATTACTTTTTCTCAGATGCACCAAAACGAAATCCATGTACTCGTAGGTACTGTAAATGCCACAGCAATGCAGAAATAAATATAAAAGGCACAGTTTTATCTGCATTATTAATTGCTCGTATATTATCTCAACGAATGCATCATCAATCATAATTCGAAACTGAGCATTGCAATGTTCATTGAAGTTAGCAGCAGATACGAAGGAGCATCAATCAGTTCGGACACTTGCTTATAATTCAGAACGAAACAGGAATCGAAACACTGCAATATTGCAGTCTCATTTTGTTGGCCCGATTTTTTTATATACTTATTAGGTGGCACACAAGCACACAGCTCACCTGATGGGAAGCGGTCACCGTGGCGTATGCAACATCAGGTGTGTCACACTCGTGCTGCCGACCTTGGAGGGAAGGGGCGTTGAGGATTTGGGGGGGAGTTTAGTGGAGGTATTGGGGAGATGGGGAGGGGGATTGTGAGCTTTGGCTACCGTACTTACAGGCGGGAACACAATACGATGGTTTATGGCCGCGCTGTCCTGTAGGGCGGAGGTACAACCCCAGTGGGACTGCTCATTTCAGTCGGGAAATACCGTCGTGTCCTCTCAACAAACTACTTTCAGACTACTACAGATTTTTAACTTTGAAATCAGTGCGATCATCATCTTTTTTCGAAGCTACCCTATACGCCTAAGTCGACCTTACAGGCTTATCCTACATATCTCCTATATATCCATTCACCGTCGCCACATAATTTCATTTTATCAATCCTTACTATCGTCTACGAATGACGTCGGTATATTAAATTTGGAACGAACTATGATATTCCTAATCCGGTCTGCCAATTAGCTACCAGATAAATCCGACGTTCATACATACATACAAGATACGAATATTAATGATTATTATATCAAGGTCGATGTTAGATAGTTTCACATTATAATTTTACATATCGGTAGGAGTGAGAAAATATCGCGAAAACGTGCGGTATTTGCGCAGACGCACGAGGCAATGCACTGCGAAACACGCGCATGTACCGATAACCCGAGAGTCCGATTCTCATAAAATTATGTTGATATCAACTTTGAACTCCGTTTGCAGATTTGAACCAAGCGACTGTGAGTGCCGTCAACGTGGTAAATTTTGGGCTGGACGAATTTAATGCAGTTGCCATTGACTCGAAGAAGAAGTAGAAGGGTTGAACTATATCTCCGCATTCTCAGCAATTATTATTATGCAAACACCTTGGGTAAAACTCACGCGGATCCATTAATCTCTGGCACGGCGAAAGAAAACAAAATACTTATCTATACTTCTATACTAATATTATAAAGAGGTAAAGTTTGTGTGTTTGTTAAATTGTAAGGGGTAATCTCCGGATCTACTGAACCGATTTTAAAAATTCTTTCACCAATAGAAAGCCAAGACATTCGTGAGTGTCATAGGCTATATTTTATTGGAAAACTGGAATTTACACCCGAGCGAAGCCGGGTCCCGGATCGCTAGTACTTACTAAATTAAGTACAGTGAAAATTCCTTTAATTTCCTTTAAAGCATGTTTAATTTTCTCTTTTTTTACACGCTCATTCTACTAGTATTAGGTTATTGTGGCCTTGTGGGTAGAGATAGATCAATATTCTGCGTTTATAAAGCTGTGGGAATTAGCTGCTTTGTTTATTATGTACATATTAAATGATTATGTATATCACTAACAACATTGTATTTACGTTCGTCATACGTCTACTGTTATGTATAAACATGTAGTAAAACAATTAAATCGCGATTGGTGTCATTTGCGCAAGCGCATCGCCGTCGTATCGGAATCATTCTGCGCGAGCGCATTGCCATCGTATGTATCTCGACAACAGATACCTATATATAAATAAACAGCAGCTGGCTGTTTATTTATAAGGTAGCAAATAAGTACGTGGTCACCAATAAAAGTTAAAAAAAAATGTCCAGCGTCCTACTAACTTTCCTAAAATCAGTCGGGTTAGTTTCCCCAATTTTGGCAGCGTCATGATGCCCAGTAATGAGGGCAGTATGTCTATCATAATCAGTTCGGGTGTGATGTATGATTTGATTCCCAATTGATGTCAATTGTACCACCAGACTATGGCCTATATTTCGTCGGTTCATTACACACATTCGGCCACTGACTTGAATACAATACTCAATATAATACAATAGCGATGATTTCTAAAAAAAACTTACCTTATGCGCTCTTATTTTATCATCAAGCTTCAGCGGCATAGGCAGAAACTGCTCCTCCCAAGTCCTCGCGTCTCCATTTGTGCCGTTATGCGCTTGCGCATGGCTGTTGTGCGCATGCGTGTGTCCGTTGACGCACCCGTTCATCACCGCGGTTGACATTGTTCTTGTGTTATTTTTTTATCTGTTGGCAATATATATATTAACATTAAAAACATAATAATTATATTAAGGTAGTAGGAATAGGCAAATTACTGAGACGAGTTTAAGGAGTCGATGGGACTAGTCCACAAACTAAAAGTTACAATGCCAGTCTAGTCCATAAACTATGCTTCAAGATTCTATAACGTATGAAATTGGCTCAGAGCAATATGGTTTATTGCTCTGAGGAAATTTGCGATGGTCGTAGGAAATAAGCGACAGTATAAAAATAAGAACAATAAAAAACATTACCCTCCTTTCTTCGGCAGTCGGGTAAAAATGGCGTCTTTTGGATGCCAAATTGTTTATACTTTGCAACATAAGTCATTAAGTGTTTGATAAGAAAATTAACAAATAGTTTTAAATTTAAACACATCTATTAGGTATATACGTCACTATAACAAAAATAAAAAAAATACAATAAATAGGTACGTAAAAAAACACAGTCGGAGACCTTAATAAACATTGGAAAACTTGGGCAGAAAACCAAATTTTTTATGATTAACACTCGCGCTGCCGACCTTGTAAAAACCTTCTAAATGATCTTTATGAAGAACCCCATACTGTACTTACCCTTATATTTGTCCCAAAACGCAAAATTTCCACACTGACTTATTAGGAATATCAAAAACACACCACTAACTAATACTTGATAAAAAATGTATTCACAATACAGTATACAGTTGATATGAGACACAAATATGATACTCCAGTCTTATATACGACTGAAAAAAATAAACAACTATAGTTTAATCTAAGAATACCTATATTCACTTGCACTCTGAACTTTCCTTCTGTACGAGACGATAGAAAGCTGTTAACTGCGCATACGATTAGACAAAACGTTATTATAGTAATTTGCTAACGTGTGCTAATAGACGTCATTTTATAGTAATAGTTAACTATAATTAAGATAACAAAATCCTGATAACGTAATGTAATTTTAGGGTCGGCATCGCGAGTGTGACATCTCTACACAAGAGTCACACGACTATAGGTCATGGTAACCTCTTCCCGTCGTTACTAATATCCTGTAAAAAAAACTTCACAGCTGGAATTACATTTACATTCCGGTAGCATAAAACATATGTGTATGGTATAGGTAATAAAAGAGTAGTCACGTGTACGTCCACCTGTATTACGACGCTTCTAACTACGAGATACGTAACAGCTGTACTATAATATATTATGTGAAGTAGATAACCATTGATGTTTGGTAAATACAAGCCATGTGCGTCTATTGTTCATAATGATTGCAGGAAAACGGGAAAATTATAGCACACTAACTACGTAAGTCCTGAGGGCCAATTCTCGCAAGAAAAAGAAATATTGTTGTAACCATAAGACATTTGGGATATCGACATGACATCGAGACTAGACTGAAACTGAATTTTGAATATATTTTTACGAGAATATCAGGAACTTCTAGGTTCGCTCTAATAATTATTTTTGTGTTGGATAGCCTGTTTACCGAGGAAAGTTGTAAGCTACGTATTATCACGCTACTATCCACAAGAGCAGAGCAGTAATCATTATATGTCAACGAATTGGATAAATATCTATACTTTATTTTAGAAATGAAAAATTATGCCCATGTTTCGATAAATTTGTGCTACGAGGGCGAAGTAAGTATGCCACGGGCGAAGCTTCGTAGGACAGACAATAAAATCATATGAGAAAATAATCGTTTGAGAGTTTGGGTGTCTGGTTATTAGGTCTAGACGTGTAATCAAGTCAATCAAATTGTCATAATTAGTCTTAATTTAATATCGTTTAATTTCCTCAATCCAATTTACTACAGATCACTATCTCCCTCAGCGCTGTATGTTTTTCCTGAGGCATTCCGCAGATATCGAATAAGCCTGATAATTATCTAATCATTAAGAATGTACCAACGATGTAGTAAATTTAAATGTTGCAGATAAGGTGCGTGGGTGTAACACGTAACCACGAAATCACTCAAAACCGTGCCGCTGATATTGTAATTCAGTAAGCTTATGGCTCGCGTTCTCCACTCTAGGACACGTTTGCTCCAACGGCCATCGGTCCTTCGACAGATGTGGCCAGCCCATTGCCATTTCAGTCTGCTTAGCTTGCGAGCTATGTCGGTAACTTTAGTTCTTTATCGTGACCTCGTTGCGAACTTTGTCCTTCAAAGAAACCCCAAGCAAGCAAGCAAGTGGAGGGTGGGACCCAACCAAATGGACCGACGACCTGAAAAAGGTGGTGGGGTGAACTGGATGCGGAGGCGGAGAATCGGGTGGTATGGCGCGCATTGGGAGAGGCCTATGTCCAGCAGTGGACGTCGACAGGCTAATTGATTGACTGATTGATGCTTATGGCTATTGAAAAGCAAACATCATAACCTTACCGAATTAGGACACGACGGTAACTGCTGGTGCGAATTGTGCAGTCCGGGGGTAGTTGAGTAGTACCTCCGCCCTACAGGAGACCGCGGCCATTGTGTTCCCGGCGGTAAGTAGGGTAGCTAGAGCTCACTGGAGGGATTCTGTGCTGGGGTGGAGCATTTTCAGTACAGAAAGTCTCTCAAGGCTCAGAGGGTGAATCAATTCTTACTAAACCTTTTTTTTTCTTTATTTAGAGGAAGTTTGGAAGTTGCACCAGTGAATGAAAAATTGAAAAGCGAACGACTGTCGTGGTATAGACATGTTATGAGAAGAAATAAAAGAAATGTTGTTAATAACGTTCTAAGTATGAATGTGGAGGACTTCAAAGGTAGGGGTAGGTCTAAGAAAAGATGGATGATGAATGATGATATGGCAAGGAAGTGACTGAAGAGATGACATCTGTCAGGAATGTATGGAGGAGAAAGACAATGTTGCGCCGACCCCAAATAATTAGGATAAGGTTACATACATGTAGATGACGTTGAATTTTCGTTTCGGTGATGATGCGAAGGAATTATATTATGACGCATGTATGTAAATAATTTACATTCACATAGTGTTATTTGGATTTTTAACTCACTTATACCTAAATTGAATACTTGTTTGTCACATCCTCGCATATTAATTTCATCATTATCATTGCCGTTTTTTTATCATATCTACTTGAACTCGGTGGGTGTGTATTACAACTTTTGACCAGGATTTGTTTAATAAGATAACAGAGCCATTACGAAGTCCAATAAATTCTTCGTAAATAGTATAATTATATCGCATGTTTTGGTTAAGAAATTTTTGTTGTGGGTTTTGAGCTGAATGTTTAAAAAACAAAATCTTTGTCACTATATGGTTTCGATAAAAGTTTTCAATTTAATGTCTAAAGTTATCGCTATGCTATTAATTGACTTATCAGCAGAATTATGAAATACTAGTTGATGTCCAGGTTTCGCCTGCGCGGAGGTCGGGTATCGTTTTTTAGTCACATCTTCGGTTTTACCTAACCAACTGCTGTCAAGTATACGGCAGATTTTAAGTCTGACTAAAGCCTTTCCAATAGTAAAAACTGCATCGAAATTCGTTCAGAAATTTTTGGTTTCAAAATCGTTAGTTTAAATTTTTTTAATGTCTCCGATGTTTACAATTTTATAATAGTAGAGAAGGGATTTAAGCATGTTTTTTTTTCCTTTTTTTACAACCTTTATCTACCAGTATTAAGTTAATGTGGATAGCGGGATCGCGATCAATAATTCTCCGTTTGTGAAGCTGTGGGAATTTGTTGCTTTGTTTATAAACCCATGCCGTATTTCCATGTCACGGCATTTGACACGTTTTAATTCACGTTGCGAAGGTGACGCGTAATTTCAATATAATATATGCGCAGTCGCGTACGTTGTTCTTTGTGAGGGCTCGCTTGCGCCGGCGTCAGTGGTCACGCCGCGCCTCGCCACACCCACACCTCTCTCCGTATTTATATCACTCTGCAACATTATGAAACGCACGTATAAATAGCTGCCGCATTATGCGTAGCTATCAGTTCAATGATGTCTTTGTCTAAACAGATGAGCTTATAATCATATGAGCTGTTTTGACTGCTTAGTCCGTCACTTTCTGGCCATTAGAATATCTTTTACAGAGGTTTTCTTCCTTGCCGTTTTGTAGATGAGAGTCACAATTCCTGAATGCTGCTAGTTACGATTTCACCAAACATTGATCTGTATCAGACAGAATTCTTCGCCTATCTTATTTTTTAAGAACTTTTCTTTCCAAGTCCTTTTGGGCTGGACCAAACCATATCAACCGCTACGTACGCTAGAGCCTACGAATCCGCTTGTTCTTTCAGTCTCTCTACAAAACCCTGGCAGGTTGCAATGAAAGCGAATACTCCCTTTTATCCTTTGAGAGAGGCGTGGCTGCTTCAGGCTAAGCTAAGTCGAGAATATAAGGTTCTGGTTCAACTATTTCCTTCAAGAATTTCGTTGACTGTTGCTATAAGACCCATAATATTTATGTGGGTGCCTATCTTTTTTTAGGTAGTTTGCCTATTTGTATCAATTGTCTCTCGTTTTACTAAGGAGCGAATTGGATTTATCATATTTCTTTCTCCTCCAGTTTACTTTATGATTGGATTAATTTTAAGAGGCTGAAGTACCTACCTACGCCAATTTAGAACCCAATTACCATTTCTTGCCAGTGGCGGTGGGGACCCTAGGGAGCTGGAGCAATGAGAGCAGGGGCTTCATAAGGGAAATTGGCCATAGGGAGGACAACGGGGGACTCTCGTTCCGCAGTGTTCCTCATGCAAAGGCTAGTCAATGCAATCTAGCATGGAAACACGGCGAGTGTGATGGGCAATTTTGCGCCAGGAACGGTCCGGGGCGGGTTTATTAATTAGTTTTTAAGTGGACTGTAAAATTGTACTAAATGCCGTTTGTACTTATTATTTTGATTTTAATACGAATCCCAAGACAGTTTAACGTTCCCTGGGACTCCTTGAGTGTTATTACTCAGAGTGTTCATGGGTCACTGCTGTTGGTCTTTTATACAGTGCCATATTCCAATATGAATTATCATTTACTAGTAAAGTAATATTTCATCATCATCTCAGCGTTGGTTTTCGAGTCCGGGAACCGTTTTCCTGTTTTTTACTCTCTACACCTAGTAACATTATAACCTACATTTTAATAATCTCCTACAAAAACGTCCGTACTTTTAAATCATGTCGCAATACATACAGCCTGACCATCATTCGCTTGTTTTAAATGAGATGTTGCGTAAGATTTTATCATTCGTGGTTGAGTTGAGGGACGTGCCGGTGCCGGTTGCTAGGTTATCATGCTCATCAGTCGGTTATCTTGCAGGTGAGAGGCTATCGAATGGAGTGATTCTCACACCAGCCAGACGTAGTGAGTCCCAAATGAAAATACATGAAGAATTATCCGCACGGCGTGTTGCTATCTACTTACGACTAAAAACTTGAGTCTGGAGTGGATTTTATTCTTATCAAAATTATGTTTTATGCAGTGAATGTCTACAAGCACATAAGTAGCAAACTTTTATTAAAAAAACTTTATAAAAAATTTTTTTTAGTAAAAAGTATTGCATTGTCACGGGATATACCAACATGCTAAATTTCAGCTCAATCCGCAACCGGGAAGTTTGTCAAATTAATTAACTAGCAAGATTTGATTACAGACAGCGGACATGTGAAAGTAGCTAAAAATTTGTGAAAAATACTATAATCATGAAATAATTAGCTAAGTAGGTACTGTAAAGGGCACTGCAAGAGACAAATGGCCAGCTTCATCTTACTTAACTGTAGTAAAATTTCTAATTTAAGAACATCAATAAAAATCATCTTTTAATACGCTACAGATGGGGTATAAGCGCTGATTGACATACGATTGTATGGCGCGACTCCCGTAAAATGGATTCCAAAATGTGGAATCAGTAGGTAATGAATGAGTAATATGGTCAATTTTGTTTGAACGTCGCCCTGCACCTACAAGGGGTAGCACTCGCAACTATAGTTTTTTTTTTTTTTTTTTTTTCATGATAGGCTTACGTTTGACCTCAATCTCACCTGATGGTAAGTGACGATGTGGTCTACGATGAATCACGCTTGCCTAGAAGGAACCTATTCACTCGTGACTTGAAAACTCCCAGGTTATAGCTTTCCGGAAACACAGACTCAGGCAAGTTGCGTCCGACATGATCCGAGTTACTTATACGTGTGCGTCTGTGTGCGTGTGGTCATTGTAAATGACCTTCTGTACCTATTAACTTTGTGGCGCAGTCAAGATAAACAGTATACTTTAGTACAATTATTTCTCTTATTAACTTTATGACTTTTAATTACAAGTGGTTGATGACTGTCGTCATAGCATTTAATGCATCTTGCATTGCTAATGATAATGGTTTTTACAATAAAAATATCCGATAAATTTCTACAACTATGAAATTGTTTTATCAGAATCTTAGCGTGGTTTCAGAGACCGCTTACTCCTTCTCCTTTTGGTTTGGCTTATACGGCCTTAATGAAAGCGACAGCCGTCTGATTTCCCAACCCCGAGATGAAAACCTGCGCTAGAGCCTCGTCTGGCAATGGTGGGGCTTGCAGGTGAGGCTGTCCCCAAAAAACCAAAAATCTCTACTAATATTATGAATATGTACGTTAGTAAGGATACATTATATGGATGTTATGGATGGATGGATGGAACGATCCATGGATAGATATTTACTACTGTTACTTCTCCATTCATAAACGACTGAACGAAATTTGACATAGAAAAAAGATAGACTACTTTTTATTCCGGGAATAAGTTGTTGTGGGGCAGAAAACCACGCGAATATTACGCTTTATGGCACCAAAAACGGTCGTCACAAATTCCCGATAACATAATGCATTTAAAAGACCAGTGGGTTTGTAACGAAACATCCCACGGTTGACTAGTCTATAGATTTAAATTGCCAATACATAAGTGCAGCAATTGGACCGTTGGACTAACTGAATCAATCCCTAAGCAATTTGTGAATGAGTTGCGACGGGGAGCAACGACACAATTGAGCCAAATATAGACATCACATGAGTGGCCGACCGCCGACCACCAGCCAGCCGCATGCAACAGATTCATCAAATCGATATATTACCTAGTTTAGCTGATTGCAAATTGGTTTTGATTGTCAAGAACACAACTGTTAAAAGGTATGTTCTTACAGATACCGAGGACCTCAAAGCAGTTTTTGCTCCCTAAAAGCCCACCTCATGCCCTCATGTTTGACTATTGGATCTCGTGGCTGGACACAAAAAAATTGCTGGAATCGCTGCCAAGGAACTGATAGAATTCCTTTTTTTTATATATTTGACTTCACCTCGCCTGATGGTAAGCTGAAGGGTAAAGTCTCAGGAAAGAGGGTCACCATTACATACACGTACTATGTTAACAATGGTGGCACTCAGCTTGACGGCCTCATCAAAAGAGGATTGTCGTCGCAGCACCGCGTGACACCCACCGGTCCCACTAGTGCTGCGACCACAATCCCCCCTGTCCGGCTATGCACTTGCTGACCCCTGAACACAATCCAACCGAGATTGGATTATTATGGAGGGTTTTTCGCAATCATACACGGTGGTACCTACCCGGCCGAATTTTGTGACAAATTTGTGCCATCCACCACTAAAAAAAACTTTTTTACTGGTGGTAGATACTAAAATATCGATCTAAGTTTCCTTGGAAAACCTTGATGGATATTTTAGTGAAGAAAAAGTCCTGGCGAAATTACGGCGATTCATCGATTGCAGAAAAGCCAATAACAATTTTTATATCCCTTATTCCCTTTACAGAGCAATGAGGCACTTCATTACATACATACAGCGTCATAGTGATTTATGAGTTTAAATGATTAACGCCGGTGACAACGAGCAATGAATGAAAATGGCGGAACACGCAGCGAAGTGATTGTACCAATCAACTAATTCGTTAGCAACACGCAAATGATTCCTAATGGCGTGATTAGGTACTAGCTGACACATCCCGGCTTTGTTTGGGTCCAACTTGGTTTTCCTGTTCATCCTTGGTTATTATGCATACTATGTGCGAAAAACAAGGGGTCATATTGCGATTGTGGGGCCCATCTCAGTCCATGTCCCACTTGCTCTCTTGCCCACTGTGCTTTTCCACCTGTACTATCCGGAACTTATGCGGGGTAACGGACAACGATGTAGCCGTAGCCAAATATAATAGCCATTGACTGGATGAAGAAGATTTCACGGAAAGTGTGTATGCAACTACATGCCTTCGATAGAAAAATTTTGAAATGATAGTAATAGCATCACAGTTAGACTGGAAAACCGACCCCAACTGAGTTGGGAAAAGGTTCAGAGAATGATGAGAATGATGAGTAAATGCCGCATAAAATCCATTGCGTAGTGTATAAAATCTAAGCGTACCGAAAACAAATGCAAATTTGTCTTATAGTATGAAACGACTGACGGACCCACTGCCAAAGTTTCTTATTGATAACAATAGGCTCATTCCTTAATACATTAGATAGGAAATCATATAGTTATGTATGTACGAGTTTATGAAATTCCACCAGGATCCAAGACCAATCCAACCTCACCTGAAAGCCAGCACAACTGCTGATGGATGGATGGAGGCTCTGGCGGAAACTTTCCTCTTTATTTTGGAAGGTCAAAATGCAGTCTATCAAGGCAAACCAAATCTTGTAAAGCTGTAGAGCGGTCCAAGAGCTACAAATTCAAACTTTAAAAGACAACCCGGGTTGACACTCGGATCATTATTTTTTATTGTGCAAAAATTATTGTAGCACACACAATAGATAATGCCGATTGTTATATAATGATTGTGGTGTATCACAGTAATAGCGGCGCACGCGCAGACGCGACAGTAATGAACTTGGACGCCGCGACCTTGAGATATTATGAGCAAATACGGTAAGGTTGGAATATTAATATACCTAGTACATAAGTATAATTCATTATATAAAAAATGTTGGTCCTTTTATGGATTTTGACATAACTTTTTACGAAGTTTTGTTATATTATAGACTTCACTCTCGGCAGAGCTGTCTAAGGTTCCATCCTTTCCAAGGTTTCGTCCATCTTCTCTATATTTTCGAATCATGTAAGTATCACTTTCTCTATCTTGGTCACTACATCTTCCCAACGTTCACCAGCTCACCATCTTAAACATCTCATTTCCACAGCATTCACTTCAAGTTGCCTTTACCACACCCAACAAAATGTGAGGAGTAGGTACTCCTCTATGTATAGCTATTAGCTAGTCATCCCTCTTTAGATACGTTCTGGATTCTCACCAATAAGTATAAAAGTATTAAAAGTTAAATTAAAAGTAATTAGTATAAATAGTGCATCCAGTCACTTCATTTCTTGCCAACATTCCACTCTTACTTACATATTGTTATGCTTTCTTCTCTTTTAAGGAACCCTGACTTTCGTCTTACCTCAATTTTTAGGACACCATGCATATGCTCGCCTGCAGCTTCGGTTCCACTGGTGCCAATATGAATTGCTTGGAGTATATATACCGCATCTAGTTAACTGATAAATTGACTGCTAAAGATGCATTAAAACGAGTTTGCGTGTCACAAATTAAGTGGCCATTTTATTTCAATTGCCGAAGTACTTACCTAGTTAGCTAGCTACCAGTCTTGGTTAAGGTGAGTATCTATTGGGAGCATGCATCGACTTTGCGTCTGACGCCTACAGGTAAAGAATTTACCATACTAACTTTCCTTAATACATTTAAATCAGTAACTTAACTTCCAAGGCGGATAATTTAGTAGGATATTACCCCTGGAATGGGTCTGCAGTGGGGCGAAATCCCGAAACGAACTCGTCTTTAATAATTTAAAATTACAGGACCATAACGCTTTACAAACCTTTTACTTTCATGAAATTGGTTAAAGAGATTGTAAAATACATTTCCAACACAAAAAAATATTGATTATTCGCTATTTTTGTGCAACAAGCGCAATATACGGCACTGCGTTTATGAATAAAATCCAACTGCCAGCACTACGAACGCACCGCGCTTCACTATGTTCTTATGCGCACAATACATGCACCTAATGAACAGCTACCTTTAGATTTTTATACATTGACATTCATACTTAGAGTACTTATTTACTTATTAAATAATAAAGTTGTAATTTTTACGAGTACAATCAGCGAAGGCGTGTACTCTGATAAACAAGGTGTGTCACGATGAAATAACATTTTTCGGAGAGAACTAAAACAAACGTTGTTTTTACTGGAGGATAAGCGGTCACCGTAGCTTATAGATACTGCAATAGTAAAAGTAAACCTGAAACGATAATATAAGAATGAAAATTATATTTCGAAATTTTAGCAAACGTTATCATAGAAATAAGACAAATTTTTACGGTTTTTCAATATCATTTGTAGTGTGGTTGTTTTTTGTTACCGAAACAACTGTCGTCTAACCTGCCAACCCTGATATGAAAACTTGCACCAGAAACTCGTGCGTCAATTAGCAGGTTGATCAAGCCCCGAGGGTCTTAAGTAGAAGAAGTGTTCTGGGTTCCAAAGCGCGAATTATACATACGATTGGGCTTAAAAAATGATGACAGACGTCTTATGTAAGAAGACCTAAAGAAATTGGAGTTGGCGTATGAATGATATCTATCTACATAAAACTATAAACAGAAATTACTCTTTAAATACCGGTGAATAAACTTTAATATCTAAAGCATTTAATACTATAATATAGATAGACGAAATTTGTAGCGATATACTACAAGCTAAGTTTGCTTGCGTAAATATCTACTTATTATTAAGTACATGTGATTATATGTGTCGCCGGCGCCTGCGTCTGGCGTCGTTGCAATAATCTTTCCACTCCAATCGTTACAATTCTCTTCTCATCTTTTCCGGGACTAATCTCTCTCTCACTCCCTTTACGGTTAAAACGGTCACCGTGGCCTATGTACTCGTATGTGGGGTGTCACACACGCGCTGCCTACCCTGAAGGAAAGGGGGGAGGGCTAGGAAGGAGACGGGAGGCTAGGTGGGGGAGTACAGTGAGCTCTGGCTACGGCCGCAGTGTTCTGTAGGGCGGAGGTACTTCCCCAGTCGGACAGCTCATTTCGGACGGGAGCTACCGTCGTGTCCTACCTCCTACGGTAACTTTTGTACACCAGGGTCAACAGTAGTGAGTCACGAACGACGTTATACTGTCTTAAACCCCGCATCGAAATTAATTGCTGAAGTAAATTGGAGGAGTTAGAAATATAAAATGTTTAATTCATTTCCAATTAGATTTTTTTATATACAACACGTCAAAATGACTTCACCTCGCCTGATGGTAAACTAAAGTTGAAGACTCAGGACCAGGGTCACAACTAGTTACACCGGTAGTGCTACAGTGGCGGCCCTCAGCTTGACGGCCTCATCAAAGCATTCGAACCCCGTTAAAGGACCTATATATGTAATAGGGGCCCCCTTCCTGAGACTTTACCTTTAGCTTACCATCAGGCGAAGTGAAGTCATATTGACGTGACCGATATATAAAAAAATGGCACACATAGTTACGTGGCACTTCTTACCCCATTTTGACCACAAACGGCCTTGACCACGCCCCTCCTGCAGTTGCATAAACGGTATCACGTAACCCGCTCCAGCATCTTCGCCGTGAGTTATAAATAACCATCAAGTGTGGTGTGAATCGTCTGAGAGGGTGATAACACGCGTCCTGTGCTAAATATTCATTCAATAGACAGACAAGGATACGTGGACCATGCATAGCGATGCAATTTGGGATAAACTTAGCAGCCCCCGTTTTCTGATTGATAAATCGTGCTTTTATTGCCCGTGTTGCAATCTTACTGCTAATAGTAACATCGGTAATAAAATTAGCGTTCTTAATTTAAGTTTTTTTTTATACTACGTAGGTGGCAGACAAGCACACGGCCCACCTGATGGGAAGCGGTTACCATGGCCTATGAACGTGTGCAACACTAAGGGTGTCACACACGCGCTGCCTAACCTGAAGGGAAAGGGGGAGAGCTGGGAAGGGGTGGGGAGACTAGGAAGGGGAGAGAAAGTTATTCGAATAGTAATAAAAAGTTGTCCCTATTATAATTGAAGAGTAGTGGCTCTGTACTATATTTAAAAAAAAATAGGATTAATTATTCTTGTTGGATTTGACGACTTACATGGCGTAGCGATAGAGCATTCAACTGCTAAGTCAGAGGTTGTCGGTTCAATTGCCCCTCAGTGCAAATATTTGTATGTACAGAAAATTTGTATGCAGAAATCTTTGCGTGGGTGTTTTTTATCCATATTCTAGAATCCATAACGCAAGCTAGTTAAGCTATGCTTACATTGTGTCTGCATACTTCTATGTAGAGTTTCGTAGAATATTTATACACATAAAGTTATACTGAGAACTGAGAATCCCTATCGTGAACATTCCCTATTCAGAATCGAACTCCGCATTTCATGCACATTCGCACTAGCTAAACCTATCGCTAAACCATGGAAGCAGTATTAATCAATAATGTAAATATTCACAAGCATTTAGCTAAGTCCAATATTTGGTAATACACTTACCGAGGTGCCTTCACCTTGAGTATTACACGACTTAAAATTAAATTATTGTACTCGTTGATCATTCTGAAGGGCTAGCCCTCAAGTGCAAGGCATAACCTAGTAACCAAAATGAACCCCTTGAAGCCACTCTTCTCACAGTACACTCTTGACACAAGTAATTTAGCATCAAGAGATGCTAAATTACTTGTGTCAAGAGTGTATCACATCAGTAGTGTAGGTTTTCGATAGAAGGCTTCAAACGGCCGACACATCTGAGAGTCAATCCTTGTTATAAAATACGAGTATGTATAAAATTCAGTTTCGATTTCTTACAGATCTAACAAAATGTCAACTTGACGCATACCTAAAGATGAAAGAGAATTCGAATTATGTTTCATTCGCATTACGATACCTATTTGATTGATAGCAACTCATTTATGTCCCACTGCTGGGCACGGGTCTCCTCTCCTCTAACGAGAGAGCTGCGAGGGTTTTTTTTTTATTTATTTATTTAAATGCACAAAACACATCACAATCATATACATATTATATCCTAAATACAATATTTAGATCTGGATCGTAATGTAAAATACTATGTGCACACATAGAGAAACAAAAAGTTTACACAATAAGAATCTCTGATCTATAAATACACACTAAAATACAAGTTTACATTTGGATAAGGATCCAATCACGAACCATCCAAACCCAGCCCACTATGAAGGATGTCTTTTACAATTTTGATATATCTGTTATATTTGCAATCAAAAACATCAAGTGATTTATGGACTTTTGCCAAATCATTATATTGACGGACCATTCTTGTTAATGGATTATAATAGGAAATATTGTTTTTATATATCAAGAGGGCAAATATGTTCGTATCATTTGCCCTACGGGCACTAAATTTAAACCTTACACGCTGGCCTAATGCGGGTTGGTGGATCGAACATGTCCTTAGAATTTCTTCTTGGACATGTGGGTTTCCTTCATTGTCAGCAGATGGTAAATCATGTGATTAGCATATAAATTCTACAAAGTGAAAATCACATTTCTACTTTCCGGCCGGATTTGAACTCGATGCCTCTGAGAAGAGGTCTTTATCCAAAGTCCAAGTATAGCGAATGCTTTACTTGATCTTTATTCAACTTTCGGTCACGATTCAGTCACAATCACGTTATAATCATGTTAAATTCGTTTTTTTACAAGAATACCTTTTGTCATTTGTGAGCTCAACTTGAGATCGGAACTGAATTTTGATGATATTTTATTACGAAAATTAACCTTCTCGTTCACCCTGTTATTTTAGAAACAAAGTTTTACGACTGTAGTTTATGACGTCTCACAAGTCATTAACGACAGCCAATGCGAAGAAGATGTTCAATAAACTCCAATTGTGATAACGTTATCATGTTTGCGACATCAGTTTCTTTCGCTAGCCAGATAATAGGCGAAAGGTCAAAGTGGGGTGCGATTGGACCATGTCACTGATTAGGACATCCGATCCGTACTGTTATTTATCAATCCACGGTCATCTATAGGGTACGTTTGCGACTTTAATAACAGAAAAATATCCTAAGGGTGTTACTAGAGCAATCGATCAATAGTTTCCACCAAACTGGACTTCGATTCTGCTAAAGGCTAACCCTTGTCATGCCACTGACACTCTAAAAAAATCTATTTAATTGTAGACTTTGCCGTTAAACAGTTATTCTAAAATCAAATTAAATCCATTCAACTCTTTTATTCGCTCTACAAAAATCATTTAATTATAGACTTTAACCTGATAACAGTTCAAAATTAAATAGTATTCATAATTAATAGTAATTAATTAATTAATTAATTAATAGTATTCAAGAGCAAGCAACCGGCGTGCGTGTATGAAAACAGTTATGAAAGTTGAAGAAGCGAAAGGAGTATGCCAAGATGCCTACCCCAATGGGAAAAAGGCGTGATTTGCATGTATGTATATATCGCACTTCACATCACAATTTTTTCAAGCACTTAAATGTTTTATAATGATGTTGAAATTATCATGTTTTGATACCAACTGATTACAACAGACAGTCAATCGACAAAATGACCGCTGTTTTGTGACATTTGACACAAACTCACGCCTATACATGTGACTGTATAAAAATAACATTATATAATCCCACTATCAACCATTTTTATGTACATTTGAATCTATTAAACATACGTTAACATTTTTTTTCGTAATTGACTTATTTACTCGCCGTTTAGCTTGGTCAATGTAAGTAATGATCTCAGCTATAATAACGACATTATAAAGTATGTCACAGTGTGCACAAGCATAAAATAACTACTGACTATGTATCAACTAGCTGTTGCCCGCGGCTCCGCCCGCGTGGATGTCGAAATCCGTTTCAAAAACTATCCTATCTCTCAAGTTGGATCGAACTGCACATGGTGTGCGAATTTTATTAAAATCGGTTAAGTGGTTTAGGAGTCCATTGAGGACAAACATTGTGACACGAGATTTAGGTATATATTATATTAAGATTAGATAGAAAACTGATGCAGATGCGATTTTGCTAATTGCTTCTCTCTTTCTTCAATAGATTCAACCAAGATTCAATCAATCAATCAATTAACCCATTGCAGTCCATTGCTGGTCATAGACCTCTCCCAATGTAAGCCATACCACCCGATCCTTGCGCATCCAGTCTATCTCAGCTACTCTTTCCAGGTCGTCCGTCCATCGTCTCAAAATGCAGCAGTGGAGTTTGTTGCGCCGTTTCTTCTCCACTAGCGCCTAGGAAGCGGTGGTAAACTTAGTATTAAGTAGTTTTTGACGTCAAAAAGATGTAATTCCGTTACACTATTTTGAGAATAAAGAAATTGAATTGAATTGAATTGAATCGTGTTGGGGGGCGTCCTACTTTACGTTTGCCGGTTCGCGGTCTCCACTCTAAGACTCGTTTGCTCCACCGGCCATCGGTCCTTCGGCAGATGTGACCAGCCCATTGCCACTTCAGCTTGCTTATTCTGCGAGCTATGTCAGTTTTGGATTCAACCAAGATTAACTAGGTTGAATCCACGGGGAATCCGCAAAACCTACGGGGTTTTACGGGAAACCGAGTACTTACTACTCATTGGGGTTAGTCACGATGTGACCATGTCTAAATCGAACCGACTAAAACCATACGGTGTTCCACCATGGTACCTATTGTAGAGGGGACCCCGGATACACCCCGAAAAGGAACTCGCAAGAAAACCTGACAGGTATGTTTATACGTAAGTTTGTCCGCGATTATTACGTATGATTGAACCGATTTTAATATGGTTTATTCAGAATAAATATATTCTACATTCAGGTGAAAGGTTTCAGTAAACTTAACCGACTTAAAAAAAGAAAATAAGTCAGTTCTATTTTTGATAAAAAATTATGGACCATGGATCCTAAACACACTCCAAATGCTGTACCACATTCAGTGATTAGGTAATTAACAATGTTTGAATCCAATACTGAAGCAATAATACACATACCTACCTATTAATATAGTTCGTTTTACATTCATTTCCATACAATAGAACATTTCTTAATTTCTAGTTATGCAACCACATTCAAAATATTCCATGTATTCTACATACGAATACAACTCATAAATCAAACAATTTAAATTGTATTATTTGAAGTTAACGCAAAAATATAAACGCGTTTAATTCTATTTAACTGCCTCCTTACACCTCCTGACACAAAGCAATTTAGTTTATCTGGAGGAGGTAGGGAATACTAATAATTTTGGTCACTAATCACTACATTTAAAAAAATAAACCTCGTGTAAAAAAGCCCTCCGCCATATCTGTCTGTTCGCGATAAACTCAAAAATTACAGCACCGATTTTCATGCTATGTGCACTAATGAATAGAGTGCTTCTCAAGGAAGATTGAATGGAGTTTAAGTTTTTGTGTGCATAGGCTAAAATATAATATTGTTAGAGGTATCGAAAAAAAATAAGCTTTATCTTGGTGGATTACTTTCTCTATTACCCAGGGTATCTCCAGGATCCCTACGCACACCTCATCGATGGTAATCTACCTAAGGACCGAGAGTCAAGTCAAACTAAACTTTGAAAATATCTGAAATTTTGCCACCATTTTGGCACTATCGGTGTTTGCAATGGTGACTCCCATTCTAGAGACTTTGCCTCAGCTTACCATCAGGCGAGGTGAAGTCATGTTGACGTGACCGACATAAAAACAAAAACTTAGTTTAGTGAAATGATTTTCGCCAGAGAAATCCAATACCAAAGAAATTCATTAAATAAATCATGATTATTTAGTTTAAATCATCACGATTATTTATCAATGATGAAATCCGCTCTAACAAATAAATGTTAATCTATTTTCGACTTACTTTATTTCTTATTTACATTCACGGGTGAAATACAGCTTTATTATTTATTATATACATATGCTCACGCCTTTTTCCCTTTTTTTTTATAGATACCACTCTCCCTCCGGGTAAGCAGAGATAACAGTCCGCCATCTGCTTCTGTCGTAAGGACAGAAGCAGATGGCGGACTGTTATCTCTACTTCACGCGCTTCTTCTACTGTCATTAAACCTTTCATGCAAGCCCACCGCTTTCGAGTGCTTTTGACCTGCCCTTTTTATAATTATTTATTATTATTATCTAATATATTGGTAAGCCAATGTTTATATCTGTACAAAACGTTTCTACCTGAACTCGTATTGTGGACCACCCATTATTAGCAAATACATAGATAACGTATTATGTGTTTAGACAAAACCAGACTCACCGTTGTGTCTACCTGTCTTCGGGGAACCTCGTGGTATTTTAATTGGTATGTAATTACAATTTTTTGTCTTCCAACTCTATAGAAATAAATAAAATTAGCGTCTGTTTGCAACATTAAAATAATCGCTTTTCATTAAGTGCATTTGAATGTATACACGATCTCTCTATTCTTCTCGATTAGTCTTTCTATTCCGGCCAAATCTCTGAAACGGTTAGACCGATTTTGACGGGACTTTCACAAGCAGATAGCTGATGTTACAAGGCGTAACTTAGGCTACTTTAATTTTGTGAAAAGAATAGAGGTGCCGTACAAAATAATAAAACCTTAAAATTCTAATTCCGTGCCGCGCGAGATAAAACAACTAGTTACAAAATAAATGAAGAAAGAAAAACATTTTATTCGATGGAGACGTACAATGAAAATTACGTATTACTTACGAATATGTATTACTTAAGAATTTATCCGTTAAAACGTTTCCTTCTAATTAATCTAATCAACTCAAAAATGCGTAGTATTCGATCAAAGCTATCAACACTCGCTTTAGATATTAAAAGTCGTAAAGAATATACTCACATGGTGACCGGTGGCGACTGAACTCCGGAGTCGAAATAGCGGCAAGGTCGGCTGATAGCGCTGTTGTGGGAACAGTGACCGCGCACCGGCGAACGTGCGTACGCGACTGCGGACAATTGGGTACTAACGCGGCGTGTCAACGTTTGTCCAGTGATGCTAGATGACCGGTCATCATGATAATTTTCTTATTTTAAAGAAAATAGGAGACTCGCTTTTCACTTAACCAGTTCTTTTAATTTTAAATTACTTCAAAAAAGGAGCTTACCTTAAAACCTAGGTTTTCAATACGATTGTATTTTTTTTGTTTGTTACCTCAATACTTTCGAATGGGTTAACCGATTTTGATGATTCTTTTTTATTTGATAGCTGGTCCCATTATCCCTGTCACCGTCATTGGTCCCATGTGGTCCCATTTCAATTTGGTCCGTTCGGTTTTTTTTTGTAAGAATTATTAGAAAGGCGTGCGTGTATGAAA
Organism: Lithosia quadra; assembly: GCA_963576445.1. Taxonomy (NCBI): domain Eukaryota; kingdom Metazoa; phylum Arthropoda; class Insecta; order Lepidoptera; family Erebidae; genus Lithosia; species Lithosia quadra. The sequence continues at coordinate 9,661,236 of OY754898.1, forward strand.
ACAGTTATAAAAGTTGAAGAAGCGAAAGGAGTAAGCCAAGATCATAGCAAGTGGAAAGATGTTGTCTCTGCCTACCCCAATGGGAAAAAGGCGTGATTTGTATGTATGTATGTATGTATGTATACATACTAAATTTCAGCCAGATTCATTATGTATTTATTTTATTTTCATTTAGTAGGTAGATTTTATTTTGACAAATCTTACCAAATATTTTTTTAATTTTTCCGTCTACTTATTGAATTGATACCTATCACGCGTTTTGAAAATGTGGGTTAACGGAATCAGAGGTGATGTTTTCCACTATCGTGTGAGAATAACTCAGTGCCCGCGATTTCACCCGCGTGACCGATCTCAGTTTAAAGATTTTTATTTGTAAGTATGAAATTAAAATTACGGAGTAATCTGATAATGATTTAATAACATGCTAATTATTGAACAAGTGCGCATTTGTTTGTTGAAGCAGTTATCTGTCTAACTGCTGGTTATCTATGTTTTTATATATCTTGGCGACCTTTTTGCGCGGCGATCGCAGTTCGATTGCTATCAACTAAGGGATCGTAGGTTCAATTCCATGTTAGTGGAAATATTTGTGACTGTCATCGTCTTTTAGCGTCATTCCCACTATTCCCAGTTACCTCTAAGGCTTTCATTTCGGAACCTTCTTCTCTTTATGTAGCGTTTATGATGACTTTTATGGGAGCGACTTTAACGTCTTGTTTAGGATAAATGGGTGCCACGGCTAAGGCCGCGGGGGATAGCTAGGTTATATATAAATACCACCGAGATTTCATATCAATTATTAATCTTTCGTGTCCGGGAGCATGCCTATATATTTATATTGTTATTATTATATTATATTACAAATTATTTTAGTATCAATAAAACCATTAAATCGTAAAATTTGCAGTAAAAGACCAACGCTCTACCGCTAGTAACTGTAGAGCGTTTGGCTGCTCTACCGCTTAATCAAAGTGAATCGGCCATCGACGACGACGAATACTAGTGTTATGTGGTTTAGCAATTCTAGCATTCTCTCACTTTTATAGTCTGATGTGGATATATTATTTATTTCATTAAATTTGTTAGTAGATTTACAATACACAGAACAGGTAAGTATATAATAAAGGACGACGTTTGACCGAAACCGATTCACACTATGAAAGTTAAGTAATATTGAAATGATACTGCTTTAAGAGTTTGTGGTAAGTCCCCTAATCTCTCATCAATCTCATCTATGGAAATAATAGGTTCAGGTAAGCGGAGGGCACGAAGCGGGGGGTAGAAGGACGGTGCGGCACAACGGGTAGAGTTTAACGCACACTGGGCGACACGCGACAGCGACAGCGGCGACTAAACGCGACGACACACTGCAGCCGAGAATTTCATATATTTTGTCCTAAGCTTCGCACACTTGGCGTCAGAGACGCGGAGTCGCGACGACAAGCTAGGGGAGTCGCCGCGTCTAGTGGCGGTATAAAATTGTCGCCAAGTGTACGCCTAAGATTTAATTAGTTGTCTCGCTCAGCCCAACTCAGTTCCAATCCACCCCGCTCCGTTAAAATAGGAACATCGCTACTTTTCACTATTTATTTTCCGCTTCACCCCGCTTATAAGCACTTGCATTTGCCGCCATGCCGGCTGCATTATCTCGAACTGTAGGTACCAATAATATGATGGCAAGCTGCAGAGATAACGGTGATAACTTGCAATATCACTTTCGTCTAACAACATAGTCATTCGTAGATATTTTGCGCACACCTAATTGGTAAGTCAAAAGTGCATATCGATTACACAGCCAATTATAAGAGGGTTACAAGTTTATCTCGCATATCTATTCGTAAATGTCATACGAGATATATCTACAGGAAATGTGTTTTGGTCAATAATTTAGAACTTAATATAATACTATCTATTTAAACCTCTCTATAATAAGCGATGCGATGATATCATCAGCTACCATTGCTTATCTTAATATATATAAATCTCGTGTCACAATGTTTGTCCTCAATGGACTCCTAAACCACTTAGCCGATTATAATAAAATTAGCACACCATGTGCAGTTCGATCCAACTTGAGAGATAGGATAGTTTTTGAAACGGATTTCGACATCCACGCGGGCGGAGCCGCGGGCAACAGCTAGTATATATATAATAAGCGATGGTAGCTGAATGGATAAGGACGCGGCCTCTACTCAGAAGTATCGAGTTCAAATCTGGCAGGACAGTACCAATGTGAATTTCACTTTGTGGAATTTATACGTACTAATCACATGATTTACTATCTGCTGACGGTGAAGGAAAAACATCGTGAGGAAACCCATATGTCCTAGAAGAAATTCTAAGGACATGTCTGATCCACCAACCCGCATTAGGCCAGCGTGAGTGGATTAAGGTCTAAACCCTCTCACTCCTCTCAGCTCTCTTGTTAGAGGAGAGTAGACCCGTGCCCAGCAGTGGGACATAAATGGGTTGCTATTATACCTCTATATACCTATATATCTATCTATAATTACTCTCCGAGCCGAGCCTTATCTCAACTCGGTTGGAATCGACTTTTCGATTTAACTACGAAGCTGTCGAACTTCGATAATTTCCGTAAAATGACTTCCATCTGACCTCCACAACTCATTGGCATATCGAAGTGACACCAGCTGTCGAACATTTTAATGCTGCAACTAGGTACTCGTAACGACCACAGATTACCTAATAGTTCGTAACGACAGCCATTAGATGTTCGTAAGACGGCTTAACGTGCTCTCTAAGGCACGGCAAGGTCTTTGTGTTAAGAATACCTATAGGTTACCCATTTAATGTTGCCTAACTTCGTAATTGTAATCTAGGTACTCTGTGAATAATTAATCACGAATCCCTGTATATAGGTACATATCTATGTAATACCTATAATAATATAAGGACAGCATCCGTAAATATATTAAGTTGTTAAAACTGCAGTAAAATAATATTACTAGCCTTATCTAACATAATAAACATACTGCGTTTATGTGCGTGGTGAAAAACATTGTTTACTAAGCCCATCTGCGAAAAATAATGATAAAAATGTGATGGGCTACCGATTGGATGCACTTATTCCTATAGCACCATAGAATAACATCGGTTATCACAAGGGATCATGCTAAGTACAGGTACTGCGACGCCATTTCATAATTACCAATAATATTGAAATTGCGTCACAGTTTAGCTGTGCATACGTCAATAGGCCACGATGACCGCTTCCCATCAGGTGGGTTGTGTGCTTGTCTGCCACCTAAGTAGTATAAAAGCATAAGTGCCACCATTGTTAACATGGTACGTGTATGTAAGTAATAGTGACCCTCTTTCCTGAGACTTTACATTCAGCTTAACATCAGGCGAGGCGAAGTCACATTGACGTGTCCTATATATAAAAAAAAATACTGCGGTACTCTTTTCTTCCGTCTCCACACCCTTGGCAGTATATCGTCCATAAGGTGGGGGTAGCCGGTGTATAATATTATCTCTCTCCCTTATTTCTTCTCTAACCGTTTTGATTTCCAGTTTTCGGTGGAGTTTTTCATTTGCCCGCGACGTAATTTGTGTGGTTATAGTGTATAATTATGGATTGTTGTATACATTAGTATACATTAAAATTCATAATCACATAATTTATTCAAATGGGTGTGAAATAACGACAGATAACGATAATATCTTATGTAATTATAACCATACAATCAAATTCTAACGAGATACCATTAGTGACAATTTGTTCATAGCGCCATCTAGACGCATATCAAATAAACATAGCTTGTAATATGACTGGTATGGTATGGTGCCCAGCCATGGGTTAGTAGTATATTTTTGTTTTGCGATTATAACATAACCATACACGTTCAATAACTCATATTTATAATAATACGAAACGTTTAAAATAACGTAGTAGGTGATAAGGTTGTACATTGAACAGGCAACCTGCGCTCAAAGACGCGCCAGAACGACGGCAATGATGCATGAGACCGTGCTCTTCAGTTTCAAACTCTATTACCATTGTGGTAGAGTTAAAACTCAAACGCTTGGTGTATAATAATTGTATGATTTATTTTATTGCTTTCACTGTTGAGTTACCAGAGCTATCTATACACACGTGCAATCACGCTTATATCCTAATAAGAGAGGCAGAGACCAAATCGACGGTCCCTACAAATATATGGACACATCAAAAGTCTGTGTGTTTTAAGCCTGGGATACACTAGGGAACATTTTGTCCCGAAACACGACGCGCAACACTCAATTTACGTGACGCTGAAACGTTGCATAGTGTGCCGCAACATGACCCACAACACTGTACGTGACGCGGGGCATGTTGCTTGCTCCCGCCTCGAGAGCGAGCGCACGTGTCCCGCGTCAGTGTTGCGCCATTTGTTACCGAGTGTAGTCGCGTACGCAACGTGCCTTTCCGCATCCACCACCTTCTCTTTCTCTTACGTTTCAAAACACTTGATATAATTACTATGTACGCAGCACTAATAGCCACAACCTCCTCGGGCGACATTTCTATAAACACTGAGAAGTGTGGTCGACAAAATGTTCCGCGACATGTATCTCGGCACATTCCACGTAGTTGTTGAGGAACATGTTCCGCAACATGTTGCTCCATTTGTCCCCTAGTGTATCCGTGGCTTTAGATTTAGGACTACTATGACGCGGGTTCGATTCCCGCTCAGTGCAAATATTATTTCGTATGCATGAATATGTCATTTTTTATTGGTAATAGGCTCGCGTTCGACCACAATCTCACCTATTGGTAAGTGATGATGTGGTGTTTTTATTGGTGTTTCTATGTATAAAATGTATGTATTTACAAAGAATAAGTATTTTTATCCGCATTCTAGAACCCATAACATAAAATAGTTAAGTATGCTTACCTTGGGTCTAGAGAGTGCAGTGTAGAATATCGTGGTATGTGTTTATTTACTTATCGCTGTGCGCTTGTCTGCTACCTAAGTAGTAAGGTATTTATACAAATCCTTAGAGAGGTAGGTATTAGAAAAATGTCTATATTTATTTAGGAATATAATTATGTCAAATGTCGTTTAATAGCTAATATGGTTTTCCAAATTCTGATGTTAATGTTCAAAAATGATGTAAGTACCTAATTATTATACGTAAACGGGAATTAACGCGATCACGTTAAAGGTATATACATACCTTTGGATGCCTGACGTTTCGACCAGGTTACACCGGCCGTGGTCACAGGCTGACGGCCGGTGTAACCTGGTCGAAACGTCAGGCATCCAAAGGTATGTATATACCTTTAACGTGATCGCGTTAATTCCCGTTTACGTATAATAGTCATGGAACGCGAAAGTTTAAAAGTTAATATAAGTACCTAATTGTTCTCAGATATCATAAAAACTAGTGTTCCGATTTTTTTTATGAGAAATATATTTATTTCGGTTGTTAATACTTATTCCTTTAAAAAAAATTGTGGGTGAGTGAGACCCTGAAGTTAAAAAGGGGCCTGTACACCTTGCGAGTTTATCTATATATATCACAAATATTTACGAGCGCGTCCAAATACCGAGCAATCGCCAGTCATAACCGTATAATCTAATGAAGTTTATAATCCTTAATCGCCTTAATGCCGTCCTATCGGAAACCGATAACCCGCTGATAGGCGGACTGATAACGTTTACGATTTTCTAATAGGAGCTGGAACAGGTGGCGTGGCTTATAGGGAGATAAAACCTGGGTTGTAATAATCAGAATCACTCCCATAAAAGCGCTGGTCCAGGGGGTCTTGTGTGATGATACATCCAACGCCATCTAGCGTGCTTGAGCGGAGTCATGAGTTTGCAGTCATTCAAAATTTCATTCAGCGCCATCTAGCGCATTAGAGCTGAACTTCTATGAAACTACCGATCCTGCATGCCGCAATGAAAGTTTTTGCGCCGGTTAACTTTTTAAATTACGGGATAAGTGCGTTTCATGAAACCAATTGCCAAACCCACACTCACTACGTTGCTTCATAGGCCTTACAAGAGTGGGTAGGGCTCGCACCACAGAAATAATAATAGGTTTAGAAGTACCATATGTGTTAAAAGAGCCCTTGCGTCTGAACCGACGTTAGTTTCATTTTAAGTCTAATTTAAATATCCATTAACGGGTAGTACTAGATCGGATGGTTGAACGCACAACCACAGTTTAGAAACAAGTTTGATTGTAAAATAAAAGAACTCATACAATTTATACATCAAATATTTATTAGATGCCCATTTTCAATGTTGCCAGTGATCTCTTGTTAAGTATTTTTTTATAAAACCTTACAAAATATAATCTTTTTATTTGTAGTCCGTTAATGTCGAAGAACGTGTATAAAATTATAAATCACCGTTAAAAAACTTAAAACTGATAAGTAGGTATAGATACTCCTTAGATCGGATTTCACCACACCAATGATACAAAACGGAGATTAACTAGAACTAAATAATTTTCATTGACTTAAGATTTTAATCTACCCTCAAACGTGAGAACCTAGTTTTATTGAAGTTATATGTTGTCAATGGTGAAATCCAACCTTTGGAACGAAATTTCTTGCTTTACAGCTTAAAAAAAATTACGTATTTAGATATATTTAGTTATTCAAACTAACAAACATCAGATCATTTCAAATTTAATAAAAACAAGATTTTAGAATTAATAAACTTGGTACAAAACTTCCATATTTAAAATATAGTACGGCCGTTATCATCTCTGTCGTCTTGTTATAAAATTTTAATGTCCATCTCGCTCGCTCTAATAATAATCAGGCAGCGCTATAAGGATGTCCATTGTTTTAGCGCACGGCCCACCTGATGGGAAGCAACACCAGGGGCGTCACACTCGCGCTGCCGACCCTGTAAAAACATTCTATAATGCCCTTCTTGGAGAACCCCATATTGTAGTCCCTAGGGAAAACCACAGTAGGGAGATCATTCCACAGCCTAAGTGTGCGTAGAATAAAATTGTAACATATGACTCGGATGCGAACGGCCGTACTATAGTGATAATTTTTCACTAGAAATATAACTTCAACAATTCTTAAAGTGATTTTAGTTCAACGTTTAATGTAAGCCACATGATTTATTGTTTATTTATTTTTATTTATTGTTTAAAAGTATTTCATCTATATCATTCGCCATTGATATCGAGAGCCCAGTTCAAACAATTAGCAGGTGAAACAATTTTATAACTGATTTCTAAAAAGGCGGTGTTCTTTTTTAATACACATTTATAAGCTTCTTTTGTAACGGAATAATTGAAATTAATTTATGTGAACTTTAAAATATCGAGTTCCGGATGAAATTGCCCTTATCAAGAACCAATGATTGATGATTTGATGATACATTTTTAAGGATTAAAAAAATGAGTGAAAAATGGTGAATTCACACAAGTTGCATAAATTATCATGGCGTACCATATATACACTCAACGCCATCTAGCGATCGCAACTTTTGTTGCTTTGTTCACACCATCATTTAATTGATTTCATTCTAGCTTATAAGTCACTGTTTCGACAGGTTTGCTCCTATAGTACTACTATAGTAGTCTAAAAAGGTTTTAAAATTGAAAAAAATATCCAGGTATAAGAAATCGGCGCCTGTGCGTGTTCTAGTTGCACTTATACATAGAAATTTCGATAAGTAAGAAATATTTTCCCCTATTTTTCTATGTGGGAATCCTCATTGATTCTCCAGCCCCCGCGCGGTCAACGGGGCAGATTATGTTGAACTCTTACCGACTAAACCCGTACGCCATCTAGAGTCTTCTGACACAAGGGTCTGAGGTGGCCCATGGGGCATTTACCCTGGTTTAGAAATGTTTTCCCATAACATCACATTTTGTAGATAAAATCAGCAACATCTCGAAATATTTCCTTAAAGTAATATCTCTTATTATCTAATTTGTAGTGAATTTTAAAACAAATAATTATGTACAGTAAGGTAAACTTATATACATTGTATAGCTATATATTCTACTTATGGTTATAAATCAGTCTGTGCTCAAGTGTCGCCATCACATTCGTGCGATAAATCTGGAACAAAAATAAAAGTCTCTTAGCAATCAATTATTCGGCGACTAGGCAGGAATGGTTCAGCAGAGCTCACATCCTCCCCCCCCCTCTCATACATCCAATCCACTCCTCCAACCTCCCCTGCCCCCTAAATGATGATAACTTTTTATTGGTAATAAATAGGCCCGCGTTTGACCACAATCTAACCTAGCTTTTTTTGCATTTTTTTCTCGCACTAGCTTTTTTTTTATATCGGTCACATCAATATGACTTCACCTCGCCTGATGGTAAGCTTTCCGGAAACACGACTCTTTAGCAGTACGCATAATGCACGTACTGTTTTGTGCGTATGAGTGGACTTTAAAAGGAAAGGAGGTAGGACACGACGACGGTATCTCCCATCCGATATGAGCTTTTGCACTTGCGTTGTACAAGTCCATTAGGCCACGGTGACTGCTCCCATCAAGTGGGTTGTGTGCTTGTCTGCCACCTACGTGGTATAAAAAAAAGTGATGGTTACCTATAAGTGGTAGGCAGTGGATGCTAGATGCAGGTGGTCTTCAGGTGCATGGATAGCAACCCTTTGGCCACAAAACCGCGTCCACATAGACTGCAGACGTATGGTCGCGCGCCGCTGTGGTACCTGCAAAAAAAAATTATTAATACTAGCGACTCACCCACGAAAATATCTGAACCCTGCCCGCAATCCATGGAACCTTGCAGGGATAAAAAGCTTAGGTGTTATTTCACGGGAGAGGCAGGGGGTATGTTGGAATCGAACCTACTAAAATCGCACTCAGTCACGGGTCTCAATTACTGGGGTGTAAGGTTACCTATAGGCATATCCCTCGCACCTCAGCTGACCACGGGCCATACAGTTTCAAGATGGTCGCCTCGACCCCCCCGAAATGGGGGATGGGGCGAACATCGCGCCACTTCGCCGACGGTGGGCTATTGGGTGACAGGCGGCCGTCCTGTTACCCAACCGTCGGCGCGCAGACAATCAGCTTGCCCACGCTCGCTCCCCACTGTGCCCTCTGCTAGTCAGAGGGACACGTGGAGAGCCTCAGAGCAGCCCTCTAGAGGGCCACTTCCACCACGGCCGGATTGGCCGCAGGCAGCAGCGTCTCCCGTGGTAAGTGGGAGGCGTTGCCCGGGTACACCACGTGGAGGTTCCGGCCCGCACCATGTCTCTGCCTACCCTGATGGGAAAAAGGCGTGAGCATATGTAAGTATGTATGTCTCTTCAGGTCTTACCGTTCGTGTATAACTAGCGTGGACCGCTGGCTGAAGGCCTTCCCGCAGTGCGAGCACACGTGGGGCTTCTCCCCCGAGTGCACCCTCTCGTGCAGCGTCAGGTTACACTTCTTCACGAAGCCCTTGCCGCAGGTCCTGGAAGCAGGCGCCATGTCTAACTATTATGAACATCAGAGATTAAAAAAAACAACTTCAACGGATTAAATTGAAATGAGACCACATGGGAAGCGCCAGCTATCAAATAAAAAAGAATCATCAAAATCGGTTCAACCAGTCGAAAGTTCTGAGGTAACAAACATTTTAAAAAAATGCAGTCGCATTGAGTACCTACTTTATTTTTTTTACGACATTCTACATAGCGCTCTCTAGACCCAGAGTAAGCATAGTTTAACTAGCTTGTGTTATGGGTTCTAGAATGCGGATAAACATACTTTATATACTTTTTTTTGTAAATACAATACATATTATACATGGAAACACCAAAACCTAGACCGATGCAAATAGACATATTTGGGCGGGAATCGAACTCGCGTTGCTTTTCGTAGCACTCGAATGCACTACCGTTATGCCAGAGAGGCCGTCAGTTGACGTAAGTGTAAATATTATAGTTTGTTTTTTTTTATATACTACATAGATGGCAGATAGGCACACAGCCCACCTAATGGGAAGCGGTCACCGTGGACGCGTGCAACACTATGGGTGTCACAAACGCGCTACCTATCCTGAAGGGAAGGGGGGAGATCAAAGAAGGGGTGGGGGGAGGAGAGGTACAGTGAGCTCTGGCTACCCTACTTACCGGCGGAAACACAACACGATGGTTATTATGGCCGCGGTGTTCTGTAGGGCAGAGGTACTACCCAAGTCGGACAGCTCATTTCGGACGGGAGATACCGTCGGGTCCTACCTCGTTTAAAGTGTGTGTTTGTATAGTTACTTGCAGACGTTGGGCTTGTAGCCGGTGTGGATGCGGATGTGGAACTTGAGGTGCTCCCGGCTGCTGAGCGCCTTGCCGCACACGTTGCACAGGAAGTTCCTCTCCCCCGAGTGCGCCCGCAGGTGGCGCCGCAGCGAGTTGATGTGAGCGAAGTGGCGCGCGCACTGTCCGCAGCGGAGCGCTAGGGCTCGCCCGGCCGCCTCGGGGTGCGCGCGCGTGCGGTGCGCCAGCAAGTACCTGCGGAGGACAAGATCGTGGACGTTAGAGAAAGGCCAGAGCCTCGATTCTGCTAAAGAAAAACCACTGATATACCTGACTGTCACTCTAAAAATGCCATTTAATTATAGACTTTATTGTTATCAGGTTAAAGTCTAAAGTCAAATGATGTTTTGAAAAGCGAATGAAAAAGTTAAATGAATTCTTTTCATTTGATTTTAGACTTTAATTGTAAAGCGGTAGAGTATACAATTAAATAGCATTTTTAGAGTATCAGTGGTATTACAGTGGTTTGCCTTTAGCAGAATCGAGGCCCTGGTCAAGAGTATCCGCAACCAGCATGCATATATATATGAAAACAACAATTATGATTTACGTTACGAAAAGCGTATGCCAAGATCGTAACGAATTTAAAGATGGTATCTCTGCCTACCCCAATGAAAACTTAGATATACACTAGGTTGTATGAAACCCCAACAGGTCTACGGTGAAGAAATCATCGGAACTCTTTAGCCAGTGAAAATAACACGACAATATCTAAAAAGGAGATGTTTCATTTTGGGCCCCCTAATTGTACACAATACAGAAAAAAAGAGAAATAATACCGGTTATTGGCAAAAATACAATTATATTTATTCGCCTCCGAAATGGGGCATAAATTAATAAAATATGAGTACATTTTCATAGTTTTAGCTCACCATGTTTGTTGTGTTGCAAGAAAATGTTTATTTAGTTAGATTCCACCCATAATACGAGGCAATATTATAAGAATTGAATAGTGAAAAATGAAAACTACATTGCCCAGCTGTTTTTCTAAGTAGTGTACAATTATCGGGCCCAAGGTCCACACGTTTGTGAAACATCGCCTTTTTAACTACTTACAAGGAAGACAAAACATACATTAAATTACTTATAGAAAAAAAACGGGGTTTTGTCTCCTCAATCCAGGGGACCTACCGCCTACGACCCTTAACATCTCCGCATCCCTCTAAAGGGATTCATACTCACCTCATATAGACGAACCCTTCAGGGCACAGGTCGCATACGAAGCGTTTGTCAACAGGCTCAGTCGACGCGCCCTCGCCGTAGTTATGCGTTATACCTGTAATGTACCACATCACGCATACTTATAAAGTCAATAAAGTGTCCGGCGTTTAAAGACCCGAGACGGCGTGCGGTTTCAGTCGGTTCGAATCCCACATAACCATCCTCAATTTTCGATAGCCGCATGAAAAAAAGGGGTAGGTAGAGAAAAAATAAGAACCATGTTTGAGGATTTGATGCGCATCGCGGAAGGTCTTCTCGCACAGCGCACAGCGGTAGGGCCGCCGGTCGCGCTCCCAGTGACGCTGCCAATGCCCCGCCCACTCGCCGCGACTCAGCGCCTGGGGGAAACATACACGACACCTTGAACATATAAAACTTTCAGACGGAACACGTCGAAGAATCTACTGACACTAGTTTCAGCTTACAAAATCTTGGCAATTTTCTCTGACGCCCATTAACCAATCATAGAATATGGAGTGGTCCATGAAGAGCACTTAGCCGAATAGCACCTACCTAGTCTAATAAGAGCACCTCCAAAAAATATTGATAGGTGCTCTCTGTGAACTAGGTTAGGTGCTATTCTGCCAGGTGCTCTTCGTGGACTACTCCTAGAATATTAAACTAATCGCTCAAAGGGCTCGCGTCATTGGTTGATCAGTGCTTTTATTGGAGTGGCTAAATTATCAAGATTTTTGCCCCTTTTTTTATACCAATTAGGTGGCAGACAAGCACACGGCCCACACTGATGGAAAGCGGTTACCGTGGCCTATGGATGCGTGCAACACTAGGGGCGTCACACTCGCGCTGCGGACCCTAAAAGCTGGCCCCTGCTCATAAGATTAGCTAGTTATAACTATGGTCAAAACAATGTGATGGCGGGCGGAGATCTTGATTTGATGAGCCCTAATATTACGAGCCAGGAGAAATGAAGGTGAGCCTTACCTTCCGACAGCGTGTGCAGCGTAGAGGCTCCATGTCGGGCGCGGGCGGCGCGGCGGGCGCTTCGCTGGTCGTCGATTCGTTGGCGTGCTGTCTGCAATGCACACATATCCAATCAACATGAGGCAACAACATAAACAGAAGGAACGAGGAAAGTGCCATCCAACTAGTTCTTGTTGCCTTTATTGTTCTCGCTACCAGATTCATGATTATGGTAGTTAACAGGCAAGTTAGGTAAGTGGGGTGAACGAATTTTCTTTCGAATCGAGCTCGTAACGTGTGCGATAGAAATTATATGAGATTTGTATAGTTCCTTTTACGCACGATTCAAATTTCATACATTTTTGTCGCACACGTTACAAACTCGATACGAAAGAAAATTCGTGCTCGCCCCACAGTTAAAATTTCAGGTTCAGGTCAGGTCAAGAGTATCCGCAACCAGCATACATAATATGAAAACAATTATGGAAATTGACGACACAAAAGGCGTAACGAGTTTAAAGATGTTATCTCGGCCTCTGTTGAGAAAAACGTGTGATTTGTATATATGTATTTTTTTATACCACTTAGATGGTAGACAAATGCACAGCCCACCTGATGAGAAGCGGTCACCGTGGTCTATGGACATATATGCAAAACACCAGGGACGTCAGTAGTCATACTTGCGCTGCCAACCTATGCTGAGGTATACAGAACTGTGATATTATTTACTAGCTGACGACCTACACAAGCGCGGAGGTCGGTCACAATAAATAATAAATCAATTATTCAGTATTGTGAAGAAACAAGAATTCTTGAAATAATATTTTTGTGTTTTTGTGCCTTATTCTAATATAAGAATACATAATTTTCAACAAAATATACATACTTGTAATGGCGCAGCATCTCTGATCTACTATAACATTGAATCAAACAAATGCAACAGTGAAAGACATCCATATCCGTCAACAGTCCCTCGGAATTGCTTGGTTGGTCGTCTATCTCCTCTTTAACAACCTTCACCTCAAGATCAGGCACATTATTATGGTCCACCACAGATAACGCTGCCTCAGGTAAAGCACTTATCAGCGCGTCCCATCCTAAATCGTGCTTCTTTTTTTTACTTTTTTTCTGTGTGATCTCACCGTTTACAGTAGACTTCTTATTGGTTTTACTTTTAAGGGATATTAACGATATATCTTCACTATCTGAAGACCTGTGGTCTAAGGTATCAGAGTCAAAACCAACATCGTAAGGATCTTCTTCCTTTTTAATAGGGGATGGAATATTGGTTATTGGTTCTTCTTTGACTTCCACAGGTGTTTGTTCATTTTGTACATATGTATCTTTAATATCTGTTTGAGTGCTACGTTCACAATGTTTTTTGATATGAATATTTGCGGGAGGTGGAGAGGTACTGCGCTTAACAAGTGACAAATCAACGGTTTCATCGATGCAGGTACCTGAAGACCGTAGGATGGCACGTAACCTGGAATTGTGTGAACAAAAAAGTGTAAAACATTGTCTACATATTTAAATTAGACTGGTTGTCTTACTAGTTTAATATTTATTTATAATAAAAATTTAATGCAACACACTATTATAAACTAATAAAAACTATTAAGTATCACATCAGTAATAAATAAATCAATGACCTTAAACTATAATAGGTGTTATCATTTCACATTAAACTAGGTAATAAAATAAATTAACATAATGTATAAACGTATTTCAGTCAGTTTTGGTGATGTCTGGGCACTTACTCACCTACTTTGTACTTCAATAGTTTCATTGCAAAATTGATAGAAGTCATTTACTTTACAACTGCACTTGTCACAGATCTTCTGAGGCAACTGGTCGTTCTTGAATACCTATACACAATCACAAATATCATATTTTATCTTATAGGTTAAAATAACACACAAAAAAATGTACGAACTTGCTAATGAATGATACCTTTATTGGTAAATATAACGACATTTTTATGAATAATGCATTCTCTTCGTCAAATATATCATTATTTACAAAAGCCATGGAACAACATAACCGACAAATATCATCCATTATTATTTTAAAAAAATAAATAAACGTTCCGTCCGTGATGTTTATTCCGCAGGCAAGTGACAGATCAGCCATTTGTCAAATATTGACCTTTCGAGGCTCGGTGTTGCCAATTATCCCAAGAGTAGTGAGAAAGACCTAAACACACAAATATTTTTACTACTAAGTATAGATATATGTGTGCATGAAAGGCAGGGGTGGGCGGAGGCGGAGATGGAGGATATGAGGCGCTGCGCCAAACTTTTGATTAATGAACGCAATGTTTGCAAAGTTAACTTACTTCAGTTAAATTGCTAATATTCACAACATTGAAAACTTTGTAATGTGGTGATAACTTTATTTCGGTTATTCTTATAAAGATGAATAAGTTGAAATTAGTTAATAAAATTACCATAATCGCTTATTACGGTTTACAGTGGGTACTGAAATGAAAATAAATACTTGGGTACTTAAGAATTTAAGGCATATGTTGTGCATCAATTAGTCTACCTGCCTACCTACTGGTTAGCACCTACCTTCACGTTACCAGTATTTAAGTCAACAAATCTTAGGTCAGCAGTGTGTAATTGTTTATTTGATAAGAGTAAGATTAGCAAAGAAATTAAAATATTTACATTGAACATGTATTTATATCCTGAAAGAATGTGCGTTACTGTGCCTACACTCGACTAGACTCTGCTGTATCTTAAAAGCTTACGGAATAATTAACAATCGGGCATAATTAATAGGTTTAGGTACCACTGAGTAGGTAGGTAAGAACCTGCCTATTTCTGAAAAGTCAAGGTTCAAAAATATTTTTTTAAATTACCTATAGAAATATAATGATTTCCACTAACAAATAGAATTAGTCAATTAAAGATTTCCTAAAAATATGTAATAATCGCACGGGTCATCGTTTCTTCTATGGATTTTTTTTTTCAAAATGAAAGTGACAACTTCGTCTTCCCACACCATTTACCGAATACATACAGTATCGTTAATGAAATGTCAGCGGCATTAACGAATTATAATAACTAATATGAAATAATTACAATACAATAATAACATTGGAATCAGTACAGTAACTTCCTGAAGCGAGTAGTTTTCGCGCGATAGCTTGCGATAAAAGCGTTGACTGCCACAGTGCCACTTATCTTTATCTTTATCGCGCGCCTTCAACAAATAAAGTATAAAAAACGAGATAACACCGTAGGTACCTACCATTGTGACTGTACTGACGTTGGATATGCTTGTACACGTTCATACTAACCTGGGAGTAAGCGCAGAAGCTGTTAGAGGAACAGCGCATGAGCAGAAAACCGGTTCTATATAGTGATTTGAACGTATATACCTACAAACGAGACTCATACATGTTCACTATGTATGATGTCATCATCAATTAATCGATATCTTTAAACAAATATACCTAAATCGATACATTTTTTGGAGTTTAATGTGAAGATGCTGAAAGAAACTAGTTTTAGGGGATTTTCCGGTTAAATTTTAAGCCACTGCGCTGGACTGGCATTCTCCCTTTAGACTTACAAGGAAGCACCATTACTTCAACAATTGAACAGATGAATCCATTGCTGGACATTATGTGTGCCATATCAGCACCCAGTCCTCCCATTCATCATGTATCTTATGTTAATTGTAGAGCCATAGTCATGCTTTTTCGAGCATTCATGGTTTTCATTCCTGGAACCCATGAGAACAAGCACGGGACCAGAATTACATAGGGGTGAAGCCGCGGGCAACAGTTAAATAGGTCTGGTTCCAAAATAAAGGATACCTAATCTCAGACGATGTCAGTGACACCAGAGACGAAACCCGAACTCCGTGACTGGGGATTCCCACAAAAATATGCCTATTTAACTATATCGCAAATGTCATATAACAATATCATTGCATCAGTAGGTACATGATTTTCTATTCAATCAACGATATCTTACTTTCGATGTAAATTACCTACCTACTACCAGATAAATGTTAGATTACAATGTCGTTACTTCCAATTAATACGAGTTAATCTAATAAAATATCCATCCTATCATTTCGTGATACACAAGATTATTAAATTATACTGATTTTGTATCACGTCCAAGAAGGTAGTTCCACAAATAACCTAATACATAGTTGGTAATAGGTACCTCCACAGTTGAGCCAGGATTCGTATTGATCTTTCCTTTACACTTCTAGAAGCAAAATTTCTTATGTTAGGAGGAGTCGTGTGTTAGGAGTTCGCATGTAGTGTAGAGTGTAGTGGCCAGCAGGATTCGAATCCGGGACTCTTGATCTTTGACAGACTCCTTAACCATTAAGCTGTCAAGGCGTTTTCTTTCTTAATAACAATAATAACGTTTTGGTGGGTACGAAAAGTATCAAAGATTACAGGTTGTTACCCTAAGCTGTATGTACAAACCAAAATATTGAATTATTGACTTTTCAGCGATAACCGAAGCGTTAGTACCTAATATTTATTTTACTTTTTTCCCTAGGTCCAAGCGCAGATTAAGAAATGTACAATCTTATTTACAGCCGATATATTATGGACAAATTGGATAGGTTTGAATTTGAATAGGCACATGTGAAACGACCACCACTTTACATTCCCCGGCGCCACGGCTGCTAGGTTGTTCCCGACAATAAGACGTGCCCGAGAATCGAAAAGGTACTATACCAGTAGGGCGAGCACGAAACTGCATTCTAATAAGTAGTATAGTATGCGTATTTTCGTAATGAGAGATAGACAGTCAATATTATATCGTGATCCGAACCATAATATTGATGATATTGTTGTGCAGACGCGATATTGTTGATGTGCAAACAAACGCAATTGGTCAATCACCGAATCACGATATAGGATTGTAATTGACTGTCTCCAGTCTCTCGTTACGAATACTATACGCTTCCTACTCGAATATAATTTAGTGCTCACGCTACAGGCCTACAATGTTCATATTATTTTCTTAACGTTGCGTTTCGAGGTTGCATAAATAAGGGCTCTTCCGGATCGATACTCCCACACTCACAAACGGTATTGAACCTTTTAGCCTCCGGAGATTCCGCCTCTGTGTGTTCCAACGGCTGTAGACCAGATTGTTTTTAGGGAAAACCTTTTATTTGACGACTACGGCTACTTTCGACCATCGCACCGTTAACTATTTCATAAATCAGAACGTAGCTAAGTATGAGACAAATTACCTCCTGTGGTCCGCGAAATAACACAATTATTGACGTTGAGTTGCGGAAATTAAGCCGTGTAGACTATCTACTTTCAAACTGACCTTAAGAAGACCTTAACTTCATAGACGACATGGTTTTTATCAAGTAATTGCAGCAGTTCTTCCAACACTGCTTGAAAGTTTGTAACAGGGTGCGCACGGGCAGGTAACGTATCGTGACTCATGAACACGTAAGACGCTACTGTTATCGTCTTACGTAGGTATTCATGATTTTCCATTCTCCTCTTTTTTTTTTTTAACTCTGTATTAGAGGATAGTGGCTAAAAAAATAAAAAAAATCAAAATGTACAAGTGCGAAAATTCGATTTCAATATATCTATCAATCGTATTTTTTTATTTGTTAGCTGTAAGTTTGCCTAAAGCTGTAACAAAAAGAAATAAAATTAGGGCTGTTAGAAACTTGAACTCTTTTTTTCATAAGTTCCATTCTTATTTTCTTTCGCCTCAATCCATCAATAACCGCATTCCGCTGGATGATGCTAGGGTGAAGTCCTGAAGATACGGGGCATCATTTTACA
Source organism: Lithosia quadra (assembly GCA_963576445.1). Classification (NCBI taxonomy): domain Eukaryota; kingdom Metazoa; phylum Arthropoda; class Insecta; order Lepidoptera; family Erebidae; genus Lithosia; species Lithosia quadra. The sequence continues at coordinate 9,679,437 of OY754898.1, forward strand.
TGTCGTCAATTCCAAAATGATGGCCAGCCGCAACTGATGCAAAGCACCCGGGAGATATTCTACCTTACGTACTTAGTATTAAAATGACGCTCATCGATGACGCTTTTTAGAACTCAAAAAAGCCAGTCATCACCAACATAGCTGGTTACTCAGAACTGATAATTTTATTTTGATAACGGTCGTGTATTAGAATACTGATGACATGACTCAAGTTTAAATTTAATACGACTAATATGCACGTAGATTTAACTACCCCACCAAGATCTTTGAGGCCAAACCAAACTTACCTGCCAGTTGATACATCTTCTGATTGATGAACGAGGTTCTGGTGCAGGCTTTTTTCTCTGGGTTAGAATGACAAGCTATCAAATTGATATAAGTTTGTGAGAATAGATGGATAGAATTGATTCTTGTGGATCGAATCAAAAAAGTTGTTAAAAGGTTAGCCGTGTACCACAGGTCACTGGCTGTGTTTGCCACTTTAGTGGTAGGTAGGGTTATTCAAAAAAGTTGTTAAAAGGTTGGCCGTGTACTACAGGCCACTGGCTGTGTTTACCACTGTAGTGGTAGGTATAACAAAAAGCGTTGCAGTAACGTGGAATGCGGATACACCATAACCTTGAGTTTCGTAATTATCCTGTTTACTTATAATATTTTTTGAACAGCAATCGTAGGTACAGATAAGATACTTAAACAATGACTTTGATTTTTAGGATTCATGTGTATTATTTCACATTTTTTTACACTATTTAGGTGGCAGACAAGCACACGGCCCACCTGATGGAAAGCGGTCATCGTGGCCTTGGACGTGTGCAACACCAGGGGCGTCACACTCGCGCTGCCGCGCCGCACGTGCAGAGCTATAATTTGACAGAAAATCGGCTGAACTTCGATATTTTCCGTGAAACGACTACCCAATGGTAATATCGAAATTCTGTAGCTAGACCCGTCGGACTTTTTAAGACTAAAACTACCATACTTTCACACTACCACCCCTGTAAAACCTTCTTGCTGAACCCCATATTGTAGTCGTTTGAGAAAACCATAACAAGGAAATCATATTATTTTGGCAAATGGGATTTGAGGCATGGAAGGGTCTCGACGTGTGACGAAAGGTCACCCATCCTCTGACTGGCCTGGTTAAAGTATAGCAAGAACGTATGTATCCAATTACTTATATATATATTGGCGCCAACAAACATGGCTGACAAAAAAAATACAATTTCGTGTGAAAGTTTATCAGTAACCTGTGATGATAACAAAAATAGGTTCAGGTGTGGCTGTTATCACAGATATGAGTTGGTGCCACGATTGACTGCGATATACCAACAAAAAATCATGTTATAGGTACCTACTAGTAACACACTCGCTCGAATGTATAAAAATAATGTCTTTATGGTTCAATAGAATTTTCCGACGTTACTGGATATACTTTTTGGATACTTACGTCTGTGTATTTTGGAAAGGGTAGACAGTAGAATATACGATCTCCTTGAATTTTGACATAACATAACATAAACTCACGCCTATATCCCCGAAGGGGTAGGCAGAGGTGCTAGCACTCACATTTCGCCAGTTTATGTTTAGGTCCCAATGTAATAGGTGGCGAGCCTATTGCCATTAACCGGGCACTTATAAACCTGCGATAAATACACACATAACTTCGAAAAGTCATTGGTGTGTGCCATGGTGAACCTGGGATCGAACCCGAGACCTCGTCTTAGCAGTCCATTACCCATACCACTAGGCTACCGCGAATACTAATACCGCGAAACTAGGTGAATATATTTCAAAATCCTGGGAAGTCAGCCGGCAGTTGCTCCCAAAAAAGTCGCCATACCAATAAAAATAATAAGCAAGCCCCGGGCTTCAAAATGCAAATTTGGTCACAACTGCGAAATCATCATGAGAAGGATGATGACGCTTTCAAAATTCGTATTGTTAATGAAAACTGCTTGACGAAAGCTCTACCCAACCTAAGAATCGAACACTGGACACTGCCAGCAGAGGTGTGCGTGTGGATTGAGTCTTTTTAAGCTGGTTATATTTTTACGAAATCAAGCAAGAATGTGGATCACAGAACATGGATTTTTCTTTGTTCTGTGATGTGGATTAAGGTCTAAAACCTCTCAGTTCTCTCGTTAGATAGGAGACCCGTGCTCTGCAGTGGGACACAAATGGGTTGCTATTATTATTATTACTTATTAAGAAAGAATGTCTTTTCTTTCTTCCTTTCAATCTGCTAACCTCAGAAAAAAACTGTAACACGGTGTTATAGTTAGGTAACTATAATCGCAGTAATAGTTAGACTAGTCATCTATTCGGTGAATGTGTATAATACTTCCCTTCAAACTACTAAGGTAGCACACAAGCCTAAAACTTACCTAACGTTAAGCGATTACCATAACCAATGAAGTCAAGTGCTCATCTTGTGTTGCATATCATGGTGCTGTCTGCGGCGAAGGCTGTTGAGCGAAAAGAGGAGTATAGGGGAAATATAGACACTCATCATTATCGTCGTATGAGCGCATCGGGTCGCCTAGCTATGCTTTTTTTCGTAAAAGTTATATCAGTAGGACATGGCTTTTTTATATAGATAGCCAATATGACTTCACCTCACCTGATGGTAAGATAGTCTCAGGAATGGGGTCACCATTACCTACACCGATTGTGCTATATTGGTGGCCTATGTTGGCCTTTACAAGAGCGACTGCCACCTAACCTCCTAAATCCCATGAGAAAAGCATGCACTAGAGTCTTGAGCTTGGCTTGAGTCTTAAACCTCTTGGTGGAGCCCCATGTGAATAGTATGTACCTATGTAGGTATCAGTTATTATTTGGCTACAAGTAGTTTTGCGATTTTTACGCTCTGAGATGTAAATTAGTCGTGACGATATTTCTAGGTCAGTGCTGGGATAAAAATAATTTTCAGAACATTGTTCCCTCACTCTCTCCTTATAACTAAATGGAATCAAACTCTCATTCCTTCGATAGTGTATCGTCAAAATACGTGCAAGTTTGGCGACACTATAGTTGCCATGCCAACAACGATAAAAGACTCATTCTAATATTCCATGAACCCAACAAATCCATAATGCAATGTGTCTGCTGCACAGCCGATCGTCTTGGCACTCATATGAGAATAACCGCGGATAACCTTGAAAACATTTCGTAAACACGAGATGAAAATCGATAAGACAAACTTGAGCGTGAAGTTTGCAATTGAGTGAAACGGGCGGCACACACGCTGCTGAACTCTGGCTAACTTTAACCCACATAACAAAGTTCAATGTAAACACAATACGACAGAAGTTTCCAAAGTTTCAGTTCACGGCCGCGGGGACGCCCCCTACCCTCGCGGCGGCTCGCGCTTGGCCCGCCAACCCCCACGGCTTTCGCAGAACTGCCACCTCCCCGTCACCTATATTCATTCTGTTGTATTGCATTTTTATGATTCATTGGCACACTCGGACACTGTGACAAAAATTGATTTGTTTTATATTCAACGTGCTTATTTTATTGGTCTCGGTTTTCATGAATGATTGTCTGTTGGTCGAGTTGGGGGTAGTTTGATATTGATTGTGTGTTTATGAGTATGTAGAACTATTTGTCTAATTACAGTACTTTAATATAGTCAATGGGTTGTGAAGTTCAGGTAACAGTCGATTCTCGCAAAATATAAAAGTTCAACTGCTTCGTAGTGAAAAGCCGACTCCAACTGAATTGTGAAAAGGTTCAGTGGATGAACGTGTATAGGACTAAGTTCGTATAAAAAAAGGAGATACGGGTAATTACGAGAGAGTCACATCACACCCTGGCAATATGGGAACCCACTCTCTTCTTCTTCTTCATCCTAGCGTTAACCTTCACAACCCAATGGTGACATTAGGCGATATCGAAGCATTGCAGCTAGACCGTTGTTGTTGGACTGTTTAGGGCTCCAGGTACCCGTAGCGACTGCCATAGATGTTCATATGGCAACCGGGGCCGACGGCTTAACGTGCTCTCCGAGATACGACCAGACCAATGCAAATACTTATTTTAATGCATACAAATATTTGCACTGAACCCCTCTCTAAGGGAATGAATTACTTTTCGTTCATGAGCCTATAGGTATGTCTGCGACCTTACTCTTAGGAAATGGCCACACCCACACATTTTGACAAATGTGGAGAGTTCGCAAGAAACTTAAGACTAGGATCCACGTAGATTACTGAAAGTTGTATAGTATAGGCAGTGTAGAGTTAGAAATTTAGCTCTCTGTTAGATCTGATGCCTTTTAAAAATGCAAGCAAATGAAGTCGTCATGGCGTTATGTTTTTGATGGCAACAAATTATAATCTTCTGACAAAGCTAGATAAGTTTAAGTACTTAAGCCAACGAAAAATATGTTGCTGCAGTAATGTAGGTAAGAACTTATAGGTCTTGGGATATCTCCGCACAGCCGCGTCGCCGTCTTCGCGTCGCTTGGTAACATTCGTAGAAGGCTAGCAACATTACCACGTTGAATAGCAATGTTTAACCTTTGTAACAAGCAAATGCCAGCCATCTAGCTGCAAGGAATGTCGATCAGTCGCTCGCTTCGCAATCTCCTTATAAATTTAATACTAGTTGTTGACCGCGGCTTTGCCCGCCTGTTCCCGTTCCCATGGAAACCCAGGGATGAATATGGTATGGGATAAACATAGGACAAGTACTTACTCGTTATAATATACCAACTTACTTACGTATGTTATTAAATTTGAGGTTGAAATATCCCATCGATAAATTAAGTGCAGTAGTCTTAGTAACTCGGAGTCGAAAGGTAAATCTTAATTCTTATCCTACTCCCTAACTAGGATACAATATAATAGGGAATAGGATAATTCCCTATTATATTGTATCCTAGTTTTTAATAATATTGTGAAAGTTTGTAAGATATTTAGATGTTTGTTACTCAATCACACTATAACGGCTGAAGAAATTCGATTGAAATTTAGTACAGCCATAGATTGTAGCCTGAAATAACTCACAAAGAGATTATATAAGTACTTAGTTCCACGCGGGCGAAACCCTGGACAATAGCTAGTGAATAGTAAAAGGCAAACGATAGTTGCTGTGTATTACCGTTTGCTTTTATATTCCTTGGTGTTTATATTAAAATAATAAATAATGTAATGCTCATGGTGTCTGATGTATACTGTGCCCGACTGTGCCCTTGTATTGGTGTCGGCCACCTGTCAGGCACACCTACATCGTGACAAGTTTGCTGCCACGCACCAGTTCCAAGAACTCATGGTGACGTGGCTATTAGAATGACGTAGTTATATACAACACATTCTCACATCCAATGCAAACGCATTTTTTTCTATCGGTTTTAGGAGGTCAGACGGTAGTCACGCTTATAAAAAAAAACAATTAAGATAATAAACGAATCCTGGGCTCCAGAGTGTAGGCTTTGGATGCAATTGGTCAATCACTGAGGCAAAGGCCGTGTGCTTGCATGCCACCTAATTGGTGAGAGGTGGATGATGAGGTTATAGACTTGGGCAGCAGAACAGTAGAGTGAGCTCCTCAGAGCAGCAAGCCAAATGGTGGTTTGATTTATTTCTCTGAGGTGAGCAGAGAATTACATTCGAATAGTAAGCGTATAGTATTAGTAACTGGAGTGGACTGGAGACAGTCAACATCCCCAAGAAAAGTCCCCATGCTAAAAATTTGCACTTTGCTATGGATGCAACAAAGAACAAAAAAATATTTATGCCAACAAAAATATAATGATACAGTCTTGTTTTTATTAATTCTCTCAAAGTTAAACTTGGAAGGAGTAATTAATTAAAGAACTGTTTCAAAATATCCAATTAATGACCAAAACAACAATTGAGAACTCCAGAAATAACAAGTTATACCTAATTCTCCTCGTAAAATAATTAAGCCGGTATCAAGGACATTGTTTGGGCTACATTCGTAATAAAAAAGTAGGGGCACCTGCACCCATTTTAATTATCTATAAGATAATTTCAATGACAGTGGACTATGAACCATGTGACTCATTGATTGATATATATAATATAGATACTAGCTGGCCCTCCCCGGCTTCGCCCGTGGCGTATTTCGGCGCCATGATGTACTCTTTTTAACCCATATAAGTAGGTATGCCCATAAGTTTCCCTAAAATGTATGGGAATCTACCGGATTTGCTCACATTCATGATTATTGCTCCGCTCTCTTGGGCAGTAGCGTGATAAAATTCAGCCTATGACACTCAGCAATAATGTGGCTTTCTATTGGTGAAAGTTTGTGTGTTTGTATATTTGTTAAATATACAAACACACAAACTTTAGCTCTTTATAATATTAGTATAGATTAAAGAATTATTGGTGTCTGAGTGCCTGAATACCTTATTCAGGTACTCAGACTTAGTTCGGGCCATACCAACCTCTCATGCAGCACACGTGCTGATCGCGCTCTGATGAAGGCTTCCTTCAGTACCTCCTTCAGCAGTAACTCCGATAATAGCTTAACGAAGAATAGGTGAGCCTCGTCCCTCAATTAGCAGGTGTATTGGTTTGCTGATGAGATTAGCCAGTCCAAAAGATCTCTCTAGGACCTTATCTCACCCAAACTCTTAAAATCTAATCCTGTAATGATTTTTTTGTAAAATACATTAGTATTCTGTTTTCCTTTTCCAGTTTTCTAAGCAAGGCAAGAATGAGCACTCGCCATAGTCCTCACCATACGCGCTTACCACCAAGGGGTCGTCAATCAAGTATCCTTAGAAGTAATCATTTGGCAAAAAAACTGTGTATCTTATACGCCTATAACCGCAAAGGGACAACCTAGAAAGAGATAAAAGAGTCCACCAGTTTTTCAGTTCCGTTCCGTTCTGTTCCGTCTAGGTTTTCATAAGTAACCAAAATGTTCGAAATAAATTTGTGGCACTAGTATTCTACAGCCTTTTCCTCTCTTTACTTCTACCGGTTGTTCCTCCAGTGTCTGCAAAATTACCAAATTACAGTTTACAGAGATCTGAGTCTCAGCATTCTATGGATTCACCGTGCAGTCGCCTGGTTCATGGCATGGTACAAAGAGGAAACACGTGACGGTGACTGGGACTTGCGACCCAGAAGTAGGTTTAGGGTGGCCGCGCTCACCTCTACCGTCAGTACTGTTCCCCCATCGATCTATACAGATTTGGTAAGATCTTATCAATGCCGTTTTATAATAATCTGAACGTATCAATCGACTCTGGAATAAAATATATTCAGGGATATTGAACCCCATATGTATTCAACAATCGCATGAACAAGTAGGTACAGGTGTGTGAAATGCTCCAGAAAGTACACACCTTGTGTCTTATCATCTGACACCGTTTGATATGAGCCTGAGCACTTTATCTAACATGTCGAAATTCTTCCACGTATCACATATAATATCCTAGTAAAGTAGGTGTTATCAATACATAACATATTTTTCGCAATAATTCGTGTATTAGTATGATTTTATGCGTATTTTTTGTGACAAATATACGTCTTTGAAGTTTGTAAATTATGATCTAGAAAATAATGGAAGAAATTGGATTTGAAAGTGACAAAACATCTTTTGAATGGGTTATAGTTATGGTGATATGGAGTGAGTAGGACGTGTTTCAGCAAAATTAACAAGTTAATTAATTTAGTTGTCAGTGAGTTGATAACTATAATGCAATAAAGGTGTATCTGGTGAGTAAACAACACATCTAGCCGTGGTAGTTCTCTCCTACTCAGCAGATAGCGGTTCGTAGGCGACGGCCCCGGTCGCTCCACGGAGCGAGGTCCCCGCAGCGGCTTATCACCGATACCTTGCCGATTGGTTGAGTGAAGTGTTTGCGCGCCTGATACCGCTGACGGGGGCCAATCGATTCCTCGTTTCATCGAATCTTATCACGATCATGGTGGACGTTTGTGCCTCGTGTCACTACACCGATATCATATCTGAAGATATCGACGAAAGTATAAATATGGGCCCATCGATCGATCGGGTCTCTATCGGACTGTAGGCTGTGATTACGATTGACTGTGGAGACTAACCGCTGGTGTAATATTGTGCTGGAGTCTTCGCCCTGGAGTACGGTAACCGCGCTGCCGTATTAGTGTCGTTCCAATTGTCCATTTTGCGTGAAACTTCTTCCAATAATCCTCTATCTGAGGCTCGTCGAGAGTTGACGTGGCAGGCATTATCTACCGCCATACTGCGACTTAGAAATTCCATCGTCATGCGTTACCCTTAAATGTCCTTTGTGCTAATCGTTTCGCGGTCAAACTAGTGTCACTGTTGAAACAAAACTACAACGAATTACGTAATAACATATGGTGATTCTTTGGCACACATGTGCCGGTTCGCATCGTGTGATTGTCGCTCAAAGTACTTACAAATTATCTTCTTAATGTGGCGATGATTAAATTGTAATGAACATTCGCTACATAGCTATACAGGGTCGCTGACGCGACAGGGAAAAGCGGTGCTCTTATCAGAAAACATTAGCCGCACCTTTTCGAGCAGTGATAGCGAACGGGCCGGCTCCATATCGAGCGCGCTCACTACGATTGTCACACTGAACAAACACGGAGCAGACAACCTACTATAAATATTTCATTTTGTATTTCAGAGCGCGATTTAGCTAGCTGGAGGAGTCCACGTGTATGGCTTCACGTCTGAGTTGGACAGGGGATCTTGACAGTTTGATACAATGTGCTGCCAGATCTATCTTTCCAGCTCACGCGTGAAACCACCTCACCACATTCAGGCGAGCACTGCGAAGCTTCACCTGATCATCACCAAGAATCTCAGCTGTTCACACACTTCTGCGCGTGAAGGATCAAGTGGAGGTGTGATCTCTTCACTTTTTATGCTTAAAGTGAGATTCAACTCCTCCAACTTAATTCCGAAACGCAGTATCGACTGTCGCCAGATCTACGGGTGAAGCTCTATGTATTCCATTTTTTTCTATTGGTTTTTATTACCTACTGTATTATGTTGTTTTACGTGTGTGTTCTATTTTATCAAGTTGGTAACAGCCAGTATTTGCATTCATTTTACAAATTTTAATATCTGATTGTAATTAAATATGCCTACTTTTGAATAACTGTATTATTTGTAATTCATAAACCATGTGAATATAATATATTATGATTATAAACATTGTTGTGTCTATAAAAATTGTTTCTCTAACTAAACATCACCCAACTCAATCCGTCCCTAGTTTACAATTTCAAACGTTGGCGCCACTGTGCTCGGCAACGCAAGTAATAAGAAAGACCCAACGCTCCCCGACTTGTCTGAAGTTTACTGCAAATCACTAGAAAAAAATCACAACACCCAAAACAAAAAATAGGCAAAAAAATGCTGGTAACACCGGTGCGCTAAAAAAGCTTGCAAACTTCACGCACATAACCTGCGCTGGACATCGACTCGTCCGTATCTCTAAACTCTGGGAAAATGTATATTGATTTTTCAAAGAAAAGTCAACCGATGTAACAAAACACCGTTCGCGGAGTGTTTATACGCGTATAGAAGTGCCGTGGTCGATGTGCAGTGTCGTCAAGATGATGCGACGGTGTTTGTCGTCGCGTTTCGAGTGAGATCGGAGAGAGTGTTGCGTCGCTCGGCCGACGGCCCGGAGCCCGGCCGCGGCCAGGGCCTGGGCGCGCCATGGACGCCGGCGCTGCTGACCCGCTGCGAGTGGCCAGGCCGTGAGTATCTACGTCTCATCTGCACCGCGCTGCAGCGTGCCGTGCTCGTTCCGCCCGCGTACTTACGTCGTGGATTATTTCGGTCCCCGCGAGCCCATCCGAGGTTGCGAAACGGCCCGTCCGCGCTCGTTTCTCGCTCGCGCCGAGCGGACATTCTCTCGCTCGTGCGGTCGCGGCGTCACGGCCTCCGCGTTGCGCCATTTCGAAACGGTCGCATCGTCCGCTCGCGCTAGAGCTCGTGCGAGCCGAGCGAGGACACGGCGGAGCACCGCTGATAGCGATCGAGGAGCGAGCGCGGCGGCCGAGCGTGACCGCCTCCGCCCGCACATGCCCCGGTACCATCCGTATGAATGACTCGGGCAGCCGGGATCGTAAATCAGAATCGTGTTTACAGTTTTTGCGGGGCGCACGAAACCTGTCGCGCCGCCCCTGAGACAAAGGGCGGCGCAAGAGGCGAGCTTGTCCTCGGGCCTAGCACTCGCCGCGGTCCTGCCGTGGCGCTCACAAAACGCCCGAGTGAATTATGGCTAGGTGCATAATGCATATAACCCGTGCACTACACACTACACATACCCAACATACGCGCCTACCTACCTATAGCTATATGCAGTGAAGGCTGCGAGTACGTACCTACCTACTCAAACAAAGCATTTTGCCCACAAATCCATACTGCTAGCCTCGCACGGCCAGCGCGAGCGTTCTTTGTGAAATTTCGTACGACACAGTCGCGGTGGTGATGTCATGTGTGTACCGTCGCGTTTGCTAACATCTGTGTGATTGTCAATTGTTCATTTTAGTGTACATTTTGAGGTTAGGTCGTGATTGGTGCCATTAGTGATATTGCGAATGCGGCCGGACGCCCGAGCCGCGCGCGAAGCACCCCTACACGATAGTAGTAGCTCAGCAGTGCAGTGTGAGTGTATCAGTGTGTCACACTAGACATGAATAGTGAGAGTGTGTTGCTACCAGGTGTTGAGAGCTTCTTGCATTGTCTCAAACATTAAACACTTCAGTCAGTGTTGGATGTGATTGTGCCAGTGAGTGCGCAGTGGCTGGGGCTCAGCGAGGAGTGCAGTCCATGTAACAACAGCCAGCCTCATGCTCAGGTGATGTTGGTTGCCCGCTCTCAGACATACCTAGTGTGGCATTGTATCCCATACCTACACTGAGGTCATTTACCTGCTTTGCAAACTATTAACAAACTGGTAGGCGTGATAAAGCTAGAAGGACTACAGGTTTTTAAGTGACTGGGTTACATCATGCTCATGATTGCACACAAGTTGTTTTATCTGTGCGTTCTTTGTAGAATAGTTTTAAAACTGGATAGCTCTTTATTGAGCCAGTTTTTATACATACTAATATTGTCAAAATATTCCTTGCCGCTTTTGCCACAATTTGTTCAATAAGACACTGTCTTTGTACTGCTTATGAAATTCCAATAAGCTTTTACATGTTTGTTTTTATTTATAAACAAATAAACTTCAATATCATATGATTTGCAATCATAATCAAACATTAGATGTGTTATGAACACTTAATTCATTACCAATAAATCAATTTATGATCTAATATACATACACCTAAAGATCAATTTGATTTACAGTTTGTAGTACATGTTTGACAAATTAATGGCCAAATGAAGCATAAATTGCTACTATAAACAAACTTTATGTTAGTTTTGAATGAGTACATCAATCTTTTTGTATAATAACCATTGATTGATACTCTTAGATAATGTAATTTGTAGGCACTACAACATGTTGAACATTTTTCACTGATTCAGTGTGTTCAAAATTGTATGGCAAATGTTGGTAGTGAAGTTGGCAGAGCAAGTTGGTAAGTTACAAGTTATTTATGATCAATTTATTGTTTGTTTACACACAAATTGCACTGGCTGTCATTCAGAAATGTGTATGCTTACTATAAATTCAACTTATCTGTCATGTTTACACAATATTTTTCAGATTTTGTTTATTTACTGATTATTTAGGTATTAATATATCGTTATTATTATTTATGTAGCTCAGATTTATATGAATGAAGTGATATTTTTTCTTTATACTCAAAACAGCCTGTACGATAAATATATACGATATAATATGGACAACATATTATTGTATTGTTTATCGGAGGCGAAGCCAGGAAAAAGTATATAAGATGGCAATGATACTGTGATACAATACCTGACATTACCAATCAATACATTACCTGTTATTACTCCTTCTCATAATAATGCAATATCAACTTTGAAATTTTTTCTGTTGGAGACTTCAATGTGCCGTTAAATATATTGAAAGAGGTTAATGCATAAAATAATTAGTACTTAACTATTTTTCTTACTTGACTTATAGCTTAAAAATTCTATAACCAGTTAAGTTATATTACCAGATCTTAGAACCGTATTAGACACGATATTACATTACATACAGACTGTATGTGATGAACAGATTGTATGTAGATAATTTGTGTAATGTAAGTGTAGAAAGCTAGTCTCAAGTCAAGATTCATGACTGAATTTAATTCTAGATTACGAGCCTTAGAGTATCCGTTTGTCCTGCTTAAATTTTCCATAATACGCACTGGTACGCATTGTGGTATGATATCATATAGAAGTGACATATTAGTAGCTTCATTTGATAACGTGTCCTCATAATAATTTTAATTATTTTCCTTTTCTGACGTTGTAATGCCAATTGAACTTTAAACTTTGCCATGTAAGAGATGAACTCTTGGTTTTCTTTTAATGTATTACTTACATTATGGTAAGTGGTTAATACCTATGGCCTATGAGTGCTGGCAGCACCAGTTGTGACTCATATGTGCAGAAAGGTTACAGTATTTAGGTTTAAATTGCTTGTTTTCATGAAATATGGTTACTGTAACCCATAAATTCTTGAAAGAGATGTGTTGCTATCTTAAAAACTAGGGTTTCTTTCTTATTAGCAAAATGAAATTTCTTATTAGAATTTATAGTCCTTTATTGGGGGTAAAGACCATCAGGAAACCATGGTTTTGATTCTGATATTAAATAGTGTTGGCACTGATGTTAAGAAAGAGAATTAAATATGTATGGGTAACTCCTCCGGTATGGCAAATAATTACAGTGGTAACCACTTACCCATATGTAAAAACAGATGGACAGTGTGCTTGACAATTGAATTGGTAATGTAAAGAAAAAATAACTCAAACATCTTATATTGGTTACATTGCATTAGTGCAATACAGTTTATACTATTCTAAATTTTTTCAATAATAAAATTCTAAAACATACCTTTTTTGACTCAAAACATGACTTGGTGGTTCAGGAATCGGCTTTACAATTGAGAGGTCCTGAGTTCGAATATTGGCCATTACACTATCGACGTGAATCCACTCCTGAGCAATTTAGCTTAGCTGTAGCGTACAGCTAAGCCTGTAGGGATTAGGAGAAATACTGGTATTTTCAGTTGCTAATATTAAAAAAAAAGAAACCGTCTGAAGTCTGATAAGTAGGTATATCAATATTTACGAAATGATGCTAGCCATAGATTCATCTGTTATAGATAAGATAACATTTCCAATATATTTTGAGTTAAGAATTCTTAGATTAGATAAAGCGTTAAGAAGTAAGGTGCATAGATCCAAATACTGAGGTCGAGGGGACGCTGACGATCGAGCGAAAGAGCTACCCTTCATGTGTGGGAAAATTTCATCCATTTCCCCTGGTCCTCCCTTTTGAGACCTTTTTTTTTAATGAACAGGGCGGTTATGTGGGACTCGAACTGACTAAACCCCATGTCATCTCATTGTAAGATGGCATTAAACTAAAGCATAGCCCGCCGCTTTCACGTGCTTGAGTGTCAGACAAACTTGCAAAAATTTCCACTGTTTTTGATAGTCTCCCAAATATTGTGGAGAAAATTATTTATGTAATAAACAAAATAACTTTAATTTAAATAAAATTGGCGATCAATTAACCGCCAAAAAAATTGCCATCATCACGTTTCACGCAGTTTTTTTTTTCGATATTTATTTTGATATTCAAATAATTGTGAACAGCCAGGCATGTAAAATTTCCAGTGTCCATGTAGGTTATAAATCAGCTTAATCTGCAAATTAAGTTAGGTATAAAAAAACATCCATAGACATTGCATAATATACCTACTTAGTTATATCAAACTTACCTAGAACTACTACTTATGTAATAGACAAAATGAACTCTAACCGGAATTAATTCGCACCTGCATACCATTATGTTGCATAGCACGCACGTAAACTGCTTGAAATTCCATAGATTTTTATAAACATTTCAAGGTTTAGTCTTTAAATATTTGTTTTTTTCTTCTACTACGGTGAAATAGACCCGCGTGGCCGACCTGATAACGCTCGCAATATAAAAGTCGACAGCGCACTTTTATTCTTGCATCAAGGAGAATAGAGACAAAACTCATTAATAGGAAATAATTCGTCGTGGTATTCTATGGTACTTCCCCAGAAACAGTGCCTAATTTATACTGGAAATCCCATTACTTTTCTGTTTTTAAAGGAAAACTTTTGAGGAAACATCCATGACACGGGTTTTCACAGATTCAACCAAAGACAACATGTATACCTACTAACAGACCAGCAATTTAGAACAGAAAAACTGTTCACGGTTAGGAGTTGATACGTATGCAGATGTGACGGTGAAATTATCTTCCAATTACCACTGAAATACATTTTCAAACAGACAGCCACTGGCTTTGCACAAATTATAGATAAATTTTGTAACACTTCGATAAGAATGTTCGCTATTTTATAGATGACAGCTTAACGAAAATAAAGTAAGAAAAGCCGGCCATAACTAAAGTACCTACTACATTTTTAGACCATCTGGGTCCAATATACTTAGTCTTTGAAGTAGACGGACAAAAACACAGTTTCCGAAGATCTGTTTCCCACATTTCTCCCCATTTCGTGCATGCGGAATCCGAATCATATTTTTTCATAAAGGCGGTGAAGTCATGCTTGTTACCCAGCTCAAATGGGCTTACTTAACTGGAAAGTACCATCCTCTTTCAATACGGTACGGTGCGCACTGTGAGGTATGAGAGGAATTTTATTCCGCGTACACTTAGGCTGTGGAATGGTCTTTCTGCTAGAGTTTTCGCCTCCTTCCACTTGAATCCACCAATCTCGATCCACATGTGGATCTGGGGATACTTATTTTTCCACTTTAATCCACCGGTGGATTCATGGATACTTTTAATTCCTCAAGAATCCACCAGTGGATTCATTGAGTACTTTTTTTTCCTCATTAATCCACCGGTGGATCCTTGACTACTTTTTCTTCCTCATTAATACACCGGTGGATCTAGGGATATTTTTATTCCTTTTCAATCTACTTACGTACATAACGGCATGATTATAAATTCATTATTGTTCTCTATTAAGCACCATTGAAAAAGCACTTGAGCAAGAAGTCTTTTATCAGAGCACTTGAAAAGTAAAAAAAAATAAAAATAAAAAAATTATTTCATTTAATTTTAATTTTTAAATAAATTTAAAAATTCTGTAAAGAGTCATTTATTAGGAAAGGGCTAAATATATAATAGTTATTATTTAGATGACACAGAAGCATGGAATTAAGTTTGAAGATCTTATGTGAAGATTTTGATAGTGGATCCAAGTGGCATAGAAAATATATTAGTATTTTTGGATCCCCTCGCTTGTGGATCGAAGTGGCATATAATAATTATGTGTATTATTCAATCCACTTGATGGTGGATTCTTGAGGAATTAAAAGTATCCATTAATCCACCGGTGGATTAAAGTGGAAAAATAAGTATCCCCAGATCCACATGTGGATCGAGATTGGTGGATTCAAGTGGAAGGAGCCGAGTTTTTCCTAGCTTCTACAATATGTACAAGAAGGGCATTAGAAGGTTTTTACAGCGTCGGCAGCGCGAGTGTGACGCCCCTGGTGTTGCAAACGTCCATAGACCACGGTGAACGCTTGCCATCAGGTGGGCCGTGTGCTTGTCTGACACCTAATTGGTATAAAAAACTTAATATCCACGTTATTTAAGTTGTTCCATTGCTGCAGTCGCGTCTGTGAGTTTCGGTAGGCCTTCCCTTCCCTATTTGCCAATCTCCTTTACAATGAAGATGGCAACCAGGCTGGAATGACTCCTCTTGTGTTGCAATACTTTCAAGAGTTGTTAGGTAGCTTTGAACCGCACATACTCCAGACGACTCGATTGCTAACATGTATTTAAAAAAAGTTGGACTTGTTCGGAAGCCGTTAGTGATTGGAATTTATGCCCTACCCTTCTAGTAATACGTTACATAATTCAAGGCCCGGTATTTTCCTAATTGTTTTTAATGTTTCATCAACATCATTATTGTGATTCTGTATTATAGTTTTGTGTAGGTATATGTTAATATTCTCACATTGTATCTAATTGTGAAGATAAGATGATAATGTGGGAAATATATATATTTTAAACTATCTATTAATAAAAAAGATACATCATTATTATTACGCGGTTTTGGCTCGCAAGGAACTTGGTTATGTGTTCATGGTTACCTAACTAATATGATGAATTAGTAATACTGAATTTGACAGTCTACCTTGTATAATGTCTTCTAAAATTCCTAATTGTTGCTAACGATGTCTCAACGAGAATTTTAGAATTTGGATTCGCGCGCCATTTTAGATTGTCAATTGTTATGTCAGCCATATTTTGCAGCTGTTTACATAATTGACGTTTAGACTTTAGTATAGGTAAGCATCTATCGATAGCAAAAACAAATTATAATGGAGAAATTCGAAGTGATGTTATTGCTAGCCCAGCCTCCATGACTAAGCCGCCTGTTCGTCGACAGGCAGCCAAGATTCGCCGGTTATCTTGGGTATTTCTTTCTTAAATCATAACGGGGTATCCATTAATAGGGGTCCTTGACGACGCGCCGTTCGCTTTTAGTCGGTACGTTTTCGACATGTGACTTCACCGTTATATTAGCAGCTTAACTTTGTCTGCACTTTAGGTATGCATAGAGTTGCCATCGCATAAAATCACGTCACCCAACTCATTTGTCTAAAATCTTGACATTTGCACGAAGCCCTTCTCTGTTAACTTGAATAATAACGATTGAGAACCCTGAAGAAACCTGAACAAATAATCTGCGAAATTTACTTCTTCTTCTTCTGAGTCAATGGCTATCAGTCTTTCCCTCCTGTTAGACTTTTCCAGCCCAATAATTGACTACGGCCACAGCGTTGTCCGTTGCTTCACATAAGCCCGCGATAGTGCAGGTGGATGGAAGGGCACGGAGGGCAAGAGAGCAAGTGCGACAAGGACTGGAAATTACTAGGCATGCAGACTAACTGTTTACAGCGAGCGGCAGTCTTTGTATGGACATAACATGAAAAGAGATGAGAGCATTTATTGTAGAAGACTTTAGGAGCAACAGTAGGTGTGAATCGATTGCGTGAAAGAAGATATGGCAAGGGGAGGATATACTAATAGTCTAAGATCCCGTTAAGAACGACCTTCACCGAGATGCTTATTTAATGAAACATATTTTATATTTAATTTAATATGTCAATAAATATAATCCACATGGGTTGCCTGGCAAATTTCAGTCCAGAGTATGTTTAATTAATAATTTAAAAAATATATTTTTTTAAACATTTCACCGGTATGATTATTAGATAAATTCTATACCAATCGAAAGTATGAAGCCCATAGAATACACAAACGTTAGGTTGCCTATTCTTTTCCGGTCACAACTACCGGGTTGCCAGGTATAAACAGGTAAATCTGTACTAGCATTTTGCAACGTTCTGTTTATTGGATGAAATTTAAATGTAATTAAAGATTATTTTATTCTGAACACGGTGGTGTAGGGTTGCCTGCGAAAAATAAGTCCAGAATTGCGGTTGTCGAATTTTAAAAAGTTAAATATTGCTCCGAGTGAATGTGTGCGACTGAGAGGTCCCAACCAACCATCCCATGCGATAGAAGAGGACACAGCATAGCGGCTGTTTAAAGTCCGGCCATTTAAAGAAAGAGAGTGTGCATGCTATTTGGGCTTGGAAAAGAAAAGGATAGTGATAGACTATGCATCATTTTGGAGTTGTTTATTATTAAAATAGAGAAAAAGTTATTTTTTTTTTTTATCAATTAATTATTTATGTGTATCTTTTTTATGTGACACTAAAGTATATATACATCTTTAGTAAAAAAGAAGGTTATAGTGATACATATATAATACTATTATATATACAGGGTAAATTTTTCAAAAGGGATTGGATGGCCAAATCCGAAACTATAAGGAATAACGAAAAATGGTCAAAGGAGTCACGAGCCCGATTTTGATGAAACTTAATACCTCATCATTAGATTTTTGAAAAACCAATAATCCTAGCCAGGAATCGAACCTGTTGATTTTGAAAAAAAAACACACCCTTTATTATTACACCATGCGATAGTGTCGCTGTTAAGGAACAAATTCTGCGAAGTAATGACATACCGCAAACTAAAGGAAAGAGCTCATCTTTAACAAAATACATTTTATTTTTCTTACATTAACTGATTAATTGTTCAAAATCAATATATATAAATATATATATATATATATATATATGCATATATATATATATATATATATATATATATATATATGTATATATATATATATATATATATAATATATTACATATATATATATATATGTATAATATATTATATATATATATATATATATAATAATAATAATAATAAATGGCCGAACTTTAAACAGCCGCTATGCTGTGTCCTCTTCTATCGCATGGGATGGTTGGTTGGGACCTCTCAGTCGCACACATTCACTCGGAGCAATATTTAAATTTTTAAAATTCGACAACCGCAATTCTGGACTTATTTTTCGCAGGCAACCCTACACCACCGTGTTCAGAATAAAATAATCTTTAATTACATTTAAATTTCATCCAATAAACAGAACGTTGCAAAATGCTAGTACAGATTTACCTGTTTATACCTGGCAACCCGGTAGTTGTGACCGGAAAAGAATAGGCAACCTAACGTTTGTGTATTCTATGGGCTTCATACTTTCGATTGGTATAGAATTTATCTAATAATCATACCGGTGAAATGTTTAAAAAAATATTTTTTTTAAATTATTAATTAAACATACTCTGGACTGAAATTTGCTAGGCAACCCATATGGATTATATTTATTGACATATTAAATTAAATATAAAATACGTTTCATTAAATAAGCATCTCGGTGAAGGTCGTTCTTAACGGGATCTTATACTATAAGATTATGTTTGACGGAAAAGAGAGATTGAAAGAGTGACATGTTGCACGAACTCATATAATTGGGAGGACGGCAGACAGACAGTTTGCATGGCTACATAACACTGACAATGCGAAAATTATTATACATAGTTTGTGTTCATTAAAAACTGAATAAAATCTAAATAAAACCACTACAAAGTAAGTAAATACGCGCAATTTGAACAGGAAGGGGCCAAGTATACGAATATATTAAAAGTGACGCGACAATCAACGTTACTAGAAACATTATGTACCTACTTACTAAGTAGTGTGGTAGTTATTGTATTCATTATTATTACGAGTGAAATACTTTTGACCCCGTCCCCGCGATGGCCGCGACCTACAGGAACAGATTCCTGGATGCCAACTTGCACTTGCCAACGCGCTATAGCAGATTATAAATTTATCTACGTGCCAAATTAGGGGTAAGGCATTTTATTCTTTAAAAACTTATACTATAGTACGGCCGTTATCTGAATAGTTAGGCCATACAACACACGTCATTATGGAGCTGTCTAAGTACAGTAAAACAAAAAATAAATAGGTACCTATTAAAAGAAGAAAAAAAGCATTTGCGAATATTAGCACTCCTGCCACTGCGTATTCTTTGCCACCGTCACGTTACAATCGGACCGAGACGGGTGTATGATGCGTGCGCACTTAAACAGACATTATCTAGGATTACGTTTCTGGTAAATATAATGTTAATATAGCGCTAAAATCATCATCATCAACTTGCGTTGATCATCCCTCACCTCGGCCATTTCCTCCTCCACTAAGCAATAATAGCTAATAATTTTGCAAATCTGTCTATACCTATATTATGAAAGAGTTATGACCGATCATATTATTAATAAAAAAATATTAAGAACCTCTTCCTTATTTGAATAATATTAGTGTGAAGTAAAATGTAACGTAACGGATCATAATTATCGTAATTATTGAAGTTATTGTATTATTTACACGGATCCCGATGTCTTCACGTGACTATGACTGCTGAAAAGCAACCGAAACGTCTGATTCAATGTATGTAATATAATAACTCCAAATAGAATAGAATCCGTTAAAATAGTTGTATTTCAAAGAATAGAATCCGTTAAAGTAGGTAATTGTATTTCAATGTATGAAATTCGAGTAGGTACAATTTTAACAATATTAAGTAGTATGGATAATGCTACTAATGGGCAACCCGATAAAGGTCGACCCAGACGTACGTATGTTATCCAGATCCTGGACCTTTTAGAGAAAGGTCAGGTCAAGAGTATGTACCCACAACCGACGTGCATGTATGAATTGGGAACATGATTGGTAATTATGCTTCAGATCGGAAAATATATATGAAAGTTGAGGAAGCGAAAGCCTTGAAAGGTGTATGCCAAGATTATGAAGTGGAAGATGTTGTCCTCTGCCTAGGGGTAAGCAGAGACAACATTTTCCGGGAATTGGAAAAAGGCGTGATTTGTTATATGTATGTTTGTTTTGCTGCTAATAAGAAAACAGAGTTGCGGTGAAGAAGCTAGTCTTAAAATTAATCACTTAGCTCAAATGGCTCATAAGGGGTAATTAAAAGATAATCATGAAAAATTCACATGGATATATTACAGTAATTACATTTAAATATGCTCATAAAAGATAACATTTGTTACAATGATAGATGCTGTATTTACAAGCTTCCAACTCTTGATGTAGGAAGTCCAGAGATAATGCCGCTGGTGACGTCATTATCAGATGACGAAAAAAAACACCAGGGTTAAAAGTTTTGTGTGTGGTACGAACATATTATATTACTCACACAAGCATAATGTATAGGTACTATTATGAAATTGTAAAGTAACTGTGTTCTGTACATTGGAGATATTTAAACAAAATACTTGGATTATGTTAAATGAATGATTTTAAACACAATTTTATTTTTTAATTTTTGTCTGTTCGCGATGGACGCAAAAACTGACTAACGGATTTTGATTCGGGTTTTTTTATCAAACAACTCTTGGTCAGATTTAAAATCTGCCGTATGTTTGATTGTAATTAGTTTTCTAGGGCCGGATATATATGTGACCAGAAGTTGCGATAACCGCAGTTACGCGGGCGGAGCCGCAATTGTCGGCTATTGTACATAAACTTATGTAAGCTGTATAAATTATGACCTGTGTCAAGTAGCGGTAGACTGTTTGACGGCTAAGTCAGAGGTCACAGGTTCAATTTCAACTCAATAAAAATATTTAAATGTATTGAATGTCTATTTGAATAGGTCTGGGTGTTTCTATGTATAATGAGTGTGTACAAAAAAAATAACTTGTTTATCAGTAATCAAGATCCCACATTGCATGTTCAGTTAGTTTGAGTCTAGATGGCGCTATGTAATAATGTCCTAGATTTCCTATACCTAATATTATTATTAACCTACTATTTATACTGCGAGTTTTCCTTTACAAGTATTTATAATTACGTTTGTTGTAGGTATAGGTGATTTGGTTTGGCCGTTCTTCAAATGTTTTTTTAGGAAGAATTTGTGCATATAAATCTTCCATTAAAAATGTCTAAATGACTGAAAACCGTATCAAAATCCGTTGTGCTTTTGATTTAGAAGTTGGCGGAGAGAAACAGACAGCGTGAACGTAACTTTATTTTATACTCTTGATCTACATTCTACATGTCTATGCAGCACTTCACGGAAATACCGTAACGGATCTTCAGTATCGGGACGCCAATACAAATTATTGCATATCAATGAGTAATGACAGGAACACGGTGCGGATGATCGGTCGCTTCGTCATCCTCATTTATATGCACATGTATTGGTATTCCGACGCGGATCATCCGCGACGGCATTTCCGTTTTATATAGCGTTAGCCAAAAGCTAACCGCACAAACTTAATAATATTTACGATATACTAACATTTTTATTGTGCATTTATTACCCAATAAAACAATCTTATTGACAGTATGTTATTGTCAATAATATTGCATAGGTATATGAGTATGCAGTGTTTTTTAGTCGTCTTGTACGATACCTATAGGAAGAGATAGGATGTCCCGTGTAATCTGCATTACCGGGAAAGATTCGGTGATTATAATACAATACGTAATTACAAACTCAAGCCGTCATCTTGTTAGTGATACTAACTCTTAAGGCCGCGGATAAAAATACGTTTTAATTTGAATTTTAAACAAACAATTTTCCTAGTTTTTAGGAAGTACTTAGCTGATCTGTTGACAGAAACGTTTAACTCAGTTTCACAGATTTGTGAGAAACACGTACTGGTTTATTGTGAACTAGCACTCGCAGCTCTGATCAGCATCTAACTTGGCAAGATTTTGGAGAAGACTTGTTAGTGGCAAAATGCGTCGCATAGAAACAAGTATAGTGTACGGCATCTGACTTGGCAAGGTTTTGGAGTAGTGGGGCCCACACTACTCCTAAATCTTGCCATGTTAGATGCCGTGCACATTACTTACCCGCGACCCACAAGGAAATAACTGTTTCCGAGATAAACTAGGAGAAGCATATCTGCAGCAATGGACTGCAATAAACTGATTAATTAAAGTCATATCAAATCCTTATTGGTTTCTAAACCCATCAATATCTTGGCATAGTTGCCAATTGCATCTGAAGCTTTCACTTCAAAGCTTGGAGTCCGCTTTCGCCTTCTTTTGGTTTAGCTTATATAATTTCCCTCGATGAAAAGATGCGTCGGAACCTCGTCGGTCAATCGGCAAGTGTATCGGCTTGCAGGTGAGGTTGCCCTTGCATAGACCTTAGTAGGCTCCCCATACACCCTCTAAACGGCTTCCATGTATAATAGCAACCCATTTATGTCCCACTGCTGGGCACGGGTCTCCTCTCCTCTCCTCTACGAGAGAGCTGAGAGGGCTTAGGCCTTAATCCACGCACGCTGGCCTAATGTGGGTTGGTGGATAGGACATGTCCTTAGAATTTCTTCTAGGACATATGGGTTTCCTCACGATGTTTTCCTTCACTGTCAGCAGATGGTAAATCATGTGATTAGCAACATATAAATTCCACAAAGTGAAATTCACATTGGTGCCGTCCGGCTGGATTTGAACTTCGATACCTCTGAGTAGAAGCCGCGTCCTTATCCATTCAGCTACTATCGCATTTTCGCATTCGGCTTCCATGTATAAATCATTAACTCACGGTTTTCTCCGGAGCAGAAGACAATAACCCATCTTTGTTTACATACTTCACGATATTTCTCTAACTGTCATTAGACTTGTCACACAAGCCCAGGTTTCAGTTTATAAACACATTCACCTTTCACCCCTGTGTCATAAAATACTAAACCACTGACCACCCCTTTTTAAATGACCAAGCAGTTATTTCAGACTCCCTGCGGGGTAAGACTATTCAACATGAAATATGGCCCATTAAATGAAATACTTGAAAAGGTTGATCCATGTCCCAGGGGTGGTATAAAAGTGGTGCTCTATTGTCTCTGCCTACCTTTCTGATATCATAGTGTGAGGGTATGAAGTTATACATATACAAAATAGAGCAACGGTGGCCCAGTATACCACCGAATTCAACCATTCCTTTCACAAGCAATTTAGCTTAACTGGAGATGTTGTTTTTTATTTAATAAACTTTAGATGTTTAATCACACCTTCAACTTCATTACACCTTAAGAACGATAGCTGTCAGTGAAGTTTTGAAGAGTAAATACCACCATAGATGTCTGTCAACATACGAAAATTGTTATCGCCGATTCGTGCAAAGGTCCAGGGATTGTAGGAGTACGACACCACGTGTGTTTGGTATGATATAATGACCAGATGCGCAGAAAGCGTTTTTAGGTGACGGTATATGACCGAGGCACCAACCAATCACGGGCTCGAAGAACTCGTGTCATTGGTTGATCAGTCCTATTGGTATTTTGATTGCACCATAAAGACCTGGAATTCTTTACCAGCTCACGTGTTTCCTTCCTACATGCCCGGGTCCTTTAAGCGGGGCTTGATAAAGCATTTGACGAGGCCGTGAAGTTGAGGATCACCATTATGGCACTGTCAGTGTACGTAGTGAGGACTGGGGACCCCCCCTTCCTCAGACTTTACCTTTAGTTTACCATCAGGCGATGTGAAGTCATATTGACGTGACCGATATAAAAAAAAATAGTGCAATAGTGCGTAGTGAATTTTCCTCCACTACGCCGATTTTTAAACGGTTTTATTTAACTCAACCTGTTTGTTTGGGTCAAATCTAGTAATTGAAATTTGACCCCCTTTCAGTTGTCTGATTGGTCTGATATTTGGCAGAAGTCTTTAGTTCTGATGACAATACAATTTAAAACCGTTTAACTTGAAAAAGATTTTTTCACAATTTATTATCGTCAAGATTTTTGCCGATACCTTTAATGTATGTATGTGTATGTAACTCGATGATGACGTATACAGACGTGTTAATTCGTGCTTTGTTGCTATAATTCAGTAATTTGTGACGAAGCGTAAGTAAGTTACGTGACAAGTGTGTATAAAAATTGTGCCGTTGATATCGTGCAGTTAGAGCTGCGATTAGCGCATGAAGTATCGGCTGTTCGTGTTACGAATAGGGCTGGGCCGAACCTCCGTGCCTAACAATTACGGGATTATATTTATACATATTATATTAAAGAGGCTACTAGGAACGTAGCCTACATAATTTTGGTGTGAAACTTTTTGGTAAGACCAATACCGGTACGTGTGCTCTGACCTGACGTCAACCTACTTATATGATGCTCTCGTACGGTGTTATGCCCCCTCTGCACCGGCACCAGCGCCAGTGTGATGCCCCTGGTGTTGCAAACGTTCATAGTTTCCATGGTGACCGCTTGCTATTAGGTGGGCCTAGAGGGCTGCTCCGAGGCTCTCCACGTGTCCCTCTGACTAGCAGATGGCACAGTGGGGAGCGAGCGGGGGGCGAGCTGATTGTCTGCGCGCCGACGGTTGGGTGACAGGACGGCCTCCTGTCACCCTACACCCCACCGTCGGCGAAGTGGCGCGATGCTCGCCCCACCCCCCCCTTTCGGGAGGTCGAGGGGGCCATCTTAAATCCGTAGATGGCCCGGGGTCAGCTGGGGTGCGAGGGATATGCCCATTGGGTAACCTTACACCCCGGTTACAAAGGCCCGAGACGGCGTGCGGTTTTAGTCGGTTCGATCCCGACATAACCACCCCCGATGGCCGACGGGGGTGGTATCCATGGGGATTTCCGCACGATAAAAAAAAAAAAAAAGGTGGGCCGTGTGCTTGTCTGCCACCTAAGTGGTATGAAAAAGGCAAGACGAATCACGAAGTTTTTCAGCGCTGAACTCGTGCTTGCCGCACTTTTGTGCTGTCATTTTTTGATTGAAATTGAATTGAATTAGAAATTTCAATGAAATATTAGTTGACTCCATACCTTCCATGACGACAGACATCGTTTTCCCCATTGTGCTCTTTATCCTCTTATCTCTTCTGAAACTAGTAATATCCAAGTGACAATTCGGTTGTTACAAGCATTCATAAATGCTTACCATCAGTGTGCCTGGTGTTGCACGCGTCCATAGGCCACGGTAACCGCTTTTCATCAGGTGGGCCGTGTGCTTGTCTGCCACCTAAGTGGTATAAAAAAAACTACACTTGTGTGTGAAACTGGTAAAACATTGATCCCTTTCGAAGTACATAATACAATTTCCTTTTTACCTTTTGATGAGAAAGGCTTCCCATCTTCAGGACTGGTGTCCTCCGCATACAAAAGTCCCCATGTCCGCGTAGTGCCTTAAAAATCTTTCCAATGATTAGGTACTCACTCTATTATAGAATGATTGTTGTAACAATGTGTATTGCGATGAAGATAATGATCGCTTACACTAACACGGTGCGTACTGCTGTATGTTAAACCTGAATGACCATAAGCCAAAGGCCAATGTCGCGAACGCGACTTTGCATTGTAAAAAAGTACACTTCATCGTATATTTAACTACTTTTAATGAAACTAAAAGGCTGTAGAGAGTCTTAACAATGTCCTGAAGGCCCGAGAGAACTTCACCTGCAAGTTGGATTACCTGCTAAACATAGAACGAGGCTCTTGCGAAGGTTTACCTCTCAGGGTTGGAAGTTCAGACGGCATTTCCTCCGGAAAAGTTGACATACTAATCAAAAAGCAATAAGTGGACCTCGGCCCCAAAGTTTTTTTTTATATAAGACACATTAAAATGACTTTATCTCGCCTGATGGTAAGCTAAGAGCAAAGTCTCAGGACTGGGGTCACCACCACATACACCGGTAGTGTCACAGTGGCGGCCCTCAGCTTGACGGCCTCATCAAATGCTTTTTCACGCCCCGCTTAAAAAGTGCAATCTTTGTACGCTATTATGAAATCGTTATAAGGATTGAAACTGTAAAGTATTCTTGAGTGTCACCAAGGCTATCCCCACCACATACAAACCTATGACAATGTCCGGTTCATGGCAATAAGCTCACCCTTCTGACCTTCAATGACGTCGACCGACGTCCGATCGACGTGCAACATCGACTAACCATTCTGCCATTGATTGATGGCACCGATCGACGAATAGATCGATTGATGTTGTAACATCTTAACCGAAACCAGCTAGTAGGTATTCACAATAACTCATAATTAACAAGTATCATAAAGGAGGTAGGACACGACGGTATCTACCGTCTGAACTGAGCAGTCCGTCTGGGGTAGTACCTCCACCGCCCTACAGGAGACCGCGGCCATAATAACCATCGTGTTGTTTCCCCCGGTAAGCAGGGTAGCCAGAACTCACATTACAAACCCCCCAACAATTTGTCAACTCTCCTCCCTCCAGGGTCGGCAGTGCAAGTGTGATGCCTCTGATTTGGCACATATCTATGAGCCACGGCGACCACTTCCCATCAAAGTTTCATTTCATAATAATTTTTTTTTTTTGCCATAGTTAAGATTTATTAATTTAATTACTCGTATAATTGTTCTGTTAATTCCTCCATCAAAACGGAAACACTTCTATCCAAATATATTTTTTTTATACTACTTAGGTGGCAGACAAGTACACGACTGGTCTGCCACCTAACTAATTATACGAGTAATTAAATTAATAAATCTTAAATATGGCAAAAAAAATAAATAAATGAAACTTTGACCGACATTGAATTTAATAATGAAGGAAGTAACAAGGGTGTGAATGATTTAAATTAGTGTACAGAAATACATGATTAACATTAATTATGGTTTTTATATAGACTTATTTACGGACTTATCCTATTGTAGTGAGAATAAAACGAGCGTATTTGGGACATCTCCGACCTCCCTTCTTCTTTCATTATCTTACTTCTCTCCCCTTCTCTGTGTGTGGCAACATGCATGTGATATTTGCAAACCTGCCCCTTCGGTATAGCGCCCGTAGACATACATGTATATTACAAATCACGCCTTTTTTCCATTGGGGTAGGCAAAGAAAAACAAGTTTCCACTTGCTACGTTCTTGGCATACTCCTTTCGCTATTCTCTGTACTGGACTGATGAAACCGCAGAGAAAAGTTGTCACATGACCAAAACATCACCTAAACCTCACCTCTACTTTTTTGCTATATTATTGGTCGAGAGAAAAGTACGCCATGCTGAGGCTGCAGGAGTTCATTGACCACAGTGACTGTTCACCACCTCATCAGCTCCTGCGTGATCTAAACTATATGAAGTGCAACACTACCTAATTCATGAGTTTTTGATACTACTTAGTTGGCAAACAAACGCACAGCGCACATAATAGGAAGTGGTCACCGTGGCCTATTGACGTGTGCAACATCAGAGGTGTCACAACGCGCTGCCGATCCTGGAGGGGATTGAGGAGCTCTGGGTACCCTACTTACCAGCGGGAACACAACACGATGGTTATTAT
Source organism: Lithosia quadra (assembly GCA_963576445.1). Taxonomy (NCBI): domain Eukaryota; kingdom Metazoa; phylum Arthropoda; class Insecta; order Lepidoptera; family Erebidae; genus Lithosia; species Lithosia quadra. The sequence goes on from OY754898.1 coordinate 9,707,334, forward strand.
GGCCGCGGTTTTCTTTAGGGCGGAGGTACTGCCCCAGTCGGACTGCTCAGTTCGGACGGGAGATACCGTCATGTCCTACCTCCGTTAAGCGGACACGTTCGTGATAGCAAAATCATAACTCTACCTTGACGTTTATAACACGGTTCCAGTAGGCTTCCCTCGTTAATGATGCTCATGTAAGTGTGGTAATTAAGGACCACATCATCGTGTAATGATGTTGTCAAATCCGCCATTAGCACGTCAACTTGGCCTTAATCGGGTGGTACGCTTTTTATTACATAAAAAGCATTGTGTGGATTATACTGCACACAAATGGAATTAGTCGAGTATCTGATTTTGTTTCAACCTAGCGGTAAATCCCAGTCGCATCCAAAGCTTTCACCTCGGAGTCTGGGGTCCCCTTTACCAGTCTTAGCTGCGGATTTGGCTGGACCTCAATATTTTCCGTGAAGTGACTGCCATTGACCTTCACAATCTAATGGTGGCATTAGGCGATATCGAAGCATTGCAGCTAAACCGTTGTTGTTAGGCTTTTTAGGGCTCTAGCTACCCGTAACGACTGTCATAGGTGTTCATATGGCAACCGGGACCGACAGCTTAGCGTCTGTCCCGTCTGCCAAAAATACTTCTTCACAAACTTCAATATGATAACATTGATGATGACCAAAAGTGTGTTCTTCATACGAGATAATATAAAAATCATTGACTGCACAGATAGCCACAATCCATACTAACAAACCTAACATTCCACAAAACACAAATTTGGCGCCGAAGTTTTTTTACCTAGAACGGAAATCGTACCGCCACGCAATTTATTCATCCGCACCGAGATCTCACTGTTCGCTGTACATAATAAACATACATACTATATGTGTATAAACTCGAGGAGTCGTCGCTTCGAGTCGATTTGAGGATATACACCTTGCTTATTAAGTACCTACATCTACATAAGTATATATGTTTACGTATAGAAAGTTCTCATCTCATGTTAGTTCTTTTAAGTGCCTTGCGCCATTGTATGCTTGAAATATAACAGAAAATGCCCTTAAACCATCTCTAGGGCAGTTTCAAATTTGCTTTTTTATGCATACTCGTATTATATAGAACACGTCAAAATATCAGACGGTAAGAAATTGTAACTGAAGTCTATAGAATTCTTACCATCCAACGTGATGCCAATCATATTGAAAGGTGCTTTTCCACGCCTTTCGTTTCTTATATGAGAATACGTAGACAGAAATACCTATGTCGAAGGCAACCGGACGTACATCCTTTAGTAACCATAAAGCCTCTGTATCATAGGTATATGATATTGAATAATGATTAAGAGATTCGAAGATATCCTGCTGTCACGCCCGAAGGACAACTAGGCTAGCAGGTGAGATAGAGGTTAAGCGTGAGCGAATCAATAATTTAATAAAAACACCCAGGGTTGTCGTTATCACGTCAAATGCCACCGTCTTGTTTAAACCCACGTTACGTCTTAACCCAGTGTTGGGAGTTCCCTTCCATTTAAATCTTTATCCTCTTTTCATTCTTTTCCGTGCAACATGCAAATGATAATGTCACTTGTAAGTTCTACCAAGACCTTTGTGGTCAAACGCACCTCATCAGTACACCGGTGGATTAATGAACGCAGAGGCATTCCTCTTGGGGTTGGGCAGTTAGACGACAGTCGCTTAAAAAAAGCCGTATGAACGAAAGGATAAGGAATAAACGAACTTTGGGCTCAGAGATGAAAGCTTCGGGATGCAACCAGGGTAATATCGCATGTCTTTATTTGTTACTGCAGTAGAAAACAAGTTGCATTGTTTACGTCTATCACTGCAGTTGACCCTGAATTAATAAATAAATGATTCATATTAGTATCGGCGGATGCACAGGTAGTTAATTTCTAAAGTCTTTATCCTTCGGCACTGCGCTCTTGCACGTGACCACTGTATGACCCTCGCCGCTACTACTCACTTGACCCCCTTTTGCCCCACTGCTTGGAGAAAAAACTTCGATCGTGTGTCTATAGACACTTTACAGACATCCCATTCATATTATCCACTCTGGACTCGATACTGCTGCCAAAAATCTTTTCCTGACCGTACGACGAAGCGGATACGCAGAATTCGGTTCAACTAAAATCTCATGTAATGGTGTCTTCGATATCACCTTTTACCGGTGACGTTATGTACTTTTGATTAGCCATGAAAATGACTGCTAGGTACTTTAATCAATCAATAGGTACACCAAAATCATACTGATCGCAGACTCAGTAACTTTTTATGGCGGAACCTCACTCCGCTATTCGCTATTCGCCTTTATTCACGTGTATACATCGAAGTGGGGAAGGTATATTTGCTTAATCGCACGAATATTCGTCTTAGTCGCTCTTATATGACGAATTGGGAAGGGTTTAGTCGTCTATAAGAATTTCGTCGAATACATTGTATGCGAATAGCTGAGTGTGGTTCCGCCATTAGATGAATACTTGGTGTCTCGAATGATTTTAAGATGCATATAATTATTATGATTAATCACAGGTGTTTGTGATTTTCTTCCATTCCTATTTTTGACGTTGTGTAAGATTCATTATAATTAGTCAGAGAGACTCAAAGTCTAGGTACGTCCTACGGGTGCACTGGTTTTAAAAAAATCTTTAAAAGTTCTAAGTGGAGTTCGAACCCGCTACCTTTTAATTGCAAGTGTGATGCCTAGCCATTACGTACGGTACAGTCGCCTAGTTAAATTAATTAATTATTTTTTAACCTATAAAATATGGTTTTTAATGATTCCTACAGTAATATATTACCTGGGTTAGATTCATTTAATTGGTACACTTCCTGCATACACGATGCAGAAAGAGTTAATTAATGAATGCGCGGATGGCGCAACGGTTGAGGAGGTCAGCTCGTCACTGCCTGTACACTGAGTGACGCGAGCCCGTCCTATACAACGTGTATACGCCTCTATTCCCCGAAAATTTTCTGGAATTCTTTGTGCCGTTAACGAGCAGAGAAACAGCATCTGATGAGGCCGTAAAGCTGAGAACCACCATTGTAGCATTTTGGTGTCTATTGGTGACACTCATTCTTGAGATTTAGCTTACCATCAGACGAGTTTTTTTTTATACCACTTAGGTGGTAGACAAGCACACGGCCCACCTGATGGGAAGCGGTCACCGTGACCTATGGACGTGTGCAACACCGAGGGCGTTACCCACGCGCTGCCGACCCTGAAAGGAAAGGGCGGGGAGGAGTAGGGGTACAGTGAGCTCTGGCTAACCTACTTACCGGCGGGAACACAACACGATGGTTATTATGGCCGCGGTGTTCTGTAGGGCGGAGGTACTTCCCCAGTCGGACAGCTCATTTCGGACGGGACATACCGTCGTGTCCTACCTCCATCACGAATCAAGTGAAGTTACATTGACGTGTAGAAAAACGTTTGTGTATCCGTGCTAGCTACACAGCGGTATTTAGAACTAGACTCAACCTAGGTATGCATTAGTTTGACTAATAAGCTGCTTGCTTTTACTATACAAAAACTTTGGCATTATGGCTGACGGAGACTCTTCAATTGACTAAATGAGGTAATCATTCATCATCTTAGCGTTGTTCCCGTTTGCATCCGAGACTTCCATCTCGGAGTCCGGGATCCACTAACTCCTTCTCGTCCTTTTAGTTGGTCTAATAAAACTTTTATGGGTGCGACTACCAACTTATCTCCTAACGGGACAGGTGAGACTGCGCTAAAACCTCATTCGTCAATCAGCAGTTATATCGGCTTGCAGGTGAAATTGGCTTGGTTCCAAAGTTTATGGTTCCGAGGACCCCTTCCAATCCATCAAACGAGATATCATTATTAGGTCTTAAATGTTTATTTCAAATATAAGAACTGCAATTAGCAGTTATCAACTGCACCAGAAAATAAATACCTAAGTCTAGAACTGTTAGATAAAAGTACTTTCTAAAATGAGCATAAATTACGTACAAGTATCACTCAGCAACTAGAATTCACTCAGCAGCGAAGAAACCGTTGAATTGTTAACCTTATTTTTTTTTAACTGGCACGATTTCGGTGCTCGAAAACGCGATCCTCGACCTTGGAGTCCCAGTTTCGACAGGTCGGTTGCTACCAGGGTCGACAACACGATAGTGGCACCCCTGGTGTCGTAAGCGCTCATAAGGTACAGTGATTACTTGCCATGAGGCGGAGGCCGTGAGGTATTGATAGTTGACCTTGGAAATTAGTTGCGATAGTAAATAGGGCTGTCGTTAGTATCAATAAAGCAGAATATTCTATAATATTGTGGTGTTGCCTGCGATTTTACCCGCGCGAAATACGGATCCCGTTCTCGCTACCCACAGAAACCTATTCCCGCGATGACTTTTCATCCATCTAAAAACACTTCACATCAGTCGTATTCACAGACTATCATATTAATAATATCTGTAGGACTCGAGTGAAATATATCATGTACATATTCATGCATACAAATATTAACACTGCGGGTATCAAACCTGTGACCTCTGGCGTAGCAGTCGACCGCTTTACTGCCGTTTAAGCAAAATATAACGATGAAAGTTTTAATATAATTAACATATAAAAGTATGCTTTGCCCAACACGAAACGGGGAAATACTACCCTCGCACTTAATATCGATGTTAAATAGTATGGTTGAAGTAACTGCCGGAGGCTTATCGTGCCTTTACTCTCTTTCCTCCTACCCCGCAAGTTCCGATGCGTAAGTGAGATCAGTGGGCCTAGCATTTATAGGAACATCTTACCATCTAGTAGCACCAATAAAACCACCCTAGCAAACAATTGCTGCCTAACACTGCCTGCAGTGCTATTCTCTAAGAACACAGCGTTGCGTTCGTCGCTGCGACAGCGTCGAACTGCTTATGTGATAAAGATTAGAAATAAAATCTAACGGAGCAGTTGCTCCTGGCCTTAATTATCGGGCAACGCGTCATGATAGGCTGCTTTATCACGACACGATGCCCGATTATTAAGGTCTGGAAGTTTATCACCAAAGCTGTTCGTCTCTGTCGCAGTGACGAACGAAACGCGGTGTCCGTAGAGAATAGCACTGCGGTCCCGTTCAATTAACACTCCTGAGAGCTTGCCATCACATTTTAAAGCACCCATATACCGGACGTCCCCTGGTTCAATTTAAATTTCATCTTAATACACGAACGGCTTTTGAAAAATCAACAAAAACCTAATAATTGTATACCTAGATGATATTTTCATTTACTCCAAAACCTCGTAGTCTCATGGGAGCAGTGCGTTTGGTTGTCCTACCTGTATTATTGAACCTGTGTAATTAGAAACGAAGGACCGATAAGTGTATATAGTAGGTATATATGCGTGTCCCTAACTAGACGTCGCGACGTCTACAACAAAAGGGACATTATCGTATGTAATATTAAAGTAGGAGGTGCCGCCCAAATACTTAATAAGCGAGTACACCGTCGAGGGATCGCCAGCATCGATCGAGCACACCATAGCAACGTATCCAAGACAGAACCTCTCCACACTGGTTATATAACTAGGTATGCGAGCAAAAACTCATTTACGAGATGTTGTATGTCACTGATTCTGCTTGTTGCCTAATTAACTATTCAAAGGCACCTGAATGTAATGCTCATGAGAGAAAAACTTACTTAATGTGTATCTGACCTTTCTTTTTGAACCTGTGAATTATGTATGAGTTGTTAGAGGTCGTTGCTGCGTCTGTAAATGCATTCGAGTCTTTGGAGTTTGTTCAAATTGAGCTGGGATGTCATTCTGTATAGAAAATGGGGAAATTCGATTATAATTTGAGTGTCAGTAGTGATAAAAAAAATGACGAGCTGTTGTGGTAAACCCCCATGGCCGGCGGGGGTGGTTATGTTGGACCCGAACGGACTAAGTAATACCGCACCAGCATCTCGAGTCTTCAGACGCCGGGCGTGAAGAGCTACCTCAACTATTTTTAGTTATTTAAAAACTTTTCCAATAAGTTTTAGAAGTTCGAGTTCCCGTTTCATCTGGCGTTTTTGTGTCCATTTTCTTTTCGAAGATATTCTTCAAAAATTTCTGTTTTTATTAACTTTTCCTTTAAGGTAGATTATGCAATCGTTGATAACTAAGTAATTTCAAATTGAACTCGCAGCACATGTTGCAATAAGAGTGGGAGATATCCATTTAAAACTGAGCTTTCCGCTGGGTACATAGTTTCTATTATGAGTGAAGTATATTTTGTATTTATGTGAGTAAGCGAGCTTTCTTAAAGGAAGATGGCGCGCAACCACGTACTTAGGTACGAGTACCTACCTTACCTAGCTAACCTCACACTTGAATTTCCACAAGCAATTTATTTGCCTTTTCTTGTTCAGTGTTTTTTTTTTCATTGAGGAACTTGCACCTGCTGTTATTCTAAAATATATTTGCCTAAAAGTACCCTGCTAAACTAATGAGTTAATATTTACAATCAAATCTAAATAACTCACCATTTACGCCCCTTGTCATCAAGCGAATACCTACTAAGAAAACAATATCACAAAATAAATGTATATCAACAAATAAATTGTTTAGTTTACTAGTGCTGTTTAAAAATAATATATGTAATACGTAAAAATGGAAGTAATAAAAAAAACTTTTAAAAAAAACCTTGTGAATTATTTAGAAGTAATATTTTAGTTTAATGTGAATACCGCAAGAGCTTAAAGCAAAAAAAAACCCACTTTTAGAATAATCAGCTATGATTTTAGCTATTAATAAACTGAATAGTACGGTATTATTTGGATATAAATGGGTTAAACTAATTACAGTTAATTCGTCAGCAGGGGACGTATTTATAATTTAAGTTTCTTCTTTCTTCGAGTAAAAGCAATTAAGTTTCCATAGACATAATTTTTTTAGTTCATACCTTTTTCAAATATTTACTGGCCTATTATACTGGCAAATGCCATCTTTTCTTTTCCTTCATTTGAAAACGATTGAAATTAATTTTGAAAGCGATTTTATATACTACCCGATTATTTTTTTGTTTTATGGCTTTAAAAGAATTATTTTATTTTAGTTTTTTTCTTAATACATACATAATGCTCACGCCTTTTTTCCTCCGGGGTAGGTAGAGATAACAGCCCGCCATTTGCTTCTGTCCTAAATATCACGCGCTTCCTCTACCTGTCATTAAACCTTTTTCATAATAAATTGGTTTAAAAAAAGTGTAATACGATTGCCTTTTAAATATTTCGATGTCTGATTAGATTGTCAATTAATTTATGCCTCGAATTTTAATTGTGAAAAGTTTGCTTCGTTGCACAAGTCATTAATTAGTGTTGCTACTTAGTGTTTAGAGAGTTAAAACTAGACAAACGAACACATAGAACTGTTTCGTGTAATTTAATCATAAACTAATATTATTAGAATACTTATTATTAGGACGAATAAAACGTACACTTTCAAAATGTAAACAAAATGTCTATTACTTGCCGCTGTCAGGAATATGTAGGCTGCTTACCTATTTAAATAATTAGTCCACGGACTGTTGCTATGACTCCCGAGCAATAAAACCCTTTCGTGGCTAATGATGCATATATGCGTCATTTCAAATGAAGATACATAAAACACTGCTCCTAGTGTGATGGATTCGATCCTCACGTTGAACAATTAGGAACTGCGCTTATTGGCTAATTTAAATCTCAATGATGATCGTACCGCAGCTTTGTTTCGTGCCTATAACGGTCATAATTGAAATTTCAATTTTACCGTCAGGCAATAAGGTTGGTTTTTATTCGTCACATGATAATACTTTACCGTGACATACCGTCCAGTTAGCGCCGGTCATTATTTGTGCGATTTGCCTGAATTTGAAAATAAATTGGGTCCGTTGTATAATGCAGGCATATCTTTATGGGAGTATTTTAAGTCTATATGCAGATGATAAAACCAAGATTCTGCGATCCCCAACAAAAGTTTAGTCGTACATCTCCACGACTTATAGAGCACTAGCTGGAATTCTGATGATATTCCACGGATAAAAAGTAAACCATGTGTTATTCCGGAGTATCTATCCCTGTTCCAAATTTCAGCCTGATCCGTTCAGCCGTTACAGCATGATTGAGTAACAAACATCTTCACAAATTATCACATTTATAATATTAGCAGGATGGATGAGATTTTACTACGTTTTGTGATATCGTTTTATATTCTCATACCTATCTATTATCTAATTTAACCCTTCCTGTCCCCCAGTCTCCCTACTGCAGATGACATCGTGCGAATGACACCCCAGGCTATTCTATACTTCTTTTCGCTTTTTTTCTTTTATTTATAGACATTATATAGGTATTTCGTGGGTCTGAAATACTTTCTTTCGGCAGCGATTCAGTTTCAGATGGATTTACTTTTTCATCTGTCCAATCTTTGAATCACAGATTTAATAAATAGGTCTAGAAGCGCAAGGCGTCCGCGTCCCTTGGATCTGAACTGATGTTAGTTTAATTTTAAGTATAATTTAACCATCCATTCTGTATGAGTTTAGTGCAAGAAGTGACGACATCGTTTTTGGTAGAAAACGCTAGCGAAAACACTTCTATTATCTTATTAGTTCTGTGCTTTCAATGCTTATATCACACCACTGCACTGCGCATCTGTTTGTGTCTGTAACTGTGTACTCACACACACATATACATTTCTATAGTATACAAGTACGTACGTAGTGTCTCCGTCGTCTGTGGCAGAGCGGGGTAGGACGGTCGGGTTTTTACGGGCGGTCGGCCGCCTCCCCACTGTCAGTCGGTATCTCCCTGTCAGTTGTAGGACGCCCAAACCTTTATCATGCCATCGACCGACACATTTAATGACATCACAGTACTCGTGTACTAGAGGCAGCATAGAAAAAAACTTATAATGGTCTAGGTACTTTTGTTGAGCTGTTTTAGGTGTAAGATAAACTTAGCTGCTACACGCCGCTCCGTTAACTTCAAAACTGATCACGTTCGAGCGATCCATAGGATAAAAAGTAGATTATGTGATGTTACAAACTATACTCTATCTCTGTGTCAAATTTCATCCAAATCCGTTCTTTTTTTATACCACGTAGGTGGAAAACAAGCATACGGCCCAGCTGATGAGAAGTGGTCACCGCGGCCTATGAACGTGTGCAACACCAGTCGTGCTGCGTGAAAGAGTAACAAACATCCATGTATCCATACAAATGGATGTTTTTTTATATATCGGTCACGTCAATATGACTTGGCCTAGCCTGATGGTAAGCTAAAGGTAAAGTAGCAGAAAGGGGGTCCCCATTACATACACCGACAGTGACATAATGGTTGCCGTCAACTTGACCGATATAAAAAAAAATATTGTAACGTTAATCTATGATCAAATAATGTCATCTTTTGTTGTAACCAGTACTTGTTTGCGACCAAATGCGACAGGCCTAGTTATAGGTTGAAAAAGGTTTCTTATAACAAGTATAGAAAAAACTAATACTAGTCTTGTATACATTCTGTTCGTCTACTTACACTGAAGGTCGGTTTTTGTGTGACGAAGCTTCTGGAAGCTAGCCGATACTGTGTCAGCTTTTTTTTACAAACATGCCAAATTGGGTACAGTTAGTACTTGGTAAAAATATTGCTCTTCCATTGCCGACGTTTTTCTGTGACGTGTGAATTCGACTGCTACGTCTCGGGTTCGATTGCCACTCAGTGCAAATATTTGTATAGATGTTGACGAGATGTATCAGTTTCTAAGTAGGTTATGTATATCTGCATTCTCACATCTCATGTCATATTCCCACAGAGATGGGCAAAGATAATAGAGCGCCTGCGTTTGTCAATTTTTTTCATGGAATACCATTGATTTTTTAATAATAAACAAAATAAAATAATAATACAAAAATAGAGCCGATTACCTTCTTTTTTAAGTCAATGAAGTATACTAAAACTGAAAACCGCATCTGAATCGGTTCAACTAAACGTAAACCAACATACAGTTCAAACAGTGAACCTACTTTTCAATCGAAAGTCGGTTAAAAATACTGAGTTTTTATATATTAGACTAGGGACCCGGCTTCGCCCGGGTGTAAATTCCGGTAAGGATCCCTAATTTTTTTCAAAATGAAATGTAGCCTATGTCAAATTGGAAGAATGTAGCATTCTATTGGTGAAAAAAATTTTTAAATCGGCCCAGTACTTTTTGAGCCTATTCATTACAAACATACAAAAATAGGTACAAATCTTTCCTCTTTATAATATTAGTATAGATTTTGTATAACCAGTGCCTAGCAGCATAGGTTAGCAGCAGTAATTCCCACGCTACCAAGTCTGCCCGTCCCCCAAGGAGTCCTAGCGACTGTACTCATTAGCGAAAAACAACATTATGCAAGTGTTGTCTTGCTGCGGCTTTCTGCAATTTCAATTCCCCGGTTGGGACCCTCAAATGTGTTAAACTTTTAATTATTCACATAGCGTACACTTTTATGTGAGATTTTTTTATTTAAATAATATAAATGTGAAAGCTTGTTGTTTATTTGTTTGTTACTGATTCACGCTTATATATATAACATAAACTCACGCCTATCCCCGAAGGGGTAGGCAGAGGTGCTAACACCCACATTTCGCCAGTTTATGTTTAGGTCCCAATGTAATAGGTGGCGAGCCTATTGCCATTAACCGGGCACTTATAAACCTGCGATAAATACACATATAACTTCGAAAAGCATCGCTTAAACTGCTGAATGAATCTAGTAAGGTGTTTCGGAAGATTCGACACTAGTCTGGAATTTTGATCCCGTTCACGCTTACCATGAGAACATACTGCTGGTATAAAAATCCTATGTATTATTCCAGATTATAATCTATCCCTGTACCAAATTTCAGCCAGATCTGTTCAGCAGTTTAAAGCATGATCGAGCAACAAACATTTTCACAAACTTTCACATTTTTTATAATATTAGTAGAATTAGAGAGTACAATACATCTCTGCTCACCCCTTCGGAAATGCAATAAAATGCTTTACTTTTAACAAGTGTTGCCGCCATGCTTTTCCCGCACCGAATGGGTCGGGGAAGTACCACCCTCTAACTTAATCGACTTTAAGTAGCAGTATGTTTGTGAGTGCCGGAAGCCTACCTCTCTTACTTCCGTTTCCCTCCCTCTCCCACCTGATGATTTCTGCTCTAGGGAATCAGCCGGGAAGCCCGGGAATGTATGTATAGACGGCGTCAAAAATAGATGATCATTTAGAGATTTTAGACATCTCGACTAAGTATTTTTTGTTAATTAATTAGTACTTAGTGGGCTATATTAATATTATTAAACGTTGATTATAATATAATTAATTATTTTCATACAGGTTTAAGTTTGAAATCTGTGCAATCATCATTTACTTTTGACGTCGACTGTACAAATATAGTTTTTTTTTGTTTTCTTTTACAACTCTAACTAGGTTCAAAGTAAGCATAGCTTAACTAGCTTGTGTTATGGGTTCAAGAATGCGGATAATCATACTTAAAAACAATTTTTGTGAATAAATACCTTTTACACCATAATAAAATTAATAAATACCTTTTACACACAATAAATATTTGCGTTTAATATTCTTAAACGCAAATATTTTCTCTGTGTGGGAATCGAACCTGCTACCTCCGACGCAGCAGTCAAACGATTCGATTGTTAATATAATCAAAATAAATCGACTTATTAGAAATCCGCCTCTATGAATAATTGCTTGAACTAGGAATCGAACCAACAAACGTAATACAGTTGGCCCGGTTACCACTTAATCCACCATGCCAAATTGCCATTAATTTGTCGATATAAAAACGGTACCGCCTCAGTGACGTAGCATTAGTGAGAGCGACTGTTGTATTGAGTTTTTCTGTTAGAAAATTCGTTGAACGCAGCCGGGACAAAGAGCCGGGGGGGGTCATTACGCTCTCACCGTGTTACGTGAAACAGAAAACAGTTATATAGGTATATCTCTCTTCTATTTCAACCTAGCGTTAATCCCAGTCGCATCCAAAGCTTTCGCCTCGGAGCCTGGGGTCCACTTTACCAGTCTTAACTGCGGTTTTGGCCGGACCTCGATATTTTCCGTGAAGCGACTGCCATCTGAGCTTCACAACCCAATGGCGATATCGAAGCATTGCAGTTAGACCGTTGTTGTTGGACTTTTTAGGGCTCCAACTACCCGTAACGACTGCCATAGATGTTTGTATGGCAACTAGGACCGACGACTTAACGTGCTCTGCGAGGCACGACCAGACCTATGAAAATACCCATTTTCATTCATACAAATATTTGCACTGAGTGGGGATCGAAGCCGCGCCTCCTGCGCAGCGGCCTCGTTCACTACCGCTACGCCATAGAGGCTGTCATCTGTCACAGAGGCTGTTATATATCTCTCTTTAGGGTGTATATGGGCCCTCCAAGACCTATGGTGCCAAGTCAATTTCACCTGCAAGCCGATACTCCTATTAACTGACAGACTAGGTTCTAGCGCAGGTGTTCTCTTGGTTGGGAGGTCTGTAGGGTCCGTGAGGATATCCATACGAAAAAAAGGGAGGTTAGTTGGGCGAGTATGAAATTACATTCGAATAGTAAATATATTATAGTATTTGCAACGAGAGACAGCAACCTAAATTAGAAATGTAGGTACACTAAACTTTTTTAAAAACTCGTATCGTATCACTTTGTTGTTTGCCTGAATGCCTGAAGCAAATTCAATAAAACTCTTATTTTTTAAGACATTAGGCTCGTATTCTAGAACCATACTCAGTCATAAATCGCCACTCAGTACTAGTTTTAAGTAAAGTTCTAGAACACGGACCTTAATTATAAAATTGTGAATAGATGAAATATATTAGACTTAACTTATCCCCAGAAGATTACACAAATCAAGCAAAGAGCGTTTTGAAAATTTGTTAGTGTTCAGCAACTTTTGAGACTGACTGTACCTAGACATGCTGCTCCTTAGTTATTACCTTTTCGCGTGCACAGTTTTATTTATTAATCTAATGTTAAAAACGTAAGGGTTAAACTAAGGTGGGTAACCCCAGGCTGAGTATCAGGGACACACAATTATTTCTTTAATGTTCTAACTAATAGTAACCGTTAGTTTGTTGCCAAAACCTTGCTGCACACGTCCATAGGCCATGGTGACCGCTTCCCACTAGGTGGGCCGTGTGCTTGTCTGCCACCTAAGTAGTTTTAAAAATAACCTTCGGGGTCCAAACCAACCGCAGCCGTTACCCCTCTTGGTTGATGGACAAGGCTTCTCTATGAGGTGTCTGTAGGCAGTCGCTCTCGTGATAGCCAAAATAAAAATAGGACAGTGAACCCCGAGGTCCAAAGTGTAATCTTTAGATGCAACCGGTATTATCCCTTGGCAAATATCACGCAATTTTTTTTCAGATTGAAACAAAAAAAAACAATATTTTGGTCCATTTAATCCAAACAATACAACGCGTTTACGTAAGAAACCCACATTCTGAAAAATCTCACGTGAGATTAGGGAATGGGGGAGGGGGTTGAATAAAATCTCACGACATCTCACCGGGGGGAGGGGGGGGGGCACAAAAAATTTGAAAAACACCTCACGTAATTTATGGACGCACCCTTACCAATAGGTGAGATCGTGGTCAAACGCGAGCCTATTACCAACAAAAAAAAGATGTTTTTTTTACATTGTTGCAAAAATCGATGACACGACACTTCCATACAATGTAGACTAGCTACATATTTACATACACACAATATTTACTATCTGTATGAGGAAGTATCGTCCGTTGATTACAACTCATTGTTAATAACATAGCACGTCCTATGGCCGCCATTTTTGTTGAAAACTGTTGATTTAATAACGGGTCAATTGGGGTGAATAGGAACAAAATGATCAGTTAAATTTTGTACTTGCAATTTTTTATTTTCTATGCGAAACTATAAACCACTTCCACGTCACAATCTTCGAATATCCGGTAAAACTTGAAAAATTTTCAAAGGAAATTATTTAACAAATTATAATGACCATTTTACCCCTATTGACCCCGTTTGACGGTAGTTTCAGTTTTGACGATTTGTTTGTTGACTGTTTGTTTGGTAAAGGCAAGTTGACGTGTCCATTATAAAAAAAAACGTATACCTACCTATTTAATCTCGCCGAGACGAGTGAAGCTGTTTTCACATGTCGCTAGCGCGTAAACCCTCTGGTGAAGCGAGTGTAAATCACTCCTCGTATTAGTGTATATCACTCACTAGTCACGCGAAGGGGATACTTGGGGGGGGGGGGGACTGGAACACTTGAGATATAACCCCCTGTTTCCAACACGCAGTCTGAACATCGGACATTTTAACGAATCGGACAATTTGAGTTTTTTTTTTATTGGACACGTCAACATGACTTCACCTCACCTGATGTATAGCTAAAGGCAAAACCTCTCAGGATCGGAGGTCACCACTACATACACCGATAGTGCTACAGTGGTGGCCCTCAGACGACCTCATCAAATACTTTTTCACGCCCCGCTTAAAGGAACTATACGAGGAAGGAAACACATGTGTTTGTAAAGAATTCCAAGTCTTTATGGTGCGGCAAAGAAAAGAGCACCGAACCGCTTGGTTCTTGATGGAATTGTTTGCTCCGTGTGAGGGTGATACCTCAGCCTGGCACGTGTAGTTCTATATAGGAAAGGAGAGGGTGGTATTCATTGGCTCATCGGAACACTCGCCATGCCCTCCCGTGAGCTATATTATATCCTCAAATTGTTTGAATTATGCCAATACTAGGTATTTTAAGCGGGGCGTGAAAAAGCATTTTATGAGGCCGTCAAGCTGAGGGCCGTCACTGTAGCACTATCGGTGTATATAGTGGTGTGGTGATTCTTGGTCCTGAGAGAAGTCCTTTAGCTGGCCATCAGGCGAGGTGACTTCATCTTGGAATCAGTAGTTTCTGAGATCAACCAAACGAACAAAAGTTATGCTCCTGAACCGCACTATGTATTTTCAGGGGCAAAGTAATGCCTAGGTATTTTCTAATTAAGTAACCAACCTTAGGATGATGCAGACAGTTTTTAACGTCCATTTATATGACTACAACTTCTTAGTTCCACATAGGTAGATAACTAGCACACAGCCCACCTAGTGATAAGCGGTTACCATTACCAGTTAACTTATCTATATAGTTTTCTTTTTTGTTTTACTTTAGGATTCAACAAAGAAACCTCACATTTTATGCATTCCTGGCAATCCCTAACTCTACGTAAAAAGGAACGATGTTATTCTTATTTCAAAACACAAACACATAACCCTCCTTTTATTTACGCCGCAGTCGAGTAACAAACTATTTCTGCTTCCAAGCGGGTCAATAAGAGTTTGGCAACAAGGACCAACTAAGCATGGTTTTTAACTTGTATTCCACGGGAACCATTTTATGTTGAGCTGCTAGCAACCGACGGGCGAGATAAGCGCTCCTACGTCGAGTCTCGACGACGATGGTGTATATATATACACGTATACGTATATATGAGTAACACTACAACGATCTATAAAGATGTGTACCATAGATGTGTAGGTATATATATTATACGGCTTACGGAGTTATCACGACGCTTGTACGCTGTAGCGGCGTAGTATCATGAAGTCGATATCTGAGGCCTTATCTCCAAGAGAAGTGGGTCAATGTACTTGGTCTTCTCCGGCACTGCGCGTGAATGCATGCATTCGCGTTTGAAATCTATAGCCAAATCCCACTGGCATTCGTTCATGTTACTCTGAGTGCAAGCGAGACGTCCCAAAAGACTGGAGAATTAGACAGGGATGGATGAAGTACGGGAGGAAGGGGCGTTCTTTGCACGTACCCGAGGGTGACTGACTGAGCGCTTCAACGACTTTTGTGTATACGTATAGCTGGCCCTGACTGACTGACACAAGTATTCGCAAATGATACAATATATTATAATATACCTACTCACGGTTTAGCAAAAAACTATTTTGTAATAATAATGTATGCAATTTTAAATCATTTTTTTTTGTACTGACACATTTTGTAAACGCGTAAATGCTGTTTAAATCACTGTGCGTATCGCATTCTAAATTTAAAAAATGTGTTTTTTTTTATTGTCGTTGTATTATATTTTTTCATAGAGCCTCTATTTTGATATCTTTGCTTGTAATTTTGACAAACGTTAATTATACGTTTGTAGTGCTAGTACAAGAAATCTTATGAGCTGTTATGTTTTTTTTTGATAAAGTGGTTTTTAAGACTTGCTGTAAAAAGTTCTTAGGTATATAGGTACACTCCATACATGTATACATAGGTAATACAAGTTGTAACATGGATACTATTAGTATTCTCGCTAACCTCGCCCACTAAGTTAAATTGCTCGTATTAGAAGTAGGTTCACGTCGACAGCACTGGAGGGTGATCGAACCGGTAACCTTTTCAATGGCAAGCCTTAAGCTCAACGAGCTAAAGAGATTTGTACGTAGCTTCGTAGAAAAAAACTCGACAACCTTCGGTTACCTACTATAGGTATAATTTTTTTTTCTTAAATATACTTACACTTGTATAACCCTGAAGTGCAGAGATGTATTGGATTGTAAACCAACGTGGCGCTAAATTTTTTACCGGTAGACGGTAATAACATAGGCACGTTTTTAGACGCTACTATGACAAAAATCCCGGTATTAAACCCGTGACGTATGCTTTTGCGCTTTTGAGCTTAACTTAGTACATAATTTCACTTAGATATACTGTTAACAATACCTACATTGAAATGAACTAAGTTTTAGCAATAACGGGAATATCACTCATATCTTGACGTTAGGGCCCACACACACGAACTTAGGTAGAAGGCCATCTCGCAACCGGTGATGGCTCTGGGTTGGCCTTATCTTATGGGCCACCCCAGTGACTGAAGAGAAGAAGACATGAGACGGCGCGTGAGGTTTCAGTCGGTAGTTCGACATCGGGAGTGATATCTGCGGGAATTTCCGCACGATAAAAATAAGATACACGAACTTTGTTTAATTGTTGGTATTATATTAAACGTGAGTTGAATAAAAAATAATAATTCATCGTAGAATCCATTTAAATGTTGTTTTATTTCAATGTGTTATTTCACGTAAACTTTCGACAGTATCAAGAAAAAATATAGTTTACAAAATAAACAGCTAGACAGTTCATTTGTCATACAATTTTCTGCGATTCAACTAATTAGTTATGGCGCGGTCATCTATTTTAGTCGTGAAATATTAGATAGAGTTTAAGCCAGTGGAAAATAGTCTTGAAGTAGCTACAAATGAGAAAAATGTTATCAGATAGATTATGTTATTTAAACTTTGATTAGTGTTAGTTTTATTTCGGTGACTGTACTTTTTTTCATTTTTTATTCCTTAAAATGAAATGTATGCCAATAGCCTACTACATATTTTTAGAGGTGGCGATTCGCACACTAATAAATTAACTTCGTGCGAATCGCCAGGGTCTCCAGGGTCAGCAGCGCGAGTGTGACACCCTGGTGTTCAACACGTCCCCCATCATGTGGGCCGTGTGCTTGTCTGCCACCCAAGCAGTATAAAAAAATAGTCAATGAAATATACATACGTTTAATACACCTCTGCTTACCTCTACGGGGTTATACAGTCGTGAGTATATGTGTACAGTGCTATGTTCGAAGCATTCACTTAGCCGCACCCCTCACCGCAACAGAATCGACCCCTCGGTTCTCACAGGCGTGTGTTCAGACCCCGAAGTACCTACTTACAATCAATCGACACATTCTCATGTCATTTATGGCTATAAATATTGTTGGAAAGCATTATCAAATGAATTGCAATTCCTGGAGGCAATATTGATAAAATATTCCTGTTTTTTTCTATCGAATTTAAAACGTTAAGATTTCATGGATTGATCTTAATTTATCATGACAGTAGAGGAACCGCGTGAAGTATGTCAGGATAGAGGCAGATGGCGGGATGTTGCCTCTGCCTACCCCGGAGGGAAAAAGGCGTGAGCATTTATGTATGTAATTTATCATGTTTTTAGAGAGTTTTGACCCCTTGATTGATGCCATAAAGTACATGGTATTATTTTCCGGATTCTAACCGGAGCTCAAGATCCCCCCTCATCCTCCAATCCCCATCTCCAACCCTACCCCCTCCCAAACTTTCCAAACCTCGTCCCTCCAGGGTCGGCACCGCGAGTGTGACGCCCCTGATATGATGTTGTACACGTCCATAGGTCAGGGTGACTGCTTCCCATCAGGTGGGCCGTGTAAACCAATACTATACGCTTACTATTCGAATCTAATTTCGTGCCTGCCCTACAGTAAACTAAACCCAGATACAACCTACAACTTTACAAACTCATAACATGACATCACACAAACTTTACTTCTTTATGTATAGAAGTATAAATAACCACTTCGATGTTTTCTCAGCACAAATAAGTTAGATCAACCGGGGAAATATCGCCCTCTCACTTAAAAATTACGCACGAGTGGCTACTCTGGTGCAAAGTACAAGCTTCCATAGGATACGGAAGCTTAAAAAGCCGGCCAAGTGTAAGTCAAGACACGCGCACGAAGGGTTCCGTACCAATTATTCTGCAAACAATCACGTTTGATATATAGGAGTCCTTTTAAATATTTCTTTTGTTTTGTGTTTAGTATTTGTTGCAATAGTGGGAACAGAAATACATTATCAAATAGGTTTATTTCAATAATAATTTCTTGTTTCGTTTATTTATAAAAAGTTGTTGTTGAAGGATGTAGTGACCAAGATAAAGGGATGCTAAGATGGTTCGGACATGTAGTGAGTATGTGTAAAAGAAGATTGACGAAACAGATAATATGAGGCGAGGGTGAATGGGCAACGGTAAAGGGCGACCTAGGCGTATGTATGTTGATCAGATCCAGAACGTTTCAGAGAAAGAGCCAGGTCAAGAGCACCCGTATGAGAAAAAGGCGTGGTTTGGTTTGTAATGTATGAAAAGCTTTCAATTATTTATATCCAAGATAATTTGTAAATTCCAATGCTAATTTAATCTCTGTCTGTACATGTGTAAATATAAATATATGAAAAGAGTTGAAAATAGACATATCACACGGTCCCCTCCGTATAACAAGGACTATAAATCACATAGACGCATCTATATTCCAAATCTCGCCGCTAAAAAAATGTTTCTCTAACATGTTTATCAAACAAATTTGCATTAATATGTGTACGTTTAAATAAACAAATCATAAGCGTTAAGCGTACACTTCATAAACGCTTACATAATAACCAATAACGGGCACAATGTTATGTTTACAACAGTCCAATAATAGTAAGTAGCAAGTTGGTAATAATTCAAGTGAACAGTTTTATGAATGGCGCACGCCGGCCATGTTTATTACATGTGGAATAATGTCTGATGTGAGTGTTACCGTCTCGTGTGATCAGCTGTTCTACATATTCGAAAAGGAATTTGTGTCGTATCGTTTTACACCTACGGTCAATTTTCCCGTGACGTTTGGGAAGTCAATCAGTGAAATTATTTTGTTTGAATGAAATGCATGTTGTTATAAGGTTTATTAGGGATATTGGAGCGTCGTACGCTATCTGAATATATTATAATCTTACTGTTATTATATATGCGAATGTTTGGATGTCTTTGCCGAACTTAGTTGGAGTCTGTTTTTCAGTCTAACTATGAAGCGGCTGAACTTTGACAGTTTTCATGAAGCGATTGCCATCTGACCTCCACAACCTTGTGGCGATATCAAAATACTGCTGTTGGACGACTTGACGGACTTTTTAGGGCTGCAGCTACCTGTAACGACTGCTTAACGTGCTCTCCGATGCTTCAGATAGCTTTAGATGCAGATGCTCATGCCGTGGTTGCAACTGAAGCTTTCATCTCGGAACCCAGAGTCCCCTTACTCCTATACTCCCCCAGATTTGGCTTAGAAGCTAAGCTGCTCCCATAAAAGCCGCATAAATCAGTGGCTTCGTACATATATAATTTGTATTCACATTCTTGAAAAGTGTATTTAGGACTAGCTGTGCTCGCGATTTCACCCGCATGGATTTTGATATTCGAATAAATGAAATAATTTCGATCGATCGTTTCCGTAACTATCGATACCTACCATATTCTGCGGGCACGATAATCAAATATCGAAAAGATTCATTTACGATTAACTCTATGGGGTACCCTATTTGGAGCTGTCAAAATTATCATCCTATATTTGACCAGGAATAATGGAAACATACGCCTCTAGGTTCAAATAATAACTGGATTTATACCGAAATCACCGTTAATTCTGTCTTTTCTGCTCAGATCCTTTACACAAGTTCCAAAACCACATTTATTCAGCAAAAATTAACCACTAACAACAGTATTTCCAGCGACCCTTTTCTCCGGATCTTTCGGCCAGCGAGGGGCGAAGGGCGAACCCTTCCATTTACCCGTTACGTCCTTAGCTACTTAGCGTGTTACATTATATTAAGCCACACGGACGTTGGTACTCTGGAGCAAGAATCGTGCTGTATGTACGTCATAATGAGTGAGTGTACAAGAAATTATCGCTTGAGACGTTTCGTAAGTCAATAATAGATTTCGACACACCGTGTAATTGTAAAGCTGAAAGTTTGGTTGATCACGCTAATCTCAGGAACTATTGGAAAAGAATTTTTGAAAAAAAAAAAAAAGGTTTTTTTTTATTGGTAATAGGCTCGCGTTTGACCACAATCTCACCTGTTGGTAAGTGATGATGTGGCTGACGGTGGAGCATGCTTGCCTAGAAAAAACCTATTCACTCAATTTATCGAGCGAAAATGCTATTACCCAAGAAAGCTGTGTAGTAATCATATATGAGTCAACAAATTGGGCTAATTTCCATACATTATTGCAATTAAATTAAATTACGGGCATGTATAGGTAAATAAGAAGTGCAAGACGAAGTATATCACGGGCCGCGGGTGATAGCTACTTACAGAATAACACTGCGGTAAATATCGCCTTTTGCAGCCCACCACGTGTTGTAGCAACTGCAGGCAATGATGCATCGGTGCATCAGGAGGTGAAGTAGGAGGGGGGGGGGGTGGATTGGCCGCACGCACTCGTCTCGACTGTTTACTGAACTTTTACTTGGAAGTACCTACCTATATTGTTTCGTGTGGGTTGTAATAATAGTCCCACCAACATCTTTGGGATCCAAGCCAATCTCACCTACTGATTACCGGACGAAACTGGCGCAGAATGTCTCAGGGTTGCGGGGTCAGGGAGAAGTTCCCGCAAAAGCCAAAGTAGCCAAATCGAGAGTAGCGTGGACCCAGGGCTTCAAAGCTTGAATATGCAACCGGGACTAACGCGGTTATGATGATGATTTTTTGTTTTATAAATATGTCAATGTCAGTTCTGGGCCCGTAGACAATAAATGTCAGTGTATTCCGTAGCGTAAATCGCTATCGAATAGAAACGGTTGGGTCGACCAATCACATTCAAGCTCGACGCCGGCGTACGATGCGCGCGCCGCGGCGGAATCACGACCTGGAGTTGGATTGGTCGACCTAATCTATTCTATTCGATACGATACGATAGTGATTTAGACTTTTGCCACTTGGCTACGGGCACTGTTCATAAATCTGTAACCAAAAGTCCAAGATAAGAAATCTTTCGATATTTGATACATAAATGTTTATATTGGAGACGAAAAGCGTCCGCCATTCATGTTTATCGTGGTAATAGTAACACAGAGCCGTTTCGCATATGCCAAGGATTCAGTGGGTAACTGCGACGGGCAGCCGAATATGTGCACAGTTGATACGCTATATCCATCGATTGGATATACATGGAATATGGGTTTCAGAATTTGATTTCACCAGTGAAAACAATAATACGATTAAGTTAAACCAAACTGGCTCATTAGTCTAACTAATCATTTTTTTTTTTTTAAGAAATAAGCAGTAGATACCATTTTACTATTCTTTCCACCATCCATTTTCTGTAATGGTATTATTGTGTGCGCACAATAATAAATTTGAAATTAATAAATACTTAATTGAGAAAAATAATGTTAGTAAGAATTGACTAAATAACAGTAGAGGTAGTAGTAAAAAATCGTATTATGTTAGGTAATTGCATTTTTACACGGTACACACTACGGCTTTCAAATGTTTTCGTGAAACAATGACTAGAATTTTGTTCGTGATTTAAAAACATGTCTATAATGTTTGTATGTTTATCCTTCCAGGGAGGAGGGCGAAGAAAAACCAAAGCCGACCGAGAACCAAGACGACGGGTACGAGACGAGTAACAGCGGCGAGGCGGCGCGTCGCAAGCCCTCGAGCGCGGAGGGCTCGCCCGCGCCGCCCGCCGAGCCTTCCCCACCCCCCGACCCGCCGTACGAACCGCTCATGCGCCACTACGAGCCCGAACCGGAGCCGTACAGGCACTTCGAGCCCCCGGCACCACCGCCCCCTCATCTTCCAGAACCACAACACTACCAACACTTCCCTTTCCCCAAATACGGCGGAGGAGACCATTACGGCTTCAAACGTGATCCAGAAATTCCGTACGACATGAGCCAACACCAACCCCACCAGCAATATGGCGGGCCTTTACAGAAGAGAGACGAAGATATTTATAATGGAATCAAAAGAGAGTGTGAAGATCCGTATTCCTTTGTTGAAGAGGATGCCATGTGCGCGATGCTGGCGGGGCCACAACACCACGCCGTACCCCCACATATGCACCATGAGCACGACCACCATCCACACGACCACCACATGATGCATCCACAGCAGATGATGCTCAACCAACCTAAGAAACGAGGCAGAAAGAAGAAGATCAAAGATGAAAATGGGTAAGTTCTCCCAAAATTCCATAGGTACTAGTTTTTGAAAGACTTTCTTGTTCTCTTGAATAATATTATCATGGTAGCAAAGAAACCCCACCAACCCATTAAGATGTTAGAGGTTATCGTGACCCATAGGCATTTATAAATGATTGCAACATCAGAACTGTCGTTAAAGGCGAACAGGAAAATAGACCAATGAAAGGTAGAGTAAGACCTCGATTATTAACAGAATGCAAATTTCATTTACTTAGGTAGTATATTCCCTACAGGAGAGCAAATGTGTACTATTTACCTAAGGTACACAATTTTTGGACTCACATTACATGGCAATGAGCCGTGAACTGGGTGCAGTCCGTTTAAAAGAATATAGTTTTTACAAAGGATTTAGCATTGCTTTACCAGACCACTTGCACTGTCTACCTCTCTTCTACCAAAACCCTTTTCCTCGAATTTTTATAGTGTCATTAATAGACCCGCGTTTGATTATTTTATTTTATACTACGTAGGTGGCAGTCAAGCACACGGCCCACCTGATGGGAAGCGGCCTATGGACGTGTGCAACACTAAAGGTGTCACACACTCACTGCCTACCCTGAAGGGAAGGGAGGAGGGCTAGGAATGGGTGGGGAGGCTAGGAAAGGGTGGGAGGAGGAGGGGTACAGTGAGCTCTGGCTACCCTAATTACCGGCGGGAACACAACACGATGGTTATTATGGCCGCGGTCTTCTGTAGAGCGGAGGTACTTCCCCAGTCGGACAGCTCATTTCGGACGGGAGATACGGTCGCGTCGTATCCTACCTCCTTCACGAACCTACCAATTTTTTCCCCCAATTTTTTGTCGTTAATAGAGCCGCGTTTGACCATTATCTCCGATGATGGGTTACGCATGCCTAGAAGCAACTAATCCACTCGTGCCTTGAAGATGCTCAAAGAATTCCAAGTCTTCAGCTCTAACAGCTGTTATGCTAATGCCAAAGTGGCATAATCCTCCGCCCGCATATCGCTGTAGTCGAGACCACGGCCTAAGTTTCTATATTAACACGCTTGTATTAGGTTGACCTGTATGTATACACGTAACGGAGTCTTGTAAGTAGGATTTTAACCTACTTGTATTATTGTCGTATCGACTTGAACATTTGCTAGGGGTTCGAATGCTAATACTCTAGTAAGTCTATACCAACAAGTTGACATTATGAAGTGGGAGGAAATTCTTCAATACGTACTAGAACAACCTCTGTTTGTCTGTTTAAACTCAGTTAAGAGATTGTAAATGGAAGAAAGTGACTGTCTAATTTTTACTTTCAACCTTAAATTAAACAATTTGGTGTTGTTTGATTTGTCTTGACATGTCTATTAGGTTGGTAGGTATATAAAAAGTTTTAAGATTTATAACTTGATAAAAAATATAAAATTAACCTTGCGATTGATGAATTAATAATATTATTGTTGATGAAATTGTATGGTAACTTCCCACGAAGTTGACCTTAGGCATTTCATTCAAGGACACGTGCAAAACTTGAGATCCTACATAATTGTTTTCTCAAGACGTATCACACGACATCTTAAGAGTGTATAAGAATGAATGTCCGATGGAGCTATCCAACTCTTTTTCCTTTCCTCAGCATCTTTTCCCCAACTGCGATACCGAAGTTCTATAGTTAGACAATATTGTCAGATTTTTAAGACTCCAACTACCTTTAACTAATAAGGCTCCTAAACTGTCGAACTCCTCATTGACATTTCTCATTCAAATCAGCAACAAAAGAAACTACCTAGCAAACTTATTCGTATTTATACAAGGTCTGAAAGGTCCTGTGCCAAAATATGACCTATGCTCTTAAAGAATTCGGAGACGATAAATTTGTCCACTTGCTCCCCTTTATCCGATAGGCGCTATGCAAATCAAGGATACGCGAAGAAACCAAGATACCAAAGGTTTCTCCCTCCTCTTCAGGTTGTTAGCTGGAAGCAGAAATACTCGTATCTCAGCAAATAGTAATCCAGTTTCCTGAAATTCTGTCCAGCTTACGTCGAAATTGAAATGATTGCAAACATTTCTGAATTGTCGACAGTCTGACATCAGGCCAATTGTCGGGAGATTGCTAATAAAGTAGTGAAGCTACCCAGGCAAGTCCTAGCCACCATTGTTCTCTGATGTTTAAACCGGCAGCCTCGTCTCGTGTGATTTTGGAAGTGTTGTTTCTTTTGTACCGAAACTGATCCGAGTGTATTTTTAGCAAAGGACGAAAGTTGCGCGCGTCGATGTAACCCACAATCTAGCTAAATTTGGATCTTCCTGTTCCATTATACAAATATTCAAAACGAAATTGGCCATAGAGAAAACGTTATAAGTAGATATTTTATGCTTCATCTGTGGGTCAAAAATATTTCTTGTTTTTTTTTGGTGTCTTTATTTATTGGATGTCGCGCTGACTGTCAGCTACAGTTAGTTAGGTGCAGTACACGTCCTAAAATTAGTGATCTCCACGCGTCTATGGCAGCGAGATATGTATTTTCCTGCTCGACTTGAAAGACCCGGGATTTAATAATTTTATAACTTTTTTCACACCCAGTAAAGAAATGTACTTTTTATCCGAATTCGAAAAAGGAGGAGGTTCTCATTTCGAATATTAATATTTTTTTTATGGATGTTCGTTCGGGCATTACTCTGTCAGGGAGAGATAGATTTGCAAACTTCTTTTTTTATAGACAGACATTTATTTATTCCAAAATAAGTTTTGGACACAGACAACGGAACTCTTCAATAAATGCCAGGAAATCATCCGCGATTGCTGCTATCGTATATTTAGGGATTGTTTATGCAATTTTATAACCTAACATCACGCCTGTACGCGCTAAATGGGCTCGCAGACATATCTAGTATAGGTATTCAATTCTATACCCGTCGTTTATGCATTATGCTTTCAAAGTCGTTTTTTGTCGTCAAAAAGTACTTACTTATAGTTTAGTTAGAGGTTAGTTGGTTTTTAGTTTCCAGCCATTGATTTCTATGCAGGTATTACTGGTACATTACCTTCTAATTAGAATTTAGCTATTATCGTGGGTAAGTATGGCTAATTAGCTTCTGATAAGTTATCCGAGTGGCTGTAAAATTTCGTTTCAGTCCATTCATTAGGTTCTGTGCTATTTTAACAATATATATAGGTATAACATACAGTGCTCCATTTTGAACAAATCACACACATGTCCACCCTGCTTGCCTCTCACTCCCCGAGGGATTAGCAGAAGAGTACCTACTGACAATTATTTTAGATTATACCTCCAATTAGGTATCCTTCCATTTTCATAAGCTGTATGGTTACTCGCAACCGTACCCGCAACCGGCTTGCGTGTATGAAAACAATTATGAAAGTTGAAGAAGCGAAAGGGGTATGCCAAGATCGTAGCAATTGGAATTATGTTGTCTCTGCCTACTCCAATGGGAAAAAGGCGTGACTTGTATGTATGTATGTATAGTTTCTGACGGATTTAGAACATCCCCATCCCTCATTTACCCAACAGACTCATACCTGTATATCCGAAAGGGTAGGCAGATGTGTATTGCCATTACGTGCGTCCTTCTTCCAACGGTTTCGGGTCCTTTAAGCGGGGCGAGAAAAGCATATAATGAGGCCGTCTAACTGAGTGCCATTGTAGCTTTATTGGTGTCTGTAATGGAGACCCTCATTCCGCCTTTAGCTTACCATTAGGTGAGGTGAATTGTTAGAAATCCCACGAATTATCTCTATATGTGTAATTCTACTGTACGTGTGTCGTATGTCACTGAACTCCACCTAAACGGCTGGACCGATTTCAATGATTTTTTTGCATGCTTTTTTTTTAAATTCAGGATAGGCTTACGTTTGACCACTATCTCACCTGATGGTAAGTGACGATGTGGTGTACGATGAATCACGCTTGCCTAGAAGGATTCTATTCACTCGTGACTTGAATATTGCCAGGTTATGCGTTTTTAGCGGCGCCCTGAATGGTTTAGGTAGCAGATGGCGCTGCAGTTGGTATCCAAGATAACGTCTGTCCGTTCCGCTAGTTTTTTTATAAATACCTATATAGTAATTATACAACAAACAGTCTTATCGTGAACATTTATCTTTTCAGCGTTTAGAAGCGTCACTAACCGTTTACCAGTCAACGGTCCTTAAGCTTAGCTCTTCAATTATATAGACAGCAATATAAAAGTATCCTAATATTGGTTGATCAGTCACAGATAATCTTAAAAAGCCGTTAGGTACACACAATATCAGAAAAATGACGTAATTCCTTCATATATATATTTTTATTACCCATAAACAATTTTCTAGAGACAGAAGTAGAATCTAGTCGTCAGGTAGGTTGTGATGCAGTATGGTGACACAATTAGTGCGTGCGTGAGCGGGGCCGATGACCCCACGCCCGAATTAGCGATCCGCGCGTCGAGCCCCGACCCACTTCGTACGGCGCGCCTCTCCGCCGCCACGGAACCCAAGCTATTCGAGCTTTCCAGCCCACGCCTCGTGTACCTGATGCAATACACATACATACAGTACAGCCTTTGCCCTTTATCTCACCATGCCATAGAATTTCTGTCTTGAACTCTGAACTTTATTACCCGACTGCGCACAAAAGGAATATAACTTTTACAAGGTTCCATTTATTCCACTATCAAATGTATGGTTTGACTTTGCTTTCCTTCCGAAGAATATAAGTTCTTGGCAGGGACATCGTGTTTTCAGTTATTTCGAGTTTAAAATTGACCTAAATTTTCGCTAAATATTCATACGTTTGGACATTGCGAACTATGCATTATGTATTGTGGAACAGAATGATAATAATTACGAAGTAAAATCAAAGTTCAAGAGGTGATTCATCTCAGCCTAAATGGTAATATCGTGTTGTAAATTCTGGTCACAGCGTAACTTATAGTTTTAGTCTAGTCTCGATCTCATGTCGATCACCTGGACGTCAAAAAACGTAATCTTTTGGTTACGGGAATACCTTTTTTAAAATTTGGGAGATCGACATGAGATTGAGTCTAGGCTGAGACTGAATTTTATACAACATATCATTGTTAATTGTTAGGTATACTAAAATTTAAGAAAGAAATGGGACGAATCCGAAGCAAGAAATATCTATTTATCTTTGCTGTACCTTTTGATGTACAATGAAGAGTGAATAGATATATCATACAAAAGCATTGTGCCTGTTTAAAAAGATCATTGAACCTACATGAAAATCCTCATGGATGGCGGTACCAGACTTCGCTATTCGTCTATATTGTATTGGAGGAAATTCTTATAGATGACTAAACCAAGTAGTCATAGAAGAGCGACTAAGGCGAATATTCGGGCGAATTAGCCTGCACTTCGTTGTATACACGTGAATAAAGAATTAATAACGTCACGAAAACGTTGTAGCCTGTTGTAGGTTTTGTATTGGCAGATTTTCTTTTAATCGAATCGAAACTAAGCATATTGAACACGTGGCGTTACTGAATTAAACTCCTGGATAGAGGTAAACAGAAGAGAAACTAGTTGCGTTCAATGACATTCCACAAGTATAATAGCATTATACAGGCTAAATCTAAAATTTAAATTGTCGAGGTCGAGGACTTTCACATTTATAATCGTAACTGCTTTAAAAGAAGTGGTAACATTCGAAAATTTCATCACCCCGTTCTATATACATGTCTTCAGGCTGAAAGCATACTCGTACTTGCATTATATTTTCACTCTGTCAGCTTCAAAAGTTTTATATGTGTGACTAGCGGCCCGTCCCGGTTCCGCTTGGAAACATTCGTATAAAAATTCTAGTGTCCAAGTCCAGCCAGGTCCAAAATGGTGAATTGTCTAATTGGCAAAGATGGAAATGTGTGTCGTGGTTTTTACAGCCTGGCTTTTTTGCTCACAACTCTGGTTAACGTACTGCACACCAGGCAGTATATGTAAATTCTGACCATTATAAGTGTCATATTAAATAAATAAATATTCTATCTATTCTATTCTATTCTCCCTAGACCCAAAGTAAGCTTGTACCTGTTGGCAAGTGATGATGTGGTCGACGGTGGAGCACGCTTGCCTAGAATTAACCTATTCACTGTAGACTTGAAGACTCTCAGTTTTTCGCTTTGAGTCAAGTTTCAATCAATCAATTCATTTATTCGCATCGAATATGATTGTAGAGGTGATATCTTAAAACTAGCAGGTACAGCTTAGAAGATAGATTGAAGAGAAACATGCACGAAATTCCATTATAACTGAAAGTAGCTTGTTAATGATAATCAGTGAACGTTAGACACGCAGAGATCATGCTATGTGTAATCATCATGTCAGGTTTAGCATTCGGTTACGGTATGAGCGCGTGCGCATTGAGCAATGAGCCCTGACAGCGGCGTCAATGGCAGGGTTGTCAGGATTTGCAGTATACAATCAGAACTAGATTCTTTATATTATATTTATATTCACGCACGTATATGTGCAAAAAGGTAGGCAGATGTTAATGTACAACCATATTCCGCGGACTATATTTTTGGTTGTATGTGTATTCTCTAACGGGCACGGGCACTCTGCCCGACCTGGTAATCGAACCTAGGGTATTGTGATTGCACACAAATATAAGTTTATACCATGGAACTGACGGAATCGATACAATTTCTTTATAATCTCTTAAGTGTTACATACAAAGAGCATGAGTTATTTTGTGTAGATAATGGTGACACTTAGAACTTGAGCGTGCGTTTTTTGAGAAAAATGATGAACATTTTTACCCTAAAGAACTATCAAAAAAGCAGTAGAAAAATCCGTAACATACTCTCAAAATCCATAAGAATCCTGAAAAATCCCCAATATTACAACGATAGTCAACAAGACGCGCAAATGAAGCATGATGTTGTGTTGTTGCCGCGGTGGCGAGCGGCGCGCGCGCAAGCCGCGATGTGTTTACGTCGCGGGGGTATTTCGGTACCGGAACCGATGGCCGCACTATCGCTAGCCAAAAATCCGAGCGAAATAATCAGATCAAGGTGGCATAAGTTGAGACTAAAAGTTGATTATTTTCACTTTCTATTATTGCAGTTTGTGTAGGGCAGAGTTTCTCAAACTCTTTGTTATCCGCCGATTCGTCCACGTGGTATACTAACATCTTGCCTGCGATTGACAGGAACTTTTTTTCGTGCGGATATTCCGCCAGATATGTTACACACGAACCGACTTAAGGAACACGCCTTCTCGGGTTGCCTAAACGCAATTGTTAATAACTATTAATCAATCTCTATCCAAATGTTTAGTTGTTTTGGTGTGATTGAGTGATCAGAACTAGCTCAGGTGAAGGTGGTTTAGGCCCATAAAGTCTTCATAGGATTCCAAATACACTTTGAGAATCCCTGGTGTATGGAAACGATTTATTACGCTCGCCCCGAAGCTGTTTTCACCATGTCAGTATTGCAGCGATAGGCTAAATACAATAAAGATTTATTTTGTTAGCACGTGGGCGGTTGTGAGTTTAAGCATTTTCTTCCCTGGACTTCTGTCCCTATAAATCTCACGAGATTTCTCTTTAGGGTGCTTCTTATCTGCCGTTTTCTAAACTGCATCTATTTCCACGTTGTCCCTGACGGCTCCAATTACAGTTGCATTTCCTTTCCTAACCCTTTTACTTCCCTGTTGTGAGGAATTCGCATCGCGAGTACAACTGTCATTATCATCGTTAGTACCGGTCCCATCCGAGCCTCTTACCTCGGAGTTCAGGGTAACGCTTACGATTAGATGTATCGCGGGATTGTTTCCTATCTAAGAACATAAATTACATATAGCTAAC
Source organism: Lithosia quadra (assembly GCA_963576445.1). NCBI lineage: Eukaryota > Metazoa > Arthropoda > Insecta > Lepidoptera > Erebidae > Lithosia > Lithosia quadra. The sequence goes on from OY754898.1 coordinate 9,737,980, forward strand.
TAGGCGCTTGTACATTACCGATGGGGTTTTGACGCCTACAGTAGTAACTTTGTAGGATACCCATTGCAAACCCTAGTATTCGATTTTACCAGGAACCAACTGTGTAAGCTACGAACGTACCAGAGCAACATAAATAAGCAAGTTTGTAACTTGCCGTTCAAAAGGAAAATGCATTACTAAAGCTTCGAAATCCTATAAACGATTACGTGATCAAACGCACACCTTGCAGATTTCCTAATCATAGCCCAAATCTATCGCCAAACAATTCTAGAAAGTAAAATCCAATTGAAAAACGAAAGAAAAACGAGTTGGACGTGACTAGAGCTGCCAGACGCCATGACAATGCGCCTTTCACGATAACAAATGCAAATGTGCTGCACGCTTTTTATATGCACTTTGTTGTTGGAACAATACTGTCTGGTCTGGCCCAGCCACCGGGTTGCCGTGACCTGCCATGCCAGCCACAAGCTGACCGACGCTCGCTCGGACGCACCTAACGACTCATGTTCGACGCGCCTCATTACAACTCATTATGTAATTTGCCGCGATGCTGGAAATATCTATAGAAATAGAAAGGCATCGATGCTGCAGAATTCTTTGTTGTATAATGCAGACAGTTAAGAGTAATGAAAAAGCATTTAGATGCTCGTTTTGTGCTTCTCTTTATACTACTGCTAACCCTTGCCCGCGAATCCGCTCGTGTGGAATACCGATCACGCTGTCGCGACCTATTCCCTTGGTAAATCGGTAATAGTATTCTGCCTGTGTTCAACATTTAAATCAAATGCATTTATTCTTATTTCTATTCATTCTTATTCATTCTGCATGGTTGAGTAACAAATCTTCAAGAACATTTTTATTCATTCATTTGTATGAAATAGACGGACGGTAGGAAATAGTTTCTTCCACCAATAATAATCCAGGATATTCGGCGCTAAGACAAAGAGCAAGCATATTGCCGTCAACCAGAAAACTCAACAACACTTTTGCCCCCTCCTCAAATAGGACCCGTTTCCTTATTCGTAGCTATGAGTTGCTACCGAAGCCTTAGTCAGCCTGAAGGAGGTGTGCGCTACTATAAACAGAACATAAATGAGAGGCTGACACTCCCCGGCCATGCCAGCTCTTACGTGCCTAGGAGTATGACGCAAAGACCGTCAAAAAATAATAATTCGCAAAACTACTTCGTATTATATCCTCAATAACTTCGTAATGACCAGAGTTGGCAAGCGGATCGCCCATTCAGCTGAAGGAGTCATTTTGTCTACTTTTATCACACTTACGGGAAACGGTGACGATATGTGTTCTTGGCAAACATACACTAGAATTTTTGATTGCAATCAAATATAATTTATTGAAGAAATATGTGCATTGTACATGCGTACAATAAATTATAAATAATACTAGATTTTGCCTGCGTCTTCGCCTGTGTGGAATGCTATTCCTGTTCCCACTTCCTATGGAATCTATTCCAGGTTGAAATCTGTCCCTGTACCAAATTTCAGCCATATCCGCTCAACAGTTTCTTCGCGATATTCTTCTAACAAATAATTTTAAATTGTAAGTAATAGGGAATTATCCAGATTATGGATGTCGCAGCCTCATGGTAAGCCAAAGGTAAAGTCTCAGGAAGCGGGTCCCCATTATATACACCGACAGTGGTATAATGGTGGCCCTCAACTTGACGGCTTCATGAAAGAAGAGGTGATTGTCGTCGCAGCACGGCGTGACAAAGCGTAGATATTGGTTTAGACTACGCCTCGTGGTCTCACAAGTGCTGCGACAACCATCACCTCAAGCTCCGGTGTGATTTCATTTCAAACGTTACTTTTAGATTATTCTGGCCGCATTACACCAATGACTTTTGAAGTACTTATTCTTATTTTTACAAATATTTGTAAATAACATCGTACTGTATTGTACACTAATTAGCAATTCAGATTGTGTCACAATGTGCACGTCCAAGTTCGCAAATTGTAAGGTTGTTTTGAGGTTAGTATAATAGGAATCCATTTATGTAGTTGTATCTCCTTTGAGCTGTTTCTCCTTCGTTACGCGGCTAAACGACTAGGTCAAACACACGAGGTATTTGGAGTCGTACTGACTCATCATCAGCATCCTACCTATGTATAAATTAATCGTGGCTATAATATATAGATTATCTGACGTTTGGGGCCGTGATTTTTTTTTATATCGATCACGTCAATATGACTTCACCTCGCCTGAAGTAAGCTAAAGTCTTAGGCCCGAGGATCACGACTATATGCACCGATAGTGCTACAGTGGTGACCCTCAGCTTGACAACTCATTAAATGCTTTGGGGCGTCCGCTTAAAGGACCCGAGACTGTAGGAGGAAGAAAACACCCAGCGCTGGTAAAGAATTCAAAGTCTTTATGATGCGGCAAAGAAAGAGGCACCGAACCTCTTGGTTCTCGATGAAATTGTTTGCACAATATGAGGGTGATATTGCAATCGAGTAACAAAGATCCTAACATCTCAACAAACTTTCAAGTCTATCTATATTGTATAATTGTGAATTAGCTGTGTCTACATTGGCGATATTAAAAAAAAAATTCTTGAGGGCATGTTATTGAACTATTAGGAATGAAAAAATCTATTAGGAATGCTCAGATGATGTATTTCTTTCATAACACAGGCAGTATTATAGACCAGTGCCGATAGCTATGAAAATGGTAAAAAGTAAAAGAAATTTATAGTAGGATGAAACCTGTTGTAAAAGGAAGAGAATATAATAAAAATGATAGGAAAAATAAATTACGGGCGATCTGAGCTCGGGAAGGGGGGAGGGGGGTGAGTTTTAAGGGTAAAAACGGTTTATCTCGATTTCCGGCAAAACTACAAGTCCTATGGAAAAAAGTTAAATGACAAAGTTGTAGGTAATAAAGAGACCTACAACTTTTGTATTTACACTTTTTTCACATAACCTCAAAAAGTATGTGAAAAATTCAAATAATCAAGTTTTTGGTTTTTTATTATTATCTTAAGCAAAACAAATTTGTTTTCCACGAAATTTGGTGAAAACTTAGCTTTTTATGTCCCAAAGACACTGTAATTTTTTTGATTTGAAATACTCTTTTTTTCAGCTTATTTTGACTAAATATCGAAAAACCACCCCAATTTTCAATCGAAAAATCTCACGTCAAAATATCAGCTTTTTAAAAAAAGTCAAAGAGTTTTTTGTTCTTTGAAATCTCTTCTTTCTGATAATGTAAAAATATATATACATTGCTATGGTAAATGTTCTCAGAAAATGCAAAGAAGAAAAACTCGAATTCGAAATTACCATTTTTGTATTTAGTCATTTCCTCGCTGAGGTGGGATGAAAAGTTACATGTTGCACTAAAACTTCATGGTTGCACTCGAGTACAAAGATTTTTCACCTTGTGCTCTTTTGATTCCCTCGCTAAAGCTCAGGGTTCTATTTTGTGATTATTGTATTTAGTCATTTCCTCGCTGAGGTGGGATGAAAAGTTACGTGTTGCACTATAGCTTCATAGTTACACTCGAGTGCAAAGATTTTTCACCTTGCGCACTTTTGATTCCCTCGTTAAAGATCTGGGTTCAATTTTTAGAACCCTTCGCGTGCTCAGTTTTGATGACCGAGCAAGCGAAGGGTTCATAATTTGAATCACGAGCGCAGCGAGCGATTCACAAAATAGAACCCTGAGCTTTAGCGAGGGAATCAAAAGAGCACAAGGTGAAAAATCTTTGCACTCGAGTGCAACCATGAAGTTATAGTGCGACATGTAGCTTTTCATCCCACTTCAGCGAGGAAATGACTAAATACATAAATGTTAATTTCGAATTCGAGTTTTTCTTCTTTGCATTTTCTGAGAACATTTACCATAGCAATGTATATATATTTTTACATTATCAGAAAGAAGAGATTTCAAAGAACAAAAAACTCTTTGACTTTTTTTAAAAAGCTGATATTTTGACGTGAGATTTTTCGATTGAAAATTGGGGTGGTTTTTCGATATTTAGTCAAAATAAGCTGAAAAAAAGAGTATTTCAAATCAAAAAAATTACAGTGTCTTTGGGATATAAAAAGCTAAGTTTTCACCAAATTTCGTGGAAAACAAATTTGTTTTGCTTAAGATAAAAATAAAAAACCAAAAACTTGAATATTTGAATTTTTCACATACTTTTTGAGGTTATGTGAAAAAAGTGTAAATACAAAAGTTGTAGGTCTCTTTATTACCTACAACTTTGTCATTTAACTTTTTTCCATAGGACTTGTAGTTTTGCCGGAAATCGAGATAAACCGTTTTTACCCTTAAAACTCACCCCCCTCCCCCCTTCCCGACCTCAGGTCGCCCGTAATTTATTTTTCCTTTAATTTTTGTTACATTCTGATCCTTTTCCAACAGGTTTCATCCTACTATAAATTTATTTTGTCTCAAAGTCTATCGGCACTGGTCTATTATATGAATTTTCAACAATTATCCTCTTCGACTCTTTCCAAGTACGCTGACAATAACTGTAATCAGTTCCTAGTATAGGTACCTATATTTATTGGTAATTAAACGTCATCAGGTCTTTATGGACACAAGGTTTGTTTGCGCCATCTGGTGTTATTAAACTGTACAAACATTATTTAATTCTTATTATTACTAGCTCTAACTGTTGCTCAAAGGAATGTATGGAGGAGAATTACATGTTGCGCCGACCACAAATAATTGGGACAAGGGCAGGTGGATGATGAATATGATGATGATATTGACTAGCTGTTTCTCGCAGCTCATCCCTCATCCCGTTGCTGTGGTATACTGATCCCGTTCCCGCGAATCGAACTTGTGCCGGGAATAAAAGTAGCCTATGTGCTATTCCGGACTATAAATCTATTTCAGTGTCAATTTTCATTCCGATCCGTTAAGCCGTTCTGACGTGATTGAGTAACAAACTTCCACCCATCCATCTATCTAAACTTTTGATAACAGTAGCCTGCTTCGTTGGTCTTATGGTATAAGCTCACGGTTATATTCGCCATTATCGTGAGGATCAGGGTTCGATTATCATGTCGGACTGTGCAGTTTCAATCGATTAAAACTGCACAGCATAAAATCACATCGGCCTACGTGGCCGGAGAATCTGGGTGTGCTTTAGAGAAGATACCTCAAAGACAAGGTGGCCCATAGATTACTTCCGGATTTGAGATGGGCCCCTCTGGTTTGGGAATCACGGTGTTCCCGCCATGACCCCGAGTCGGGGGGGGGGGGGGGGGGAGCGCTTACGCTTCCGCCTCGGTCTGCGTCTGCTAGCACGACTGTTAGCCCATCCATCACCCTCGGGCCCCTCAACCTGAGCCATGCCTTACAATATCACAAAATACTGATGTGTAACATATCTTTTCCAGCATGGAGATAAAAGCGGATGGCGTGCTAGACGGTACGCTGGTGCCGCGGCCGGTGAAGGAGCGCAAGAAGCACGATCGGTTCAACGGGATGAGCGAGGAGGAGGTCTCCCGCCGCACGCTGCCCGACCACCTCGCCGAGAACCTCGACATCATCATTGTGAGTACGATCGCCGTTGTACCTTTGTACTTACTAACTACTCGCTTTATGTACCAACTAGTGAACGAAGCTTTACATTTATGGTGAGTTTTTCAACTGGGCATGGTTGGCCAAATCCGAAACTATGAGGCATAGTGACAAATGCAAGTTAAGTTTGTCGTATTTTACTGGCATTATTTAATGGTTTAAAAATTTCGATACAAGCATAACGAGATAAAATTTAAATTCAGATATATTTTAGTTGAGTTTAGTGAAAATGAGCGACTGAATTGACTTGATTGCTTCTCGAAATTCGTTCCTAATTAGTGGCACTATTAAATGTACAAAAATATACCGGTGGGCCGTGCGCTTGTTTTCCACCTAATTGGTTTAGAAAAATATTTTTAAAAAATTCAATGTTATAGAAAAATATTTAAAAAAAAATTCATCAATATTGCCTTCTTTTTTTTTCGTGGGGATATTCGTCCCGAGGCTCTTTTGCTCATTTTTCGCTATGCCTTATAGTTTCAGATTTGGCCACCCACGTCTAGTTGAAAAATTCAGGTCGCTTCTTCATTCGGCTATAGCTGTGATGCAGTGTTGCATGAGAAACATCCCACACCAAGCTCTGCTTCACCTCCTATATTTCACACAACCCCTCCCACCCACAAACATTTATATTCTCTCATATTATGATAAACTTATTACCGTAATTAGGATAGCGAAGACATTTACGAATTCAGTATAAAACCTGTTAGGTGATCTTATGAATAATTCAACGTTGATGAGTAAACTGTTGCAATTATAGAAGTTTATTTCATGCATGTGAATAATAATTACTGTTTAATTGTATCATGATTCTACTTGGAAGACGAATGCATTGACCACACACGGTAGAAAAAATATCGCTGTTGATATTTTTTTCAAGTATATGAAAGCAACCTTTTATTACCCGTAGTCTACCTGGTTAGACCACGGGAAATTATTATTTTCTATGGTATGTGGACTGAGTGGACTATGGGAAGTTTATTTGTTATCATGATTCACCTAGATGGACTACGGGGAATTAATTTTACCCATGGTTCATCTGGGTGGACCAAGGGAAATTATTTCTTTTCTTGGTTCACCTGGGTGGACAACGGGGAATTTTATTTTTCTCCGTAGTCCTACCAATTTTTCTTTTCTCGTAGATAGATAGATAGAAGCGAAAGGTGTGTATATCAGGATCTAGTGGAAACATGTGGTCTTTATCTTTACCCATGTAGGTCCCCATAGCCTAACCATAGTAACTGTTTACCTATCATCGTTATAAGGTGGACATTCTGCTCATACGCACGAATCGCTTCAGCAATACATTCATTATGCGTACTGCTAAGGAGTGGAATGCCATGCTGAAACTTGTGTTTCCGGAAAACTATAACCTTTGCGTCTTAATTCAAGAGTGAATAGGTTGCTTCTAGGCAAGCATGCTCCATTGTCGATCACATCATCGCTTACCATCAGGTGTGACTATAAAGTAATATAAATTGTGAAAATTATTTTTAAGTTAAACGGTTTTAAATTGTATTGTCATCAGAACTAAATACTTCTGCCAAATATCAAACCAATCCAACATCTGGAAGGGGTTAAAATTTCAATTACTAGATTTGACCCAAACAAACAGGTCAAGTTAAATAAAACCGTTTGAAAAAACCCAACCATTGTATTGTTGACATTATTATAAAATTGTATTTCTTTTCATCTAGATCGGCATAAACCCCGGATTATTCGCGGCGTACAAGGGACATCACTACGCTGGCCCTGGGAACCATTTCTGGAAGTGCCTCTACCTGTCAGGACTCACGCGCGAGCAGATGAGCGCCGATGAAGACTACAAGGTTGGTATTTACGCCCACTACTGGGCTGATATCTGGGAAATTTATTGTCCGATCCATGGACGTAGAGATGTACGAAGAATCAAACACCACAGCCATGCCTCTGTAGTGAATGCGGCCGCTGCGCAGGAGGCGCGGGTTCGATCCCCGCTCAGTGCAAATATTTGTATGCATGAATATGGGTATTTGCATTTGCCTGGACGTGCCTCGGAGAGCACAATAAGCCGTCGGTCCCGGTTGCCATACAAACATCTATGGCAGTCGTTACGGGTAGTTGGAGCCCTAAAAAGTTCATCAACAACGGTCTAGCTGCAATGCTTCGATATCGCCTAATGTCACCATTGGATTGTGAAGCTCAGATGGCAGTCGCTTTACGGAAAATATCAAGGTCTAGCCAAAACCGCAGCTAAGACTGGTAAAGCGGTCCTCAGACTCCGAGGTGAAAGCTTTGGATGCGACTGGGATTAACGCTAGGTTGAAGAAGAAGAAGATTCATGCATACAAATATTTGCATTTAGCGGGAATTGAACCCGCGCCTCCTGTCGGAGCAGTCAAATTCACTACCACTACACCATAGAAGCCGTCTAGTGTATCTATAATGTACTATACATACTACTGTTAGTATGTATAGTACATCTACATCTACTAAATGAAAAGACATAGCAATCCATTCTGTTGGATGTGCGATGTTATTATAACATAAACCCCGTCCCGCCGCGGGACAGACTGACGTAACTCGCCAGTGTTTCCTTATTATGACAAAAATAACCACGCACAATTTCGCACTGACTATATATCTAGTCAACACACACATAGCACATGATGATTATGTAGGTGAATACATACGAGGACATCATCCAGTGATTTATATTGAAGGAGGTAGGACACGACGGTATCTCTTGTCCGAAATGAGCTGTCCGACTGGGGTAGTACCTCCGCCCTACAGAACACCGCGGCCATAATAACCACCATGTTGTATTCCCGCCGGTAAGTAGGGTAGCCAGAGCTCACTGTACCCCTCCTTCCACCACCCCTTCCCTTCAGGATAGGCAGCGCGTGTGTGACACCTTTGATGTTGCACTCGTCCATAAGCCACGGTGACCGCTTCCCATCAGGTGGGCCGTGTGATTGTCTGCCACCTATGTGGTATAAAAAAAAATTATTGATTTTTTGACAGTTTTAAGGGCAGTAGATAGTATTTGATATAAATTTCAGCTTGATACCTCCACGCGTTCCCGAGAAAAAGGGTCTTGAAAGATAGACAGACAGACAGACGGACGGACAATTCTGTTATTTCGAGAGTTTGAAAATTAAAAAGATATTTATGTTCATTTGATTCAAGTATAGGTACATTTGACATGTTGTTGATAGCTCTATAGTCTAGCATAGTGAGTCATAGAAAATATTGAAACTGTAGCTAATACCTACCTGTAAAAAGGACCAGCGAAGCGACCACTGCTTAAATTCATTAAGGAAAATGTCTAAACTAAATTGGATTAAACATGTTTACATTGATCGACAAAATCCAGCCTTGTGTCCACTTTCCACCAGCACCTAAATAAACACAGTAACGCCCCCTAAATAACATATTATCACGGCACGTTTTGAGTCTACCGAGCTTTCATGAAAACATTAAACACACACCCTTGCAGTAAAAATAAAGATATTAGACTCGTCTCAAATTGTTCCAGTACATGCAATTTCACAAATATTATGTCGTGTTCAAAAGCAAGTACTTATACAGTCCTTTTAATGATAGCGATCTTGAATAACCGCGGTAGCCTAGTGGTCTGGGTAATGGACTGCTGAGACGAGGTCTCGGGTTCGATCCCAGGTTCACCATGGCACACAACAATGACTTTTCGATGCTTTTCGAACTTATGTGTGTATTTATCGCAGGTTTATAAGTGCCCGGTTAATGGCAATAGGCTCGCCACCTATTACATTGGGACCTAAACATATACTGGCGAAATGTGGGTGCTAGCACCTCTGCCTACCTCTTCGGGATATAGGCGTGAGTTTATGTTATGTATCTTGATTTACCGAGTTTGTAGGGTTTAATGACGGTAGAGGAAGCTTGTGAGGTGTGGCTGTATACGTTGGGCCAAGGTGCTGGGACAAAATATTGGATTTCAGAAATCTTCGTTTGCACATTGGCGTATTGGTCATTTAATATTGGCGCTTTGATAAAGATCGATATGATCATATGGAATGCAACTGCGGCATTTTATTAAAAACTAGCTTTCGCCCGCGTGGATGTCGGTATCGCCACCAATAAAACGACTCTCCACTCTACTCCACTCTCCACTCCACTCTCCACTCAATTTCACTCTACACTCCACTACTCCACTCTCCACTCCAATCCACTCTCCACTCCAATCCACTCTCCACTAAAAAAGGATAAAAAGTGTCCTGTTTCCTAGTTCTAACCTCCCTATCAATTTTCAGCCAAATCGGTTCAGCCGTTCTTGAGTTATAAATAATGTGACTAACACGACTCTCTTCATATATAAATATAGATGAACTGATTAATACTGTAAGAGTGTGTGGATTCCCAGCACATCTTATTAAGGCATAAGCCAACCTTTTATGTGTATCATTATTACATACTCACATCACAATTATATCCTTTCAGCTCCTGAACTTCGGCATCGGTTTCACGAACATGGTGTCACGGCCAACCAAGGGGTCAGCGGACCTCACTCGGAGGGAGATCAAGGAGGGCTCCGCCACTCTGCTAGGGAAACTGCAGACCTTCCGTCCGAAGGTGGCCGTGTTCAACGGGAAGCTAATATATGAAGTGTTCTCTGGGAAGAAGGACTTTTGCTTTGGGAAACAACCAGACACAATAGCCGGGACTAATACTGTAAGTTTTAATATACCTTAGGGTTGTTGCTATTTTTTTATTGATATGAATGTTGAAGTATATGTCTGCAAAAGATTGTTTACGGAACAAGAGCCATGGTTTTTCGCAGCACATTATAGGTTCGAGTTGGGAAATAACACCTATATCGAAATTTAATCAATCCAAAATAAATTTTCAATTCTGACCAGTAGTTTTTATTTTATTTTTATTTTATTTTATTTAGGAAACAAACAGTTATTTACAGTTTTTAAATCTGGGAACAACTTAATACTTATTGACCTAGAGTTCCATATACATTTAATAAAACATACAATTATCTATAGGTACAATCTTTTGCTTGCGTAATTTTAATTTATAAGCAGCCAAGTTCCTGATATTAGCGCGATCAACCAAAGAAATAAACTCTTAAGCTTTATAATATCCCCCCCCCCCTCCTCCCCCGCAGTACATGTGGGTGATGCCGTCGTCCTCGGCCCGCTGCGCGCAGCTGCCCCGCGCGGCGGACAAGGTGCCGTTCTACGCGGCGCTCAAGAAGTTCCGGGACTACCTCAACGGGCTCGTGCCGCACGTCGAGGAGGCCGAGCTCGTGTTCCCCGATAACACCAGCCGCCGCCCGCAGGAGGAGATGGAGATCCGCAGGTACGCACGCAGCGCACTCCTCACACAATTTCAGGTGGAGGTTTATGTAAAAATCAGTAATCAGTTATTTAACTCCACGCCACAAGCGAGAGTGTGACGCCCTTGGTGCACACGTCCATTAGGCTACGGTGACCGCTTCCCATCAGGGGGCCGTGTGCTTGTCTGCCACCTAAGTGGTATAAAAAATAGCTGAAAGGCAACTTTAAAGCATATATTCTCGATCGTGAATCTCGACTTGAAACTAGTTTTAACTACAGATTGCACGCTTAGGCTATAGAATGATCTCCCTGCTATGATTTTACCTAGTCTACAATGGGGTTCTTCAAAAAGGGGCATTAGAAAGTTCTTACTGGGTCGGCAGTGCGAGTATGACGCCCCTGGTGTTGCACACGTCCATAGGTCACGGTGACCACTTCGGACTATAGACGTACAGACGGCACACGACCCACTTGATGGTGAGATCGTGTGCTTGTCTACTGCTTACTCATAAGTGGTATAAAAAAGATATTGTCGGAAGTTAAGCAAATTTCATACATTGAAATATGTTGTAGGTATTATATGTTATACCAGCGCGAAAACTTCACTTTCGCGATGCAGAATCGTTAGCAAAATAACTACGAATAGTATCGAAGTAGTTCAACTTGCTGTCGCTAGATGGTTCTAGGTATACGTGCATCGACATAAACTAGTTTTAAAATGGAAAATAAAGCCAATTAAAAAAGTTAAATTTTTCGTAACTATGAAGATTTGTTCTAACAACATAAATGTCCATAATATGACTACAATTTGTATAAAAATAGGAACAGTCTAAAACTATTGATATGTCATCCCGCATGTAAAAAAGCACCAAAAACTAACCAATCCTACTCAACAATACACACGTATATTTAACCAGGATACCTTCCATAATATATTCTTCTGGTCTACTTTTCATCATAGTAATTTCGTTCTGAATTGGTGAAAATAGGCCTGGAGATTCTTGTTTTTAGGCAGGTTTAATTCTCAATTACCCCGTTTTCACAGCCACGAAGTTAAAAATCTCCACTATTTCATGTTTTTTTAACGATAAATACTTAGAAAAATGGGTGGCTTTTAACTATGATAGGAGTACCAAAATGATAGATTTGTCACCAAATTGTGATCACCAGACAAACTCAAAATGATCTAGTATTATCATCCCAGAATAAGCAAATGTGATTCTATGATCAGTGTAGACTATGCCACGCAAAAATGATCACTATCGAGGTCAAACCTCATTATAATTATGACTAAATACAACTACACCAAAATTAATATATTCCTTTTTAAATCCATACCTACCTTAGCATGTCCCAATTAGTAAAGAATTTTTAGTTTTTTATTCATTGAAATTCTAGCCCATTTATTTTCAAATTCTCCGATTGTTTCAGCCAAAACCGAAGGTAAACATATCTCTCACTGCCTAAACATTACTTTTAATAGTTTACAAAAGCGATTTTTTTATATAATAATAAAGGAAAACAACTCACGGTCATTGAAATAATTTGTTAAAAATTACCGTTAATTGTTAACTCAATACCGTTCTTGATTTTTTTAAACATGTGTTGCTAGGTTGTGAATAGTAAGTTTTAGACACAATACGTGCATATTTGTTTTAATTCTGGACAGGTAATGATTTAGGGTTGAATTATTATCGCACGCGTAGATTCTTGATAAAAGAATTGCAAAAAATTTTTGGTTTTTAATTGGGCCATACGAGTCCCTACATGAGACTTTAAAAACTATAAATATGTATTACGGAGTTGTGACATAATCTGTCGGCCTTCTATAAGACAATTATATAACAAACTTATGTTTTCTTTTGAACTTTTGCAGTTCGAAGCCATGTACATATGTATGTGATCATGTACTGTACATGCCTTTGAACTACCAGATGATTCAACATGGATACCTTGTCCTCAAACTGGTCGAAGCCATATAATTTACATTTATTCCCATATTAATCCATATTCTTTATTGAGAATCTACGCGTGCGTGCAAACTACTCAATTTTTTCAACATCATCTGGGATTGAGTTTGGTGACAAATATTCATACTGTAACATTGATCTCTATCTTAAAGTGGGTCGAAGGTTTATCCTCGTAGATAGCTCGTAAAGCCGTGGACGATCACATACCACACCACCACACAGAGATGAGGCTTTCGCATATAGAATAAGCTGGTTACTATGAATCGCTTAGCGCTTACCGCTCCTTCGACCCATCCGACTCAACCGGCCAAGCCGGCAAGCAAAGGCAGACGCAGTGAGCGAAGCTCCTTGCAGACTGACGATGGAGCCGGAGCCGGGAGACACCATCATCCTGGAAGACGGCACCGAAGTTCCTCTCAAAAAGAAGCGGGGGAGGCCCAAGAAAGTCAAGCTGGAAAACGGCGAGACGGCACCGGCGACCCCCCGCGCGCCCCGGGCCCCGCGAGCGCCGCCGCAGTTGGACGCTGCGGGAGGTGAGCAGCCCCCGAAGAAGAAGCGAGGGAGACCCAAGAAGATCCGCCCTGAGGAGCAACAGTTCTTGTTGCAACACCAACAACATCAACAACAATCGGTGAGTTCATCATATTATTTATTTATAGCACAGAATAGACTAAAACATATCATATTGTTCTTGTATGTGATATAGGCATACCTATTCCGGTATTTTTGCCAGCCACCTATTACATCGGGACCTAAACATAAACTGGCGAAATGTGGGTGCTAGCACCTCTGCCTACCCCTTCGGGGATATAGGCGTGAGTTTATGTTATGTATGTTATTCCGGTATTGAACTGGCTCTTCTCTCATTCACACTGAGTATTGTGTTTATGACAGGGTTTCGCGAAGCCAATCGCGGAACTCCAGTAAGTAACATGCGAGTCGTTATTAAAAATTATCTGTCAGAGATTGTTTGGTGACAACGCGGCGACACTAGTTCGCGACTCGCGTCGTCTAAATGTTCCCTAATATAAGATCAAGTATTTTCTTGGTGTGAGTGTAGTTAACCTGTGTGTGTGTGTGTATAGGCGCCTGCGCTGTCGGGCGGTGGGGGTGTGGGCGGTGTGAACACGCTGCAGCCCATCCACGCGCACGCGCACGAGGGCGGCTACCTGGCGCACGGGGGGGACTTCCCGCAGGGCCCGCTGCTGTACCCGCACCAGCAGCACCACCAGCACGACACGCCCAACTACTTCCAGCAGCAGGCCAACCAAGGTAACCAACCCACCGAGTAATGGAGGTAGGACACGAAGGTATCTCCCAGCCCAAGTGAGCTATGCGACCGGGGCAGTACCTCCGCCCTACAGAACACTGCGGCCATAATAACCATCGTGTTGTGTTCCCGCCGGTAAATAGGGCAGCCAAAGCTCACTGTACCCCTCCTTCCTAGCCTCCCCACCCTTTCCTACCCCTGCCCTTTCCTACCCCTGCCCTTTCCCTTCAAGGTCGGCAACGCGTGGGTGACGCCCTCGGTGTTGCACACGTCCATAGGCCACGGTAAACGCATTCCGTCAGGAGGGCCGTGTGCTTGTCTGCCCCTACTTGGTATAAAAACAACTAACCCATCTTCCTACAGCATTTCATTCTGCGCACGCACCGGCTATGAAATGTTGAAAGCCTTTGCCTTGGAAACCGAGGTTACTCTAACCAGAACAATTGCCGTCTGATCTTCCAACCCCGAGAAGAAAGCATCTGGTCCGTCAATTAACAGATGTACCAGAGAAATTAACTTGGGTCCCTAAGATCTTGATGTGGGCCCCATCAGAGTCTTAGAACGCTGTTAAACGTCATATATTTTGTAAAAATATGTAAATGTTATACATAGAGACATCCATTTTGTTTCATATTTATTCATGATTTGCAAAGTAGTGTCAGAAAACGTGTAGTCATGTTTGCAAGTGATGTCTTTATAATTAACATGTGCATAATAAGACTGGTTAAATATGTCCAATATATTGCATAATTTATTTCCAATTTATTGTCCCGGTTGCCATACAAACATCTATGGCAGTCTTTACGGGTAGTTGGAGCCCTCAAAAGTCCAACTAGTCTAACTTCGAACTTCGATATCGCCATTGGTCATAATGACCATTGGTTGTGGAGGTCAGATGGCAGTCGCTCCACGGAAAATATCGAAGTTCAGTCGCATCACAGTTAGACTGGAAAGCCGACCCCACCTGAGTTGGGAAAATGGTTCAGAGAATGAAATATGTCCAATTTATATAATCTTTTGTTGGAATTGTTTAAATAATTAAGGGTAATTTTTGAAAAAGGCACTCCTAACACTAGCGATAGTCTATACCGTCTGCGTAGGGGACCACCATTCCAGAGACAACCTCGGACTCTCGATAAATGATGGTCATTACTTTGAACTTCACTTTAGCTCACCATCAGGTTAACCACTTTGTTGAATGATATATTTAAAAAAAAAATAGCTGGAGGGGTTAGTGGGCAGACTAGTGCTAAATTTCGTTCACCAACACAAAAGTTATTTTTTTTAACAGTGGAATGATGTTTGTTACTCAGGAATGGAATCTCCCCTGGACGTATCGAACCCCCTGGCAGGTATGGGGCGCGGCTACGCGTCGCCAGGAGGCGGTGGTGCGGGTTACGCGGCGTCTCCCCGTGGTGTGTACGCGTCCCCACGCTCGCAGGGCTACTCGCCTAGCCCCGCACGCCCGGCGGGCACCCCGCAACCACAGGTATGGGACCAACACAATACAAGACGTCTTGTCTTATCTCCTTAATTCTTCGTCTTTATTATGGTACTGATCATGCGCTCTCGCTATGCTTCGATTTGAGTTTTTTAACACAAGGTGATTTTTTCAACTGGGTGTGTATACCACCTATGCAAGGTAAATTTTTCACCCAGTTGAAAAATTCACCTTGTAAAGGCAGATTTTTCAATTTGGTGTGAATAGCCAGATACGAAACTAAAATGGGATTAGGGAAAAATGCTTAAATGAATCCAAGTGCCGATTTCGATGAAAACTAAAAGTGCATCATGTAAGTGTGTTAAAAATTCATGGGTTCAATTTTTGGCTAGAATTGTGTTTTATTTTTAGTTTTAGTTTTCAGAGCATTTTTCGCTAAATTTCAATTTTAGATTTAGCCATACACGCTCAGTTGAAAAATTCACCCTGTATAAACAAACCCACAAAATTCGGCGTCTCTCCTTATAATCCATATCTTTATTAATACCTGATGCTTTATTCCAGTTCCCGTCGAGTCCGGCCGCGTTCTCCGCGCCATCCCCGCCCCGTGCCGGCGCGGGCGGCGGGGGAGTGGTGGCGGGGACGGGCGGAGGGGGCAACGCGGGGGCGTACGGCTCCCCTGCACCCCGAGCGGCCCCCTTCAGCGGCCGCAGTCCGCTCTACGCACACAGCCCCGCGCCCTACCAACACCAACAGGCACAGGTACCCATACATAACAGACTCAAATCTTTATAACCATCAAGTAATTTAGCTTAGATATAGGGGTCAAAAGGATACTAGAAGCTTAGATTACTGGAGGGGATCGATCTCATCATCACTTTAACTTTATTCTCTCTATATAAAATACATTACCCTCCTTTCTTCGGCAGTCGGGTAAAAATATGACATTCAGCTCTAGTGTACTTTATAGTACTGTAAGAAAGTTGATTCCTATTGACGTGCTTTTGCGATTGAGAAGTAAAACGTGTTCTTGTGGTCGACAGAGCCCGGCGCCGCAGCCCCCGCAGGCGCGCTTCTCGCAGTCGCCGCACCCGCACCACCCGCACCCCTACTCGCACTCGCCCGCGCCGCAGGTAGGCCCCCAATACACCACACTATATACTCTTTTTTTTTTTTTTTTTTTTATATAGGACACGTCAAAATGACTCCACCTCGCCTGATGGTAAGCGAAAGGCAAAGTCTCAGGACTGGGGCCACCACCACATACACCGGTAGTGCTACAGTGGCGGCCCTCAGCTTGACGGCCTCATCAAATGCTTTTTCACGCCCCGCTTAAAGGCCCCGGGACTATAGGAGGAAGGAAACACATGCGCTGGTAAAGAATTCCAAGCCTTTATGGTGCGGCAAATAAAAGAGGCACCGAACCGCTTGGTTCACTCAACGATTAATACCATATAGACAACTATGAGACCACCTACACTGATTACATACCCCAAAAGATATCAAGCCAAGATATGCAGTTCATAATTCTTACAAAAGTTAGATCCACGACGTTTTGGAGAAAGGTCAGGTCGAGAGTACCCGCAACCGCGTGGCGTGCATGTATGGAAACTGTTAGGAAAGTTGAAGAAGCGAGAGGAGTACCTATGCTAAGATCGTAGCAAGTGGAAAGATGTTATCTCTGTCTACTCCAATAGGAAAAAGGCGTGATTTATATGTATGTATGTATGATGTATCAAACAGGTGCAAGTCATAAACATTCGAAACCGGTAGGCTTGCATGAAAAGATTAATGACGGTAGAGAAAACTTGTGAAGTATGTAAGGTCAGAAGCAGATGGCGGGCCATTGTAACTATGTTAAATAATAAAAAAATGAAGTATGAAGATAGCACTATTGTCCACAGTCGCAAGGCCGGCCGTTCTCCCGGTCCCCCGCGCCCGTGGGCGTCAACGTGGTGGGGGGCACGACGCCCTTCCCCGCCGCGTCCCCGGCGGGCGGCCTGCACAGCTACACGCCGTCCCCCGCGCACACGCCCTACAGCCAGCACTCGTCCCCCGCCCCCCCGCCGCGGACCCCCACCTACACGGAGCCCCACCACTTCACCAACGCCAGTGGGAGCAGTTTCGCCGGGGAGCTGTCCAGCGACATCGGCGCGGCGATATCGTCTCCCGGCCCCGTGTCGCCGGGCATGGCGGCGTTAGACTTCGAGCCCCCTCGCGATCCGGACCCGGAGCGAGACGCCAGCCCTATGGGTAGCACGGACATGCATCCTGGATCAAATAGTAATTCTTCGCTTTCGGATTACAATAAGGTATAACTAACTAGTCTTTATATTTAATTTTTATTTTTAATTATTATATCATTTTGTATAACCATTTTTTATATTAATATCACTAGCTAAATTATAAAATAACTTTATGGTAAAAAAAACTGTAATATTGTAGCTAAAATTATATTTTGTTAATTAGTAACTTATATTTCAGCAAAAATCAGACTCGAATTCTTTTTGTACTAAGTAAGATCCTAAACCTGTTAAACAGTTATCAATGTCAATAAATGCTAGCAACACTGAAGAAAGATGCTCTATCGATAAAGTGGCACAACATACTCTTGTAACTCTCATTGTTCCAAAGCTGCAATCAAACCAATGCATTCAGCTTGCGAGCGTGATGGCAATCACATACTACAATAGAACTTATAGTGACGTGTTCAAACTAGCGCGTTCGGCAGATTCAGTGTTAGAAACTAATAAAAAAATTGCTGCGATTTTATTTCCACTGTCTTTCATTACAACTTAAGACAACTGCTGTAAAAATTGGAATGCATACATTCCCGTGCATGTTGATTTTAACCGCAGCTATATGCAAGAAATTAACCAACGCACCATGCAACTGAATGCGTCGTTTTGTTCGTAGCTTAAGGGTCGGTTCACATATAACGGACGATCCGTCGCGTATTGTCGGTCGCGTAACGCTAGAACAGACAAAAATGTATAGAAAAATACTCGACCGGTCACATTTAACCGTTGATACGTTAGTGCGTCGAGCGTACACTCGTCTACGGCCGCCTTACATTTGTCTGTTCTGACGATACGCGACGCATCCTCCGTTATACAGGGTTATTTGTAATTAATAGCATCCTCGCAGGGGTAGATAGCTGACATCATAACTAACAATGTTTGTTCTACGACATTTTTTAAAAAGCCGTAGAACAAACGTTGCTACTTATGATGTCTGCTACCTATCCCTAGGAGGATGCCAGTTGATTAAAAATAGCCCTGTATATGAACCGAATCTTAACCCCTCCCCATCCCTACACCGCTAGGCGAACTATATACAGTTACTGTAATGTTGATGGTGGGTACGTGATGGGTAGTCGTGGCTTGTGCAGACGTCGGCGGGCAGCGAGATGTCCCCGGCGGGCGTGGGCGGCAACTCGTTCGGCGGCGCGCTGTACGAGGCCGAGCAGCGCCTGCAGTACCCGCACCTGCACCACACGCACAGCCCCACGCAGGACAAGCAGGAGCACTACCACTACCGCCAGGACCAGGGTCAGTATGCTTAGCTGTACGAGGAGCACTCACCAAGTAGCCATCGGTCATCGGGGGTGGTTATGTGGTAACCACCATCTCGGGTCTTCCCCCCCGTTTTAAGATGGTCCTCTATTACTCAAAGGTTTGCTGGGAGAGAACTAATTTTGAGTTAAGCTAGCCTTTGTACATCATTTGTGTTTATTTAATGTATTAATACAAGTTTGTGTACAATAAAGAATTAAAATAAATAAATAAATGGTCCCCTTGACCACCAGGAAAAAACGGGGTGGGCGAGCATCGCAGGAGAAAAAGGCATATGAATCTTAAACTTTTCAACGTATACCAGAGTTCAATGAGATATAATTTAAATCCTACTAATATTATAAACGCGAAAGTTTGTAAGAATGTATGTCTGGATGTATGGATGTATGTTTGTTACTCTGCCACACAAAAACGGCTTAATGGATCTGGCTAAAATTTGGTACAGAGATAGATTATAGTCTGGAATAACATATAGGCTACTTTTTATACAAGCTAATACCGCGGCTCCGCTCGCAAAGTCGATCGGTCGGGATTTCTAGATATATCTTTGTTACTCTTTCACGTAAAAACGGCTGAATAGATCAGGTTGAAATTTGGTACAGAGATAGATTATAGTCTGGAATAACATATAGGCTACTTTTTATAGAAGCTAATACCGCGGCTCCGCTCGCAAAGTCGATCGGTCGGGATGTCCAAATATTATGTTTGTTGCTATTTCACGTAAAAACGGCTGAATGGATCTGGCTGAAATTTGGTACCGAGATAGAGTGTAGTGTGAAATAACATATAGGCTAATTTGTATACAAGCTAATACCCGCGGCTTCGCCCATGGAGTTGATCAGTCGGGATATCTGGATGTATGTTTGTTACTCTTTCACGTAAAAACGGCTGAATAGATCAGGTTGAAATTTGGTATAGAGATAGATTATAGTCTGGAGTAATATATAGGCTACTTTTTATACAAGCTAATACCCGCGGCTCTGCCCGTGGGAGTCGATTGGTTGGTAATCGTTTTTTGGTCATATCCCCGGTTCTACTTAACCAAATGCAATCAAACATACGGCAGATTTTATGTAAAACCAAGACCTTTCTAATGAAAAGGCGGCATCTAAATTTGTTCAGCAGTTTTTGCGTCCATCACGAACAAACAGACAAGGATTGCAAAAAAAATAGATATTTGTGGTCAACATAACCAAGTCTTTTTTTTTTTCAAATATCGATTATTACAACTAAAAGTACTGTTATAAAGGGATATGATGTCCACACTGTCGCCTTAGGTGAACCCTGTAAAGATGGTGTAAGGTGAAACCAATAAATAAGGAAAAAACCTTTTGGTCATATCTCCAAATTTTAGGTCTGACCAAGAAAACCGCACTAAAATCCGTTTAGTACTTTTTATCCGAAAGGTTTTGGCTAGACGAGTGGAGACCAGTGGAGTGGAGAGTGGAGCGGAGTGGGGAGTGGTGTGGAGAGTGGAGTGGGGAGTGGAGTGGAAGGTGGAGTGGAAAGTGGAGTGGAGTG
Organism: Lithosia quadra; assembly: GCA_963576445.1. Classification (NCBI taxonomy): domain Eukaryota; kingdom Metazoa; phylum Arthropoda; class Insecta; order Lepidoptera; family Erebidae; genus Lithosia; species Lithosia quadra. The sequence goes on from OY754898.1 coordinate 9,758,628, forward strand.
GAGATTGAAGTGGAGAGTGGAATGTAGGGTGGAGTCGGGAGAGGGGATTGGACAGCAGAGTGGAGGTGGAGAGTGGAGTGGAGTGTAGAGTGGAGAGTGGAGTGAACAGCGGAGTGGAAAGTCGAGTGGAGAGTCGTTTCATTCAAATAGACTTGGTGGCAATACCGAATTCCACGCGGGCGAAGCCGCGGGCGGAAGCTAGTAACATATATATTGTTTGTATCAATATCTACATAATACATAGAATACATAGATATTATCTATGTATTCTATGTATATTATATATTTTTCTCTCGTCTTCCCTACACATTATACATTCATTTTCTACTTTTCAATCTCTCCTCTCTCGGGTCTGCTGGTGGAAATTTATATTAGAAATAAGCAGAGCCTCTATACTCCTTTTTCTATTACTTTTGCGTTATGTCTAATTGTGTGTGTACAATTTTTATAAATAATTTGTACGACAAGCTAAGTTATGTTATTAAATATGCATTTTGATGTTTCCAGGCCCTGGTGTAGCAGAGAGCCCTCGGTTAGACCAACTACACCAACATCCCTCCATGTATCCTAGTAACTTCAATAGGTGAGTTCTGTTCTTTATTATTTGAACAGCAACGATAACCAGGCAGTTAAAACACCGACGTGAACTTGTACCTAAACTAAGCAATTTAGTTTATTTGGAGGGGCAAACTAGTAAAGAACATGGGACCCATGGTACTAGTAATAATTTTTCGACCAAGGCTCCTATGATTTTTGTGAGGCTTTTGATTGCAGTAATCACAACATGATACTAACGTTTTTGGAGATTAGATTTTTACTACCGCTTGAACATATTTACTCTGCTGTTGTTAAGTTGAAATATAGAATAATAAAGTCACAAAAGGTTGTTTGTTCAGTCTCACAGTCGAATTGTCCACTTAACTGACTTAGGTGTGCCACAAGGGACTATATTGGGTTCTTATGTTGTTTATGTAATGCAATCTTTATTTCGCAAATTGAGTTTGCCTTACATCTACGTATCATACGTTGAAAAAATTTAAAATTTAGCGCATATATTAATAAATCGATGTTGATATAATAATTTCACGTGGAAACTTTGATTATAAGGGGTAAATTCTATAGCTGCGGCTACGGAATAACTCAAGAACTTAAAAGTACGGAGCTACTAAGAGCGCAATATTGTAATATGAAAAATATTATTCATTTTCTGTGATATTGAGAAAACTTTTCCAGACTTCAATTTCAATGGCAAATCATTTCAATGGCATGTCATAAGGTCTATTTTCGCATTAGATGTATTTTAAAAGGTAGATAGAGAGTGTGGCTAACAGAGAGATCGTGTGGTTGCCAGGTCGTCTCCCGCGGGCGGTGAGGCGTTCTCCCCGCTGGCGGCGGGCGGCTTCAGGCCGCCGGACGCGCACACGCCGCACACTCCCCACACACCGCACGGGGACCACACGCCGCACCACCATCAGCCTGGTTAGTACTAGTAACCTCCGTATAACGGGGAAGACTCGCCTCTCGAGAGACGCTTCGACCAATGAAGTAGCAGAAAAAATGGTTACGTGACCTAAACGACTTATTTCATTGGTCGAAGTTTGAAGAGGTTATACAAATTGTTAAGTTTTTTAAAATTGAAGTTGATTATGTAACATTTCGATAGAGTTTATAAAAGGAGATCTATCTACATAAATGAATCCAACAGGATCACCGGGCGAGTACGCGGGCGCGGTTAAACCCAAGACGCAGGACGTAGCTTCCAAGTCGCTGTCGGGGCTGGAGTCCCTGGTCGACCAGATCCCGTCCATCGCGGAGGGGCAGGGCGGAGGCGCGACGGCGGGCGGGGCGGCGGGCAGCGCGGCGCCGGCGCCGGAGCAGGCGCCCGCGCCGGTCACGGCATTACCCGACTACGCGTCCGCGCTGTACCCGCCCTACGGTGCATATGGTGGCGCCGCCTACGGGAACAATGGGTGAGCTATGAGTTTCTAGTTTACGTTTCCTCCTTAAAAACAAAGCTTTTTAGACTACTTTCTGGTCAAATTATTTTCAGCAACGATAGTAATTTATTTTCCTTTACTGTATCAATGCATCTGTTTTAGAATTAACGGTATTGTTATCTCCAATATTGACAAGTTTAGTAATGAAGTACTATTCTGCACCATAAATCTAATAAAATCAACAACTTTTTTTATTAGGTAATCAAAACTTAAAGAATTTTGATATATGACGGTTTTATTACGTTCTTCTATAAGATGGCTGACCTTAATCAATCAAAATAACCTTGTAAATAGGATTGTAATAAATCCTCTTTCTTTTAGATTTGGTCTGCCAATTTGGCTGCATCCCGCGTGATGGTAAGCTCGGGGGAAGTCCAAAAAGTAAAGGCCACAATTCCAGATGCTATCGATTCTAAAATGGTACTCCTTAGTTGTAAGTAAATGTTGGCTGCGACAAGTCCTTTTGCACCTCACAGGTTGAAGCAAACACGTGTGTGGATAAAGCATTCCAGTTCTTTGTCGTAAGGCAAAACCTTCCTACCCGATAAAACTAAAATTTTGATAATTTTTGTAGTGTCTCTTTTACCGCTTGCATATAAAATTTTAACGTAATAAATGGTGTACAGGTATGTATACATAATTTTATATATCGTGGAATAAGAAAATTTAAAGTTTAGGATCTTGCGAAAGCCTTTGACTAAGTTGACTATCACATACATTAACACAAGTTACTCGCAATATGATAAAATTGAATATTAATACATTTACTCTCTTATATTTGTGCAATATGTTCATAATGTTAACGAATTGTGATAGGTTATGAGTTACCTGGTAATTTTATAAGAAAACTTACATGGTGTACCCCAAGGAAGATTACTTGGACCATATATTTTGTTTGACAACTGTTATATCTTATTTAGTATGCAGTAGTGGTGTGGTTAACCTGTAGCGATGTTGGGCAGGTACGGCGGTCCGTTCGTGGGCTACGGCGGCGGCTGGGGCACGGCGGTGATGCGGCCCACGCCGGGCTACCTGTCGGAGTGGCAGTACGGCTACCCGGCCGGCGTCCCGGCGGGCTACGCGCCCTACAATGCACCCTACTACAACGGCTACGCCGGCCCGCCGCCCGCGCACCACCAGCAGGTTGGTATACGTCATATTGCTACGCCCGCTACGATAACTGCTACGACGCGCGCGGGTCAACTACGTCATCACTGTGTTAGGATGCTAACATAAAGAGGCTGGTCGATACTTACCGGTGTAGGATTAATTCACATTATAGAAATATGTAATATCAGATGTTGCCATTATCTCGTTCAATTAGTCGGATGATGAATTTCTACTTTAGGAAAAGTTCATATATTTAGAAAGAGAAGAATATTGTGTCTCTAATATTAACAGGAGAAGAAACCAATATAGATTAGACTCACGTTTGACCACAATCTCACCTGTTAGTAAGTCTCGACGGTGAAGCACGCTTGCCTAAAAGTAACCTGTTCACTCTAGACTTGAAGACTTCAGGCTTTCCGGATTCCATCTTGGTTCCATAATCTCTTCAAATAACTACACACGACTCTGAGAGTTCGTGGATTTACAGACTTCAAACTACACTTTCATTAATTTTTATAGGAACAATATGTAATTAACATTCGAAATTGTGTAATTCCAGACGCACTACCTATCAGCGCCTCCGCTGATCGACCTGCACAAGAACGGCGAGCACTCCGCGGGAGTGCCGGCCGTGCCCTCCGTACCCTCCGTGCCCTCCGTGGGCTTCGGCGGCTTCTGTTAGTGTGTACATAGCGCGAGACGGACGCGCGGACTGCGACCCATACGTGTTGGATTACTGTACCGTATGAGATGCTGTTGAATGCATTACCTTGCCTTGTTATGTGGCTAATAGCTATAGTAGCTATAAAGTACAGTCGCCGTCAATTATCACATAGTAGTGTGATTTTTAAAAGTGAATCCGATGAAAATTGAGTTAGCCACAGATAGAAACTAGTTTTTTATCACTATATTATGTTTGAAAATGTGTTTGAATCAAGTACAATAAGAATGTGAAAATGATAACATATTTGAGTGTATAACCTTCGTCATATAGTGTTAAAAAACTCAGTGATATCAATCGTTTTAGGATAAAACAGGTAATGAATTCAATTACATGTTATACGTACGAAGATCTAGTGACGGGCTAGTTTATGTAGCTCGATCATGCGCATTCACTAGATCTACGTTAAATATAAATAAATAAAACATTGTATACCGTGATGGCCAACACTGCTGGGATCAATATTCGATCTAATCTTATTTAGTATGGTGTACCCCATCGACTAAATACTGACACCGAGATACGGTGTTTAGTTATATAATTCTGCTATCTCAATTTTTATAAGAATTGTGAATAGATAGGGTAATGATTCGAGTAGAGTAAGGCATGTCGCTTCGTCCGCCAGTCCGTACAGGTAGGTATAATTTTTGTAAGAGGTCGACAGTTGTGCGTGACGCGTGCCGACTCCGGGCGAAATACTTTCATAGTGTAAGTAGCTAATTGGACTGAACTATCGACTCGAATGGACGTTCGTTTTGTAAAGCAATCGTTAGTGATGTAATTTAATCTTTTTCAATGATGAGCTTAATTTGTAGGGTTTATTTGTAAATATTGTATGTATTTCTGTTTCGATCCATCACATTGTTTATGTATTTTGGTTAACCGATCGCTAGGTACATCACAGTTATGCTATATATGTTTAGTTTATAATGTGGAGTGCTGTGGTTTGGCGGGGGCGAGCGCGCGACAGATTGTACTTAATTTATTTGGAATGTCTGTGATCTTCAGTCTAACAAAAATGGCCATCTTAATTGCCATATGATACAACCGTTCGGAATTAGCGCGAGCATTGCGCCCCGCGGCGCTCGCTATACGAAGTCTTGCCAATGATGTGTTTCACGTTCTAGTCACTTACTAATTCGTGTCGGCTAGTCAAATTTAAAAAAAAAATCGTACCGGTCGCACGCCCTCGCCCCCAAACAAATTGCTCGAATAAAAATATTTTTTATCTAAGTCACAAGGACGGCCTATGAGTATAAAGTATACTTTATTTTAGATTTATTTCATGTTACATTAGGTATGTAACGCTATTTATAATTCAAGTTTAGCATTTGATAACGTATGTTTACAGTGGCGAGGAGGCGGCCATTACTGGGCGGTCGTTGACCCCTGCGCCGCTGTGTGAGTACGTGTGAGACATACGCACGCACACACACGTGTACATAGGGTCAACGACCGCGTGTTGCCATGGACACCGTGCATTTTACTAAACGTTACCCGAACAGTTACATTAGATTCGGATCGCTAGTGAATAGCATAATTTTACATAATATTGTACACCTATATTTTAATATACACGCGCCATTTTTTATTATAAGGCTCTATTTTGCGGTACTCAACGATAATTTCGTTGTGTTTTTTTATATGTATATGTGTACTGACATTGTTACCAGCTAAGTTAATCGTATTCGCAGTTAACTGCTGTATTAGTTACGGACTTTTTTACACTAGAATTTTAACTCGCTACCGGCTGCGGACTTGTCGTTGAGTGGCGCGAGACTTGTTGTACCGTATGACTGGTTTATACCCTCGTAGGTTTAGTTCACGATGCATAATGATCACATAGGGTGCTGATGGGTTGGAGTTTCCTCGGTTACGATTATATTATGTGGAAGACGGCTCTGACAACGCGCCGTCGCGCCACTAAGTCTTTTAATATGTTGTTGATGTTTTATGTTCACTTTTTGATGGTGTATTAGGTACCGAGTCGTGTAAAGTATGTAGATCTTTCAAAATAGGAGTCCTATTCATATAGTCGACACGTAAGTCCTTCCGCATACGATTTGTGCGCGCAACGGCGTGCAAGCGGACTGCTGTCTGTACATAGCCAGGTATACATCGGGGGAAAGAATTAAAAATAAACAACCTTGTACAAAAAAAAAACTTAAAATTAGTAAAGTCTTTTCTTTGCACAAATGATAAAAGTCTTTAAAGTCTTTAAATTTAAGCTAAAAAACGAAATAACATACGTAATAAAGACATATACGTTAAAGATAGGTTACATGGAAGAATTTATATGATAGTTAAATGAAGCGTGAATAGTCACCGCGGAGTTGGTCTCGTCGGTCGGTCGGATCGTGCTCAATGTTGCGTGCGTTTATACTGCGCTTGTGCTGCGTTTATACTGCGTTTGTGCTGCGGACTTGCGATAGTGCTGCGGCGCGGCCCAACAGTGATTGCCGAACTTAACTCGACGGTATTCTCTTGCTGCATACTAAATTATTCGTACTTTTAGTACATATTTTATACATTTATATATTTCGTATATTGTCAGTGTAACAAGAGTTTGATAGTTAACAGACAAGGTTTAAGGTAACGGGTTCAAAACCTATTCTATTTTTGTGTAAATTCACATAGTCAGCAAAAATGGTTGTTTTATAGTGAAACGGATTTTAGTTTAGTAATTTATTTTTATATGAATTTAAATTGAGAAAAAAATCAACATTCGGGATGGGACTTGAACCAACATCAGTCTGTTAGTAAAATACTCTGCCTACTGAGCTATTTGGACCTGTCCCGAGTCCTGTCTTGTCTACATACCTCTTAGGGTGATATAGGTGAGAATTCACCAGGACATGTCCAGTTAAGTGTTACCAAAATATTCCTCTTAGACAGGACACTGCCGCGGGTTGAAGTCCCACCCTCAATGTTGACATTTTTAATTTAAATTTCAAAACGAAAGTTACATAAATGCTTCATAATTTGATTAAATATTGTATGATGTCTGTTAATTCTATTCTACGAAACTCCTGAGTCCTTGATGATAATAGTTTTATTGCAAGAGTCTACACCGTCATATTTAGATGATCTCTAGTAATGTTCTGGTCTGGTAGGTTTTAATTTAAGTCGAGAGCGTACCGCTGCACTACTGCAATACGTCTATTTAAAAAAAAATGTTTTTGTTTCGTAATTTCAAATGGGGAATCATGATAATTTAAAAAAAAAGAAATCAACAGGGTATTTAAGATTGCTTAAGATATATTATTTTATATTTATTATTACTTATTAACGGTGAGCGCTTGCTGCGCCATTGTTTTTAGTGTTACTGATGTTTGTTTAGGTTTTTCTGACCGTACCATGTGTACATTCACATACACAAGCGTTGCAATGAGTTGTAATTTTTTTGCATACAGTACAAAACCAACTACTTAAATCACGTTTCGTTTTGTAGTTATAAGTTTATTCTCAGTGATTTTAATGTACTTAGAACTTTTATGTGGTTAATATTACCCTGACGTCTTAAGACGATGGTCATTATTACCCAAACATCTTAACACGGTGGTCATTATTACCCAAACGTCATTATACGATGGTCATTATTACCCAAACGTCTCTAGACGATAAATCTTTACTTGTTGTCGGCTGTTAGTTTAGAAATTACTTCTCACGGTAACAAAGACAGATTATACATAGTGTATTCTCATAGCAAACAGCTAACGTGTGTACAGTCACCGTGAAAAGTAGATGATGATTGGACAGATTTCAAACTTAAAAGTATGATTTTTTTTAAATCAAGCTCTAGTGTTTTATGGAGTACACTCAGTAGTAATAAGAATTTCGTTTAGAAATAAAAATTACTTTGCTCAAAAACAATATTTTAAATCTAAATAGTCATCTTATTTTGATGCTATCTGTACGTTTGTGAGTGAATGTGTGCGAGGTACGGCCAGCACGTGACGTGTAGAGCGCTGATCACTCTAATACGCTCACAATCTTTGCCTTTGTACATAATGAGTGCTTTATTACGCTTTTTTGATATTATATTTTTTATTTAAATATTACAATAATACTATTTCTATATTTTTTGCTTTTATTTTGTACATTAATCGAGATCGTGTATTGTGTATACTGTATGTAATTGGATTGTTTGATAGCGTCTTAGTTGGTCGCAATACGCACTTTACTGCAAGGTTTTTTGTTTCAAATCCGGAAGGTGAACAGAGCAACGAGAGTACAGTCGCTCTCAAAAGTAGCTGAACACTAATAGATTTAAAATCTATTGCATTGAAATAAATCAATATAAAAGTTGGTATAAAATTATTTTCGTGATCTTTTCAACATAGATTTTACATCTTTCATTGTGTCGAATTTCACAGGTAAGAAGGTTGAAATGGAATAAAATATATAATATACACAGAAATATGATAGGTACATAGGTTGTAAACTTAAATGTTCTAATAAAATATTTTCATGAGTCAATTTTGTGACATGCCAATCTTTAAGTACTTAATTTGATAGATTTTTTTATGTATAACATAGGACTCATCAAAATGGCCTCACCTAAGATTATTGTAAATTTTACGGCCGTACTATAGTATAAAAACATCGTAAGTTAGGTTACACCAGTTTAAATCCGTTAAACTGAAATTCATTAAAGGTAATAATAATAAAGGGCCACTATCGGTGTATTTAGTGGTGACCCCTGATCCTGAGATTCATCCTTTAGCTTTCCATCAGGCGAGGTGAATTCATGTTAGCCTTAATCGTAGTTTCTATCGTGTGTGAAATTCACTCGTAAATTCGTACTCCATGATTTTGATATGAAATTCTTGCAGTAAAGTCACATTACGCCAACCAAGACGTCAAATTTGTGATAGCTATGTTCACACCACGACTTCAATCTGAATATTGTCGAATATTCTACAACACTCGGATATAATAAGTTACAATGAATCGTGGCGTGACGTAACGATATAAAGGCCTATACACACGCGGCCGGCGCGGTCTCGCTGCGCAGCGCGGGTTGGTGTGAACGTACTAGCGTTGATAGACTTGAACATTCACTTGTAACAACAAATAAACTTAGCGAACACGTCTAGGGTGTGTAATGATCTTCCTGCTATGGTTTTCCCTAGCGTCTATAATAGGGGATTTTCAAAAAAGGCATTAGAAGGTTATAACAGAATCAGCAACGCGAGTATGACGCTCCTGGTGTAGCACACGCCCATAAGACACGGTAACCGCTTACTATTAGGTAGGCCGTGTGCTTGTCTGCCACCTTAGAGGAATAAAAAATTGAACAACGAATAGAACCAAGCATCGCTACGACAATTAACATAAACATTCTAGCGAATGCTCTAGTCTAGTCGCTGCTCGTCAAAAAATGTTCTTCACGGAGATATGAGAATTGACGGTCGGCTCAGCAAAAAGCTTGAAGTACTACCCGTTCGCGCTAAGTTTGCCGCTGTCAAATGACGTCGGTATAGCGTTGTCTCACTGAAACTAGAACTGAGTGAGTGAGACAACGCTAAACGCGTGACAGTTGGCAGCGGCAAACTTAGCGTGAACGGGTAGTAATTTAATATCGGTTCGCTAAAATGCTCGCCAAAACGTTCGATACAATGCTCGCTAAAACACTTTCGTTTACATTTCTGTAATGTAACGTTCGCGAGAACGCACATTACAAGTGAATGCTTAAGTTAACCAACACCTTACTGCGATGCGTGTAGTTAGCAGTGACGTTGATGGTTGATGACGTCATCGTTGATGTGTCTACCATCTGATTGCTTTTATTGTTTACTATCTCTATACCGTGTTGTGTAATGATGATACATAATGTTACTGAGACCGGAGCCTAAATCTTCAGGTCAGTTTTCAGTTCAGTCTCATGATATAAGCGAGTTAATTCTCGTCTTCCAGGCACTTCATGTGCTGTATGCTAGATAGATTCCTTAGTTGCTTTATACGACATTCATGAGACGAAATAAGCTAGCTATTTGTAATTAAATAATTCTGATACATTACCAAATTGGGACAGGTAACCATCACAGCTAGTTCATACCTATGTTCAATCGGCGCTTGTTACTCTTAGTACAGATATTCTATCTAACGAAGGCGGGTGAACAATTAAATAGTAGTAACTGTGTCTTGTAAATACGCGTACATGTGTGTGCGAAAGTTCATGTCACGTCAAAAGAAATTCATGTAGCAATTAGTAGAACAATAATTGTATTGCAAGTAATTAACTTTTAAAAACAATATGTATATGTTTTACTACAATGAAAGCTCAACCGCCCTCGTGAAATAGAACTTATGTAACAGCCAATGTGTATCATCAACATCACAAGGTATAAAGAAAAAACACATCGATACAACCCTGTATAACAAACATTAGCAGCACCTCTTTAGTTGTGTATCTCAAGACTCGCTGGCCAATAATCCTTCCTACAACGGAGTGCAATGTCGGGAGATTATATTATTTATGTGTTCTGTCTCGTAATTTGTACCATTTTTTATTAATATGATCGTACTTACGTCGTGTATAAGTGTGGTGAAGTACGGCCGCTCGCACTGTTCGGCTAACACGTGGGACTTTCGACTTTCCTATCTGGTGCATAACCTAGATTTGTACCATAGGCGTAGAGGCGAGTGGAGTCAGGTCGGTCGTGCTGGACTAAAGTGTAGCTGTAATGTAAGTCTCTATCAACGAGTTAGTGTTAGTCTTGTACACCCGCAGGCGGGCCGGGCCGACGGACGCGAGCCGGCCCGGCCCGCGGCTGTTTATCTCTCTAGATGTAGCGCGGGCGCAGCGCGCGGCGGCCCTCAAGTAAATCATTGTACTTAAGGCAGTCGCGGCTGAGGCTCGCCGCGAGCTGCCCCGCCTCCTGTATTTGTTAGGGTTGACCAGTGTATGCATTGAGTCGCTCAACTATTTGTACAATATTTGTATTTATATTTTTGTAAAATTCAATTTCTAACTCGTGGCAATATAAAATTTTTTGAAATTTATCTATAATATTAAATCTTAGTACAATTGTTATGCAATATTTGTTATGTTCTTTCCTTGTAACGTGACTAACATCCTTGTTCGGATAAGAGATTCACATATTGGACATGGGTTATATTATCATTTTACTTAGGATGAGTTGAAATTAATTCATTACATTTACCCATTGTTAAAATTTTATAGTTGGTTGACAAGGGTAAATAAATACGCAAAACGTAATTACACATGAGAATTAATTTTATTATTCAGATTGCGTAACCACCCACTATAAAACTGTGTCATTCTGAATAGATGATCGAACATTTTTAACATTTTAGTAATTATTAACTATTTAGCATAGGTACGTAAGTAAAATTTAATGACGATGACGTAAAAAAAAAAAATTTTTTGTAATATTTATTTAATAAAAGAATATGGATCATCTATTTTAAGTCGTAAATACTTGAATCATTTTGTAATAATTTTACAAAAAGAAGATATTCAAACTCATTCTGAAATCTCAAATTCTCGAATATATTATTAATATAAGCACAGATAATATAAACCAAGTCAAATGAAATCTTGTCCTAAAATATAGTTGCACGACTCACGAGCTCACACTGAAGTCTACGGCCGCATGTACATTGATTGCCAACCAGTTTTGAAACTGAAATCTCTCGCAATAATATAAAAAACTAAGTGTATCTCCTCTCTTTAAGTAGCTTCTAATAATTTATAATAATAAAAATCATGATTATTCATTTGAATCTTAAAAGTCGTAAGCGACAATTCGTGACTGACATCGTGATGTCGCTTACAAAATTTTGAAATTTGGCTGTCGCTTAGGATATTTTAGCTACCTAATCTAAGGGCCCTTACCGTGAGGGCTCCAGATTTGATGGTATTTTTACGTTGTTATTTTAAATAAAATTATCGAATTGTGTCCGGGTGAAAAGCAATAACTCCTTCCTGTTCCACGGTACCAGAACACAACTAGATACTTTTGTCCTATCGTAAAAATTTACCTTGGGTTTTCAGAACTGGTTCGCAAAGTGGTCTCTATCACTGGTCCTTAGAGTTGTATGATAATGCGCTTCACGCGCTGCTTGGTTGTGACTTAGTATCGCTTTGCCCCCCACTCCGTTCACTGCCCGTGACGTCATCTATCGACATCTATGAGTTGCTTCACACAGTATTGTCGTGCCAAAAGATACGTAAATGCAGGAGTAACAAAGCAATATTATAACTAAATAGTCTCGAAAAAAAGCAATAAATATCTCAGCGAGTGAACGTTGACAATTTGACTTCGCCTCTCTAATTGTAATTGTTTTTTTAAATTGAATCATGTCACTTATGTAGTAGCATTCACGTGATAGCATTTATTGTACTGTGACTAACACCCCCTTTGTCACTAATCTTTATACTTTAATTTCTTGACGTATTTTAGAGAAGTTTTACAATTTATTGTTAATATTAGGAGAAGTAACGGCTGAGTCGTCAAAAGTCCTATGTGACATAACAATTTTACACGAGATGTAAAAACAACTCTTGTAAATTTGTTACAAAATGTTTTAAGCGACATATTTATAACTTTTCAACCGTCGAGAAGTTACTATTTATTAGCGTATGCTCAATATGAATACAGCATGCTTGCATTTAAGATATTATATCCCATTGTTACATTTAAATGCCATAATAATTTATAGAACTTAAAAGAGTTTTGATACAGGGGGTCGAGTCGCCTATCGGAGGGCGGAGTATTATCTAGCTCAATTTGATTAATTATATTATATTATAATTGCTTGTTATTCGTCGTTGTAACAATCGTTATGTTCCACCTTGGCTGCCGTAGTACTCCATTGTATTGTGCCGTTGATGTTATGAGTACATAGAAGAGAAATATCGCATATCATAGTGGTCTCATCATCCCAGTGTGAAGGCAGCCAAGGTAATTCCACAACTTGCATTACTCAGATAACTCGCATTTGATTACGGTGCTTGTTTACGGTAGTAGTGGTTGACGCGGCGCGGCTGTGCCTGATATTCTCGCAAATATCATTAAAAATTTACAACACATCTATACTAAAATTAACTTCTGAAATCTTTGGATTTAGTTGTAATAAAAAAAATTACTTGGCATTTATTATAAAATTTGTGATGGCATGTTGGAAAGAAGTGAGAAAGTCCGGTTAATGTGGGGTCGCTTCGGTTTTATATGCCAGCCATGTCCAGCCATTGGCAATTAAGTTTATGTGACCCAAAAAGGAATAGCAGTACTGTAAAATCTTTTAATTTATTTTTACCATTTAAAGGATTCAAATAAATACTTTTGGATTTAAATCGAGAATTAGTTGCAATTTTTTAGGTCAATTAATTATAATTGAAGGGTAGAGCCGCGGTGCGTCACCACTTGCATTATGAAGTACAATTTACCCTAACCTTTATCACTTAATGTTTACAGTGTCGTGTCTGTTGAGCGATGTCGCATGTTCACATATGATCGTGATTGGTTCGTGTGTCCGTTTATAATATTTACGCTAGCAGTAACACTAAAGTTGATATGTTTGTACAGTTTTTAACGATAAAACTACTTCTTGTAGTGACTAAGCAAAAAAATATTTTTAGTATTATAAGATCTAATCGAATTACATCATAGTGTATCATAATAAACTATTCGAGGTGTTTTCAAAATTTAATTTCCATTTTGATGGTCCTTACGGGAGAAACTATTGATAAAGTTCTTAATCAGCAACTGGCTCCGTGGATTGTAATTAGAAGTTAAACAGGAAGAATTTTAAATATTGAAATACAACATTAATAATAAAATAAGTAATGTATTATAAATAGTCGTAAGGTAAAAAGTTATTATTAACATTGTATGGAAAATTGTGACAAAAATTATAGTCATTTGTAATATTACAGTGTTGTTTTATTCACGCCTTTTCGTCATCGTATTAATTTTATTTTAAGCGTGTCTATTGATCAATCATCCTGCGAGCTTTGCCCAGCTGAGTTGGGATCAGCTTTTCAATACAACTACGAAGCGCCCGAATTTCGATATTTTTGTGAAGCGAATGCTATCCGACCTCCACAACTTGTTGGCGATATCGAGGCTGCAACTACCCGTGTTTGTATGGCATGGCATGACGGCCTAACGTGCTCTCTCCGAGGTATGAAAAAGATGTCTACGTAAAATACTGAACCCGTTCCCGTGATAAAAAGTAAGTAGGTACGTGCTTTTTCAAAGTGTAAAGCATTACACTACTTCTGGTGTTGCACTAGTGTTGTTGCATAATTAAGTGCCATCGCTGTCTGCATTGTATGAAGGGGAAAGAATAATGAGAAATAAGAAAAGTTGGTTTGCTGTCTTGTGAACTCTAAACTCACCCAGTAGCGAATCTGACTGGGAATATTTAGTCAAGGTAAGACGGTATGAGGGCTTAGGTTCTTTTCTCCAAAAGAATGGAGCAGTGAGCAGTGGAAAGACCTTACAAAGGGGCAGACGGTAAAACTGCTAAAGAAAGTGCCCATAGACATCTTGTATGAGAACAGTGTTGCCGTACTTATAAATTCGAAAATTAATATCATAAAGTATTTCAACAGAGAGTAAGCCTTTTAGAAATTCGTTTTGTGTGGAGCTAAGTTATGCAATACCTAACTATTACTTACTTTGTGGCTTCATTCCTCTTCAAATTTCGGCGCAGAGCAATTAAATAAGGTATGAACAAGTACCTACCCTTTTAAGTTGCGATCGAACCGACTATATAAAAACCATAAAGTTTTCCATCCACGTGAGTCTTTCACCCTCGTAGGTACTTACAACCTAAGATGGAACTGTTCTTCGCTGGGGATGTGAACAAGTACCTGCACGCAAATTATTTTCCACTATACGAATTGTAACTTGTAGTCCACGTGTTTATAGTCCAGTTGTAGATAGTTAAAAAAATTACATTTATTTAACTACTTACTTACAACCTATATATAATTCTTAACTTTGGGAAAAGTTTGAAAAAAAAAAAGGAAACAATGATCAGTGAGGCTACATAGAATTTAATGCCACTGGGAAAAAAAAATCTTTTATAAATAATTTCGAATATTTCAAACTTAAATCTAAAAAATATTAAATCCGATTAAATCTAAAACAATTAAATATACGTGAGCCTTGTACAAGATAAACATAATATTTGTGTTTTGTATGTTTTATTTATTTTACTGCAACTGACAAGCGATGTCAAAATCATAGACAAATAAGTTAAATAAAGAAGAACTAGTAGGCTCTTTATAAGGTCTCGTTCTTGTATTTAATCATCTAAATGCTCTAACGAGATCAAAATGACGGAGATTTATAACAAAAAATACATATTAATTATATACCATTTATTACTATTTCAAGAATTGATATTTTTTGTATTTTAGATTTAAATATTTCAGCATTAACTTAACCTAGAAACCAGACATTGACATAATAAAGAGCTTGATTTTGATGGCTTCGAATCCATAGACAATTAGAGCTGTCCGAGTCCGAGAGTCTTCGAAAAGATCGGCGGATCGCCTGTAGATTTCGGTGTGGATTGCGATGTCGGATATTGGCAGCGGTGACGAGGGGCTTTCTAGTCAGAGTACGTATTTAATTACAGCGGTGTAGAATCTGGGACGTCTCGCGTTTCGCGCCGCGTCCGTCAACCGTCACTGACGACGTCTTCGACCGTCCTAACGTTCAAAAGTAAATATCTCATTGTTCCCGTTTCAAAATGGCGAATTCGGGTCTGTTATATCTCTGACGCTGAGGCCTCCGAAGGATTCTCGTGCGGGACGGTCCTTGGTAAACGGGTGGTGGCGCGACGGGCCGCCCGGGACCGGCTCCGGCCGACCGCCGGCGAGGTTGACGACCTATCGATTTTTTTGTCTGCGACCTCTCGTCGTCGGGCGGGCCGGTGTCGGCGGCCGAGGAGGCCGAGACGCTCACGGCTCGGGTCTGGTGGGCTGCTAGCCGCGCGCCGCAGCGTCGCCGCACCGCTTCGCGCCGAGCCTTAGCTCCGCCGCCCGTGGTCAGCTGAGCGCCGCGGCACCATGGCAGGTCAGTGGCCGCGCCTCCGTCTGGCTCTCGTCTCTCCATACTTTACCCACTGACCTCGCTAATCTTATTAGAAATGATGCGGTGTAGACCATATCGGCGGGCGCGTCTAGTCTTAGCCGTATTTTAGGTGAAGTTTCTTTGTTCTCGTCGGCGAGGTTACCCTTCGGTGATAATTCCATTGCTCGCGATTTTCTCGTTTCTCGTGTTCCATTGTGCAATAGTGAAAGTGCTATCAGTGTTACCTGAAGTGTCTGCTGACTTATGTATGTACCAAGAACAAAGAGGTTTTCATGAATGTACTTAGATTGGGCTTTTTAACAAAGAAACTTATTGTGTTACCAATTATTTAGAAGAATATGATGGTGAAATATGAAGAAATCTGAACCTTATGTGGTGATTATAGCGTGATAATGAATGCAAATATGGTGCAGTGCCCTTCAATTCCTGTGTCTTGTAAGTGATTGCTTGTCAGTGCAAATTCTAGGCAAATAACATGAAGAAAGCAATTTTGAAAACAGTAAAAGGTCTTGAGTAGTCCTAGATTGAAGTGGGAACTAGTTTTAGCATGTATCCTTAATCCTCATGTCTCACAATAGAAAAATTCATCATTGAACTATTGTGAAATTTGAATTTAAACTATACATACATGCATATGGTTCATCATGCTCCTATTATTACTAATATAAAGTAAACTTTTAAATGAAAACAGCAGTGAAGCTAAAAAATTAGCTTGTCAGTATTGCATCACTATAATTCATATTGACACCAATTCAAAATAAGCTTATGAATGAAAAAAAGTGCACTATTTGTGTCCTTGAGCAGAACTGAACCAAGAAAATCAGATGACAGCATTGCATCATTTCATATGCTATGCCTATAACATAGATGTATATTCTTAAAAATTGTCCTAACTTAGCAACTAACAGAAAAATGAGCCTTATTTGATTATTTACAGGTGATTATTAAATTATGGCCTATATTTAATACTTTGACCTCAATATCACCTGATGGTAAGTGACGATGTAGTCTACAATGAATCATGCTTGCCTAGAAGGAACCTAATCACTCGTGACTTGAATACACCCAGCTATAACAGCTTTAAGCTTTATAGCTTTTCCTAGGTTATTTAGCAATACTTATGTTCATCAGATGTGTAGTTACAAAAGAAATTGTTCTATTTCTAAAATTGCTTGGTTTTCCCCATTTGGACTAAATAGAGACAAAACCTTCCATTTGCTTCGATACTTCACAAGCTTCTTATAATCATCAATGTTTTCATGTGAGCTTTCCGACTACATGCTGCTGACATGTCCTGGTGTCAAAACAGTACCAATATGGTTGGTGTGTATTTGTGGTTGCTCCTGGTTTAGAGGCCTTCAATACATTACTTGGCATGTTTATGTCTCATTACTTTAGCAGGCACAGTCAACGTCAAAGGTCTATGATCATTCTCAGGTTTTGAACAGTAGCAAAGTAACTTATGGTTCTTAATAAAAATGATATTTATTTACTTATTTGGCTCTATTGAACTACCTTTAAACGTTGATTACAATATAATGAACCATTTTCATTTGAATTGATAAGTTTCAAATCTGTGCAATCATCATAGACGCTGACTGTACTAAAAAAAACTAAAAAAAGCAAAAAAAAACTTAGTCATCATTTGTTTTACATCTTGAGAAACGTCTGATAAAACATAGATACTTTTATTGGACTCCTTTCTATTTTTATAAAAATTTGTTATTCCTATATCCCCAGTACTTAATAGTACAAACAAAAGATCCCTATTTTTCTGTCAATTGTTACAAGATACAGACAGAAATTGCATTTTTTAACTTTTCAATTTAATTCTACTTCTTACAAATGTAATATTTACAAATGTGAAAGTATGTAGACTACTTTTATCCTTGGAATAGGTTCCCTTGGGTAGCGGAAATGTAAACAGAATCACACACGGGCAAACTCATGGGCAACAGCAAGTACACACAAAACGCATAATAATTATCATCATGCAAAATTCATAAATGCAAGTGCAACATGCGTTTTTGTGTAACATTGCCTAGCAAACTTCACTTTTTTGTTGCATTGTTGTACAAATTGGCTGTCAGTTGACATGCACGCAAGGGAAACTTGGATTAATATGTAAGCGATTTAATGTGTTTTGTAGAATGAACCGGTTACCCAATATCTACATTTTTACTTCTGGGCACTGGAAAAGAAATACATTTCATATTGAACATAGCGAAAAGTTTACAGGTTAATTTTGAAGTAGTCATACTTAATGCTTTTAAAAGTTTACAGGTTAATTTTGAAGTAGTCATACTTAATGCTTTTAAAAGTTTACAGGTTAATTTTGAAGTAGTCATACTTAATGCTTTTAAAAGTTTACAGGTTAATTTTGAAGTAGTCATACTTAATGCTTTTTTTGAATCCTGTTGATAATTGTTCAGATAAATGATGATATTTTTGATTTTGTAGTTAAATATGGTTTGTCGAACTGTAAATTTCTATTCTACTGATTTGTATTCCACGGAGTCATCTATTTATGTTTATTATGAAAACAAACATGTCATTGCCATCTAATGTAGCGTGGTGAATGCCTAAAAAAATTGTAAAATTGGCAAAGAAAACTGACTTTGATTTAAATCTCTGTTCAACATGAAATTATTTACAGGCAAATTGTTTAGTTTCTATCTCTTTAGAATGTCACTTTTTTCTACTGCTGAGATGACAAACGTGCATATTAATGTTTGATAGTGTGATGTTATTGGCCGAGGTGCTCGGCCCATCCTATTTGGCAAGAGGCTTTGAACATGACAATAGCGTATTTTCACTGCATTACTTTGCCAGCGTCTAATTGATATTTCTCTATTTTCTCTAAAATTTTAATCATATTGTTTTTTTTATTTTACTACTCCTTTGAGTACCTTTCAAACTATTCAACATGAATTTGTTCTTGTTGTGCGCTCAAGTTACTTATTGTAACTTAAGTAATTTTCCATCTCAGTTTTCTCCTGACTACAATTTGGTCTGGATTTGATTTTGAACTCAATCAGTGGGATCTGCTTTACTCTATCCATTGACTTAATTTGATTATTACTGGAGCTAACTGTTCAAATACTCGGAAAGTCGGCGCCACCGTTATCTGTGATCTCCTAAATACTTTTTCTGATGGTAACCATTTGCAACTTGTATGTTGGTGTCCTAGTCATTCTCCCAAGGATATTTGGCACCCTACCCATCAGACTATACAAGCAATACTGTCTAGCGGCTGTTCTGTGAAGCTATTTGCTTGCATTTGCTTTGGCTATTCAATTGCTAAATATTGACAAGATAGATTACTATTATGGCAGTATTTTGAATATATGCATGGAATGGGCACCTTTCTTCTTCAAAGTTTATTTTACCTCTCACCTCCCTTTCTTGAAATTTGCAAGCTGCAGACCAAGGTCTGGTGAAATACCGTGGATTTCACTTCCGACCTTACACACAGCTAGAAGCTCTCCTACTTCTCTCTTCCATGGTTTGGTTAATCTTGGCTGTTACGGGGGAGACTACCGTCTGACCCCCTCCCAACCTGGAGAGTAGAGCCTGTGGAAAACATCGTCTGTCCGATCCAGGCCCTCGGTTACCCAATTTTTTTCTTTAAATTTATTCATGAGCACTAAACAGAACTGGGATCGTTGTGAGTCAATTCCTCAAAGTCTCGTTCTAGTAATACTGATATAAATAACGATACGAAGTGTTTGGTCGGCTCAAGTCGTGTGTTGGAATCCCGACTATGACCACTAGTATCCATTTAGGAGTCACAATGCGTCTGAAAATCGCCATATTACAAGCGGTCCGATTCGTCCGTCCGGTATAATTTCCCCTCAATCGTCGGTCCAGCCATAATCCTTTGTTGTAACCGCTTGGTTTGTCATTGTTGTATTTAATAATTGCTTTCACGGCCTATCATACCTAATATTGTGGCCGTGGCCCATGAACGCTTGCTATACCAGCTGTGGAAATCTACGTGATCACGATAACCGCTTACCCTCAGTTTGGTGCCTATTTAAACTCGCATTTTTCCCCTACGCAGAGGAAACCGCCCGCCATCTGCTTCTGTCTTTACACACTTCACTAATTTCGCTTCGAGTTGATACCTTGGTCGTAGAAGGTTGACTTACCCATAAATAGTAAAGGAAAGGATTTGAATACCATGGAATATCCTGTTAAAAGAATCAGAACTTTAATACCACAACTTTCCAATACCAACTGTATTGGAAAGGCTCTGTCAGATGTTGACTCAACAGGAGCTCCCAGATATGAAACCCAGTGCAATAAGCCTATGATGCAAGTCAAGTGCTCAAGTCAACTGTTCAGATTTTATATCCAGCAAACTTTGATGATGTTGATAATGATAGTAACCCATTTATGTCCCACTGCGGGTCTCTTCTCTTCTAACAAGAGAGCTGAGAGGGTTTTTAGGTCTTAATCTACACACGTTGGCATAACGCGGGGTGGTGGATCGGACATATTTTATCCTTAGAATTTCTTTTAGGACATGTGGGTTTCCTCACGATGTTTTTCCTTAACGGTCCAGCAGTTGTCTTAGTGTGCTTACTGTATGCCCACTGCGCCTAAATCGAACTTGGGTTTTCAGCAGCACAAGCAAGAAGTCTAGAATTTTACCTGACACAGAAAAGGCTCGTTCTTCACTATACAGAAATATTAAGTACATCTCTGCCTATCCATTTGGCAAAACACAGGCGTGGATATAAAACAGGAACTATCACCGTGAAAAGGTTCATGTTTTTCCCATCGACAACCAACCGTGAACATCTGTGTTCTTTGTTATAGAACTTTCAACATCTATGTTAGAACTCGTTTTTATATGGAAATAAGTCCATATGTTTGTATGTATTACGAATATTTGAGTAGATTATGCAGACAGGTTGGACGTCAAAACACGATTCAAGTTGTTATCAAACAACTAGACACAACTCTATACATCGCGTTTATATTAATAAAAATTCAAATTTTAATGTGTCTACTTCCTGAACTAATTCAAAAGTATTAATTACTTAGATAAGTAGTATGAAATCATTTGTGTTGAAGTTTTTGTTGCTTCGTTCGTCGGCAAACGATCACGTGACTACCATCGAAGTTATTTGATAGGACGGTTAGACGGACTCGTCAAATAATTAAAAACCCAACTCGGTTCTGGCGTTGGCGTAAATGGCTAACAAATACTTGGTAAAAAACTTTAGCCTTTGTCGAAGTTGATGTCGTAGCCGAGTTCGCGAGACCGACTGTCAAAACCACCGGCTCGGTCGTTAGTCTGTCTGCAAAGTGGCGGACACGGCAGACGCGGTGATTACGTCAGTGGCCTCTCAATCAACTTTGCACAAGTAACTCCTTTGTCTCTCAAATAAGTGTGTAGCAATCCGTCTGCAAACTTACAAAATTTGAGAATCGAGCTCGAAATTTAAACAATGCCTCGAGTTTCGTTCTAACTCATAATCTTGTTAGTTTCATATCTTCATTCATTACCACGCTTCTTGTGGTTTAGTGTTTTTTTTTAATGAAAAAACACGATTTCACTTTTTTGGCACGTCTGCCTCGTGTCTGCAACAATATCATCTGCTGCCATTGACCCACCTTGAACTACTTACATAACGACTTGTAAGTGTCGCTTGGCACACTCTAAATCCTTATTGGTCGCCGTTAACTTTGCAATAGTCACCCTAGATGGGGCCCCATTCTGCCATAGTTAGTCGTCAAAAATGGAAGTTATGTTTTTCTTTGACTTTACGACTTAACGAATTAATAGTCCAGTGATTTGATAGTTTCATACAGCCACAGGGAAGCGCAAACTGACGTTATGTGTAGGTACACGACTCGGTATTCTTATTTGGGTCAACTTGAGTAATAAATGTAATAAATTCGATTTAATGAATGGTCCGGCTATACATGTTCGCCGTGTGGTGCCGCGCGTGTATGCCGGTTATTAATTCGCGGCACCTGAGTATGACATGATATTAATGCTAGGCGATATATTAGAAACAAAGGATAATGTCGAGATAAAAAAATGTTAGCATTTAGCGCTATCGCGGCTGTGTTACTCTCAATTTTATGATGATGACCTAGATTTTGGTTTCCCAGTTCTTTGTAACGTATCTAAGTTTAGAAGCCATATCGCGTTAGAATGTGCGTTGTATTTTTATGTAAAAAAAGACGTCGTAAATTTTCATCTTTTTAATCCAATGTTAGTCTACAACGTCTGAGCGAGGAGAAATCCTCTTGCCAGAGGTGGTTGGGCCATGGAAACATAAACCGAGACTTCTTCCACTCTTCAGAAAATCCATAACAAGCCTGAAATTTAGAACACGAAATGTCACAAAATGCTGTCTTGATATATTATAGTTACTAAATAAGTTGATTCCGCCAGCTGAATACGCACAACCAAGGTTGCTGTAAGTACATGATTTAATGAAGAGTTTACAGCTTTTCATAGCCTGAACGTTTAATATGGCCGTGGTAATTTCATATAAGTTATGCGCCACTTACTCTAGAAACTGAGAGCAAATTCTACTGTTGAAGGTATTCAAAAATCTGCAAGTTTTGGTGTCGAGAAGAGGAGAAACAAATTGATACGACGAGAAAATGTCAAAATTTCAACACTGGAGATTAATATTCATAAACCGCATTTCTGAATCAGACTTGTGGGTTTATTGTAATAGGATCGTAGCCGACCTGTGCTGTGGTTTACAAATTTGACGAACCTTCGAATGTATTGGATATAGAATTTGATCAATATCTCAATACTGATTCATGATTTATAAAGTTTAGCGAACCAATAAACTACTCGGCTATGAATGAGTGTTAATCGCAATATCGTTACCCGTTCTGTTAGATGAACTTGTTGAATTTATCTTTATTGGAGATAAGTCTATTCAGTTGATTTGACTTTTGTACGCAACTAAAGGGAGGATAATAGGATAACTATAGTCGCAATACTTGTGTTGCGAATAATAGGCCAGACTTCAAGGTCTTTTGTGCTAAAATCTGCGTCATCTTCTGTCTAATTCTTTACAAAGTATCGGTTGTTAATGTGAATCGAGTTTAGCAATAGCTGTTCAAATAATGAGTCATTGCAATGTCTGGTTGTGAGCAGACATTACAAATTCGTCCTTTTACTTTATATTATTCGTTTACCCTCATTATTGTTAAACCTTTCAGCGTATTTATACTGAAAACAAATGATCTATATGGATGACGTGACCCTTGGATAATTTCTGAACAAGTTGTGCGAACTATTTCGCACAAGGAGACAGCATTGGTCGCTAATCAGTGAACATTTAGCACTTGCCGGTTGAGTGCGACTTGTGCAACTGTTGTCGCACCGGTGTCAGTGTTCATTGTAACTTTATATACTGGTCGCACGATCTCTGCCTATTCGTCTGTGACTAGTCGTCACCCATACTTTGTAACTGTTAAAATGTCGGCAGCTTTTGTAATAAGTTTTAAACTAGTCGTACTTTAATCCATGGATTTGTACCATCTTATATCTCGGTCGCTTCCCGGAGGCATTTTGCGCGTCCGTAAGATCATTTGTCAATCTTCAGCCGGGGGCTAAAACTATATATGACATCTCGTTACGTCACCTGTCATGTTGGACGCCGACACGAATATAAATGATAAGCGGAGGAAGCTGCGATAATATTGCTAAGAGATGATACAGAAGCTCTGTACGTATCTATGCAGTTGTATCCTAAAAAAGTTTGAGCTTCAGCTTCGCCTACCATCTAGAAATTTACTGAAGTATTGAGGAATTAATGTGGCGTCTCAATTTGCATACCTACTCGTTTAAGGCGAACTAAATTGAGGTAATTTATGCGTTGTAAAAATACACATGGTATACCTACAGACATTTTTTATCTAGGTCTTATGCATACGGCACTAAAAGTGATAGTAAATTTGTGTAATGTGTAAAATATAATTATCTTTTTGGCATTACACTTTTTAATTCATGTTCCATGACATGATAAAACAAATTCAGCGACCTAAATGTATCATAGTCATAAATAATGCGATACTTACATATTTTTTTTGTGAACTTCGCTTTTGCCTATGTAGGTAGGTAACAAGCATTGTATATCTTTTAGTACTGTTTTTCTTTTCTAAATTCACTTTCGTAATTGTACTGCCTTCGCTTATCTTTTAAGAATATTTTCACAGTGTGCTAATTTATTTTGACATCTTTGTTCCCTTAACAATTTCGCGAGATCAAACCTACGCACGTCACGATGAGCCAGAAAACTGTGGGTAGGTAGTAAGTAAGGCTTTGTTGGATTAATTTTCCAGACATCCACGTGTCCTACGATCAATCGATCCTTTATAGCAGACGACTTACGTAGTAGCTCTTATCAGTCTAGTCTAATTCACAAAGTGTGGGTAGTTTCAAGGATGCTAAGTTGACGTTACGCTTAGATTTACATAAACCATCACATTTGCTGCGTAATCTACCGTTATGCCATTTAAGTAAAAGTGTCAAACTGGTCTTGTGGGTTTTGGAGGTCAGATGGCAGTCGCTTCACGGAAAATATCGAAGTTCGGCCGCTTCGTTGTTAGACTACAAAACCGACCCCTCCTGAGTTGAGAAAGGGCTCAAAGGATAATGAAATTTGTACAAGGAATATTCTCCTACGAATTTGACTAAACCTGGAAACTGGAAGGTACATACGAAGTTTCGGCAATTGGTCGAAGACAGCATGTGATACTT
Source organism: Lithosia quadra (assembly GCA_963576445.1). Lineage (NCBI taxonomy): Eukaryota > Metazoa > Arthropoda > Insecta > Lepidoptera > Erebidae > Lithosia > Lithosia quadra. The sequence continues at coordinate 9,783,285 of OY754898.1, forward strand.
TGCCCTAAACCCTATCGAAAGGAATTCGAACTAACTTCACGGTATATTTCGTGCAAGTTTAAAGTTTCGGATGTTCATTTCATGGTTACCCATGGTTCTATCAAGAACTAAGCGGTTCGGCGCCTCTTTTTTTTGCCGCGCCATGAAGGCCTGGCATTCTTTACCAGCTAACGTGTTTCCTTCCTCCAACAGCCCCGGGTTCTTCAAGCGGGGCGTGAAAAAGCATTTGATGAGGCCGTCAAGTTGAAGGCCACCATTATGGCACTGTCGGTGTATATAATGGGGATTACCTTCTTGAGACTACCTTTAGCTTACTATCAGGCGAGGTGAATTCATATTGAACGATATAAAAAAAGCCCCGCTGATTACTAGCGCACTATCATAACTTTGTTAATATGCAAGTTTGCTACTACTAAAGGATGTTCTATATGCCTGCACCTGCAGTTATTATATCGGCTAATGGAGCGAATATCGAATAATTAAATGCAGCTAACGTTGCGTGCAAGTTGCCCAACTGCAGTAATGGTAATTATTACTCGAATTTATTAGTCGACGTTCGAATACAACGCCGCCCTAGTTTCCTTGTCCTGGCGTGCTATTCGTGTACACCTTATCAAGTAATAAATAGTTTTGGGTATGTTTTTGAGCTTAGAAGTGCTTTGATGCAGTTATATCGAGCTTAATTCTGTCAAGAGCAATTTGTCAAAAGAAATGATTGGTTTAATCATAATAATAGGAGTGTTAAGTTGTTGTCTTGTTGATTCTTTTACCTACAGAAGGTTTTTCATAAGTTAATGATGGTTTATTAGGTTCACCTTTATAAGGAAAGAAACATTTAGTGCAATTTTCATTAGAATTTTTTTAAATTAGTACCTTAGTTGTGTTATTTATTTACCTCATGGTTGCGTCAAAAGAGTATCCAGTTCAATATGGGCCAGGTAGACGGACTTTGGGGCTGATCTTCAATCGTATATTGGATAATCAATAGATCGATAGTAAATGGTAGGAAATATGATGGTTATGTGTAGGACTTGTGTGTGGTGGATTCCTATTAGCCAACATAAAGAAAGGAACTGTCATAAAACTATTCCCACAAATGTGTCACACTATGGTTAGTCAATCGGAGTACGGGGGGCTGGTTTTCTGAAACTTCCCGTACTCGGATCAGGGGTTTCCCCTTGCTCCGATTCAGTATAATGACGTTTTAAACGTGCGATTTCTTAAAAATTCAAAATCTAATTTGGAAACGAACCAAACTATGAATGATATTGAAGATTTTGTTTTAGCAGGTCATACAGAATATCAAAATTATGTTTTACGTTTTTCTTTCTAATCGAATTAAAATCTTGCGTTTTACTGTATTGGACCCCAGGAAAAAAAAATCACTTCATGGCGACACGTGAATCATTAACACACATTATACATATTGCTTATTTAACCAAAAATTAAAATTCATACGGTTCCCACGTACGAACTTGAATGTCTAACTTATTTAAACACCAATAAAGAACTTGTATACTTACACGTGTTTCATTTGTCCGACCCTATGGTATAATATATACAACAATGTAATGATTGTAATTATACGTGAAGGTCATCACCTAGACGGCCAAGGTGAAAGACTGCCGAACAGCAGACTTAAATTATGTCTGGCCTAGCTATAAACCAGTTTTAATGAGCCTTGAAGACGCTCGTTTAAGCAAATTTGCAGACAAACTGTATGGAGACATCACTAGAGTTTAATGATATTAATGACTGTGGAATGGGTATTGGTGTGGTGGTGTTAAGGCGTGAATTCATACGGCAAGGCAAGAGGCATACGCCGTATAGTCCAGTCAATGAATGCTCAAAAAGGGGGTCTAGATGGAAAAGTCGAAAGCAGAAACTTTGACTTAGGAACTTTGTTTGGACTAGTTAGGAGATAAAAATACTAAAAGTCCTGACCCCTCCGAGGTGAGCCGGAGGGGGGGAGCACAAAGAAGGTCCCGTTTTTTCGTTTTTTGCTTACTTCTCGAAGACGGTGCTTTGTACGAAATTGTGTTGTACGACATAATAAAAGCTAATTAAATTCTCTACAACTTTGTCTTTTGCACTTTGTATCTGTCTCCAATCATTACCTAGCTATGAGCTTCTAAAGGTGGTCGATTTTCAAAGCGCTCATATCAGTTTTCCCAAAAATGTATGGGTATCTACCGGAATTGTTCACATTTATGATTATTGCTCCGCTCCCTTGGGCAGTAGCGTGATGATATTCGAACTACGTATGGTACTCCGAAATACCGCTCACCGAAAGGACGGTTTTCCGATAGCACTCTACTCCGACGGTTAGTTGAACGAAAAAATGATAGGCAGATAAACGTTTCACCGAAAATATTATTTATCGACGGTCGGTAGTCCGAATTAATGCTTCGCCGATGGAACGGTTCGTCGAAAACGTTCAGTCGCGTATGGTCAAATTTGCAATCGGTCAAATGACTGACAAACCGTCAAAATTGTATTAAGTCAAAATTGCGATTGGTTCATATCGCGATCTGTCAAAATAGCAATTGGTCCATATCGCGAATGGTCATATTTGCATTTTTTTCTAATCGCAAATGGTCAAGTTCGTAAACAGGCAAAATCGCAAACGGTCGAATTCGCAAACAGTCATGATCGCAATCGGTCGAATATTTTACTTCACAAGTAGCTCGTAGAGTAATGTACCTACTTATACCAATCCGTCGTCTTATATATTAAATTGAACCAATCGCGCCTAAAGGTTACTAAACTATTAAATAAACTATAAAATTAAAATTAAGGTTCAATAGTATTTATTAATAATCAACACGAAAAACTTTACATAAGGTATTTAATATATACATTCTTAAATAAGCATAATATACATTCTTAAAAATGCGATAGTCACTGTACGTGTAGCAACGTATAGAATAATATACATCTTGTTGTTCCAAAATTTTCATATTATGATTTTTTTATTTGTTTTGTTGGTGGTTTTTATAGCCCAAAGAAGTAACCTGTATACATTTTTTTTTAAATTTCTTGAAAAAAGGAATCTTGCCACGATAAGGGTTAAGACCCTTGAATAATACATAAAGACATATCTTTTAGCATATCTACGTATAAACGAATAGCATAACAAAATCCATCTACAACAGTTTGACGTTTTGCTATTTTGACGTTTTGCTATTTTGACGGTTTGTTAATTTGACGGTTTGCTATTTTGATGCTTTACTATTTTGGCGGTTTGCTGTTTTGACGCTTTGCTATAATGACGACTTGCCATATTCACGGTTCGCTATTTTGACTATCTGCTATTTTGACTAGTAGCGATTTTATGAATTTGACTGATTCCGAATTTGACCATACGCGACTGAACGGTCGAAAACACTCTTCAACGACGATTGGTTAAACGAACGAATCTTTCGCCGATAGCATTCAGTTTACGCTAGCTATTATATTTTATAATTAAATGCAATGCAGCTAAACAATACTCGAATCCCATGTTTAATTTTAACAGCATAGATGAATAAATAAATACCGGAGGCTTCCGTATTAAAGATAAGTCCCTAAATGACGCATAATGCACTCATTAACAATGGTACTGAGATTAAACGAGTGTTGAATTAACTTGCAATAGTTACATGTAACAATAAATATCTACTTTAGCACAGTGGTAGTTTTTTTTGTGGGTGGGTATTGAATAAACTTGCAATAGTTACATTTAACAAAACAAGAAATATCTATGTAGTATTTATTTATTTTTTGTGGGTAGTTGCGAAATGTGCAACGACAGACCTCGCTACATGAATAGTTTCTCGCTCGTGTTTTGTTTAATTAAAAATGAATACGTGCAATTTAGTTAAATCTAAACGCGGAGGACATGTGTTAGTAGTGAATGGATATTCTTATCACTTAAATAAAAAATATGATAACAAGTATTATTGGCGGTGTACAAGAAAACAAACAAGTGGTTGTTGTGTAAGTGTAATAACTTTATTTGATTGTTATGAACATACATTTGTTAGTCAAAATTGTGATCATGCACATTTACCAGAGCCGGAAAAAATTATTGAAATGAATTTTAAAAACAAATTGAGAACTAGTGCGAAGGAATCAATGGACAGTCCGTCACAAATTGTAAATCGTTGTTTACAAGACGTAGCTACCACAAGTGCACCTCAATTGCCCAATAAATCAGCTTGCCGAATGATTGTGCAGCGTGTTAGAAATAAAGGACTTCCTAAGATACCGCAAACAATCAACGAATTTCATGTACCACAATATCTCGCTAAAAGTAATGGAAAGCAATTTTTGCTTGGTCAATATACATGTAACAATGAAAGTGTTGTCATCTTTGGTACTAAAGCTAATGTTAAGCGTATGAATAATGCCCAATGCTGGATCATGGACGGGACATTTTCGAGTTGTCCAACTCCGTTCTGTCAAATTTTTTCTATTCATGTTTTAGTGGGAACTGCAGGAGGCACAAATAAATTTCTACCTATGGTATACGCACTACTATCACATAAGACTGAAAGCTGTTATTTTATATTTTTGGAGATTTTGAAAAGATATGCGATCAATACATTAAATACCCATTTGTCACCAGCTAATATATTAACTGATTTTGAAGTAGCAGTGATCAATGCAGTCAAACGACAGTTTCCAGACTGCGCCCACAGGCTATGCTTATTTCATTTGACCCAAAGTATTTGGCGTCATGTCCAGTCAGAGGGTCTCGCAAGGCGATATGCTGAAGATTTCATATTTGCGCACAAAATTAGACACTTAGTTGCCCTCGCTTTTCTTGAGCCCGCTGAGATATCCGAAGCCTTCGAAATCATCCAAAATAAAATATTGCCGACAGAAGCAGCTGAAATTGCCCACTGGTTTAAGAAATATTATGTTGGATCGCATCACACGCAGCAAATAACTAACACGGGTTTGATAATAAAAAGAAATCGGGCATTATTTTCACCAGCTATGTGGTCAGTTTACGATCGCACACTTTCTGTTCCAAGGACACAAAATGCATTAGAATCGTGGCATGAACGATGGAACACGCTTCTCCATAAAAAAAAATGGAACATTTATAAAACAATTATTGAATTTGCTAAAGAGCAGAAGCATACAGAATGTGTCATTGAACGAATCAACTCCTCAGAACCCATGCCAAAGCGTAGACGTAATGCACAGGTTGAATATGATGCTAGGATACAAACACACTTATCACAAAAGAGTGAAATGAATATGGAATCTTTCTTAGGTGGATTGGCCCATATTCTATACCTGAAAAATAAGAAATATTTTTTTTTTATATCAATAAAGAATTAAAATAATTATAAGTACAAATAATTATAATAACTCACTATTTACTATAACTTTAAAAATTTATCACGTTGTGTTACTTTTATTTGTTTTTTGCTTTGTTCGCACAGTTTTTTTTTCTATTGTCACAGTTCCAATAGAGAAATCATAATAATCATAATCATATTCTTTATTGTAAAAAACAATATAAAGCCTTTTTGATTAATTTTCTTATTATTAAATAAAAACTTAGTTTTTGTTTCTATTGTCACGCTTCCATGTTTTGTTTTATTATTACCTGTATTTTTAACATGACTTCAACATGACCTAAGGGTGTTGTCAAGCTGAAAGAAAAACAATCCATTTGGCAAAAGAATTCCCCTACAACGAGTGCTATCGGCGAAAGATTCTTTCGTTTAGTCAATCGTCGTTAAAGAGTGTTTTCGGCGAACCGTTCCATCGGCGAAGCATTAATTCGGACTACCGACCGTCGATAAATAATATTTTCGGTGAAACGTTTATCGGCCTATCATTTTTTCGTTCAACTAACCGTCGGAGTAGAGTGCTATCGGAAAACCGTCCTTTCGGTGAGCGGTATTTCGGAGTACCATACGTAGTTCATGATATTCAGCCTATAACATTCACGGATAATGTGGCTTTCTATTGGTGAAAGAATTTTTAAGATCGGTTCAGTAATCTTACTACTAGTAGTAATATCGGTAATTTAATTATTATAGTTGAAAGTTGTTAAAACAAATAATATATGGTAGTTGACGGGCAATATTTATTGCTGTTCTTATACTATGCAACTACAGTAGTAAGAACTAACTTATTAAACTAACAAATTACCTATGTTACTACTAGTAGTGACACGGGCAATAAACGGTTTTTCTTAGATTAGCTTTTGATACCTACCTTGAGATATAAAATTATGATCAAACGTCGACACGCGTTTACACTTGTCAACCAATAAATGGATTGATCAACCAATGATAAGCCCTTGACAATTATATCTATGATTGGTTAACGGGCGCGCTACCACCGTCGCACCCCCGCGCTTACCACCAAAGAAACCTAAAAAATCGTTCTGCGTATTTATGCTCTCTAATTTAGCATGACAATTTAGCATGACGTCTATGAAGTATCGTATTTTTATATACAAAAGAATACCTCTAAAATTATAGTAGCACATGGACAAGTACCACCTATTGTAGTGAAGCGTCTTGCAAGAATACAGCACAATTGACTAGACATAAATGAATCGAACGTAAATTATCATCCTATAAGTATTTGACAAAGTATAGAGTACAGTTGCTTCGGTATTAGCTTACTCATCTTAGCTCTAAAACTTTACATAAAAAAAATAAAAAAATGTTACAATTTGATGCCAAAAATTACATCCAATGTAAACATCGTTTGTAAATTAGTCAGTGTTAAGTTATTTCCGAGAGCGACTGTACATAGTCAAGATATTTGGCCATAGTTCCCTATCCCCCCTTGTACAACAAAAGGTTGTCGAGTGAATATATTTGCGCACTGAGTAATTAGTGTTTGGTATGTTACAGAATATCATGGTCAAGGCATGGACGCAGGGGGGAACAATTTTGACTCCGGTAAGTTGAACAATCATTATTTTTAAAGTAAGTAGGGTAGCCAGAGTTCATACCCCCCATATCCCCAATCCCACCTCCAACCTTCTCTAAACTCAATCCCCCCCCCCCTCTACCAGTGTCGTCAGCGCAAGTTTGTAAAACCGTAGGTGGCCCGGGGTCAGCTGGGGTGCGAGGGATATGCCCATTGGGTAACCTTACACCACGGTTACTAAGGCCCGAGACGGCGTGCGGTTTTAGTCGGTTCGATCCCGACATAACCACCCCCGATGGCCGACGGGGGTGGTATCCATGGGGATTTCCGCACGATAAAAAAAAAGAAAAAGTATGCTAAGATCGTACCAAGTGGAAAAATGTTGTCTCTGCCTATCCCAATGTGAAAAAGGTGTGATTTGTATGTACGTTACGTATAAAATACGTGTCAACGGTATAACACAACTAGCAAGGGGCTCATTCACTTTCTGTTTACTTAAGCTACTTTTATTGTTAGCTTACATTAAAGTAATAACTATAATTTAAATTCCTTATCGGATTCATGTTTTCCTCGTAAGTAGTTGAATACTTCAGAATAAAATTAAGAAGAGGCCTTATTATTTTAAGGTTATTCTTGTTATTGATCCTACTAATATTATAAACGCGTAGGAATGTATGTCTGGAAGTCTGGATGTATGTTTTTTACTCTTTCAAGCAAAAACGGCTGAAATTTGGTACAGAGATAAATTATAGTATGGAATAACATAGGATACTTTTATCCCGGGAACAGGTTCACTTAGGCCACGAGAAGCGGGAACAGAATTCCGCGCGAGCGGAGCCGCGGGCAACAGATAGTTTTTGAAAGTTTTGAAGTTTTAGTAATGTTTGTAGAGGGACTGGAAATGGCTACTGGTTTCTAACTAGGCCTAAAGTACAAGTAGGGCATTAGAAGGTTTTTATAGGGTCGGCAGCGTGTTTGCAGCCCTTGGTATTGCACACGTTCATAGTGCACCACAGGACACCGTGGTTCTCAGACCAGAGAAGGCCATCTGTGCAACCAATTCCATCAAGAACCAAGCGGTTCGGTGACTCTTTTCTTTGCCGCACCATAAAGACTTGGAATTCTTTATCAGCGCATGCGTTTTCTTCCTTCTATTTTTTTTTTATTTTTTTTATTCATCTATAGTCCCGGGTCCTTCAAGCGGGGCGTGAAAAAGCATTTGATGAGGCGGTCAAACTGAGGACCACCACTGAGCACTATCGGTGTACGTAGTGGTGACCCCCAATCCTGAGACTTGGCCTTAAGCTTTCCATTAGGCGAGGTGAAGTCATGTTGATGAGTTCTGAGTCCGCCGGGGTGCGAGAAAAATGCTTTTTGAGTCACCTGGGGTGGTATCCGTGGGGATTTCCGCATGGAAAAAAGTTGAATGGACCCGTATATATGTATACTCGTATATATTAAAAGTTCGCTGACAGGCGAGGAGTTGAACCACGAGCAAGAGGTCATTTCCCAGGGAAATTGCCTATTCATTATTTTAAATTTATTATTTTCTAATTCGTTACACCTTATTCAATTCGGCTTATTTCAATTTACCAGACATTTAAATAACTGCCTACTCTTGCGAGTACGTTTCGGTAAAATTTCGCGAATTTATCTACCTATTCATTTGTGAATGTAGGGTAAATTGATAATTTTGGTATGGAAAAACGTAGTATCGCACAATCGCAATTAAGTTTGTCATTCCCCGGTCTGTGTATGGTATAAGGGGTGGGCAGAGATATGAGAGGAAAAATGGGTAAGAGCTTCCTCTAGTATTCGCTCAATATACATTTGCTTAACGTACCCAAATCACATCACCTCAGCATACCTACCCTTTTTAATTCTCGTTACAACATTCTCTTTCAGACCACACCATTGCATTCTCGTATAACCGTATTTCTCTTCCATCAGCCAACCTTACTCGACAAACCACATATACCTTTTTACATATCGATAACCTTTTTACGAAATCAATCCTTCAATTTAAAAACCCAGCATCTGTTGCTTCACACAGATAACCAATTAAAATAATCCGTATAGTTAAAACATTTTTCATCGCTTTGTCATCGTAATTGAATACTTATTCATTTACAATAATTTATATCGACGTCGTAAAGATGGAATGATTTCCTCAGAATTCATCGTCGTTACAATGGTTGACAATAAACCATTGAAACTGTCAATGATTTCTCGTTTAAAAAGCATTAGACAGAAATTGCGTCCATATTCATGACGATTATGACTCTGGACTGACTAATGGATAACGAGCTAATCTACAATTGGAAATAAGCCGCGCCCTTTCACTATCCTATTACGAAATTTCTGTAATTAAAATTAATATTAGTTTGTGGGCTATTAAAGGGTCGACTCGTTTGACCCTTATCAGTACGTATGTCAATCAAATGGAGGAAATTTTTAAGGAAACGTATGATCAAAAGTACCCACCACCGGCGAGCATGTATGAAAGCTTTTATAAAAGTAGAGGGAGCAATTCAAGTATATCTGGATCGTAGCAAATGGTGACTTTGGTCTTTGCCATGGGAACGAGGTGTGAAAGCATAAGATGTCATAGATACCAAATTTACTCAAAGACCTGCGTTTTTAAACTATTCCATCTACTTAGCGATGAAGTGGTTCTAGAAACCTAGAATCAACCTATTTAAAGACAGAAAATTTTCCAAGTCATAGTTTGTCGGAAACAAACTTATGCAAGGAGTTCCCACTGCTTAGCAGTAATATATTGTGCGTATGTGCAGAGCATTGATCATGAAACGGTGGCGTGTCATTAATACACCTGGTCTACAAACTGAGGCGAACCAGGATTTCTGTCCTTTAAATCCCTTAAGCTGCCACCAATGTTACACGGGATTCTTGCAAACACTTTTTAAAAAAAAGAATATATTGAATCTAACACCTTTATTTAATTAAACAATTATAAAATGAATTAAATTGTGTTTAAATGAAACGGCGAGTGTTCAAAATGAAGGTTGGTGAAAGACTGGCTACTGCTCGGGGCGTCGTGGAGAGCAGGATATACGATACACCTAGGGAAGTGCTTGGCTCAGCAAAGTCCCATACATGGCATATACGTAACAACCCCCTGATCAAGAGGAAACTTACCCTAAGGGAAAGTTTCCGGAAAACTAGTCAATGCGTAGACGGGGTTGAGTTGGAATTGTTTCCAATTCAATGTGAGGGTCTTGATTTTGTTCATCTCTTATATGACCTTTTGGATTTGAACACTTGCCATTTTTACAGAAATATAGAAAAGTTAAGATTAATCCTAAAATTACAGAAACTACGCTAAGGATGGGGAAACTAATATGCCTACTGAAATCATTTGAGGTGTCTAGTGAATTTAGTTCGTCTACAATTTGGTTAGATATAATTTTGATGTTTTTAAGATTATCCAATTTGATATTATTAATTTTAAAAGGAGGCAAATTTAATTTGCTCATACGATTAATATTGCAACAACTATCATTAACAATATTAAAGCTAGAAGAAACCATGGGCAACTTTATAGTAGGGGTGGTTTCTCTTACTAACTTAGTATTCTTACAATACGCTACACAGTTATGAGGAATATTAAGAATACCCGTGCCAGATATAACAACTTCTGATAATACACTATTTGAACATTCAATGGTAAGTTTCGTGGGTTTTGATTGCACAAATACCCATTTGTCATTATTTAATTTGTGCCAAATCTCAATGCTACCATGAAGGAACCTATACTGACAGTTTTCTGGTAATGAAGATACAGCTTTAGTAATAATGTCTATTTCGCAATATTGATTACCTGGCACTGTATAAATTTCATACAATTTACAAAGATAAATTTTATGAGATATATCTTTACAGTCATTTAATTTGTTTATAAATGTGAAAGAAGATTTGTCTTTGCTTAAAGCTAAAAACTGTTCAGTAGGTAAAATTAAACTGTAGGAATTTGGGGTTTCTGAACTAAGTGGAATAGGCAATGGAATGTTCTGGTATAGATTGTATTCTAGTGCACTAACTAAGGGTATTCTTATTACAAATACTAGTTTACTATCTAAGTAATAGCAGATTATTTCGGCTATATTAATTAAAGTGTGAATATTACTTAATTCTAAATTTACCGGAAAATCTTTATACTTAGGGACTACCTTAAGATTATTAACAATATCTTCATATAATTGACGAGGTGTCAAAATGGATGGATGAAGAGTGTTACTCTTCACAAATAATAAAGAATTTAAAATATCTTCTATTTTAAAAGAGAGTGTGTATAGGTTAGATCGTAGGACATTTAGAACATTTTCAAATTTAATCTTAAAACTATTGATCATTACAATGTTGGATACATTGTTATATGACATAGCTATTTTGTCAATGACGTCATTTAATTTTGCCTGATTAACATATAATTCATGTAGGGAGTTATTTATGTTCGATATAGCTGACTGGGAAACAATGATGCTTTCTTTGACTGCATCTTTAATTTTCTTTTCATTTGTAAACAACTTTTGAATAGCGTTATTATAATTTTCAGCATCATCTTCATCTAAGGTGCCAAATATGTGTCTAAATACTACACCAACACCGGAGATCCAAGCGGATCTTTTGGAGAAGTTATTAAAGATTATATGAGAGAAAGAGTTAAAATCGCGTAAGATGTCTGTATATAGTGAATCTAAAGGTTCTAACATATTTTGACATTGATGTTCATCTATTTCTTCACTATCTCGACATTCAGATCGTATTATATTAAATGCGTTATGAATATTTTCAAGATGATTCTTGAAGGGGGATACATCCACAGGGATGACAACATGGAACTGATCATTCACTACTTTTAAAGTGCCAACCGGATCGAAGAGTATACCAGGACCCTGGGTGATGTATTCAATATATTGATTTTCGCTGGTTGCCATGATATAAGCGGCCCTCAGTCTGTAATCGTAATTGATGATAAGATTAATTAATAACTAAAATAAAATTAAATCTACGTGGTGAGAAAATAATAATTATTTAGCCATTTAAGTGTGCTGGTTTTACTTCATCAAAATGATGTTTGACATGCCGTCGATTTATCAAAAGTGACAAAGTATTATTTCCGTGGATTTGAACAATTTTGTACGGGCCCTTCCAAACGGCTGATAAAGCTTTACGCAATCTCAGATGATTCCGCAAGTAAACGTAATCACCGACTTTGTATTGTGCCGTACGGGTGCGTTTGTCATAATATGTCTTTGACCGCTCTTTTGAAGCCCGGATATTCTCAACCGCTTTTTCGTGAGAAATTTTGAGGCGATGTTGAAGCATTTTGACATATTCGGGGTAAGTGATATCAGAAGAGGAATTGAACACAGAATCAGGGATGTATGGTTTGTGACCGAAAACGAGTTCATAGGGTGTGAAGCGAGTTGTCGTGTGGACGCTGCTGTTGTATGTTAGCATGGCGGTATATACGAATTTATGCCAATCTGATTGGTTTTCATTAACGTATGATTTTAGGTATTCCTTTAAAGTAGAATGGCTCCTTTCTAGAGCTCCTTGAGTTTGAGGATGATAGGGAGAAGACCAGATTTGTTTTATTTTTAAAAATTCACATGTTCGTTTAAATAACTCGGCAGTGAAATTAGTTCCTTGATCTGTAAGTATGGTTTTGGGAATACCGAAAAAGGATATAAAATGAACTAAACATTCGCATGATTCTTCTGCAGTTGCATTGGAAATGGGGTAAGCGATGGAGAATTTGGTTAGGTCATCTTGAAGGGTAAGTATAAATTTAAGTTTGTGAAGTCCGGCTTCGGGTAAGGGGCCGACTATGTCTAAACTAATTTTTTCAAATGGGCGAGTAGAGGTAGTTGTAATTTGCATGGGAGATCTATTAGTTCCACGGAAGGCTTTATTTGACTGACACAGGGTGCAGTTCCTTACATAATTTTCTATGTCTGATTTCATACTCTTCCAGTAGTAGCGTTCCTTAACTCGGTCATACATTCTATTTGAACCTAAATGACCTGCTATGGGGATATTGTGGTTTTCTTTCAAGATTTTAGTGATTTCTGAAGGTACGGGATATATTATAGTGTTATGATGTATATTTATCTTAATGTTAGTGTTATTAAATAAATACATTAGAATGCCATAAATTTTAACAAAGGAATGATGTTCGAATGCATTTTTAAAATCAGATATTGCTATATCATTTATATTGCCACAAAGAATAATGTCATCTCTAGCAGTTTTGAGGGTTTTAAATATATCAGGGTACGTGCAGTTATCAAAATAATGGACCTTTGTAAATAGTAAGTAGTAAGTTTTACTTCTTAACTCTATTTTCTTAAATGAATGAAGTTCTATTTCACTCTGTAGAATGCTGTTTGAATCCTCTGGACTAGATAGTACGTCTTGAAGATATGGATTGGATTCATCCAGGTCTATTGAAACAGGGATGATGATCGTTTTGACGTTGGTTTTCAGTAGGGTTTCATTATGTTCTATTATTTGGGTGTTATAGGTTTCATTTTTATTGTTAAAAGATTTAATAAAATCCGAATACTCGTTACTAGAACTGGAAGGGATTTGTTCTGCGGGTTCAGGCATCTCTACAGGGGTAGAAGGGCTTAGATGATCTGTAGGACTAGGAAGGGTTCTTAGGTCGAAGTCTATATTAGGACTAGAATCCAGTGCACCTAAATCAATAAGTTCATCAAGTACATCCGGGGGAATTTCCAATTCTGGGCTGGAATTGGGATGGTTATTTATACCACTGGTAGATGGTTGATTTTGAATTACTGGGTTAACTGGGAATCGTGATAATGCGTCGGCATTACTATTTATTTTTCCTTTTTTATATTCTACTTCGTAGTCAAACTCTTCAAGTTTAAGCCTCCATCTCACCAGTTTAGAACCTGGGTCTTTACAGTTAAATAACCACTTCAGTGGACGATGATCTGTTATGATTTTGAATTTATTGCCATATAGATATGGTCTGAATGTTTTAGTGCCGAAAATGATTGCTAAACATTCTTTCTCAGTTACGCTGTAACTACTTTCGGCTTTATTTAAGGTTCGTGATGCAAATGCGATAGGACGGTCATTTCCTATAGGACCTTGAGATAGTATAGCTGAGATTGCATAATTAGAGGCATCACATGTTAAGACAAATGGTTTAGTGAAATCGGGATAAGCCAAAATAGGAGCAGAAATTAGAGCGTTTTTCAAACTTTCGAATGCCAATTGTTGTTCATTTTGCCAAGTAAATGGGACATTCTTCTTTAAGAGAAGAGTGAGTGGTTTAGCTATTTTTGATAGATTTGGTATAAAACGGCGATAGTATGAGACTAATCCTAAGAAAGATTTTATGTCTTTAGGACATTTGGGTAATGGAAATTCTGATACGGCTATGGTTTTATCAGGATTCGGTTTTACTCCATTATCTGTGATAATATGGCCAAGATACGATACTTCTTTACGAAAGAATTCACACTTATCGGGTTGGAGTTTCAAATTGAATTCGCGAAGTCTTTCGAAGACATCCGACAAGTGTTTTAGGTGAATGTCAAGGTCAAATGAATGGATGACGATGTCATCTAAATAAACGAAACACTGAATGCCCTGTAGGCCAGACAGGACTGAATTCATGAGTCTTTGGAAGGTTGCAGGTGCATTTTTAAGCCCGAATGGCATACGAGTAAACTGGAAGTGACCTTGAGGAACTGAGAAAGCGGTTTTTGGTGCGTCTTTATCTGACATTTTAATCTGGTGAAATCCAGAAGCTAGATCTAGAGTACTGAAATATTTACATTTGCCTAACTGGTCTAGGATCTCTGATATATTAGGTATTGGGTATGAGTCTCCTATAGTTATGTCGTTTAATTTGCGGTAGTCTATTACTACACGCCATTTGCGTTTGCCTGAGGCATCCATTTTCTTTGGAACTATCCAGATAGGGGAAGACCATGGAGACATTGAGGGTTTAATTATACCTTCATTAAGCATTTTATTAATTTGGGAGTCTACTTCTTGTTTGTGAACTTCAGGGAATCTATATGACTTAGTGTTGATTGGAATTGATGAGGATGTATTGATCTCATGTTCTAGGGCGTTAGTAGTAGTTAATGGATCACCAGGAAGATGGAAGATATCGGAATAGGTGGAGCAAAGGTCGCATAAGGCGTCTGTCTCTTCAGGATTGAGGTGAGATACTCGTAATAAATTTAGCACTTGTTCGTTTCGTTCAAATGTGTTATTTTCATTCACTTCAGAATATGATGTATGTAGCACCATCTTTTCATCGGGTTTGTCAAAAGGTATAAGCTTTATTTTTTGGTTTGAATTTATATATATTGTGGATTCAGAGGTATTGACTACGGATATATTTATTCTAGAATTTGGCTTTACTTTAACTATACAGTTGGCTGTCAACAGAGAATCTGCTATATACTGATCAAGAACAAGACCTTCTTTTATCTCGGGATTCAGTACGGAACATTCGATAACTGTTTCTGTTCTAGGAGGTATAGTATAAACTGGTTCACAGAATTTCAAGGTGAGTTTAACTTTATTTATGGTCAGAGTATTTTCTGTATAATCAATTTTACAATTAGAATAAGCTAATAGGTCATTGCCAATTATTCCGTCATATGGGAATTTAATGTCAGGGATCACATGGAAACTATGATTTACAGAGTGGAAATTAACTAGTATATGGCCTAAGGTTTTCATTGGATTTTCTGCTGACCCTAAACCATAGAAGGCTATAATATGGTTAGTGACAGTAGGCATTTTTTCGATTCTATTTAGTTTTAGGAAACTAATAGAGGCACCACTGTCGATAAGAAGTTTTAGAGGTCGTTTAGAAACAGAAGTCAGCACTTCTACAAAAGGTAAGTATTTATTTTTTGTATTTTTTGTAACGCTATATGATTCAAATGTTTGTTTTATTTTTTCAGGAGTTGTGCAGGATGGACATGATTTGGATTTAAATTGGGGTGTACCAACAGGTGGGAATGGAAAAATGACAGAGTCCGAACCTTTGGGAATGAAGACTTCGACCTCTTCACACAGTTGGTTAACGGGTGCAGTGGATGCGATGGGTATGGTGGATATAGTATTAGGAACAGCGGATTTGATATTAGAAACAGTGGATTTAGTATTAGAATCAGCGGATTTAGTATTAGAAACAGCGGATTTAGTATAAGAAACAGCGGATTTAGTATTAGAATCAACGGATTTAGTATTAGAAACAGTGAATTTAACATTAGAATCAGCGGATTTAGTATTAGAAACAGCGGATTTAGTATTAGAATCAACGGATTTAGTATTAGAAACAGTGAATTTAACATTAGAATCAGCAGATTTAGTATTAGAAACAGCTGATTTAGTATTAGAAACAACGGATTTAGTATTAGAAACAGCGGATTTAGTATTAGAAACAGTGGATTTAACATTAGAATCACCGGATTTAGTATTAGAAACAGCGGATTTAGTATTAGAAACAGCGGATTTAGTATTAGAAACAGCGGATTTAGTATTAGAAACAGCGGATTTAGTATTAGAAACAGTGAATTCAGCATTAGAATCGGCAGATTTAGTATTAGAAACAGCGGATTTAATGTTAGAAACAGCGGATTTAGTATGAGAGACGGTTTGTTTTATGGGGACGCGTTTCAGAGAGTCTCTCGTATCGGCTTCGAATGGTATATTTCCCGCGCGATACCGTTCGGGAAACTTTATTCGTTTAAATTATTATTAGATACATCATCAGGGTTCTGTGGTTCCTCGGTTTCCTCTACGACATGAATGGGTTGATTATTCCGAGTAGAGCTGGTTGATGGGTAGTTATATTGCTGGTTTGATGAGTTCCCGAAACGTTTGTTATTATACTCGCGTTTGCGACAGTTGTCTATGGTGTGTCCTACCGATTTGCAGTAACGACACACTGGGGGAACGGATGTTGATGTAGGCCCTTGGTAATTAGGCCGGTTGTAACCGCTATTACCTGGTTGTATAGTATTCCTAGTCTGATAGATTTGTTTTTGGGGTGCACGCCCTTGATTGTATGAGTTATTAGTATTAGACGAAGGGGGAATTCGTTTTAAAGAACTTTGAAGTAATTTTTCTTCCGACATGGCAAAATTAATGGCGTCATTCAGGGTTTCCGGATCACGACATCTTACAACAGTCGAGAGGCGGGGATTTAATCCGCTAACAAAAGTGTGCAATGCTAGGTCCTGCATTGCGGCGAGACGGCCAGCGAGTTCACCCTTTTTCTTCGTGGGTATAGAAATATTTATTTCGGTTAAGAGTTTTGATAGACAAGATTCAAGACGTAATGCAAACTGGTTAACCGTCTCGTTGGTCTGGCGACAATCTTGGAGGTCCGAGAGAAGTGCAGCATAGTGTTTACGTTCACCAAATTGTGATTTTAGGAAATCTTCTAATTGTTGCCAAGTATCAAAATCTTTTATGGCACATGCACTCTCAGCACGGCCTTCTAGTTGACTCAAAATATATTTTAATAAAATGTCCTGCTGCGATGAACTCGACAGATTTATTGCATTTCTGCAATTATTTAAATATGCGTTTAATTTTTCGCGATTTCCATCGAATTTGTTGATGAACTTAATTAAAACATTCATTTCTATTTCTTTTGTTGACATGGTTGCAACGGGCTTATTTTTTGACATAGACGCTCCTACAGCGGGCTTATCTTCGTTGGCCATGTCACACCTGAGTATTCGTAGTCTAAACAAGAGATAAGACAGGAAGTCTGCGAATTGCGGTGTTATGTTGCACTGGTCTCGGAACTGAGCGACTATATGGTATGACAATAATAAAAAAAAATATATTTAAGTATAAGGAGAATATAAGTAATTACGAGTAGCACTTTTAACACTTTAAGTCTTTTAGGTTTTCAATCACGAACTTTGATATTGTATAGATATAAAAGTCAGGAACTTACAGGGTAATGGCGATTGCGAGAATCATCTCGCAACTGGCGGTATACCTTTTCGCCAAGGTAAGCGGCTCGGCGACAGGAGTAGTGCTGAACCAGGTAGGTTCAACAGGAGACAGCAGCCCACGCACAGGTTTTGATACACTACGCGGCGACAGGATACAGCGATTGGAAACAGCGAAGATATTGTAAAACAGGAAACAGCGGCACACGCACAGGTTTTGGCACACTACGCGGCGACAGAATACAGCGATTGGATATAGCGAAGATTATTGTAAAACAGGAAACAGCGGCACACGCACAGGTTTTTTGTTTAAACTGAGGCGAACCAGGATTTCTGTCCTTTAAATCCCTTAAGCTGCCACCAATGTTACACGGGATTCTTGCAAACACTTTTTAAAAAAAAGAATATATTGAATCTAACACCTTTATTTAATTAAACAATTATAAAATGAATTAAATTGTGTTTAAATGAAACGGCGAGTGTTCAAAATGAAGGTTGGTGAAAGACTGGCTACTGCTCGGGGCGTCGTGGAGAGCAGGATATACGATACACCTAGGGAAGTGCTTGGCTCAGCAAAGTCCCATACATGGCATATACGTAACAGTTCGATGACAGGAAGAAGCTTGGAGGAATTAAATTCCATCCAGCGCACATTGCGCAAAATTTATCCGATAAATCACCGATAGGCCAGCATCTCTGCTCATGCCTCAAATAGCACCTTAAGGTTTCGGTCCCGTCTGTCATAAAAACATCTGTGTAAAGACTCCCGTCAAATCGGTGTAACTACTGAAATTAGATATCGCCAGGAGGTTATAGAAGTCAGATGTTAGTCGTTTCACGGGAAATATTGAAGTTCGGCTGCTTCTTAGACTGAAGGGCTGACCCCAACTGAGTTAGGAAAAGCCTCAGAGTATGACGATGAGTTAGACCTCTAAAAAGACCGACATTCTCGTCTAATAACAGAACGTTTATATCACCAGTGGTTTGTAGAGTCGCTTGATAAAATATACTGTTGTTCGTCCGTTTCGGATTGGAAATCTGACTCCAGCTGAATTAGGACAAGGTTCGGCTGATGAAGAGGCTAGCAAAACTGAGTCTAGAATGGTCGGCGAGTTTGAATATGAGGAAACTCGATGCGCAAAACTGCGGTGTAGTGATGCGTTACAACTTACATTGCGTGCAGTGTACGTAATACCTTACATACAAGTCGATTTCTAAACCGCTGACCAGGACTTACCAATCTAATATAACGAGGAGTATTCGAGCAATGTTAACATGTAATACATTGTATTATTTGAGTTCATTCTACTGTTAATATTGGGCGGAATCAAACGGTCTGTCTGTATGATGACTTGCGGGCGTGGAATTTTTCCAATAAATTATCTAAATTGAAAATGGAAAGTAATGATATCAATTTGTTTAAAAAGAAATAAAAATGTGGCCACTCTTAGTAGCAAAGATCTACTACATTGTAAAAGGATTGTTGTAGATTAATATCTACCATTACTTTTGGGCACTACTAAACTACACTATTATATTATTTGAGCACATCTGTACGAAAGTAGCGATTTGTTTTTTAGTTTCAAGTCTCGGTATATTCTGGAGACACTCCCTTGGTATCATTCAAGAACCTACTTTTTTTGTACATAAGTACCCTACCTATTTATTTCGAAAAACAGCCACGATACAGTCTATAATCTAAAAATATAGCTAATGGCTAGTAATAGGTTTTTCATTAATTAACATACAAACTATAGCTCAGCTTGCGAACGGTCAGTTTTTTAATTAATTAACTAGGTAATTCGTAAAATAATGATAAACGAAATTGCTGATTAAGAACGGATATGCAAATAAACTTCTGAAATGAATTCATGCATGCAAATGCGGGAATCAAATCCGTGACCTGTGACTTGTCGAACGCTCAAGCACATTATAAATCACAGTAGTCGTTGCCTAGTAGACGGCGTTCAAAGTTCGCACTTTTCCGGGAGCAACTGCCACCTGACTTGATAGGAACGCCTGCACAGAGCCTCGTCGGTTTTTTAATAGGTGCGCTGAAATGCAGTTGAGGTTGGCTTGGGCTCCAAGGAAGTTAGTAGGGCCCCAAGGAGGTTGAACGGGCCCAAGAATGTTAGTAGGGCCCCAAGGATGTTAGTAGGGCCCAAGGAGGTTGGTAGGGCCCCAAAGTTGTTGGTAGGGCCCTGTATACCCACCATTGTAGGAAAATTGTACTTTTTTAAAACTAAACTGATGACGTATTTATGGTGTGCAGGTCAACAGCCACAGGAGCAGGAGTTGGCGACGAAGATGCTACAGATCCAGTCCAAACGGTTCTACCTGGACGTGAAGCAAAACCGCCGCGGCAGGTTCATCAAGGTTGCAGAGGTGAGATATAGCTGTAGAAAAACTTACCGTATTTACTATACTAGCCAATGCACACGGCTCCACCCGCGTAGATATAGTTTTTTTTGACTATATCTCAGGTTCTACTCAATCGATTGTGATCAAATAGGTATACGTAAGATTTGAAGTCTGACTAAGTGCCTTTCAAACAAAAAACAGCATCAAAATCCGATCAGTAGTTTTGGCGTAAGCGGGGAATTCACTTACAGACATGCCCGTAGGCACGCCCGCGGGCAGTCTGGTCGGGCATGTCTGGCGCTGCAACACACTACACGGACACATCAGTAGGTACATACACCTCATCTGTTGATGAGCCTGTTCTGGTTGACTGGCGTATTTTGCGCAGCTCACGCCTGTAGGAGTTCCTTAAGGATTCTATTTTTTTTTAACGTAGGCTAAATCGGCTTCGGGATGTATTTCCTTACATTTCACAATTAAATTTTTATAAGCAGTATTGCGTAAATCAGTGTTCATAAACTCCTTGCTTTTTACTTTCCATAAACACGGATATGATTTGAAGGCAGCAATAAATTCTTCCCAGAAATTTTTATTATCATTAAAACTCATTGTGCTAAATTATATTCGATAAATAATAGTACGAACGTCTGCTTTGGTTGCTCCCGCTCATGTGTCTGTGGACAGGCAGCCTGCGGTGAGCATTCACGTTCGGACATGTAAGTGCCCGCGCAGACAAAATGAGATCGCGCGGGCTTGCGACAGTCAGCCTGCCAGACAGTCTGCGACGGACACACACATACAGACTTCGGACAAACATCTTGTAAAATTGTCCGCTCGGACATGCCCGCGGGCATGTCTACGGGCATGTCTGTAAGTGAATTCCCCGCTGTAGTTTGCGAACAAACAGGCAACAATTTAAAAAAATTGTCTTTAGAATCGTTGGTTCATATAACATAACACATATTTTTTTTAATATCTCCAATAGACACAGTTGCTTTGCAATTTTTAATGTAAAAATATACTGAACGGATTTTAATCCCGTTTTTTTTTTATTAGAAACTAGCTTCACCCGCGTGGAAGTCGGTATCGCCAACCAAGTTTATTTTAATAAAACGACTCTCCACTGGACTCTCTCTTCCATTCTCCACTCCACTCCACTCCACTCCACTCCACTCCACTTCACTCTCCACTCCACTTTCCACTCCCCCCTTAAAATAATATAAAAAGTCCTAAATATAATAAATCCTATGTCCATCTCCTGGTTCTAAGCTACGTCCCCACCAATTTCAACCAAATCGGTTCAGCCGTTCTTGAGTTATAAATAGTGCAACTAACACGACTTTCTTTATTATAAATGTCTCGGTCAGACTCAAAAAATCACATGCAAGTTTGATCATAATCGGCTAACTAGAACCAAAGGTACAACCGTGATAACCGCCATTTACGCAGGCAGAGTCGCGACCATAGACTAGTATATACAAACCCTTCGCCAATGCCATTGATATAACCTTCCTAGGTTGCAGATCATCCCTAACCCTCAACTGTATTGATTTGTTCCACCAACGATGCGTCGAGTCTCCGCACTGCTAACTGCATCTCGCTCTACCATATTAATTTCAATGAGCGAAAATGAAATGCATAGCATGCCGGTGCATGCTAGTGTTGGCCCTGATTCTTGCTAACTTTATTATAATGTGTAATAATATATTTATTATGTGTACGCGTTTGAGTATAAGTAATATTTTGTTGGTTTTGAAGATGGCTGTCCATCTATTACTAGCCTATGCGTCGGATCTGCCCGCGTGGATGTTAGTCTTCGGGTTATTTGACTATATCGCCAGTTATATTCAACCGATTGTGATCAGACATGTTTAAAGACCTTTCAAACAAAAAAAAATCGAATCGAAATTCTTTTTTTTCATTTTTTTTATTGGTAATAGGCTCACGTTTGACCACAATCTCACCTTTTGGTAAGTGATGATGTGGTCGACGGTGGAGCACGCTTGCCTAGAAGCAACCTAATCACTCTTGACTTGAAGACTCCCAGGAAGTAGCTTTCCGGAAATACAGACTCAGGCAGGGCATTCCACTCTTTAGCAGTACGCACGATGAACGTTCTGTAGTTTATGCGTCCATCGCGAACAAACAGACAAGAACATCAGCTCACATGTTTCCTTTCTCCTACAGTCCCGGGTCCTTTAAGCGGGGCGTGGAAAAGCATTTGATGAGGCCGTCAAACTGAGGGCCACCATTGTAGCACTATCGGTGGTCTCGGGAATGGTGATCCCCATTCCTGGGCCTCGATTCTGCTAAAGGCAAACCACTGTAATACCACTGACACTCTAAAAATGCTATTTAATTGTAGACTATTGTTATCAGGTTAAAGTCTAAAGTAAAATGATATTTTGTAGAGCGAATGTAAAAGTTAAATGAATTCTTTTCATTTGATTTTAGACTTAACTGTATAACGGTAAAGTCTACAATTAAATAGCATTTTTACTGTCAGTGGTATTACATTGATTTGTCTTTAGCAAAATCGAGGCCCTGATACTTTACCTTCAGCTTACCGTCAGGCGAGGTGAAGTCATATTAACGTGATTGATATAAAAAAAATTCTCGTTACAATTTCTTTGCGCGATTTTTTACATCAATTCGCTACTCGTGTACAATGAGTCACCACCCTAAGCCTAATTCACAATGGATTTAATCTTTCCAAAATGTCATGTACCTGTTGGGAGGCCGCGTCGCATCGGCCTGTCTAGCTTTATTGATTTAGAGCCCTGGATGACCTAGATACAGGCTGAAACGACGTGGAAAATCTTTATCGATCACACCGTACGTATTTTAATGTGATAACTGATATTCACGAGCTGTTTTTACAATTTTTTTTGATATTAAAAGTAGTGGTATCGAAAAAGAGAAAAAAAAAATTGTGAAATCTTTTTTTTCGTGCATACAAGCGTGATACTATAATAGTGAAAGTTTAACCGCTTATCGCTTTAATCATTGAAAAAAAATATGACAAACTTTGTTTAGTTTTTTTAATAAATTTTGGTGGCAGACAAGCACACAGGCCACCTGATGGGAAGCGGTTACCGTGGCCTATGGTTACTCGGCAACTGGTGAAATCAGGTCTAAATCTACGGAAACACGAATGAGGAAAACAGTTACCTACCTACCTGAAATTCCTGCGCCGTCGTTCGCGCGGCTGGTGTCAATCATAAAAGCAGTCACTTCCGTAATTAATAGTACAGTTACAGCTTACAGCTACATTCCATTGTCGGCCATACTTGTACGTACAGTCAGCAGCGGTATTAGCTGAACACATTTCAAATTACCGACTACTTTAGCGCTAAAACTTTATATCCTACTTTTTTTTTTTTTTTTATGTCGGTCACGTCAATATGACTTCACCTCGCCTGATGGTAAGCTGAGGCAAAGTCTCTAGAATGGGAGTCACCATTGCAAACACCGATAGGGCCAAAATGGTGGCTCTCAGCTTGACGGCCTCATCAAATGCTTTTTCACGCCCCGTTTAAAGGACCCGGGACTGTATGACTTTCTACTAACATGGCCGAAATATCGGATACTCAGTAAAACAAACATGCATACATAGATACAAATCACGGCTTTTTCCCATTGGGGTGGGCAGAGACAACATCTTTCCACTTGCTACGATCTTGGCATACTCCTTTTGCTTCTTCAACTTTCATAGCACGCCGGTTGCGGGTACTCTTGACCTGACATTTCTCCAAAACGTCCTGGATCTGATTAGAATATAATCTACGCCTAGGTCGGCCTTTACCGGGTTGCCCATTCACCCTCACCTCATTATATCTGTTTCGTTAATATTCTTTCATCCATCCTCTCTACATGTCCGAATGAAACAAACAAATATATTAAATATACCGTCAGCTATTATAATATTAATTTGAATCTAGGTAGGTAACTAGGATGGACTGGATGCGGAAGGTGGAGAATCGGGTGGTATGGCGTACATTGGGAGAGGCCTATGTCCAGCAGTCGACAGGCTAATTGATTGATTAATTAATTGATTGATTGATGTCAATCCAAAATCCTATAATCCAGTCGTGAAAGCGTGATTGAGACCTTCTAACATCTTCATAAAACCATTTAGCTGAATGGATAAGGACGCGGCCTCTTCTCAGAGATATCGAGTTCGAATCCGGTCGGACAGTACCAATGTGAAGTTCACTTTGTGGAATTTATATGTGCTAATCAAATGATTTACCATCTGCTGACGGTGGAAAAACATCGTGAGGAAACCCATATGTCCTAGAAGAAATTCTAAAGACATGTCCGATCCACCAACCCACATTAGCGTGTGTGGATTAGCCGATTAGGGTCTAAACCCTCTCAGCTCTCTCATTAGAGGAGAGGAGACCCGCGCCCAGCAGTGGGACATAAATGGGTTGCTATCAATAATATTAATGGGATAGTAGGAAGTAGGATAGGATTGCCAGAGGAAAGCCTCTGGTGACACAAGTGTTTTAAAACCTCAGTAATAATTGATGGGCAGCGCTTCTAATCATTTGAGCGATGTATTTTGATTGCCAGTATTATAACGCAAAAAATAAATTTAGCAAATGAGATGGTGTCAATGACCTCCCCTATCACTAACTCTAGACTCAATATTGACGTAAGATATTTATCTAAACCGCCCTTGGGGTTAACTCGCATTTTGAGGAGCTATTACATCGCATTGAGTTTCTCGCTGTAAGTATAGGAATAATTCTAACAAAAGAAGAATTAAACCGACTTCGGACTTTTTTTTTATGTCGGTCACGTCAAGATGACTTCACCTCGCCTGATGGTAAGCTAAAGGCAAAGTATCTGGAATGGGAGTCACCATTGCAAACACCGATAGTGCCACGATGGTGGTACTCTGGGCAGGAAGTCTGTATTTCCGGAAAGCTACAACCTGGGAGTCTTCAAGTCTAGAGTGAATAGGTTACTTCTAGGCAAGCGTGCTCCACCGTCGACCACATCATCACTTACCAACAGGTGAGATTGTGGTCAAACGCGAACCTATTACCACATTAATATCTATGGTACTGTTACCAATAAAAAAAAAGAATGTGATGAATGTTCAAATCCGTCTTTACATGAGTTATGCCCGAACATACATGAAAATATAAACTCTTTGAGAACTTCCTTCTTTTTCGAAATCGTTAAAATATCTTTGTTCGTATTTTATTCTCTGTTCTACCTTTCATCCTATTGCGATGCCCCTACCGGGTTTGCTATTATAAGATTTTCTTTTGCGGATTCAGATACCTCTATCACTACATAGTATAAAACAAAGTCGCCTTTTCTGTCCCTATATCCCTATGTGCGCTTAAATCTTTAAAACTACGCAACGGATTTTGATGCGGTTTTTTCCAATAGATAGAGTGATTCAAGAGGAAGGTTTATATGTATAATACATGCATCATATACTAAGGCAACATTGCTAATTTTAGAGGTTTCTAACGTGATGTCGTAAATTCTGTAGTGTATTTAATTTAAAAAAAACGAGATCAGTTGATGTAATTTAACATATCCGTGACCCGTGAAAGCCGTGACGCCGACTGAGTTCACATCAACCTACCCGTGTCTAAACGTTGTAACATAACAACATTTAACCGACCTCTTTGAGAGTTGTCACCTCAGTGTTTTTTCATGAGAAAGGTTTTTGTTTTTGCGTCCTTTTGACTAGAACAATAAACTGTGGTGAAAAGAACAGGATTATAATCAACATCTTCATAGCTATTTCCATATTGAGTCCAAATTTTACACTTTGGAGAGCAGGGTCCACTTATTGGTTTTATGTATAGACAGGTCTACGTTTGACCACTATCTCACCCGTTAGCAAATCGTTAACACAAGCTAAAGTAAAGTGTAAACACAAGTGCATAGTGTAATGGCCAAGTTTCGAACCCGATACCTCTCGATTGTGATAGATTTAGGTTTAAAGACATTTATTTCTCATAAAAACATAAAGTTCACTTAAAATGAGATTTACTATAATTTAGAAATTTACAATAAATGTTTTCCTCCATTCTGCCTACTTTTTCATATACCAACACTCATTAACCGCTAAGCTACTGTCCTACTAATGGTCTTTGATTTATCGGTCGGTCGTTCTATCCTATGTCCATCTCCTAGTTTTAAGCTACTTCCCAATTAATTTTCAGCTATATCCATCTATCCAGCCAATCACGCGTGATGCCGTGACCAAGAGAAATAGGGATTCATTTTGATATAATATAATATAGTATAGATTCATTCATATTCTTTATTGTACAATTTTTTTTAATTCATGATAGGCTTACGTTTAACCTCAATCCCACCTGATGGTAAGTGAAGATGGTGGTCTACGATGAATCACGCTTACCTAGAAGGAACCTATTCACTTGTGACTTGAATACTCCCAGGTTATAGCTTTCCGGAAACACAGGAAATTTTTATGGGACGAAGGCGAGCTCAACTCAATGTTGAGTTTTCTTCCAGCAAACCTTGAGAGAATAATGTCAACTGTATTGTATGTTGTGCAGATCGGCGCAGACGGGCGGCGCAGTCAGATCTTCCTAGCGATGTCGACAGCGGCGGAGTTCCGCGACCACCTGTCCAGTTTCAGCGAGTACTACTCCTCGCTGGGACCTCCCAACCCTGACAACGTGCCGGATGATGGGAAACTCAAGTCAGAAATGATGCTCAAGGTCTGTGCTAATACATCACTCCTTTTTTGTGCGGCAATCGCCACGCATATCACTTCCACTGAGCCAGTGGGAGCGGTTCTGTCGGGCTTGAACCGACTAAAACTGCATGCTGTCTCGGGTCTGCGAGCACCGTGATGTAAGGTGACTCATAATAGACATATTCCTGCATATAAATATTTGTATTGATGTTTTTTTTATACCACGTAGGTGGCAGACAAGCACACGGGCCACCTGATGGGAAGCGGTTACCGTGGCCTATGGACGTGTGCAACATCAAAGGCGTCACCCACGCGCTGTCGTCCCTGAAGATAAAGGGCGGGTGTAGGAAATGGTAGGGAGGCTAGGACGGCGCGGGGGGGGGGGGGTGTTTAGGGAGGAGGGGTACAGTGAGTTCTGGCTACCCTACTTCTCGGCGGGAACACAACACAATGGTTATTATGGCCGCGGTCTTCTGAATCGAACCTCTGACCTCTTACCTAGAAATCGCTCTACCATAACTCCACATATAGTTCAGGATTTCTTGTTTCGACAAAGCTGTAAAAAACAGGCCATTTCCATAACGTGAAAGCTCTTGAAGGAAATGAAACAGCAATTAAAATAATGGTGCTAATATGTGTTATGAATAGGGTACGTTTTATCTACAATAATAGGCCTTTGATTCGCATGACGGCTATCGGCGTTAGCGTGTGCCCACAAATCTAGTTTAAAAAATCACCGCACGTGTGTTTGGTTTGATATAATGAGTACATAATATGTGGCGTGTAAATATACTGCTATTTGTATGTGTATAAGATGTCTTAAATAGTTTAGTAATATCCCTTGACATGTTGCATAAGTTAGTATAAATCACAGCAGTTTCAGTGAAGATTTAGATTTAGACTCGGCAATAATGGTCAACTTTTGACACTGGCGTTTGGAAATATAGTTAGATGCCGTACACTATACTTGTTTGTGGCAAAATGCGTCGCATAGTAACAAGTATAGTGTACGGCATTGCCGAGTCTAAAAAAAATTCAAAATTAAACATTTTAACGAAAATTATTAGGGACCTTAGAAAAACTTATACTAATTTAAAAACAAATTGTGATAATTCAATTTCAATAAAATTGAAATTGAAATTGAAATATGCCCGAACATAAGTTTCCATGTAGCCATGAGCCAGTACAGAGCTCACAACCCCTCCTCCCCATCTCCCCTCCTCCGATCGGTTTTTTGCAGGATTCGGTTTAGTGGCAATAGTATTTCAATGAATGAGTTCACACATGCATTCGGTTTCAAGACACGGCAACAAAACCGAAGCTTGCTGAAGTTGACTGTTTCCAGATCCGAGATAAAGACCGCGGTAGCCTAGTGGTCTGGGTAATGGACTGCTGAGACGAGGTCTGGGGTTCGATCCCAGGTGCACCATGGCACACACCAATGACTTTTCGATGCTTTTCGAAGTTATGTGTGTATTTATCGCAGGTTTGGCAATAGGCTCGCCACCTATTACATTGGGACCTAAACATAAACTGGCGAAATGTGGGTGCTAGCACCTCTGCCTACCCCTTCGGGGATATAGGCGTCAGTTTATATGTTTATGTTATGTTATAAAAATCAGATCCGACAAAATGTGGACTCCGTGTGAACGTAGGGTTACTTATTAGTGATTCAGATCTGTCGATATTTTGTAACAAAAAAGGTCGACGCGCTGTCAATATATTTAACGAGAGAATAGATGCTTTCGCGTTGAAATAATATTTATGAGTCTGTTAGTAATTCCGTAATTTCACAACAAAAAATGTGATATTATTTATGGATCTGAGTGGATGGTGTAGGGCTGTCTCTGCCTATCTCGGATGGATAAAGGCGTGATGTTACAAAAACGTAGTGAGTAGGTATACGGTAGGTAGCAATTTTTGACACGTATTGAGGAGTTTGCCAAATATATACAGCTAGCAACAAAGGTTAATAAACTCTAAAAAAATTCAAAATTTTTCGGCAATTTACTGGGTGATAGATTACGCTTTACCAAGTGTGAATATGTATACTTTTCACAATCAAAGATCACGGGGGTCAAGGATGTGGTGTAGCGGTATAGCGTTCGACTGCTAAGTCACGAGGTCGCGGGTTTGATTTTCAGCTCAGTGTAAATTTTTGTTAGCATATTTTTTAAGGTGGTTTTTGATGTGTTGTTTATCCATATTCTGGCACCCATAACACAAGTTAGTTAAGCTAGGCTTACTTTTTAAGCTAGGCTTTTCTAGTAGCGATGTGTAGAATATCATAGAAGATGTATTTACTTATTAGGTAGCAAAAATTACCCTTCCCCAAAACACCCCTCCAATCTCCCCTTTCCAGGTTCAGCAGCGAGAGTGACGCCGCTGGTGTTGCACACGTTCATAGGCCACGGTGACCGCTTCCCATCAGGTGGGCCGTGTGCTTGTCTGCCACCTAAAAACCTTTTTCTCTTATTCCCCTTGGTAACCTAGTCCTAGGCTGGAGGGTGGAGGGTGTTCTCCTCACCAGGTTTGCTTTAACCGTGTGCTCCCCGGCAGGACAACCGGCGGTACTACCTGGACCTGAAGGAGAACTCCCGCGGGCGCTTCCTGCGCGTGTCGCAGACCATCACGCGCGGCGGGCCGCGCTCGCAGGTGGCGCTGCCGGCGCAGGGCATGATCGAGTTCCGCGACGCCCTCACCGACCTGCTCGACGACTTCGGCACCGACGACGGCGGGTATGTGCGCGCACACACACACACACACACACACACACACCCCCATACACACTACACACACACATACATAAAGCTAGTACATATTTTAATGGTGGAACCACACTTCGCTATTCTCCATTCGCCTTTATTCACGTGTATAAATCGAAGTGGGAAGGGTTTATTCGTGTATATTTTGCTTTATTGGCACGAATATTCGTATTAGTCACTATGACGAATTGTGGAGGGTTTAGTAATCTATAAGAATTGCATGGAATACAATATAGGCAAATAGCGAATAGCGAAGTTTCGCCATAAAATTATCCAGCGGTTCAGAGGGAGAGAGTTGGAGATATACACCCTTGTATAGCTCCATCTCGCTTTCACTATATCGCCGTCCAAAAATGAATCGCTTAATGCGCGCCGTAGTATTGAAATAAATAGTGCGGTTGTGCAATTTCACTATTTAGTAAGTAAGTGACGAATATTGTTTTTTTTACGTTTTAGCTAGGTTTCTCAAGTTTTTCTATTTTTTCAAACATTGTGATACTTACTGGTAATCAGTGCTTTATCTTGTCTAGTAACCTGTAAAATGCAAACAGCCGTTTTCTCTAATAGATATCCCTTACTAAGTTATGAAATTGCATAGCCGAAGTATTATTTGGTGCTAAGAGTAAACAATCGAACACATTATTACGTATACAACATTAAGTTATTTACGCCCACATGTATACGCTTTACGCCCACACGTATAAACTTTACGCCCACACGTATATTCACACCATGTATAAGTTTTACGCCCACAAGTATACGCTCACATTTTTATTTGTTACCATGTAAAGTGCCAGCATACGCGCTAATAGATGTGTATTTTTTTACCTAATGTGTACAGTACACTAATAGAAGGCATCATTAGACACGAATAAAAATGCTAATACGTTTTTTTTCCTTAACAAAATGTGTGTGTTTAGGTATAATATTTATTTTCGATCATTACTTCGTAAATATAATTCTTTGACTGGTAAAATATTGATGTACAAATAGGCAGTTTTATTGGGTACAGAAACAATAAATACACTCACGTCTGTCGATAGACGACTTTTTTTTAATATTCAGTCCGCCAGATTGACTGCACGCCGCCTTATGGTAAGCCGAGGTGGAGTCCAAAAAGTAGTGGTCACTATTTCCAAGGGATGCCCTTCGAATGGTGACCTCTATCCAGACGGTCTTGACAGATGCTTTTTCACACCCCGCTTAAAGTACCCGGGATTACAAGAGGAAAGGGGACTTAATATGACATGTCTTACATTGATACGCTCCCTGATATCGCAGGACCTATTCTCGTAAAAAATGTTCAAAATTCAGTTCCTATCTCATATCCTATCCCCCCCCCCCCCCCATACGCTGAGGAGTATGGTTCTCGCATTAAGCTAAAAATAGAACCGACTTACCACCTTTTTTAAGTTGGTTAAGTATACTAAAACCTCCAGAATGTAAAAAAAATATTTTCTGAAAACCCCATCGTAATCGGTTGAAAATGACAGTTTTCAGTTTCTTTTCGTTGAAACAAAATAGTTTTTTTTATTTATTTATTTTATTTTATTTTTTACTAAAGTTTAAGGAGGATAAGCCCCCCCCTCCCCCGCCTCCCTGGGTATGCTAGCTCCATTGTTCTTTAAACTAAATAATTAACAGCAATGCAAAAAAATCATATAAATCATTTGTTATCCACTGTTTAATAACCGATTGCCTCTTATGAATCTTTGAATCGCTCAGACTAAGTATTTCAGTACCTTTGTTTTCTTTTAAATATTCTGACCTATTTGTACCAAGTAGTAAGCGTTGATCGTTCCATCCAACATCACATATAAAACGATGTTAGTATAATTGAAGGCTGCACCCCCCATGGATCTTGCAGGCCACACTTAATTTAATAATACCGTGCGACCGCACAGATGGTATCGATCGCTGCAAGCCCGATACACCCCTAGTAACAAATACTCGATTGTTAAACTAATGCACTATAAATCGATTCGAATTGTTGAATTATTTAGTTCAATTTGTTTCTACGGTTGGTATTATTTTTTTTATATCGGTCACGTCAATATGACTTCACCTCGCCTAATGGTAAGCAAAAGGTAAAGTCTCAGGAAGGGGTCTACCCGACAGCGCCATAATGGTGGCCCTCAACTTGACGGCCTCATCAAATGCTTTTTCACGCCCCGCTTATAGGACTGTAGTGACCAATAAACGATTTTTATCTGGGTAGTACAGACCTCCACGCTACAGAACAATACGGATAATAACCATCGTATTGTGTTCCCGGCGGTGAGTAGGGTAGCCAGAGCTCACAAATGGCCCCTATCCCCTCCAACCTCCAACCTCCTAAACTCCCTCTCCCCCTCCGGAGTCAGCAGCATGAGGGTGACAGCACGTACAGCAAGTGGAAACGTTCTCTCTGCCTACCCCAATAGGCACTAGTCGTGACTGTATAGCAAGTGAATTTTATTCCGCGCACGCTTAGGCTGTGGAATGACCTCCCTGCTGTGGTTTTCCCTAGCTATTATATATCCTATCTACAATATGGGGTTCTTCAAGAAGGGCTTAGAAGGTTTTTACAGGATCGGCAGCGCGAGTGTCGCCCCTGGTGTTGCACACGTCCATAGGCCACGGTGACCACTTTCCATCAGGTGGGCCGTGAGTCCGTGAGCTTGTCTGCCACCTGAGTAGTATAAAAAAAGACAGTTCTTGTCTGCCGTTTGCCTTCTAGCCGAGTCACGGAAGTGAGTGTATTATTATGAAGGCGTGTCTCTTTCTTATCGGTCACCTACCATGGCGATAACGATAGTTAAACATTGACGAGGTCAGGCCGAAACAGCGTCGCGCGTTGCTGTGCGGTTTTATACAAAGAAAGCAGTCTTTGTTGTTGCCCTTATAAATAACGTGTCACCGTGGCCTATGCACGTGTGTAACATCAGGGGCGTCACACCCATGCACGCCCCACCCCCCTTTCAGAGGGTCGAGGGGGCCATCTTAAAACCATAGATAGCCCAGGGTTAGCTGGGGTGCGAGGGATATGCTTATTGGGTAACCTTACACGTCGGTAATTAAGACCTGAAACGGCGTGCGGTTTTAGTCGATTCGATCCCGACATAACCACCCCTGATGGCTGAAGGGGGTTGTATCCATGGGCATTTCTGCAAGATAAAAAAGAGGCGTCACACAACTGGAGGGGAGAAGGTTACGAAGGAGGGGAGGGGGGTTGAAGGAGGGGATTGGGAGATGATTGAAAGTTGAGCGTATAACGTATATCATACAGCAAGTGGAAACGTTGTCTCTGCTTACTCCAATAGGCACTAGTCGTGACTGTATAGCAAGTACAGATTAAAAATGGTGTATGAAACAGTACGATATAGGATAGGAGTAAGTGTGTCTTATCGCGTGAACGTTGTGATTGATATTGCGTAAATACGACCCACTTTCACCAGCGCATTATCGCCAGGAGTGATTGCTTAGCTCATTAGAGCTACCGCACACCAGCCCACCGGTAGTCGCGTGTAGTGGCTTCATTTTTATGACAAGCCTTTATTAATTTACACTGTTCGTACGTTAATTGTTCGTCAAAATTTCAAAAACATTTTTAGACCATTTATTGGCATCTGAGCTGAATTTTCTTTTATGTCGGTCCCGTCAATATTTTTTATTTATAGATTTTTAGTATCTTATAAATAAAGATTATTATTATTATTAATAATATAACTTCACCTCGCCTGATGGTAGGTTAAAGGTTAAGTCTCAGGATGGGGGTCCCCATTACATACACCGACAGTGCCATAATGGTGGGCCTCAACTTGACGGCCTCATTAAATGCTTTTTCACGGCTCGCTTAAAGGACCCGGGACTATAGGAGGAAGGAAACACGTGGGCTGGTAAAGAATTCAATAAAATTAAGAGGTTTCCATCATGCCAATATACTGATAAAACGAATAGAATTCGATAGCGAAAATTAGTGGCATTGGTGGCGACTTAACCACTAGTGGCTACAATTGGTAGCCACTTGAATACGGAGCTAGCATAGTAAAATGTTCGGTGCAACTGTACATTCAACTCGTACGACTTCTGTAGTTCTATCCACCAGTGATTGCCACTAGTTGTTAAATGTGCGAGCGCCCTTAACGGCACAGATCCCGCCGCGAGCGCGAACACATGCAGATCGATATCATTATTTGCTTAATTATTTGTCGCACCAGCATGACCGATTAATTTTCACAAAATAGGTAGGCCAAATGATTAAAGTTATCATTTCCGTTTCGTTTTCAGAGGTTAGTAACCGCTGTTGTTATTGTAACTATTACCGAATAGTTACGATAGCAATGACTAAGTCGGACTTGTGATCTACAGGTCTTTGGTTCAAATCTCCGCATTATTTAGTACCAGAATCTCACTTTGTGACAAGTACAGATTGTATTGTGAAAATAAACTTGAGATTTTATGCTCCCTCAGGTGATTTATGGTTATAAAATCTCCACTAAGTTTAGTTCTAGAATACAATTTTTATTTAAAACTAGTTTCAAATCTTAGTGATAAGTTAAAGATAATACTGGTAATATTTTACTCAAATTACTTAAGTATTTTATTAAAAACAGACTCTGAAACATACAAATAGTGGTCCCATGTTGGGTCCCAAATAATGAACACAGCGCCTTCCCTATGATCGGGGTGTTGTACATATCAGATAATTATATGCAGTCGCAAACGATCATAATTATATTATGACTTTTCCAATGATCTCATATTAACAACATTAATAATGCACTGTTACTTAAAAGATGGCCACACAAAACTAGGTTAATTCTATTATACTTATTAGTTGACGGGATATTCACCATGTTTTTTTGTTATGTTGAGTATCCGATGTTTCGGCCCTATTGTAAGTGCCATGATCACAAACGTACTGGATTCTGCCTCGATTCTGCTAAAGGCAAACCACTGTCATGCCACCCTAAAACATGTTATTTAATTGTAGACTTCACCATTATACAGTTAGTCTAAAATCAAATGAAAAGAGTTATTAAACTTTTTCATTCGCTCTACAAAATATTTAATTTTAGAGTTTAGCCTGATAATGATAAAGTCCAAAATTAAATGGCATTTTTTGAAGTATCAGTGGTATGATAGTGGCTTGTTTTAACGGAATCGAGGCCCTATGGTA
Organism: Lithosia quadra; assembly: GCA_963576445.1. NCBI lineage: Eukaryota > Metazoa > Arthropoda > Insecta > Lepidoptera > Erebidae > Lithosia > Lithosia quadra. The sequence goes on from OY754898.1 coordinate 9,818,160, forward strand.
ATATAACAAACAAACATTCAACAACAATTTGAATGACCATGTCAATCTAAAATCCTAGGTTAATTTACTTGCTTCTACACTAGCATGAGTGAAAAAGGACATATAAGATCATTGGACTTCACACCATACACCTCACCGCTGACCTAACCCGATACTCGAACCCCCACGACAAAAAAAGAAATAACCTTTAACGCCTATTAACTCGACTACACTGAATACAATCAAAATTTAATCCATTTTGAAGTGAATTTTTTGATTTTAATTGATTTCTTTTTTCTCATTCTTGCCTCTGACGCCAAAAGATGGGTCCCGGCTGAGGCGGACACTTGGTATGATTCGAGACAAATTGACTATATTTTAGGACGAAAAAATTGGGGAATTTTCTTTTCAAAATTTAACTTCTTGTTTTCTGGTTTTCATTGTAAAATAAATTGATCTATAAAAGTGTCTAGGATCATATAGACTTTGCTATTTTCTTATTTTTCCTGCAGTTGTTTATGCTGTGGATATTTTAAAGGGTCGCGTTGTGTTGCAGTTTCAAAGGCGAGCTGCCCGAGGGCCGGCATTTGCGTGTAGACAACAAGAACTTTTACTTCGATATTGGTCAGAACAACCGCGGTATCTACATGAAAGTTAGCGAGGTAAGCATCTAACACAACACTCATTCCGATATAAGTTGGCGAAAAAATTCAAGACTTCGTGAAAAAAAAAAAACAATCTTATTTTTTTTCTTTCTGTAAATAAGCTGATCTTACAGAAAGTAGATTTTAAATAGTAACGAATACACTTAACTTTTATTTGTGTTTGTTACTCTTCTTTTAACACAAACATATTCCATACTAGCTATTGGTTTTTGGCGGCCAATCTTGTCTGACCGATTTAATAGAAAAACCTCATCAAAATCCATTCAGTAGTTTTACCGTCCATCGCGAGCAAACAGACAACAATTTCAGTTAAATGAATTATGTTTACAGAAACAGACAATTTCAATTAAAAGAGTTATGTGCTCAGAACCGTGGTAGCTAGTGGTCTGGGTAATGGACTGCTGAGACGAGGTCTCGGGTTCGATCCCAGCTTCACCATGGCACACACCAATGACTTTTCGATGCTTTTCGAAGTTATGTGTGTATTTATCGCAGGTTATTAAGTGCCCGGTTAATGGCAATAGGCTCGCCACCTATTACATTGGGACCTAAATATAAACTGGCGAAATGTGGGTGCTAGCACCTCTGCCTACCTCTTCGGGGATATAGGCGTGAGTTTATGTGATGTTAATTACAATTTGCCCCACCCACTATCGACTTTTAATCTTCTCTGCAGTCCGCAGTGGTACCTACCTGTATGAATGTGGTGTATTGTGTATTGGGTAGTGCTAGTGAGGGAGTGAAGTTGCGGATATCTGGTGTTGCAGGTGAAGAGCAACTTCCGCACGGCCATCACGGTGCCGGAGAAGTGCTGGACGCGCTTCCGCGACATCTTGGCTGACTACTGCGACAAGATGTGCCGCGCGCACCAGCCCAATGATTCGCATCAGGTACGCATCACCCCTCGCCGACTAAAATGCCGCATGCCGTCTCGGGTCTCCGAGCGCCGGGGTGGATGATGACCCATAAGGTATTCATCATCTCTCGTTCTCCGGCTTCGAGATGACCCCTTCGGGTTTTGAAACCACAGTGTCTTCGTCATACCCCCGAAAAACTGGGGAGGGAGGGTATTCCACGCGCTGCCGCCTCGGTCTGCTTCTGTTCAGGCGGCTTCACCAGTCATCACCAGGCCGGCACTCATGGAGGACTGAGGTAGTTCCGTGACCTCCGACGCCTGTCTTGTAGGCTTGGCCTAGGGGAGTTCTTGAGAAATACTTGCTCGCAGAAGGAGGTCTCTCGCACCCCAGCTGTGAGCTCCTTTACGGCTAAAATTTATTTCAATTATTTATTTGGGTATCAACAGTACAGATTGACAGTATGATGGCAGTCTGCTGACAGGGTGATGACAGTACGTTTGCTCCCCCGCAGGGTGGCGCGAGCGGCGCGGGCGCAGCGGGAGCTGCAGCCTCCGCGCCCAACGACCGCTCGGCGCCTCGCTCCCTCGAAATAGTACGTATGCACACACACACACCCCCTCAGACATACACCTTCACACACACACCTACATACATACATTCATACACCCTCATACACACACCACTTAAAAATATCGGTGGTATAGTTACAAAACCATAGGACATTAGAAACATTTTATTGTCGTTTATTAATTAATTAATAAATGTCATCATAAAAATTGTCTAATGTCGAATAAAAAACTACGAGTTTTATGGACTATAAAGACTCAGTTCAGTTAAACGGAACTTTACGGGTTAAATACAATGTTTTATGGTTTAAACTAATTTGTTTTGCAAGTCTACGTTTTGTAATGAGGTGAAATATTATTATGTTAAATAGTACTACCCGTTCGCGCTAAGTTTGCCGCTGTCAAATGACGTCGGCCGGTGAGTGAGTGAGATAACGCTAAACGTGTGACAGTTGACAGCGGCAAAGTTGGCGCGAACGGGTAGTAAGGAGGGTGTGGTTGTGTGCGCAGGACACATTCACGGGCAGCGCGCCGAACCGGATTTGATGCTCAGGCCGCAGCCCCCTGTACTGAGCTCGCCGACGAAGCCGCCGCCCGCGGGACCCGTCACCACGCCGTACTCAGTGCGTACACCCACCCCGCTCCCCGCTCCGGTCTCCGGTCTCCGTACGTTCAACACGACTAAACTGACGCTTAATTATTATGTGTATATAGTATTTTATATGATTATTATGTAGTTACGTATATTTGACGCAGCGACGTGTATGGACGTCGTCTGTACCGTACGCGTCGGCCGCTCTCAGCATGGTACTAATGATGTTTGCACTTTGACAATTTTATTTCTTGTTGATGATTATTATTGTGATAGGAATGCGTTGTACGAGGGGCGAGGAATGTCGGCGACTGTAGTCGGGGCCCGCGGGCTCTTTCAATACAAAACATGTTCGTGGCCTTTTAATCTATATTATTACTTGTGCGGCCACTTCGAGAGGTACGCTCTTATTGTTTCGGAAACAAATAACTAACTTTAGACGGCTTTGAGCTTTATTTTTAAATTATCACTTTTTCTTTTTTTTTGGTCTAATTTGTGTAAATAGTTTTCGGCACATGATAACGAGAATGAAATGGAACGATTGATGGTTCATTAACGAGATGGAGTTGTAATTCCAGATATAAGTCATATTATTTTTGTTAAGTTATATGATATTAAATAGCCAGGCGATATGTGTAGTATATGTCGATATGTTTGGTATTATTTGGTAAATAGGTAAAATGAAAAAAAGAAATACATCCCTGGCTTGGTCATAAGAAAATGAGAAAAAATTTAAATTCAAATGAAAAAAGTAAAATGCCCACTTATCTAGTTTGTAGGTGTATGTGTTTTTTTTAATATGAATTATTTAATTATAGTGTTTTTTGTCTGTTTACACTGAGATACGACAGGCACGAGTGTGTGCGGAGGGGTGTGCTGACTCGTGTACCGTCCTTTATAACATACCGCTTTACACTCTTGTATAATCATGAAGCACACAGCAATGATATGGATTTCCAAAGAATTTGCGTACATCTGGACATAAATAACTACCTTTTCCCCCTCGCGTTTCAATAGCACGTAAAGGACGGCTCACGGCGTCACCTCGTAATATAACAATAAGGCACCGGGTGTTTACAGGGCTCGTATCGACCGGCGCACGCGTCGGTTACTCGAATCATTAGATAAGTGACACGCACTGCTGTGATATACTCGTAGGCGTACAATCCGACGGATTTAAAATGTTATTACGTGTGATGGACGCGGCCGCGGTCCATGTAATATATATCTGATAAGGTTATACGTTACGTCATTTGACGTCTTTCGATTCTAAATTGAAGTAAAACTTTTTGGTCTCTTTTTTTATGAAAATGTTTTTTTTTGACGTTTAACGTTCAAAAATTGATGTGAAATTGGCTATAAAATTGGTGAGCGAAACAACGTTTATATTTGCATATCGTGTAGAAAAATATGGTTTGAATTGAATTATGATGATTGTCATACTAGGATGTTTAAGAAATGGGGTGGGTTTAGAATTTGGTCAATATTTGTGACAATTATGATAATTTTAAATCATGTTAAATGACATCTTTGAAAAGACACGTCAATATATATGTTGTTGTATTGTTATTTCCGCCTATATGTGCCGGACGCGGCCGGGTGCATGTGGATAGGTTAAGTTTGGTTATGTAAGCACCCTGTGTTACGAGCGATCCGCCCACAAACACGCTACACCCTATTTATACGTTCAACACAACATCCTACAATTGGCTTTACGTATTTCAACTATGGCAACATTACACCGGCCACTGATAAATAGATGTTGCCATATAATAAAATCTATAGAAGTTATTAGGTATTCAAATTAGGTTTAAAAATGTCACGCGTTAAATTGTATAGATTGATGGCGACATTTGATCACATTTTGGAAATGAAATATAATAGGTGTTGTTAGGAAGTGTTGTACTATGAGCGTGTGTGCGTGTGGTCGTGTGGCGCGGGTCTGTGTGTGTGCGTGTGTGCGTGTGTATATATGTATGTAAGTATGTATATGAGTGCGCGGGACGCAGTAGCATTAGGTCAGCACTACATCAGGCGTCGGGCGTGCCTTCAAACTTATTTTAATAATGTATTTATGCATTTTTGTTTTTCATTCATATCATTTTTTTTTATTATGACTACATCATCCACGAGTTTCACCTTTTATTGGTAGCTTTTTGGCGTCGCATGCGGATGTCGCATCAACCCGCAGTTGATTCCTATATTTTTTTAAATATCGAAAGAACTAGTAATGTAAATATTTTTCACGAAATATTTAAGAGTTTTTAATTCTTTTTTTCAAAGATTTTCTGATATACTTAATGAAATATTCTAATTGTAATAAAATTCGCTGTTGAATAGCGTCGAATAGTCGATTATTTTGCTTTTTTTTAATAAATTTAAAAACTTCTAAAGATTATGTCTTCGATCTTAAATAACTAGATCAGATGTATACTGATTAATTATAATCAATTACGAAACTAATGAAAACTCAAATTAACTACTATAATAGTTTCTCCCAATCTAACCACCTCTATAACCACTCTTATTGCCATCTATTGTGGTGGAAAGTGTATTGTGATAATATTTACATTACATTTAAGTTCATAACAGCAAACGAGTAGACAAACTACTGTTCTTATTATTTTCTATGCTCAATATCGTATATAGTACGATATCATCTAATAGTAAAAATATCAACATTGCAGCAATAGCAATCAGACGTTTCATTATTGTACCACGATATTCGTACTCTTGGCGATCCGATCGCAATATGTCTCAGTTGCTATAGTTTCGAGCGATAGCTGTCGTTTCGAGTTGGTTTCATAATACCGGTCATACATACTAGTATTTATAATATTCTGTACCATGATATTCACACAGTTGGCGATTCGGTCGCAATGTTGTTGTAGATCCAAACGATAGTTGTCGTTTTGAGACGGTTTCATAGTACCGGTCATAAAAAAATAGCGTTTATCGTCTGAGTACAATATCTTCTAAATTCAATGGGAAACAATTTGACTATTCTGATGACGTTATAATTATGACGTTGCGTTAGTCTATATTTGCTTATCTTCTGTTGATAATGTATTTTTTGTTTAACATGCATTTGTTAAAACCAAAGCACATTGCTGCTTGCATTGTGAACTATAGGACACTAATACCTTTTGTGTCTCAGTGTTGTATCGTATAAGTTTATGTAACAGTTGGAGTGAGACGCAACATATATCTGATATTGCTACTCATTATGACACGGCGGTTGTATAGATAAGGTGTTCTATTTCACTTTTAATGCAAGAGACAGATGCAATATACTATGGTTGTATATCTTGCAAAGTTTATCTATTTTCTATCTATTAAAGTGACTCGTATTGTCTACTGTTGCACATTAAGGCGACATTACTTTGCGCATAGCGGCATACTTAGTTTTTAAAATACGTTTACGAGATAAGAGACTATCTGAGCGATTTTCGACTCTATAACATTTTTGAGTTGTTACATAGTAGGAACTTATTGAAATAGCTGAAAGCGCTCTGGAGTCGCAACGTTATTAGACTGAATATGTCGGCTATTTGCCACACTGTGTGTATTCAACATTAACTGTATACTCAGACTAATGAAAAAGTATATACGGAGCCGTTGTGAACAATAGCGACGAAATAAGTGAAGTTTTTTGTGCATAAGTTAAAACACGTCACACGCTGACAAAATAGCTCTTCGGTCGACTACCGAAAGACTACCGAACCGAGCGAAAGTCCGTCATAAGATTATCGAATCGTCTTATGTTGATGGGCTTAAAAAAATACACAATACTCAGTCTATACTTTTTTATTGGTCTGAGACTGTATATTTTTCAATATTGTAATAATATGTATCTTTAAAAATTAAGTTACAAAAATGCCATTGTAATAGAGAAACAGCTTCGCCATGAATGAACTGAATGTAATATTGTTCTACGAATATATTGTAATCGTTTCTGTCTATATAAGTAACTGTACTAGAGTCGATATTGGTACACACGGAGACTTTTTTTGGTGGACGTATAATGTTTAACTCGATACAAGTATGTGATTAGTGTTAGAGTCCCACGCCGGGTCCCCGGGACCCGGGTCCTACACGACATAAGAAATAGCGTATTTTTCACCCTCTAAGATTACATAGAAATAGTTGGACTCGTCCGACTGCGGCCGGACTCGTCGGCGCTCTCGCCGTGGTCGAATGCGATCTCTGTAGGTTAATTTACAGTACATTTCCTCTGGAGAACTATCTATATAGTGCGACATAAGTTGGTGACGTCCGATTAAGTGTTACATATAGAAGAAAAAAAATTAAAAAAATACCTATATAAAAAAATCATTTCTCTATACGAATAAAATATAGAAATATAATGTATGCGAGGGCGGCGCGGTGTTGTCGTGTAACATAAGTTAGGATAGTTTCGTTGTGGCGGGCGTGACGTCACGGGGGCGCGGGCCCACCGAACCGCGAGGGCGTGCGCCCGCGCATCCGCTGGCACTCGTACCTAATGACAACAGGTTGGCTTTTTTCTGACTACCGCCAAATTACTAACAAATTATTAGTGTTAATAGAACATTTTCGTGTAATAAGGTTCTTAGGGTATTTGGTTAAAAAAAATCTAAAATAATCATCTTCGCTCTATATAATAGATCTGCGAGTGCTAGTCGCGTATGCGCCTGCGCACGGGCGGGGCGGGGCCCTCTGCCCCCCGCCCCGCACATTGTGGCTTAATTTTAAAACATACAACTTTATGGTACAAAATGTAATTTTAGTTCCATAGACGTTTAAGATCTACAGAGTTTATAGAATAAAGATTATAGTCGCTCCGGCGCCCAGTCAATAAAAAAATATAATTAAATTAATGCTATAAATATGTATAATGAAGATTATATCTAATGATAAATAGTTTATTGTTGTGGAGCTGTAGTCGCGTGGGCTGTTGAGGCCGAGAGTCAGTGTTGCCCTGTGATACGCCCCGCCCCCCGGCGTCCCCCGCGCTTGCCACTCATTACTACGTTAATCTAGGTTTATTAAACTGACTACTGACATACGTTCACTATTATTTACCTCTCAACTGATTTCAAAATTACGTTCAAATAAACATTGATCACTTTTTAGCACGACAAATAATTTTCTTTTTTTGTCTACCTACCCTCATCTATTCGGTACGTAAATCACAATGACAGTTAATAGAAAAGTCAGTTTGGTTTTCAGTACTTATAATGTCAATAAGAACTATTTCTCTTTGTAGAGTGAATGTCTTTTGGTTTCCGACCATTTTTTTATAATTCCCTGTTAATAAATTAGTAATAGTATTGAGGTTATCAATCTCACTTGTAAAGTTTTTGGAAATCGATTCTCAATCATCGAATCTCGGTAATCGATCCCAGAATCGATTCAATTCATTGAACGTATGTCCGTAAGTCCAATGCTGTGTTTGATCAAGTGTTTCGGTAAATTCGCGTGTGCAGTCTGAGATGATAGTCAATTATTATAATATTCATTATTAGCGACGCACCGGCGGTACACTAACACCCGGATCTGTTGGTAGGGGAGGTCCCAAACCCTATGGGACTCAACAATCCTGTTTCGATCCAAGTGTGACGTCAGTGCCCACCGCGCCGCCCTCAGCTTTCTAAGTGTTAAATAGGTCACTATAGATACGAAACGATTCAACTGCTACTTTAAAAAAAATCAGAGTTATAATGTACGTTAGTTTTAATTATATTTCTGATATTAATTGATGTTTTGCTAAAAGATAATTTATCGTTAGGTTCGATGTGGGCGTGCGTCTGTACGTTTCCGTCGAGCCGTTTGTTTTACTGCGGCAACTCACTGTGACATACATCATTTATTGTTTTACTGTTCCCGTAAACACTGCAGTAGACATCGCTCGGCGATGTGAGCCGGGCCAGAGAATATTTTATGATGGGCCAGGGGTTTGTTCTGTCTCCGAACTTTGAATTGGTGAATTGAGCTTGATCCTTCGAATGGGCCTTTAAAAATGGTCCTTCGACATGGATCCTTTGAAAATGGTCCTTCGACTGGGTCGTTTATAAATGGTCCTTCGATATGGATCCTTTAATAATGGTCCTTCGAATGGTCGTGTAGAAATTATCCTTCGAAATGGGTCCATTAAAAATGGTCCTTCGAGCTTGATCATACGAAAGCGCCACCAATGTCCCGGAGGTGTAACGGTCGTCTAGATTAATCAAACCCATAGTTCAGCTAGAAGCTAGGCACGGTATTAGGTCTCTGGCCCGATTCTTTCACACCGATTACCGCCTTTTACCGCCAATGTACAAAATGAAATCATTTTATAAATTACATGTAAGCAATACCACAGTACCTGAGATTGAAATAAAAAAAAAATATATGAAAAAATGTAATAGTATGAAAAATAGCGGATGACACAATACACCGTACTGGGCGGTTTTGATAGCAGTTACTAAACAGGATAGGTTTGCAACTCCATATTGTGGGTTTAGTTATTTATGTATGTGTTATAATTTCGGGCGGTTGACAGAGCACACGGCGTCGGGACGGCAAGACTGTATGTAGAGAAATGTGGTGACTGGCGTACACTAACATTGTCATTCAAACTACTTCCCCATCGACCAACTAGCATGCACGTCTAGTTGTGCAGTCGGAAAACCAATTAGACAACCTTACCCACGGCACAAACAGTTGTGCAGTTTTCCATTAACTAAAAACAATAAAAATCGGTAAAAATGATTTTTATTTGTTTTTACCGATACTTGTTTGGATTTACTGATGTTCATTTGGTTTTACCGTTTTACGGTTGTGCCGTAGGCAAGAATGTTAAATTGGCATTACCGACTGCATAATTGTTTGTGCGTGCTAGTTGGTCAGTGGGGAAGTAGTCCATTCAAGGCAGGAATCAACGACTCATCCGATCGTAATATTTGGAGTGAGGATTATCATAATACAACGATTCTTATGCCTGTTTAGTGAAAACATTTTAAGTAGTGATGTATCTTCAATATGGGAATGGATTTGTTCGATTAATAAGTTTCTGGGTTAAAGCGCTTCGACGTGTGGCCGATTTACAGCTTCGATTCGGTGAGAAGGACACTCCGCGGTCAGGGGACTCCTAATACAGTCACAGAGACATTACAGACATGCACTACTGTCCCCAGTTAGTGTAAACGGTTGAAGGGATCACATGCGAGTGATAGGAGTTGATTTAGGCATAGGAGATAGCGCGGCCCGGCTGGCGTGTTGCCACGCGAGCAGTCGCCGGTCGGGCATGTAAATGTTTGCTTAGGACGTGCCATAACACGTTAGCAGTCATCCAGTAAGTGGTGGCGCGTGCGGCCAGTGGTCATCCCGCGCGGTTTCATCACAAGTATGTATTAGGGTACCCTTTGTATTTACGTCCATGGGGGGAAGGAGATTGCTTCAGTTTCACGTCATTGTACTATTAAGGTCGGTGACACTATTTTAATTTCAGTTTCTCTTACGATAAGTGTGACCCGACAGTTTTACCGGGGTGATTTATTCACCCTTGTACAACTGTCGGATGGTATGATAAGTGAGCTAAAAGATTGGTCGACGGATTTTGTAAAGGCATCGCGCGCACCTTGCGTCTGATCCCGCCGCGCCGGGCGGTCTGACGTGACGAGTCGTGTCGTGCGGTAGACGTGCGGTCGACGCGCGGTAGACGTGCGGTGCGCGCGGCGCCTGCGCACGGCGACACACTCGACTGAGAGTCGTCGCGACACGTCACGAGCTAAGATATCAATGAGAATGAAGGTGGGAGGTAAAAAATGATACTGCCAATTGATTGTAGTTTATATTTAATAATGGTAAATGATTTGTAGACTTAAAAAATATAAAAATGAAAATAACAATTTCGAAATACTGTGTCCTAAATATTTTATGTATAGTATCGATGCATTCGGTGGTTCGGTGTTGTTCAAGTAGTCCAGCGTGCGCTTCGCAAGGTTCAGTTCGCTCCGTGCTTGTCGCACTCACCACGACGGTAGCTCGTCGTCTCACGTTTAACGGCACGGCGGGACACTTGAACACGACCGGCTCCATATAAATGTTTTGTTTAGGATGAGGACGATGGATACAAACTGTGTTCTGTAGAGTACCGAGCGACAGGGCGTTGTCTAGATAGGTTTGCATAAGCGCGAGCGCGTCCGTGCACGCGCCGGCCGTGCGTGCACGCACGCGCACGTGTCTCTAATAAAACGCGATTGCGTTGAATGAAGCTAAGTTGTAAAAAATAGATTGCAATATAAATGTGGTTGTTAGGTTTAATGGTGACGGCATATTGGGTGTTGTGTATGAAGAGAAGGAGAGGGGGAGAGGGGAGAGGGATATCGATAGAACTAATGATTGCTGATTCATTTCAGACGGACATTCGTTAATTGTAACTTTAATTTGTATTAACCTCACCAGTGAAGTGGGTGACGGACTCTCGTTAAAACGAGACACCCAATATGCAACGGATTAGTCGGTAATATCGATATCGTAATTTGTGGAACGGTGGGACTGACATGGCTCATGTGATGAGGATAAATTTTATTTGTTTTTTTTTCTACTTCTAAATTTTTCTCAATTCGTGTATGACACGGCTCGCTACTGAGACTGGTTTTGATGTGTGCCGACGCGCGGGCGCAGGCCGGCGCTCGCGGGGCTGCGGCCGCGCGCCGTGCGCCCGCGTCGCGCTATCCGCAGCCGTCTGCGAGTTTAACTTAACATTTGCACAGTGGACCACTCAAGTACGGTGGTCGTCTGAATGTGTGCCATATGAACAGACAGACGCTTGCAGATAACGCTGCGCGGGCGCTAGTAAGATTTTGTATCCAAAGATTGTATAGTGTGATGTATAACTTCCTATAGGTTTATTATTATACTAGTATTTATATACTTGTTATTTTTATGTCTAATATTTGACACTAAGTTGTGTATCGGTGGTGTTCGGAACATTGACAGATCTCCCGATCGAATTGGAATGAAAAAAATGGGTTGGAATTTTTATATGCGAGTCGATTGACGAGGCAGTCCTGTCTTAGATATTAATTCAAAATTCGATGGATAATTGCAGTGTCCGTACCATTCATTTATATATTTGTATGTATGCTAAGGGAAGGTTTTGGTATTCCAATCTACAACGGAAAGTTACACTCAAAAATGTTGCCAAGCAATACTGTACTGTGAGTTGTAGACTGGAGGGTTTAATATCGTATGTGTGAGAAGGCAGTTAAACTGCAGCTAAAATGGTGCTTGTGTGTACTTACGAAGGATATCATATTATTTCTACTTTACTAAAAATTAAACGCCTATTTATTTTGTATAAGAGCGATTGAAATTGTTATATTTTTATTCAAAATTAATTTTGTCAAACTGTCCATGTCTTGGTTCTCAATTTGTGTGAGCGCAGCACGTTCCTGCGCGACGCTCGGTGGCGCCACCTGCCGGCGCCCGCGCAGGAGCGTGCTGCCAGCCGTCGTGACGTGAGTGACGTGCCGCGCGCGGCGTGACGTCACGTGCGAGGCGCCGTGACGTCACGCCGCGCGGTGCGTGATGCAAGAGGCTCGACATACACAAGGCGGAATATTGGTGCGCGACTGCGACGCGCGGTGTGCCGTAGGAAAGTTTTACGATAAATGGTGAAAAAATAAAGAAATTACAAAAAAATACCTTCTTTTATTCTACTTGTTGGACATTTACTTCCTCGTCTGACCCACGGTATTACCCAAGATACCCCTGGTGAAGGCTAGAATTACCCATTATACATGGGTAATTATTCTAGCCTACCTCCTCACATCTAATAAATTTCGTTTGTAACCTCATTGGGTACCATCTATTCAAAGCTGCCCCGTGTAAAGTGTCTCGTGACAAGACAGAGTTGCCGCTGTTTATCTGTCTGTGCTTTTAGATTACAATAAACCCAGTTGAGCTATAAAAAGCTTTTATACTCTTCACCCTCAATCCTTCAAAGACTTAGGTCCTTTGATGAAGGGGATGGCGGTTACCCCGGTAAAGAAATCCGCCCTGCCTTTGTGTCAATTCTTGTAAGTATGCGAAAACTACGTAGACCAGTGCCGATAGACTTTGAGACAAAATAAATTTATAGTAGGATGAAAACTGTTGGAACAGGATCAGAATGTAACAAAAATTAAAGGAAAAATAAATTACGGGCGATCTGAGGTCGGGAAGGGGGGAGGGGGGTGAGTTTTAGGGGTAAAAACGGCTTATCTCGATTTCCGGCAAAACTACAAGTCCTATGGAAAAAAGTTAAATGACAAAGTTGTAGGTAATAAAGAGACCTACAACTTTTGTATTCACACTTTTTTCACATAACCTTAAAAAGTATGTGAAAAATTCAAATAATCAAGTTTTTGGTTTTTTATTTTTATCTTAAGCAAAACAAATTTGTTTTCCACGAAATTTGGTGAAAACTTAGCTTTTTATGTCCCAAAGACACTGTAATTTTTTTGATTTGAAATACTCTTTTTTTCAGCTTATTTTGACTAAATATCGAAAAACCACCCCAATTTTCAATCGAAAAATCTCACGTCAAAATATCAGCTTTTTAAAAAAAGTCAAAGAGTTTTTTGTTCTTTGAAATCTCTTCTTTCTGATAATGTAAAAATATATATACATTACTATGGTAAATGTTCTCAGAAAATGCAAAGAAGAAAAACTCGAATTCGAAATTAACATTTTTGTATTTAGTCATTTCCTCGCTGAGGTGGGATGAAAAGTTACATGTTGCACTATAACTTCATGGTTGCACTCGAGTGCAAAGATTTTTCACCTTGTGCTCTTTTGATTCCCTCGCTAAAACTCAGGGTTCTATTTTGTGAATCGCTCGCTGCGCTCGTGATTCAAATTATGAACCCTTCGCTTGCTCGGTCATCAAAACTGAGCACGCGAAGGGTTCTAAAAATTGAACCCAGATCTTTAACGAGGGAATCAAAAGTGCGCAAGGTGAAAAATCTTTGCACTCGAGTGTAACTATGAAGCTATAGTGCAACACGTAACTTTTCATCCCACCTCAGCGAGGAAATGACTAAATACAATTATCACAAAATAGAACCCTGAGCTTTAGCGAGGGAATCAAAAGAGCACAAGGTGAAAAATCTTTGCACTCGAGTGCAACCATGAAGTTATAGTGCAACATGTAACTTTTCATCCCACCTCAGCGAGGAAATGACTAAATACAAAAATGTTAATTTCGAATTCGAGTTTTTCTTCTTTGCATTTTCTGAGAACATTTACCATAGCAATGTATATATATTTTTACATTATCAGAAAGAAGAGATTTCAAAGAACAAAAAACTCTTTGACTTTTTTTAAAAAGCTAATATTTTGACGTGAAATTTTTCGATTGAAAATTGGGGTGGTTTTTCGATATTTAGTCAAAATAAGCTGAAAAAAAGAGTATTTCAAATCAAAAAAATCACAGTGTCTTTGGGACATAAAAAGCTAAGTTTTCACCAAATTTCGTGGAAAACAAATTTGTTTTGCTTAAGATAAAAATAAAAAACCAAAAACTTGATTATTTGAATTTTTCACATACTTTTTGAGGTTATGTGAAAAAAGTGTAAACACAAAAGTTGTAGGTCTCTTTATTACCTACAACTTTGTCATTTAACTTTTTTCCATAGGACTTTTAGTTTTGCCGGAAATCGAGATAAACCGTTTTTACCCTTAAAACTCACCCCCCTCCCCCCTTCCCGAGCTCAGATCGCCCGTAATTTATTTTTCCTATCATTTTTATTATATTCTCTTCCTTTTACAACAGGTTTCATCCTACTATAAATTTCTTTTACTTTTTACCATTTTCATAGCTATCGGCACTGGTCTAACGGGGATCGGTGAAGAGGGGTTAGATCCTGCCCACTTTACTCCATCTACCGGCCAATAGAGAAACTACCCACTTCACTATGTGTTGATGTTACTACGTAGTAATAGTTGTGTCATACTAGATGTCACTAATGTAGTGCGGTTGCAACACTTCTTCGGAGACGAAGGGGTGACAATGCAAGAGATTGGGTCTCCCCGCTGACAGCACAGAATCCCTCCAGTTGATTTATTGTTTTCCGTTGTTTTCGTAGATGAGTTTCTTCAGTGTTTCTCATCATAGAACGGGACCGGTTCGAGTCCCGTCGTGTTGACTGACTTTTTTCGAGCTTAATTTAAGTATAAGCTATACATAAAGTTCGTACTGTTTAGGTTCCCAAGTACTTCCCCTGGCAGTAGGTACCTAACGAAACGTGCGCCTAATAGATCGAATGGGCCACTGCTAACTCAGGTAAATAAATAAGTATGTACAAGATATCTTAGTAAAAACTTTAGATTTACGTAGGTATACGCGTACAAAGGAAAGGGTATTGGAGATTTTGTAATTCAACTTTGTCTATGCGATGCTTATCAGAATTCTTAGCTAATCAGAAAGACACGGAGAAACCGAATAACATTAAAACTGTTATTATGTAGGATATTTTTTTAATTTATCATTTAGTTCACTACTTCACCAATAGATGGCGCTAGTAGTGTTTGTAAGTACCAAGAATATTAGAACCAATGGATACTGCAAGGACATACATTGCAGTGTCTCCATCTAGTTGGTTGGGTTGCGTACCTTTCTTTGCGGTGACCATGTTTAATTGCAAGGTTGGGATATATGATGTAGTTTACGTCTATGCTCATGAAAATAAATGGTATAGTCTACGTTTCCATATTTACTAATACTATAAAGAGAGGCCAAATTCATTGAAAAGGTTATTTTACTATAATATATTTAAAAGCTATTAAAGATGAAAACAGTAATTTTGTAACTTATTTATTTATTAATTGAGACTTACTTATGTAAGCATGTAATAACAAAATAAATTATTTACATTAAATGAAGGATTATGTATTTATTTATTTTATACATACGG
This sequence comes from Lithosia quadra, assembly GCA_963576445.1. Taxonomy (NCBI): domain Eukaryota; kingdom Metazoa; phylum Arthropoda; class Insecta; order Lepidoptera; family Erebidae; genus Lithosia; species Lithosia quadra. The sequence goes on from OY754898.1 coordinate 9,833,742, forward strand.
TGTCATTACAGGCAAACCCAATGCGATAGAGTAGCAACAAAAGGGTGTTTCCTATAGTAGCGTCACATTAATAGGTAACATTTGACGTTTGTCAGTTTTATATTCATAATGAGGTGACCTGTTAAAAAAGGTCGATTAAAACGAATGAATCGATACGGACTTGAAAGATAATGTGAATTTTAAAAATCGTCAGGTGAATCCCTGTCCCATTATTATACTTTCTTTCGTAAATTTAAGGAACAAAATAAGACAAATACATGATCTATACTTATAATAAAACTGTAGAGAGGTCAATTCTGTTCATTGCATATATTTACAAAATAACTATTGGGGGATGATTGGTGATCGATACTTATGCAAAAAATGCAAACAGTAAATTTTTTGTCTTTCTATCTGTCTGTATGTGAAGAATAATAAATATATAATAATATTTTGAGTCAACCTGTATACAGTAAGTTTATACTACCGTGGTCTAAGTATGTACAGTCGTGAACAAATAAAAAAAGTGTAGTGGTTTTTAAAAACGATAACTTAATACCTACTTGAGTAGGTATAGGTTATGTCTAGAAAACAATAAATAATAAGCGTCAAAGTTGAAATTATATACTTATTATGACCAGCTTCCTAGCAATGGACGTAAAAAGTACTGAACGAATTTTGATGCGGCTTTTTTATTAGAAAGGTCTTACTTAGACTCAAAATTTATCGTATGTTTGCTTGCAATTGGTTAAGTACAACCGGAGATATGACCAAAAGCGACCTAAAAACGAAGCGCGGGTGAAGCCATGGGTATATCAGCTTGTATAAAAAGTAGCCTATATGTTGCCCAGAAGTATGAACTATAATCGTATCAAGTTTGATCAAAATCCCTCCAGTAGTTTTGATCCATGCGTGCACATACAGATAGACAGACAGAAAGACAAAAAAAATACTGATTGCATTTTTTGCATTAGAATCGATCACCAATTATTTCCCAATATGTAGTTATTTTTTAAATATATTCAACTAGCTGTTGCCCGCGGCTCCACCCACGTGGATGTCGGTTATCGCAACCAAACATAGCCTATGTTCATTATCTAGGTCTAATCTACTCCTATACCAAGTTTCATCAAAATCAGTTTAGCGGTTCAGGCGTGAAAGCGTAACAGACAGACAGACCGAGTTACTTTCGCATTTATAATAATTTAGTATGGATGTATAGAATTGACCTCTCTACAGTTAATATTGTAATATATTATGATGGATATTGTAAACGTGCGGAAAGCATTTGACGTTTTGTGGGACTATGCTATGTATTTATTGCAATGCAGGAGCTTCTAGTAGGAGACTATCCCGCAAAATACGGATGGTTGGTCACCTTACGAATTTTTGGTAAACAGTGTTGCTTCTTTATTAAAATGGCTGTCACCCACAATCTAAGAAGCGAATATGTGTCAATTTTTTTATTAATTTCTATAAATATTACTCAATTAATAATAATTGATATGTACGGTGTTCTGTGAATTTTCATAAAGCTCAACTAGAATCAAAATGAAGCTCCGAAGAACTCAGCCTTTGCGTAAATTTGACTTTGACAGGTTTGGATTGGGAAATTTTAACGTATCATGGCAATTTTAGGCAGTGTGCGAGAGAGATGACCTCCGGCCGAGATTCAAAAATCCTGGAGACAACCGCTCGTTCGAAATGAATCGTCCAGCTAAGTACAAGGAAATTTCTAATGTTCTTGGTAAGTACTGAAATTTTGAGGTCTATTATTGAAACAGTCCAGCAGAAGGGGTGGCAATTGCTAGCATGTTACATATACCTAGGTAATGATCTTATACATTACAAACACAAACAAATTAACTGAAGTGAATTGAGGTTGTCACTTCAATTCAGTTAGGTAATGATGATTTTTGTACTCAAGCCACCCTAATTTACACATAATAGGTAGGTACCTATTCGGTAATTTATCTAAGTATACCTACTACAAGTACTTATCATAAAATTGTAAAGTAGCTGTGACTGAACATTGGAGATACCCGATCTAAGGAGATACCTATTAAAAAAAACTTTGGTTACCTATGTTATATGAACGATACTGAACACAATCGCCAGCGCCTGCGCGGGCGCTGGCTCATTGGATTGCGACAAACTCGTTTTGATATTGATTCGGATCAATAGTTTCCTTACGGATCTTCTTTGTGTGTCACCGGCATTCTGGATAACGTTGAACGAGAAATACGGCCGTGATCATTGGAGCACCGGATCCTGGTCGCCGGAATTACGGACTTGGGACTACACACACATTAACTGGATTCCAGATCGAAGGACGGATCAGCTTGTGAGTGGCCCTATTCTTTTTTCTTTTTTTCCTTTACTAGCCCCGCGTCACCGCGGACCGTTTGGCGTCACGGAAGATTCCCAAACAATACCTACCTATATGTTTTTTATTTATTTATGTTAAGATGGATGTGTTCTGTGACAAGAATAGACAGAATAAGGCAGTATATTAGAGGAAGTTTAGAAGTTACACCAGTGAATGAATAATGAAGAAGCGAGCAACTGTTTTGGTATGGACATGTTATGAGAAAAGATGACAGTAATGTGGTTAAAAAGGTTCAAAGGATAAATGTGGAGGGCTTAAGGGGTAGAAAGATGGTTGGATTGCGTGAAAAAGGTTATGGAAAAGAAGGGAGTGACTGAGGAGATGACATCTGACAGGAATGTATGGAGGAGAATGATTATGTTGCGCCGGCCGCAAATATAGGAACAAGGGCAGGTTGATCATAATTTAAGTTATGTTTATCAGGGTTATTGTATCTTTCAAATGGTGAAACATTTTTGCCAAAAAGTGCAGTAGGTACCTACCTGTTTCCGAAGATTATCCTTTAAAAACAAACTCAAAATATCTGCGTCTCTTTATAGTATCATATAGATAACCACAATGCATCCACTTACGTCATCATCTCGCCGTCACTACACTGATGTCGGTCGCTTTGTAATGTCTATCAAATCTCGATTAGGCGTCGATGGACATCAAGGGCGGTGGCGAAGGGCGGGCGGGAGCCAGGCCCCGTCAGCCGCCACCCAAGACATCTTGATGTAGATAGCGCTCTCCGGCACACTTGACAGTTATAACACGACCACTGCGAATAGGGCTCCTATTCCGTTAGCCCGTGGAGTATCTTAATCTTAACTGTTATAAAATTGTAAAATAGCTGTTAGGTACTTGGGTGGGTTACCTATAGGGTTGCCACCTTTTATTTTTGCAAATAAAGTACATTGGTTATTATAGGCAAGAAAAAAAAAGTACGTTGTATCATAATAAAGTACAATTTATTTTTATTTATTATCCATACTAATATTATAAATGCGAAAGTAACTCTGTCTGTCTGTCTGTCTGTCTGTTACGCTTTCACTCCTGAACCGCTGAACCGATTTTGATGAAATTTGGTATAGGAGTAGATTAGACCTCAAGAATATATATAATAGGCTATGTTCGGTCGAAATAACCGACATCCACGCGGGCGGAGCCCCGGACAACAGCTAGTATACAATCATCATCTCAGCCGAAGGACGTCCACTGCTGGACAAAGGCCTCCCCCAATGATCTCCACGACGACCGGTTCTGCGCTTTTCGCATCCAGCGGTTTCCCGCGACCTTTACCAGGTCGTCGGTCCACCTTGTCGGAGGCCTGCCCACACCACGTCTTCCGGTTCGTGGTCGCCACTCGAGAACCTTTTTGCCCCATCGGCCGTCGGCTCTACGAGCGATGTGCCCCGCCCACTGCCACTTGAGTTTCGCAATTCGGAGAGCTATGTCGGTGACCCTGGTTCTCCTGCGGATCTCATCATTTCTGATTTGATCACGCAGGGAAACTCCGAGCATAGCCCTCTCCATTGCCCTTTGGGTGGCCTTGAGCCTTCTTATGAGGCCCATCGTGAGCGACCACGTCTCAGTTCCATACGTCATCACTGGCAACACACACTGGTCAAAGACTTTCGTCTTGAGACACTGCGGAATTTGGGACCAGAAGATAACTCGTAGTTTCCCGAACGCTGCCCAACCGAGTTGGATTCGTCGATTGACCTCTTTTTCGAAGTTGGACCTACCTAGCTGGACTGTTTGTCCCAGGTAAACATAGTCGTCTACAACTTCGAGAATAGAGTCTTCAACTTTCAGAGGAGTGGGTACAACACGGATGTTGGCCATAACTTTCGTCTTATCCATGTTCATTTTTAGACCCACTTGTTGAGACTCTATTGAGGTCGCAGAGCATTGTGCTAAGGTCCTCCAGGGTCTCAGCCATGACTACAATATCGTCAGCAAATCGAAGGTGAGAGATGTACTCGCCGTTGATGTTGATGCCCAGACCCCTCCAGTCCTAAAGCTTGAAAACATCCTCTAGAGCGGTGGAGAACAGTTTCGGAGATATAACGTCTCCCTGTCTCACGCCGCGCTGAAGGCGAATTGGTTTCGAGTTTTGATCCTGGATTTTTGATACTTTATTTTGCAATATTTGTTTTCTTTGAGATTTTGAAAAGTTTAGTTGATTATTTTCCATAGTATACAATAAAAATAAATTATTTTATACAAATTTAAAATCATTACTCTTTTTAAATACCTGCTGCCATTTTTGTGCAGTTGATAGTTCAGAAAAATCCTCAGAAATACATAGGTAATTATAGGTATTGAGGTCAGGTTGCGTTCAGAAATTGTACAAAACGATTGCTTGAGTGCAACGTGAGACATCGATTCAGCACCAAATCAGCAATCGATACATTTCGTTTAACAAAATAATCAACTAAACTTTTCAAAATCTCAAAGTAAACAAATATTGCAAAATAAAGTATTTTCGTGTACTTTATTGATCTCATAAAGTATAAAGTACAATTACCTGAAATAACGTACAATACTTTATAATAAAGTACGGGTGGCAACCCTAGTTACCTATGTTATATTAACGATTCAGAACACAAAAATGTATCTTTTGGATTTCTTGTCTGTCTGTTCGGCGCTTAACTTTGTGGCTTGGGTACCTTTTTCTTTTATTTTATTTGTTTTTCTGTAAATTGTTTAGTATAAGATAAGGTTCCTATTGTTAATTGTGCCATGTACCGTCATATGACCTAGAATTTTATTGTAAGTATTCTTCTTTCTTTCTTCTTTCTGGTCGCGAAAAGTACTAAACGAATTTTGAAGCGGTTTCTTCTGTTTGAAAGGTCTTGGTCAGATTCCAAATATTACCCACGCACTAGGTGTTGCTCGCGGCTCTGTTCACGTGAAATTATGTTTTCGCTACCCGTGACCCACGAGAACCTGATCCCGGAATAAAAAAAGCACCTATGTTAGTCCAGAGTTTAATGTAGGTTTAATCTTTGCACCTTTCAGCCGTTTTTGCGTGAAGAGCAACAAACATACCTACATCCAGACATCCATCCATACATTCTTACAAACTTTCGCGTTTATAATATTAGCAAGAAGTAGGATTAGTAGGAACTAGGAAATTTGATCATAACCGGTTGAGTACAACTGAAGATGTAGTCAAAAACCGAAGTCCGTGATTTCACGAGACCTATCCCATTTGAAGTCGTCGACTTATAAGTACGCTCGCTTGCTTCGAAGGGGTCGCCAGAGAGCCATCGAGCGAGCTTTGATCCCATCGGCTCTCGCTTCTGCTTATTTGCGTATTAAAGAATTTACTTAATTGAATCGACTCTTTGTGCCAGAGGAGAGGGCGGTGTTGCCATTATTTTTATTTTATTGCCGCGTCAAAGTCGAGTGACGTCTGACGACGTTGACACTTGTCATTGATTTTTGAATTTGTCTTTTATTTTTAAAGGGAATCACTATCTAGGTACATGGTTGTGGCTAAAACTGAAAGAGAATAAGTATGAATTCTATAAAGTCAACACATACGGGACGGGACAATACATGAACCCGGTAGATACCAATATCTTTCTATGGAAATACTCTGACGACTTTCAGCTACCTTCAACATGAAGCTACTATCGGATTCTCGGATTGTGTGCCTATAAAAAATGAGTAGGTATCAATATCTGCCAGAGCTCACAACAAACAAATTCAAGGGAAAGATCAAGAGAACGCAGCAACAAAATGCTATCATGATGATGATAGTTCATTAATGGGCTGTGTTTTGTTACCTTAGTAGTAGAAAAAAATATTGCCTCTACTTCAATTAAACCTACAGAGTTATGCAAAGCGGCTCACAACGGTCCTCAAAGCTGTTTGTTCTCAAATCCGCGTTTATCATAATCAAAAGAATTCCCTCCGTCACCTGCACTCGTTTGCATACGAAAGCGTCTCGTCCTCTCGCCCTCTCGCCCTCTCGGAGGAGGGCCAGGTGCTCGAACTTGGTAATTTATGTCAGTTATTATAATGTAATGCGTTATGTATGAGGGAAGTTATGTGAAGTTGCAGTAGTAGTGCTTGATTTAAGATGTGAGAACGATGTTAGTTTTAATTATCTACTTATCTATCTATAACTACTTATTATAAAACTGTTAACGAACTTCGCGATGGATGCAAAAATTACTGAACGGATTTTTATGCGGTTTTTATTAGGAAGGTCTTAGTCAGGCTTAAAATCTTATACATGTTAGATCACAATCGGTTGGATAAAACCGGCGATATGACTAAATACGATAACTGACCATCAAGCGGTCGGAGCCGCTGTTTTCAGCTAGTTATATTATAATCATGTTTATTTTCAACGTATTTATGGAGCTGCTGTTTCCACAGACGCAACAATTCTAACAAAAATGCTATCTACAGTTAACCTAAGTATATTCACGACGGCAGGCGAAGGGGGCTAAGCACACTTGATGTGCTCGTTACCCACCACTCGCTTTGATGCAGAACTACCTTTATATTGCGCTACCCACCCCACTCGAGCACTGGGGTGAACATATTTGCGTAATTACTCTGATTGATGTTTATAATAATGGGTTCGAATCAAAAGAAAACAGACAAGTTGAAGAGATTTTTATTTGACGGTTGTAGTGATTGGGTGAACGAGTACGGCAGTGGTGCAGTGGTTTTAAGTGCGGCTGGTGTTTGTGAAGTCTTGGGTTCGATGCCTGGGTTAGGTGTTCTTATACCGGTTACGTCTAATCGTTAATTTATCAGGAAATAGGAGTGTCTCAACTACAATAACAAAATGATATTAGATATATGTACTGCATGACTCTACCTTCTAGTAGAGTTATGACGTAATACTCAAACTGACAATAAATAATGATTTTCTGATCGGAAAAAATGATCATCCAGGACGGGACTTGATTTTCCGATCAGAAAATCATTTATTAACTTTTGAGAGTCAGCCTGTGACCACGGCCGGTGTAACCTGGTCGAAACGTCAGGCATCCAAAGGTATGTATATACCTTTAACGTGTATCGCGTTAAGTCCCGTTTACGTATAATACAGAAAATCATTGGAAATAGTTAGCATGCAATTGCTTAAAAATTTCATGACAATAAATAAGCCTACATGCAAGTATACCTACACTTACAAATAGTTCTTTATTAAATCTATCTATATCTATATATAAAATTAAAATTATAAAGTACCTAGCTATGTCTGTACATTGGTGATATTTGAAAAAATATTAAAAATATACAACTAATCTTTATTCTTAATTATAGGTACACACAGTAAACAATTATAAAAAACATTACAGATAATATACATTTATGTACATACCTACAAAGGCGAGCTTAACTCAATCAACAATTTCTTCCAGCAAACCTTTGGAAGAACATAAAACATAGTAAAATATTTTTTTTTGGAATTCTTGTCTGTTTGTCTGTTCGCGATGGACGCAAAAACTACTGAATGGATTTTGAATGTTTTTTTTTTATTAGGAAGGTCTTAGACTTAAAATCTTCCGAACGTTTGAATGCTTGATCACAATCGATTGAATGGAACCGGAGATATGACCAAAAGTTGCGATAACTGATACTCACGAGGGCGGAGACGCGGCTATCGGCTAGCGTATTATAAACTCTCTATATCAGCGCCCTACACTATCCTCCAACACAAAATGCGACTGCCAAGCGTCGAGCAAACACATCCAACCGACTAACCTAATGAGAGCGAACGAGACACGCATACTCCCGTCCCATACGGTAAAAAGAGTCGAACGTATATGGCGGCCGAAAGCGCAATACCTACTATACAAAGCGGGAATAAGACAGCGTTATGTGACTCTTATAGGATAAAAAGAGAAAGGTATAGGTGCTCAGTGTTGCTTGGTTAGTGAATAATTTAGTCGCGACCGCCCTTTCGTGTCGAGTTTACAGCCTTCGTACACATCGATTTTCAAGCGCTTTATGTACCATCTATTATGTGTTTAAGGAAGCATATTTACACTTAAGTAATAGTTATATAAGCACTTAATATATTATGCATCTTGGTATTAATAATATCATCATAGGCGAGGCACGAACCCGCGACCCTCCCGTACGTACGGAGGAATACTGAGACCAACTGAGCTCTATAGCTAGCAACCAATTTATGTCCCACTGCTGGGCACGGGTCTCCTATCCTCTAACGAGAGAACTGAGATGGTTTAGACCTTAATCCACACGACACGCTGGCCTAATGCGGGTTGGTGGATTGGATATGTCCTTAGAATTTCTTCTAGGACATGTGGGTTTCCTCACAATGTTTTTCCTTCACCGTCTGCAAATGGTAAGTCATGTGATTAGCACATATAAAAAAAATGCGATGGCTGCTGAATGGATAAGGACGCGGCCTTTGCTCAGAGGTATCGACTATCGAGTTCGAATCCGGCCGGACAGCACCATTGTGAATTTCACTTTGTGAAATTTATATGTGCTAATCACATGATTTACTTACCATCTGCTGCCGGAGCTCTATTATATAGTGCACGGCATCTAACTTGGCAAGATTTCCAAGGTCCCACTACTCCAAAACCTTGCCCAGTTAGAGCACTATAAGTACTTGTTTGTGGCAAAATGCGTCGCATAACTCGCATAGAAATAGATTAATTGCTACCTGTCTCCGTATCCCCCATCTTCCCCCTATTACCCCCTTCATATCTACCATTTAAAATAGGACATACGGCAAAGTATCGCGATACACCAGAGACTCGCAGCCCGAGGTCCCAAGTTCGATCTTGTATTCCCAAACCGATTACTGTGAGCAAATATTGACTCCACCGCCGCCGGGGTTGGCTTAGATTGGGGTCCTGGGATGCTGCCGGCCCGGAGAAGGGCCGTCATATTTGTTAGATATTGAGATATTGATATAAGGAAAGTTGATATTTTATTGATATTGCCTTACATAAGTATTTCTTTGGTAGACTTGTTCGTTGAGAACTTATCCTATCTATGTTTTGTTATGAAGGTAAACGTTTTTGAGCACATAATATTTGTATACTGTTATAAAATATTTATTATCTATGTAACCATATTGTAAGGTAGCTGTGTCTGTACAGTCAGGGCCAAAGGTTGGTTAACAAATTCTAATTTATTGATCACCTTAGCTCTAAGACCTTTAATATAACAATAAACAATACATATAAACCATAAGTTTTGTCCTCTGGAGATTATAAAACTATATATATCTAAATTAATGACTGACCTAAAAGTATATTTCAATGTAAAAAGGATATGTCAACATTTTAGTGGTAATCGACTTTTGGCGCTGACTGTACATTGGAGATATTAAAAATAATATTTTGTGTTATGTTATGAACGATTCTGAACCCAAAAATATTTCTTTGGAATTTTTTTTAGTTTTTCTGTATGTTCGCGGTGGGCGCAATAATACCTACTGGACGAATTTTGATGCGTTTTTTTATTCGATAGGTCTTGATCAGACTCTTCTTCAATCTTACGTATGTTTGACCACAATCGGTTTAGTAGAACCGGAGATATAACTAGTCAAAAAACGCGATAACCTACGTTCATGGGGGCGAAGCCGCAGACATAGACCTGTCTGACCTTTAAACAAACAAAAATATATCAAAATCTGTTCAGTAGTTTTTATTTCCGTTGTGAATAAATAGACAATAATTAAAAAAACAAAATAAAGTGTTCACTATCATCCATGTAACAATCTCAAGTTTTTTTTATATCTCCAATGTATATTATGTTTATACTGTATACTAACCTAGATATAAGTGATACTAACAAATATTGAACCATTGTTGTTTTTATTAATCAAAGAATCAAAGAATCAAAGAATCAATTTCATTTATTCAATTTAGGCACACAAGGAGCACATATGAACGTCAAAAATTTACAGTAAGAAAAAAAAATATGTCAAGAAATATAAATACAATAAATAATAATCATTAGAAAATGATTCTTTCGCTGGTTCAGTATGTTGGTTCTACTGAGAAGATACCAGCAAGAAACTCAGTGAACACGATTATCCATTATTTATTTTTATATTTTTTTATGTTTTTATTTAATACAATTTTTAAAGTGCGAGCGAGCAAGAGATTAGGATGACCATGCATTTTTATCATCAAAATATTCATTTAATTTATAATAACCTTTTTTCATTAAACAATTTTTTACTTCAATTTTAAACTTATTAAGTGGCATGTCAACCAGATCCTGAGGAATTTTATTGAACATTTTTATCCAGTTACCTACAAACGAATTACCAACCTTATGAAGCCTTAGCATTGGCACTACAAGTTTATTCTTATTTCTCGTATTATAATTGTGAACGTCCGATTTTTTTTGGAAGAGATCTAGATTTTTGCGTACATATAAGATATTATCGTAAATGTATTGAGAAGCAACTGTTAAAATATTAATTTCTTTAAATAGTTCTCTCAGCGAGTCAAGGGGTCTGAGGCCATAGATAGCTCGTATCGCTCGTTTAATCGAATCGAATAAATTATTCATTCATTCAGTCATTCATTCATTCAATGTACAGAAACAGTTACTTAGGTACTTTACAATTTTATACCTAATAGTATAGATAAATACCACAGAACAAAGAAAAATCCATAAATACGGTGGTCTAGCTGCAATGCTTCGACATCGCCTTATGTCACCATTGGGTTGTGAAGGTCAGATGGCAGTCGCTTCACGGAAAATATCGAGGTTCAGCCAAATCCGCGGTTAAGACTGGTAAAGCGGACCCCAGACTCCGAGGTGAAAGCTTTGGGTACGACTGGGATAAACGCTAGGTTGAAGAAGAAGAAGAAGTATAGATAGATAGATAAATTGTTTCATCAAATCAAAACCTCTATCGAGATCTCCACTCCAATCGAGCAGTTAATAACCTATTATTACTTACAACAGGTACTTAGCACAATAGTGTAATATTTTTCGATTACAAGCCATTAGTGCCATCCGGTTTGGTACCCGGGCGAAGCTCGGCACGTAATTAGTTTGTCCGTGCTGTCGATACTCCGACACGTGTCGGGTTATTGTCCGGCACGTGTCGGGAGAGGGCTCGTGTAGGTACAGGTGATTTTATGAGTAAGTTATGATATTATCTAACTTTAAGTTTGACTTGTCCTATTAACTAAATAAATTAGATTAGATTAGATAGTAACTAAATAAATTAATGACGTTTTATGACATACTTAGATTATTAAACAATTTTTTTTTTTTTGACATTTCGATTCCATTTGACATTCTTTTTTTTTTTTTTTTTAATTTTTAATTTTTATTATTATAACTTTTTTTTTTTTACGTAATCTAGATAATCTTGATCACAGAATGTTAATTTAATTTGTAGTGTTGTGTGTTTTCATGCTTGCTTTTGTTTTGTTTTAGTTTTATAAGGAGTTCAAACACAATGTAAAAATTGTTTATGAATAAAAATAAATAAATAAAATAAAATAAATTATGAAAAATATGGTAGGTAACTACTTTGGTTTATTTAATACAAGTCGTTGCCCGCGGCTTCGCTCACGTGGTTTTCTGTTACCGTGCCAACAGATATTATGTAAGTATGTTATTCCAGATTATTCCTGTCTATATTTAAGTATCCCTGCACCAAATTTCAGTTAGACACATTCTGCGGTTAGGGCGTGATTGAGAGACAAACATACAAACATCTTCACAAACTGTAACATTTACAATACAAGTATCTAGTACAGTTCACGGCATCTAACTTGGCAAGATTTTGGAGTACCCACTACTTACTCCAAAATCTTGCCAAGTTAGATGCCGTGAACGATATTTTCCTGTTAGCCGGTATACCTGCTGATTAACGGACGAAGCCCTGGCACAGGCCTTCCTTTTAAGGCCGGGTGGTCAGACGACAGTCGCTCTCATAAAAGCTAAGATAGGCTTCACTAAGAGAAAAAGGTATAGGTACCTAGGAGAGCGGACAAAGTGCTAACTTTGGATGCAACCGGTATACCCGTTGGTCTGATGATGGACAAATTACTTACTGAGCACTCCCGTGAACACCTCCAGCTAAGCTTAATTACTATTCAAGAATGGGTTTATATCGCTAATGTAACATCTAGGGTTCGAAACCGCCACCTTTCGATTACAAACTCTATAGCTAACCACTAGACTATAATAGTAGATGTGAACTATGTTTTACTAACTACATTGAATTACCAATTGAATCGTATATGAGATTGCGCCTGCGCCGCCGCCCTGCCACCCACTAGACGTCACGACACACACGCACACACAAGTACCTAGGTCGTACATATAGTAGTCAAGTGCATGTGTGGGTGATGCGGGTAGTTCAATCAATTGAAGATCATTTATTGAAACAAGTGCTCAAGGTAGCTCAATTGTTGTTTAGCAATTTCCTGCATTGAAGTGGAGCCAGGGTCGACTATGGCTCTAAATAGGTGCAGAAGGCCAGATTTTATATTACTAGCTAAATAACAAGTATCTACTTTGCCACCTGGATTCGTCCTGAACCGTTGAATACATACATACATACAAATCACGCCTTTTTCCCAGTGGGGTAGGCAGAGACAACATCTTACCACTTGCTACGATCTTGGCATACTCCTTTCGCTTCTTCAATTTTCATAACTGTTTTCATACACACACGCCACGCCGGTTGTATGTACTCTTGACTTGACCTTTCTCTAAAACTGATAGAATATTTACGCCTAGATCGACCTTTACCGGGTTGCCCATTCACCCTCGCCTCATATATCTGTTTCGTCAATCTTGTTTTATCCATCCTTTTACATGTCCTGTATTTCCGGAAAGCTACAACCTGGGAGTCTTCAAGTCTAGACTTGAAATTGTTCACTCTAGAGTGAACAGGCAAGCGTGCTCCACCGTTGACCACATCATCACTTACCAACAGGTGAGATTGTGATCAACACCTATACAATAAAAAAAAATCCCCGTTCCAAATTTCAGCCCGATCTGTTTAGTCGGTAGAGCGTGATTGAGTAACAAACATCAAAACATCCAAAGTAGGTATAGGTAGGAAGTAGGACACGACGGTAGCTCCCGTCCGAAATGAGCTGTCCAACTGGGGTAGAACCTCCGCCCTACAGAACACCGCGGCCATAATAACCATCGTGTTGTGTTCCCGCCGGTAAGTAGGGTAGCCAGAGCTCACTGTACCTCTCCACCGCCCATCCCTTCCTAGCCTCCCCACCACTTCCCAGCCCTCCCCCCTTCCCTTCAGGGTAGGCAGCGCGTGTGTGACACCCTTAGTGTTGCACACGTTCATAGGCCACGGTGACCGCTTCCCATCAGGTGGGCCGTGTGCTTGTCTGCCACCTAAGTAGTATAAAAAAAAACTAACAAATATTCACATATATAAAGTTGGAAGTAAGACTAGACAACTGGTAGGCAGTTAATTTATGTCCAATGAGCTCAAAACAACCATTAATCGGTTTCCACAGCAACAATCGTACAATTTGCCGAATGACTGGGTACCGCGGCGGCGTGCGGCGCAAATTACTTCCATTCCCATTTAACAGCCCACTCGTGAGAACCTATATTATCCTCGTTCACTGAATGAGCTTATATCGTTTGTTTTGAACTATATTCGAATGGTAACATACATACATACATACAAATCACGCCTTTTTCCCATAGGGGTAGGCATCTTTACACTTGCTACGATCTTGGCATACGCCTTTCGCTTCTTCAACTTTCATAATTGTCTTCATACATGCACGTCGGTTGCGGGTACTCTTGACCTGGCCTTTCTCCAAAACGTCCTGGATCTGATTAGAAAATGTACGCCTAGTTCGGCCTTTACCGGGTTGCCCATTCACCCTCGCCTCATATATCTGTTTCGTCAATCTTCTTTCATCCATCCTCTCTACATGGATGGATGAAAGAAGATTGCTCTACATGTCCGAACCATCTAAGCATCCCTTTCTCTCTTGGTCACTACATCTTCAACCATACCACAACGGTTCCTTATCACGCTGTTCCTGCACTTAATACTGTGTACTGCAGTCAATAATATTTTGTAATCACTGATCTCCATTGTTATTATCTATGTGTGTCATAATAAACATATTTTCTTTCTTTCTTTCTTTCCTCACTCGGTCCATCAACGTCACTCCAGGATTTGGCTGAAAATTGATGGGGATCTTAGAACTAGAAGACGGACAGGATACTTTTATCGGCCTGCCACGGGGAAACCGCGGGGCACAGCTATTTTGAGATAAATTGCCAAGGCAAAAGTTCAAACGTCACATCAACTCTTCCCTCTCCCCTCCCAACTCAGATATGAGCTTATACAGGGCAGTTCGCGGAACATATGCGCCGGTAAGTGAGTGCCGGCGGCTGTGTGCACATATTAATGTATGTATGTATTTGTTTTCGTTCACTGATCATTCTCCTAAATTGACTCTGTTTAATTGATATGGGGACGTACGTAATGATAAGCGAGTAAAACGAAATTTATATCTTATTCCAAAACCAGTAGATAACTAATTAATTTTCCTAATAGAATGTAAATAAATTATACTGAGATACGTGGAATAAATTTATTGTGATAATTTTTCTGCACTCCTACAGGAATAGTTTTACAAAATCTATACATATATTATTTATGCAAAACCTGTATTTAAATAAATGAATAGATTATAAATATTAATAGTCATTTAATAACATTGAAAATCATGTCGCATTAATAAATCCGTCACGGTTTTAAGTCAAGTAAATCATCATTCATCTTTCTCTGAACCTTTTTCCCAACTCAGTTGGGGTCAAGTAAATAAATAAAATATATATTCTACAACATTCTACACAGCGCTCCCTAGACCCAAAGTAAGCTTAGTTTAACTAGCTTGTGTTATGGGTTCTAGAATGCGGATATACCATACTTGGAATTTTTTGTAAATACGTACATATTATACATAGAAACACCCAGAAAAATCCAAGTAGATATTGATATACATGCATACAAATATTTGCACTGAGCGGGCATCGAACCCGCGCTCTCTGTCGTAGAAGTCGAATGCATTACCGCTACTCCAGAGCCCGTCTAATGTAGAATAGATGTACAATTGAATCGTTCTTGACCGTGTGAGAGTCTTGTCTATATGTCAGTTTGTCTGTTTGTTCGCGATGGATGCAAAAGGACGGAGGTAGGACACGACGGTATCTCCCATCCGATCTGAGCAGTCCGACTGGGGTAGTACCTCCGCCCTACAGAAAACCGCGCCCATAGTAACCATCATGTTGTGTTCCCGGCGAGTAGGGAGCCAGAGCTCACAATCCCTCCCCATTCCCTTTAACCCAACCCCCCATCCCCCAATTCCCTCCTCCAATTCACCCCCAAACTCTCCGACTCCTTCCCTGCAGGGAATCCTTAGTGCTGCACACGTCCAAAGGCCACGGTAACCGCTTCCCATCAGGTGGGCCGGGTGCTTGTCTGCCACCTCAGTAGTATAAAGAAATAAAAAGTTATACTTGAAATCCGTATGTTTGATTGCAATTGGTTGAGTAGAACCGGAGATAAAATCAAAATTTGCGATATCCATACATTTACGCGGGCGGAGTCGCAGGCATCCACTAGTAATATATTATTTAACTCATCTGTAACAGTTCAAATTACGAGTAGATCCGAAAAGAGATTATTTGTAATTCCATATGACATTTTTGTATGAAATTCATTCATACATCCACTAAGCCATCTTTTCTGTGGAAATTAAAGGCCCAACTTTGTCGGCTTCCGCGTGTAGCGAGATTATCGCGAGACCAAAGCGTGAGTTGTGTGTGCAGGCTGTATTGTACAATGTCCCGGGTTCCGGTCCGAGACGCCTTGTTGTCTGTCGTGGTTAGTGTGAAGGATCGTTAAGGCGAAGTTATTTATAACCACACCTACACAATTTGGAATTTTGTCAGTATTATCTTAGAGTCATTCCGGTTGCATCCAAAGCCCGGGGTCTGCTTCTTCTCCCTTTAATCTGTATTAACTTAGCTTTTACTGGAGCGATTGCCACCTGACTGACTCCAAGTGTACAAGCTAGCAGAAGGTTGACTAGGGCTCCAAAGATCTTGGTATTCCTCTTTTATGCAATAAATTCGGTCATAAGTATAATATTTTGGAATTTGTTATTTCTAATTATCAGATTTGGAGGTCATAAGAAGAAGTGCGCTCACGTTCGAATACGCTTCGTTTTTTTCTTTTTTCATTATATTCACTAGCGTAATAACAACTAACGTAATAACCCTTCTCCTCTTTACAAAGAAGGGTTTTCTGTCCTCCAAGAGAATTGTAGATACTATAAATTATTTTGTTTATGAGATCATTAAAAGAAAGACTGTTAGAAAGAATACAATTCCCTATAAATATTTACCTTAGAATAAAAATTACCATCCGATCTAAATAAGTACTTAAAACTTGTATCTACGTTTAGGAATAAACTTCGCCTTAACAACACAAAACCATAGATAAATTCTTAACCCGTCGAACGCCTCCATTCATTAACTCCATGATTCCACGACACCCACAAACATTCATTCTAACACAAGAGGACGCTACCGGTGTTTGACAACTCACACGTTTGACCAACACCACATCACCAGCCTCCAGCCTCCCTAATCCCTCATAATCCGGAATTGCTTACAGTTCCGACTATCTTTTATTCGGAATTCCGATTGTCGATAGGATATACGCTTCCTTAGGTTTTTTTGTACTATCGCGGGTATTTTTTTTGTTGTATAAAGGGAATTTTGGTTGAATGAAATATAATTTTGTGCAATGATGCTACCTGGGATGCCGTGTGTCATGATGATATAATAGGTGCTTGAGGATGAGTAGGTATTGTGAAGATGTTATTATAATCTTTATTAAATATTATTTAATATTTATTGCCGTATGAAGTATCTATCACTCGCATTATCAGCATGTAGTAACGTAGATATACTAGACCAAGTTACTAATAAGTAGGTAGTTAGGATAAACTTGGTTAACTCGTACCTGCTTCGGTTTCCACAGGGTTCAAAATTGCACGAAAAAAATAACTATTTAGTTTTCCATCTTGCAAGAAAATAAATAGTATACAGAGCGTCTAATTTTAAAAAAAAATTACAAAGATCGGTTATGGGACATTTTACCCGACTTCAATAGGAGTTTACAGTTTGATAGAAAGGCAAAAGTCTAACTACGAATACAGAGGGTCAATTCTCTTTAAAAAAATGTCCAAAATGCTGGCTCAGTCTAATCTAATTCTACTGTCGATATCCCAAATTTAAAAAAAAGATATTCTTGGTAATAAGAATACATTTTTTTGATATTTGGAAGATCGATACAAAATCGCGACTGCACTGAGACCTTTTTGATATTTGCAGGATCGACAAGAGATCGAAACTAGACTGAGACCAAATTTTGAACATATTTTTTAGGAGAATTTTCCCTCTTTACTCACTGTTCCACTGTTACTTTTCAGTTCGCTAAAAATTACCAACAGATGTCATGTACGATGTCAGTTTGTATATCACAATATTCTCTGATCCTGTGCTCGCCTAATAGGCTTACGACCTCCTCATTGTGCCCGTGTGCAGGCGCACACAAAGGCTCGCTGTGGCGAAGATTAATGCTATTATGTCATGGGTTTACGCGGAAAACTCGTATTTTGTACAATTTTGTGTGATTCTAGAGGCCGTATTCTGATGGAATATTTAATTTCAATATTTCGTTTTCTGCCTCGGTGATGTAGCTAAAAGTAATTCATACGCTGTAGTCGTAGTGAGAACTCGTTGATCACTTTCCTAATTGGGTAATGTATTATTGTAGTCTAAGAGCTTTATTCATCTGATAACCAGATAGATGGGATATATTTTTTATCAAATGTCATTCATCTATTATATCCCGCTATCTATCAAAAAGTGTTCTTTCATGGCTATTTTTAATGACTTAACTAAATTATTTTAAGCCATTTCTTTCATCACCGGGAATTTCTTTGGATTACCGGGCAGTTGCAGTGTTAGGATTGTTTCCATAGTCTGTAGCGTCAGATATATAAAAATTTTACATGCTCACATATTTTACCCCCCGGGGTAGGCAGAGACAACAGCCCGCCATCTGCTTCTGTCCTTACATACTTCACGCGATTCCTTTACTGTCATTAAACCTTTCATGCAAGCCCGCCGATTTGCTGTGTTACTGTATAAGTGAATTTTATTATAACCTTATCTATTTTATTTTCTAAATGAGGAAAGGATGTCTGGCTTCAAGTCTTCAGAATACGGCCGCGCTTCCGACAAAGCGAAAAGTTTGTGTCTCACCATGTGCTTGTGTTCGCACGATATTAGAGCGACATAAATAACCATTTTCCTAAATATTTCACAAACTGATTCATCTAGAATTCTGTTGCCAGCTATTTCAACTTGTCTTCAACTGTCTTATTTTATTTAAACAATATATTTTGGGTTCGAGGCTTAACTACACTAAGTACCTACTTGTTCAGCACACAAGTTACCTACCTTTTTCGGATATTATTTTCTGAAAATGGATTTTTAATGGTAGGTAGTTAGGTACATAAAAAATTTTGCCAAGTTAGATACCGTACACTATAATACAAGTTAGAGAGAGAGCCAGGAGGCAAGTCCAATTTTCTAACGGGTTACGAATTTGTAAGTATTATAATAAATGTAATGGTATTTCCGCACGTACGGTACTCCCAGTGGGCGATTTACTAATAGGTTGAGTTGAGTGGACTGATGTCCAGGGTGGCATTGTAAGAGTCAAGATTTGCATAACCTCTACTATCGGCAAAAGTAGGTATAAATCCGTCACTCAATAATCCCTTGATAAACTTTCTCATAAACAGAGTTCTTCAATGAGGTAATTATTTTGACCCTCACAATATAAACAACCCATTACATTGTTTATATTGCCGAGTGAGGATTGACCCCTAAATTGTAACAACAGTTAATAAACATTGAGTAATGAGCCGGCGCGGGCGCACAGACCAATAAACATTATGTTAACTGCACTCCAATGAACAAATCATATAAAACACGAGAGGAAACATCGTAATAATGTAGCATAGACTATAGTGTCACAGAGGAGACATATTGATTTGTCTAGTATTGTACCTATATTGTGTGCTAAATATGAAATGAAGTTAGAATATATCGATAGTAAAATCCTGTTCAACTGTAGGTAAATGGCATTAGTTATTTTTACCACCAAGGTGAATTTTATTCTAAGACAGACTTACTGTTCGGTGTTTTCATGGATAGCTATTTACTGCCACTGGTCACAGCGTTCACAGCTGTAGAAGTGTGGATGAATTCACTTGTGTAACTCAACGTACTCGGACAATATTATCTTGATAAGATTGTCTCACATTTTGAGTTCGCATCCTAAAACACGAACCACACAATCATGTTGATGTGTGTAGTTTGTGATGTTATTGTTTCTGTTGTGGTTTCATGTGGGACATGATAAAATTTTATCTTACACAAAATACATACAATACAATACAATACATATGCTCACGCCTTTTTCTTTCCAGGGTAGGTTCCCCCTCTTACACAAAACAACTAAAAAGTTGTAGTTTCGCCTGGGTGACATTATTTATTACATTTAATAAATAATCAGACAGTTGTTTAAAATAAAATGTAAAAATAATAATTGACACAGCGTTTACACAACTGAAATTCAAGCTAAAGTAACAACTACATTAGGCACAAAACCCGCAAACGTTATCGTATCTGTGTTTTAATCTACATTCCGCCTGAAGCAGTGCTAAGAGTTCGCAGATTCATTTTATTGTTCGCCCCCTCGCGGAGGGTAACAAAAAACCCGCGCAATATGCTCCTCATAAGTCCCTCCGCCGTCGGCTCGCATCAGCCTCTCACTGTTCACTCAAATTGGCGTTTCATTGTTTTGACAATCATCTGATGCCTGTGGAATCGTATTATTAGACACGAAAGTAATGCGTAGCGCTTTAGGGTTAGATTATTAAAAAACATTACCCTCCTTTCTTCGGCAGTCGGGTAAAAAATAGACATTGGACTAATGATTGGATTATTAATAATTGTAAATAAAGTAATTCATTCTTTTATTCTTCACTTAATTAATAAATCTAACCAATAAATAAAATGAAATAATATCTGTTTGTAATTTATTAAAATAACCGCTTATTACTAAGTGCATTTAACACAATATTTCTGTCTGTCTGTCTGTTTGTTCCGTTTAATCTCTGAAACGGCTGGGTCGATTTTGACAGGACTTTCACTGGCAAATAGCTGGTGTAACAAAGAGTAACAGGCTATTTTTATTTTGGAAAAATAATTAGGATTTGTGTAAAAAAAATTGAAACACCCAGCCAGATCAATGCAAATAGACATATTCATGCATAAAAATACTTACACTGAGCGGGACTCGAACCCGCGCCCTGTCGTAGCAGTCGAATACACTACCGCTACGCCAGAGGCTGTCATGACATGAGTAATTTACAGTTCTACCTACTCCTTCAAGTGCATTCAAGCGTGAGTATTACGTATATAATATGAGGTGGTATCTTACCATAACGCTCCAGAGAAGTGTGGGCGGGCGTGACAAACCGCACCGCGTTGCTCGTTAGCGTTGTCACGTGCGCCCTTGTGCGTCTCACCCGTCATGTCAGCTGTCGAATACATGACGCCAATTCGGAGTGCGGTTCACGCTTTAAACGGGATTTACTGTGAATTCTATGGGTATTTATATCCATAGGATGCAAATTCAAACTCGTAGTTGATAGAGTGCCTACATCTATCATGGTAAAACCTGGTTCCAATTTTTTTGTAATGTGGTCCGTCGACTGAACCTTGCCTGATGGTAAGGCGAGGTAAAATCCAGAGGTGGGAATGGTGACCTCTACCCCGAAGGCCTCGACAGATGCTTTTTCACGCCCCACTTAAAGAAACCGGTTCTATGCAAGGAAAATAGTTTTTTTTTAGATTTCTGTTGCGTTTCGTTGATAAAAATTTAACTTGAGGAACGTTTACTTTCAAATACTTACTTTTTTATATAGGACACGTCAAAATGGATTCACCTCACCTGATGGTAAGCTAAAGGTAAAGTCTCAGGACCGGGTCACCACTACATACATACACCTGTAGTGCTACAGTGGCAGCCCTCAGCTTGACGGCCTCATCAAATGCTTTTTCACGCGCTGCTCGGTGCGCAGGGCCTTACCAACTTTGCCTTGGGCCTTTGAGACCCAATTCAAGCTCACCTATAAGCCGTTGTACTAAACAAGGGTAAGGTTCTGCTGCAGGCTTTCCTGACAAGGTTTTATGATCGAGTGGCAGTCGCCGACGTTCTAGTCAAATAGCTATTTATCAAGCGAACCTCAGGCACAGATTAGGTAGATACCGTAGATACCTATTAGCCGCAGGCTCCAAAGTGCAAACTTTGGGGTTCTTCCAGGTGGACAAACTATTTTGTCAAACTGATTTGACCACGAGGAAAAAAATTCCTGTTGGTCAAACTTCTTGGATTGAGTCCACGTGATCAAACTATTTTGTCTAACTGATTTGACCATGGGGAATAGTTCTTCCTCGTGGTGAAACTTGTTAAAGGAAAGTACAGTCATTTTGAAAATAGCCTTTGAAAATTCCCTTTCTTTTCTCCGTTATTAGAATTCAAAAACTGAACAAACTGGTCACCAACACCTTTCAAATTAATGTCTATTCCGTAGACAAGAGTAAGAAATAGACGCGCTGTCAGAGTATACCCAAGAGTGATGGCAATAGACTCCGAGGTGAAAGCTTTGGATGCGACTGGGAATTAACGACAGTATCATAAACTAACATTATCCGCATTAAACTGTGATTGAGTAACAAACATCCAAATATCTTTACTAATCTTCATATTTATAATATTTGTAGGATAGTAGTTAGTAGGAGGAACATAACTCAGGTGTTTTATTATATTATAGGTAGACACACATAAATTTATCTGCACTGCATTCTCAGTTTATAATTTGACAGTTGTATATTTTTAAAAGGATATTTGGGAACTTTAGTTTTTACATACCCACCACCATCTTGTGGTTATGCTAATATTTTTAATCGACCGTCCTTCTGGGCTCCGTTTCTTCTCATTTTAGTCATGTGTCAGTTTTTATATTTTGGAGTCCCCTGATACGCAGATAAGGACAACATATATTATATCTGTCCCGCTTACTCTTACTATCCATTTTTAATTTGAGCATCCCTCTTTGATTGTCATTTTAATGTCTTATATTACTATACTCTATCTACGGTTCATTCAAAGTCAAAGTCAAAGTCAAAGATTATGTCACCTTACATTACGGGTAAAATTCATAACCTGGCAACTTTAAAAAACTATTGCTATCACTCCCGGGTATACTCTGACAGCGCGTCTATTTTTTACTCCTGTCTAAGGAATGGACATTATTTTGAAAAGGTTTAATAAAAATAATAAGTTACTAGTTTGTTCCATTTTTGAATTCAAATTTTTCGAATTCTATTATCGGAGAAGAAAAAAGGGAATATTGTTGCTATTTTCAAAATGACTACTTTCCTTAAACTTTAACAAGTTTTACCACGAGGAAGAACTATTCACCGTGGTCAAATTAGTTAGACAAAATAGTTTGATCACGTGGACTCAATCCAAGAAGTTTGACCAACAGGAACTTTTTTCCTCGTGGTCAAATCAGTTTGACAAAATAGTTTGTCCACCTGGAAGAACTACCCAACTGGAAAATCGCTAAGTGGATTTTGATATCTTACGTCGCTTGTCATCCCAGCAGAAGCAAGCTGGAATGGCTGTATCTCCCTCCGGGGTAAGATGGAGACACCGTGGTTTGGTTCCCATATCCGAGGGGTCAAGGGAAGCCGGGGTAATATGGCCCCACATTATGAGTCCCGAGATCGTGGGGATATACGCATGCGAAAGAAAGGTAGGTACTTCCAATCTTCAACCACTAGGTACTACGAGTACAAATAATGGTTTCCCTGTTACTAAGTATTGACAAAAGTACAAAAAACAATCTGCAGCAATCAACACATAAACAAAACGATTGTTCGGCGGTCGCGACTCTCAGCCCAGCTTTAATTAAGACTGCGACCTCCGCCATTGTTCCTACAACAATATGGCGGCCGTTGCGCGCGCACCCGCCACGTCACTTCCGGCCGCGACAATGCGCGCGCGCCGCACAAAAGCGCAGCGCGATATTATTTCAACTATTATTTTCAACTAAATAACGTACCGCGATCACGATTTGTAAAAGGCTCGAGTTACTAAAATGACGTTGACTTTGCACTGATTGCCGTTATGTTGTGGTTCTCAATGTTTAAACTAAGTTCATTTAAGTAAAAGTAAAAATTCTCACATGACCATTTATCTGCTTACTTTTTGTAACGTTCAAAAATATTCAGGAAATGAGGGTCGTGTGCTTACATTCTGAGGTTGAAATACCTGCCTAGACTGAAGCTAGCCTCTCAAACAAACTACTAGTAAAAATAGAATATATATTTCTTGAGACTAGGCTCTAGAAATATATATAGCCAGTATAAAGTAGATCCAGCAATATTCTTCATATACTATGAATTGTAATGGTCTAAAAGTAAAGAGGAGACACCTCTTACTTTGATTTCTGGTCGACTCTATATTAAGCGAAGTGGTTAATCAATTAAAACCAAAATGATTTACAATATTAGAAAGGTTTTCCGATTATATCCACCAAATTCGCTATTTCTTACTTGCTCTAGATTAATTCATAAGATAGAGCAAAAATTATGCCCCATCTGCATTACCTAAAAATGTTATTAGTAAGTAGGTAATTAGTTAGCAAACTTTGAGCACCACCGACCCCGCGAGCCGTTTCAAGGTTATAATTTGTTGTGGACCGTTGATTCGTCCCCGTGGCGTTCTGCAGTCGCACATTCAACTTACGTGTGGGTAATTGAGCATTATTGTTATAATCAAACCGTACTGCTCACATTCTCATAGCAACTTGACACGGCAGCTGCTGGGCGTGGGATGTGGGCCTTGTTCTGTGAGATTGACTTATTTGGAATGGAATTGTAACTTAGATCGGTTTATTGATGAAAAACTCAACGAGAAATCAAATTCGACGATCTTAGAAATGTATGGGCTCTTATGGGCTTTTAGAAGTTATCAAACTCGACGGGGTATCCGTGGGGATAAACACGAAAAAGGGGTACCTGCTTCCTTTTAGAAGTTGGAAGGTCAGATGGCAGTCGCTCTAGTGCCCCACATACACTTTAGTCAAAATGCGAGTAGAGTTAGGAACTTGCCTCTCCATGAGATATAACTATTTATAGTGCAAGCAATATGTACCTACACGTCTTGGGTTACTTTACATGTTTTTTTTTATAACATAGGTACATACATACATATCACACCTTTTTCTCATTGGGGTAGGCAGAGACAACATCTTTCCACTTGCTACGATCTTGACATATGCCTTACGCTTCTTCAACTTTTATAACTGTCTTTATACATGCAAGTCGGTTGCGGATACTCTTGACCTGGCCTTCCTCTAAACGTTCTAGATCTGATCAACATACATACATACGCCTATGTCGCCCTTTACCGGGTTGCCCTTTCACCCTCCCTAAATTGTTTATATCAGTACTTGCAAACCATAATTCGACCATTTTTTGACATCTGATTGAGCTGAAATGTTGCTTAAATGTTCTGGTTGCATGACAATTGAATAAAATCTTGTTTCAATAAAGTATTTTACACTAATTTATCTTGTTAGCTCTATGTTTCTGTTGACAACCATGAGACTACATTTTATGATGTATTCCTGTTGACATCAATTATTGTAATTTTTCTCTAAGTAGTAAGTAAGTCCTTTCAGCTCTACCTTGACCGGTAAGAGCTGATAGAAACGGAGACAGTGCAACAGGTGTATAATAAAACAGTCAAATTACTGGCGTGTATATTTTATTTCATATTGCATTTGTTGAAACTATAATATTGGCTATATTTAAATATATAATAGTATGTACATATCATGATAGTCACTAATTTATTTTTTTAATTATTTACATTACTTAAGAACTAAATCAATATTTTTTGGGTATGATGTAATAGAACTTCCAAGAAAAATTGGGACCACTTGACTAAGGTAACACCTTCAGTCTATAATAACGACTCACGCATTTATTATTCTTCAAGGAAAATGTTCTGAACCCCTAGTTACGGGATTGTCATACTGCTAACTCCAGTAACTTCCTGGCCAATCCTATGACTCTAAACTGTAAAACAAATTAATGGAGACGTGTTTTACGATTCCAAAATTACGTTGGCAAGAAGAGTTCGGTTTGAATAAATGTTTACTTTAGTGCTATACCAACTTAAGAAGTGGCTTAAGTTGGTATGGCTTTTTTTTACATTAAGTAGGTATCTCGTCAAATTACATTACCAGCTAAAGATAACTACATACAGATTTATAGCCCAGCCAAACATGATATTTCAGTAGGTAAATAATAAGAACGTCAAATAAATCACGGTGGAATCCGATAAAAATAGTTTTATGCCAAAGATAATAAGTTAGAACGCTAGGCTACTTTTCATAATCTCATATCTATTGTAACTGTGGGCTATTTACTTAGCATATTTTATTAATTTTAAGTCTAAATACAGTTCTGTTTTCTTAGTACCTACTTAGTAACAAGTGATTACGTAGTTCTAATTTTTTTTTAGTAGGTAGGTACTATTGTTGTTTATTTTATATGTGAGAGGCCAATAGGTATATATACTTTCAATTATGTTATTTATTTACAATATTCGTTTATGCATAAATATTTACATTATAATTTGCTACTATTATGAATAATATTAGATATGATTATTATAACTATACTCGTACAAGTAAATTCCATAGTGTAGTTGAATATTAAGTACATACTGTTTAACATTTTATTTTATTATCAATATACGCAAACATATTGATTTATTTTTTGAAAATGCGTTTATTAGTGACATATTTCACCGTCTCTTTAGGTATGTAGGATACAATACATTTTGAATTATGAGTTTCAGGGAAACAAATAAGGTTATATACTGCCCAAAAGTGAGGCTATTCAAACAAATTCAGAACAATATAATATTATGATACATTTTCATAATTTACATCTTTTATCTTTTATAAATGCACTAGCGACCCGCCCCGGCTTCGCACGGGTGCAATGCTGATACTAAATTAGCCTTAGTATATGATGCATGTATTATACATATAAACCTTCCTCTTGAATCACTCTATCTATTGGAAAAAACCGCATCAAAATCCGTTGCGTAGTTTTAAAGATTTAAGCGCACATAGGGATATAGGGACAGAAAAGGCGACTTTGTTTTATACTATGTAGTGATGTTTTGTCCAAGGATACCAGCACTAGCATAAACGTCTACTTTAGCCTCATTTTGTGTTACACATAATGTATACAAGCAACTCAAAGGACGGTTCACCCGAATACTACCTAAAGCGTTGAATATTTATATTTACATTGAACTCTTATGAAGAAATACAACTACCATGATATAATATTCAGTAAAAAATCAATCCCTTCTTGAATTCACTCCTTGTTATCACCGTAGTTATTGAAGTAGCCAGCCCCGGGTCACAATAGCTTGGAAAAGAACGTATTTGGCGCTGTCATCCGCGAGGGATCCAATATCCTCGGATAGGAAGACGCTAGAAACGGCCTGAAGGCGACTCGACTTGCTTCTTCCGAAGGACTTGTGGTCGCTTCTTGAGTAGATTCGTCCTGAGTGTCCAATGAAGAATCGCCATTATTTGAGCTCCCTACTCCCAAGTGAAGCTTTCTAGTGTGTTTTTTAAGGTCGAAATTCCTGCAGAATCCTTTAGCGCAGATGCTGCATGTAAATGGTTTCCTTTCATTATGTGTGTGCATGTGAAACGTTAAATTGTATACCTGGTGGAAAGCTTTGTTACAAATGCTGCATTTATATGCCTTTTCGCCACTGTGAGTTAACCTATGATTCTTATAGTTCCCTTTTTGATGGAATCCTTTTCCGCAGAACTCGCAGACAAATGGTTTATATCCAGCATGGATTCGTGCATGCGTGTTCAGGGTAGATGAGCGATTGAAGGCTTTACCACATGTCAGACATTTATGAGGCTTTTCTGATGTGTGAATGATCTTATGTCTGCACAAAGTAGACGCTTGCCTGAAGCCTTTACCACAAATTTTACAAACGAAGGGTCTAGCACCTGTATGGACCGGCATGTGTCTTGTCAAATTGTAATGCGCGTTGAATACTTTGCCGCAATCACCGCAGGCAAAACTCTTATTCTTTGCTGGCGAAGGCGTAGGTCCTGTAGTCGAAGACACTGCATGATCTGCCGCAGGAGGCCTAGGACTTGGTGGTCGTCGTACAGGCGATGTTGGCGGGGGAGGTCTTGGTAAATGAAGCTGGTGAGCATATGTCAACGACACTAAATCAGGTCCATAGTATAGTAAGGGATAATGGGAAACTAGCTGTCTTCTTGTTGCTGGTATGTACTGTTTGAATGCTGAGTCCAGGAGCTGAGCCCCATATGATAAGAAGCCGGGTGGTGGTGGTGGTTCGGGAGATACTGACTTCTTTCTATCAGGCTCCATAAGGCGTGCTATTGAGAAGTTGAGGACTGGCGTAGTGGGGGTGTCGGGAGACTTGCCTCGTTCGGGTGACGACTCCCGAGGCCCTTCGGGACGGGCGGTAGACTGGAACGGTTGCATTTTGGCTCTCGATTATTATTTCTTGAACCTGTTAACAAAAAATAGAGGTTATAAGTATATTGAAGCTGTGGCTTATAGTTGTGGCTGTAGTTGTGGCTGTAGTTGTGGCTGTAGTTGTGGCTGTAGTTGTACTTAGATGTTTCGGTATTTTTTAAATTTCTTATCACCCTAACTACTTATTTTTTATTTTTTTATTTTTATAACAGTTTTGTTTGAACTCGCATGTTTTATGAACTTGGACCTATATTTTCCCGAAGGGGTAGGCTGACGTCATAGTTTAAAATCTTATTCAACGACTATTTTTTTCTAAACATACCATTTTAGGAGTAAGATCTAGACTAACGTGTTGGTACACTACATGGGAAATGAATCCGGGACCTCGTAATCTGATTCAAGTTGATGATTATTTTAGAAAAAAAAAAATTATATAGGCAAAACAAACATCCAAACCGTACTTAAATATGCAGTTATGTCAACTTTTATTTACATTTTAATTTGAAGGTAAAGCTTGCAAACATCAACAATACATTACGCAGACGTGACAATGAGTCCCACAAATGCCGAAATGGGGTAGATATATGGTAGGTACATCACTAGTCACTACCAACCCATCAAATCTCTATTTCTGTACCACTCATAGGCAAGGGCGGTGGGTGTGTCTGCGGGCTGTGACGTTGTGGTGTGGCACAAAGCACGATCGAGTATTGTGCTTGTTTTAAGTAAATTGGAAAGCGTCGTCGCAGCGGGCGACGCGACGTGCCTCCCGCGACCGTGTGTCTGATGCCGCCCTTATTCAATCGCGAGAAACCTCCGCCACCTCCGCCTATGTGAGGGCACCGTTCGATAGAAATCATTTCTGTAAATGAAAGCGTTTGAGTCGTAATGGAGAAAAGGTGTGGGAGATAATATTTGCTGCATTGAGTTTTGTGAAAGGAAAAGTGAAATGAAAGGTTTTTTATTGGCATTGATGAAAGGGACTTAGTTTTTGCGAAGGCAAAATAAAGTAGGTATTTGTTGTCCCTAAAATATTTTTTTAAGAAATTTAGTAGTCGAAATTAAAAGTCGCATTGAGGTAACCTGTCATAGTAGTTTTAAGTTATAGCGAATAAACATTACCCTCCTTTCTTCGGCAGTCGGGTAAAAATAATGTATTGTTTTAACATCATTTAAGCTACTGTGCTTGTGTTATGATTGGATTCCCGTCAGTAGTGTAATGACCGAGGCTTGAACCCTCGACATTTACATCGCAACTTGACACATTCACCACCAGGCCAACTTAGAATCCTTTAACCGTTTTTAAAAAGAAAAAGAAATATAATTAAAAAAAACAGTTAATTTTGGACTATTAGGTTACAAGACTACTATTACTATTATTAGGAAGGAGTAGAATTACCAAGGCTTCCTTAAAAAATATTTTGCTTAAAACTATCTCTACAATTTCATTATCGCGGTAATAAACAGCGTGCAATGCTCTGTAGTTTAAAATTATTCGTCCTTCGAAATCACTCGACCACAAAAACATTTAATTTGAATGACAAACAGTGCACAGCGAGGGCCCCTACGGAGGACAATAATTACGCCGTGTATTCCACCCACAGCATATTCGCAGGGTTAAATCTGCGCGCGCGCGGCATTGTGCCGCTAATTGCACCGATCTACGGCGTAACCCTCCGCCCGCTGCGGCTTTGTTTCAAGTGGTGGGACCTCGAGTGCCTCATTTGTTGATGACGTCTTTAGGCGTGGGTTAATTTGTGCTTGATTTTATTTAGCCCGAGATTTTTTTTATTTATAATGTACATGTGTAATAGGGATATCATTTGATTAAAAAGTGTGATGCCCCTGGTGTTGCGCGCGTCCATAGGTCACGGTGATCGCTTCCCATGGGCCATGTGCTTGTCTGCCACCTAAGTGGTATAAAAAAGGCATTGAATGAAGTCTAAGTTCTGTATGAGTTTTTTTGCAGTTGCAAGAAAGTAGCGACATTGTATCTGGTAGAAATCGCAAGTTATAACACTTTTATTCTCTTATTAGTTCTGTAGCACCACAGAACATTAAAATTTTCTTTGTTCTGTGTGTAGCACCAATGGCCAATAAAAAAATGTAGGCTGTAAAAAATAAACAATAATTTTCTACACACTAATTTCTAAGTCAAGAACAAAAACTGTAGATTTTTATCGAACATATACAAATAAATAATACAGCTCCATCTACCAGCTGCTAGTTGGAGTGGAAACGAACCCAATATGTTTTGCCAACAATACGTCCATATTGTACACCACAGCCACTGAACCATTGTTCCTTGTTTCCTCAAGTGATTTCATTGTTTATGCGCCGGCGCATATTTTTGAAAGTTCGTAATGAATAATTGCGAAACGACTGTTGTTAATTTTGGGGTAAGTTTAGCTTAGACGAATAGTGAGAAAAACATAAGTATTACTGTTTGTTGATGTGGGGTTGATACTTGAGTACTTTTTTTAATAAAAATATTTACGTTGAAAGCTTTTATCCCTGGAGCTTATTAACGAATCAAAACAAAAGTAAAAAATAATGTATTCTTTAAACGACACTTACAAAACGTCAAAATTAAAAATATTTAAGACTAGAAATGTGAAGTAAACTGGAAGTCGATAAAATGTAATTTGTTACAGTGTTTATTATCAGTTATCGAACTCCACCGAAACGGCTTGACTGATACTTACTTTTGTATGTTTGGTAGGTTTGAAAATAGGTTGTAAGCTATTTTCTTTTCATATCCCTAAGTAAAGACGGGACGTGAGTTTATGAGTTTATGTTTAAAAACTGGATTTTAATTTAAAAATGTTTTTTTGATTTTTTTAGTTTGATTTCAAATTTAACTAAAAACTCCCAAACTAACAGAGCAATATAAATAAAAGCTTCTAAAAACAAAATAAACAAAACATTTCAAACTCTAAATCTTCTGAACCAAGGATCAGTTTTGCAAAAAGTTACGAAACTGTGCCTAATCATCGCATTATCTAAAGAGCCTCTAGTCGCGAAGCTGCATCAGATCTGATTCCGGTCAGCGATAACAGAACACAAGAGTAATTATGATATTGACACTGATTAGCCACAAAGGGATGAACTGATAACGTGCAAGGGAGGCGAGGTTCCAATAATGCTGAGAGGTGTGGCGGGAGATAGGTGATGATAACAGATTGTTATCTTTAATTTCAGAGATTAAAGACACTTGTATAGAATTTAACGCCAAGTATGCATTTCTTCTCGATTACTCGTTGAGGGAGGATTGATAAACTGATAATGTTCTATCTAACTAATATCAGCGTAAATCAGGTACGTTGTCTTGTTTCGAACCGGTGCGGGGGTACATTTGCTTCTAGTTCTTGACGTTTTGTAAGTGCCGCATGTAATGGTCTATACAATATCGAATTAATGATTTTTGATTTTGACTTTGTCAGGGGTACGGAAAATAATACAGGGTCACCTATTACTTAGAATAAGTAAATGCTGTAAATGTTAATGTGATTTTTTTTGTGTTTGAACTTAGAAGCTGTCGACTAACTCCGCCAATTTACTTCTGAAAAATTTCAATGCAGGTTTTTAAGACAGTTTAACTTTTTTAAGACTCTTCGAGGGATATGCTTTGTGGATCACTAGTTGCAGGAGTATACAGGAGTTACAGCAGTGACAGTATCTGACGCCTCTGCGGTGGCAAGGGTGCGGTGAATAGGATGAAACTAAGATCTGCATAACCCAAACTCACCTCACCTACCAGTATTACACTTGCGGATAGACGGACAAGGCGAGAGGAAAGACAAAATAAACCAGATAATGATGGTGCAAGATTTGTATGTAACCGGGATCGACGCTCGGATGATAAAGATATCTCATTGTAAGCTAGCGTTTATGGTCCGTGATAACCACTTATAGAATAAAATTTACTTAGCCTTCTATTACTTATTTTCTATGAAATAATTGCCAACGCCTCCCGCGTCGAAGTAATCGCCGTCACTTGTGGTGACATCTGTCAGCGAAACAAGTCATTACCGTCACATTTCGACCGGGAATCGACCCCCAATCAAACCATCAGTGTTCCCGACATCCGTCAACTCTAATCCCTAAATACCTTTAATCGCTACTTCTATCTTTTTCTAACACGAACTAAAGTATATACGCATCTCTTTCTCATTTCTATGATATTTCGATTTGAGAGGTCATTAAGATGTACCAGTTTATTGTGATCCCTTATAACTCGATGTTGGCAAACAGTTGTTTTTATAGGGGGGTGCGTGAGGGGTCTCGTTACGTTGGGGGCTATTTATGGCTCTGTTAAGGGCGGTGGCGTGTTTATTATGGGATTGCGGCGGAGTGATGGTGTTGATAATTGAAAAGCTATGATTGTGTCCCGGGATTGCTTATTTTCTTGTAAATAAAATGTTTATTTTCTTGTTATGGGTAATAGCGATTAGATGCGATTAAGGGGCTATTACTGGACTTAATACGAAGTTGTCATATTATTGGTAAATAAGTACCTTATTATTAAAATAAAACTCTTTTAACGAATTGTATATTTACGCTTTTCTCTCTCTGGGGTAGGCTGAGACAATCGCTCGGCATCTACTTCTGTCCTTTCAGACTTCACGAGGACTTCACTACCAACTTCTTTTAGTCTAAAGCCAACCTCATTTTGTAATTGGCTTTACCTGCAAAACAACGGATGATGCCCTGAAGTGATTTTGTCTTTCCATTTTTATCCGTTCAAATTCAAATTCATTTATTCATTTGCGTGTAATGTGGTATAGTTGTGTTAGACGGTGTACGAATACCAGTTTTAGGTCTCTATACCTCATAGCTCTCAGGCAGATGAGGGAATTGATTCACGGTTGAGTTATGAACCCGTATCCCAATAGTATAGTTTTAATTTATCGATCTTAGTAACCAAAGAGCAAGAAGTGCTACGATGGCTACGACCGCTACGATCGCTACGAGAGCTACGAATACTTCATAAGTTGACTCAAACGGTTGTTTCATTACAGATGGATAGTGTAAAATATTGTAGTTACCCTCTTTTTTTGACTCCATGTCAAAAGGTTGGGTTTGCTAACGTGCGATTTTGGGTTCGATTCCCACTTTGTTCAATTTAAAATAACTACTGTCATTAAGCCTTTCATGCAAGCCCGCCGGTCTCGAGTTCTTTTGACCTGCCCTTTATGCAATAACTATTTAATTTGGTCTTAATGACAATAGAGGAAGCGCATGAAGTATGTCAGGACAGAGGCAGATGGCGGTCTGTTGTCTCTGCCTACCCCGGCGGGAAAAAGGCGTGAGCATTATGTATGTATGTATGTAAAATAACTACATAACCACCCTCTGGTGGCCCTCACAGATAGATATGTATTTTCATCTTATGGTAACATGTAGTTCATGAAAAAGTGCCTGGTTGCCGGTAGTAGGCTCGCCACTTTGTAGTATCTTCAAAGTAGTAATAATACGCAATTAATTAATGCAGTGATATTTAATAAGGATCACCATTGAAACACATCGTATCCGTTACGTGACATCTAGGAAGAGGGGAGAGCGAGAGAGAGGTAAGTTAGAGTGGGACACAACATAAGGTCCGGCACACACGAGTGTAGCCCATAAATAAAGGCCAACCTACACAAGTATATCACAACATGGTACCGATATCATCTTCCTACGGCTTTTATGGAAGTGACTGCAATGTGACCTCCCAAACCAAAGTGTTCACAGTCGTTCCGCGCTCCTAATTTGGTCTAACTGAATTGGTGGAACTTAGACCAAAATAGGAGCGCGGAACGACTGTGAACACTCGGGTTTGGGACAAGACCTATTCAATGCCAATTCTGTTTACGGTGAGTATTACCATTAAACGTCATTGGCTGAGATGAAAAAATAAGAGTTTAAGTAAGACATGGTCTGTGTATTGAAGTAAAATTAAGTTGATTTAAAAAAAAAATTAAGGTATAGCGTATTTGATGGATAAAATTATTTTTAGTAAAACCCCTTTCATAACCACAAAACTAAATTCAAATTCAAAACCGTACTTCACCATGACAATATTTATTATATTGTCAAAAATCCATATTATTCAAAGAAAAAATATTTCTATAAAATCTCAATAATACCGCATTGTGGAGGTCGGCGACACAGATTGTGGTCCATTCCAGTGGCGGATTTACCAGTAGGCTGAGTAGGCTGGAGCCTAGGGCGGCAGATTTTAGGGGGCGGCAATTTTGAGCCAAATTTTTTTTCTTTCATAAAAAAAAAAATAACTTTATTATATACACATACGAGTTTTGGGGAGCGTTTTCTTGGAGAGGCAATCTTAATCCACCTTCTAATTAGTACGCGCCGCTGTTTTAGTCAGTTCGATCCCGACATAACCACCCCCGATGGCCGACGGGGGGGGGGGGGGGGGGTAGTCATAGAGAATTGTATAGCCTACTGGCGGCAAATTTGTAAATCCGCCACTGGTCCATTCACACTCGATCGCATCTCGCAGGTCGTTGACGGGATCGTTTCGACGTCGAGTGTCGCCGGGAGGGGTTTATGACATTTTTTAATACCTTCATTATGATCGCAGTGATAAAGATGGTTTTGTTGAAGAGGTTTATTGAAATTATGATTTAAAAAGTACAGGGTTTTAGATTTTCGTAAGGTTTTTGTAGATATATTGTGTGCCAAATATAATTACTCAGTAGGTATCAAGATTTTGAAGGTTTTAAATTCTATTAAGTTTGTGCAATGATAAGCTACAAATGGGATTAAAATAAATATTGCATGAATTGAATTCATGTAATATTTATTTTTAACCGACCTCAAAACAGGAGGAGGTTCTTAATTCGACTGTTTATTTTTTATGTTTATTACCTCAGAACTTTTAACTGGGTGAAACGATTTTGGTGATTCTTTTTTGTTTGATAGTTGGCGCTTCCCGAGTGGTCCTATTTCAATTTGGTTCGTTGAAGTCGGTTTTTTTCTTTGAAAAGTTTTCAAGTTCAGCTTGCAGAAGGGGTACAAATAAACTCAAAACCTCTGTTATCTATACAGAATGAATTTTGCAATGGTTGTGGATCGTCAAACTATGAGGGATAGCGAGAAATGTACAACAGAGTTTCAGCTTCAATTGATGATTGCATAGTTGAATTAAAAAAAAAACAATATTCCTAGGAATCGAACCATTTGAATTAAAACACACGCTGTATTATTACACCATTCGATAGTGCTGCTGATAAGGAACCAATTTTGAAAAATAATATTATTAAGTAGTAATATAATATTTTCTTTGGTGTTGGCGTTGAGGCCTAGTACTTAGTTAATCACAATCAAATATTACAACACAAAAGTATTTCGGAATTTATAATAGACATTTCAATAGGATTTTAATTTAATTAATTTCGATATTAACAAATGTTCCAAATTATATTCCTTTTTCCTGGGGAGTTCCTTCTTAGGGTATACCCGGGATGTTTACACTGTGTGTGGTGTGTGGACGGCACACTGTGTGGTTTTAGTCGGTTCGATCCAGACATAACTACTCCACTAACCCAAGTGAGGTGGTACCCGTTGGAGGTTGCCACGTAAAAAATAAATTACATTCGTTTATACCGAATTATGTCACGCTAATAATTCACATTATCCCCTTCACTTTATAACTACAAGAATATTGTGTTCATAAGACGCCCATGTGTTGTAAGCTGGTTGTAAGCACAGTTCACTCGATCCTATATCTTTACAAGGTACGTCAACTAACAGTCTGTAATCGCCTGTAATCCCTTCCTTTGTCATCCTGTACAATGTCCGTCCCAGAGGCGGCATTCTGTAGGAAGTTATTTTGTTTGAATCTATTATTTTGTTGTTGGACGTTTTAGACTTAATTTGATAATTTGCAATTAATAAAAAAAATATAATGACAAATGACAATAACCTACGCGATAAATACACACATAACTTCGAAAAGCATCGAAAAGTCATTGGTGTGTATTGTATTTATCGCAGGTTTATAAGTGCCCGGTTAACAAACAGACAAGGATTCCAAAAAATATATTTTTGTGAATCGTTTATAGGTTTATCATAGTATTTTTTTAAATACCTCCAATGTACCCTTCCCAGCCCTCCCCCCTTCCCTTCAGGGTAGGCAGCGCGTGTGTGACACCCTTAGTGTTGCACACGTTCATAGGCCACGGTGACCGCTTCCCATCAGGTGGGCCGTGTGCTTGTCTGCCACCTAAGTAGTATATAAAAAAAATGTACCTACAGATACAGCTAATTTATAATTTAATAATATTTAAGATGATATAATTTGTTATGAGTTGGAATAAATCGGGTAGCTCTGCTTCTTTTAACAGTAAGCTAAACAAAAAAGGCAAAACATGCATGCTCAATATTGTAAATTAATTCTTTATAACTTTTATCTATACCATGTTTTTAAATGCAAATAAATTTGATTTGATTTGATTTATATCAGTTTTCAGGAACTTATTTTTTACCATAATATCGTTGCTTTCGCCTCAACATTTTAGCAACAATAGACAAGAAATTAGACTGGTTCCATGTCAGCACCGTAGTAATCACACCCGCCGTCAGAGCGTAAAATGTCGTCACGCGGCTGGGAGTCGAACCCGCGTCGCGTGCCAATTACCCGTCGCAAATATTTGCACCGTTCGCACTTAGCGGGCGTACACAAATATGCGACGTTCTGACACCGCCTAAATTATATTTGCTTTAGATTAAATGTGGAATTCCTCTGGGCTCTGAGGGTCATGTAATAAAAAGGGTGTTTTTACCCCCTTAATATACAAGTGAAGTGTATAATATATACCTACTTTTAATTACTAGGATGGCAAAGTTTACCATTCAATTATATTTTAAGGTACTTATTATCGCCGATTGGGCCGCGCCGGGACCATTTTTTTATATACCTAGAATCTTCTGGTCTATACGATGCTCGCGGCTAAGAAAACAACTAACGCTCTGGACATTAACACGACTCATTTGAGTGTCGGTGACCGCTTCACGTATGCAAAACTGGAAGAGACTTGCTTCTCAATAAGTTACATACCTACTGGCTTCTTCAATCAATGAATTTTAAAAATAATTTACTTGCAACAATTAGTTTCATTTTAATTGTCATAAATATATTTTTTTCGCCAGCATTAGGTATTTACGAAGCGAAGTAGGTAATAACGTACGTTCTGCCTTATTTAAAAAAATACTAGCTAAGTTACTTTTTGAGTAGAAATAGTATAAAATAAAATAAAAATTATGCACTGGCTGCACTGCAGTGTAGAGATAAGTAAATAAATTGGCTAATTTGCTGCTGACTGAGTAAACCTTTCCGCGTCTAAAATTCCTGTCGAAATATTTAAACCACTCTAAGGGTGTTATAATACGTTTCCGGGTGATTGCACTTATATCAGCTAATAATGTTGAACAGTTAATTTGCTGCCCTCCCCGTGTCACCTGATCTCCCGCAGGTGAACCCTCCCAGGACCCTCCGGGATGGCGGAGTGCGTGAGGGCAGTTATTGGATTATAGCTCGCGGACGACCGAGCAAATGTGTATTGTGATTGTGTCATAGGGCTAGGTGTTAATAGGTGTACAGTGAAGGGTGTCAAAGTATTGTTTAGATAATTGTCAAGAGTGAGTTGCACTCGGGTGGAGAGTTCCGTAAGTATTATTAACTAGCTGTTTCCCGCGGCTTCAACCGCATACAATCCTATACCCGTTCTCGCTTCCCATGGGATTACGGTAGGTATATGTTATTCCGAACTAAACTATCCCTGTACCATATTTCAGCTAGATCCGTTCAGCCGTTAGAGTGTGATTGAATAACAAACATCCAAACATCAAAACATCTTCACAAACTTTCACATTTATTATATTAGTAGGATGGGAAAGTAGAAATTAATTACTTCAAATGCGAAAATTTAAACGGGATGGAGGGACGGATGTTTGTTTCTCAATTGCTAAAGAATGGCTACAGAGAGAGTAATTGTCTGAAATGGCACGTAGACTTTTTATCCCGGGAATTGGTTCTTTTGGATAGCGGGAACGGTTATCCGTTAGTGTCGGGCGGAGTTGTCGGTAACAGCTAAGTAAGTTTTATATTTTCTGTTTCTCTAGAAGAAACTTAAAGTTTACGGTTAAGTATTTCTGTTTTTACAAACTTTATTTTAACTTATTTAATTGTTTATTATAGAGTCTGACGATGGAGTCGGCAGATATCTTTAGGAACTAAACAAGATAAGCCAATCGTGTATACCATTTCCTTCAAAATTTCATTGAACTAACAATTGACATTTAAATTTAACATTGAAATAACAAAAAGAAAAAGCCAAATATCATTGCAATTATTTATGGAGCACCTAGGTACTTTGATTTATCTCTGCATCACCCAAATGCCGACTGGTAGAAAATGCCCCAGGCATTAAGTCGGCGATCCGCCTTTGTACAATTTAATTGCTGTGCATGAAGTTTAAATAAATAAAAAAAATATATTATATTAATTTTCTAACACTTTCTCTACGAGCAAGCAAAGGAAACTTTCATTTTCAAATAATAATATTACAAGACATCCTGTTTACAAACTGGTCAATATATCGGACACAAAAACTCAAAGCGCAAGGATTAAGGACATTTAGCGAAGGTGTAAAGCCGCCGGAACTTACACCCTTTCACTACGGCCCACTCAATAGTCGGGCATATTTGCCGCAAGGAGCCGGACGGCGGAAGGATTAACCCTTGTTGATATTGATCTGTTTGTTAAACTGGGATCATTAGATATGGCTATTGAGTTTCGGTGTATGGAGTCTTTCGTAAGGTAAGGTTTCATTGGAAGTATCCGAGTGTAATGTAACAGTTTAGATTTGAGCAGACGAGTATTGTGTGAAATAACGTGTAGTGAATATGCTTTATATCTATCTACGGAAGACCTAAAGAAGGTAGCTGGGATAGACTGGATGCGCAAGGCGGAGGATCGGGTGCTATGGCCAGTGGCGTAACAATAGGGTGGCAGGGGTGGCAAAATGCCACGGGCCCCCGACCCAAGGGGGCCCCGGCCCAAGAGGCTGCGAGCGCAAAAATATTTTTTAGCATTGTACCTGAGTATTTTATTTTATTTGAAAAGTATATTTTTATAAGTTCTGGCCCTAAATTGTGTTAAAGGCAAACCACTGTCATGCCACTGATACTAATCAATTGTAGACTTTACCTTTATACAGTTAAAGTCTAAAATCAAATGAAAAGAGTTTATTTAACTTTTCTTACTTATTTATTTAACTTATTTAAACTTTAACCTGATAATGACTGAATAAAGACCAAAATTAAATGGCATTTTTCGTAGTGTCAGTAGTATGACAGTACAGTAGCTTGTTTTAACAGAAAGTGAGACAATTAAAGACCATACAATTTCAAGTTAATGGCATTTCAACCAACCGCAACAAAAAGATGTTAATTCATTTTTAGAGATGTACATTTGTACCTACATATTACCAGTGACGAGTCAAAAGTCAAAAATCAAAAGTCAAAAATCATTTATTCTGTATAGACCATTTTAAGCGGCACTTACAAAACGTCAAATTATAAATATTTAAAACTAGAAGTAAATGGACCACCGGTTCGAAACGCGGCCCAGACCTTTTTTTTTTTTTTTTCGTGCGGAAATCCTCATGGATACCCACCCCGCGGCCAGCGGGGCAGGTTATGTCGGACTCTTACCGACTAAAACCGCACGCCGTCTAGGGTCTTCTGACGCCAGGGTGTAAGGTGGCCCAAAGAGCATTTCCCTCGCACCCCGGCTTACGCGGCCCAGACCTGAGAAGACTCCGGCAAGAAACTCAGCGGGCTGTTTTTTTTTTGGTCTATTTACAACAATTGCCTTAGTCTAGATACAATGTTATTTCGAGTAACATAGTTGAGTGAACAGTTCATTTCCAAGCTTCTTTATCATCTAAATAATCTTGAATTTTATAATAAGCTTTTTGGGAGAGTTTTCTTTTAACAACATTTTTAAATTTACTTACATGTAAATCTCTAATTTCGCTTGGGAGTTTGTTGAAAAAGCGTATACAGTTACCCCGAAAAGAATTACTGATTTTTTGGAGCCTACTATCACAGGCTACAAGATTGTTTTTGTGCCTGGTATTTATATTGTGCCTATCACAAAGTCTTGGAAATTGTGAAATATTTTTCCGCACATACATGAGATTTTCAAATACAAGTAATTTTACTTATGACCGTCAAAAACCGTCAATCAAAATACCTGTAAATAGCACATTTTCTATTCATTTTAGAACGCATCCATAGGTTTCTACAAATATTTGTCGCAGTACGTAGCGCAGCCGAGCTAGCAAACACTGTTAGGTGAATCCAGGGCATGGAGTGGAAGGACCGACTTGGAGTGGAAGGACCGACTTGGGCAACCAAGCGCGGGGCACGCCGTTGTAGCGGCGGTAAGACCCGTCATGGAGGACTGGCTGGAGAGGCCTCAAGGGGGCCTCTCGTACCGGCTGACGCAGGTGATCTCTGGGAAGGGGTGCTTCGGGGATCACTTGTGTCTGATTCGGAAGGAGCCAACGCCCGAGTGCCATCAATGCGATGCGGGCGAGGACTCAGGGCTGCACACGCTGGCCGAGTGTCCGGCGTGGGAGGTGCCGAGACAGGCCCTCCTGGTAGCCCTCGGGGTGGGAGTCCTCACACTGCCGGTGCTGATCGCAGCGATGATGCCGAGTGCGGACGCGTGGTTGGCCGCCGCCTCCTTCTGCGAGCAAAGTGATGCTCGAGGTGGCGGAAAAGGTTCGGGAGAGGCTGCACAGAGCTCTTCCGGACGGCGGCGGGCGCGGACGCCGAAGGCGTCGGAGGTCTAACGACCTCCGTCCTCCATGAGCGCTGGCCTGGGGGTGATGGGTGGAGCCGCCTGTCACCCTAGCAAAAGCAAGCCGAGGTGGCGGCACGCGAAAGCGCCCCTTCTATTCCGGGGGCTTGACGGGAACCACGTAGTTCCCAAACCCGAGGGGGCCATCTCGAACCCGGAGATGGCCCGGGTCAAGCCGGGGTGCGAGGGAAATGCTATTTGGGCCACCTTACACCCTGGCGTCAGAACACCCTAGACAGCGTGCAGTTTTAGTCGGTAAGAGTCTGACATAACCTGCCCCGCTGGCCGCGGGGTGGGTATCCATGAGGATTTCCGCACAGAAAAAAAAGGGGAATCCCGGGCATCCGGATATATTTTTTTATGAGGACACGTGGTGCACCCGGGCAACGTAGGCGAGCAGCGCCTCCCACTCGCCACAGGAGACGAGAAAGGGTCAGCTAGGGTGCGAGGGATATGCCTATTAGGTAACCTTACATCCTGGTAATTAAGACTCGAGACGGCGTTCGACATAACCATCTCCGTGGTATCCATTTCCGCACCATAAAAAAAGGGAAAAAACTGAGCGAAGAGTTTTGGCAGGTAATCAAATGAATGGCGCACTGCATAATTTTATGAGTAGTCAGAACAGAAAATGTCTAAAGAGGCACGACTTGCTGTACATAGAGGAGTTCTCGTTCCCACATCGATGTAT
The DNA here is from genome assembly GCA_963576445.1 of Lithosia quadra. Taxonomy (NCBI): domain Eukaryota; kingdom Metazoa; phylum Arthropoda; class Insecta; order Lepidoptera; family Erebidae; genus Lithosia; species Lithosia quadra. The sequence continues at coordinate 9,875,442 of OY754898.1, forward strand.
GGGTATGTATGGTAGTGAATGTTGGGTGTGGCAGAAGAAGCATGAAAGTAGATTGAATGCTGTAGAAATGAGAAGTCTAAGAAGGATAGCTGGAGTAAAGCTGATGGACCGAGTGAGGAACAGAGTGATAAGGGAACGTTGCGGTATATTTGACGATGTAGTGACCAAGATAGAGAAAGGGATACTTAGATGGTTTGGACATGTAGAGAGGATGGATGAAAGAAGATTGACAAAACAGATACCTATATGAGGTGAGGGTGAATTGGCAACCCGGTAAAGGCCGACCTAGGCGTACATATTTTAATCAGATCCAAGACGTTTTGGAGAAAGGCCTAGGTCAAGAGTAGCTACCCGCAACCGGCGCGGTGCGTGTATGAAAAAAAATATGAAAGTTGAAGAAGCGAAAGAGGTATGCTAAGATCGTAGCAAGTGGAAAGATGTTGTCTCTGCCTACCCCAATGGGAAACAGGCGTGATTTGTATGTATGTATGTATGTATGTATGTAAAAAAGGGCTCTAGGTACTGACTGCGTATTCTTTGTGTAATTATTTTGACATTGGTTTTGGTTACGCTGAAAATCTCAAAGTTTATTAAAATTAAACTGAGTACCTACAAAGTGACGATTTTTGCTGATAGGGCCCCATCAACAGAATTTGCCACGGGCCCCAGATGGTATAGTTACGCCACTGGCTATGGCGTACATTGGGAGCGGCCTATGTCCAGCAGTGGACTGCAATAGGCTAATTGATTGATTGATATCTATCTAAGTAATTTGCCTGGGATACATACGCGGGATCAACAGTTCATAAAATCAACAATCAATATATCAACGCCATTAGATCAGCAGCTTAAAATCCCTATAGGTAAGTATGTGTGAATTGTCTCCCGTTTGTTTAAGAGGAAAGTGAATTTATTATAGGTATTTCTAGTTTCTCCAATTTCTTTCTGATTAATTTCGACGTGGGATTCAAGATGGTTTAACTTGCCCTGGGTTATCGGAGTGTTATTTCTCGGAGTGTTCGTGGATCTCTACAGAATGTGGGTGGGATTAATATCTAGGTACCGTTAAACGGAAAGATACATTTCGAACTTTTACAATAGGCGTGTCGTAAGTACGGTACCTACTGAGTAGTAGTTACCTACTGACAAAAAATAACTCATGACATGATAGATATAGGTATTATTGTCTTTGGTCTTAATAAACATTAGGTAAGCAGGTAGTGATAGTAGTAGGTAGCGGTATGATATTGATAAGGACATTTTGGCCATTTTGACAATCTATAAATTATTATACGTAAACGGGAATTAACGCGATACACGTTAAAGGTATATACACACCTTTGGATGCCTGACGTTTCGACCAGGTTACACCGGCCGTGGTCACAGGCTGACTGTTTCAGCCGTGCACGCCCTCCGTCGCCGAGTCCGTGAGGTAGCCGGTTCTTCTTCTACCCGCACATTTTCGACATTTTTTATAATAGTTATGGAACGCGAAAGTTTAAAAGTTAATCTATAAATTTATGAGATGGAACTTGTACCTACCTACCTAATCTACCTAGGTACCTATCTATATTGTTGGTTTATATAGTGCAAATTTGCACCCCACAGTTTGCGGCTAAACATGTTTAGCTCACACATACCTACAAAAAGATCTTTGCTACCCACTTTAGGTATAAGCAAATACATTTCTATTCTATCCCATTCTATAGTGTAACCCACTTTTGGCGTGCAGCATTTTCGTCGTAGTCGTCTAAAAACTACAGAACCGATGGATAAAATAGATTTTAATGAGTGCTTTTCTTTTTTCTTAAAGTGTTTTGTTAGTTTTATCACGGACGCTAGAATATCTATTTCATACAGTTAAATATCCTAAACTTAGGTATACCTACACGTAGCGCAGCTCTACAACCAACTTTCTAGTAAGAATGGCAAATAAGTAGGTATCCAATTGTAGGTTTTGAATTCCAGGGGGTCGGGAGAGTGCCTACCTAGTTACTTATAATTTCGGTTAGGTAGGTACTAAATATTCCATTTAAAAGAAGCTACCATACCGTCTACCATCTCTATTTATATTACAAGATTGTTTAAGCCTATTAAAAAAATCTTTAGAAAAAAATTGTCCCCAATAATAATAATTGGTAAAAGAATAAAAAAATATCTATTTATTTTTATAAATCTGCACTCTACCAACCTTCAAATCCACCTTCTCCTCAGCAATTCATCACCATAGAACACAAGTCCATCACAAAATGAGCATCACGGTCATTGCACTGCACCAAAAAACCAGTCAAAGATGGCGATTGCCTAAAATTGGTGTCACGGCGGAAAGGCGGCCGACAAGTGGCACCGGGTCCCGCCGTGCCGCGCCCTGCCGCACCGTGCCGCGCCACTAGCTGCCAAAGGGCGGTCGCATCCTTCAATAATTCACCAGTTTCCACCAACCGGCTCCTTCTCTGAACACTACGCCCCACATCGCACCGTCCCTTTCCAACGATGCGCATTTACTACACAAGTTCTTTCGTCCCGCTTGTGTGTGTGTGGGTTGTGTGTTGGGGTCTCGCTTGCTCTCATTAGGCGGGTCTTGTGCTTTGTATTATGCAGTGTGTTTGGCGAACGTTTTATAAGGTTTGCACAGCGGTGTGTAGAGTAGGGGCAATTCCAGAGATTTCAACGGTGATGATATTTTTAGTATTGTATTGGGGCAAGTTACTTGAACATTATGAAATGTTAGACAATATTACCTATTGGTAAATACAGTACTTAGGTACCTTACAGTTCTATGGTAGGTAGGTACTCAGCCACCAAGTCAAATCTTCTTATTAACGTTTTAATTTGTGTGATTTAAAGAAGTAGGTAGGTATGACGTCAAATTAGTTGTTGAGTAGATGACTAAATATATAAATAAGTAGAACTATTTACATTTCTTTAAGATGTTTTTACTCTCGAGAAAAGGCGGAGTTTTGAAATATCGCATTATCTACAAAACGATAAAATAGAACAGACGTACTTTTTACCTACAAGCCGGTACACCTGTTTATTAACAGACAGGTTCTGGCGCAGACGTTCCTCTCTACCTTTAGCTTACTATCAGGTGAGGTGAAGTCATATTAATGAATTCAATATTTAAAAAAATCATGAAGATTTCCAAACAACATCATTACATAAAGACATAATTGGGTGGCAGATTGTATAAATGTACTCTAAAATTGTTATTTTCTGTTTCATTGTAGTCTGTTATCTGTTTCTGTATCAAATAAAATAAAATAAAAATATTTGGGTTTCGTAATCATTATCAAAAGACATTTGCGAAGCACATTTCTACAAACGCCAAATCATCGAAGAGCCATTTAACCGATGGGTCATTTGATCTATGGGCCATTTCATCGAAAAACCAATTGCTCGAACTCCCGTATCACAAACAGCACATTTCTTCGAGTGCTACAAATGTTACTTGCATGGAGATTTGGTGATGCTTTTCGTAATCCTATCCTCCCAGCAGATGGCGACGTAGTGATAACTGTGTTGTTGCAAGCCTTTTATAGCCTAAAAAAAGATAACTGTTTAAAAGGGCATGAAATCATTTCCATCCAATACCTAAATACATTTTCATCCAATTTGATTAAATAATCAAAACATGTCTGTTGTTTGGCATCGGTCGATTCAATTGTATCAAATTGAGTGGAAATTGGGTAATGCGACGCTAATTGGTCAATGTAATGAAATGTTTTGGAAAAGTTTTCAGTGTCTCAAAAATGGATATCAGGTTCTCATAATGAAGAAGCTCTTGCCATTCTTCACTAGATGGCGCATCAAGGGATATTATAGTACCGTGTCGCTAGATGGCACTATAAAGTACGGAACCCTACGTGGCCATCTCTTAGCTGTAAATACCCTTTAGGGTAAATCTACAGAATTAATTGGTAACTTTCATTTTTTTATTACAGTACTAGCTCTATTAATATTAATTGTTGAATTGATAACTTTACACAGTCTACACATATACCTTTGAACTAGTTTTCTCTTTAAAGCCAGCAAGAAGACATATAACATGGTTTTTAAACCTACGGAGAGAGTTTGCTGAAAATTCCATCTAGGATAGTATTGAAGGAGTTTCTTTGGCATACATTTCTGTTTGACTGTTTGTAAAATGGATTTAGGTATTGCGACCGAATCATTTCTTGAACTTGCCATTCAATGCAGGCCTTCATCTTATTAAAGTATGTATCGGATCTGATTATCAGATGTTAGGCCCAATTTGTTTCAAAGCGAAAAAAAAATACCTCACAATTAATTTTTTATTCCTACAAAATCAGATTCTAGTCTTCTAGGCTAGGATTCTAGGCTTCCTGCCAGTTAAAAAAATATATGCCAGATACTTTTGATACCTATCTCTTCATGAGATTTAGTTCATCAATCATCAATATGGGTGTTGAATGACATACGAACACAATGATTTTGGATACACAATAAATGAAACAACAGTAAATATTTTAAACCAACTTTATTTTTAGCTAAAATATAATAATTCATACATCAATGAAGTTCCCTAATGATACAGTAATAATACCGAGATAATACAAAAAGAAAAAAATAAAAATGTATTACAATAAAATAGTTATAAAAGTAAAGTTATAAAACATAGGTAGCTACCTCACGTAATACTTCAGGATATTCTGGGCTGTGTCAGCTAATGCCTGCATTTGTGCTGGAGATTGAGCTTCGACCGCTCGAAGACTAAACTGGGTTCAGATCTACGGGCAGAATGGTATCGGGAAATGGGCACTGGACGGTTGTCGAGGGTGTAACCAAACGTGGACGGCGAGGCGCGCTCGGGGCGAAACAAATCGTTGTACAAAACATCAATAATGGCACTAAAATTGTTCACCTACTAACGAAAATAATTTAGAAACGTTAACAAAACCCCTTGCTAAACGCTCGCCGTTCATAACAGTAACGCCATCTGTTGCACATGTAAGACAACTTTTCGAAACATTACTGTCAACACCAGTTGACAAATTCTACAAACAGATGGCGCTACTTAGAAACTTAACTATAAAATACAACGGTCAAACTGAGAAGTCTAAAAAGAGACAGAAAACAACACGCGACGTCAACTAGAAGAGTACACCGATGATTATGTCCACAACATTGCTTAACGATTGTACAGTCAGTGTTCTTACAGACATTACTATGCTAATATGGCAAACGGTCCTTGATATGCAACGTCCGAGTGAGACAGAGCGAGGCGGGGGCGGCGCGTGCGAGTGAGAGCACCGCCCCCAAGCTTGACAGTGGACAGAGAAAGGAAACCTACCTACACTTACGTCTACCGACACGTCTTCGTTTGCCATTTCCCTCGGGAGCGCGTCACACTAACATATAGCCACTTAGTACCTAATTGTTAGTAAAAATCCTTAACGCATTCAAAATATATATATAATTAATATAGTTCATTATATAGTAGCTGATCCTAAACCAATACTTTCTGTATAATGTGTATAATATCGTACATCTATGTTTTTTTTTTCTCAAATAACTCTGTGCCTAATATACATTTAAGCCGTTTGTTGAAAGCTCGTACAGGGTATAAAGTGTTGGACATTTTTGCCAAGAGACAAACATTTTAAAAAACTACACATATATGGGAGGATCTCGAAGCTTTTTTGTACCGTAAAAAAATGCATGTTTACAACAAATTAATGGGGGGTTTGAACTGCCGGGGAACGGTCGGCTGCCGGTCTTCGCTCCCCGGGCATAGCAACTCACTGCGCAGAACGTTAAAAGCCACAATCACTTATGTATCCAATAATATACAATCATTGTACCTGACCGCTTACACACTAAGGTTCTCTTATGACCGACTCTCCATACGAAATTACAACGACTACGATTTAATACATACAGTTATTTTTTTTCATTTGTCTTAAGTGTAGAAATTAATAGAAAAAGTGTTAAGAACCCTATACTTTAGAACAACGACAAACTTCCTTCTACGAAAAGCAAGCGAGGAGTAAACAAACAATTATTTGTTTTACGTATAAATTTGATATGATCATTTTTAAAGACCTTAGAAATAACTACAAATAAAATGTATTCTTATATCGAAGTCGATGTCCGCCACAATAACACATTCATACGTCACAAGTCTGACAAGTTTACACAATATTCGAATTTCCAGCATTCTGCAGTAATCTCGCTGTCTAAATAATCTCAATCTTCTTTAACTGACAGCTGTCAGTTTTGACGGCTGTCACGTTAGACAGCTGTCAGTTTTGACGGCTGTCAATTTTGACAGGTGTCAAAGATCAGTTATGTTTAGTGAGTGCACCGCGCGGTCATTGACCACGATATAACATACCAAGTCTTGTGCCACGCGAGTGTCAGTGCAAAGCTTCATACACACTACATAGGTATAAGGTACATTATCGACTGACGCGGACGTAAAATCAATTCCTTTATAGAAATGTACTGAGTTTTCTCGCTTTATCGTCAGTGGTACTTCGATACACGTCTTAGGGTGAAAGATAATATGAGAATTGAACAGTCATTTGAATTCAGCTCTTAAATTTGTGCGATAAAGATACAAAATCATATCAAAAGAGCTATATGCGTTAGTCTAAGCGTTATTGTGCGAAAATTAGATTTGTATACTTAGATATCTAGTTTGATCGTTTCACCAACACTCTGTTACTTGTACTTATATTTAGTGAATTTTTTACACACATCTGTTCAATACTCAAATACAATGATAAAAATCTTGAAATATCAAAGAAAACTAAAGTCTAGAACATTGCAATCCAAATGGACCGCAATATGAAAATTACAGAAGGAAGGACAGTATACTTTTAGGTCTAAGACCTCACACAACTACGGAAAGAATATTCGATTAACAACTTTAAAGCATTGACCATAGAATTGGTTTTACAATATTTTAGAAATGTTTTGTACGTTTTCTAATGCTTTAAATATGATAATCGTGGTGTTCTGTGTCTATGACGTGTACAGAAGTATCGCTAGGGGAGAATTGCGGTGCGGGGGTGGGGGGAGGGAGAGCGAGGGGAGGGGACGTGGGAGGGACACGCGTGTGACGTATGTGTGGCGCGTGCGCTTTAAGTACGGCCGCTGCGCGTGCGCATTACATTGTGCTGTTGTCCCACTCCAACTGGCTGATGTTTCTGTATTTGTGCTCCTTGCCTGGCATCACTGCGGATATAGAATATTGTATTAACAGATTGCTAAATAAGTTGCTCAGTGGTTAATGAGTCGGCTTTACGAGCTCAAATTCTGACCAATGCATTACTGACGGGAAAATTACTAAAAAATCAATTTAGCCTAGCAGGAGGTTATATTATACTAGCAATGGAAATTACTTATTTTTTTACTTCAAAATTTTGTGTGATCAGAGAAATAATAGTTTGCTGCATATCCGATAATGTTGGACACACTTCTTTCTTTATCTTTTCATGTGCATCATTGCTTTTAGTGAAGAGGCCGCCATTTGTACATTAAATTCACTGTTTGCCATAATATCTTATGTATATATTTGATTGGTGTACAATAAGGTTTATTTGTATTCTATTCTATCTTTAGCGATGTTTCTAAATTTGGTTAAGTAATTTTTTGTAGTTTTGGTCCTTCAACTCATCTCGATGGGGCTCGAAAGACCAAAAAATATGAAAAAATAAATTCTTGTGTATCATTATTATGTTTGGTTAGTGGTAGTTTATTGGTGGATGGTGGTTACCTTCGTCGTCCTCGTCGGATGATTCGTGCTGGTCGGAGTCGGAGTCGGAGCAAGACTCACCGTCCGACGAGTCGGCGACGCCCGGCCGCGTGCCACATGACGGCGCTGCGGACTGCATGAATGTGTTATGTACAGTTTGCGTTAAAAGTACATGAACATTTTCAGTTTTAAATAATAGGATGGTTGCTTAAAATTACTAATTATTTTATACTTTAATTAACATTAACATTTAAAATATTTTTATCTGTTCATGATGGGTGTAAAATTATTGAATGCAACCTTTTATATTAGAAACGTCTCGTTCACAGTTAAAATTGATTGCAGAGTGCTTGATCGCAATAAGTTAAATAGAACTGGATAGAATATTGTAATGGTCAAGCGCTCACCTCCTCCATGGGGTTGACGGTGATGGTGAGCGCGGAGTCGTCCCAGGCCATCTCGGAGTCGTGCTCGCGCGTGCGCAGTGCGTGCAGCGCGTGTAACGCGTGGTGGGGCGGGGCGGCGCGCGCGCGGGCCCCCCTAGCCCCCCTGGCGCCCCGGGCCCGCGCCACCAGCGCTCCCGCCGCCAGCACCACCACGCCGCACGCCACCACGCCTATCAGCAGCGCCACGTGGTCTGTGCACAACACCACCAAGTAAGTCTCAATGCTAAACTCTATTCCAAAAAAAACCCCACTGGGTTTCTGATCAAAGTTAACTCAGAACAGGTCTCAGTGAACCAGCATCAAAAGTACATGATCATTTTCAGACTTTAAAAATTAATTTTTAACAAATTAATTACTTTACAGTTTGTTTACACAGACCTTTAGTTTACTAGTGAGTAGGTTTGAAACACTGCGCGTGCGCTATAATCTTGTACGAATACTTGTATGATGATTGTGTGTGTGTGTGTGCGTTTGCGCGTGTGCGTGTATGCGTGCGTGTGTATGTGTGCGTATGCGTGTGTGTGTGTGTGTGTGTGTGTGTGTGTGTGTGTGTGTATACGTACTGGTGCTGGGCTGGTCGGGGTGCAGGTCGATGAGCCTAGGCGCGGCCAGCTCGGCGGAATGCGCCGAGTGCTGCGCGTGCGCTGCGTACACACGCGGGGCCAGCGCATGCCCCGCCAGGTGGTGCGAGCTGTGCTCCGTCTGGCAGGGCAACAACAACATTACTCGAACATATAACTCGAAAAATACAGGTTTAATCTAAAATTTAAGCATTTGATGGGTATCTCTAATATGTACCTACATTTTGAAACATACCTACTAAAATAATATACATGAAGCTTATGGAACTGATAGCACAAGACGCGACTTAGTCTTAATTCTTTATTTATCGTGCCATAATCCTCACAAATACCGCTCCAGCAGCCAACGAGGATAGTTATGTCAGACTTGAACCGACTAAAACCGCACACCGTATACAATCTTCAAAAGCTAACACTCGCCCCACGTTTCTGTAGGCATCACATTCCTATGAAATACTATACAGTATACGCACCAATTTGTCCCGTGCCACGGCGTCCATCTTGTCAGCCATCCCGCTGGGGTGCAGTTCGCGCGCTAACCCTTCAGCCGCGCCCGCCGCGTGAGGGTGCACCACCGTTAACTGCCAAATTACACCACATTAAATCACCACATGATACTCATGGTGTTCAACATAAATAATACAAACATGTTTAACCTCCACTATTACCTAATTTCACCGACATACATTTAACGCCATCTATCGAAAACTGTAGTAAATTTATTATGAAAGAAGGAAAATATATCAGTATCATTGATATTAACGGCTAAAGGATCATTAACACCATGGACACAAAAGGATCCTTAAAACCCCTCAGCAGTCAGTTGTCTTACCGTCGCTAGATAGTGATACTTTGTATGGCGATAAGTCACTGTTAGCGACATCTAGTGTAAGATATCTGTACTACGTAGACATCTACAAACCATGAAGTAATTTTACTATCCACCGATAGATGGACAACGAACAAGTGGGCGGGTTTTAACCCTTCTTCACCACACCCTTACTCCCACAAAGGGTTACACATTTTTTCATATGGCAACTATAGTTCACGGCATCTAACTTGGCAAGATTTTCGAGTAGTATGGGCCCCACTACTCCAAAACCTTGCCAAGTTAGATGCTGTACACTATACTTGTTTGTGGCAAAATGCGTCGCATATAAACAAGTATAGTGTACAGCACAACTAGACAAGATTTTGGAGTAGTGAGGCCCACAGTACTCCAAAATCTTGCCAAGTTAGATACCGTGAACTATACACACCACTTCCTCTCTCCATGTGCTCTGTGGCTCTTCTACCCCCAGGGGGAGTGGTACGTACCGTCTGCACATACTCGTTGCTGGTGAAGCGGCCGTTCAGTTCGGAGCAGGTGAGCTTGAACACGCGGTTGAGGTAGTAAGCCGGCTTCTTGTTGCTGTACTCGATCTCGCGAAGCACCTGCAGCATATGAATATGTACCATTAGACATATACAACCTTCAAACCGTCAAAAACTCGCAATAACTTCTCAAAATTCCAAGAACTTAACCCCGCGAAAAACTCTAGAACCCTCAAAAACCCTTTCTATTCTAAAGAACTCTGTCTGGGTGTCACGCGGTGCTGTGACGATAATCCTCTTTTGATGAGGCTGTCAAGCTGAGTGCCACCATTGTTAACATGGTACGTGTATGTAATGCTGACCCTCTTTCCAGAGACTTTACTTTCAGCTTACCATCAGGTTAAGTCATATTAACGTGTCCTATATAATATACACATACTAGCGACCCGGGACCCGGCTTCGACCGAGTGTAAATTCCAGTTTTCCAATAAAATATATAGCCTATGACACTCACGAATGACGTGGCTTTCTATTGGTGAAAGAATTTTTAAAATCGGTTCAGTAGATCCCGAGATTACCCCTTACAATTTAACAAACACAAACTTTACCTCTTTATAATATTAGTATAGATAAAAAATAACCCATCCAATTTAAAAAAAACCCCCCACGGAAGACTCAAGAATCCTCAATAACCCTCGTAAAATGCTGGAGATGTTTGCTCCACTGACCTTTTGGTAGTTATGCACAGTATCGGCGCCGGTAAGGATAACTCCGTCCCGGGTGACGGCGGCGCGGATGTCGTAGCGCAGTGGTAGGTCGGCCGCGTCCCGCAGGGCAAGCGCCTCGTGGTCAGGGTTCAGTGCCGGGTACACCGACACCACGCAAGAGTCCAACTTCTGGCTCTCTTCTATCAATGATACGAGGGTTAGGTTAGTTGTGCTTAAAATGATGGTTGTGGATTATAATTTGTACGAAATTGGGATTCAGTTACTCCCGGAATAGGAACGGGAACAGAATGGCACCCGGGTGAAGCCGCGGGCGACAGATAGTCAATTAATAATCATCGAAATTTCAAGTGATCCATTGATAAGGAATAGGAAGGAATTCGTTTCGAAGCGGTTACGTTAAGCCACAAACACATAAAAAAATGGGCGTAGGTCAGGTTCCTGTGATCACATGTCATAGCTCCAGATCTAATGGCTAAGGAATGAACTATTTGACTATTGTACATTTTGACGATGGACCATTTTAACCCAAGTACAATTTGACATTTACTAATTAAAGTACCTGCGTCAAATTATTGTAAATAGACCAAAAAAAAACAGCCCGCTGAGTTTCTTGCTGAGGCCTTCTCAGGTCTGGGCCGCGTTTCGAACCGGCGCGGCGCTTGTGGTCCAGTTGCTTCTAGTTTTAAATATTTTTGATTTAGAAGTTTTGTAAGTGCCGCATTTAATGGTCTATTCAGAATAAATGATTTTTGACTTTGAATCGAAAACGGCGTAGAATGGCAAACCGACACACGTCCGACCCGTGCCCGACTTTTGTTGTGTTTGGAGCCTGTGGCGATACCACATATACCCAGCGCCATCTAGTGACAGCACGACGAACTACTTCGATACTACAACTACGTCACTACGATCCTGAATCGCGAAAGTGAAGTTCGCGCGCTGGTGTAGCAATCCCAATGATAACCGTTGGACCGCAGCCCGCCAGGCGTGATGACCTTGCCTGGTCGGAGGATCCTCTCTTTGTGTTGGAGGGACGTCACATCCCATTCCTCCACAAGCCTAATAAATAATTAATTTTATGTATGACGCAGGTTGTGGTCTCACCAGCTAGCACATGTCCCGCGGCGCCGCTCAGCACGCGCACGCTGAGGTCGGGGAACACGGTGAGGCCGGCGCGGAAGTGCGCGTAGTCCCGCGCGACGTCCGCACTGCCGTTCAGCAGCACGCTCGGCGTCTGCGGGGCCAGGACCATCACGAACGACTCCGCGGGACGCGCCACTATTATACGTCCATTGTCGCATCTGCCGACACACATATACACAAGTTAGGGCTGGTAGAACACAGGTATTACCTGTGTTCTACCAGCCCTAACTTGTGTTCTATCAGTTCTTAACTATATTCTGCCTGTTCTTTAAAAGAACAGGCAGAATATAGTTAAGAACTGATAGAACGCAAATAAGGATTAGTAGAACTCAGGTAAGGACGGACAGAAACACAAAGCATTAGAGAAAAGAACTGGACTACTGTTTAACAAATGGACCACCAATTCACAACAAAACACTTTTTAAACGGTTTTATTTAACTTGACCTGTTTGTTTGCGGCAAATCTAGCAATTGAAATTTGACCCCCTTTCAGTTGTTGGATTGGTCTGATATTTGGCAGGAATCTACCGTTTAACTTAAAAAATAAATTTTACTTCATTTTTGTCTATTAATAATATTGTTTGAGTAGCATAGTATTGAACAATTCACATGAATGAGTTTTTAATAGACATTATGACAATTTTTTTATACCACTTAGGTGGCAGACAAGCACACGGCCCACATGATGGAAAACGATTACCGTGGCCTATGGACGTTTGCAACACCGAGGGCGTCACCCACGCGCTGCCGACCCCGAAGAGAAAGGTTGGGGAGGCTAGGAAGGGGCGGGGAGGAGGAGGGGTACAGTGAGCTCTGGCTACCCTACTTACCGGCGGGAACACAACACGATGGTTATTATGGGCGCGGTGTTCTGTAGGGCGGAGGTACTACCCAGTAGGAAAGCTCATTTGGGACGGGAGACACCGTCGTGTCCTACCTCCATTGTATTGTAATGTAGTTTAGCAGTGACATTGTACGTACGTGATGGTAGTGGCGACGTGCACGTTCCTGCGGCCCGGGGTGGGGAAGGCGCGCGCGTCTCCGTACGACACGCGCCGCAGCAGGGTCTCCACGTCCGCCACGCCGTCTCCCTCCACTGACACGGACTTCAGGTCTGGAATACGAAAATTTGAAATTTATTTAGGGTATTTGAGTATTTGAGTTAGAGTCCTAAAATGACCGATATCTTGAGAATCAGGACCTCTAGACAAAGTGATAATCTATTAGCGATAAAGCCAATAAAAAAATTCAGTAATGTATAAGAAATATGACTACAAAAACATAATAAATAATTCTACGCCATTTTATGCAGCGCTTACTAGACCCAAGGTAAGCATAGTTTAACTAGCTTGTGTTATAGGTTCTAGAATGCGGATTAAGTGAGTCTTGATAGCGAATAGAAACGGATTCGTCTAGAAGCGATTCCGATTCGATCCCGAAGCCGATCCTAAGTTAGTTGGGAGAAGGAAGATGACTATTAATTGTTTTGGTTCCAAAAAAATCCCGATTGACATCAACAGAACTATTAGCATGGCGTGCCTAGACTTAGTGTCTTCATTTTCAGAAAAAAAGGTTTCATGTGACCAAAATGTCACCTAAACTTAACCTTTAAATTTTTATGCGACTTCATTGGTCAAGAGGAAAGAGGAAATATGTCTACGCATGTCATGCTGACTCCGTAGTAGTATACTTACATAGGTCGGGTGCGAGGCTGAGTCCCTCGCGGCAGTGCGCCAGGCAGGACAGAGCCCGGGCAGGCTGCACGCCCCCCCTCAACACGCCCAGGCCCGCCAGCCAGCCTCGGAGGTGATGCTTCATGTCATTCTCTGTGCCTGTCAGGGTACAATAGGATATTACTCTAGATAAAGATCCTTCTAAATATTACTTCCAAATTTTGCCCCCCCCCCCCCCCCCCTTGAAGCCCCATGCTTACCTTGCCAGCAGGCTCCAATGACAAGTGTGGTGTTGACTCCATGTGCGGGGTGCAGCGGCCAGTCGTCAATGACTTCAGGTCCCTTGCCATCAGCCGCGCGGTACGCTTCTCCGTCCACAAACAGCTCCACGTTGGGGAAGCGCACGTTCACGGCGTAGTGATGCCACTCGTTGTCACACACCTGGGGATAAGTACACATTAAAGATACCTTGTTCCAGGGTATATGAGGCTCTACCTATGATAAAGACATACCCGATAGGACCATCGCATTTCTTCCGAAGGTGTGCCTACTACAGAGAAAGGTGACCCCACTACTAATATGAAATCATTAAAAAAAACTTTGTAGAACTTCGATAGATGGCGTTGTGCGTATTTCTGAATCACACTATTGTTTCTTCACCTAGTATTTAGGGTCAGTTTTACTAAAATATATTGATGGTCAATAAAGATCATATTACGTGGTCATATTAGGTGGATTTATTTTATAGTCAACCCTTTGAGTAACACCAACCGATCGTCCAAGATTGCAGCAACGTACTGTGTGCCCAATACCGCCTCGCTTGAGATCCACGCTAAGAAGTTTTCTGTTCACTTCAAGAAGGACAGGCACTAACCATCAGCCGAAATTTTGCATGTTATCATATTACTATGTACCTAGTGTGTGTCCAGTTTAGTGAACCTAATAAAAAAATACCAAATAAAATCACGCATTATCGTCAACAGGGTGAATCATTCATCATCGTCATTTCGGTTACTTCGAAGCTATCATCTTGGAGCAGATCCCGAAGATCTACTGTTCCAGTCAGTCCATCTACACGAAGTATACCCTTCGTGAAGATGATACGTGCACTTACTTCAGGTAGTTTCCACCTCCACTCGGCAGGTCTGAAGATGTTGAGGTCTCCTTCCCCAAAGTCACGGCGCAGTAGCAGGATCAGGCGGCAGTTGCGCACGAACAGCGCGTAGTGGTGGCGGTTCATTTCTGGAAAGTACACAGGTGGGGTAATGAGACCAGTCCAAGAAATGTGTGAGGTGGTAGAAGGGGCTCAGGACTCGTGACGTCCACTGTACTTTCAAAAATTTATGGATAAATTACAGTTTGGGTGTTATCATAGGCGTATCTAGAGGAGGGCCGGGTGGGCCAGGCCCACCCCAGAATGTCCCAGTGCCAACCCCAGGAAACATCCTATTTTTGAATCTTTTTGAATTTTGAATCAGTGAACCAATTTTGAATCTTTTCGTGAACCAGTATTTTGAATCGGTGAACCAACAGGTTCACCGATTCAAAATACTAGGGTCGTCACCTAAACAGCTTTACAAAATATCACGTCTGGGCTCACGTCAAGAGCCTAAATGTTCGAGATATGATGTCAATCAACAGAGTACTTATTACATACCAAGCTGAGAATACCTACATGGCTATTCTGCTTAGAAATTTATATTTAGTAACCTAACCTAACCTAACTTTAACAGCACCTCTTCCTCGATACGAAAAAGGGATGGCTTGGCCCAGCCTGGAAGATAACTCTAGATACGCCATTGGGGTTTATGGTGGTCAAGATCTTTGGGACCAAACTAAGTGTGGCAAACGCAAGCCTGGCACACTTGCTGATTCATGGACGAGGCTTTCCCCTGGGGGTTGGAGGCGGCAAACAGCTAGTGTTCTGATGACAACGGTAAATGGTATCTGGCTACTCACTGTGGTCATCGGCGAGACAGAAGATGTGTTCCTTGCGGTGTTTGTCAGCGTCAGGCGCCGGGGCGTGGCGCATCCAGGTGGACACGCTGAAGGAGCCCACCAGCGCGTGGGGCAGCACCCCCTCCGGCACCACGGCCGCCGTCGTCTCGCCGTCGAACTCGAACATCTGCTCTCCATCGCGACCTTCACACCACATTTATAATTTAAAACTTGTAAGGTGAAAATTTCTTTAAGGCTAAACTGCTGAAGAGTGGAATGCCCTGCCTGAGTCTGTATTGCCAGAAAGCTACAACTTGGGAGTCTTCAAGTCAAGAGTGAATAGGTTACTTTTAGGCAAGCGTGCTCCACCGACGACCACATCATGACTTACTAACAGGTGAGATTGTGGTCAAACGCGAGCCTATTACCAATAATAAAAAAAGGCAATCGGGATTTTTGAAATGGGAAAAAACTATTGAATTAGCGGTCTGTTACTGTTACCCACAATTTTGCAGATTATAGAGGTTCTTAAGGGTTTTTGACATTTTGAGGAGGTTATTGAGGGTTTTTGAGTATATAACGGGTTTCTTAAAATTTTGAGAGGGGTATTGAGAATTTTTGAGCTTTTCGTGGATATTTTTAAGGTTCTTGACATTTTGAGAGGAGTTATTGAGGATTTTTGAAATTGTGGGGGTTCTATCATAGTAATTGAGGTTTTAATTCTGTCGGCACTCTCGGAGTGCGACTGTTTTTTTTATTAGTTATCTTTTGTGTTTTAAATACTTTCGTATCAGTATGCAATGAGAAAATAGAACAAAACACCGGTATGGAGCGTGACTCCGTAAGCATTTTAATTAATGTAAACAATATAACAAAGTATGATCTAACCTGAGTCTGGTTTCAGTGACTTGGCCCATTCGTTTCCAGCTCCAGGGCTGGGCAGTAAGTCGATCGTCTTGGGGTCCAATCCTGGAAATATATTTTGGATTAAGTTTTACTTTGGTCTAAACGCAGAAACTATCTTATTTTACTAAAATTAATCTCAATTTCATTCGTGATTGAGGAATTCAACAGGATCCGTTGGCTAATTCAACGATTTTTACAATCATAAAATTGGCCAACGGACCCAGTAGGACCCAGACGGTCAAAATTGGACTAAGCCAACTGGGGCCACGACTGGGTCCGTTAGGGTTGGCAAAATCCTTAATTAAAACAAAGATTAGGAAGAAGTCTCACCGCAGATGGCGCGCTGCGCGTGCAGCGAGTAGGTGTCGCGGTCGCAGCCGGAGCCGGCGCGGGAGGCGCGCAGCGAGACGGCGGCCTGGATGCGCGTCACGCCGGGGCAGCGCTCGTCCGACGAGCACGTGGCCAGCCGCGCCGCCGGGAACAGCGCCAGCGGGCCCGAGCCCGGCGCGTAGTCCACGCGCTCCGCCACGCCTGCGTGCATAGTCCCACGCTATACCACAACCTTGACACCACGATAGTTAGAGCCCCAAAAAGTCCAACAACTGCTCTAACTTACAATTGAATTGAAATTAAATTACAATATAGGATTCTCAAGGAATTAGAAGTCTTAGTTTTTATAGATGTTTTATAGATGTTTTTATAGATGTCTTAGTTTTTATAGATGACGCCCCTGGTGTTGCACACGTTCATAAGTCATTTTCCCAATTTCAAACTCGTAGTAATTTTGTGCTAGGGGAAAATTCTATCCATAAACCATTGCCTGGATAGTAAAATTTCTCATCTATTTTAAAGGTTTGAGGGGCAGGATTTAAGTCATCACCATCCTCACAGCGATTTCCCAATTGAGTCCAGAGTTTGCACTTTGGGAGTCAGGCGTCCACTTACTGTGTTTGATTGGTAGGTTGGGTTTTTCGAAACTACCACGTGACTCTTAATTCAGAGCCTTGATCGTTGTTTAGCAGGCGCGCCAAATTGCAGGGTCCATGTAACTAAGTGAATACTTCAAAAAACCATACTGATCAACTTATTTTAAGATCTGCAGATCTTCGGACATCTTACCCTTCCAGCCAGCTCTGCAGGGCTTGTTGACCTTGATGGTGACCATGACGGGCGCCGACTGCATCATGCCGCAGTCGTAAGCCACTACTGACAAGATGTGGTTGTGCGATTTCTCGTAGTCCAGCGCCTCTGTGTTGCGGATGATGCCTGGAGGAGGAAACAGGGGTTCAGTTGCAATGATGATTAAGGACCACAAATATGGGACGCCCGAAAAATCTTTGGTATTTTTAAGTTTGGCCTATTAAATCAAGTACGTATATTTCACCAGGGGACTGATCAGTAAAATTATGTGTTTTGAAATATGTGATTTCAAAAGCTTACTAGAAGATATAGACATTATGTTTTCAAAATCTAATTAAAAATCTTTAAAATCACTCATATCAACTTAAGAGTGATTTTAAAGGTTTAATAACCTCACGAAAGCATAGGTAGATTTTATTGTGACAGTTTTTCATAATTTTATTTCCAGTTTTCCTTCTAATCGAATTGAAATCACAGTCCCTATAAAACAGGGCTGATTCATAGATATAACCTGTTTTAAATTTTCAGTTATGGTGCCAGCCCTTAGCTATGCCCATTTGCTAATGGCAGATTTTGAATCCTCAGGGGTTCTAAAGTCAAAAAAGGATTTATTACAGCGAGCAGTGCTCTTGTCTCGGATAGTTGAGGAAGGATTACGAGGAAGCTCCTAAAGCAATTAGGGTCCCAAAGGTTCCGGGAGAAAAAACGCCACTCATCATTTTCTTTGTTAATCCCTAGAGGACCCTTCGTGCTGCCTTGCCAGATACTGTTTGCGCGAAAAGCTTTTATTTCTTTTTTAATAACTTGAAGGCCAATAACACGTTTTTGGAATGGGTAAATCAAGCTCAGCTTTCTGACTTATAAACGGTAAGATTTCGAGCAGCTTGCAAGAAACCGATAGAATAACAGCGGACCTAATTTTTACTACTTTCACAAGTTTTTTAACACTTTTTTAAATCATCATCACTATCCTCATATTATTCAACGTTCGCACAAGCCTGAAGTTATTGTTTCTGATTGATATGTCGACTTTTCCGGTAGCAACTGCCGACTGACCTCTCAACCTTGAGAAAAAAGCCACCATCTCGTCCGTTGTTTAGCAGGTGGTTATTATATTTACGCAGAATAAGTTAAAAGTTTCTTGTGAGAACAGATTTGTTGAAATTAGTTTGTATTATTGAATTCACAAGAAGAGTTACCTTCGTTATCGATGGTGAAGGGCTGACTCCTGTCCGTCAGGATCTCGTACTTGCAGACATCCCCGTACCTCGGCGTGCAGTCCCTGTCCGTGGCCTCGACGCGCACGATCTCATCGTAGATCCGCCCCTCGTCGACAGCCTTCACGTATGCCGCCTGGCTGAACACCGGCGCGAACTCGTTCACGTCTGTGACTGTGATGTGGACTGGCACCCTGGGGAAGACGATTACATTTACAGAAAAGTAGGTATGCAGGATCGGACTGGTTGATAGAATACCTCATAACTCCCTTCACCAGTGGTTGAATAGCTACTCACGTGTTGGAGTACGAGCCGTCGCAGCCGACTGCAGCGATGTCGAACTTGTAATTTCGTCGTTTCTCGCAGTTGAGTGGATAGCGCACGCGCAGGCGAGCCTCATTCTCATCTATAACCATGATCTGTGGAAAAAAATACATTCGTTTAAACTACCAATAAGTAAAGAAATTCAGCAAAACAGAATTAAATGAAACCTTGAAAATTTTATACTTGAGTAGTTTTGTAGGATTTAAATAGCCTCTTTCAATACGAGCAAGGAACGCAAAAGCGTACAATGTTACAACAAATAAACAGTTCTTAGAAGAGCTACGAGTGTTAGCGTGTTCTGTGTCCTGTTGAAACATTCCACTACGCCTGTTTACAACATTCATACACAAATTCATTTTGTATGAAGCATTTACAAAGTAATGTAGATAGAATAAACTTGGGATGCCCCAGGGTTCTACACTAGGTCCTTTGTATTTTTTCATATTTTATTTTTTATATATATGTATCTAAATATGCAATACTTCTGAAAAGGTGGGCAGAGTGTTAAACCCTGTTTTATATTTTATGGTAGTATATTTACATATCTAAACATGTATTGCGACTAATACCTAATTTTCCAGTATCCAAATTCAATTATATTAAATAACACACTTAGTAGCATCCCATAGATGGATATTCACATCCACTCTTGAAGATCTTTAAGGCTTAAGCCAATGTGATCTTTTAAGCTTTCTCTAAGCTTTCTCGCTCGTCGAAGTAGTTATTTCGGGATCGAACCGACTAAAACCACACGGTGATCCATTCACGTGAGTCTTTCCCCAGAATCTCAGGTATACCCTAAGAAAGGAACTCCCCGGGAAAGCCAATCTCACCTTCTATCCGATACTCGTTATTCTAGCTTTGAAATGAAACCCATTCGCAAATTACAGTACCTTTAACAACAATTCCATAGTCTTTTATACATCGGATCTTATGTTCATTACGTACTTGCGAATATTATATGAAATATAGCATTCGGGTCCGGAAAACTTTATTTCTACTTTGATGTGAGGGTTACGCGATAAGAGGCGGGTAAGGGCCGGGCATACCCGGGCGGGATAGATTCCAATAACGATAATAGCCAGGTTATTGTTGTTGCTTTCATACGGTTTGACGGCGGATTTATGGAGCGCGTTCCAGTCCTGGAATTATGGCATGGTGTGTTTAATAACCGGGACACTCAATGGGATGAAAGAGCTCTGGAATTGTTTGTTGTAGCCTGTTTAGGTCTGGTGAATAAAAGGATAAGTGTAAGATTAGAGGATGCGCGTGAAGTATGTAAGGACAGAGGCAGATGGCGGTCTGATGTCTCTGCCTATCCCGGCGGGAAAAAGGCGTGAATATATGTATGTATGATGTAGTTAAATATTAAAACTCTAGCTAACCATCATCTTGAGAGGCAAAGCTTGAGCGCTTACGAGAGCTACCTTCTACTTTTATCTTGATTTAGCTTTAACGGAAGCAACTACCTTCCGTCAAACCCCCAAGAGAAAAGCCTGCGCTAGAATTGTCCGTTAAGTAACAGGTGTACCGGCTTGAAGTTAGTTGCCTTGGGCTGCGGAGATTTTGGTGGGGCACGCTCTAAAACTCTATTTACCCTATTTTTTTTGGACATTAATCATGATTTTTATTTTATATATTACATTTGTAAATTAAATAATACAATGAAAATTAATTTATTATATCAAGGTCAAAGTCAATGACCCTATTTACTTTTACTCATAAAGTATTCGTCTAATATGAGTTAGTGCTCCCCAGTGCACAGTGGAGAAACATCTTACATAAATATCGGACTCCTGAGGGTACAATAATTTAATGAATACCGTCTACTTTCTATTAGGCCATAATTACTGAGCAGTCGAGGATAGCTTGTGCGTGATTGATGGCCCTCGCGGACGTGTAATGTCCCTACCGCCATATTGTATTGTTTCATGGGGAATATCATATCCCGTCAGCTTGCAAACTATAATCTTCTCTAGCAACCCTCCCTCGCTTCGCTTCTGTTTATATGAGGTTTTTATAACTAAAGCCATCGTAAGGCATGTAATATGTAGCCTTTGTCCATTGGGGATAATGTGCGTTTCGAATGGTGAACGATTTTTTTCAATAAGTGTAGTGGTTCCGGAAATTGAACAAAAAAAGTCACAAAAGTCATCTCTTTATAATATTAGTAGGATATACCAAATATAGATATATAACGCCGACGTAGTTGATTCGAACCAAGATCGTTTTTTTTTAATTGAGTGGGAGTCTTGAGTAGGTACCTACTGTCTAGTAGAAAAATTGTATTAAAACAAATAATAGTAGTTACCCTACATTCACACGGAGCCACGTTTTGCCGGATCTTCTTTTCATCGGATCGGCGAGCTGATTGTCTGCGCGCCGACGACGGTTGGGTGGGTGACAGGACGGCCGCCTGTCACCGTACACTCCACCGTCGTCGGTAAAGTGGCGCGATGCACGCCCCACCCCCCTTTCGGGGGTCGAGGGGGCCATCTTAAAACCGTAGATGGCCCGGGGTCAGCTGGCGTGCGAGGCATTTGCCTATTGGGTAATCTTACACCCCGGTAATTAAGACACGAAACGGCGCGCGGTTTTAGTCGGTTCGATCCCGACATAACCACCCCCGATGGCTGACGGGGGTGGTATCCATGCGGATGCCCACACGTTAAAAAAAGGTTGTTTTTAAGGTAGGAGCGTAGTGCGAGCTCCACATAACCGTTTGACTTCCTCGCGTCGGGCGGTTATATGCAGATGAGGTAAAAAAAAATCTGCCTGAACCAAAAAAGGGCGCCAAGATCTTGGAGGGGCTCCAACGTGATTTTGCCCGCGTGGATGCCGGTTGTCGCAAAACAGCTCAAACGAGGTGAAGAATCTTTTATATCCCACGTTTAACCTCATTTTCGAGATTCAAATTACGATATGAAATACCGATGTAGGCCATTAAATATTTATTTATTTATTTATTTATTTATTCATTTTGCAAATGTAGGTAAAAGTTATATATATATAGTTATATTGCGGTTATAAATGCGCAATTTACGAGTTAGGTTCAACGTTTGATGTTTGTTCATTTCCGACTATATTATAGACTGGTATCAGGATTGAATTAAACTTGTTCATAATTTTTTCAGGCATCATCGAGGCAGAAACGAATGAACGATCGGAGTAAACTAATATTTATGTAGTTGAAAGAAGAAACACCCCACCGTCAGCGAATTGGAGTGATGCTTGCTCAACCCCCTTTTGGAGGTCGAGGGGGCCATCTTAAAACCGTAGATGGCCCGGGGTCAGCTGGGGTGCGAGGGATATGCCTACTTGGTAACCTTACACCCCGGTAATAAGACTCGCGTCGGCAGCGTGCCGTAAAAAAAGTGCCAAATACATCGGTAGCCACTTGCCATTCGATGGTCTAAGTACTTGTTAATCACAGTCATATTATAAAAATGTTTACTCAAAGTGTAGACACAGTTGCTGTGTCGTAGTTGAGAGTAGTATGCCCATCAAACTGTGATCATAAAAACGGGACAATAAAAGCAAATATCCGCAGTTCGTCGCAGCTCGCAGCTGTGCCAGTTAGCACAACAAAGGCTTCACAAAGTAGACACTACAGGCTTGTACAAAGAGAGCCAAGTCGTCGACTTGTGCAAGTTTAATCGTGGTGCCGACCACCGCCACCGGGCGCGACAGCGATCACAATTTAAACAATAAGAACTTTATTTGAAGCGAGTCCTTGAGCAAAATGCTCAGCAAGGTATTTTTGAGTACTTTATAAGTGACCCGGAGGAGTCCAAGGCAAGGTTGGCTGTCATTTTTGGTCATATCTTCGGTTCTACTTGACCAATTGCAATCAAACATACTGATTTTAAGTGGATTAAGTAGGTCTGGGTTCAGAATCGCTTATTTAAAACTAGCTTTTGCCCGTGGCTTCGCCCGCGTGGATGTCGGTTATCGCGACCAAACATAGCCTATGTCTCGAGGTCTAATCTAATCTACCCCTATACCAAATTTCATCAATATCGGTTCAGCGGTTCAGCCGTGAAAGCGTAACAGACAGACAAAGTTACTTTCGCATATAATATTAGTATGGATAAGCCAAAAGTTGAACAGGAGTCAATTTTGCTTTCATTGTATTAAACCTGGAGCCTTTTCTATATAATTAATCCACGCCTTAGTAGCCATGTATAATTACGACGTCTATGGGGAGATATGGATATCTTTATTATGCACTATGACCTGCATTAAATATATCACTTGAAACATTTTCCAGGCGAGTAGAGCGAAGATAATAAACTAGTTATACCACCAGAGCTGCATGTCTACCTAACTGACGTCTGTAATCTCTTAGCAGCTCACGTCTCCCTAGGGGCGGCACTAACTGGGAGACTATCGCGCAGACCAGACGGTCGGGAAGTGGTACGTTCGTAGTATGCACTATCTAGACATTCTAGACCAATCTAAGCATAATTTATAGCGTGAGTTCTATAATATTAACACATCGATTGAATGTTTTCCTTATCTCAAGTCTATATTTCGTCGTTTTCACTTCAATTTTGTACCTACTTGCAGCCATTGATTTACAAAAAACCCAAGATGCACAGTCAGGATGTCAAAAACGTCCGCATAAAATGAATGTTCTAAAGAACTCATTTTAAATAGTCTCGCATCGCTCGTGTTTATATACACTGCATTGTAAAAAGAGCTGAAATCAATTGTGTGTTGTGCAAGAGAACCGGGATAAAAAGTAGCCGTATTTTATTCCAGAATATAACCTATCTGCCTACCCCAATGGAAAAAGGCGTGATTTGTATGTGTATGTATGTATATGTATGTATGTAACCCATCTAAATTTTATCTAATTCGTTAATCCGTTCTGGTGTGATTCAGTCACAAACTACCATCCAAACTTTCAGACTTTATGATCGTATGTAGTAAAAATTATAAAAGGTATTTTTAACTTATAATACAGAAAACTAATAGGTATTCAAATGTATAAAAGAACTTGGAGTGTGGTTATATCAAATGAACAAATATTTAAATCGCAATAAATCAGCGATAAACGGTTTTACACCGGCAACGAAAACGGTTCAACAGCTAAACACACTTTCTTGACGTGAAAACTGAAAACGCCCCACTACACTGCGGAGTCATACATTTCTTATTAAGGCGGTGTGAAAAATGTTTAGCATTAATATTCAACCATGCTAGCAGGTAGTGGCGCGATAAATAAAGGTTTGTATCGTGAAATAGGGTAAAAGTTGCACCGTTGCAGCGCTGCACGGAGGAAAAGCGACGATATGTGCCGTGAAGATATAATGCTGTTTTAATAGCTTAGATGGACTCGCTAGTTGAGTAGGTTACACGCATATGAATGAAATATTTTGTTAGAAAAGAACTGGTTCACACGTGAATCTTTTAAGACTGAATTTCACTCTCCCCAACAAATTTCTTTCACACTATCTAACCATTTCGTTAATTTTTTTTGCATATTTTCTAGTGATTGGTAGGTACTAATTTCAAAATACCTCTATTGCATTCATCTATACATATAATAAATCTGTAACTGATCGGTGTCTGTACATGGAAGATATATGAGAAAAAAATTATAAGGGGTCTTTATGCGGCTTTTTTTATTAGAAAGGTCTTGGTTAGACTCAAAATCCTACGCATATTAGTGAACCGGCGATAGAGTAAAAAAACGCGAAAATCGACGTCCACGCGGGCGGAGCCGCGGGCAACAGCTAGTTCCTAATATTATCCACTCTTGCCACACCACAAATTCATCTCAGCTTTCGCATCTTATCTGCAGCATTCAGCCGTATTTCATAGTGTTAGGAGTTATATAAATTAAATCAACATTCCCAGCGAACACAAAATTTAATAATTTCATTATTCGAACTTTACTTAGTGGAGAAACTTAACAACGCGATTCAAAAATTAACTAACGCCATCTAGCGAATAACGAAACACATTAAGTCAAAACTACCATCATTTTTTGTTGCCTTAGCTTCACTGAAATATTATAGACGTATGGGCGCAGGTTTTTTATACAATTTAAAGCAAACCGGATAAAACAAACAGTTAAAGTTATAACAGTTTTTATGCAGTTGTAAACTTTGTCAATTGCTTTTAAAACAAATCTGGTATTAAATTGTTCGCAATAGGGAACCGACCCGCGGCGCTGCACTTTATTGCAGGCAATCCCAACTTTTTCCATTTATGCTCGTGGATATTGCGCGACCTGGCATTGTACCCGCTATATGTACCTATCAATTACGTAGATATTTGTACATATTCGTAGATATGGTGACACTGTTTTTAGTTTTAAATTATAATCACTTTCACAGGATAAAAAGGGGATTCACAGGGTCGGTAGAGCGAATGTTATGCCACTAGTGTTGTACACGTCCATAGCCCACTGTGACCGCTTTCCATCAGGTGAGCCGTGCGCTCGATCGATCGATTGAGTTAGTAAAACGTGATAACTCAGTTTATTTTCTGTGGTGAAAATCGGCCTAAGTTAACAGTTGCGAACGATTTACAACTCGTAGTACCTACATCGTTTTATTGCCGTGGAGTTTATATCGAACTGCGTCCCCTATATTGCTGCGTTAGTTCCATGCAAATGGCATAGTTTACGAGTATAGCGAACAATGTATACAACGTTTGGCTACATTGTAGACTTTTGTGAAGAGTGCTTGGTACAGTACAAGCTTTTAATTAACTTGCAACGATTGCATGTTGCTTAGTTTGGTAAGATGATGTATTGTCGAAATTAAAACCATTATTATTATTACAACGTTCGCTCTGTAACAACCAAGGTTTCTCTACTATTCTACTCTTTGGTATATCTTGGTTTTTGTGGGAGCGACTCTTATCTGACCTCCTAATGCCGAGAGGAAAGCCTGCGCCTGAGCATCGTCCGTTAATCAAAAGGTGTTACCAGAGATGGCTCGGGTCAAGCCGGGGTGCGAGGGAAATGCTCTATGCACCACCTTACACCCTGGCGTCAGAAGACCCTAGACGGCGTGCGGTTTTAGCCGGCAAGAGTCCGACATAACCTTCCCCGCTGGCCACGGGGTGGGTATCCATGAGGGTTTCCGCACGGAAAAAAAGGTGTAAGCCAAAGGTGTTGGTGGGACCCCAATATTGAAACTAATAACAGATGAAATGATTAGGTCCTCACCTCGAAGGGCGCCTCTCCATGGTGTTTGTTGTTGAGTATGAGGAAGGAGCAGAGAGGCCCGCGCGCGCGGATGGGGGGCGTCACCTCCACCAAGGTCTCGTTCTCCTTGATCAGCCCGTGGTACCCCTCCTCGGGCTCCGCCAGCTCCAGGTATGGAATGTCTGGAAAGAAAGATTCACTTTAGAACATGTTGCAACCTGACCAATCTTCATGGGTAAGCAGATACACATCAACATGTGCTATTTAGATTTCATCATTTATTTAAAACTATATTTGCAATGCAATTAAAATTAGACAACAAAAACTATTTCTGCATGTGCGACAGTTTCCCTGCTTAATATACTCAAAATATTACTTTAACTCTCTAAAGATAAAGACTAAAGTGCTGTAAAGCCATTCCGGAAACGTATAAATAAGTATTACTTAATTATAAGTATCAATAAGTTTCTAATAAATCTGGTTCGAAATCGAAAATAATTGAAGTTTCCAATGATCTAAAAAATTTCGCTTCACTCGCCGTGACAAGCCAGTCGAAGCGTGAAATCGTTGGACAAATCTCTCGTGACTAGAAAAGTTACCATCTAAGTAAGATACTGAAAAACTCGGTCAATTATTTCTTCCACGTCGAAAGGAGCTATATATTTCAGTCTTCGCGTATTGACAATTACTCACAGCTCGGCGAATACGTTATAGAAACATTCAAAATATTATGTAGACATCGTAGATAGTTGGTACAACATGAGTATTAATACACCTCTACTCACTCCTTCAGAGACATATAGGTTAATATTAATAAGAATACATAATACATACTTAATACATAGACACTCGCAATTGCCCGACTAAGTATTTCATAACATACAGTAGCGGATAGTCAGAAAATCTAACACTTTTTCATGAACTGTTGATGAAGGCCTTCTTTGAGGTCCAAACCCCAAGCGTTCTGGCGTAAGAAGACCCTAGACGGCGTGCGGGTTTAGTCGGTAAAAGTCCGACATAACCTGCCCCGCTGGCCGGGAGGGTATCCATGAGGATTTCCGCACGGAAAAAAAAAGAAGAAAATGGAGTCAAATGGTATTCTTTCAAGCTAAAATTGATCAAACTTTGGAAAGGACTTGTAGCAGACCTTAGGCTCCAAGGTGCATAAGGTGAGAATTAGCGCTCGTATGAAGGATTCTAATGACAATTTTATATCTTTCACTCCATTTTACGGTACAATTACTAATATACGTTTATTATAGAAAGGTCCCTGCATATATTACACAATAGGTGCTAACGACATCAGAAACGATCGCACCGGAGTGTATACGTATGTGGGTAATTAAATATTTAGGATAGCCGCAGAGGTGGCGGGCCAGTAAACGGCGTGTTGTTTACGACGCCTGCGGTTACACGCACGCTTTATGTCTACGGTTTGCCGGCTCCCCGCAGACCGTTTTGTTGGGGGAGTTACACCTGGGATCGATGACTTGCTGTCGTAGTTTGACGGATCTCTATCAACTTTTGTAAAGGAAAAGACCTTTACAAAAGTTGATACTCTAAGTGAGCTAGATATTGATAGTAGTACACGGCATCTAACTTGGCAAGATTTTGAAGTAGTGTGGGCCCACGTTACTCCAAAATCTTGCCAAGTTAGATGCCGTGCACTATACAAAGACAAATAAACATGTAGGTATTCATAAACATGTTGATTTTGGAAAATACCATTTTTGACCACTGCTGCACTGTTAATTATTTTTAGGATGTATGGGAGAAATATTGAATATGCATATCTTAATATATATAAATCTCGTGTCACAATGTTTGTCCTCAATGGACTCCTAAACCACTTAACCGATTATAATAAAATTCGCACACCATGTGCAGTTCGATCCAACTTGAGAGATAGGATAGTTTTTGAAACGGATTTCGACATCCACGCGGGCGGAGCCGCGGGCAACAGCTAGTTATTATATAATTCCATATTGCAAATATACCGAAGTTATATAAACTAATTAAATCGGATTTGTTTAATAAACATGGCGTGTATGGGATCTATGAGCACAGTTACTTAATAACAAAAGCTAGAGTTCTTGATTGTTTGTTTAAATGCGCGATTTAAAAAGCCTTTCAGCATTTTATAGTTAGGAAAGGGTGTTACTTAGCTAGTAGTCACATATCACAAGAATCCCATGAATTTAAAACAACTATATATAAATACTGTCATAACTTGAAATAATATAATTAGGCCACTGGAACTGCAATCGCAAGAAATCGGCAGACCAAAACCAACAAATCAATTCAATTCTCTTTTTTAGCAACCCATTTATGTCCCACTGCTGGGCACGGGTCTCCTCCCCTCTAACGAGTAGATAGATAGTACGTAATACAAAATCACACAATATTTGTAAACAAGTGCGTGTTCTTAAATATTCTGTAATGTAAAGATAATAATTAGTTATGATGAGTAGGTTTCATTGTTTGAAGGTTCTGAGGAGGCTATAACCGTTAAGGGAGGTTATTAGCCTCTCTCACAGAGGGCTATTCGGAGATTTTAATAAACAGGCGCTTGGCCACAATCCGATGGCCGTTTTGAGGACATCAAGGGGTGATTTTATCTGCGCAATCTTGTTTAATGCTTGATAACGATAAAGACAGGAAATGAGTGGAGTTAGTGTTTAACTTACTTTGTTTAAAAAGTTAATACTTATACAGGTTGGCTATTTAATTACATGTTCTTTTGTCGGAGTTACTTTAAAGCTAGTTAGATTCAGGCACTAAAAGCCATGTTTCAGTAAAATTACGCTTTTAAAACTTGTGTGTGTGTGTGTGTGTGTGTTTTTATAGCATACGAAAAAGCCCGGGGTATGCTCGCCTACTCTTTCTCACAATTTAATAATTTATGTTGACTTTAATGGGATTGACTACCGGCCGAGAAGGATGGTTTGGGACCCAAAGACATTGTTTATTAGGCTTCACACCCGTTTTTGGGTTGACAGGCAATTCTCATTGGAAGCGAAGAATGTAATAGCAGCGAAAGATACCGAAAATATGGAAATCGAAATTATCCAGGGTAGTTCGATCCCCGCTTAATGCAAATATTTGTATGCATGAATATGGGTATTTGAATTGGTCTGGTCGTGCCTCGGAGAGCACGTTAAGCCGTCGCGTCGGTCCCGGTTGTCATATAAACATCTATGGCAGTCGTTACGGGTAGTTGGAGCCCTAAAAAGTCCAACAACAACGGTCTAGCTGCTATGCTTCGATATCGTCTAATGTCACCATTGGGTTGTGAAGGTCAGTTGGCAGGCGCTTCACGAAAAATATCGAGGTCCAGCCAAATCCACAGTTAATGACTGGTAAAGCGGACCCCAGACCCCGAGGTGAAAGCTTTGGATTAAAGCTAGGTTGAAGCAGATGGAGAATTCAGGAATCTAAATATATAAAGTTTTCTTTTAATTTCAAATTTAATATCCTAAGTTACAGCTCAACGAACGGATTCTCCCGTAGATAGAACTCATATAAAACGCGATCGTAAAACACTGACCCGGGATTTGAACACTAGACGATTTTTTACGACCTGCACATCCGCGTGCACGGCCCCGGAGGAACTCGGGGTATCCCGGGTAAGCAGCTGTTCGATCTGTTTCTAACTCAATATCTACCTAAGTACTCGTAGACAAGTATAAATGTTCAAATTGATATATTTTTTTTTATACTACTTAGGTGGCAGACAAGCACACGGCCCACCTGATGGGAAGCGGTCATATTCTAATTTAATGCATTTATTAGATAGAAGTTATATACTTAAACACTTTCCTGAGTAAAATTGTAAGAAATACATAAAAGGTAATATAAAAAAATATTGTCATACGAAATATTGATATAATGGGGACTACAGGACAATGTAAGTAAAATAAAAGCTTGTAAAAAGCATGAAATTGTATTGTTCATATTAAAATACTAAAACCTCAAATAAAAAACGTGGGGGGATAGCATATTTTTTTTATTGAAAACGGTCTAACAGTTTTGGAGGTGTGACCACAAAGATCGTGATACGATGTTTAAGATACAGCATTTTCAGTTCGTCACAAGGAGGAAAAAACAAACAAAACTATCGCGTTATGAAAGAAAATGCGTTTAGAATATTTCCTTCAAAATTTTTTTAAGGTGAGGTTTGTGATAGGCGGAACGGAGCTGAGTTGTCACATCTGAGGATCAATTCTCGTAAAAATTCAGTCTCAGTCTAGTCTCGATCACAAGTCGATCGTCCATATATCAAAAAGGTATTCTTTTTGGTGAAGGTCAAAAGAAAAAAAGGTAATAACCTCAAAAGGAGAAAAGGCAACTCGGCCTGCGTGGCCTAGGAATCTGGTGCACCATAGAAATAGACCAAAAAAAACCAGCCCGCTAAGTTTCTTGCCGGAGTCTTCTCAGGTCTGGGCCTCGTTTCAAACCGGGGTGGTCTATTTGCTTACCTAGTCTTAAATATTTTTGAATTTGACGTTTTGTAAGTTCCGTTTAATGGCCTATATTTTGATTTTTGAAGATTTATGACTTTTGAAACTTGAAAGGATAACCCAACCGGCCTTGGCCGCCAAGATAGGCGACTCCGACATTGTTTGGGGATTGAATGCCCAACTCTCCTGTAGAGATGCACGCGAAAACACTATGCGCCGACACCCTGAGCCTGCTTCTGCGAGGGTCAGCGGCCCTAACAATGGCCTCTACCAACTAATTTAAAAACATTCTTTCAGTAAATAGTTCATCTTCGCTTGACACAACAGCAACCTTATTTCAAATTACTTCAGAAAACTTAATCACCTTATTAGAATTAATTAATTAGCTTCAACGAGAGTCTTGTGGGAGCAGAAAAAAATAAAACCTCTCCTACGAATACTAATAACGGATTAATGTGAAAAGCTCTTTATTATTAAAACGGCCATTTTGTAAATAAGAAATTATGTTTACGCAGCCATTATTAATGAGGGGCGGTCACGTCCGCCATATCTATTATATCAGGGAATTAATAATCATATTTTTCTGTCAGCCGTTCGCAGCGGTACTGGTACGACGAGATTACTAAAAATAAAGTCCCGGGATCGATTTTTTTGTATCACTTAGGTGGCGGACAAGCACACAGCCCACCTGATGGTAAGCGGTCAGCGTGGCATATGGACGTGTGCAACACCAGGGCCGCAGGGGCGTCACCCTCGCGCTGTAGATCTTTTTTCCAATCCCATGCGGTGGTTATTCTGTGAAGTAACCATTTCTTATGGACGGATACGGAGTGTGAAGTGTGAAAAAAATATTAGGTTGATGTCAATAGAGCCTGTGGCGGGGAACAGAAAACGTCAATGTTTGAGGGGGTAGACACAGGTATAATAACAATAAATAAATAAAAATGATTATTTTGAGCAATTTAGCAGATATACGTAAAGGTTAACACTCATAATCCATTTATAATGATATCGACATCACAATGTAATAAAGGACAGGCCTAATTATATTACTTATCCCCCCCTCTCCAGGGTCGGCAGCACGGGTATGACGCCCCTGGTGTTGCACACGTCCATAGGCCACGGTGACCGCTTCCCATCAGGTGGGCCATGTGCTTGTTTGCCACCTAAGTAGTATAAAAAACAGATACGTCGCCGAAAAGCCTAACACTTTGCTTAACCCAAAAATCGAACCCGCACCTTAAAGCTCAGCGGTACCTTGGCACTCAAGTTTAACATAGATATATTTAAAACGTTAAATACCTAAGCTAAAAATTATTCCAACCACGTACTGTTCAAAGCACATCGTAACCATAAACAAACAGAATTTTGCCACTACATCAATTAAAAAAAGGTGTCATTATGCAAAATGTGCCTAATTTCACTTTGCTGAAAAAGGGTTCAAAATACATTGCTCGCTCCCTCCGAACGTATTTCATCCTGGTATTGGCCTAATTCTGCATTCAAGGGCGTCGTGTGTTCTCGTCTTATTATGCCCTGGATGGGCACAAAATGCGCCATTTTTTTTAATACTTTGATTGTACCTAAATATTTTAAATCGCTATGAATATAAGGGTTCAGGAGTCGGTCTTACGATCGAGAGTTCCTGGGTTCGAATCCTGGCCTTTACACTACGGACGTGAACCCACTCCTAAAACTTTAACGTTCATAACTTAGCTGGAGGGTTTGGCGAGATTACTAGGCATTTTGGTTAAGTACTGTGTTTTTTTCGTATTCGTATCTGTGTGATGGCTCAGCTAAATACCAACTTGACGCGCTGGAGACGATCGAGAGACGAGCCAAGAAGCTCATCAATAACGATGCACTAGTCGAGAAAAGACTTCAAAGCCTTGCCCATCGACGCAAAGTTGCAGGTCTCTCGGTGTTCTATCGGATGCATTTCGGGGAGTGCGCTCTGGAATTGCACAACCTGATACCTCCAAGTCCTTTCCATCAACGAACGACTAGACGAACAGCGTCACGCCACCGCTATATGGTCGATATTCCACTCATACGCACAAAGCGCTTTGCTGACACGTTCATCGTGCGTACAGCTAAGGAGTGGAATTCCTTGCCTGAGTCTGTGTTTCCGGAAAGCTATAACCTGGGAGTTTTCAAGTCACGAGTGAATAGGTTCCTTCTAGGCAAGCGTGATTCATCGTAGACCACATCGTCACTTACCATCAGGTGAGATTGAGGTCAAACGTAAGCCTATCATGAATAAAAAAAAAAAAAAAAAAAAAAAAGTACTTTAAAAACAGCATTATTCAGTTACAAGCAAAGCTAATAAAAACAATGATAACAGCTGTTATACAAGAAGTCAGTGTAAAGTTAAATCGCTATCGTTTAAAGAAAAAACGTAAACAGCATCGTATTTGTAAGAAAAATCTTGCCTAACATTATACATCCGAAAGCATTTTACGCAAATTACATACAAAAATCAAGCAATAAATCAAACCGTCGGCTTTCTACCGACGGAACCCTCCCGATCATTTATTTCAATTACTCATTCATTGGGGGTCCGCATATAAAAAACACCCCTTTTTACGCAACAATCTGAGGTTAGCTTAACATTAATCTCTTCAACGCACGTCAGTCAGAAAGTTCCACATAATGTGACAATTACGAATGTCCGCATTTGAATAACAACCTTTAGAATGTGTAGGGTCCTTGAGACGCCCGCGCCCAGCGCCCACGCTCATGGGAAAACCCATAAATGCAGATGGACGATAAAATTGACGGTAAATTTATTTAAAAGGCTGAAAGTGGGGCATTTTGAGTGCGCATTACGGCTCTAAAGGGGTGATAAGTATTTTATTTTATAACCAACTAAAAAAAAGATGAGAGGTACTGTTTTGAAATTTAGACAAGGTTCTCAATTGCTACTATAAATTTGCATACCTACCATTCAGGTAGCAAATAAAAGTAGTTTGTCTGGATTAAAATGTAACCTTAATATTTTCCTATCGCAACCAAGAAAAAAATCGTCATACATTTTACTCCTGTCAAACTAGTCAAAGTACTTAAGTCTTTTTTAAAAATAGAGCAAGAATAGATGATCGAGAGATTACAAAAATGCCCTTTCTAAACCCTTAAAGCATTAACTCCCAAAATATAAATGACTTGTTCATTGAACATAAACTTTCAAATATAAAAGAACTTCGAAAAAATTACAAAGAAGTTTCTCACCCATATTGTGTTCGCTCTACAGTCACAAAGCCTTCAAGTCACAAAGTTCAATAGATAACCCAACTTTTTACTATTAAATCCGAAAACGGAGGGTAGTTGAACATTGCTTTATGATGTCACCTCTTCGCTCGGTCATTTCGCATAACTGACAGCCAAAGTTGCGTGTTTTACGGCAGATGTACACGGAGAGCCATCCATTTCACTTAGACCCTAAAGTTGGTCGCTATGGGACTTTGAATATTATAAACTAAAATCCCTGAGGGTATGAATTATTTATATTATTTCGGTTGGTTTTGTGAAACATTTTTGTAGGTGAATCATAACAATGTTATAAAAAGACGGAATAAGTTTTGTTATTTCTTTACTCTGGTAACTCCGTTTTGTTGCAGCATCCGTCTGCTCTGGAAGGAAATCTCCAATTTGCAATTTCAAATCTCATTTCAACATCAAATTGTATGATTGTGTTCCCCACAGTTAGACACAATCAAGTCTTATGAATAGCTCAGTGGCTGGAAGGGACAACTTTTTAGAAGTTTCAACGGTATTATAACTAGCTCCTGCCTGCGACTACATCTACACGTTGACTTCAGAATTGTGTCCAGAAGGACATGAATTTATTGGGATAAAAACTGTATTATTTATTAATCCAATAAACTGTTAATGTGTCACATCAATCGATCATTATTACTAATAGGTTTTAAAATCTACTGATAACCTTAAATTAAAATTCCGCAAAATATTTTACATAACTGAATTTTCTCTTGCTTCCATGTGCATTTTCATAACAAAAAGTTTCCCAACTTCTGCACGTCAATTTAAACTCTATTTCAAAGCAATAAGCTGCAACGTCGTGTCGTAACAGTTTAAATCAAACTGCTACGTGTACACTATAGCCCTAATTCTGCGATATACATTATTCATAACAACGTAAGCAGCATGTTATTCGCTCAACATATAGTATTGATTCTACTCCTCACACGAACATCAGTAAGCCACCAACCATCTCTGTCTTTCTCACTGGTTCACATTACGAGCGAGCAGGAGAGCAGTCTGATAAGATTGCGTGCAGTTCCGTGTCACGAACGCTGAAAGAAAGGCTGGTTATTCGGGTATTACCGTGTAATAGCCTTGTCATTTGGAATAGAAGAATTTTGAGCCGCATGGGAGTCAATCGAGTGTGCCGACGGTAATTTAAAAAGCGTTTAAGGTGGAATATATTTACGTCTCGTTCTCATGGGGTATGCAGAGGAGCATTTGCTAAATATTTTTAGGATTGACATAAAAGGGTTTCTTTGTGAAATTTTCCACTAGAAAATCTCAAGAATTAAATACACCCTCTCCTTTCCTATACAGAACAACACGTGCAAGGCTGAGATATCACCCTCATTATGGTGCAATTCCATCAAGAACCAAGCGGTTCGGTGCCTCTTTTCTTTGGCGCACCATCAAAACCTGGAATTCTTTACCAGCTCACGTGTTTCCTTCCTCATACAGTGCCGGGTCCTTTAAGTGGGGCGTGAAAAAGCATTTGATGAGGCCGTCAAGCTGAGTGCCACCATTGTTGCACTATCGGTGTTTGCAATGGTGACTCCCATTCCAGAGACTTTGCCTTTAGTTTACCATCAGGCGAGGTGAAGTCATGTGACCGACATAAAAAAAACGTCCGATCAACAAATCTAAATAAGAATGTGTAGCGTAGCACCGTAGTCGCTCGTAGTAGTCACCGTAGACCCCGTAGACACTCGTAGTCGCTACAGCTGTGCTAACAACGTGTTTAGAACGAATGAGGTAGTAATTTTAAAACTATTTAAATGGTTGAAAACTTTAAGGTCCAGCTAATTGACAGACAGTACTATGACAGGCATACAATCAAAATTTAATGTGATATCCACAATATATCAAAAACTTGTGAACACCGCAATGAACTTGTATTGAAAATTATAAATTCTAATAGAACCCGCCGGTGCTCAGTGGAGCGCTCACCGCTCCATGTATCCTATCCGCCAAATTGAATTCCTGATAAAGTCTTGTCGTGTGCGCCTGACAGCTGTCGAGAGCTCGGATGCTGTATAAGGACCCTGCGAAACTTATTACTTGTGGGAATACTTTATTAACGTTTTGATTTGATTAAATAATGTGTCAAGACAGCTATTGAATTCATATAATTGTGGGGTCTTTGGAGTTTGAGAGGACCTTGAAAGACTACCGTTTTATTATCTCGAGGAGGAAGTGTTTATACATAAATTGTAGGATTTAATTTTTTTTATTCAAGATTGACCACTATGTCACCAGATGATAAGTGACGAGGTACGATGAATCATGCTTGCCTAGAAGGATCCTATTCACTCGTGACTTGAATATTCCCAGGTTATAGCTTTCCG
The DNA here is from genome assembly GCA_963576445.1 of Lithosia quadra. Taxonomy (NCBI): domain Eukaryota; kingdom Metazoa; phylum Arthropoda; class Insecta; order Lepidoptera; family Erebidae; genus Lithosia; species Lithosia quadra. Next base: position 9,911,809 of record OY754898.1, read on the forward strand.
GAAACACAGACTCGGGCAGGGAATTCCACTCCTTAGCTGTACGCATGATGAATGTATCCGCGAAGCGTTTCGTGCGTATGAGTAGAATTTCGACCATAAAGCGGTGTCGCGTCGCTGTTCGTCTGGTCGTTAATATAAAGAATAGAGTAGAATGAAGTTTATTGGTAGCTTTCTATGGGATTTTTAATACCAAGGTAACAACTAATTATATTTGCATATTACACTAATCGCCAACAGAAACAAAAAAAAACTAACTTAAGCAAATAGTATTGCTTACAGTTGACATGGTCAAGTTCATACTGAAAATCCCATGTATATCCCAACTACCCTCCCAATGTAATAAATGTGACGTTACAAACAAATTAAAAAGAAAACTTTGGCTATTATAACGTTACACACGACACGCTCCCCTCTGACGCGATAGGGATGAAGGTCGGCCGCAGTGGCAAATTGCGGGTAGTAGAATTATAATTAGGGTCATTAACAAGGGACCGTGGATCTCTGATCCACTGGTAAGATTTACCGCACGGGGAAGTTAATTCTATACAACTTGATTTTCACAATTGGCTATGGTTACATGAGTAGCAGGAACGGAATCAGTATTCTGGGCGGCCAAAGCCACGAGCCACCGCTAGTATTTAGAAAACTGAAAACCCTTGGTAATTTCACTTGATTGCGAAGAAGTGGAAAAGAGTGTTATTAACAGGAATTACTGAGATCATAAGATATATTATTCATCTAAATCAGTGCTGAACCAATTTAGTAGTTATGAGAACTTATGTAGATATACAAATACATTCACGCGAAAACATTAAGGTCAAACACATAACCTTATTTTTTGTTTTACCACAGTAGGGTAAAAACTAATCATAGTGCTTCCAAACAATTCAAAAATCGAACATCACATCTAGGTATTTCAAAAAAAGATTAAACTTGATGCAGTCCATATGAAGACCAAGTTAATAAACTACGTCAGGGAAGTTGGCAAAGAACACTCCATATACAGCCAGTTCTGTCAAGTGAATTTTTAAAAAGCTTCCGTAAAGAGGGCATTCGAACAACACAACTACCAAACGAATATAGACTCTATTTCTAGAGCACAAAGTTTGAAGTAGTTTGTAGAAAGTATGGAGATTTTTGCTGGAGATCAAATACTGCTGGTATAGCAAGGTCTTGGTTGAAGCCTGTAGGACTGTTTTAGTATTATTTCTAAAGATCTTTATATGGGCAGTAGATTCATAGTAGATATGTTTAACACCCAGCTCCGTCCCCGTTATCTCGGTTAACGCTACAGATTTAGTGGAGGGTAGATACTATTGGAGGTTGAGGGAAGAAAGGGGAATGTAAAAAAGGAAAGTAAGAGTAACAGGCTTTCGCCATTTTTTATGAAAGCTCGCAGAGGTCAAAAGTTGATGATCATTTTAGACTTTAAAAATTAGTTACTGAGTTAAGTAATTTATATTTCTTATTGTAAATGATTTTTAACTATTTAGTTTCGGATTAAAGATTAGATTACAATATCTTGAACAATTTCCATTAAGATTTTTAAGTTTGAAATTGTGCAATCACCATGGACTTTTGCCGCTTACTGTACTTCTCCAGTAATCCTATATTACAAAGTTTGAGAGCGAGTTTTTTATATTAACTCAATGACGTAAAACCGGCTTGATGGATATAATTGAATATAGAGGACGGCAAGTAATAGGAAATACGTTTTATACTGGGAACTGGGAATAAGTTTCTACGGTTCGTGGGCACGGGATTAGTGAGGAAAAAGGGAAAATAAATGTCACATGGGCGCAGTATGCCATGGGTGAAGCCGCGGGCATAAGCTAGTTCCCTAATAAAAGTAAATTCTCAACCAGAAACCCCTCCTCCCCCACCCTTCCCTAGCCCTCCCCCTTCCCTTCAGGGTAGGCAGCGCGTGTGACATCCTTAGTGTTGCACACGTCCATAGGCCACAGTGAACGACCGCTTCGCATCAAGTGGGCCGTGTGCTTGTCTGCCACCTACGTAGTATATATAAAAAAAAACACTCACCAATCTCGTTCTCACAGTAGTAGCATCCATTCATGCTATCTTATACTCCAACCACGAAAAGTCCAGCATGTCCTTTAAAAAGTCCAGCACGTCCTTTAAAAAGTCCAGCACGTCCTTTAAAAAGTCCCTTTAAAAAGGCAGCTCTTAGTCGCCCAGTGTGATTTTATCGCGGCGATAATGGTCGGGATAAGCAGGGACGTGCTCGCTTCCAGTGCAGACGTGACTACCGGTACTTATCGACCGAGACTGATAAAGTGCTGTCTTTTCTCGAATGCATAGTCTTACATCTTGTAACGTCATAACCTTTTTTATACTACATAGGTGGCAGAAAAGCACACGATCCATCTGATGGGAAGTGGTCACCGTGGCCTATGGACGTGTGCAACACTAAGGGTGTCACATACGTGCTGCCTACCCTGAAGGGATGGGAGGAGGGCTAGAAGGGGTGTTGGGGCTCAGAAGAGGTGGGGGGGAGGGGTAAAGTGAGCTCTGGCTACCCTACTTACCAACGGGCACACAACACGATGGTTATTATGTCTATACTATTATAAATTGTAAAATAGCTGTCTGTATATTGGAGATAAAATTTGGCCTTGATCACGGGGAGAGTCTCCCAGTAACCAGACAAAAAGTCAAAATAAATATAGAATTTCTCCAAAAGGCTGGAATTACTTCTGCACTTTGAGCAACGGAACTGACATCGCTTATCTCGGAAAATTCACTTTAGCAGTAAAGTATCTATTAATACTTAAACTATGTTAACATAAGCATCACTTACTAAGATAAACTATCGTTAACCGAATCCTATAATCTCACCTATCGCACTCATAGGAAGTATTTTCGAACTCCGGACTAGCAGGGAGTTGATAATCGCGCAACTTTGCTCCTCAGTTTCTTATACCTTCAATAATTACTTGGGAATATTATATTGAAAGAGGTTAAGAAAGACCTCTCGCCTTACCATAGTAACGGATTAAACGATTTGTTAAAAAACATCAAACTATTAGTTTTTTTATACATAGGACACGTCAATGTGACTTCACCTCGCCTGATAGTAAGCTAAAGGTAAAGTCACAGGAGAGAGGGTCACCAGTACATACACGTACCATGTTAACAATGGTGTCACTCAGCTTGATAGCCTCATCAAAGAGGATTGTCGTCGCAGCACTGCGTGACACCCACCGGTCCCACTAGTGCTGCGACCACAATCCCCCCTCCTGCCCGGCTATGCATTTGCTGACCCCTGAACACAATCCAACCGAGATTGGATTACTATGGAGGTTTTTCGCAATCGTGCACGGTGGCACCTACCCGGTCGAATTTTGTGACAAATTTGTGTACCTAATTATTATGGTTACTATTAAAAATAAATTATTAATTATGTAATTCAATTCTAATTTTATTGTAATAGATATTCGAAACCTAATTAAAAACCCATCGTACTTACATAATTAGGTAATCATTTTGGTGTTGCAAATCAAAAGACTAATGGATCGTCTATCTGCTAGTTAGTCACCTAAGTAGTCCTAAAAAAGCAAAAAACTTTAGGATCATAAACTCATCAAACGATATTTCTGTGTATAAGCATATGGCTTTATTTTTAACCGACTTCAAAAAAGGAGGAGGTTCTCAATTCATACGCTATTTTTTTTTTGTATGTAGGTATGTTACGCGATAGCGGCGCCAATTTTATTATGGATGGATTTTGAATTTTTTTTTGTTTGAAAGCGGCTACTTCTGAGGTGGTCCCATATCCAGGGTATCAGGATCTGATGCTGAGATCTTGGGAAAATCGAGGGGAAATCACCAAATTTACGGCAAAAATTCTTTGTACATAATAAACCTCATAAATAGGTAATTTTCTATTTCTGTACACTAAAAAGTAAAAAATATTAGTTTGTGAAGTCGGTTTTTCAAACGTAGTTATAATTTATTGCTAACAGACTCATTTCATAAATGGCTGTTACTCTCTCACCTACAGGCCGCACGCCTCCCGCACAAGTATCGTGCGAGGCTCACATTACTCTCAGCAATAATTCATATTCCAAGTTTGGGTGAAATTTCCACACGATGTTAATGTGTTTCGTGAAGAAATGTTCGTTCTGTAATACGCGTGGGTGACGACGCTGAGATATTATCGCAGCATCGCGCTGAAAGCTTGTTGACGGAAGACAGAGATGAATACACTATGCAAACAAATTTCATATCTTCATTTTTGGGGTTTCGTACCTTAAGGGTCAAAGCGGGACTCTATTATTTATATAGGACACGTCAAAATGTCTACCTCGCCTGATGGTAAGCTAAGGGCAAAGTGGGGTCACCACCACATACATCGGTAGTGCTACAGTGGCGGCCCTCAGCTTGACGGCCTCAACAAATGCTTTTTCACGCCCCGCTTAAAGGCCACGGACTATAGGAGGAAGAAAACACATGCGCTGGTAAAGAATTCCAAGTCTTTATGGTGGTTTTGCTAAGACTCCATTGTCCGTCTGTCTCTCACCGACTGTATCTCATGTGATAGACGATCTACCAACTAAACACAGAATAAAATGAATATTGAAGAGGGGCTCAACCTGGAAAAAGGGCTACCTACAAACATGAAGTTTTGCCGTTTGTTGCACTATTTTTTGACACGGATACTGGCAATAACACCGTATAGCAGCATCGTGGGTATAAAATGGTAATCTTCCTTAATCAAGCAGCCTGACATTGGTTTGACATTAGCTGTGTTGGCGTCTAGTTCTTTTCTCCGTATTATCTTAAATTATTTTCCATTCCTTGCTAGCTACGCGCAAATGACCCTATCCACCTCCCATATTATTAAGGCACGTTACTTAAACATTTGAAAGAAAATCTATAGAAATTACAGCAAAAAATTAAGCTTCAATAAAATTTGTCCATAATCATTTGAAATGTTAAGAATGTCGCTTTAAATATATTAAATTCTTCGTACAATTTGCAAACCTTACACAATCATATTTATAATTGAAATTCTCCGGTACCGCTTCGTTTCTTAGCCGTGCCAACAGAGTATACTTCCGCCCATTAATATTACATTTTATTAGCTGCTCGTGAATTTGTGTCAATATTCGTGTCCTACAGGGTACATAATAAATGTATTTATTATTAGTACCAGTATAACAAACACACATACTTGTTTAAACATCATAATATTCAATTTCATTAAGTAAAGTTTACCACTGCTGCCAAGGAATATTCAATTTATTATGATTGATGTTTTCTATACGACTTGACTATTGGCCAGAACTTCTTATTTGCCGCACCATAAAGACTTGGAATTCTTTACCAGCGCATGTGTTTCCTTCCTCCTATGGTCCCGGGGTCATCAAGCGGGGCTGTAGCACTATCGGTGTATGTAGTGGTGACCCCCGATCCTGAGACTTTGCCTTTAGCTTTCCATCAGGCGAGGTGAAGTCATGTTGACATGTCCAATATAAAAATAAAATTGGTACCTATCACATCCATTAACATCCATTAACCAACCATCAACTTTTGTAACTGTCAAACGGATCATCATCATCATCCTCCGAGCCTTTTCCCAACTCAGTTGGGGTTCTCTTTCTTCTCTGTGAACCGTCTGCCATCCGAGCTCAATTATTAGTCTTTAAAATAAGGACTTGAGGAATCGCGTCCTATACACTTACTAGGGTTCTAATCTAACTATAGAAACTATTGGTTAAGTGCAGGTGGTATAGGTGCTTGATTTCGAAAGTATAGGAGTGAACCTGTCAGTTTGAAATAGTTATACCAGTAGCGACACGACATAATTTAGAGTGCTCTAAAACATTAACATTCTCGAAAGTCTTTTTTGTAAAAACTGAAAAACAAAATGAATAATATCTACAAGTACCCACGCTAAAAAGAAAAAGTCTTTTCATAGATATTTGCTTAAAATAATTCTGACATTTTCCTTCTGTTGTTGACATTTTCAACAATTTCAATTCGGTACAATATTTTAAATTCTCGTCTACTTTGAACAGTAACATTCCGTCGCTTTTTAATATCGTGGAGCGCTAAAACATGGCTGAAATATTCAATTATAGTGTCATTAAACAAAAAGCCTGCGAGCCACGCCAGTGTCCATCAACTTAATTGAGATTGTAGTTGCAAAATATTGCTTTATTTTAGACCATAACATTGACCTTTAGATCATGCTGCCTTGACAACTTCGAACTCTTCTGAGAGCGATTGCGTTCTCCCAACCCTTTAATTCGTGCGGAAATCCTCACGAAATGGATAAGGACGCGGTCTCTACTCAGAGGTATCGAGCTCAAATCCGGCCGGACAGCACCAATGTGAATTTCACTTTGTTGAATTTATAAATTTGCTAATCACATGATTTACCATCTGCTGATGGTGAAGGAAAAACATGTGAAACCCACATGTCCTAAAAGAAATTCTAAAGACATGCCCGATCCATCAACCCGCATTAGACCAGTGTGTGTGGAGTAAGGTCTAAACCCTCTCAGCTTTCTCGTTAGAGGAGAGGAGGCCCGTGCCCAGCAGTGGGACATAAATGGGTTGCTCGTGTAGATCCTGCCTAGTTCTGTTAAGAGACAAATTATAGTACACCGTAATGTAGTGATTCTTCTTCAACCTAGCGTTAATCTCGGTCGCATCCAAAGCTTTCACCTCGGAGCCTGGGGTCCGCTTTACCAGTCTTAACTGCGGATTTGGCTGGACCTCGATATTTTCCGTGAAGCGACTGCCATCTGACCTTCACAACCCAATGGTGAAATTAGGCGATATCGAAGCATTGCAGCTAGACCGTTGTTGTTGGACTTTTTAGGGCTCCAACTAACCGTAGCGACTGCCATAGATATTTGTATGGCGACCGTGACCGACGGCTTAACGTGCTCTCCGAGGCACGACTACCGTAATGTAGTGATTAACCGCGTGTATATCACTACACAGTTATTAGCGGGCTGAACCCCAGGAGCAGTGTAGCTGTATCGTTCGCGTTAACTATTCACGACACAAGCTTGCAGGAAGCTAATTTTCTAATGCACTAAGAGGAGCAATACCGCGGGAGCTTGTGGGATCAAATAGACATTATTATATGACTGTGTATCCTCTATGGGGTAAGTAGACGTGAATTAAGACCGATATAACGCTAACTCCTTTAGTTACTTTTCGTGGACTCTATGTTTACGGTTGGACACAGAACTTTAAGAGATAAAAAAAATACAAGACTATCTTTTCATTTCATTTCATTATTATTTCTCTGTACATCACTATTCTTACAGGCTTACCCTAATACAATAATGTGGTATTATAATATTATACTAAGTACTACCGAGTATGTAGTTTACTTGTTTACTACCATAGCGACAAAAATCTCAGCCTTCAATTGTATAACGAGAGAATGAGATAGAAGAAAATATGAAAATGTAGCACAATGAACAGTACTACCCGTTCGCGCTAAGTTTGCCGCTGTCAAATGACGTCGGTATAGCGTTGTCTCATTGGAACTAGAACTGATTGAGTGAGACAACGCTAAACGCATGACAGTTGGCAGCGGCAAACTTAGCGTGAACGAGAACGTGAAATCCTAGAATCGATATGAAACGGTATACGCAGACAAAACACCTAAATCTCGAACAAATATGAACGGATGTATCAATGTTTGTTGTGCCGTCATTGGTTTGTTGGCGGAGAACGGATTTGCCAGCTGTGATCCAGATTGCCCCTCTATTATACCCATAACATCAGACAGCTATAGTTAGCTATTGCTAAGATAGATAGGTCAGGTAAACCTGCTGTAGGATGGATGTGACTTTGAAGAAAGCTTACCTCTCGGTGTTGGGTTATCCTTCGGCAGTTGCTCTCATAAGTCGCACAAGCCAAACTAAAGGAGCAAATAAACTCTGGGCAGCGAAGTGATTGCCTCGGGTGCAACCGGGAATTATGCTATGATGATGAAGATGAGAAGAATAAGATTCTTTTTGGATCACTTAATACCCAGGCATTTGAAGACCTTTTTTTATCGTGCGGAAATCCCCATGGATACCACCCCCGTCGACCATGGGGGGTGGTTATGTCGGGATTTGAAGACCCTGAAGAAGAACCGGCGTGACGGTTTTAGTCTCCTCCGTTAACCAAGGGAATCCCTGGGGATTTCCGCACAAAAAAAGTATATGATTCCTTTTTATAAGTAGTACTCACGATGCTGTAGACTTTAATGGTATGGTAAACGAGTAAACGAGGGTCATCTCATATAGCACAGTAGGTATGTAACGTTAGTGTAATGCGAAAATACGCTTCTCTTTTATATATAAACTATGTAAATGAGCTATTTAGCCACCTCATTAAGAAAGCTCGTGCAGTTTTCACCAGTAGCTTAATATTTAAAGAACTCTTTCCCTTGAAAGTGTTATTCTGTCTATTAAGCACTACTGTTATTGAGGCTCGCAATTTACGAACAGTAGGTATATTGCTACTTAACGTCCAACAACTGAGAGCATAGATATAAAAACGATATTTGATAATGCTTTAATGAAATCCATAATTACATAAATATCTTTCGTCTCAGCTCTTCCATAAATATTTGCGCACTAAATCTTTCTTCACATTTGTCCCTTCTAAACGTTCGAATTAACTGTGCATAGGTACCTATCATTCATCTTACAAGTAAAAACAAGCAACTCAAAATACGTTCAACCATTTTATTCCCAGGAAACCTTTTCCCGTTGCCCACTAGCTTCCCATTAGGTGTACGGAAGCGACCGCGGTCCGCTCAGCGTAGATAACCGTTAATATCTAACCGAACGAGCGAAAGCCTCAGGAAATCACTAATGTATTACTCGAGCCGAAGGAGGAACTTGGGAACTGAAAAAGTAGGAAAGGATATTAATTATTACAAATGGCTGTGGAAAACTCATTAAACCTTTAACTGCGCCCGTATTCATAGGACATTTTAGAAATTTGTCATTTTGATTGCGCTAGGCTCTTAGGGAGTCGGGTGTATGGATCTTGAAGGCCGCATTCGTTAGTCATATCAAACTGTAAGTTATATAATGGTACTATTTCCAGTAAAGAAAATGTCTATCTGGCTCCTTTTCACGGCGTTATACAATGAAATTATGTTTTTAACCTAACCTGACCTAACATGTATAAATCCTCATTGTTTTTTCAGACATGGCACCTACAAACTTAGGAAGAGATACTTTATAAAAGTCAAGTCAAAGTCAAAGTCAAAGTAAACTAGACAAAAAAAACACTAAAATCTATCCATTACAACACGAAGACGTAACGATATAACTCATCCACTAACAAACTTTTTTAAGAATATAATTCTACAATAACCAGTGCTTTAGGGGGAGTTACCCATAAACACCATAATTTAAAGGAACTCAATGTAGAACGACTACAACGAGATTCTTTGTGGGCATCCCCACCGGCCTCGTTAGCCGCCGCAAATGGCTACCGAAAGCGATTAGCTGGGGCTTTTATTTAGGCACATAAGGCATTGTTTTAATGATCTATGATACTCCAATTATGTCTTGAAGGCAGCCATTAGGGTGGACTTTGTTTTTGTAGATTAGGGGCATTTATGTATGTCAATAACCTGACTATTTAGATAGCCATTTTGATTGTAAACTGTGTCTTATAATATACCAATGCGGGCAATTGTATTCCGATACTGGTCTTTGATAATACAAGTCCTACTCGACCAAAAAGTACCATCGTGTCACTTAATATACTTAAAGGAGTAGTATAATGCGTTTTCTAAGGTTTAAGAGTGCTGCAGGCATTTATCTCTATGCCTGTAGTTTTTCTATTTTAAGACGAAATTGGCAACTACAAAAATTCACATCAGAAAACTGGTCCAACAACTAAGCAATCTAAAGCAGTGCTAGTTCTTCGGACATTTTTGTCCACAAATATCTCAGGTAGCTAAGCCAACACAGCAATCTTTTAGAAGTTGACTTCGTCATTTTAAGAAAAGTTTGCTACTAACGCTACAAAATTTATTCGCACAACTTTTCTTCCTAAAATCTGGCCTAACTAGCAACAAAATCCAAGTGCCCAAACTCGGCCATTCTAGTTATCAAGTTATGACGCGAGTGCTCGCTCCACGAAAAACTTGGCGAAACTCTGGCCAAGTTGCATGCTAGTTAGATTCTCATGCATTTGACAGATTGCTTCAGGAGCTTCAGTAAGCGCGTTTTACGTTTTCCTTTAAGTTAAATTTAAACAGCACGTGTTGAGTTACATAAGTTTAAAATACTATACAAAATGTTCTTCAAAGACGATGAGGTAATCAAAAAAAATATCGTGAGAATTAAAACCAAAGTAGTTGCCTTGATGGCGTTTATATTTTGTAGGAGCACATAAAATCGTGCTCCTAATACGTCAATAGGCTAAATTTGTATTGTGAAAAAACCGTTGTGTAAAATGTACTACTGACAATTTCAGGTTATGATCTTTCAAGCAGATAATACTCGTATATGTGTGATAGCGTTATTCATAACATCACGCGTTATTCAATTTTAATATTTCTCTAACATGCTAGCCTTTGTCCACGGTAGATATCGTCGGTGTACGACATGTAACGTTTTTATATCTTCAGCTTTCATATTCGTGACAATTACATATTAGTTTATATAATACACTCGAGAGCAATGAATCCGGGTCACTTAAAGAATGTTAAAAATCTCGGAAACTAAAAATGATAGGTTAATGCAATAAATTGTATTTAATAGACAATGTAATACTCCTTAAATGAAAGTAAAAAAAATATGAGTCACCATACATTTTATTAACACAAAATTACATAAAGAAAAAAACTGCTGATCTCTCCTTAAAACAAAAATAGGAAACATTAAATTTTTGAACTTTATTACGATTTTCTTGAATTTTAATACTTCGTATTGCCTCCTCGTGCTTCCATTACTGCGTTTACGCGGTTTGGCATGCTGTACACCAAGTTCCTTATACGATTTTGGGGAATATTCTCCCATTCCTCTGTGAGAGCAATTTTGAGCTCACGAAGCGTGATTGGGGGAGGGTTTCGTTGTTTTACGCATCTACCTAGCTCGTCCCAAGCATGCTCGATCGGGTTGATATCCGGGCTGCGCGCTGGCCACTCCATACGAGTAATGTTCATCTCTTGAAGGTAGTCATTCACAATCCTACCTGTATGAGGTCGGGCATTGTCATGCATAAATATAGCATCCTCACCTAAATTGACCATAAATGGACCAACGTGATCATTGAGGATTTCTTCCACATATCTTACGCTAGTTAAAGAGCCGTTTTCTATGATCACCAGCTCTGTGCGACTTTCAGAAGAAATTCCGGCCCACACAAGTACAGACCCACCACCGTAGGCTACTTTTTCTTCGATGCATGCTTGCTTGAATCTTTCCCCTGGTCTTCGATACACTCTGTGTCTTCCATCGTGCTTGTAGAGCATAAATTTTGATTCGTCGGAGAACATAACTTTTGACCAATCTTCAATACTCCAATTTACGTGGCTCTGGGCATATCTTAGTCTCGAAATACGATGCCCACGCTCCAGTTTAGGGCCGTTTGCAGGTCTAAGGGGTTTTAAGTTAGATTCAGCAAGCCGACGTCTTACTGTCCATGCACTTGGGTTACTTCCTCCGAGGCGTCGAAACTGATTGGTGAGTTCAGTTCCTGTGAGAAAGCGATTTCGAAGCATGGTGTTCACCAAGTATCGGTCTTCTCGTGCTGTGGTACACCTGGTTCTGCCCGTTCCTGGTCTGCGTAGGTTAGAACCAGTTTCTTCGTAACGTCGGAGAACTCTTTGTACTGTTGACAGCGACACACCGACAGTCCTGGCTGTATCGCGCTGACTCCGGCCGGTTTCCAGCATTGTAAGTATTCTGGTGCATTCTTCAGGCGTAAGCGACATAATTTCAGCTTGAATAATGAATATAGAGCACTATCAACATGGTTTATGTACCCACATAAATGACAGATTACAAACAAAAGCAAAACCAAATGCTGTAATTTCGTAGTTCCATCTTCGAAAGTGGCCCTTTTTCAAATTTGATTTTTTTATGATATAACTTTACAATAACTAAGAAGTTTTAATACCTTCATTTAAGGAGTATTACATTGTCTATTAAATACAATTTATTGCATTAACCTAGCATTTTTAGTTTCCGAGATTTTTAGGATTCTTTAAGTGACCCAGATTCATTGCTCTCGAGTGTAGGTAAGCATTTGCATCAAAGGACAATGGGCATTGCGGCCCATGAGCGGCCATCAATGAAACTAGTGTCATTTGAAAGGGGAGATCTTTGACAACAAATATTGTTCAAGGAGTACTATGAAATACCGTTTGGGAAAAAAAATATAGTTAAAATACTATTTTTTTTTCATTATTATTTATGTATCCTAATATTCAATACTTTTTCTATTAGAACCTTTGTTAAAATCGGTCTCGCCATGTTTCATGCGTCAACCAATCAGCGACGAGCGCCGCTCGCACTCGGCGACTCGGCGATTACCGTTATGCTCGAGCGCACAGCGCAGTCCATCGTTGACACTTGTTTCGTTGAGTACTGTGCGATTATTATTGTTTGACAATTTCTTTCGACTCTGGCTTGCATATTGGACTTGTTAATATCTATCTTGTTGACTTGTGCTCGTTTTTTTGGACTTTTCTTTAAGCAGATTCCTATAACAATGGCAGATAATCGCCAAGTGTGTATTTTATGTAATCGATCTGTGATAAACAGAAGAAGATACGAAATAACCCGTGCTCGGTTTGAAGAACATCCCGCTGTAGGCCAATATATCTTTGAAGCTCTTACCTCTGAACATCAGGTAAGTACATCAAACGAAATCATTATTTCTTAGTTGTCACGTCAACAATATAGTACTGTTTAACTTGAGGTGGTCACAGTGTTTTAACTCTCGCGCATTGAGATTACATTTCGCTGTAAGTAGTAAGTAAACTGTTACCGACGCGGCGACGTTGTCGTTCCGTTTGATCCACGGGGCGAGAACGGGATAGAAGTATCGGTATTTACGTATGAGTAAGCGAGATAATTAATACTGCTTAGGCAATCGAGTAAAATATTTTTCTTTATATTTCGCTTTGTTTGAACAGCGTTCAATGAAAATAACTAAGCGTTTTGACTAATTGTAATACTCTCATTTTCAGATACAATACAATGGTCAGGAGTACATTTGTCGACCATGCTGGCAACGGGCAGAAAGAGCTGCGCAGCCAAGAGAAGACCGTCCACACGAATGTGTATTACATATTGAAGAATATTCCAGACTCCCTAATACAGCAACGCGTTGTATGTATGAAAGCTGCAGACGAACGGATCTCCGAAGGATTCCGGATAACATTAAAGTGACATTCTTGATTCATTTTAATTTTTATATTCCAAATAGTGCAAGAGTTTGCGATCATCATTTGGTATCCAATGATTGGGATCAAATAATTGACAGCCCTAACTTGCTCCACGACTTCAATGCCACACATTTTGTGCATATCATGAGCCTCATGAAAATCGCGGTGCTTCGAGGATCTATACTAGATTTTGATAATATAGATGACATGGACCCAAATGAAGTATACATCCGATTAGGCGTTAGTCGAGACCAATTTATGAATATTTTGGAACAAACTCCTTCATTGTCGAACGTATCAACACGCCCGAAAACATCTTTGGCATGCTACTTAATGAAACTGCGAAGCGGTGAAGCAAATGAAAGGCTGGCGACGCTTTTTAATATGAGCCGTAGAACCCTAGAACGACATTTAACGTTCGCCAGAGACACTCTTTTACTGGACTTCGTTCCCCGGCATCTTGGTTATGATCATCTCAATAGAATTGATGTAGCTAACCGAAACCTACAAGTTCCAAATGCAATTTTTGGAAATGCAAATGCCTTAAACAGAAAGGCAATTGTGATAGCAGACGCCACTTATATATATATACAAAAGTCCGCAAACTATTTATTCCAAAAGCGATCCTATAGTCTACACAAATACACGAATTTGTTGAAACCGTTTTTAATAGTGTGCTGCGATGGCCACATTTTAGATGCCTTTGGGCCATATTCAGCCATAGAATCAGATGCACAAATAATGAAAAATATGATTGACGACGAAGGAAATCCTTTCCATTGGTTTTTTGAACATGGAGATGTGTTCATCTTAGACCGTGGGTTTCGCGACGTAATCGACGACTTACATGCCTATGGTTATGAAGCTCACTTACCAAAAACAAAAAATCGAGACGAAGATCAATTGACGACAGAACAAGCGAATAAGTCTAGGTTGGTTACTATGTGCCGCTGGGTTGTTGAAGTTATAAATGGTTGGTTCAAACGCGATTTTAAACTATTCCGACAAGACTTTTTCAATCGTGCTTTGCCTCATATGATGACAGATTTTAGAATAAGTGCTGCATTATTGAATGCTTGCAGAGAACCATTGTCAGATAACGTTCACGCTGAAACATTTATAGAAGTTATAAACCAAAGAGTGAACCAACCAAATAACCTAGCAGAGTATGTCCTAGCCAACAACCTTAATCGTAGACGGGCTAGTTTCGATAGCATTACAGGAAACCAACCTAACATAAGTGATTTTCCTTTGCTGACTGAGGACGATTTAACCATTTTTGCACTTGGTACATACCAAGTGAAGCTAGCCCGCAGCTATTATGCGGAGCATGTGCGACAAGGTCTCTATAATATAGAAACGTATAGGGACCCCGATGTTACAGGCCTAGGCAGGTACGGCATCACAGCAACAAATGTTTGGCTGCTAAGATGTCGAATACAATCTAGACATACTAGGTCAAAAATATATTATTCGTATATTATAGTAGATAGAGAGAAAAGCGGCAGAGAAGCCATAGAAAACTACTATTGCAGTTGTCTAAGCGGTAAGCGCACTCTTGGTTGCTGTGCCCACATTATGTGTGTAGTGTGGTATTTAGGGTGGGCGAGAAACCAAGAGGAAGATATCCGTTTACCAGCTCATTTTTTAAACGATGTTATTGTAGACGACAATTGAATCCCATCATTTTCTTTTTTTAAAGGAATACTAGCATTATATACGAGCATTGTATAATATATGTGTCTTTCAATAAATCGATGTATTTAATAACCAATTAACCTTTAGTTTTATTTAATCCATCATTATCTTATACTTAGATATGCATTACGTTTTATCATTTACGTACTTTCTGTTTAATTAATTCGATTTTTTTATATGATCAACGCTTTATAACTTTTTATCTAAACAAGTTGCCGAAATAATTTTTTGCAGTCTTAATATATACATAATTGTCGACTAAAAAATATAAAGGACAGATGTGGCCGCCGATGGGACAAGCGCCATACATTTTTGCCCATTGTCCTTTCAAATTCAAATTTTTTTTTTAGTACTTTTTTACTTATAGAAACTTTTTTTTCTTACAAAAGAAACATCAAGTAACAGATGATTTCGCATCTTATTTGACTAATATAAATGTTCTGCTGACACTGACAAGTTGATTTATTCCAAGTTACATTGACTTAAAAATTAGGTAACGATAGTACACATGGAATTGGTTATTTCTATCTCAAGCTTATCTCAAAAGAAGTTCCTGTAAAGACCTAATATAATAAACTTATTGCAGCTTTAAGACCTAATTAAATAAGAAACATAGCTCCAAAAGTTGCGAGAGACGTTCCATCTGTCGAGCCCGCAGCCGAAGCCCGGACCTCACCTAATGCTCTCAAAGGGACTTTTTGTGCCTTAACATATTTATTGGAGTCATCCATGGCTCGAACGTGAGTAAAACGATTTATTTCTCCTTTAACGAAAAAGGGTTCACGTTCCATTACACCAAATGTCGGCAAACTGAATCCAGCTTTTTATTTACACTCTAGTCACTGGGAACTGGCAGGAGCTGGTTGCACGATTTAGTAATGAGATGTTTCTATTTAACAAAATGGCGGGATCACTCTCTCATATATTTTTTATATATAGGTACTAATCATTATAAAACTAATGCTTTTATATCTATACTAATCTTATAAAAAGAGCAGAGAGTTTGTTTATGTGTTTAGGGTAATATTTGGAACTTATTGGCAAAATTTCACTATTTGAAAGGTATATTTTCTCCGATGGACATTGCACATTGCACATAGGCTTAAGCCAAAGCGAAGCAAGGGCGGGTTTCTAGTTCTAGTCCTACCTTCTCCTTTTTGTTCAGTAATCCTCTTCCTCTTCGTTATTGAAAGCATCTGTTGTTGAAAGCGATGACCTAGTTAGTTAAACAATTTCGATCAGGTGCTTAGACTAATATAGCTAGAAACGAAGCCAGAACTAATCGGCAACAAAGTTAGACAACCCCTACCAATGATATTTAACAACCATTTGATTCAATAGAACTAATAACACCACACACTATTAATTATACGTTTTCACTAAAATATAAACCCCTGAGCAGTAAATATGGCGTGGTGTTTTATGAACTACCCACGTATATCCGCATCAGCCGCTTCATCGCGCTAACCACATCCGTTACGATATTGCGCAGCACCAAATGATTAACTAATTAACTCTGTATCCACGGATTAAAACTCCCGAAGCGCCGTATAAAATCGGTGCAAATATTCCCTTCCTGAGCTCCGATATAGGCCACATCAGAAAATTATTTACAACACTATTATATGTGCCATTAGGCCGCCATTATGGGGCTTCAGCGCCATATTGCCGTCGAATTCTATTTTACTCGATTTAGTTTAATAGCACGGTTGGTTGCTTCGTCGTTTCAATTGCAACGCCCGACTTAAGTTGCTCAACGCCAAGTAGTGAATTACTCGAATAACTTATTTTGGCGTATATTTGGCGAAGCAACGTTGGGCGCCAATTTCAATGTGGTTTAATTCCAGCAATTATTAGAACCAGTAAACACAGGCTTTAATTTCTGACGAAACAGTCTTCACTATATTAGAATTTATGTAGCACCACGACAATATCTCAAAGCTTCGCATTATTAAGACGAACAGATTTAATTTAGTTCGCTGGATTTATAGTCCTCTTGAATGTGTTTATTCTACCGTAGATATAATATCTTTAGAACTTATATTGCACGCCAGATTGTAAGGAAAAATCTTAGGCAATCTTATACGTTTTTTCGTCGAGTAAAATACGTTTATTCATAACAATTTCCATGAACATCTCGTGCGGAATACTAAAGAGGAAACGGGACGCACGTTAATACAGGACAAACAAGTGTTCCACATGATAATGATGATTCTAGAAAGGGTAGACCAGGGTAGAATGGAGTGAAGTGGGATGAGAGGCGGGTGAATTAGGCAAAAAACTGGTGCGACGCGGTTAAATTGATTCAGGGAGATGGTGTTGATAATAGACGAGATTTGCGCAGCGTGGGAACGTAAATGGATATTCCCTATTTATGGAACGTGTGGGGATACTGAAAAACGTATTTTTAAAGGGTAAAGGTTAATCGGCTGTTGGAATATAATCTCATAAGCGCTTGCTTTCGAAACCCATTTTATGACAGGCTTATTTACACTTTGACTCTTGCGGGGAAGAATGAATTGAGTGCCGAAATTAGGTCGTACCTACGGGCGTACCTGGGATCTTTATGATTTGGTGAAATGGATTAAAATTTATGAGAAAACTAGATGATTGCACTGTGGAGTTTAGACTGCTTATTTATAAGTTGCAAGTTCATTCCCATATGAAGTACTACTGTCACAAAAATAGCCAGGAAGGCCGATATTCAACTAGAGCCTTTTGTAGCGGTTCAAAGACGGGCCTTGAGGACCATCGACGATTACGACCTCTCAAGCGGTATTGAACCTCTTAGCTTTTTAAATATGACGCCTCCCAACATGTGTTCTATTGTATAAAGGATTCTGAACTTAAAGGTAGGTACTAACTTTTCTGCTGTGATGCGTCTTTTGTTGCATCTAAAAAAGGTATATACCGACATAATATAGTTAAATTACAGGCAATCTAACTTCATAACAACTAAAACTACAAAAAACATTAACTCAGTAATAGCACGGCTGAAAGGTAACTCTTTCACAGTTATAATGACTCAGGCGCCGCCGCAGCGTGCAGGTACTAAACATAATGTTGCTGGTAAACTTTCATTTAATTAATATGCGGAGCGCTGATAGTAATGAGGTAGTAAGGGTGACGTCAGACGCGGTTTGTGACGTCACCACATGCGAGATACTGCAGTAGTTTTGCTTTACTGAAAGTAATTTAGTTGCTTGGTTTTATATTGCAATGTTTTGTGGGGGTAGTTTTAGTTAACAATAATTTCAGCTATGTTGTTATATCTACCTGTTTCAAATGAATTTACAGGATGCGACGACAGCGAATATACAGGATTATACATTTTTGTCGGGTATATTTTCAGAATAGATTTAGGTAGTATATACTTCAACATATTAGGTGCTTTTAGATTTTGGATTTCGAAGGTAGAACGAAAAACTACTCAAAATCAAATAGAAAATATATTATATATTATCATATTGCCGAGCCAAGAGCCAAATGTCCGAAAATGTGAAAACCAAGCTCTAATAAGAGTAATACGTTTACGATTTTTGTGTAACAGTGCCATTATTTGAAAAATGTAAGCCACTCCACATTTCGGGCTTTTGAAAATTCGTGCGATCGATTCCACTAATGAAATATCACTTTTTCTAGATGCCCTGGACTGCCAAGGCAAGATAATGGAACTCTTTAATACCGATAATATTGTTTGAATTCAAAATAAATCTCCTAAAAAATGCTCCTTTGCCACAGAACCTACTAGAATGCAAACTCCGCAACAAAATTTCCTCTAAAACTAAACACTTTTAGTCCATAATTACTGGAGCAGCGCCTGCAACCCACTGTACGCTACATTCCCAACTTAGCTACATGCCCTAAGTTGTCTGTCATTAAAGTTGGTAATGAACACGTGGCCTGGGACGCGCCCATAAACCTACCCTTTCTCTCGGACCTGAGGTACACAGCTATAGGTGGATTTTTGGGACTGATGTCGTTAGGGTTGGCAGGCAATGGTTTTTATACGCTTACATTTAGTTCATAACTTACATTGCTTTAGTACGTATACGATCAGGGGCCTTACCACAAAAGCTCTAAAAGCAGTATTATTTCAATATTACTTAACTTTCATAGTTCAATTTCAATTTCAATTTCTTTATTTTTCAAAATAGTGTAACGTAATTACATCTTTTTGACGTCAAAACTACTTAATACTAAGTTTACCACCGCTTCCTAGGCGCTAGTGGAGAAGAAACGGCGCAACAAACTCCACTGCTGCATTTTAAGACGTCAGGTTATACATAGATATCTTAAGACTAAATATGGACGAATGTACATTTTGTCTCGTGTCAATATAAATAAAGGTATATAAAAAAAATAAAAAAATAATATAATAAATTTTAACCGAAGTTAAACAATAAAATAATTGAAAATGTCAAAAATATACTAATGTCAAAAAAATAGCAAAAAAGGTCGCGTGCCTACCACAATATCAATATATTGTAGTAGGCAAATGCCACAAGTACAGCATTATGTAGTAATCAGTAATCAGTAATAATCAGTAATCATTTTATTTCGTAAACATAGGTATTATAAAGGTATTACATTGATAAATAAGATCTACCATGCTTCGCCTCTTACAGGCATACGAAAATAAATTTAAACAGTCAATAAAACAAGAATTGAACAAGAGCAAAACAAAATGTCAGTGTCTAAATAGCGTGCCTAAATAAAATACACCTCAAATATTAATGACAACAAAAATTAAATAGAGAAATGCAAGTTAATGTCAATAGTAGTATTAAAATAATGTCAAAAAGTAATTAATGTCAAAAATAAATTAGTACATGTCAATGTCAAAGGCTGTCATTTAAATATTCATTTACTGAGTAATACATTTTGTCAACAAGGAAGTTAAAAAGGCAACGCTTGTACATATTGATCTCTGAGCATGTCCGAATATACCTTGGAAGTTTATTAAATAGTTTTGGTGCCATTGCATATAGGCTTTTGTGGAAAAACGTGGTTTTAGCACTTAAAAGGTAAAGTTTATCTGAGCGACGTTGACTCTCTATACTGCTAAACAAGTGCATATTAGTTTTTACGAACACATTGACTTCGTATATATACAGACACGGTAAGGGTAGAAGTCTATATTTCTTAAAGTATGGTACGCAGGAATCTGTACGTTGCAGTCCACATATTGCCCTGAGACATTTTTTCTGTGCTTTAAAGGCATCATTGTTGTTTGTACCGTTACCCCAGAATATTAAGCCATACCTTAGAGTGGAGGTTACGTAACCATGGTACGCCGTAAGTAGTGCATTTTCATTTGCAACTTTACGCAGCATGTATAACGCATAGGAGAATTTATGCATTTTGGTACATACCTCCTCAATATGCGTTTTCCACGACATGTTACTGTCAATGTGCAAGCCTAAAAATTTAATTGTTTTTGTCTCATAAATTTCTTGTCCGTCATACTGGATTCTTATGTTAGATGTCCATTTCTCTCTAATTTGGAAATTCACAAATGTCGTCTTTGTCACATTAATTTTTAAGTTATTTAAATTCAACCATTCATTTATGTCAGTAAGGCTATTATTTATATTATTCTCGATGTCTTTTAGGTCTCCTGTATCAAAAATTATAGCACTGTCGTCGGCAAATAGGGACATTTGATAGTTTGTTACTCTGGGTAGGTCATTAATGTAACATAGAAAAAGCAACGGACCCAATACGCTACCCTGTGGTACGCCATACGATACTGTTCTAGCTTCAGATGAATATGTTTCATTGGTTTTAGTTTGAACATTTATTCTATTAATATGTGTTATTTGACGTCTATTGTGTAGATATGATCTTAATAAATCGTGCACATTACCTCTGATACCATATATAGACAATTTATTTAATAATGTTTTGTGGTCAACATAATCAAAGGCTTTAGTCATGTCCATGTATAGTGAAACTACTGGTTTGCGGTTATCTATATTAACGTGTATGCGTTTAAGAGCATTATATATTGCCATATTTATAGTTTTATTTTTCCTAAAACCCATTTGTTCTGGACATATGATGTTGTTTTGTTCTAGATAGCTGTTAAGATTGTTATAGATAATTTTCTCAAAAATTTTTGTAAACACTGACAGCAGAGCCACGGGCCTATAGTTGTTTATGTCTTTATTATCTCCCTTTTTGTATAACGGTTTAATAATAGAGATCTTTAATTTTTCTGGAAAAACTCCATTCAGTAAAGAGCTATTAAAAATGTAGCACAATGGAGGAGCGATTATGGGTGCCACTGCCTTAACAACACTAGTATGAATTTCATCATATCCTGTGCTGTTAGTGTTTTTTAGATTTCTAATTGTAGTTAAGATATCCATCGGAACTATTGGCGGTATGAACATGGATTTGTATGAATTGTAACTACAGGTTTTACTCTTACTAGGGTTACACTTGCTACCACTTGATAATACATTTGGTACTATTTTATCTATAAAGTAGTCATTAAAACTTTGTGCTATGAGCTTCGGGTGAGTTATAGGTATACTATTTCCATTGATTTCCGTAATGTTTACTTTAGGTAGGTTGGGTTTTATAGAATTTATAACCTTCCATGTCGCTTTTGATTTATGTTCACTTTTTTCAATATAATAGCTATTTTGTGCTTTTTGTGTGAGTTTTATAATTTTTTTGTATCTCTGTGTGTAAGTTTTGAAGGCGAGTTTTGTATCTTTGTCCTTAGTCAGTCTGTACTTCCAGAGCAGGTCGCGTCTCCTCTTGCTGCACAATTTTAGGCCAGGTGTGATCCATTTTGGTCTACTAAATACGTTAAATTTGTATTTAATGTTGGGAAAGCACAGGTCGTAAAAACACCTAAATAAATCCAGAAAAAGATCGAAACTTTCGTTAACACTATTACCTGTGTATACCTCCGAGAATGTCAGATTTTTAATGGTCTTTCGGAAAAGATTTATATTCTCCTTACTGATTTCGCGTTTTTCGACATACCAATATTTTAGAATACATGTCCGTTTTACTGGACACTTCATAAGTTGCGCGTTGTGATCTGAAACCCCGAGCTCTAATATGTTACCTTTACACCCTTTGATATTAGTTAAAATATTATCTATACAAGTGCCACTACTGGGCCGTGTTATTTCTCTTATTTGGAAATTTAAATTAAATTCACTTGCCATTCGTTCAAAAGTAGTTGTGGTTTTGGTTTGCTTTAGCAAGTCTATATTGAAATCACCACATATGATTATTTTTATATTGTTCCTATAGCAGATATTTAGTAGGATATCGTAAAGTTTCTCAAAGAAAGTGTTTATGTTGTTGTAGCACTTTAGCATTCTAGGAGGGGCCTGCACCATGCTCTGTGATGTGAATAAAATTGGATCATCGACGTCGACGGATACTAGTGTTATGTTTTTTTTTATATATAGGACACGTCAAAATGACTCCACCTCGCCTGTTGGTAAGCGAAAGGCAAAGTCTCAGGACTGGGGCCACCACCACATACATGTGGTCTAGCATTCTCTTACTTTTATGGTATGTTGTAGATATATTTATTTCATTAAAGTTAGTAGACTCACAAGACACAGAACACATCTTAATATATATAAATCTCGTGTCACAATGTTTGTCCTCAATGGACTCCTAAACCACTTAACCGATTATAATAAAATTCGCACACCATGTGCAGTTCGATCCAACTTGAGAGATAGGATAGTTTTTGAAACGGATTTCGACATCCACGCGGGCGGAGCCGCGGGCAACAGCTAGTATATTATATAATAACGAACAACGTTTGACCGAGTCCGATTCACACTATGAAAGTTAAGCAATATTGAAATAATCTGCATTATGAGTGTGTGGTAAGGCCCAACGGGTTTTAGATAGCTTAGCTGGTAGAGCATCTTAACCGTATTGATAGTGTCGTGAGTTCGATCCCCGGTTCTTTTTCATTTGAGGAGTAATATACAGTATTTTTTTAACTGGGACAGTATTATGAGATCCGAAACCATGGGAGATACAAGAAAACTGTCTGAAGAACCATCTCTTTTTAAGCACAAATAATTTTGGCATAGTTAATTTTTTACCAGGCTCCCATAAAAATGAGTCCTTTAAATCGTTTTTTTTAATGGGGATAGATTCAGTTTCGTACGAGCATGAGGATCATATCATTATTTGATAACATCGAAACAGCAGAGGTTAGTCATATTTAATCAAATGTTTGCAACAATCTATGTGGTGGCAATCCTTAGTAACTGTCGTAGGAACCGCACACATACTTTGCTCTAATCTGTTAAAACGTACGAAAATGTTAATCTCAGCAAAGTTAATTAGTAGTTCGGCCATCATTATGTAACTGACGGAAATCGTGTTCAGTAATGGTTGTTCTCCAGTCGACAGTTCGGGATTGGCAAATTAGTTTGGAAACATGGGTCTTTAATCATTTGCATGTTCCCTTATCGACCCGATGCGCAATTTGTGTACGTGTGCCGTGCCTCACTTATTTTAGAGTACAATTTCGGTCCAAAATGGCATATCCTACTGCTAAGTTCCTACTATCCTATAGATACTTAATAGATACCTAGTAGGTACTATAATAATAAGTATAAAAGTTTGTGGAATAGCTTTCCATCAGACGAGGTGAAGTCATGTTGACGTGTCCAATATAAAAAAAAATACCAGGTTGCAGGAGCGTTGAATTTGAAACCAAACTTTGATTTTAAATGGCTATCCATTTTGAAAGTTAACATCTTCAGAAACCTAACTCAAACCTGAACCATCGGCTTTCATCCCTAAAGTGTTCAACTTACGCCACTGACTGAACCTGCCCAAAGGGTTCGACCGTAAAACTGACCCAGAATTAATAATTCCAGGTTGGAGAGGCGTTCTTTATGTCCGAAAAATGTGGTATGTGTGTACAGAAATGTATGTAGAGCCAACAAGATCGATTTAACGCAATATCAATTTTGACTTTAATTAAATGTACGAGTACATAAGATAGAAATATATTTGTCTCTTTGAAATGTAATATTAACGCGTCCTGGGCATCCGAAATCTCTTGTTACTTACCGGGTACAATACCATTCTTCCTTTTTGATAATATTTTTCTGAAATATATACCCGTGATACAAGGAAAACTGTCGTGCTTACCTGCAACAATGTGGAAAGTAATATTATTATTAATGCCTGAGCGATTTTGTCGAAAAAAGTAACAAAAATAAATATTATTAATTTTGAAAGACTTTTTGAAATAAGTTTTCTAGTAAGCGCATATTCATTCGAAGGAAATGAGCCCAACCATGATGTTCAGAACTGCGTATGACCACTTACCGTCTCCATCATTAGACCCTAGCTAACACGTAGCATCAGAGTATTTACCAAGATAGATACAAAAAAATGACCCCAAACTCGATTCATTTATCCTGTTTAGTTTAGGAGTTCCTATGGACACCTTCCGACTCCATTATTAAACCAACTTCATGGTACTAGATAATCATAATCATTAATTTGTCGCATTGTCCCTATACATAAGTACCAAGTTTGAGTTCAATTTAACGACAGAAAGTCTAATTGGGCTTCCAAGATTTGCACAAGAAAGCAAGTTAAATAAAAGCTTGCATACATCTGGGGCCTTACCACAAACTCTTAAAGTTATTTAAATATTACTTAACTTTCATAGTGTGAATCGGACCATCGACGTCGACGGATACTACAGTAGCGGCACGATATAATGGCCGGTTTGACACATTACAATAGTGATGTGAAATGTCAATTTACTCTCGATAAAAATATAATCAAATCTATAAGTTTTTATTGCAAGCAGTACTTACCTGATTCAAAAACTTTAGTAAAAAAATATAAATTTTTACCTACTAAATACATTAGAACGAACTGAATATTGGAATTAGGAATGAAAATGAGTATATATTAATCCAGCTTCCTTCAGTGATTGCACTAACTTTTATCTTGTTGGATACTCCTTCCGTAAATAGTAGCTGGTTTTGCTCGTTTTTTTCCGTTTTAATGTGTGAAGTTTATTTTCTTCTGTGCCCGTCTTGCCAAATTTTTCTTTAGTTATCTATTCGTCTAACAGTTATAGGTAAAATTGACCTTCCATTTTGAAATTCACGATCGAAATGTTACGAAGGCGTATCTATAAACGAACACACATGCCTGACCGTACGTTCGGCCATATCGACGAAATCCACAACAAAAGGCGTAAACAGAGTAAGTTGAGGGCCACCATTATAATTATCACTGTTAGTGTATGTAATGGGGACCCCTTCCTGAGACTTTACCATCAGGCGAGATTTACCATTTAGCTTACCATCAGGCGAGGAGGTCTAAACTATATCGCAATCGCAGGGCACTCCTAGTTTGTACTTTTCGAAGCAACGTCAAGTCGAAAATGCTTTGTTTTGAAGTAAGTTTGCCGGAGGTATTATTGGGCTTGCTAGTGGTCCTAGTGTCGATTATATAGATTTTATTTAAAAAAATTGAATTTCGAAAAACAAATACCGAGTTGTGTGAAATAAGTACACCAATAGGTAATTATAATCTTATAAAAATAAAAAATAAATGATCGTGGGACACTAATATACATTATATAATTCAGAAATCAATGTAATAAATAAATATTGTGTCCTAAAATTATACCTACATTCGATAAAATTTTATGACTTACTGTACGTCACTATTGACAATAAAGAACAGCAATTTGCTCTTTCAAAATGTCACAATAATTAATACGAAACTTCACGAGCGGACAAACGTCAAACCGGCCATTATATCGTGCCGCTACTGTAGTGTTATGTCGTCTAGCATTCTCTTACTTTTATGGTATGTTGTGGATATATTTATTTCATTTTTGTTAGTATATTTACAAGACACAGAACACTTATACAATAACGAACGACGTTTGACCGAGTCCGATTCATAGTATGAAAGTTAAGTGATATTGAAATAATACTGCTTTAAGAGTTTGTAGTAAGGCCTTAGATATGATGAGATTTGATCCGTTTGAAGAACATGAAGCTCTTCAAAAGTACCTACAAGTTATATAAGAGCGTATTCAGCTGAGTATAAACTATATAATCTACGTAGAAGATGAAACACTAACAAGTTTACGAGTGCGAACCATAAAGAAACTAGACACTCTACCCATTTGTATGGCACTGGCAACTTATACACTGTCGTAAAAGCAAGCCATATGCTATGGAATTTCAAAATGAAAAACCTCTTGAATTTTATTTTTTAATTAGAATTTTTGGAGATAATCTGGATGAAATTAATTAGCAAGCATTTTTGAGATTCTGCTTATTCACGTGCTACGATGTTACTTGGTTTGTTAATTTTTAAACGTTTTGAAACAAACATAAGGATTCAGCTCGCCAACTGCGGTTACTCAAGAAAGCTGTTAAAGAAAATTAGACATTCTAACAGAACGAACTAAATAAATTAATGTGTAAGATGGTTGCAAGTATGGATAGAGGTTTGTTAAAATTGCCTGAAATGGCATATAAGTAGTGTACATTTATAAAGGGAATCAGGTTTCTTTGGGTCACGGCAATGATATCATGATGTATTGGACTCGTAAGCAACAGCTGAAGTGGCAGAGCTTGAGTGACAATTAATCAATTGCTTTTGACATGACTAATTCTCAAAATTATATCGGGCTCAAGAACCTAACAATAACTTCATGAACCGATATTCAAAGAATCTATTGTATGAAATGCAATCAAAACTCGGGCCATTAATATAACTTTTACAAAAGGGTTTGGTCAAACCATTCGTGTTATTGCCCAAAATTCACCAAGTCCATCACTCGTGCCGACCGTTGTGACAGCTTGTAATTACGTCACGAGTTTCACGGGTTACTTGGATCTATGTTTATTCAGCAAACCAGGAAATTGGGTCTGAGGTTCGCGAAGGACCGCAACAGACGCACTGTCGGGCGACGGACTCGGTAAACATCGGCTACCTTCGGCAAAGTCCGGCATAAATATGGGCACACAGTTCTGCGGCAACAGTCTTTGAAGTTTGCTGAATTGGGATTACACTGGCGAAATTAAAAGCGGGCGATTTTGATGAAAGAGATTAAGGACCTAAATTTAATTACATGAAAGTAAAAAGGAATAAGTTATACGTGAATAGGATTGGATACTTAATGCTAAAGCGATCTAAGGAAGGTAATTTAATTCTACCAGCTTTCTTGTTCAAAAATTTTATCTGTTCTTCATTTTTTGAAGTTATTAGGTATTCTAGGCACAAACTGAATTTTGATGGTAGAATTATCGCACAAATTTACTACCAGACTTATATATCCTGCAAAAATCCGCAGGCAAGCAGCACTGATTTATTATTATTTTCCTATTAATAATTAGGATTAGGAGCACTAATGGGACAAGTGCTTATAGACAGTTGATTAGGATATTTAGACAGTGTCAGATGAGTTCCACAATAGCTCAAATCAGCACGTTAGATAGCAATGGATTTGTCGTTGAAAAGTTACCAAATAATTTTGTATTAAAAATCAGGAACTGTGATTCTACATCTAGTCTCAGTCCATCTGGCTAGGGAGTGCTCCGCCCTCGATATGCTAACCGGCACTTTCAGCTCTAAGACTAATTTGTTCCAATGGCCATCGACCCTTCGATAGAAGAGGCTTACATCTAGCAGTGGATTATGATAGGTTAATTTGATTGGAGAATTTAATACCAATACGTTATTTAGTACTTCAATCAACTCAAATACTAGTCGATAACTATAAAGTTGTGTACTTAAGTTTGTTCGTTCGCCTTTGCTAGAGGACGACCCGTTAACCTTCACTGGATCGATTCCACGCACACCACCAGCGCATGGTAGACTGCCAAGTGTTTACTTAACACGTATTTCCTTTAGAAAGGGAATATTTTATTGCTACCTTGACCCGCTCATTAAAATGTAAAGTATATTCAGGTTGAGTTTAAGACAACAAGTGATAGGTTGTTCACAGAACTTGCTTTTAGATGTAATGGTGTAGGCAAGTAAAACTAATTATTACTGAAAGTAATAACAAGTACTGAATATAGCAAACGTATTACGAATTATAATTTCGGACAAAGAATTCCAGGCGAAGAAAGCAAGTACCACTACGGTGGCTATCTTCTCAGCCGCTCCAAAATCCGTTCACCACAAAAAGTAACATTTCTATAAAACATTTCTGTAGCCAAGACAACAAGCAATAAACGTCGGCGTGTTGAAAATCAGCGCGGCGCTCACCAGATACAAATAGTTCCTATTACTCCACCTCCAATAATCAACGGAACCGTTCCACTTGACGTTTATGGCTGTGAGCACAATCTTATCGCCACCAATATTTCAACCTCTCACGTGACAGCGAAAGAAACAAAAAGTGAACACAATAAAACATGTAATCTTTGCTCGAGACTGCGGAGACTGTGTAAAACAATGGCGGCTACGCTTTCGCCGTTATTGGCAGCTCCGTCCTTTTTACTTTGCTTGAGAGCTTTTATGTTAAAACATTCATTCATCTGTAGAGCTTCTGAATAAGTTGTAATATTTATTTATAGTATCGTAGTATACTGGGTACAGATACAGTAAACAGTGAACAGGGCTCCACAAATATATTCGGGGGTGTTCGTTGGTTTGTGCCAACCTCATCTGCAAACCGGTATACCTGCTTGCAGGTTAGCTGGTGACGTGAGGTTAGGTGGACGTGAAGCTGGCGCAAATTTTTCTATCGAGGTTTGGGAGTCAAATGTTCCCTTAGAAGCCAAAATATACAAATCCCACCAAAGACCTTTAAGACCTTCTTCTGAGAAAAATCTGGAAAGTCCCCTGGAACTGAATGCATAAATTTTAAAATGCGACTGAACACAGAAACATATAAATCAGAATGCGACGTGTACCAAAAGTGGTACCGTTGCAACGTGAACGGTTCTAGATAAATGAAGCATTGGATAGTATAGATCACTAGGCAAACGTTCTC
This sequence comes from Lithosia quadra, assembly GCA_963576445.1. NCBI lineage: Eukaryota > Metazoa > Arthropoda > Insecta > Lepidoptera > Erebidae > Lithosia > Lithosia quadra. Next base: position 9,940,905 of record OY754898.1, read on the forward strand.
GAACACAGATCCTGCAAATACTACAGTGTTCAAGAGACATCGAACAGCCAAAGTGGAGGTGCAGATTTGAATATCGAACTATTATAGCTGGGTAATAGAGCTGCGAAGTTGATAGAGCAATGTTAACGTGTTTGTGAGGTTTGTGATTCTGCAGCACCACATGGTTACGGATACTTGAAATAAGTCCGTACTTATACGTCAGAAACAGATACGTCCTTTATTTAGAATTACCGTCCTATCATCTAAAAATACAGGTAAACCCTAAGCTTTGAGAATCTGAGTTATCATATTTTTCAGTATGTTACTACAAATTAGAAGTGTCTGATCAGAAACCAATAATTCAATTTTCATTTTTTTTAAATTTTGACGACAATATTGAAATTTGTTAAATATTTCATTCAATTTGTTTCAAGAATCCATTGTGAAAAACCCCTACAAAAATGTGATTCGAGTCAAAAACCAATAATTTAATAAAGTAAAGAAATTTATAGGCTTTTGATCAGACGATCCTCAAATAGAGTTGATGGCAACCAAATTAATATACCTTGATAGATCTTACAATCTAACCGCGGTAGCCTAGTGGTTTGGGTAATGGACTGCTGAGACGAGGTCTCGGGTTCGATCCCAGGTTTACTATGGCACACACCAATGACTTTTCGATGCTTTTCGAAGTTATGTGTGTATTTATCGCAGGTTTATTAGTGCCTCGGAGAGCACGTTAAGCCGTCGGTCCCGGTTGCCATACAAACATCTATGGCAGTCGTTACGGGTAGTTGGAGCCCTCAAAAGTCCAACCAGTCTAACTTGGAACTTCGATATCGCCATTGGTTGTGGAGGTCAGATGGCAGTCGCTCCACGTAAAATATCGAAGTTCAGCCGCATCACAGTTAGACTGGAAAGCCGACCCCAACTGAGTTGGGAAAAGGTTCAGAGAATGATAGATCTTACAATCAATATTGATACAGATATTGTTTATGGTTCAAGTATGACGTTCACAAACTTGAGTTAAAACAAATTCAAAGAAATCATAAGTAATGTAGGTATCTCGCAATCCAGATATTTGAGTGTCCAATATAAACCTATTTCGACAATATCTTGACAAAAACCAATTTCAGGAAAGCGATTATCTTAAAATTTAGGGCAGGCCTAGATATCTGCAAATCGTGTTACGACACCCAATTTTCCGAAGTTATAATCGTAATATTATGCGGGTTGTAGGTAGTATTTTATTGGTATTATAAAAATAGCTTGCAAAAGTAGGTCTAATTTCTATCACAACCGTGATCCAATCTTCGACAGACAAATCGTAGACCGATCTAACATCATGCTTGCAAAAGAGCCAACCTGAACATCAACCTGGAATCCACTTTTCGACTCCTCTTTTCCATAATTTGGTTAACTTTGTTTTTTTTTTCAACTGAACGGATTACCTTCTGACTCCAAAAAGGAAAAAAGGAAATCAGTACCAGAGTCTCATCTGCAGGTGTACCGACTTGAAGGTGAGGTTGACTTGGGCAGCGAAGATCTTGTTGGGGAACATGTACTACTTACACCTATCATGTCCCCTGAACTAGACGCAGCTTAATACAAATTACAACTTTCAGTTTCACTTGTGACTTTATTTTTACTAGCAACATTTACTTCATATGGAAAACGTTTTGTATCATAAAATATCAGACGCTAGACAACAAAATGTTACAAGGGTAACATTTGGTGTCGAATTTGAATAAAATAGTTCGCCTCTAGTGAATAAAATATAATATTCATGACAGAGCAATGTGTTAGTACGAAGAAAACTTCACTTGGGTATGGTTTTTAGATGTATCATATTGTATTCAGGACACTTATTTGGCTTGGCATTCAAAGCGAATGTGAAAATTTGGTAAAACATAATACTGCTTTCACTATGTACATCTAGTCGTTTTTATTCATATTTTATTTACATAAATCAATATCTGAAACATAGGAATCTAAAAATATAAATTCACGACATTTTCTTAGTGAAGTTTATAAACTTCTAGCTGTGCCCCGCGGCTTCGCCCGTGGCATACCTTCTTCGTCCCCGTGACAGAATAAAAAGTGTGCTATGTCCGTCTCCTAGTTCTAAGCTACCTCTTCATCAATTTTCAGTCAAATCAGTTCAGCCGTTCTCGAGTTATAAATAGTGTAACTAACACGACTTTCTTTTATTATATAGATATTCATTATTCATTATTATTAAAAATGTTTTCATAAAATTCTAAATTACAATCTTAGATGAAAACCCTGAACTATTTGGTTATCATGCCTGGTAGTCAAGGTTCAACTGACTTAAAACACGATTATTGTAATCTTTATTGTTACGTATTTAATATAAATAAAAGTACCTGGAGGAAATTAATATACAGCAAGCATAATAAAAACGTAAACACGCCTACCCATTTGTGAAACTTATTAAACCTAAATTTGAACAAGATGGCGGTTCTCAAGAATAGGAGCGAGTTCCAAGTGAAATTATAGCAGTCATAAAATTTCACAGCTCGGGTACATAATAAATTGAATATGTACGCAAGTATTAAATATACAGACATATAAACCTTCAGTAAATTAAAACCTGATGAAAACAATAAACATTTTTTACTTCGTTGGCGCCCAACGTGGGACTTCCAATTTATACCGGACGAGTCGAGAACAATATTTGGAACTGGTTGATTTTGGAATTGATATTTTAAAACATGGTGCCTGCAAGTTAAATAAATAAACATACGGGTTTTGATAAACAAATACATATAGAAATTGAACAACAGATCCACTCTTCCTTGACTTTTTTTTATCAATTGTAGTGAACATTTGTTTTATCAATGATAGAGTAAAAAACTGCTAAGGAATATATACCTACTTCAATACCAAGTGCGCGCGATACATTAAAGTAAGCTAGTAATGTAATCGCAGTTCAATCTTTCATTAACCGAATGCTCGCCTTAAGTATACCGCAAATGTTATAAATTCAACGTATTCGTAGCTATATTTCCAACATTTACCGCATAATATGTGACAAATGTCGCCATTATAACGCTACACCGCGGCTGTAATTAAAGACAAGAATCATACCCAAACATATTTGCCAGCCACCCACTTCAAGAACTGAATCAAACTTGAAGATATGCGTACACACCCTGCTTTAATTATTTCTCTCACTCCAAATACACGAAGAATTCTAAATACCCCATTAAATGACTCAGTATTGTTAATATACAGCGGGTTTCAAGCAAGTTAGACGTTTCGGAAAAGGGTTTAAGCTGGTTGCATCCGCGCTAGAGGGTCAGCGAGGATTGAAAACGGAATTAATTGGAATAGCTAGATAAGAGTTGTGAGATCCGTCTTCGGGCGTGACTGTCCGCTGTAATCCGCTCGCTTACATGGATAATCCAACGGATTCTGGTGGACCGTTCACTGCTACCCCGTTCGAACTGGGGTTGTCACATTTACACTTTAATTATCCCAATTTCAATTTTACAATTAACTTGTGTGTACAGCTTCTGTGTCAATCTCTAGCACAGATATCAAGGAAACCCGCACGCATAGCTTGATTTCAAGCTTCATTCAATAATTAATGACTATGTAATCGTGTTTTCCAACACATGTAATATTTTTATTACTATTATCTTACTTCAAAGACGACTTTCCCTAAACTGTGGTATTGTATAAGTACATAGTATTCAAACGTGGCAAGTGTGGCAACCCTACTGAATCTGGTGAGAGCACAGTTTTTGTTGAAGGATTTATACTGACGCGTTCCGGTATTTGAGTGAGACAGTTTTCATTTATAGAGTGAGAGGTTAATTTATTTCACTGGAGGATATTCTGCAGGCCTTTGTCACTGGATTATGTCGTAAAACAGATTTCTGAAGGTTGTATACTGAAGTTGAAAATTAGTCGAAAGCTGTAATCCTTCAACGATACCATCTGAGTTTTAGTTATGAAATATTAGACTGCTATATTGCTAGACTTTAGACAATACACAACAATATTTTTTTACAAAACTCTATGAAAACCCAAGGCTAGGTTACATAAATTCCTTTCAAATCGCGAAGTATGTAGGAGAGGATTCCTAGCTGTATAGAGATATACGGCCAAACGATACTTCAGAATACACGAATTATAGGTCCTGCCTGATAGTTGTGGTTCCCAGTGTCTCTAAATACTGCAACACCTTATTCCTGTATTGCTGACTTTATCCTCATAACATTACACCTATAAGAACTATTACCCCCTAAGAAATATAATTATGTAAGGTAGTTATAAATTCATATCAATAATAGAACAAGTCACCTAAAGAAATTACACGAATACAATATCACTCAGTATATATAATAATATCAAATGAATACGAAAGAATTCCGAGAAGAGATTGAACTGAAGCCATACATACAATCAGACTTTTATTTACAAAAGCAAAACCGCTCCTCTCATATTGCTGATGAAAGAACCTGGTCGGTTCCAGCCAAACGAATTGATATGTCAATCAAATGAGCCTCAGACGGGGAAACAACTCAAAGAACACAGAAAATCAGTGTATTTTATACAAGTATAAATAATATTGGAGATTGGATTCTGTTCATATTGTGCCTCGAGACTTGAGACAAATTGGAAAAGATAATTTATGATAACAATAGGTAGTATTTATTTTCTTTAACAATGTTTTTGTTTATAAATTATTGAATAATGACATTGTTATAAAGAAATTTAATTATTTCTGGTATTGAACCAATACCACACAATATAGTAGGTAGAAGGTACTAATTATAATCTCATCATCTACCAATGTCTGATGATCTAAACCTCTAAAGATCTAAAGAAAATAGCAGCCGGACAATACAGTATGTACCTACTTCTTTTAAAGTAACGTCGCAATTTAGACTACCAAAGAATTTAATTTCAAAGTTTATGTCAATGCCCAACTCAATGGTGTCTATTTGTCCAAATATTATGTAATCCTACTGTTCCTACTTTCTTGTAAGGGTTTACCCAATATAGTTCAATTGCCACCCTTATTGAATATCTTTCACTTCAACTCCACTCGTTCTCACATGACTGAACCTCGAGTTATTTCTTTTCACTTTAAATGTTTTGTACGCTCCTTTCTTTAACTTTCACAGATCAAAATGGATGGTTGTTCGGCGGCAGAGGTGAATTGCATTTGCACATTTCAAGGAAAGTGTTCGTAAATTCTTTTTATGGCTTCGGGAAAAATATAACAAATAGTAACACCGCTCTTAATTGTATTCAGCCGCCATGTTAAGACACAGGTTCTCATGTTTTACGAGCGCGCTAAGTCAATAAAGATAAGACTAATTAAACTGTGCCTTGTTTGTACTGCTCTTTGGAACACTTTCCGAGTTTATCGTGCTACCTAACATATACAAGTGCAATTGCAATAAAAATCCAGTATATTCGAAATTAATATGGCCATATGGGAAAATCCAGAATCTCTTAAGGAACATTGACTTCATCCAGAGATGTAGTAAATGACGTGATCACTTTTCATATTAAACTATTCCGAAAGTACACAAGTACGCAATTTTGTAGTACAACAAAGTACAAAAAAATATAGAACACCATTACAATCTACTTCACAGCGATAAGCCGGCCTAGACCTTCAAGAAAATCGGCTCCATAGGTACGATCCAAGAATTCGTTTAGGTCCTTAATCGTGGTTCAAGGTATAGGCATCGCATAGCGCCAAAGCATTCAATCGAAGCATAAAAGCTTACCTGCTACAATATTGAAATAATAGGTTCTCTGAGGCTTTCGGTTCGGTAGCCTTCGACCATTTTATTAAAATAAAAATATATCACTTTGATATTATGAATGATTGCGAATAAATGTCTGTTTCAGGTAGGTATGGGGTGATGGGCGAAAATTTTTAGAAAAATATAAGATTATAAAAAAAGAAAGTTATTGTCGACCAGCTAGTCTTTACAAGATTGCCATACGATTCTGCCTCTGAAATTGCCCATATAACGTTATTGGTGATGGCTGAAATATCACTATATGATGTAGGTAATCTATATCGGTAACAATGATGAATAGAAAAATAGTCGACAATACCTGTTCTAATACGTTCACGCATGAGTCTACAATTCGGCGAATAATTGAGTATAATAAATAGGCTAAATGAGCATCAGTGCCGCCCGCGACAAGACCCAATGACTCGGAAATGCTGTCGCATTTTGTCAAAGGAACTCAATGTGTTCGGTTATTAACTGCCGAACCACTAGAGCAAGTGCTCATTAAATGTGATCACCATAATATGAATTTTAAATATAAAACGTTGGTACTTGCCAACAAAATGGAAGGTGAGTAAAAGGCAGTGGTTGACAACTATTGGAAGGATCCTCAACTTTGCAATACAAACGAATCAAGCTTACAAACGAATCAAGCTTACACACGTATAAACGAAAGATAGCGTCTATATTCTGTCAGCTATATTAAATGATAGCTGCCGTTCATATTTGAAGGTACTTAAACTGAGATGAACATCTTACATTTAGGCGTAAACCCTAATTTATAGCCGCAGTAACCTATACTAGATTTTATTACTTACGCAGTTCCGCGGAACATTAAATCCGCAAGAACCTTACACATATAACCTTTTTTAAGACGATGCTGAATCCTAAACCGGTAAACAAGCAATATAAACGGTTACCTATAAATGCGTCAAAACAGCCCCGTCAGCGTTCAAAAATTCATAGGCAACAGTCTGATACGCTCAATCGATATTGCTAAGTAATATAACTGCGACAATAAGTTTGTTCATTTACTTGGCACACAATTGGAGAACGATCAAGAATACATTACACTCTCTTCGCACACTGGATTATCATCCAGGGTTTTTATCTTAACTAGCCTTTATTCTTGGAATAGGTATTTAATACTAACACAAGATTTTCATACTATGACTAATTTTTCGCCTAACACAAGATTTTCTACAACTAGGAATTTTTTTTGGTTATAGAACTAGGAATAACAAAAGTTATTGTGAGTTGTTTGATTTAACTGTGACGTCACACTTGTTAATTCGATAATTATCTTTGCTTGATGTCTACCCGGCATTGAATGTTTTAGCCAGTAATGGTGGATATAGATCATCCATTGCTTTTAGCGCCATGAGTTATATCCCACAGTTAATGGACTGAGAAAGAATTCGATTATATCAGCGAATTGCCAAGGTAATATAAAAATCCAGCTCTTTGTTATAGAGGCATTTATAAATATAGCATTTTAGCTGCCTATAAAAAAGGGGTATTTGGTTTTTGTGAAGATAGAAAGAGGAATCAGTTTACCTGAGATCTGGGTCAAGGTGTTAGAGAAGTGATTTTCTTAATATCGGCTTAACTAGATGTATGCTGCATTTCATTTAAGAGAGTGCCGGCAGGTTTATTATAGGTAAAGAGGTTGGGAATGTGGTGGTTTCAAACTACGCCTCGATCTGGTTTGTATTATTTTTGGTAAGATTCGAAGAGAGCGCATCCGAACGCTCCTCGTTATGGTAGATGTGATAAAATATTGTCATAGAGGTAATATTTCTACGCAAAGGCAAAGGTTCAAGAGTGCTAGTGGCAAAAGGACTTCTAATGGCATGGATAGTACGTACTGTTGAGCGCCATCCTAGGAATATGAACTGTGACTTCAATAAAAAAATCTGATACAGAAAACTACTCCAGCTTTGAAAGATACAAAACAATAAATTCTTGAATTCGAAATCCCCTTTAGTACTTTCACGTACCCTCGAAACGCGTTGAGGAAAAGGCAGGTAAAGTAAAACCTACTCATATGAAAAGGAATTAGTGTCATATTGTAACGTCAATATATTGTCACCTTTGACGCATTTTATTCTGAGGACGTATTTTTATTGAGTGGCTGATATTTGAGAAAGAAAGTAGCAATCGGATCCTTTGAGATGTCTATGGATTCGAAGCGAACGAAGAGTGCTATTATGGTACAGATATTTATTACTTTGTTCGCAAAAATGGCAGATGACAAATAAAAATTGCCTGATCTGGCAAATTTGTGATCGGCTTAGTTGCCTAGTTTCGTTTGAACATAAGTCGAAGCGTTTGTCGTTTGTCTGCCCAAAAGGATTATTACAATAAGCTATTGTCCGAAAGGTTGTATGTATTTTTGATGATATTGGCTTCCACTAAGGCTATTACAATTATGAAATGTCAAGCCAGGATCGACGTTTTAAGAATTCTTTTGTACTATATTACTATTACCTACTCACTACTTTTTTCGTCCGATAGGAAATAATTTTGTGAAATATGTCTTCGTATAATATTTCAGATGCTTATTCGACATTCGTACTTACAATAAGAAAAATGGTACAAGATGTATCTATTAAAAATTGTGACGAGTCTAAGTGCAACCTCACACGGTACTCGTGTGAACATATTAATATTTGACGAAGTGATACTCACAATTTTACGAGGCAAACAGTTCCCCTTGTTTATTTATTTATGACACATATAAGTTAAACTTTTGATCCTCGCGGATGGCGAGTGAATTCTAATTTTGTGCCTCAGGGGACTTATATCGAGACGTTCAACGGAACACGTGTTGTCCCTTACCCGAGTGTGCGTAGAACATGTCCCGCCCAATAACGTTGCTAGTAAAATATGTTATAGATTGACCTTTGATATCAACTCGGACATGTCCAAAATACTTTGTAGGGCATATGAAAATTCTAGTAGATACTTCAGTTGAATTATGATGATAAGTATTCTTCTTTTATTCAAGAGGTCTTTATTAAATAGTGAGGAGTGTTACCCCTAACTGGGAACGAGTAATATCAGGATATGCCTCAAGCACTGTGTAAGGTTTTCAGAATTCTTACTTTTACACTAAAGATTTATACCACCTTGATGATATCACCTAGGAGCACCACAAGGTGAAATGGAGCACAATTGTGGATGGACTTTCATGAAATGATAGCAGAGGAAGTTCGTGAATAATATAAGTAGAGCAGATGGCGGTCCGTTTTCTCTGCTGTCTCCGGAGAGAGACGCAATATGTAGATTTAATGTGAGATTAAAATTCCGAACAAAAAATATATAAGGATTCGACCTTAATTGCACAGTCTGCTGACTTTTATTATGGTTCCCAAAACGGAAATTTCAAGACATATTGCAATCGTAAAAAAGGAAAAACGATAAATGAAACAACAAGAATGTTTAAAAAGCCATAAGTCCACCATAAAAGTGCAAGTCAAGCTGTTTTACAACGTAATTACCGAACCATAAAGGTTACGGCACTTACGGGTTTTCAATAAATTACCTCAGAGGGTAATCAAAACATCTTTTGTCTTTAAAAATTATGTAAGCATTCTCCTGGAGCGAAATTTGTTACGTAAATGATGGCCGACTTTTGGACACAATATTGTTGAAAAAAAGAGTGGCAATTCAGCTAAGATTGGTTCCTTCAGTTTTGTAGTGTTCACTCAAACATACATTGGACTGACTGTGTGATATCTTCATGGAGTATTTAAAACAATTTACAAAATGCACATATTAAGAGCTCCGAAAGTAACTCCTAATGACATTTTCTTGAAGAAAATGCCCGTTAGTGGTGTAGGTGCTCTCATCGGACGGAAGCTGGCGGGCGCGCGTCATCCGCTGCTAATGGCGGCCTGTCATGGCCGCCGGCGCTTCCGCTGGAAAGATCTGCAACTATTTAATGCCTCCGTAAATTCTTACAAAACACTTTTTGCAAACCGTAGTACAGTCAGCAGCTGATAACCAGAGGGACCTTTTGAAAACACAATGTTATTTATTTGATACTTTAACTTGTTCAGAATGATAAAGGAACATTGTGCTATGGCAGAAAATGCTTAAATGGTTTGGATACAAAAACCTGCCCGAATAACTTACACTTTCCTTAAAGATCGTCTTAGGTAATATGCAAATTAATCTATATTAAAAAAATCAAGATCATTAAATTATCATGATACAAAAGAAGATTTTCCTTTCGAACATTTCTCACTTTAATATGTATCTATAACTTTTTGTGTTACCTAATATTCATATTCCAACTCCATTAACACCGCAGCCATTAAAAGTCTCTATAAATTTATCCATTCCTAACTGACTTTAGTTTATCACAATTCACACAATATACATAGTTGTTCTGGACAAAAAAGATACACATCAATTACTACACGAACAGAATGAGAGCCGAGCTATTTATCAGATGAAAAATATCACCAAGTAAGTGGGCAGCACCAAACAATCCAATCTCCACGTGACACCGGAGTATATTAATGTTAGTAAACATTAACTGAGACCCGACGATCCGTCTGTGTCCAGCACTGTGTGTACCGACGTCATCACTCACGAGAGGTGGGGGGGGGGGGGAGTGTTCTCAGCTGACGTCGGCCGGCCGAGCTGGAATGTTGTATGTTACTGTTACATAGTAATAAAATGTGGTAAACTGTCCAAACTACATTACGAAGCAAACTAACGAAATATTTACTGTGGAGGAAAAAGTTACCATAGCAACGGTGAATCGTACCGTGACGTTTTGCTATATACTAGCTATGTCCAGCAGATTCACACGCTTTTCTTGATAGATCTTGAGTTTTGTATCAAAAAAAATCAGTCGTAGTATAAGGCGTCTCGCACAATTTCCTTATTAGTTAATCGTATTTTCCATCAGCTACAATATGACTTTTACGCCCTTTTCATGAAATATACAGCTCTGCTATTCAACAATTTGTTTGAACAGTCAGGTAATATGTATAATGTTGCCCGCCCAAATAATAGACACGCGAACAATACTTAATTTTCTCGCAACACATGTCCGTACAAATCGAGGGTAGATCTCATAATGGCGGCCGTCCGCTGCCATTATTTGCGCATTACTATAATCTTCTGAACTCTAAGCGTAATATCCATGATGCCACAAGATCTCCAAAATATTTTAGTCGAAACAGTCAGGGTTCTCATTTGCTGCGACCACGGCAATTAAGAGTTAAGAGTGTTTCATAATGTTACAAACAGGAGTCAAAATTAATCGTACGCTGAATAAGTAGAAAATAATAGGTATCATATGCTTGAGATCATATTAATTTGGATCAAATGACTTACCAACATACCCTTGAACACATTTTGAACACCTTGGTTGTTTAATCAACATGATTCCATAATACATAATTAATTCACGCGTAATATCATCCAACCTAATTAATTACAAAACAAAGGTGCAGCTATTTTCCAATGTTATCGAATCCCGACTCTACCAATTTGAGTTAGGGTCTATATTTGCGTGTGCGACATTCATTGCTAGATAGGTATATCAGTATTGTGTTTAATTAGATAATTACAACAGGGAACGTTGATGGATCGTGGTCTTGCGAGACGGTAGTTGGTGAATTTCACGGGATCGATCTCACTGTATGCTGAAGGTTACAATAATATCTGACTGTAAATATAAAATAAAATCCCATTTCTAGACCAGAATCGTTTAAGTTGCATTACTTTGCAAGCATTTGATCACCAGTTAGAACGGTACACTTTTAGGTATACCTTGTATAATATTCACTAGTGGTGACATAAAACTGTTTTTAACTAATTGAATCGCGATTTATTACGTGTCAATACGATTAAAAAAGTTTTATTTCAACTTGTGATATTGACATAAACTTCCGCCAATATTACATAGTCATTGATGGTTAAAAAGTTAAGAAATAAGAAATAATTTACTGAAATTGGTTTTAACAACGCTTATTAGGCACTCAAACAGCCAAAATAAATTACAACACGTGTTTCTGCTTGTTGCAGCCTTCAGGCTTTAAATGAAGGCAATGTCACCTTTTGTCTCCTAAAAGCTAAAAAGTTAATTATTCAAATCTAATTATTGAAGGTAGTTCAACATTTAAAGACGAATAATGAAACTTTGCACAAAAGCGAGTCGTTTGAAGCGAGTAATCGAATCAGGCTAAATCTTGTCAACAGTTTTGTGATCCAATTTAGGAGAACTTATGAAATTCTGATGAAACAAGAAAAAAGATATTTTACATACAGTTTGTTAACTCGGACGGAAAAACAAAAGAATTTAGTAGGTAAAAATGCCTAATAGGGAAGTATTTGCGAGGAACTGTAAACCGTAGGCTTGGGCGCATAAATATCTATGACAATCGAAAAAGGAAAATAGAGCCTTCAATATTGATAATGGGGCTATCTTTTGCTCACAAAATATTTAATACTCACTATACGAGAACTGACGACATGAACATTATAGACATAACAGTCAGTTATAGTAGGTATTAAAAGGAATAATAGTTCTACTTATTTCAGATTATAAACTAAGTTTCTGTAATCAAAGCCAGAATTGTTTTGAGATACAAGGTACGGAAGTTATCGATATATATACCTACCTATATAATATCAATATCTCGCAACGATACTGAAATTTAATTCCAGTTTTGCGGATTACCGTTTATTAAGATGAATAGATTACAGGAAATATCGGGTTTTGTAGGACCCATGTTGGGCGCCACTAAGAAGTTTCGAGAAGCCCCGAGTTTAATTAACTTTTACTGATAGCGTTACACCGATGAATTATAAATTCAATGTTTACATCGATTAAAGGGGAAGATTGAGTTACTTATGTATACAATTAGAATATTAAGGCATGTTTAGTACGACCATTATAATACGTATTAAGTAGTATCAGGAACTCTTAGTGACAACGGTGCTTTACATCAGAGTAAATTAGCAGTACCTACGTAAAGCCCAATAATATTAGTGGTACACAAGTCCTGGTTACTTTTGCCCTCAACATGAAGCTCAACCATTAAATAACAAAAACCACCCCAAAAATAGTCATATTAAATAAAAATTGGCCGAAATTATATTCGGGTGTCCTTGGCAAGCAGTTATGAAGCAATTAGTCGCTAGATGTCAAGCTGACACGAGACTAATTACCGCATCAAACGTTCAAATTGTAATTTGATGTCCACGAATTCACCAGCAGTCACCGCCAATTTAAATTCAACACTGCGCCTTCGCGAGCTAGCTATATAGCGTCGTTTAGGGCTTATAATTGTGTTGGGTGCGGGCCGGAACCTCCACGTGGTGCACCTGGGCAACGGAGGCGAGCAGCGCCTCCCACTCGCCACGGGAGACGCTGCTGCCTGCGGCCAATCCGGCCGGGGTGGGAGTGGCCCTCTAGAGGGCTGCTCCGACGTGTCCCTCTGACTAGCAGATGGCACAGTGGGGAGCGAGCGGGGGGCGAGCTGATTGTCTGCGCGCCGACGGTTGGGTGACAGGACGGCCTCCTGTCACCCTACACCCCACCGTCAGCGAAGTGGCGCGATGCTCGCCCCACCCCCCCTTTCGGGGGGTCGAGGGGCCATCTTAAAACCGTAGATGGCCCGGGGTCAGCTGGGGTGCGAGGGATATGCCCATTGGGTAACCTTACACCCCGGTTACTAAGGCCCGAGACGGCGTGCGGTTTTAGTCGGTTCGATCCCGACATAACCACCCCCGATGGCCGACGGGGGTGGTATCCATGGGGATTTCCGCACGATAAAAAAAAAAAAAAAAGGGCTTATAATTGTGTTAAGAGCACACGTTCCCCTTACGCCACACAAGGGAGACAAAACCACCATAAAATTGAGCCCCGGAACTAAACCCAGGACTCTGACTTAACAGTCGAACGCTCTATCGCCCCATGTCGGTCACGTCAACATGACTTCACCTCGCCTGATGGTAAGCTAAAGGCAAAGTCTCTAGAATGGGAGTCACCATTGCAAACACCGATAGTGCTACAATGGTGGCACTCAGCTGGACGGCCTCATCAAATGCTTTTTCACGCCCCGCTTAAAGTACCCGGGACTGTATGAGGAAGGAAACACGTGAGCTGTAAAGAATTCCAGGTTTCACAGAGAACTCCGAAAATGATGATAATATTATGACTTTGCTCCAACGATTTCCTAGCTCGTTTCACAGGGAATGTTTAGCTAATATATTTTTGATGTATGTATTGCAGTACCCACCACAACGGTCGCTATCAAGTTGCAGCTTTGAAATATATTATGAATTACAGTTTTGTGTACATCGCGAACAAACGGATAAACAGACAAAATTACAATAAAAATGTTTTTTTGTTCTGAATCGTTCATAACATGCCTCCGAATCAAAAAGTTCATAAGGGAAAAATGTAATTGTTTTTTTTTTTTTATACTACTTAGGTGGCAGAAGTGTTTGCAGAAGGTCCACATGTTTAAACGTCTATCAAATGAGAATGTCTAGAGTGACAAAACGACTTACTAGTAAAACGTCCAAAATGTTAAAATGGATCAAAAGTTCCATAAGGGACCTTTTGATTCGGAAGCCATAACATGATCCAAGTATTCCTATTAAATGTCTCCAATATAATGTGAAATACCCTAACCTACATAACAAAGAACAATCGATACTAGATCGATAATAATACATCAAACTTTACACGGTATCCTCATCTCTCACTTAGGCATAATATCTAACCACTCAGTGAGGAATAATGACTCTTATTAGCATGAGAGCCGGCGCCTCTAAGCTGCAGAGACAACACGTATTGCGACAACGTGTGACTAAAGACGAAATTAGCATAAAATAATTAGCCTACCTTTAACGACACTAGATTACAAACGAGCCATAAGAACCTGCTTAATGATAATAGACATAGTCTACGGATTTATTTTTAGTCGAAAAATTACAATGATTATAATTAAATTAAATAAAACTAACACCAATTAAGATAAGCTAATTAAAAAAAAGTTTAAAAACTAGGTCCCCTCGGCAGGGTGCCTAGTATGCAGGCAGCATTTCGGCGCTGAATGGCGATGGAAAGCCTTTGCGCGAGAAAACTTACTTTTCACCTTCCAAAACAAGAAAATTCTCTGTACGTAGCGAATTTTTGTTTGTTTGTTACACCCAATTTCTTTGAGAGGTTTGGGTCGATTTTCATGCGAATTGTTCGTAATGACATTTGTTTTGCCGTTATGTATATTTATGAAAATCCACCAAAAACATTTCAAATGAAATTACACTGATACGAGTCTAAATTGCTTACACGGTACTTACTACGCGCCCTAACCTTATACTTTGAATTTCATCATAGCGAATAGTTTCTTTGCATGGATTCTAGTCTTGAGTTTTCTACACATCCTACACCTTAGTCAAAGCGTGTGACCTAGCAGTTTCCAAATCTGTCCTATGATTTACCTACGTAATCAATCAATCAATCAATTAGCCTATTGCAGTCCACTGCTGAACATAGGCCTCTCCCAATGTACGCCATAGCACCCGATCCTCCGCCTTACGCATCCAGTGTATCCCAGCTACCTTTTTCAGGTCGTCCGTCCATCATACTGGGGGCGTCCTACTTTCCGTTTGCCAATTCGCGGTCTCCACTTTAATATTAGTACTATAATGAAAAACTTATACTCTTTTCGGGCATTATATAAAAAACATTTTATCGAATTGACAGCCTACTTTTTCAAATCGGTTTAAAACAAGGTCATAGTCCCTGAAAGGTCCTACAGAACGATCTGCCACGAAACTCCCCATTACAACGCCGGAAGTCACGTCGCCGTAACGCCTCGTTATGGAGGCTTCGATAAAGCGTTTCCTTTCCGGAACAGGTCACCTGGCGATATTACATTCGCCCGCCATCATATTATTAAAAGTTCTGCCCAACTTGTTTACCTGTAACAAATAAAAGGAATTGGTTAGTTATACGAACAAACTTTTACACTGACGGGCATTTTTATAAGCATCTGTGTACCGAACTTTGTCCTCTTATTATATTTTTGAAGTGAAAACCTTTTTGGGTAGTTAGGGATTTTTGTTCCGGAAATTTTTTATAGGTAAGTGAGGTACAGCTTGTTAGCGGAACTTTATGGTGTGGTAGAAGATGTAGTGACCAAGTTAGAAAATAGGTTCGGA
The DNA here is from genome assembly GCA_963576445.1 of Lithosia quadra. NCBI lineage: Eukaryota > Metazoa > Arthropoda > Insecta > Lepidoptera > Erebidae > Lithosia > Lithosia quadra. The sequence continues at coordinate 9,956,873 of OY754898.1, forward strand.
CACGTAGAGATACGGACAAGTAGGCTGGTAGTAAGTGGATGTATGTCACTCCCGTATAATAATGGGAGTGACATTGTTTGTTGACATGTCAAGAGTAAAAAATAATGTCACTTCCATACGATTTTTCTTTCTTTCTATCTATCTTTCCTTAGTAGAATGTCACGTTGCTTATATAGGACACGTCAAAATGACTTTGGTGAGGACCTGATGGTAAGCTAAAGGCAAAGTCTCAGTCACTGGGACCGGGGTCACCACTACATACATCGATAGTTCTACAGTGGTGGCCCTCAGCTTGACAATTTTTCACGCCCCGCTTAAGGGCCGGGGACGGTTACATGCGCTGGTAAAGAATTCCAATTTTTATTGTTTGGTTTGGTAAATAAAAGAGGCACCAAACCGCTTTTTCCTTTCTTTATAATATTAATTTTCATATAACAGGTTGGTTTATTTAAAAAATTACCTATCCAAACCGTTACTATTGAAGGCGCGCGGGGGGGACGAACGGGGTGGATGGCAAGAAACTATTTTTGCCTGAAGGGTTTTTGCCTCAAATTCGGAAATTAATTACCTAGTATCGATCGTAGCTTAGTCTTGAGAGACGTAATGGCTACCGTATCAAGCTATAATCGTGAATCCAACATTAAAACAGCGCTGAGACAACACAGCGCGCCGTAAAAACGAAATTACTTACTTAGTGCACATTACACTTTAAGCTGTCCGAGTGATTTACGCTCGCTGAGCGTCGCGGCTTAATAGCGCGTGGTGATTGTTTCTCACGCAAATGATCCTTTTAAGGACCACTCTAGAAGTATAGAGGTGTACCTACAGAAGTACAGAGGTAGCTTGTTGTCAGATTGTGTTAGCGAACTCTGCCTTGTTAGGTGCTATTAATTTTAAAAATACTTTTATAAAAACAAGCTTTCTGGTAAGTGCATAACCAAACAAATAAAAGGAGGTAGGACACGACGGTATCTTCCCCCCCCCCCCCCGTCCGAAATAAGCTGTTCCACTGGGGTAGTACCTCCGCCCCATGATAACCATCGTGTTGTGTTCCCGCCGCGCCTGTAAGTAGGGTAGCCAGAGCTAACTGTACTTGTCCTCCCCCACCAATTTTTTCAGGATCCCCCTTTCCTTCGGGGTAGGCAGGGCGTTTGTGACAGCACACATCAATAGGCCACGGGGACCGCTTCCCGTCAGGTGGACTGTGTGCTTGTCTGCCATCTACGTAGTATAAAAAATAAGCCTAAACATTATGGGTTTATCTTATCTAGTTCAGAATTTCCTATGACCACTTACCGTCGCCATTTTAAGCCTGGATATCACGTAGCATTAGAGTATTAGTATTTGCCAAGTAAAAACCAATGAGCCTAAACTTGATTGACGAAAGAAAGTGACGTGACGAGACGAAGTGACATATTTTTTTGTCAAAAACAAAAACTAGTAAACGTTTAACAGCAAACGTTTATGAATAAGGAATCTATTCACTCATTATTTATCGAGCAAGTTTGTTTAGTAGGTGGGGGCTATGGGGCTAAATAACAGCACATCGTTCCCAGCCCGTTGGAAGCGGGCCGAGCCGGGCGCAATTTATATGGTAATCAATGGAGGTACGACCGAAGAGGTTTATTTAAGTTAAGGATCGCCTCTAAACACGGCCTTTAAGTAAAGAGGTGCGAGATTTCGTGCGATGGGACTTGAGTACAGTCAGTAACAAAAGTAGATGATTGTTTTCAGATTTTAATCATTAAGAATCTGAAAAAATCGAAGAAGAAGAAGATCATTTTATTATAACAAAAGGATAAGAAAATAATGATGATGGGTGTGTTCACCATTTTTAACCGATTTCAAAAAACGAGAAGGTTCTCAATTCCTTGTTTGTTACCTCAGAACTTTCGGTTGGATGAACCGATTTTGATGATTTTTTTTATTTGATAGCTGGTATTTCCCATGTCCCATTTCGATTGGTCTATTAAAATCGTTTTTTTTTTTTGTAAATTCCATCACCTACGATCGCACAAAAGATTCATATTATCACCATTCATTACATAAAAGGTTTAAAACCTGAACATTTTTATGCATGGCTCGGACGCGAACCCACGACCCTCACGGCCGAGATGTTATGTTAGTGTTATGATGTTATTCATTACATACTTAACTTTCGCACAGAAAACATTCATAACGCACCTTTCGTTGAAGGTACCTTGAGGGACCCGATTTACATGTAGGTACTTTCCTACCAAGGATGTCACACGGCGCTCACGGCGCAAATAATACGAAAATTACACGGCTACATACTGCTGCTACGCTTCTTAGTTAAATCAAACCGGCAACCCTTAATTGGGAAAAGGCTCGGACGATGTTAGAGAAATAATAGAGAATACAATATTATGAATAAAATCACGAGTGTTTGAGTATATTTTGCATATCCGCTGAGTAAAAACCGTTAATTAATAGAACGGTACAAACTGATGATTCGCTGGATTCAGTATCGAGATTACGTTATTATAAACGAAATGCGTTATTGTATCTATCTATATCTATAACAGCATAGCACTACTCAGGGTTGTCACTAGTATAATTTTTAAAATTATATAATACAAGTAATGTCTGAACTCTGAATAATCATTTCTGTCTACTGTGTCTTATGCTAAAGATGTGTTGACGTGGCAGCAACTCGACGATTCTATAAATCCTTTTCAAGACGGGCATGATTTCATCAGAGAACTGTACAGTAGGTTTTATTGGATTTTGTACTAAAGGTAAATAATAAATAAACAAGCGATGTAACGCTAACTAAATAGTTATATTGTAAAGTGTTTACTAATCAATCAAAATTATAAACAACGAATGAGATTATTTAAAGGTAAACTTTATTATTTATACCTACTTCACATTATTATAGAAAGTCAACTGGATTTTTTTTTTATTTTTGGTAATAAATCTAAACATAAAATAAATTTAAACATTAATAACTTTACCCAACACTTACTTTATTTTTGTGGCATTAGTGATAGATAAATACCTAGTAGAATTATCCGCAATACTTTAAGAATCACTTCACAAATGCAACAATGAGGTTGCAAGAAAGTTTCAGTGAAATAAAAGGAGTGCCAACCCTAACGTGAGCATCAGGCGTCGCTCCAATGGCGCGCACGCGATCCGTCAATTTGCGCGGCGGAGCGTGCAAAATTAATAAAATGTAATATCCGAACGTGGATTCCGTTTTAAATGTTCCCGCGGGATACTGAATAAATTACTATTTACTTATCCCGGATTCTCTTCATTATTACAGCAGACATCATTTATTGTTCGTTTCTGGAGTTCCATACCTAAAATGGTAATAAAAGAACCCTTATAAGATCAATCTCTTGTCCGTCTGTCCGTATGTCATCGCCAATTTTTTCAGAAACCGGTGGATCTAGGTAGTTGAAATTTATACCAGATACTGTGGTCTAAAGTCTTCCTCTTAGGTGTATAAAAGTCAGGGTCTTGAGTCTACATGTCAAAAAAATTTGGGAAAATGTAATTACCAAAATTTACGTTTTATAACTATTTTTTTATGTTATGTTTCCTAAAATTCTGTTGTAAGACTTTACCTTTACCCAAAATTGTCAATTTTAGTCTAGGTCAACCAAAAGTACCCTATAGGTTTTTGGGTCGAAAACTTATACGATAGTCCCGTTAGCAAGGTCTTAAAGCACAACTCCAATACCCAAAATCTTACTAGGTAAACATCTCAACACATAAATTAGAAATAGTTCCGCGTACAACCTCAAATCCGTTGAACCAAACGCCAATATAATTAAGCGAGCCCATTTCCGGCTGTCTCGTCTCCAATAGCCCTTCACAATCCTAACAAATCGGTGCCTGGCTGCCCACTGGCCCACAGCTGGACTAATTAGTTCCTGAGCCGATATTAATCACTGTCTAGGCGAAGCCACACCTTTCTTGTCTAATGGAACTATGTCGAAGTTTGACTGAATTTTTCTCTGATCGGTTAAACTGCTTTTGGTTTGTAAACGTCAAATTTTGCTAACTAAAGATGTTTCACAAATGTATGGACCTTGGGCCTGATAATTGTACACACACACATAGAAAAATAGCCAGGCAATGTAGTTTTCATTTTTCACTATTCAATTCTTATAATATTGCTTCGTATTATGGGCGGAATTTAACATGGCGGACTAAAATTATTAAAATATTTTATTAATTTATGCCCTTGAATTTCGGAGGGGAATAAATATAATTGTATTTTTGCCAATAACCGGTATTATTTCTCTTTTTTTTTTGTATTTTGCACAATTAGGGGACCCAAAATGAAACATCTTGGGACCACTTTCTTTAATCCGGAAAATAACGTATTAAGAAGTGTGTTTCTATACGAGTATAACGCTGTGACCAGGTATCTATGAGGGAAATGGTCTGCAGTGGCGCACGATCGTGGTATAGCAAAGAGCCATACACCATACGTACAAACGAGTACATTAGGGGCTCACGGTTAAGTGTGACCTAGCAATTGTAGGTAGATCAGTCTTAGGATGAGTGAACATTCTTAATATATTGAGACCCCTCCCTGCCTCGGAGAGCACTTTAAGCTGTCAGTCACGATTTCCATACGAACATCTGTCGCAGTCCTTATGACCTTGTAGGACATGTGGTCACTGTGTCGGTACTGGGGACATAAAATTTCTGCCACTTACAAAAATGCGAACAAAACTGCAAGGCGCAGCTAGTTAACTAAACCTATATGTTTCTAAAGACCTTTCTGCTCGATCACATAGTTGATAAATTTGTGGAGCGTCACGTCCCTCGCCATATTTTTCTAACGCACGAGACTTTGCAAGTGTACACGCGAGGGCGGGGTAACTAACGCTTTGGAACACGTACATTCAAATTATGCTCTGAAAAGCCAAAGTTTCGACAAGAACTGACAGGAACGTGTTGAGCTATAAGACGTATAGCTACTCCTAATATATGACCTACGTGTAAAGAAGGTAATACTACATACATTAACATCGCATAGTAGGCAGAAGCAAGTACTGTAAGAATCGCGGTAGCCTAGTGGTTTGGGTAATGGACTGCTGAGACGAGGTCTCGGGTTCGATCCCAGGTTCCACACCAATGACTTTTCGATTTTTTTTCGAAGTTATGTGTGTATTTATCGCAGGTTTATTAGTGGCTCGGAGAGCACGTTAAGTCGTCGGTCCCGGTTGCCATACAAACATCTATGGCAGTCGTTACGGGTAGTTGGAGCCCACAAAAGTCCAACCAGTCTAGCTTGGAACTTCGATATCGCCATTGGTTATAACCATTGGTTGTGGAGGTCAGATGGCAGTCGCTCCACGGAAAATATCGAAGTTCAGCCGCATCACAGTTAGACTGGAAAGCCGACCCCACTGAGTTGGGAAAAAGGTTCAGAGAATGATGAGTAGGCAGTAGCAAGCATCGATAGTGTGTATAAATCTCTACTGGAAGTTAGGAGACTGGTAATTATTTGAATATTAACTTTCGGGTGTGTTATTCATGATTACTGAAAATTTCACTCACGCGTGTAGGTATTTCGGCAAAGTCCAACTAGTTTCAGGCCCAACAAGTACCCTTCACCAAGTGAACGCGAATAAAGCGTGAAACCAGAATCTTCATAACTCACGGTAATTTTCGGTATCTAAACTCACAGAAATAAGCGAAGTGCGCAAATAATAGTTAAGTTATAACACGTCGAGATAATGTTGTACAAAAATGAACGTTATCATAAAGACACTAAGGTTTTCACTAGTTTGTACTACACTCTACTTACGACAGTTCATAAATAAGATGGCTCAAACTATGCTGGGTGAGCTAGTAGACGCGCTCTCCAGGGCCTATTCGTCTTTTATGCAAGAGTGAAAATCTCTGAGCAAATAATGAATCCTTTTTATGAATTTAATGTTATAATTTTATCATTGAAATAATTGTAAATCGCATTACATAATACGTTTTAGGACAAATTAGACAGCGACATTTAAACTGCAACAAAGCATGACTTGTAATATATGGGTTCCAGATTTTCTTTGTATAAACTTGCGTATTACATTATAGTACCACGCAATATACAAATATTTGCACTGAGCGGGAATCAAAGCTCTGACGTAGTACCTGGTTCAGTTTTCAAGCCATGCAAGTATCTAATTCACTAAAAATAATTAATATAAATATGAATGTGTGTAAAAAAAATAATACTTCAAGCGAAAGTTAATTACGTTAAACTATTGAATTGAGACAAATTCTGAATTCAGTAACAGCAAATTGGCACAATGGTTTTATTAAGCATCGTGAAACCCTTCACAGACAAATGGAAATCTTCGCCTTTGTAATAAATTGAACATACTTTAGAAACCTTGCTAACTACGCAATCGGCTTAATTTTTTTAGTTGAACAACTTTAATCCATTAAGTATTCTGTGCGTTTAGCGTCTTGTGGGAGTCTAATCTAAACAACAAAGAAAACTAGTTTAAGCTCCTTATGGTATTAAAGGTACTTCATAAATACAGAACTAAAATTTAATTTCAAAAATTTATAATTCATACGAAACTGAAAGGTAGGTACTAATGCGAAATAATAAATAAAATAGCAAGTCTAATAGATTTACACTAGGCGCACACTTGGCGACAGGCGACAGCAACAGCTCGGCGACTAGACGCGACGACAGGCTGCGGCTGACAATTTCATAGCGCCACTAGACGCGGCAACTTCCCTAGCCTGTCGTCGCGACTCGGCGTCTCTGGGGCCTTACTCCGAATAACTAAAATATTCGTATCCGTTGACGTTTCAACCATTTATGGGTAGCTAAATGATCGAAACGTCAACGGATACGAATATTTTCGTTTTTCGGAGTAAGGCCCCTGATGCCAAATGTGCGGAGGTTAGAACAAAATTATATGAAATTCTCGGCCGCGGCCTATCGTCGCGTCTAGACGTCGAGCTATCGCTGTCGCCTGTCGCCCAATGTGCGTACTATGTTAGTTTACACAGACGACGTAACGTGCACAGCTAGTTTACAATAATAACTTTATGTATGTTGCCCCCCGGTATAGATCTGTATCCCTCTCTATTAGTGACTTGGTGATATCAAGGAGGTTCGAGTTTTCTCCCGCTGTATTTCGCCTTGATTCCCTCCTTCAGTGTGGTGGGTTTGTCAAGATGGCGGGCGTGTGTCACGTCCCGTCACCAAATTAATTTCCCGCAGCTTGTAATTGGTTCGCGGCGTGTAACTCATTTAAGTTCCGAGGCGTGACGGTGAGCAATTGAAACTGTAAGCGTTTTAAGGTTACCTCTACTTACGGAATTAATTTACTTTCAACTTTTATCTTTTGAAGAACTTAAACAGCGCCAAGTAATTCGAGATGAAGGGTAACCGAAACGTCGCGTCGGGAAGAGTGTAAATACAAAATTAAGACGTTAATAAATTTAAATGTACCTATATTTAAATAAAACCTAACCTAACCGAACCTTGAGTTGTGTTCCCGTCGTCGGTAAGTAGGGTAGCCAGAGCTCACTGTACCCGTCCTCCCGCCACCCCTTCCTAGCCTCCCCACCCGTTCCTAGCAATCCCCCCTTCCCTCGTGGGTAGGCAGCGTGTGTGTGACACCTTTACTGTTGCACACGTCCATAGGCCACGGTGACCGCTTCCCATCAGCTGGGCCGTGTGCTTGTCTGCCACCTATGTAGAATAAAAAAAAATTAAGAGTCTCGTCGGTCAATCACCGGCTTGCAGATGAGGTCGGCCCCGAAGATCCATACTCCCATGTCACCATACTGGAGCAATGTACAAGTTATTTGCGTTTTTACGTTAGTCTACCTTCAAATTTACTCGTAGCTAGTCGACATAAAAATACCAAATTGCGTTAACCGATGCAATGTTATTGATTCTGTTTACGGTCGGGTCAAGCCGGGGTGCGAGGGAAATGCTCTATGGGCCACCTTACACCGTGGCGTCAGAAGACCCTAGACGACGAGCGGTTTTAGTCGGTGAGAGTCCGACATAACCTGCCCCGCTGGCCGCGGGGTGGGTATCCATGAGGATTTCCACACGAAAATAAAAGGTAACCTACGTGTTCTAATCTGTACACAAATATCTGAAAAAAGTATTATTTCAGAGGACTGTAACCCCCCTCCCCTCCTAATGTAATCCTGTAGCAGATAAATCGCGAAGTTAGTATTAAATGACACTTTTGATCTCTAAGCGACACGAGTAATAACGTCTCGTGAAATTGGAGCGAAAAAAGAAAATGGCTGACAGCGTTCATATTTCACCGTCAACGGTAAATTAGTTAAAATAATGGAAGCCTCCTTACGTCGTTGTGTCGTGCTTAGATACACGACGGAATAAGCTTGTTTAGGAGTGAACTGGTGTTACTTGAGCCAGTGCTTATCAATCTCTCTTAAGAGGACGTTACAGTCTGCGTACTCCATACAAACTGTGGAGATCAGTAATATTTTGGCCTATAAGTAGCTAATTAATTGGAAAAAGTATTGTACATGTTTTCATGTCCTTTGTGTACAATAAAGAGTTAAAATAAATAAATAAATTGAAATGTCTTTTCTGGGCAATCAGTTTGCTGCTAATGGCTAAATCAGGTACTTTCGAAATGATACGTAATTAAAAAAAGCTTAAGCTTGTAAGTACTTATACAAAGAAAATAACTTAACTTGAAATGTGCTAGAGTAAATTTTATTCCAACGAGTAAGTAATAAATATGAAGAACTGAACAAGGAAGCTGGGTTAGCCTAGATGCAGCAAATCGGCTTTGGCGCAAGGAGAGTGGACAGCATTAAGTTAGGATTGATAAAAGACTAGAAATTGAGTATTTCTAAGTTTTTTTTTTCTAGAAAATTCAAGTCATAAAATAAAGTGGTTACCACAAACATGGCAATAGAGTTGCTGGGTTCGATTCCGCAATCGGATAAAATTCAAGGATATTTTTCTCTTAGCAAAATTCTCAATAGAAACACGGTGTCTAGAAAAATTGACTTTCACCTTATTACGAGGGACCGAAAACAATTTATGAAATGTAGGTGTTTATACATTTCCTCCTTTACCTTCAGAAAAATGGAGGCGAAAGAAATGTTTGTTTTGTACTTTCTGTATCCTCACCTAAAATAAAATACTTCTAATATCGATGCCAACCCTCAAATAACACAAAACTAATACAATATTCTCCGCCGAGTACGCACTAGGAACGTGTAACTGTCCCACCTAATATTTGATAAATAGGCCCGTCTGATTTATTAGCTACCCCGTCCATGAAACCAGCTGGCATGCAACCTTGGAAGCTACCTACCCAGCAATTACCAATTTATTGAATCCTAGGATTAATAAATAATGATAAATCATTGAACAAGTTACTGCTAGAGATGTGATTTTTTATATTACTCGTAAATTTTCGGCTTTCGGCAATAACCTAAGTGTCTTGTTATTTTATGATAGTGCGGTAGTCGGCAATAACATAAGTGTAGACATGTGATTTTCTGGGATATCCACTTATCTAAGAATTATAATATTATCATGATCTATACATATATAATACCTAAACTACTTTTGACTTTATGATTTTAGATCGGAAAAGTGAACATCCAGGGCTCATTGGGCTTTTTCATGATTTTAGATCAGAAAAACTTGAAGTTAGTTTACTAATTGTTTAAAATGTCATTGAAGTAGGTACTTTTGACCAAGACAACATGGCTCGCCTTTAGGTAAGGGGCTTGCTAGATTTTTGGGTACATACCTACAGAGTTTTACCATATAACTCAGGTATTTATCATACTTTGCATATTCATCCAAAAACATTATATTTCCATTAAAGTTAAAAACCGTGTGATGAATACCAAGAATCTCGATTTGCGATTGTTGATTGTATTTACTCAAGTTCCCGATACTGAGTAAACACAAAGTTTAGCAATAACTTAGTATTTGCATTTGACAAATATTTCGCTAAGCTTTTGTCCTATCACAAAGGCCGAAGCCGAATCTACTATTTGTGAAGCACTAGTGGTCGATACCGTATGCGGTCAAATATCGGAGCTCAGGTCTCAGAGGAATATAGTTAGGACAAGTATGTTTGTGCAGGAAATCAAATATATTTGTGTGGTATTGTATTGTATTAGTATCATAATATAAAATGTATTGTTGTCTAGGACTTTTAGGAGGAAGATAGAACTTAACTGGACTTGCCGACCAAATCCAGGCAAGAGAAATGGTAGAGGCTTGATATTTCCCCTGTAGGTACAAATTATTTCTATTCGCTTTCTTTCCCTCTTTTCCTTTGCAGATGGTAACTCTCAAGTGACTCCTATGGTATTACGAGTTATCGCAATCCGTCCGTATTTGGTCCATCTATGAATTGCATTCCACCTGGTGATGGTGGTACGTCATGGTGAAATTCAAACAGGCCATCATTCCACATTTCCTGATGGTGGTCCCTTTCTTTGGCGGCCTCGGCCGAAGATTTTTCACGCCTCGCTTAAAGAATCTAAGATTATAAGCAGGTAGGTAGAAGAAAGGGTTACGAACTGATTGACCACTGCTTGTTACATGTCTAAGATATCATTAGGTATAATAAAATACTAGACTGATCTGAAAATTTATAAATAGACTTTGTACAGATAAAAAAATACCACACTACGACCGATAAAATTATAGGTTCGTATTCGTAGCGCCGGACATTTGATAAGGAATCCCGGACATACTGGACGGACCTGGACAACAAATCAATAGAGCGGCTACCTCCGGAATTATCAATTAGAGACGGTTTTGTGGAGAATTATTTATGAAATACGTAATGGGGTGTTCTTGATCTATGCTAGCTTTAGAAGATTTAGATATTTGTGAGCTTCTAAGCCGTAATTCAGTTTTCCAACTACTTTCGGCGTGTTTGGCTTTTATTGTTGCCAATCTTGCTCCTATGGAGGAAAGAGAGAGGTGAGATAAAAAAAAACAAACTCCTCTCTGGTAGAATTACCAGAAGAAAAAATCAAAAGTCCAGAGAAAGGGCTGAAATTTTTGACAGTATGAGATTTTCTTCTCAAACGTAGGTAGTCAAAAATTCAAAAAGTCGCAATATTATTGTTATGGTTGAGTTTATATTTGGGGGATTTAATAAACCAATGATTATGATAAAACTGACTAAGTACCTACTTGGATAAATAAGTGTTAATTCATTTATACAATTAATTAACAAAAGAGTATTATTTTTAGATTGTTTAACTTCTAGTTAGTGTATTTTAAGGGTGATTCTGTTTTTTTCCTCATCTTCCGTTAAAAGTTGACGTTGCAAATTTCAAGCACGAAAAATCGCTACAAATAATTAAAATACGATATTATGAATTCCTGTAGGGGAAAGGACCTAAATAATATTATCCAACGTGGGTAATAAACAGTTCTACTCACGCGCCATCTCTCCAAAATAAACAATTACTACAATTCCAATTTAAACACAGCCAATTGGAGTCCTTTATTTCGTATCACATTAATAGTTATTCAGCTCCAGGGTGCTTGGTGACGCGCACCAATAAAAACCGACTGCCGTTTGATGTTGCTCAAATGGAGGGAATGTTTACAGCTATCTCTTTCCTCCTCACTGCTAAGCCATAAACTAAACGAACAATGCCTTTACAGTTCAACTTATTACTACTCAATTCTGCTAATGCTTTGAGTTAACTTCTGGAGGCCAATAAGAGGAGGTCGGGTTTAGTGTTTCCCATTAGAATTTGTAGCCACCCTAAAGAATGTTGAAGGATTATAAATTCTATCACAGCTACAGTTTTTTTTTCCGACCAACCAGGTGGAGAGAGTGGTTGGTCAGTTAGTAATAGAGGTCTATGGGTACTATTTAAAAAAATGGTTAAATAGTGCTGTACTTATCTGTACATTTGAGATATTAAAAAAAAACTTAGTTTATGTTATTGATTCTGAACACAAAAATATTTAAATGAATTAAGCAATCAGTATGCTATTTATTTTAGATCTTAGATCTTAGATTTTTTAGATCTCTATTTATTTTAGGTTTTATATCAAAAAAGTGAACTCGTCCCGTCCTGGTCCTTTCTGCCATTTTTGCTATAAAACATTTTTTTTTTGAATTCATATCTGTTTGTTCGCATTTTTGTGATGTACGCAAAAACTATTGAACGGATTTTGATGCATTACTTTTTATTTGAAATTTCTTGATCATATACAAAATCTGCCATATTGTTTGTTTGCAATTAGATTGATAAAACCGGAGCTATAGTTACAAATTGATTAAGGTAAGCCCTATTTTAGTTAGGTAACGAAAACAAGCTTCGAACAACGCACGAGCAGAATACCTGAGAAGGTACGAGCAGAGGTGTCTTAACCTAATGAATTACTTAATGCTTAATTAATATTTAGGCCCATTACGATATTGGCTCTGCTCTATTTCGGGCTCGTGGGTAATTGTGGGCCAAATTATACGAAACGTTTCGTGGTTAGTTTATGTGCGGAAACTGATGCTGGCAGTAATTGGATATTTTTGAGTCGTCATAATATGTTTCGTCTTATTTCTTACATGTCCATACCATACGGACCGCGGTAGCCTAGTGGTCTGGGTAATGGACTGCTGAGACGATGTCTCGGGTTCGATCACAGGTTCACCATGGCACACACCAATGACTTTAAAGTTATGTGTGTATTTATCGCAGGTTTATAAGTGCCCGATTAATGACAATAGGCTCGCCACCTATTACATTGGGACCTAATACATAAACTGGCGAAATGTGGGTGCTAGCACCTCTGCCTACCCCTTCGGGGATATAAGCGTGAGTTTATGTTATGTTATGTCCATATGAATTCAATCCACACGGTGCGGTGGTGAGCTGTAAGTGAAATCATAGAGATAGAGGACCACGGTTGAGATTCTTGTCAGTTTCGCGATGAATGTAAAAACTACTGAATGAATTTTGATGCGTTTTGGGTCAGAAGCCGAAAGGTCTTGGTTAGAAATAAAATCTACCGTAATTTTGATTGCAATTGGTTAAGTAGAACCTGAGACCTTCACTAAGAGTTCAAGATTATATACTACATACATACATACGCTCACGACTTTTTCCCTCCGGGGTAGGCAGAGATAACAGCCCGCCATCTGCCTCTATCCTTGACATACCTACTTCAAGCGCTTCCTCTACTGTCATTAAACCTTTCATGCAAGCCCGCCGGTTTCGAGTGCTTTTGTCCTGCTCTTTTTTTAATAACTCATTAATGATATTATATACTCTGTTAAATGTATAATTTAATGGCTGTCCTAACCACGGACAACAACCACAAATGTTTGCAACATATAGCACGATGTTTTGTAATGCATAAAGTACAATCGTTATGTCCGTTTAGTTATGCTAATCGGATTGTGGGGCGGGCTCCATCAGTCCGCGGATTTAGCGCTGGTTGAAATGTCGCGTTAAACCTGATTAGTGTGTAACGGTCTTTATCGGATTCAATGCTTGATAATAATATGTAAAACAATACGGGAAACTCCATCTATACTATAAAATTGTAAAGTAGCGGTGTCTGTACATTAAACATATTAAAAAAATACTTGGGTTATGTTAATGATCAATTCTGAACGCAAAAATAAAACTACTGGACGGATTTTGATGCGGTGTTTTCTTATTCGAAAGGTATTTGTCAGACTTAAAAGTCTTACGCATGTTTGATCACAATCGGTTGATTAGAACCGGAGATACTTATAGTAAAAAACGTGAAAACCGACATCCACGCGGGCGACGTGATAATATATAAATAAGTTATGCATTTTTAAGATTTTTTTTAACTTTCTAGTAAGTACAAAACAGGCAAATCAAAGATTGAAGATAAGTATACCAAATTTGAGCCTAATCTGACGTCAGGAAGTGGTTCAGATTCAGCTTCCAAGATTTGTCTCATACTAACGCCGTTCGTACGAAAGTAATTTCCTTTTTTCAAAAGGACTCGAGAAAGTTGCTTCCAAACTATCAGAAGACCGCTATGACTCTCCACCAAGTAAGCAATGATGCCTAATAGGACGTTCTGTAGGGTACGGAATTCGGCTTGGGGCGTTGTTAGCAAAACGGGGCATGATATAGACCCACATTTACAAAGTAACGTGGTATAACGGCTTTAAAGGTGACGGCAAAACCACGAACACTTCCATATAGCTGTACTCCCTATGTAGGCTTTAAGTATTATCGTTTCATCTAGCTCTCTGCGACCCTGTTTAGTTATATGTACCGTGATATTAAACTCTGTATGTTATTTATTGACGAAGGCATCGGCTTCGTTATATATTATACTGCTATGGTTGCTAAAGTGCTGTGCTAACAGAGTCACGGCAAATAACACTGTGTTTAACAGAAATAGACCTTAATACTATGACGATAAAATTGAAATTTTAACGATGATAATCATTACGTAACTAAGGTACGGTATACAAATTCTTGAGATTTAATGTTATTTTCATGTTCTTCAGGTTAATTTGTCATAACTATTCCAAAAATGAATAGCCAAAATTAACGAACGACTCCACCAAATTGATTTTTTTTCCCATGGGCGTCCATGGGTAAGGTGTTATAATTGCACCGGGGCAAAGTCAAAGCACGCAGCCAGATTAGAATAAAACAGTAACATAGTATATCCCGATCTCCAATCCCCCCGCCCCCCCCCCCTTCCCCACCTCCCTCTCCTCCAAGGAAGGCAGCACGAGTGTGCCGCCTCTGATGTTGTAACACCCCTGTATTATAAAAAAATATTACAACAATTTTTTTTATACCACTTAGGTGGCAGACAAGCACACATCCCACCTCATGGGAAGCGGTCACCATGGCCTACGGATGCGTGCAACACCAGAGGCATCACACTTACGACCCCGCAAAAACCTTCTAATTCCCTTCTTGAAGAACCCCATATTGTAGACGCTGGGGAAAACCACGGCAGGGAGATCATTCCACAGTTAAAATCTCACATCAACAATATTTATCCCACTTTTCTCTCCGTGTGTACAATGCATAATAACACCGTAAGTATCACGAATAGGCACTCCTATATCTGCGCATCGCCAATAAACCAACCAATCACACGGGTATACGGGCACACAAAGCCACCCTTTTCATGGCATTGTTGATGGGAAACAAAACAGCCATTGACGTCCATTTCACATCGATAATACACGAGGTACAACAATACATATCACAGGAACCCAGCGTCCATTTCTGACCCAGCTTTTGTTCCAGGTCATAGAATAGAAAATCAAGAGGTAGTGCTTAGACCTCGTTT
Source organism: Lithosia quadra (assembly GCA_963576445.1). NCBI lineage: Eukaryota > Metazoa > Arthropoda > Insecta > Lepidoptera > Erebidae > Lithosia > Lithosia quadra. The sequence goes on from OY754898.1 coordinate 9,972,171, forward strand.
GGAAACCTGTGTTGGCAAATTCTTGGATAATCAGGTTATAGGAAACAGTGATTATTGGATATAATCCAAATATTGCCTCCAAATAAAGAAAAAAATAAGTAAAATATAGTTAGTGTTTTTTAACTGAGTTAAAAAAGAAGCAAGTCAGTTTTATTTTTGTATTTTAATAGAGTACCTACGTACCTACTACACTCACACAACACGTAAAATACAATTTCGCTTCCAATTTTTAACCCTTTTCTTGCTGGAGAGGTGACAAAGAAAATCACCTTCCTACCATGTATCGGACCCAGATGAAATTACTAGTACGTATTACCCATTAACCCCTCCAGCTATTGCTCGTGTTAAGTAGAAGCCGGTTCAAACCGATAAAATGTTATGGCCAGAATTCAAATTCGACTCCTTAGTCCTAGACCACTATGCTACCGACGCTTGTGGCATAACAATAGCTACATCAAAAAATCCCTTCCTCTTCAGATAGACTTAATGTGATAATGACAAAAGTTGCTAAACATAAGCATTTTAACAATTAGGTACATGAATAAAAAAAACTAAAAAGAAAAAAACAAGCACTTAGATGTCCTGTGGTCCAGATACATAACAACTTAACAGTCGGAATTCATTGAAAAATTATATTGGCTGTTGAATAGTGGATCCCGACTGTTAAGTTGTTATGTTTCTAGACCACATCACATTTAAGTGCTTGTTTTTTTCTTTTTAGTTTTTTACAGTCGAGTTTTTTGATTGTTTCACAAAGTCTTAAGTTTACAAACCTCAATCCGCGGTAATAAAGAATCTTACAAACATACATACATACAAGATACACGTGAAAAACATAACCCTTTTGGCAGTCGGGCAAAAAGACACATTCCAAAGTACTGAAAACCTCCTATATATTTCAAGTCAGTTAAAAAGAAAATAAAACCACGTCATTGAATGCTAAGGGCGTAAAAGCCTACTAAAGAAACCGTCAGTTTGAAGAGGGAGCGTGAGGCCTCTCGGCATATCGATCAACTTGAACTCCGCACTGAATACCAACAATTGTATTATTACAAAGTTCGCGATAATATATTCAATGTTGTCTGTGCACTGAGTGAAGAGTTGGTAATTAATTCGGTTACTCAAATACAAGTGTATCCGACAGTTATATACCCTGTAGGTATCAGGATGGAGGTAGGTCACGATAGTATGTCCCGTCCGAAATGAGCTGTCCAACTAGGGAAGTACCTCCGCCCTACAGAAGACCACGGCCATAATAACCATCGTGTTGTGTTCCCGCCGGTAAGTAAGGTAGCCAGAGTTCACTGTACCCCTCTTCCCTCCGCCCCTTCCTAGCCTCCCCACCCTTTCCCTTCAGGGTTGGCAGCGCGTGGGTGACGCTCTTGGTGTTGCATACGTCCATAGATCACGGTGATAGCTTCCGATCAGGTGGGCCGTGTGACCGAACAGAAAAAGAACTTATACAGCTCAGGAATTTCGAATTAATCTATCTATCTATTACGATTGTAAGTAAATTGGAGAGCCTGTACATCGCAGAATCGCACGCGGGAATCATGGTTATTGCCACTTTTGGTCATATCTTCGTTTCTACTCAACCAATTGCCATCAAACATACGGTAGTTTTAAGTCTGATCAAGACCTTACAAAAAAATTTAAGGCCTATCTCCATCATAGATGCTTCCAATGCTAAAATCATTTCCAGTTTAAGGGCTTAAGCACCCGGGATTGAAGGAACACTTCAAAAATTCCGAAAAGAGACTGGTGCGGCAAAGAAAATAAGTGACCCAAACTATTAACCTATTATAACTTTTGTCTAGTAAACAATACCCTGGTTAATGCCCAGGAACCTAACCTAAATCAACACCCCACCCCTCGTGCCGTACCCGTACAGATAACGGGTAACGTCAGACGTCACTACCTGCGGTTCGCGGGTTAATTATATTAGTTGCGAACGTTTGCCTTTTCAATAAGTAATTAATGAAAATAACAAATGATCCGCATTATGTGAAAGCAGTGTGGTGTAAAAGTGATTCAATAATTCAGGTGGTGTTACTAGTTGCTTAATTGGTGGCTTGTTAGATTTGTCTAGCCAGAAACTGGGTTTCGCCTTTACAAATAAAGATAGGTTTAATAAATAAAGAAAGGTTTTTATATATAGTCTGAAGCTTCAGAGCTTCAGACTATATATAAAAACATTACAAATACATCATAATGTAAATACAAAACTATGGAAATAGTGATCATTGTGAATAAAATAAAAACGTGTTGTGTAGGTTTATTCCACTTTGTTCACCTAGGTGATATCACCCGGGTGAACAAAGTAGACTTTTAAGTGTCCTCATTTCACCTGCGAATCATATCACCTACGCTTTATCACCCAGGTGAAATGAGTGGACACATGATGTCGCATTTGTTCACCTTGGACTTGGTTCACCCAGGTGAACAAACGCGACTTTTGCTATTCGTCTTGTGGACTTTTATCACCTGCTAATGAAATTGAGAAAATACTAAATATAGTAGATTACATGATACTTTTATACGAAAATTTTAAATTACCAGCCATCACGAACTAACAGAATTTATTTTAATGCTTCCATATTTTCATTTGACATTTGAACCAGATAAAATTATATGCTGTCATTCATAAATCTGAAACTCAGAGATTTACTATTACGGTACATCTGTTCAGTAGTTCATGTTCGAAAACTCCTAATACATAACAGTGCCGTCTCGGATAAAAGGTATTAAAAAAGTATAAGGAAACTAACGTCCCGGAATTTACAAGTGAATATTAACACGACCTTTAAGAGCGGAGGATCTGCTTAATATCTGAGCGCAAGTCTATTATATCAACTTTAATGAATATTGCGAGGAGGAACGCGCGGCCATTTTGCTCGGGAGTACAGTCCGGGGCCATATAAATCGTGGGCAAACTTATGGTAACTACCCATATTTCCGCAAGTATTTAGGTACACACCAAGAGAATAATTATTTAAAGTTTTCGCATCTAAGTTAAACGTAAACTAATAATTATGTTTTGTTATGCAAATAACTTGGAATAGATGAAAGTTTCGCTGATACTTGAAGATTTGTTTGCCGCGGTAGCAGAGTTGGACTAGTAAGTCAGTTTGATAGCTAACCTTTCGCAACAAAAATATTCATTAATGTTTATCTCCATACTAGAACTTATATTACAAGTTATGCTTCGTTTAGATCTAGATGCCGCTGCATGATGATGTCCTAGAATATTGCGATGGTCTAGAAGACAAACGTGTTAAATTTAAACGAAACCATTAGGTACTAGTTCCTCTATTAAATACTTTTGTAGACTTTGAATAAATTTCAAAGTACAATTAGCTACATTTCTTAAACAGTTATACTGTAATTCAAATACAGCTCTTGTACTTGTCACAATCATTCGTCCCACGCCGAAACAAAACGTGACCCCAAACAAAAACACCCCAGAGCCTATAAAAACAGAACGCCAACACTCCCAAACGGGCACCCGAATCTCGACATAAACAAAAAGTTTTGACAAAACAACGATAGTTTCGCTTCTCTATAGTATTGTGACGTCATACATTCCATACTTTATTCCCGAATAGGAAAAGGTGATAGGTATTGCAAGGCCGTATGGCTTTATTTCAGCTCAGCTGGCGGGTTTCATGTCAGTTTTGTATCGTTTACCGCACAAGTTTGCGTCGTTCGGAAGAATTGGCGCGGCGGACGAGCAATGGTGTTTGGTCTGTTATGGTGTCGTATAGACTCAATGTATTGGAAATTGCTATATTGGTATTGGGGGATCAGAGGGAATATGACTTGATAATCGAAGCTGATCGAAAAACTTTCTGTCATTAGGGGAAGACACATGTTTGTGTTGCTGGCTGGCACTGAAGATGGATAACGAAATATTTAGGACACGTTTTCGTTTTTAACTTTTCGGTATTTGGCTACCACGTAGCTGTAAAGTCATAGAATAATTTGTGGCTAGAGGAAAGCCAATTAAGAGCTGGATTCTGGCTTCGAGTACTTTTGCTAATTCCATTTTGTTGCAAACGCGATAGTGGCTTTGAATATATGCATGGTAAGTTTGGAGTTACGAAATTATGCCAGTGTATTTATAACATTTATAACAGATTTCAGGTTCATACTCTTACTTTGTCAGGGATCCTTGTATAAGCTCTTCCAATTAGTCCTATCCTCTCATTCTTTTTACAGAAAAAATAACGTGTAAAGCTGAAGTGTCACCCTCATACGATGCAATCAATTTCTTTTAATCAAATAGCCTATTCCAGTCCACTGCTGGACATAGGCCTCTCCCAATGTATGCTATAGCACCCGATCCTTCGCCTTGCGCATCCAGTCTATCCCAGCCACCTTTTTGAGGTCGTCCGTCCATACTTTCCGTTTGCCAATTCGCGGTCTCCACTCTAGGATTCGTTTGCTCCACCGGCCATCAGTCCTTCAGATGTTATGGCCAACCCATTGCCATTTCAGCTTGCTTATTCTGCGAGCTATGTCGGCTAGATACCAATTTCTTTGCCACACCATAAAGACTTGTAATTTCGGTCCAACACATCGTGTTTCAAAAGTATGTGATAAGGCTTTCTGATTGCCATAGTGACCCTCATTCCCGAGACTTCGCCTTTAACTTAAAATCAGGCTAGGTGAGCCATATTGAAGTGCCCTACATAAAAGATGGAGATCCAAAAGAAAAAATAAACCAGTATAGTTCAAATATTTACGTGATGTATATTATTTAGGTTCTAGTAATTGAAGATATCGAAAGACAAACAGTGCGATAACGACGTTGACATACAGGACTATCAATATTAATGAGTGTATACAAGGGCACGTTCCAATATCGGTACAACAAGATATTATGTACATATTTTTGTATAATGAAGTCGCCCTTGTGTCAATATCATCAGCCATTAAAGACGAAGATGTTACTGATTTGACTAATAAATATAGTATTATAGATGGTTATGGAATAGAATCTTCACAATTTTTAATAAGTACTTGCGTTTGTAAGTACAAGAATAGACAGTTGCCCAAAACTGTGCGAAGTGGAGGTGTAAAGTTGGAAAGTGGACCCCAGAGTCCGAGAGCGCGAAAATGACAACATTTTCATTATACTGATATAAAATAAGTATTTTTTTCCTAACCAAACATAAGTTACAGTGAATTATTAGTAAGAGACTAAGAGATTCTATAGCCAATGCTGAATTTATGAAGTAGTCCACTTAGAGAACCTGCTTAAATGAACAGACAGCCTACCTGCTGACAGACCTTAAAAGCCTACATTACCGAAGGCTTTAGTTTACCATCAGGCAAGGTGAATTCATATTGACGTGACCGATATATAAAAGAAATAGGTCGCTTCGGATCGGTAGCGTAAGTGTGATGCCCCTCTGGTGTTGCATACGTCCTAGGCCAAGGTGGGCCAAGTGATTGTCTGTCACCTAAGTGGTATAAAAAATGCATCCTTCGTAAATTATGTGGAAACATTACATTTTAACCGTCATAATAACCTATGTGACCTAAATGAAAGTTTGAGCCCAAGTTTAATGGACTTTTCGATAGCATCAATGTTTTCACGTTCCCCCAGGAGAGGATGCCGTGACCAATTTAAATTAAAAACTGATAAACGAGTATTGGTATTCATAAGTAATGATTTTCAGATAAAGTAAAACCAATTTGGGTAATGCTTGGAGCGAGCCAACAGCGGAGCGGGACCCGCAGTGACCACAGACGATAAACCACTCTGGTATGCGAGAATACTGTAGTAGGTACTTTAGAAAATTGGCCTTTGCATAATTATACCTACGTTCTAAATTTATAAAATTAAAGTGATTTTAGCTGACTTCAAAAATAGGAGGAGGAGTTTTCAAGCCACGAGTGAATAGGTTCCTTCTAGGCAAGCTTGATTCATCGTAGACCACATCGTCACTTACCATCAGGTGAGATTGAGGTCAAACGTAAGCCTATCATGAATAAAAAAAAAAAAAAAAAGGAGGGTATCCATTCGTCTGAAAGGTCTGGTGTTGAAGGCACCAGGTAATTTCCAAGTCAAGGTATTTGTTTTATTGTATTTTGCTATTTTCGGCATACTTACAGCTAACAAAATCAATAAGATAATAGCTAACATAATGAAGGCCAATTATGAGTTTTCACTTTAGAAACTTCTATTACACAGACAAAGAAGTAGACATTCCTTAACACCCACAACAACATAGTGGATTCATTACTCATTTATACTGAAAAATTGAGTTAAAACTTACACAGGTTCCTATATCTGCGATAACTAGGTAGGTGCAATATTTACCTGAAAATAAAAAAAAACAATATTAATACATAATCGCTTGATATTAATAAATAATCGTTATCGATAGACAGATACACATATTTTCAGATATCTTCATTCTTTTTCAGGTTGTTAGACCATTTTTTCAGTTAGCTGGGATAGACTGGATACGGAAGACGGAGAATCGGGAGGCACATCGAGAGAGGCATATGTCCAGCAGTGGACTACGATAATTGATTGATTAAATTATTTGATGGGTATCTTAATATCAAATGGGTATAAAAGCTGTTAGCCATCAAACAGGCAAACACATCTTTACAACTCCAGTGATGAAATTAAACTCAAATATAAGTTAATAAGCGCTGCGTATCTCCCCAGGATATCCAACAGAATATTGTTCTTCTGTAATTGAAGCCGGGTTTAATTGATTTAAATTAATTAAGCACTCGGAAACGTCAGATCAGTTTCAATGTGAAACATCCGATTTATTTATTTCATCAGACAATTCAGACGATGTCAACACAGGAGTTAATTAAATTGTTATTGAATCACACACGTTGGCATATTACGAGTGTAACGTAAATAGTATAACGATTTTCAGACAAGTCGGCCATTTTTTAATTACAAACTTTGTTATCATATGATAACAAAGTTTGTAATTAAAAAATGGCCGATATTCATTTATCTATAATATTATAGATCAATGAATATTTTACGACATTATACACAGCGCTCTCTAGACCCAAAATAAGCATAGTTTAACTAGATTGTATTATAGGTTCTAAAATTAACAGTTTGAACCATTTATTAACAAACACATCCAACTATTAGTGAACAATAATATGGTATATCGCATGTCGTGATCAATGTTGTATCAAATAGTAGAAAAAGTAAAAACTTTATAATAATAAAACTGTTTTAAAAATCAAAGTAAAAGCGGATCCACATGTAACCGGCGTCATCTAGTGAAAGAAAGCTGAACTACTTCGATAATACTAATTTTGCATCACACAATTAAAGTTCTCACGCTGAATACCATGAAAATGATATCCCAAAATCCCAATCAACCTAAGTATTTCCTAAAAACATAGACGAACTCAAATCAATTCTCTCCCAGGATGTTGACTTTTAATCAATTTCATTATTAGCAAGACCGACAGTGAGGATTCCGTTACAGTATATGTATAAAGATAGATGCATACAGAGTTAGTTGGGTGAACCGAAAATAAAGGACGCACTACTGTGCCGCTAATTGGAGTAGCCCTTCCCTCACCAGTGGGCCGTGACAGCCTGATTGATAGATATACAGTTACAGGTTAACTTAATGTAAAAAGGGAAACATTGCAAAAAGTTCTACTGATCGTAGTATTCGACTACAAAATATAGTCCGTTTAAGTTGCAGTAAATAGGAGAGGCCGACTTTTCCGAAGGAGTATCGGTCACCAAAGATTACGCGAGGTAAGTCATTCACATAGTGAGAGTATCAGAAACCTTGGGTATCTTTCTTCAATATATTCTTGCAAGTGTTAATAGGCCCCGACAAAACTAATTCTACTAATATAAATTCAAATTTGTCTATAAATGAATGGACAAATAGATATTTGTTACTTAATCACGACAGAATGGCTGAACAGATCTGAATGAAATTAGGGGTATAGTGCACGGCATCTAACTTGGCGAAATTTTGGAGTAGTGTGGGCCCCACTACTCCAAAACCTTGCCAAGTTAGATGCTGTACACTATACTTGTTAGTGGCAAAATGCGTCGCATGTCGCATATAAACGAGTATAGTGTACGTCATATAACTTGGCAAGATTTTGGAGTAGTGGGGCCCACACTACTCCAAAATTTCGCCAAGTTAGATGCCGTGCACTATATGTTTCTTTGATTTGTTCCTTGTCCGAACCGCTAATTTCATTTCAAATAATTTTATCTCAGGATAATGGAGCCCCAGGCAAAAGATATTAAAAAATAAATCTTCACTTCCTTTACAACCCGCAGGTAAAGAAACAACAAACTTGGAATGAAAGGTTACATAACACAACTTGAAAATTCGCAACAAAACACCGTAAATTATACTTCAATGGGAAGTTAGAAAGTTGCGTACTTGTTGTTGTACGAGCACAAACAGCCGTAACACCAGATGTGGATGCTGTGCAAACATTAGCTCTGGCTCCGATAGCGACCCGCAGCCCGCGACCGCCGAGCTACCTACTTGTAGCTCCACGTATACAATGTCCTAGCATCCTATCTGGGGACCAATGGCCACTTATAAAGGGCTCGAATGTACAACTTTTATTCCATGGGAAAAATATTAAGGGATCAGTGTGTTGAATTAACAACTTTTCGACCTTTTGAAATAAATTGTTTAACCATGTTTTAATTTTTGATTTTTTTTTGGTGGGCTGTCAAAATCGGCGATTTCGGATCGTTTCAAGATAGGATTTAGGCTGAATGAACATGACTGCACCTCGTCTGATGGTAAGCTAAAGGTAAAGTCTCAGGATTGAAAGTCACCACTACCTACACCGATAGTGCTAAAACGGCGGCCCTCAGCTTGACGGCCTCATCAAATGCTTCCAGGATTACTGCGTTTCATAACATAACATAAACTCACGCCTATATCCCCGAAGGGGTAGGCAGAGGTGCTAGCACCCACATTTCGTTACATGGTACCGATTGCCCGAAAATTCGGTCCGCAATTGCAAATTTACGTTTTATGGAAGCCTACAGAATTTGCCAAAGCCGCCCTTACATATTCACGTAATATACAATCGCGTTCAAGACAAGCACAACATATTGTATTTCTTTTACTCACCATTCTCTTCGAGTGACAACTTACGTGAGACACGTCGTGTAACGAAAAAAGGCAAACATTCATACGCCACAGTGCTTACTGTCATAAGGAAAACTCTTGAAGAAAAATACGGCCATATGATTAACGATGCAAAAAGTAACCCTTTTTAGGGCACTCGCCGTGTACTGGGCTCTTTAGACCCTACTCACGGCAAGAACAGAACGTTAGGTTATTGTTGTGCACCTATTGTCATCGGAAGTTCTTTGACACGTTTTATTAACTGTGTAGGTACGTAAGAAACTAATGGATGCCTAAAATTTTCTCAAACTTCTAAAACCGAATTATTTTAAAGATGTTGCCCGCGGCTTCACCAGCGTAAAATTCTATTGTCGCTTGGCATGGACCTTTTCCAGGGCTATATTATGTTATAATCTATACCTGTACTAAATTTCAGCTAGATCTGTTCAGCCGTTAGAGCATGATACAGTGACAAACATCCAAAAATCTTCACAAACTTCCACATTTATGATATTAATAGGAGTGGGAAGTTGGAAGTAGGATTGGATTATGTAGACACATTAAAAAATAAAGCTGTAGTATGTTGCTTTTTTTAGTTTGAACGCGTTAATTTCTGGAACTATTTTTTTATATTCAGTCCGTCAGTTGACTTTACCCCGCTGGATGGTAAGAAGCTAGGGTATAATCCAGATGCTACGGGCCGCCATTCTAGATATCATTCGTCCCAAAATGGCGGCCCCTACCTTGATGGCCTTTTATATTTGTGCGTTTATTTTTGATTCTGATTTAACTGTTACAAAACAAAAATTTGGTTACCTATAGGTATGCTCCATGTCCATTATAGTTGAAAAAATCTACATGTTAACCTGTTAAATCAATAGGTACCGATCCTTATGTCATTCAAATTTGTTCAGACGTTACAGTATTAAAAAAGTCTTCTAACAATTAGGCTAGTCGTATATAAAACCCATATAAGTAATCTAGGGAACATATAATTGATCTAGCAAGCCTGCCTCCACACTTAGCTAATGAAACCGTGCTATTACCGGCTGGGCCTGCCTCAGCCGAGCGTATTTACTGCACGTGCGGGTTCGCTCCCAGTAGACGCACGGAGCAAATTTATTCAATACCCTTATAGATAAAATAGATTGAAAGAAATACTCTTCGCGTAGGTACAGTCGGCCACAAATAAACTCGCCTATAATTTCGTTAGTGATCAGTAACTTCTGAGGACGATTGTACGCGCTAGTCATTTAGTTAAGAGGCAGCTTGTTAGATCAATCAATGCAGATTACTTACATAAGAAATTAAAGAAATATATTTTTTCTTGTCACTGAGCTTGATGGGCCTCAAATGGAGCTCCACTTTTTATTGCTAAAATAAGTTCCCTTTTTTTCATGCGGAAATCTCTACAGATTCCTTTCGACTTAAACCGTATGCCATCTCGGCTTCGCCTGTGGCGTATTACGAATCCCGTTGCACCCTTTTTAACCCATGATTTATCAGTTTTTCTAAAATGTATGGGAATCTACCGAATTTGTTCACATTTATGATTATTGCTCTGCTCCCTTGGGCAGTAGCGTGATGATATTCAGCCTATGACATTTACAGATAATGTGGCTTTCTATTGATAAAAGAATTTACAAAATTGGTTAGATAGAGCCAGAGATTACAAACGTCACAACCTCACAAACTTTACCTCATTATAATATCAGTATAGAAAAAAATCTGATATCATTATAAAAGATCACGCTGTCATTCTCCGTTCACCAATTGACAGCTACTAAAGGTCTATCTGCATCGATTATTATTAATCTACAATAACTCACATTTCACAGATAGCGCTCACTGAGAATAAATTTATAAAATGCTTGGAGAATTTCTCGCTAATCATCCTCCGATGGACGCTTTCCGCTCCGAACGACTGTTGAATGGGGAACGGACGTCGCTCTGCTAGGGTTGACTTTAATATTAAATTTTATTCTTTATAGACGTAATAAGCGTCCGATATATCCTATCCTATCTCGTTTAATATTTTATAAGTTTTTATTTAACTTGCTCTGTTGTTTGTCAGTGGTCTTGGAAGCCTAATTAGAACCATTTTGTGATGTTAAATTGGACTCAAATTTGGTATACTTGCGTATCTTCGATGACAATACGTTAATATGGTACGATGAACTCCAGTATTATTGAGCAAATAGTTTTGTCAGGTAATCAAGTGAATGGAGCGCTGCATAATTTTATGAGTAGTCAGAACGTGTCTATAGAGGCACGACTGGCTGTACATGGAGAAGTTCTCGTTCCCATACTTATGTATGGTAGTGAATGTTGGGTATGACAGAAGAAGCATGAAAGTAGATTGAATGCTGTGGAAATGAGAAGTCTAAGAAGCATAGCTGGAGTAAAGTTGATGGACCGAGTGAGGAACAGTGTGATAAGGGAACGTTGTGGTATGGTTGAAGATGTAGCGACCAAGATAGAAAAAGGCATGCTTGATGGTTCGGACATGTAGAGAGGATGGATGAAGGAAGATTGACGAAACAGATATATAAGGCGAGGTCGAATGGGCAACCCGGTAAAGGCCGACATATTCTAGTCAGGCGTACATATTCTAATCAGATCCAGGCCGTTTTGGAGAAAGGCCAGTTCAAGAGTACCCGCAACCGGCATGCGGGCCGTGTGCTTGTCTGCCACCTAAGTAGTATAAAGAAGTCTGCGTGTTTATTGTCCATGCATGTGGTCATTCGACACAAGCTCAGTGACCTGGCGTGGCACACGCTGGGCTGTCATCAAAAGAGGTCAGGTGCGAGTTAACGTCGTGTAACTACGAACAGGAAAGCTAACTGAACGTTATAACTATATAACATACTAGCTGACCTACCCCGGCTTCGCCCGTGGCGTATTTCGAACCCCGATGCACCCTTTTTAACTCACATAATATGCTCATAATTTATCAGTTTTCCTAAAATGTATGGGAATCTACAGGAATTGTTCACATTTATGATTATTGCTCCGCTCCCTTGGGCAGTAGCGTGATAATATTCAGCCTATGACATTCACGGATAATGTGGCTTTCTATTGGTGAAAGAATTTTTAAAATCGGTTCTGTAGATCCCGAGATTACCCCTTACAATTTAACAAATATACAAACACACAAACTTTAGTTCTTTTTAATATTAGTATAGATGAAATTCATAACTTCGACCTAAATATTCTAAAACCAAGCTATTGCCTGTGACCCATGTGGAAAATCGCTTAACATGGAAACCAATTCCAGACCTAAAAAGCTTTAAAAGTGTTACCAACGGAGATTTTTCTTTTTGGGCCCCCTAATTGTACACAATACAGAAAAGAGAAATAATACCGGTTATTGGCAAAAATACAATTATAATATTTATTCGCCTCCGAAATTCAATAGTATAAATTAATAAAATATGAGTAGGTAGATTTTTATAGCTTTAGTCCGCCATATTTGTTGTGTTGCAATAAAGTGTTTATTTAGTAAGATTCCGCCCATAATACGAGGCAATATTATAAGAATTGTATAGCGAAAAATGAAAACTACATTACCTAGCTATTTTTCTAAGTAGTGTACAATTATCGGGCCCAAGGTCCATACATTTGTGAAAAATCTCCTTTCAGCTAGATCGGTTCAACCGATAGAGAGCGTGATTAGACAAACTTATTTTATAGTAGACTACCTAAGCATAAAAAGTGTGGTAGGACAGACTTTTGCCAGACAGGAGACTTTACTACTAGAGGGAGAAAAGTGTGTGTCTTAGCTGGATGGGTTGGCACACAGGTACAGTGAGACCGAAAGTGGTATTTACCGTGACCGCTTCCCATCAGGGTTGTGTGCTTACCTGCCACCTACATTGTAGGTATAAAACAAACAAGTATTATTCCGCAAAAAAATTTGAATAGTCAATTTCACCAATATGAGATGTATCCGAACAGCTTGGTCCGTTCCCCGCCATTTAACCGTAATTTGAGGCGGTTCTATCTAGGTCCTCCCAACTAACTTTATTATGTCATTCGACCCATTTTGGTGAGTGAACGAAAAGTAAGAGCATATACCTATTTTCTTGAGATGTTTATGAGCTTAATTGACTAGACTAAGGTTACCAACAACGGTCCACTAATGGAAAACGATTACCGTACTCTATGGAAGAGAAGACAAAGGAAAGAAAAGGAAGCAGAAAAAAAGGGAAGAAAAACTAGGAAATTCAGTGTTCAGCTGCTAGCATCGATATTGAGTTAAAGCCGACGAAAGAATAGGTACCTACCTACTTACTAAACTATATGTATTCCAAGGATAAAATAGATTGGTCAAATAAAAAAAAAGAGAACACTTAGAAACTTCAAGACCTTTGATGTTACTACTTCCTTATGGTGCTATCAGATCAGAGGCGTTATAACCCAAAATCTGTGATCTTATTCATAAGTAAAACCGAAAAAATAAACTCGGTAAAATGTCGATATTGCTACATCTCTGCCTAAACTAAAATGGAGATTTATATATCAGAGAGAGCATATAGATCGGCTCGCTGCACGACACAATTTTACGAGCATATTGTGCGAATCGCTCCTCAGTACACCCCGCACAACTTCCCAGATTTACGGGCGATTTATTCGCTACCGGAAACGTACGAGAATAATTGAATTTCCTAATAAAACCCGTTTCATTGTCGCAAAGCCTTTGACAGTATAAAAACGTTAACGTCACCGAGCCCGGGCCGCAGTCAAACACGATCAGGTACACCCGGGTACGCCCGGTCATAGCGTCAAAGCAGCAATGTCGCCGTCCTGACAAACAGTCGTAAACTCCACTCGGAATTGTGGAGGTTTTGTTTTTAAAATACTTGCGAAGAAATTTGAAACCACTGTATGTGTGGACTGCAGCTGAATATTATATTTATATTGTGGGGTATGTACACTGTGCTAACTACTCGTAGATCTAGAGTAAAGATAGTATATTGTTTATAAAATGTAAATAGACATACTTACATACATTTTCTTTATCTACAGGGTGGAAACGTTAAGTGTGTCGATTATAAAGATTATAGGTACTTATTGCCGAACTTCTAACTGGCCCTGTAGACAAGTGTCACAGCGTAAATCGCTACGGAATAGAAACGATTAGGTCGACCAATCACATCCAAGCTTGTCGCCGGTGTACGATGCGCACGCCGCGGCGGGATCACGAGCTGGAGTGTGATTGGTCGACCTAATCTATTCTATTCGATAGCGATTTAGACATTTGCCACTTGGCTACGGGCCCAGGATATGAATACTGCATCGATTTAGCTCTACAAAGTGTTATTAAATAATAAAAATGAATTACTTACTTTTTACATTATATTTAAAAAAATATATTAACTAACATACATCCCAAAAAATGGGAGGCATTATTGTAAAGTTTGCCAATAGACATATTTGTTTACAAAATGTCATAATAAAAAAGATAATTTTTTCCCAATTTTCACTTTGGCGACTCCAATACATTAACTATGGCAAAATTAACTCACTACTTTAAACACTGATCCTGTGAAATTTATCATCGTCCCACTTTGCATACCCTTTTTATAGAAACGTTTTATTATTAACAAGCACGCCACTCGACGTCACTCTTAATTTCACACAGGAATTAATGGTCCAGCATCTGTTGGGGACATGACAACTGCTTTACACGGATTAAATATTCAGCATCAACCCTGGAGCTTGCGTGTGCGACGCGAGAAACGACCACTGAACCGGCTATTTTTCCATTCGAGTTAAAATATAAGCTAATAATTTTTTTAGGTTAATGGGTAACATAGTTTTGCGTTTAAGGTTCATTTATAGTTCTTTCCCGTAATATTATTTTATATCCATGTGATATTTTTGGAGAACTAACCCTTCTAAAAAATTCGTGACAAGAACATTCAATTATCCGATTGCTACCTATTGGGCTTCAATAAATTGTACTATGCACGAGCACCTGTTGATAAAGTTTTATTGCAATCGGATGAACGTAGCGCATAAAATATGAAAACAAACCAACAACAAGCATATTTTCATAGAATATATATATTTCTAAAATTTTCTAAATATTATAGACATTCTAAGCACAGTAGGTATAATTATTGTGCCAAAAGTAAACATAGCTTTTATAATTTGACAAATTCAAGTTCAAAGTTCTTTATTTGTTGAATATGGTACAAATTGATGTTTACATTATAACAAGAGATCACATATTCTGCAGTATATAGAAACACCCAGACCTATGTAAATATTCATGTTCACACACAAATATTTTCACTGTGCGGGAATCGAACCCGTGACCTTTGACTTAGCAGTTGACCGCTCTACCACTTCGCCACAGATGTCGTCAAATTAATAACTAGAAATATTAAAGTAGAGTTTCGACAAATATAATGAACCGATTTAAAAGACAACACCGGAATCCATTCCTGTAGCAGTCCTACTGATACATAATAGTGTAATAAAAAGTACCACAATATCTGTGGTACAATATCTCATAGGATATTACAAAATGGACAAGGAAAGCTTTATAAAATAATAAAGCCGTCCCCAAAGGACCGCCATATTGCAAGAATTGTTGGAATTGAATATTTCTTATACCGTTCCTGTACAATGATTCAAATTTTTATCCAGATTGTATTAATATTATATTAAACTGTTCAAGAGGAAGTGCGATAGATCGGTTACAAATTGTTTACATAATTAATTTCGACAGTATTAGACGAGTTTTAGCTTCGGTTGTTTACGTGAAATAATCCGTCTTCGAATTGAATTTAAACCTAAAGCAACAAATCGGAAATACAACCGTCCACTCATTTATTTAAAGTTTGAAAGATCCATTTTTCGTCAAATAGTTATGCATATACTTAAAGAAAGAAATAAAGAAAGAAATCATTTATTATTCTGCGCATTTAAAATATAAGTAAAAATGGTAGGTACCACTTACACAAGAAAAAAAAAATTAAAATAAAAAGAAACAATATACTTACGGCTATTTGAGTACTATATAATTTACCCTGTGCAGGCACCTACCTACAATATCCCTGGCACCCCAGTTGACTTCTACGGTTTTAAGATGGCCACGTCGAAAAATATATTATAATCATGGGTATACCCAGAGATGGATATACGCTTAGGATGTGGAACGATCTCCCTGCAGTGGTTTTCCCTGGCGGCTACAATATGGGGTTCTTCAAGAAGGGCATTAGAAGTTTTTTGCAGGGTCGGCAGCGCGAGTGTGACGCACCTGGTGTTGCGCACGTCCATAGGCCACGGTGACCGCTTCCCATCAGGTGGGCCGTGTGATTGTCTGCCACCTAAGTGGAATAAAAAAAAAGAGAAAAAAAGGATAAAAGTTAGTAAGAATTTAACCAATAAACAATCGTCTCATTGTAGGTATAATTTCCCTAACATCAAGAACCAAGCGGTTCGGTGCCTCCTTTATTTTCCGCACCATAAAGACTTGGAATTCTTTACCAGCGCATGTGTTTCCTTCCTCCTATAGTCCCGGGACCTTTAAGCGAGGCGTGAAAAAGCATTTGATGAGGCCGTCAAGCTGAGGGCCGCCACTGTAGTACTACCGGTGTATGTGGTGGTGGCCCCAGTCCTGAGACTTTGCCTTTCGCTTACCATCAGGCGAGGTGGAGTCATTTTGACGTGTCCTATATAAAAAAAAAAAAAAGTATATATTGAGGTATAGTAATAATAAGGAACGTGAATTTTTTGTTTTTTTACGCGACCACAGACAAGACAGACAATCAAACCTAGATCCATGCTGCACACGTAGACAGAGAAAGTTTTCTCTGTATACGGTCTAATTGGTACTAGTTATAAGAATTTAACCAATAAAACAATCCTTTCACTGTATAATTTCCCTAACAGAACAATGTTTTAATTATATATAAACAAACACATTTGTTTTACACATGCCACAACCTCCGACCATTTGAAATACAAAGCATGTTTTGTTTATCTCACTGCAAATACAAAATGCACATATAAATACAAACGCTGGCCGGCTGCCATGTTTGATACTTTGTTATGCACATTGCTTATTTAAAATTCTCTCAGTACACAGAAAAAGTTAATTCCAGAGTATCTCTACGTAAAAAAACTATTTTTTTAGAAACGAGTTTTTTTTTAATTAAAAATATCTCTAACAACATGGAAAAATAAGAAAAGGAATGTGTGCGGTGCCCAAAAAATACCAAATAAATTATTTTTTGTTTTACTTAACATTAAAAATAACGTTAGTTATTTTAATATAAAAAGCAAATA
Source organism: Lithosia quadra (assembly GCA_963576445.1). Classification (NCBI taxonomy): domain Eukaryota; kingdom Metazoa; phylum Arthropoda; class Insecta; order Lepidoptera; family Erebidae; genus Lithosia; species Lithosia quadra. The sequence goes on from OY754898.1 coordinate 9,989,594, forward strand.
TTTACACAGACAGATAGATCATAATTAACTATTTTATTATAATGTCCTACGAATTCAATGCTTTTTCTAGTGTGTTAAAATAATTCAGTATAACGGGGAAATTCCTGTCTCTACATAGAGCATCTATTATAATTCATTTTACTAATTACTTTATTTTTAGAATTATATAATTAACTTGAAATCAATAAGAAAACAATTTACGTAAATTTATACATTTGATAATTCAATAACTTTAAAATAAATAAATTAATAATACTAATAACAGAAAAATATTTACATCCATCCGTCATAGAATTCCTTCGCATCATCACGTTGAATGGCAATGCCAATTCTTTGTGCAAGATAGAGTCTAGCTTTCTGGTCAAGTCGATAAGAAAACTAATAGAGAAAGTTACAGAAATTATACATTAGAGATCGACGTCGTCCTGTAGTTAAAATAAATAGTAAAGAATATAGGAAGTGTACACATACCTAACCTTCAAGATTCAGGCTAGACAAATTTTAGCTTCCATTCACTGTTGCATGAAGTTGCAGATGAGTTGACCATTAAAGAGCCGACTATCTATGCGTCATGCTAACCGGGATTCGAACTCACGACTCTAGAAACGCGAAGCGCGCTATGTATTCATCGAGCCAAGCGCTACGTAACATATCGAGCGAATTTTATCTTCGGTAGGACGGCGTGTGACGTCACAGCAGCGGGCAGTGGCAACGTGCACAAAATATGGACACTCTATTTTTTTGTTTTTGTGCGTGTCTTTTTGTATTGTACTATACCTGGCCTTTGGACCTTGAGGAAAAGAGTTAAGAGTCTGTCTGAGCGTTCTCTCTATCGCACATTAAACTGAAAGTTTAGTACCTATACAGAGTAGTTAAACTGTTTGTATTTATAAAATATTAACACTATTATTTTTGGTCATCTACACTAAAACATATCAAGTATTGGCATGCAGTGTCCGATACAGAGAAAACTTTTCTAAACCGAAGACTCTCACAGTCTTTCTCTTTTTCTTGGCGACGATGGCGAAATACCAAATTGCAAGTGCAAAATAATTTTAATTATGCGGAACGCTCTTTTTTTGTCTATGAATTTGCTATAATATAATAAAAATTCTACATGAAAATTGCAGCCTTTAGCTACAAAATTCATAAATATTCAAAACAAAAGGCTGAAAGAAATTTGTGACTTGTAAGCTCAAAAGCTAATCCACTCAAATCATTTCGTTGTTAAAATATTTCAAAATATTAGTTTCAACACTTTTTTGTGGACAGACTGTATATTTACATTATAATTATTTCTCTCTCTATCTCTCTCATATCACAAGGTCATTGGCACAGCAATTCCGATATTGCTCGGTCCACGTGGTAATTAATTAAATAGTGATTTTTTTAAGCTAAACAGTTTCAAATTGTATTGTCGTCAGAACTAAAGATAACCAATCAGACAACTGAAAGGGGGTAAAATTTCAATTACTAGATTTGACTCAAACAAACAGGTCAAGTTAAATAAAACCGTTAAAAAATCAATTATCAAAGATTTTTTGTTTCGTCTTCTAATCGAATTGAAATCACGCGTTCACAAAACGTGGCGTTACTGACTCGGGTGCCATTTCGTCTTGATTCCGATGCCTGTGACTGGTTATAATCGACTCCTAATAAGTTTCAGTTAAAGTGCTGATATCTTTCACAAAATATTTTCCAATATGGCCGCCCAAATTTATCGTTTGTCAAGCCTTAAGTAATGGTTTTCTATGAACATTTTTGCCGCCACCTTTTCATTATGGCTGCCGAGATACGAAATATTAAGTGGGTATATTAAATCGCGCGGCGAGGAGTTTATGAAAATATATTAAGGCGCCAAATATTTTGATAAACATGAACAACCAACAAAATATTTCGTAAAATTAACTTCCATGATACAAAATAGAGTTTCCTTTATGACTTTTATGAGGTTTTCTGAAGAATGAGATACTTATGAGGAAACAAAACAGAATCACGGATGCTGTAAAAACTGTACGGTTATTAGTTTTTTTTTTCAATTTTATTAGTGCAGTCCACCAGTTGCGGATGTAAGTCCTATACAATACATACATACATAAAAATCACGCCTTTTTCCCATTGGGGTAGGCAGAGACAACATCTTCGCACTTGCTACGATCTTGGCATACCCCTTTCGCTTCTTCAACTTTCATAATTGTTTTCATACACGCCCGCCGGTTGCGGGTACTTTTGACCTGGCCTTTCTCCAAAACGTCTTGGATCTGAATAGAATATTTACGCCTAGGTCGGTCTTTACCGGGTTGGCCATTCACCCTCGCCTCGTATATCTGGTTCGTCAATTTTCCTTCATCCATCCTCTCTACATGTCCGAACCATCTAAGCATCCCTTTCTCTATCTTGGTCACTACATCTTCAATCCTCCTTCTCCTACCTCCTATAATCAAAAAGTTCTATACAAAAACAAACTATTTCACGATATTTCCTAGTACTAGGGAATATCGGTACCTACGAGGGAAATGCCACTGGCGTATGAAGACCCAAGACTATTTTAGTTGGTTCAAATCCGAAATAACCGACCACACGGCCTGCGCTGGTGGTATTCGTGCGAATTTAAAAAAAGGCACTGAAGAATAAAATAAGAAACCTTTCTTATACTCGGCATAAATTAAGCCAAGTTGAACACTCGATAACTCTCAACACTGAGGAAGTTTTACATTCTAAAAGTTCCGCGCTAACGGACTCGCAGAGTTTTTCAAATTGGAGAAAATCTCAATGTAGCCATTAGTCCGCGCGTCCTTCGGCGGGCATCCCGCAACTTTGCGCGCAGTTCCAAAGAACCGCGGATAGAAGCGCGCTCGAGCACCCTGGGGTCCGCAGTATTTGAGTTGATTTCCTCATTGAATTGATTACACCAGCTCCATAGTTGCTAACTTTGACAGCTGATTTACTTCTTCCCTTGTGTACACTATTGGGCAGTCCCGAATTCGCATGAGAAAATTTCGTAAGAAAAATTATGTACCTAATGCAATTGCATAAACCAAAGAAAGGCTCTACCTAACTTTTTTCACAGTATTTGGTCGTATTTTTGAGCCCACAAACTCATGATCACTATAAAAATGATTTATCATCATCATACATAGGTGCAACGAGGACGAAATTTACCACGGGCGAAGCCGCGGTGGATAGCTAGTAATATCATAAACTAAAACAACGAATAGCATTTTAACTCTATGCGGATATAAACACAAGAATGGTATCCATAAACGGTTCCCATAAAAAATATTTTTAATGAAAATGTGCCCGTCTACACATATCCGCAGTATCGCACAAAAATGTCCTAATAAACCCTTAGGAAGGTCATATGAGATATTTTGGTCGAGCCGATGTCAATGGCCCTCGATTCGCACTGCCCACTCACCCCTCTCAAGTGAGGGACAAGATGAAACTTGCTCTAGTGTTTTGAATATATTAATTGTTCAAATATTTTATCAGAAGATAAATTATATTTAAGTCAGTATTTGAGTTCACAATGATTGAAGTGTCTTCTGGTTATCAAGTTTTTGGGAACATAGGGTCAATTTCGTAATAAAATATGTTCTAAATTCAATCTCACAAGTGTCAAATTTGACGTATACCTAAAGAGGAAAGAGAATTACAAATTCCGTTTCACTCATACTCTATCAATTACAAGACATCTTTATATGCTTACGAAACTGGCGACCTTATGCTTCAATAGATATGGGAAGGAATAAACTGCAGAAATCCCATTAACCATTGCGTAAATTAATATAACCTATTATCCAATAACAAAGTTAATATCAGACACATTATCAATATAAATGATCTAGGCACAACAGTGCGGAAACACTGAACCGAGGCGACGACGCTGCGTGTCCGCACGCAGTTAGTGCGTTTATACCACGCGTCACGCGATGGGCTCGTTACGATGTTTGTAGAGAGTACGTTCCGACGACGTGACGGGAACGGCGCGGCGTCACGTTCTTAAATGTATTTATTCTACATTTGGTCTCTTGATTTAACTGTTGGTTTTTATGAAATCTGTCTGCTGTCTAACTCCGAGAGAAAAGCCTGATCTGCTTACTGAATCAGGGCAGTCCTTAACTATTCTCATTATCTAAAGCACCAACTATTGAGAGAACGTGCCAAAACCACATTGGCAATGAACCACACGGCCATGCCAAATGTAGCAAATGTATCGTAAGCTCGGGTATTAGAGACAGGTGGCTCAAGAACCACATGGTGACTAGGGCAGAGTCTCTAATGACCTGTTCTACATTATATTAAGTTGAAGTTAGGTAGCTCAGTGGTTAAGAAGTCGGTCTAACGACCTAGAGTCCCGAGTACGAATTCCGACGTGAATCTACTACTTATATAAGCAACTTAGCTTAGCTCGAAGGGTGTTAACCCTAAACTAACTTGTAATGTTCTCTTCTAATAAAAAAAAAGGTCTACTTGTTGATGAGATGGAACCACTTCGGACCCACGATACCCCGGCGATACCACTGGTGGTATCGGGGGTCTTTTAAAATCAAACGGTAACCCTGTTCGAAATGACCGTAGTGTTGCGGCGGTGTGGCGAATAAAATAATACATTAATTACAAAAGTAGTGTTTAAAAGCTTCTTTTATTCTCGCATCCCATGGGTGATGGGAATCTATTCCAAGGATAAGAAGTAGATCCAATTTTCAGCCAGATCATTTCAGCCGTTAGAACGTGATTGAATAAAAAACATCCAAAAATGTTCACAAAGTCAAATTTATAATTTTAATTACATAATAGGATACATACTCATACATCTGGCTAAGCCTACAAGCGTAATTTAATACCACATTTTTCTATTAATTCGCCACGAAGTCAACGGCGAGGCGCTAGAGTGAGGCAGATTTACGCGCAGGTAATTTAATGGTGTCCTTGTTTTAAATTAAGGGACATGTGAAAGCAGCGGAGGCCGTGGAACGATCGATGTTGTGTACTGACCCAGTAGGGACAGCTGCTTTCTTTGTACGACACGCATTCTCGCTTTAGTGCTTGTACATTATAGGATTCTTAACCTGGCTATGAAAGATACCTGGGGCCATGCCATATAGCGATGGTAGCTGAATGGATAAGGATGCGGCCTCATCTTAGAGGTATCGAGTTCGAATCCGGTCGGACAGTACCAATGTGAATTTCACTTTGTGGAATTTATATGTGCTAATCACATGATTTAGCATCTTCTGACGGTGAATAACATCGTGAGGAAACCCACATATATCCTAGAAGAAATTCTAAGTACATCTTTGTTGACTACTTGATTTAACTCACATGATTTGTTTGGTAGTCATATTTAGACAGCCTTAACATCGAGTTGGATATAAAATTACCTGCAACAAATAAAAATATTAATTAGTAACATATTTATATTCAAGTACCTACATTAAATATCATTATATATGTATGTGGTGGTGCTCCCAGTCCTGAGACTTTGCTTTTCGCTTACAATCAGGCGAGGTGGAGTCATTTTAACGTGTCCTATATAAAAAAAAATTAGGATAATTATGAAATGTTCATTATTAATAATTTAACATAATAGTTACAGTCAACGTCAAAGTTGGTGATGATTGGTCAGATTTCGAACTCAACTCAACATTTATATCTAACAAACATTACCTAATGAAATTTCCCTATTGAATAATACTTACACATCGAGTAATAAATCCAAATTTGTGCAAATTGATGCGGCAATATTAGCTGTACTCACACGGCTGCTTAATTTGATATATTGCCTTATTGGTACTCGCTAACTAGTGCACTATAGATTCACTATGTAATTTATAGTTCAGTGTTTTGGATTACAATTTAATTAATGTGCCGTACAGGGGCCTTACCATAAACTCTTAAAGTAGTATTATTTCAATATTATTTAACTTTCATAGTGTTTTATAGGAACTTCTAAAGTAAACAAAATAAACCCGCCATGTTTGGGCTCATTTGATTTATCTGGTTAGGCACTTACTAGAGCTTTTGAAAAAAGTATTTTACATACATACTTTTTCCCTTCGGGATAGGCAGATTCTTTAATAATAATAATTTATTTCTATTCTCTTAAACCCGCAAGTTAGTTATTGTAATATTTCTATTGAATAGAACATATAAAATGTTAGATTTAATTATGATACCACATCAAAGCAAAGAGTGAGTAGGTACCTCAATAACGAGGAGTTCGCTGGAAACTTGTCTGAAATAACAAGGTATGACGTCATAGCGTGCTAGTAGGTACTACTGTCATATCAATTCGTGTTTGTTTTGATTATGAAAAATAATACGAACCAGAAAATAATAACGAAGGAGTTTTTTTATAAGCTCCGATGACAAGGAGAGGAAAATAAGCAAGGCCTCCGGCACTGTGACGAACAGTAAGCCTTAAACAGCCTAGCAACTAAAACAAGGTACATGGTAGAATCAATTGAATTTTTTTTATGTCGGTCACGTCAATATGACTTTACCTCGCCTGATGGTAAGTTAAAGATAAAGTCTCTGGAATGGGAATCACCATTGCAAACACCGATAGTGCAGTGGTGGCCCTCAGCTTGATAGCCTCATCAAATGCTTTTTCACGCCGCGCAGGACCCGGGAATGTATAAGGAAGGAAACACGTGTGCTGGTAAAGAATTCCAGATTTTGATGGAATTTGAATTAATCTAATTTGGTTTAAGTTGAAAACCAAGTTCAATTCAGTACATAATAAAGCAAGGAATATCACTCAAATGTTAAATTGTGAAGATAACAGAAATTATTAGAAGCAATTTGAAACGTCAATATTAATTTATGTGAGAAAACGGCCGATGTACCTAATAACAGCTATTTCTTGTATTTTAATATTTGATTTGACGATATTTCTGGATACCCACCCACACGACAAACGTCAAATAGCCTAAGACCCGGCTGCAAGATCCTTTCATGAATAGTATGCGTAATCGAAATCTATTTTTATGTACAATTCTATTTGTTGTAGAAATAAGTTTAAGTCAGGGTCCCAATCTAATTGCTGCCGCTAGTATTTTTAGTTAAAATATTATTAATTGCCTTTTAAATATTGATTAAAGTGAAAGATAGCGCGTTACATCGTTTGACAAATAATAATGTCCATTGCGTAGTGACAACACGTACTATATTAACACAACGTGACCCAATGTAGAATATTTACAATGTGTACGCGTCCTTATAAAAAAAAATATTACCCTTCCAATATTTCGAGTGAAATACTTCATACAAAATAAACCAGCCACACGGTTAGATTGGCTACATAAACTGTTCACGCACCATACACCAGCTATATTCACAACTACCCGCGTTCACGGCTCAGCACTGACAAATGGCCGGCAGTTCATATCGCGCGCTCCGAGATTGCAGCCATGTTGCCGTAGCTAAACTATCGAGCTAACGGACTGTACTCACTCAAACTGATATCTGATCGGTGGTAATGGACTTGGCCTTTTATACCTATTGCGATTTAGAAGAACGGATTTCTTTCTGAAACTGATCCAGATTGCCATCAACATTGGATAAGAGTCAGATCAGGAAATCGCTCAAATGGAATAAAACTTCACTCTACAGAAGATCATAGCTAAGATAATCTAGTGATGTTCTTGCAAATAGTCAGTAGAACTGTATGAAGAGGAACGGAAGGTTTAAATTGCAATGATCCGCGGATTTTGAAGGGACGGAACGCATCGAAGAATACAACTGAAGACATTAGAATCAGCCAGCTTGCTCATTTTTTATATATTGGACACGTCAACACGACTTCGCCTCGCCTGATGGAAAGCTCAAGGCAAAGTCTTAGGATCAGGGGTCACCACTACATACACCGATAGTGCTACAGTGGTGGCCCTCACTTTGATGGCCTCATCAGATGCTTTTTGATGATTGCTTTTTAAGATTCAGTTATTTCTGGCGAAAAACAAAAAATAGAATGTCTTGTGTAGTGAAATGGTGTTAAAACCGTTTGATAGCAAGAGATCCAGGAACCACATTACTATCAAAGAGTAATAAATGTTGCAACCCAAAATTCACTCTCTCTCTCTCACAAAAGTCTCGTCTTCGGCGCGTTCAGTCCGCTCATTTTATAAGTCCATGGTTGTTTGTATAAACCTTCAAAACCATTTCCTTCTTCAGAATAAGTCCATTAGGTCTATAAAAGAGATTTATTTTCAGTAGTACGCCACGGCCACGCCTCTTTCACATTGAGTACCTAGTTAAAGCCAACATGTTTTTGCTTGTTATTACCCTGTAGTACACTATCCGTTTCTTCTACTTCCATAATTGTTTTCAAACATGCTCGCCATTTGTGGGTGCTCTTGACCTAACCTTTCTTTAAGACGTCATCGCTCTCTAGGTATATCGCTTACACCCCGGCCGACCCTTATCGGGTTATCCATACATACAGATGTAGGTACTCTTGATATTTTATATTGTATTGTTTGTACCCAACGTTATATACATACATACATTTGCCCACGCCTTTTTCCGTGTTCGTCATCGTGTTGTGTTCCCGCCGGTAACTAGGATAATAGATAGAGCTTACTGTACCTCTCTTCCCCTTCCCAGCCCTCCCTCCTTCCCTTCAGGGTAGGCAGCGCGTGTGTGATACCCTTAGTGTTGCACACGTTCATAGGCCACGGTGACCGCTTCCCATCAGGTGGGCCGTCTGCTTGTCTGTCACTTACGTAGTATAAAAAAATATGTAATATTATTTTAGATGCTACGTAACACAGAGTGTGTTGTTTAACTAATCCTTTTCTAATGATGAAACATATAGGTAACAGTTCCAACAAGATCAAACGGTTTAGCTATTCAAATTGAGTGGTTGGCCTAGGTAGGAAGTACGTTTAATTAAAGCCAACCTCACGGTAATCCGGCGGACCGAGCTGGCGCCGTTACAGCTCCTGCGGAAAATTGCTCCCGCTCCGATGTTCTGTTATTATCTGCTATGATATTTTACACAGGCGCCAATCATATTTTTAATTCTTTACAATATTGTTCATGTTTTTATGTGGAGTACACCAATATAACTGCACCTTGTCTGATGGTAAATTGAAGCAAAAGATAATGAGATAATTCTAAATTAAGCTGCTAATTATCATCATCAACTTAGCGTCATGCCTGGTCGCATCCAAGGCTCTCAACTAAGAGTCTGGGGTCCGCTTGTCTTTTCTGGGAGTGACTGCCGAAAACTAAACCCCGAGAAGAAAACCCACACCAGATCCTGGTCCATCAATCAGCAGGTGTACCGGCTTGCAGGTGAAATTGGCTTGGGCCCTAAAGATCTTTGTAGGGCTGTCAATCTATATTAGAAACTTTCTGAAATCAAACCGCCATTATTTTGTCGTGCGAAACTCGTAAATATAAATATGCGGCAACACATTCGGGCTGAACGACAGATATGCACATAAAAGCTATAAAGATAATATCGGACATCAACAGGCTACAATAAAAGCCGAGCCAGACGTATCGCCGCCATAAATCGCGGGGAACTACCGAACGGAGTGGAATACAATGATTAGGGAACGTGGTGTTGTCTTGGATAGTGGGTTGTAGGGATCCCTCCCTACCTGTGTCACAGAACTGCCTTTCGTTAAGCTTTTTTTATACTACTTAGATGGCAGACAAGCACACGGCCCACATGATGGGAACCGGTCACCGTGGCCTACGGACGGGTGCAACACCAGAAGCATCACACTCGCGCTGCCGACCCTGTAAAAACCTTCTAATGCCCTTCTTGAAGAACCCCATATTGTATTTTGGAACTGATTTCACTCGCCCGCTTCCTATAAAATATTTGAATGTACGAGTAGGCGATGTAAAAAAAAAACATTTATGACGTCCTGTGGTGTTTTAATGTCCGATTAACTGCTAAAATATTGGACACTCAAAACAACCCATGGTAAAATATCCCGTTAACTAAGAAGTCAATATAATCTATTACATAAACATAACTAATTCCTGCTCCTTACTTATCAAATACCGGTATAGCAATAAAAATCATTAACGCAAGGTAAAAGTAACGATGTCTGCGCGGTTTTCTTCAATTACCCGATGAACGTAGATAGATGTAATTAAGATAGCGATTGAACCATTAAAATTCCTGACACAATAATGGAAATCTAATGGCTTACGGCGGCTTATTGCGGAAATCAGTTCCAGACCCTTTTTACGTGCGTCTACCTTCCTTCCCCCCCTCCCCCCTCCCCATACGGACGTACGGCTGAAAGCATCGAGTTTATCGTCTGTTATTGAAAGATATGAAATTCAAAATTCCATTCGCAAGAGTGATTACTATATGGCGGAGTCTGTATAAAGCTGATCGCACATTTTTCAGCACCGTACGCGCCGCACTTACCGAACGCGCCGCATTTTAGAATTTGTTGTATGCAATGATGTGAAACCTCGCACGCTTCACCCGCACCGTACGCGCCGCATTTCGCAAAATGCGGTAGGCATCCAATTTTGAAGAAAGCATTTTGATGACGTCATATATGCGGCATGTACGGCTCGTGCTGATACTCGGTGTAGCCGCAGTCTTGCAAAAATTGTTTGCAATACCAAAACTTTTTGCTTACGGCGCGTACGGTGCGGATGTGCTGTGCGAGGCTATTACGGCGCGTACGGTGCGGATGTGCTGTGCGAGGCTATTAGGAAATGCGGCGCGTTCGGTGCGTGCGGTGCGTACGGTGCTGACAAATGTGCGATTAGCTTACGAGTAGGTAATAGTGATTTTGCTGTGTAATATAATTGTTGTAAACTGTACTGAATTAACCTTTGCCTTTAAGAGTGACATGAAGGAGATGTGACTCAAGAGTCTTCACGATACTAAAGGGAAAAGAGTGAGAATGTGGGGAAAGGATGCGATGGTCCAAGTAAAATGCGAGGTAAGGCAGAATGCCTTACGTACGCAAGAGAAACAGCTTTCTACTTCTAAAAGTCGATATCCAGTGAGAGGGTGGTATTTGACGGTAAATGTTGGAATGATTTATTAATAATTTCACTTGTCACCGACCGGGAGCCAGGTGTGGCATTGTTCGAGGTGCAGATATCCGGTATGGGCGCGTTGAACCGGTGCGGTGCCTTCCCTGTGCCTATACCGGTTGTTAACAGCTGTTGCGCTGTATGACAGTGGAACTACCTCACTCAAAAGTATGGGACTTTTGGAATAATGATCAACTGAATCTTTTATCTTTTCTTACTTTTTATATTTAAGTTAGAAAAGATAAAAGATTCAGTTGATCATCACGTTGAAAAGATAAAAGATTCAGCTAGGTCGATCCATCTTTGAAAGATGAGCAGGAATGTATTAATATAATACCCACACTTCACTGACTGTATTTCATCCTGCGTAATAGAACGCAGGCTCATTGCCGTAAACCAAACATTTTAACAAAAATTCTATAATAAATCAACTATTATAGATGTTCTATTTCACGATGGCGGTTTAGCTGTCATTTATAGTAAAAAATTATATACACCTTGCTTTTAAAAATGAATTACTTGCAATGCAATTATTGTTCTACTAACTGCTACAAGAACTTTCGCACACACATGTACGCGTATTTATTTACAAGACATAGGTACTTAGTACTATTTAATTGTTCACCCGCCTTTGTGAGATAGAATATCTGTACTAAAGAATCATAAAAACTGACCATAGATAATTCATGTCATGAGAAACTTTATTACCTTACACAACTATTGCTCTGGGCAATATCTTTTGTTCTATGCATTAACAAATAAATAACAAAAGGACTTCTGAACGATACTTAAGTACGCAGAAATTATACCCGGTCAAATATTCACCGAAATGACCTGTCTGACTGGGGTAGTAGGTTCCTCCGCCCTACAGAACACCGCGGCCATAATAACCTTGAGTTGTGTTTCCGCTGGTAAATAGGGTAGCCAGAGCTCACTGTACCTCTCCTCCCCGCCCCTTCCCAGCCCTCCCCTCTTCCCTTCAGGGTGTGTCACACCCTTAGTGTAGCACACGTTCAAAGGCCACGGTGACCGCTTCCCATTAGGTGGGCCGTATGCTTGTCTGCCACCTTCGTAGTATAAAAAAAATCACTTATCTCCTAGAGGAAACCCATCGCCAATGTCTCATCCATCCATCAGCAAAGTTTGCAGGCGAGGCTAACTTGGGCCCTTAATATCTTGGTGAGACCACATACACCCCATACCCGATGAGGTCTCATTCACTCATGGACATTTACTCACATGGTAAGTCCAGCAAGATAAAGCCTTTTCCAATTGAAACACAAACAATAACTTATAAGTTTACACTAGCCTCCTCGCCAGCGGCAGGGCGACACGACATCGCCATTAGGTAAAACATTACTGCAATAAATTTTCGGATAAAATTCACAACGTGAAAGGAAAACGAAACATGATAATGCTCACTGTCTTATTTTCACAAAAGTAGGGCTCCAGTGTTAGCGATATGATAAGCAGAGCTGTAAAAATGGATGATAGATGCTGTGACAAGTCTTTTTAACTATCCAATTATGTTAAACTATTAAGATAGAGAAAGGGTTGCTCAGATGGTTCGGACATGTAGAGAGGATGGATGAAAGAAGATTGAGGAAACAGATATATCAGGCGAGGGTGAGAGAAAGGCCAGGTCAAGAGTACTCTCAATCGACGTGAATGTATGAAAACAATTATGAAAGTTGAAGAAGAAAGGAGTATGTAAGATCTTAGCAGGTGGAAAGATGTTATCTCTGCCTATCTCAATGAGAAAAACATTACCCTCGGGTAAAAAGGCTTAATTTGTCTGTATGTAAACTATCAACTTGTTGATGAACCAGTTTGGCGACACGCTGGGATAGATCGCTAGAGGTGTCTAGGCAATTTTGAACCAGTGCTTTACTCTCACAAATCAAAACTACTATCAGATCACAGGGCCTTAATTGTGACCTAGAGTCAAAGTTCTTCACATAGTACTAAGAATTCTTTATTCTTCACGAATTATGATATTTACAATTAATGAATTGCTGTAGTAATTTCGCCCATCTCTGTTAACAAGTACATCAGAGTCGTTCATTGATCAGAAATCGATTTACTGCTTTCATTAAGCAATTCTGAGTACTTTTATTACTCAAATATTGATATTTGAAGTTTACAAGATCAGTTTTATAGCTAAGATTAATTTAATAATAAACAATTTTACAAATATATAGAGTGGGTACCTACCAAACTTATCTGATTAATTTCATAGAAATGTTTACATGTATTTTGTATTTATTACAAGAAAGGAATGGTTTAATTACTCGGTACTCAAATAACTTTTACAAATAGTAGGACTATTTATTGCCAGTAGCTAACAGGAGCACAAATAATATTGTGTTTACGAATATATTTTGAAGTACTTACTGGTGATATTGGGATTGTCTCGATTTTGAGTCCCGTGTTGGGGTTTCAAAGTTAATTAAAATTTTAAGTATAACAATGCACAAAGAGCCTTTAAGCATGTTATCTTGAATAACGTCAATAAATCCTGACTGACTGACTGACAATTTCCCTTGTGTCAAAGAAAAAATGCTCATTCCTATTATTATTCCTTTAGTAATTTGGATCCAGATCTGACAATCCCTGGTCCTTATTTTTCGTGTTCCGCGATACCGCTTCGATATTCACCTCATTAGAAATAGCAAAGGTTATAGGTTTATATCGAGGTGGTTATATCGAACTCAAGACTGTTAAACCACACGATGTTCCGCCACGTGACACCAGATACACCATAGGATCAAATCCCTCCTTCAATGAAGAGAGGTGCGAAAACGCACCGCCAGCGTGGGCCTGCTTCTGGACATTGGGTAGCCCGAACCCAGCCCTAGATCCACTGACCTGAAATAATAATCGCTAGACTGGCTATTCCATAGAAGATGACAGATATTTTTTGTGCCGATTTGAAGCGCCGCCTTTGACAGACGAGTGTACTGAGAACTAATTAGTTTGCAAATGGCCGTTGTTTGTTTACCTATCTGAAAAGGAATATATGTGAAATTCAAAGTTTTTTAAGTAATTATTGTGTTTGTGCTACAAATTGAAGTGTTTTAATTTATAAAGTTGGTTTTTGTTGGATAATTAAGTAGGTATTCGTTATGAGATCGTGTGTGTATTGTAAAAACCAGATAAGAGAAGGGCAGTGGTGTTTCTTGTCACAAGTAAGTAAATATAAGAATTTAACACTTAAACTACTATTATAAAACCGTAATTTAGTTATTTTTACTATAGTAAGTTTTTACTATAATAATATACCTTTCGAGTTTAGGGGATTTTAAAAATATTTTCATAACCAATAATGTTTAATAGGGATGTCAAAATGTATATCGATAATTTTCTATCCAATGCCAAAATTCGTAGGTATACTTTTAAAAACAAAAGGCTTTGTATATGTACTATAAATAATTTTATGAACATATTTAAATGGTATTTATCATTAATAAACACTTCAAATTGAAGTAGGTAATCGAAACAGTGACATTTGAATAAGTTTCATCGATACCAAGACGGTTGTTGTCCATCATTAGTATTAGTTCCAAGTACACTCACGGCTGCTATCAGCGCCAAAATGGCGATTTTCAATTAGGCACACTTTAATGGGACGGATCACCAGTCCAGAGTACTTATACAGGTCAGTGCCTAGATCCCAAATATCAATCGTCGGTATCAAGTCAAACGAGTTGGTGACTATTTTAACAATAAGTCAATTAAAGTTAAAGTGATAACTTTTAAATATGTGCAGTTGAAAGAATTGTCAAGGAAATTCTCCTATTTTGTTCTTACAACCTGAATTCATGGAGATAACTGCGTTTTCTTGTGCTAACATTGTAGTTGCACTTAAGCGCTCCTCGTGCTTAAACCTAATTACCGCCAGTGTTGCTGTAAACCTCTACACCTCTCCCGTGGTACCGCATGGCCGTACCGTACACTGCAAGCCGTCATTACGAGCACCTTTCTTAGTATTTTAATTGTGTACAAACATTCAATATTTCCTTTCTTTTTAAACTAACTCGTTTTAATAATCCGTAGGCCCGTGTTACACCCCTTTTTGTGCTTCTATGTAAACATATGTACCTCTACACGAAACTTTCTACGCCTCATAGGTGTTTTTTTATATAGGATACGTCAAAATGACTTTACCTCGCCTGATGGTAAGCTAAAGGTAAAGGCTTTGGACTGGGGTCACCACTACATACACCGGTAGTGCTACAGTGGCGGCCCTCAGCTTGAGACCTTTTTTTGTAAGTCTAAATTTAATATTTGCGTGGTTTAACGCAAATATTTATGTGAAACAAAGAATATAATAATTCAAGTATGCAAAATAAAACAACCTTTATTATATACAAATAAAACACATAAGTACCACTCTATTATTTATCTGTTTATTACTCTTTACTCTTTATTACATAAGCAAAGTATGTTTGTTTTTTTTCCTGAATTCATTATATTCAGCTCTAATTAAGAGTCAATTAATTTGTTAAAAGAAATCAACACTTTTTGTAAGAAAGACAAATAACAGTAGAAATTCTCGTTATACAAATAACATTCTTTAACGAAAACATTTTACGTAAGTATTTTAAGTGAACATTTTTATGCTCAAAATAAGGTAAAGCTTTTACAATTGAAAATATTTTTAGAAAATTATTACAGTTCTGTTGCTATTAAGTTAAAAACTATAAACCTTCGTGCCCGATGGAGAGGCTAAATAGTTTCAACAAGTTTTAAATATTTTCTCGAATGAAGAAAATTTAATATTTCAGAATAAATCTAAAGTCAGTTCAAGAATACTTCTACAGCATGATTTGCTTCATAAATGAATATCGTTTAAACAATACAATATTTCTGCGCATTTTATTTTGTCCCCAACTGCACAACTTATGCACTTGCAGTACTTACTCCTGCTTTATAACTCAACTCATTCAATAATAAACTTCATTCCGCTACACTTAAGATTCATTACAGCATACAAAAAAAGCAAGAATATTTTGTGAGAGTACTTCGCCGAGGGTGCTCAGCATTTTACACAGTTTTAAGCGGCAAGTTCATCCGGGGGATGTAATTAACACCCTAATGCGTATCTGTACGAACGAACCCTTTGATAGCAAGCATTTTAATTGGTCTCCTGGAGCGTGCGCTTTTATTAAGGCTTTCCGTCCGGGGATTAACAGGGCTACTAGTAGTTGCGACAAAAAGTTTGTTTACATACATATGGCGTATAGACAGTCATACAATAGCTGTTGCACATTTATGTCATCAATATTATTGACAGGATCGCGATATTGACAGTCTACTACGGCTGTGGTAGGCAGAAACAACAGCTCGCCATGGACTTCTATGCTTAAACACTTCACGTGCTTCATCTGCAGTCATACCGTCTAAGAACCCAGTTATTTTTCACTAGTTAAAATAACTTTTGAGTGCAAGTTCACACGCGATACCTCAGCTTAGTTTAATTTGATCACATTTAGTTTCAATAGTAAAATTTGAATTTGAATTTAAATTTAAATTTATAACGAATCCAATGATTGGAAATGCAATGAAAAACAAAAATAACAACATGTTTCAATCACACCAGTTCTATATTCTCTAACACAGAATGCTTTCGCTGAAAAATCGCAGTCCAATTTAATTGATTGAACCAACGGATTGTTGATCCTTTGACGATATCAAATTGAAGGGCTTGAATCCGTCAACCGTTTGTGGGAATATATTCAGCCGGCAAATATTTACGCGTACGAGAGTTCAAAAAGCCTGGCTATAGCTAAATGCACTCATTAAGAGCCATTAAGGGCCATTAGCCGTTAGTTTCGAACTCATTAACAATCTAAAAGTTGCGTTACACAAGTTCGGTGGCAGATTGTGGAACTTTTCTCTTTAAATTATTGGATATTTATCTTTTTGTTTATTTGAAGCTGTTGTGGGCTGATTAAACTTTACTGTCGTAAATTTGTGTTCTCGGCAGTACAGAGTAAGTTTATGGATACTGTGGTGGATGGCGTACAACCCTATTGATCCAAGACGAACGAAACGTGGACGATTAAGTAGTGTTACCTAGTATGTGACGTCAAAGTCAAAGTCAAAAATCCTTTATTCTGTATAGACCATTTTAAGCGGCACTTACAAAACGTCAAAATCAAGTTATTTAAAACCGCGGCACCACCGGTTCGATACGCGGCCCAGACATGAGAAGACTCCTCCTGAGTATTAAGATCGCTTGCCTGCCTGCTAGAATGCCTAGACGACCAATTTCTAGATATCAAGTAATCAAGTTACATAAAAAAATTACTTCTCTCTGGTGATGCTCCATTTTTATATAATGTTCGCCATACAAATACATTCAAACCTTTTACGGGAAGACAGACCGATTCAAGGGGTCAATCATCTCCTAAACTCAATTTTAATGCCTCTGAGGGCAGGAGCGAATTTTAGAACTATTAGCAGGTAGGCATGTCATAATGCTCTCTAGGTACTCAGCAAACCTTAAACCATATGGCTTTAGTCGCTTCGTATTCGACGAAGGAAAAAAACATAAGTAAGTAAAAAAACTAATATTTTAAAGAAGTAAGTTGTGTCTAAACAAAACACAACCCTATATATTGTAGATATAGTTCATTTTCAAGTAGGTACTACAGTTTTTAGCAATAATTCCAAAATATTTAACTTTACGAATAAATAACAACCTTATTAAAACAGAATAAGGTATAAATCCGTCAAAATATTAGCAATGCTGTTCGTCACACGGTTGTTTGAACAAATTGAAGTGGGCCCACATGTTGCTGTAGCGAATTCCAACAAAAATGTTTACAGTATGCGAACGCCCTCGTTAGCGAAAAAAACGCATGTTGACAGTTGTGACGTAAAATTGATCGTAAGCGTTTATACAAATCTTGAAATAATAATAATATTATGATAGCAGCATTCGAAATCATTGTACTTACAAAATAAAGGAAAGTATTCTAGAACAAAACGATTATAACAAGGTTTTAAGCTATTGTATAGCTTTTATCGCGGGCTTTTTTGAGTAAAAACCTAACACTTCCCATTGTCACAGTTTCACCCTTATTTCAAGTGTAGTAACAACTAACTAAAAGTGACAACGGAAAAGTGGCACGTTCAAAAAGTCACTTAAACATACCACTAGCGACGCACAGCGGCGAGTAGTGTCACTGTAAACAAGTCAACAATTTACTGAAACAATCGAAGTTACATTTTAAGTCGATGATGCAACGAAACCATACCTTGCAAAAAAATCGGCACAACGCCATCTATCGAGCACGCGTACAACTTTACAAATAAATATATAGTTAGTATTCGTATACTTAGAATAATTAAGTTATTGAACAGTCAATCTATGCATATTATGAATAAAATGGTATACAATAGCTTTACCGCGGCCGTCTCCGAGTGCCACACGTATTTTTTTATACAAAAATATTACCTATATGCTAGACCCCTAGTCTCTAGTGTCCCAGATATCCCAGAGGCCGGCCAGGGTCTCTGGAATATCCTTTCTGGGACGCATCAGATTCCCCAACCACGCAGGTCCGTGTGTCGAAACACCGTGCGGTTTTAGTCGCTTCGACTCCGACATAACGATACAAAAGGGAATTACAATTACCGGGGTTACAATTACTAGGTCTTGCAGCAATTTTTTTCTGACATACTTTTTGAACGATTGCTACGTCCATAGGCCACGTGACCGCTTCCCATCAGGTGGGCCGTGTGCTTGTCTGCCACCTACGTAGTATAAAAAAATTACTTCATATTCGTATTAGCGCCGCTGGAACTCATCGGAGAATAGTATAAGAACAGTCATTAAAGAGGGTTTATAGCCCCTTAATCAAGTCAACCAGTGGATTAGGGTCAAGAAGCGAACCTATTGCCAGTGATAGCTCAATTCTTAAACCGATTAACCTTCAGACCAGCGCTATCTGTTCTTGCAATTATAAACCACTTTTATTCCCGGCGGTGACTCACGCCGCAGGCCCTTAATAGTTCCCAGCGCGGGTCATGAGATACTCGCACCAATATAAACAAACTGTCAAGGTTACAGTATGACGAAAGGTACCTACCGTTTAGTATTACACGAGCATAATCTATACGTACAACATACATACATACAAATAAATAAAATTGTAGTATCTGTTTCTAATATTAAAATAACCACTTTTTACTAGGTACATTTGGATTACACGGTACTTTTTTTATACCACTTAGGTGGCGGACAAGCACACGGCCCACCCGATAGAAAGCGGTTACCGTGGCCTATGGACGCGTGCAACACCAGGGGCGTCACACTCGCACTGCCGACCCTAAAAAATATATAAATACATGAACAAAACAGCATTTTTTTAAATAATATCTGTCTGTTTCTTTGTTTGTTTCGGATAATCTCTGAAACGGCTGGTCCGATTTTGACGGGACTTTCACTGGCAGATAGCTGATGTAATAAAGAGTAACTTAGGTTACTTTAATTTGGGAAAAATAATTAAGGTTCTGCGTAAAATTAAAACCTAATAATAAACACAATATTTAGCTGTAAAAGAGATCCCTTCAAGCATGTCGTTATAATATGGGGCTAGGTTGCTATTCGCTATGTAAAAAAGAGTCCAACGTAAAAATAGCTGACATATTTTTGTGACCGATTTTTTCGTGATGAAAAATAGTAAAGTCGACCGAGTCTTTATGTGCAATAGCCACATAGATCTTATCTTTCTTCCTAGTATCATTTGAGTATCAATCAATCAATTAGCCTATGGCAGTCCACTGCTGGACATAAGCCTCTCCCAATGTACGCCATAGCACCCGATCCTCCGCCTTGCGCATTTGAGTATAATGCTTTGGTAAATTTTAAAAGTCATAGCAACAACAACAACAGTCATGACATGATGATAGCAACCCATTTATGTCCCACTGCTGGGCACGGGTCTCCTCTCCTCTAACGAAAGAACTGAGAGGGTTTAGTTAGACCTTAATCCAAACATGCTGGCCTAATGCGGGTTAGTGGATCGGACATGTCCTTAGAATTTCTTCTAGGACATGTGGGTTTCCTCACGATGTTATTCCGTCAGCAGATGGCAAATCATGTGATTGACACATATAAATTCCACAAAGTGAAATTCTAATTGGTACTGTCTGGCCGGATTCGAACTCGATACCTCTAAGTGGAGGCCGCGTTCTTATCTATTCAGCTAACCATCGCACTGTTGAATATCTACACAATAATAACAGAAATAAATTCAACATGAATCTAGTCCATTCAATCGAATTACCGGTAACGACGGTTGTCTAGATGCAAACCTTGGCTGACGTGCAGAACTGCTTGGCTACATTTGCATCACAAGCGGCCTGATGGCGCCGTCGCGTCGTCACAGAGATTACAATCGCATGTCATTATACAGACGAAAAATAAGGTGATAGAGATGCAAAGATCTGAGATGAAGAAGTGTTGGTTCGATTCTAAACACAGTCTAAACAATTTCAACTCTCCAAACGGTTTTGTAAGATGTATTTTTTTTATATTGGACACATCAAAATGACTTCACCTCGCCTGATGGTAAGCTAAAGGCAAGTTTCAGATCGGAGGTCACCACTATATACAGCGATAGTGCAACAGTGGCGGCCGTCAGCTTGAGGGCCTCATCAAATGCTTTAGGAAAAAACCACATGCGCTGGTAAAGAATTCCAAGTCTTTATGGTGCAGCAAAGAAAAGAGGCACCGAACCGCTTGGTTCTTGATGGAATTATTGACGTTAAATTTGACGTTCATGACGTTCAATTTCCATAAAAAAAAACACAGTAGGTTGATTTAGTGTGATGAGAGTACCATAAAATCGCTAGGCCTTCCATTTGTCCAGCGGTATCCGGATGAGGCTGAACAAAAAAAAATCGTAGATCTTGGTCTCCAATTTAGTGTTAGGCATGTTGTTCACTTTAAGTCATTAATGAACATCCCGTCGAGAATGCAAACAAGCTATGTAGGTACTATAATCGTTTGTAATGTTACCCCGAGCCTCAAGGAGGGGTGAGGGGGCACCGGCTAGGTAGATCGTTAGCATCGTTAGACAGGAAATCGGTGTCCAGTTTTTTATTCACCTTAATTAGGGAAAGCTGATGAAAGCCGCTTATTCCTGCCATGGAGAAGGTACAATTAATTTTTCTTCAATGATTAAAGGCGTGTTTTAATGGGATGAAAAATTATGTTGCTAAAAGTTAAATTGCGATTGGAGTATTTATGTTCACGCCTATATATATATCCGAAGAGTGGGTAGAGGTGTAATAACAACCACGTTTTGTTGTCCAAGCGTAAAATACGTATAGAGCGCGCTAGCCTTTAGTAGAAAATTTAGCGAAATATCAGAAAATCGGAAGAAGTCGTCAAGCTGAGGGCCGCCGCTCTTCTCGCCGCGCCGAAAGAAAAAGAACCGAGTCAGTATTAAGTTGGTGATCTGCAAAAACAGGATTGAGTGTACAAATCAGTTTAAATACCAGTCAGCGATAATGCGGAGGAATTTTATGATGCCATGTAAATATTTATTTTGTTTACTTTTTATTTTAATGTAAATATTATTTAATTTTCATTGTATTTTTATCATAATAAAGTTTAAAATTGAAAAAAAAAAGTAAATATAGCAGAAAAGACTAACAAAAACACAAGATGACAACGTTTAGCTTAAACGTCTAAACAAAGCGTTTGTTTAGACGTTTAAGCGTTAGCGTAGCGTTTGTAGGATAACATTACGTTATTAAGTGACAAAAAATCAATCAATCGTCAATATGACTTCACCTCGCCTGATGGTAAGCTGAAGGTAAAGTCTCAGGGTCACCATTACATACACGTACCATGTTAAAAATGGTGGCACTCAGCTTGACGGCATCATCAAAAGAGGATTGTCGTCGCAGCACCGCGTGACACCCACCGGTCCCACTAGTGCTGCGACCACAATCCCCCCGCCCGGCTATGCACTTGCTGACCCCTTTTTTTTTTTTTTTCGTGCGGAAATCCTCATGGATACCCACCCCGCGGCCAGCGGGGCAGGTTATGTCGGACTCTTACCGACTAAAACCGCACGCCGTCTAGGGTCTTCTGACGCCAGGGTGTAAGGTGGCCCAAAGAGCATTTCCCTCGCACCCCGGCTTGACCCGGGCCATCTCCGGATTCAAGATGGCCCCCTCGGGTTTGGGAACCGCGTGGTTCCCGTCATACCCCCGGAATAGGGGGGGGCGCGCTGTCGCGCGCCGCCGCCTCGGCCTGCTTCTGTTAGGGTGACAGGCGGCTCCACCCGTCACCCCCAGGCCAGCGCTCATGGAGGACGGAGGTCGTTAGACCTCCGACGCCTTAGGCGTCCGCGCCCACCGCCGTTCGGGAGAGCTCTGTACAGCCTCTCCCGAACCCTTTCCGCCGCCTCCTTCTCGAGCATCACTTGCTCGCAGAAGGAGGCGGCGGCCGACCACGCGTCCGCACTCTGCACCATCGCTGCGATCAGCACCGGCAGTGTGAGGACTCCCACCCCGAGGGCTGCCAGGAGGGCCTGTCTCGGCACCTCCCACGCCGGACACTCGGCCAGCGTGTGCAGCCCTGAGTCCTCGCCCGCATCGCAGTGATGGCACTCGGGCGTTGGCTCCTTCCGAATCAGACACAAGTGATCCCCGAAGCACCCCTTACCAGATATCACCTGCGTCAGCCGGTACGAGAGGCCCCCGTAAGGCCTCTCCAGCCAGTCCTCCATGACGGGTCTTACCGCCGCTATAACGGCGTGCCCCTGCACTTGCTGACCCCTGAACGCAATCCAACCGAGATTGGATTACTATGGAGGGTTTTTCGCAATCGTGCACAGTGGTACCTATCCGGCCGAATTTTTTGGCTTTGTGCCATCTAATCAAATAATTCTTTGCACATAAATTGCTCTGGTTATTAACAAAAGCAGTAAAATAAAACACCTTGTCTGACAAAGAAGAAACCACAAATGTCATTACAATATCACTAACTAATGAAATAACTGATTAACTTCGGTATATAAGACGTTTGTTGACAGGTCGAAACATTCCAATAGAGGCACTAGAGCGACAATACTACAATGACCATGAAATACTTGGTAAGTGACACTTTTGTAACACATCATAATATTCTACTTCATTCAATATTTTCGGCGACGTACCCGTACGACCTCAAAGTTTGGACCCTTTTACAAAGTACCCTTACGACCTCTTTTTTGGTACACGTACGACCTTTAAAATAAAAATTAATAAAAAGGGGCCCGTATAACCTCTTTTTTAGAACTCGTTGGACCTCCAAATCACACTTTCTTTCTCGTACATACTTCTCTTTGTCTAAATCTAAACCTTTGAAATCTAAATATACCACTTGGGCATATTATAGAGACATTCTTTGATGAAAAAACCCCACAGCCGTATCGTAATTTTACTATTGCTCGATTCAAGATGATAAAGAATGTAGCCTCTGTCTAACTGTAACTTTTTAATTTCCAGATTTTCGCAATCTTGGTTATGTTGGCGGTTGTCTACGCTCACCCATCATTGGATTCCAATGCTGCAGGGAGTAGTGTCAACAGCGCTCAGGAAGCCGCAATAAATGGCGGTGCATTCGACCAGTTCCGGGGCTAATGGGTATTGAACACAGGACAATGTGTAGCGACAGCGACTCCGTAAACAGTTATGCACTACAAATAAATTTCGCCTGAACAATAGTATTTTTACTTAATACCCTTATTGATCAATACATTATATATATACCATAATTCATAATTATATCCTATCCTTGGCTCAGAGGCAGAAGGTCTACTGCATATTCGTAGACTTGGAAAAGGCCTATGACAGAGTGGTGAGGAATGAATTATGGTCAACATTGGCTATGAAGGGGGTGAGCGGCAGCTTGATACGAGCACAGATCTCTCTATGAGGGTTCCAGTTCTTGTGTCAGGATAAACGGAGCCTACACAGACTAGTTTAACATCGAAAAATGTGTTCGACACGACAGGGATGTGTAGCTTGGCCAGGGCTGTTCAACTTATTCATAGACGATTGCTTGAAAGAACTGCAAGAGAGTGCGTATAGAATGAGAATGAATGACTTAACCGTCAAATGCCTCCTGTACGCCGATGATCAAGTAATATTGGCTTCGTCGGAGCAGGAGCTGCAGGCGATGGTTAACATTATGCATGGTACTCTTAAAAGCAAAGTGAATGTAAGTAAGACGAAAGTAATGGTTTTTGAAAGAGAAGAAAGCATGACCAAATGCACAATTTTGATTGAGGGAGAAAAAGTAGAACAGGTGAAAGTTTGTATACTTGGGTTCAAAATTAACGAGAGATGGAAAATATGACTGCGATATTGAGCGAAGAGTTTTGGCAGGTAACCAAGTGAATGGGGCGCTGCATAATTTTATGAGCAGTCAGAACGTGTCTAAAGAGGCATGACTGGCTGTACATAGAGGAGATCTCGTTCCCATACTTATATAAGGAATGTTGGGTGTGGCAGAAGAAGCATGAAAGTAGATTGAATGCTGTAGAAATGAGAAGTCTAAGAAGCATAGCTGGAGTAAAACTGATGGACCGAGTGAGAAACAGTGTGATAAGGGAACGTTGCGGTATGGTTGAAGATGTAGTGACTAAGATAGATAAAGGCATGCTTGATGGTTCGGACATGTAGATAGACGAAATGCCTAGCGCTTCTATTAGTAGTTTTGAGGATCAAACAAACCGACCTATTCGGTGTTTGTTTCTTTTGTAAAAACTGTTGTCAATGTCTTTGTTTTTTTTTATTATACTACTTAGTTGGCACACAAGCACAAGGCCCACCTGATGGGAAGCGGTCACCGTGGCCTAAGGACGGGTGTAACACTAAAGGTGTCACACACGCGCTGTCTAAGAAGGGAAGGGGGGAGGGCTGGGAGGGGGCGGGGAGGTGGGGTGAGAAGGGGTACAGTGAGCTCTGGCTACCCTACTTACCGGCGGCGGCAGGAACACAACACTTATTATGGCCGCGGTGTTCTGTAGGGCGGAGGTACTACCCCAGTCGGACAGCTCATTTTGGGCGGGAGATACCGTCATGTCCTACCTCCTATTGTTTACTCATTTAACTTATCCATAGGCTGATTACAGTTTTTTTTAATTTTCAGCTTGTTTATAAATTAGGGAGTAGATTTTAAATAAAAAATACTATTTATCAGGCACTATTTATTTCAATTTTCAATTTCAATTTCTTTATTTTTCAAAATAGTGTAACGTAATTACATCTTTTTGACGTCAAAAACTACTTAATACTAAGTTTACCACCGCTTCCTAGGCGCTAGTGGAGAAGAAACGGCGCAACAAACTCCACTGCTGCATTTTAAGACGTCAGGTTATACATAGATATCTTAAGACTAAATATGGACGAATGTACATTTTGTCTCGTGTCAATATAAATAAAGGTATATAAAAAAAAATATAATAAATTTTAACCGAAGTTAAACAATAAAATAATTGAAAATGTCAAAAATATACTAATGTCAAAAAAATAGCAAAAAAGGTCGCGTGCCTACCACAATATCAATATATTGTAGTAGACAAATGCCACAACTACAGCATTATGTAGTTGTAGCACTTTAGCATTCTAGGAGGGGCCTGCACCATGCTCAAGCCAGACATTTTTGTCTTCAAGGTAATCAGCAGTCCTATAGTATGCTTTTTTGCATAAGGTGGCCTTAACAAATGTTTTAAATTTATTGTCAGGCATACCAAGGACCGATTCAGGCAATTTATTGTAAAAACGTATACCTTCCCCCCTAAAAGAACCACTAACTTTGCTAAGCCGATAACAAGGAACTTTAACGATTATTTGTGATACATGACTGTTTGCACAAGTCGCTGTCGATACACATCTTCCAATGTTCGACAGCTTACAGCTGTTGAGCTGGTTGAATACGCCGCTATTTTTTCCGGCATTTATTATTCGATTAGCTGCCAGAACCGCCGAACGATAAGGTTTGCTCGGTGCCGCCAATTATACTCTCCACATGAGCACATCTCTCCGCACGAGCACGACTCTCCACACGAGCATGACACTCCGCACGAGCACGACTCACCGCTCGAGCTCAACTCTCCGCTTGAACACGACTCTCCGCACGAGCACGACTCTCCGCACGACCTCGACTCGTCGCTCGAGCTCAACTCTCCGCACGAGCACGACTCTCCGCACGAGATCGACTCTTCACTCGAGCTCAATTCTCCGCACGAGCACGACTCTCCGCACGAGCCCGACTCTTCACTCGAGCTCAACTCTCCGCACGAGCACGACTCTCCGCACGAGATCGACTCTTCGTTCGAGCACGACTCCCCGTTCGAGCATTCATTTTCCTTCGTTTCCATAGCTGCACTAAGGTACCTCTACTGAAATGTGGCAAACTATGAAATCAACGCCATATTATATACTGAAGTTAATAGTTTCATTAGTAGTTTATGATATTGTAATAGCATTTCAATTAGGAGTAAGAAAAGAGAAAAGAAGTAGACCAATAGAAGAAATAGATTGAAGTAGAAAGATTGATAGTAGCTCGCCATCTGCTTCTCTCCTTTCTTACTTCACAAGCTTCCTCTATAGTCCTGAGCATTATAATTATATATTCGTAATGAATAACTAAATGATATAATTGTTACATTATGCAATAAATTGGTCAAGTCTGACATCTAATTTTACTTAATTCCACAAATGTACAACTAAAAATCTCATTAAATATCGTTATTACTGTTCATATACTAACGACTATAAATTTACCTTACTATAAAATACGTTGATTTCGTAGATCGACATTCAGTAGTCGTCCACAACACTAACAATGAAGTTCTTGGTAAGTAACAAGTTCAAGCTTTTTCACGTTTACGACTTTCGGCTTAAGACCATACTATTATATTCCTTAGTGCAAAATATATACAAGTGTAAAGGATCGGTGATGGCAGGGTTTGTACGATAAGAACATAGATCCTCCTTGGTTTTAAAAACAAATTACAAGGTTCCAAAGCAACACTATTTGATGACAATTGTTTTGATTGCAGGTTATCCTCGCCTTGGTGGTTGCGGCAACCGTAGACGCAAAGCCTTTTGTGCCTGTTAATAATTTGGCTAAAGGCTTGGGCGGCTTGTTCAGCGGCGTGGCCAATGGTCTAGCAAATGGCGTAGGAGGCGCGGCTTTAGGCTTGGGCAGCTTGGCTGGTGGCGTGGCCGAGGGCGTGCACGACGTCGCCCACGGCTTGGGCGATTTGGCTGGTGGTGTAGCCACTGGTGTGGGCAGCGTAGTTGGTGGCGTAGCCAGTGGTGTGGGTGACCTAGCCAATGGTATAGGTAACGCAGGAGCGGATTACGGAACTGGAGCGGGTTACGGAACTGGAGCGGGTTACGGAACTGGAGCGGGTTACGGAACTGGAGCGGGTTACGGAACTGGAGCCGGTTACGGAACTGGTGCCGGTTACGGAACTGGTGCCGGTTACGGAACTGGAGCCGGTTACGGAACTGGTGCCGGTTACGGTACTGGAGCCGGTTACGGAACTGGTGCCGGTTACGGAACTGGTGCTGGTTACGGAACTGGTGCTGGTTACGGAACTGGAGCCGGTTACGGAACTGGAGCCGGTTACGGAAGTGGAGCGGGTTATGGATCTGGCTACAACGGCTACGGTGCCGGCGGCAGTAGTCATGGCAGCAACTATGAGAACGAAGGATACGCCCGCGGCTACAACTAGCTAACAACTACCATCACACCTGATAATAAAACCAATTTATTATAACTACTTACGTTATTTTATTCCCACTTCATTAATAGCACTTATTTGTATGAACCATTTCTTTACCACCCTTTATCTTTCTCCTGCATATCAAATATGTCGCATCTCATTTGAATCGCATAGTACATGTGATTCAAATGAGAAGATAATCGCGTTCGCGGCAACTTCATTCTGTACTCATCAAAATTGTACAGCTAGCAACAAAATTTCAATGGTGCGTGTGATAGGTTCCTACCTGTATGGTAACAACGACTAAATTTTTAAATTTTAAATACATAACATATTTCCTTAGTAATAGTTAATAATAATAGTTAATAATTGATTAGTGTCATAGTGTGCCGCTAGCTATGCTTCCAAAGCCATTGATATATATTTCCGATTTTTCTCCATTTTGTTGCGTCATTGTTGACTTTGTTGTTACGTTGTGTTTATTATACACTATTGATATTGTTTTGATAAGTTTATTTTGTTAGGTACAGTTATATTTCCTAACAATGAGTAGGGAAGGTACAGTGCTACATTCACGAGCACGTGAAATTGTTCGTGCGACTCCGATAACAGTGCAGACGATGAAATAAGCGGCATTAAAGTGTTACCGCCCGATTAAAATTAAGTAAAGATAAAAAAATAACCGATGGTCTATTTCGTACTTATCATGTATGTACTTACCTCAGAGGAAATAGTGATGTAGAAAAATGTATTTGCTGACCTTACTTTGTACAATGAAGTAAGCAACAGGAATCAAAATGTCATTATTACAGTTATCAACTTATTTGAATCGCATAATAATGCCATCCATAGGTAGTGTTAATTGCTTAACAGATGATACCATCTTGTACCTATTGCCACTATTTCGGAATCAAAACCTAGAAATCTTTACCAGCTTACATGTTTCCTTCCTCCTACAGTCCCGGGTCCTGCAACCGGGGCGTGAAAAAGCATTTGATGAGGCCGTCAAGCTGAGGGCCACTATTATACCTGGCACTATTGATGTTTGTAATGGTGACTACCATTCAGAGACATAACTTCAGCTTACCATTAGTAGAGTTGAAGTCATAATTATTGATGTGACCGACATAAATTAAAAAAAAAAAACACTGCAGCCAAGCATACTGAAACTGTGACGGAAAGATGGCAACTTGGGTCAGCCTAGAGCTATTCCATAGCCACTTTGGCAGTATTTTACCGCCATGACGAATATTTTTACGGACATATCTCGCAGAATAAGCAAGCTGAAGTGGCAATGGGCTGGTCACATCTGCCGAAGCACGTATGGCCGATGGAGCAAACGAGTCCTAGAGTGGAGACCGTGAATTGGCAAACGGAAAGTAGGACGCCCCCCAGCACGATGGACGGACGACCTAAAGAAGGTAGCTGGGATAGACTGGATGCGCAAGGCAGAGGATCGGGTGCTATGGCGTACATTGGGAGAGGCCTGTGACCAGCAGTGGACGTCGACAGGCTAATTGATTGATTAGGTACATGTAAAGAATACTATAATGTAAGGAAAGTATATAATACTAGCGACCCGGGACCCGGCTTCGCCCGGGTGTAAATTCCAGTTTTTCCAAGGATCCCTAATTTTTTTCAAAATGAAATGTAGCCTATGTCAAATTGGAAGAATGTAGCATTCTATTGGTGAAAAAATTTTTTAAATCGGCCCAGTACTTTTTGAGCCTATTCATTACAAACATACAAACATACAAAAATAGGTACAAATCTTTCCTCTATTATGTGCATTGCCTTGTACAGGAATTGGAAGCCACTTGAGTAATATGCGAAACTGAGATACGTGATCCTATTTACGCAGACCATGCGCTCCAGCTTATCGAGTTGCTTCTCGGTAACATCGAGATGGCTGATATCGGCATGTTGTGATATTTATATATTATAATGTGGGTAGGTATAAGTTCATATAGAATAAATCAGTTGTTGTCCGATACTCGGTCGTTTCATTGCAAACACAACATGGTGACAGCGGTTTAACATTATTTTGCATAAATACAGCCTAGAAGTAGTGAAATACGTATATAAAAACTAAAAGAGTGATAAGTGAGTGTTGTGATATAGTTTTCGCGCGTAGTACACGTATAAATCAGTGATTGCAATGGAGCACGCCCGACCGCCTTCAGATTTAAAGATGGACGGCGCCGGTGGGCCCGCCGGCCGTGCCGAGGCGTGGAAAAAATGGAGACAACAATTCGAATTATTCGTAAAGGCGTCAGGTGTAGACAAAGAAGTGGCTAGTGTTCAGGCTAGTTTATTGGTGAACCTGATAGGATCAGATGGCTTCGACATTTATCAAACTTTTACGTTCGAGAGTGACGTGGAGCGCGATGACGTCAAAGTATTGTTAAAAAAGTTTGATGAGTATTTTGGTACGGAAACAAACATAACACTAACTAGATACAAGTTTTTCACCCGTAATCAAGAGGAAGGGGAATCTATTCAGCAGTATGTGATTGCATTGCGTCTTTTTAGCAAGAATTGCGAATTTGGATCTTTAGAGGATAGTTTGATCAGGGATCGAATTGTCTGTGGGGTCCGACAGTCCACGGTCAGGGACCGCCTGCTGCGTAATGAGAAACTAACACTCGATAAGGCGATAAAAATTTGTCAAGCCGAGGAGGTTTCACAGGAAAGCGGACGACAAATAGGTAGTCACGGTGCTATTACGAGTGAGGGGGTATCGAGTGTCGATAGTGTTGGAGCGAGACGCCGTGAGAGAGAGAGCGGGCGCGCGCGGCCAAGTCGCGGCGGCGGCGCCCGAGACCACAACGCGGCCGCGCGAGGCAGCGCGGGCGCCCGAAGTGCCTACCGGGAGGGGCTGGGAGGCGCCGCGCCGCGTGCGCAGCCGTGCGGCGGCTGTGGGCGCGCGCTGTGCGCGGATCGGTGCCCGGCGCAGCTGGTCAGCTGTTTTGTATGCGGTAATAAAGGACACTTCGCGCGCATGTGTAAGTCTATTCAATCTTTTAAAAGTGGAGCTCGGGACCGAGTCCGGCGTGTGTATGAGGTCGAGTGTTATGATAACGAGGAGCAAGGTAGTGAGTCGGACACGGGAGGCGCGTTCTACGTATCTATAATCGATTCTAAGGTGAATCATTCGGAGAACTGGTTTCAGGTGTTATTGTGTAAAAGTGGACAAGAAAAATTTAAATTAGATACCGGAGCCGATTGTAATGTGTTAGCTTTTAAGAGATTTTTAGAATTAGGGTTCAGCGAGGATATGATAATAAAGAAAAATATTCCTTTATTGTCCTACACTCATAACGTGATACCCACTAAGGGAGTCTGTGTCTTGCCGTGGGTTTATAAAGATAAGGTTTATGATTTAAAATTTGTCATAGCCGACATGCGCTGTAGCAGTGTATTGGGGCGCGAATCGTGTGAAACTATGGGGCTCGTCAAACGTCTGCGATCTATTCAGATGTCTGACTTCAATGATTTATTTAAAGGCTTAGGGTGTCTACCGGGGAAATATCATATGGTAATATATTGTGCCCCGAGAAAAGTTCCTCACGGGTTACGCGATCGGTTAAAGAGTGAATTGATCGCCATGGAACAGAATGGGGTTATCAGGAAGGTCAGTCACCCCACTAGGTGGGTTCATCCGTTGGTATTGGTAGCGAAAAAGAACAATGGCATTCGTGTGTGTTTAGACCCACGGGAGCTAAACCGCGCCGTACAGCGCGCTCACTTCCAGCTGCCTACGGTAGCGGAGCTAGCGGCCCGCCTGCACGGCGCGCGTTATTTCTCAGTGCTGGACGCCAATGCGGGGTTTTGGACCATACAGCTGGATGAGGCGAGTGCAGATTTGTGCACATTCGCTACTCCGTTTGGCAGGTATCAATTTTTGAGACTCCCCTTTGGGATAAATTGTGCCTCTGAGGTGTTCCACGGCAAAGTACGACAACTTCTGGAAGACCTGGAAGGAGTAGAGAATTATATCGACGATATAATAGTATGGGGTTCTACGAAGGAAATTCATGATCAGAGATTAAAGCGTTTACTTGAAAGATCGAGGGAAATCAACTTAAAATTCAATAAAGAAAAATGTAAATTTTGTGTAGAGGAAGTGACGTACTTAGGGCATGTGTTTGATAAAAATGGAATGAGACCGGATTCTGAGAAAATAAAAGCGATCAAAGAGATGTCCATTCCGTCTGACAGAAAGGACCTAGAGAGGTTCTTAGGGGCTGTCAATTATTTATCCAAATTTATTCCAAATTATTCTGAAATAGCTATTCCTTTAACGAGATTGCTAAAGAAAGATAATGAGTGGCGTTGGCAAGAGAGTGAGCGTGCGGCGTTTGATAGGTTAAAAGAATGTGTAACGGGTGCGGGCGTACTGGCGCTGTATAATCCGGTGCGACCCGTGCGCCTCGCGGTAGATGCCTCTGCGTTCGCGGTGGGCGCTGTGCTGCTGCAGGACGGTCGCCCCGTGGAATTCGCGTCGCGCACCCTCACCGATGCGCAGAAAAGGTACGCTCAAATCGAAAAGGAGCTTCTGGCCATAGTGTTTGGGTGTGAACGATTTCACCAGTACATTTACGGCCAGAGGGGTGTCGTTGTAGATTCTGACCATAAACCTTTAGAGAGTATCTTTAAAAAGCCTCTAATGTCAGTTCCGGCACGGTTACAGCGCATGATGTTGAGAATACAGGGCTATGACTTAATAGTGAATTATGTCCCAGGCAAATACCTAAAAATCCCAGATATGTTAAGTCGTGCGCCTCTGCCCGATTTATACAGTGAAGAAGTAAGCACTAATGTCCTTCACCAGGTACAAATGGTAGTCAATAATGTGCCCATGTCAAATAATAAGTTAACTTTAATAAAAAAGGAAACGAAAAGAGATTTAGAGTTAAGTGTGCTTTTAGATTAAGTATATAGACTCAGGTTGGCCCACTAATAAGTATGATGTAAGTAATGAGAGTAGGGATTACTGGTCTTTCAAAGATGAGTTATTTGTTGTAGACAATGTTATATTCAGAAATGATTTAGTTGTTATACCTAAAAGCTTGCGTGCTCAAATGTTAGGTATTATTCACGAGGGCCACCTAGGCATAGATCGGTGCAAGCGTCGAGCACGACAAGTTATGTTTTGGCCTCATATGTCTCGTGACATTGAACTGTATGTTAAGCGATGTAAAATCTGTCAGGAGTTTTCAAACGTCCCGGCTAAGGAACCAATGATACCTATTGAAATTCCTAAGTTACCGTGGAACAAAGTTGGTTCAGATATTTTTGAATATAAAAAGAAATATTTTTTGATTATTGTTGATTATTATTCCAATTTTATTGAAGTCTGCAAATTAAATTCAATTTCGTCTAACACGGTCATTGAAAGCATGAAGGAGGTGTTCTCTCGCCACGGGGTCCCAAATGTCCTGATAAGTGATAATGCAACACAATACAGTAGTCGCGACTTCAAGCGCTTCGCAGAGCAATGGGGGTTTGACCACGTGACGTCATCACCAAACTATGCACAAGCAAATGGAAAAAGCGAGAGAGCCGTACAGACAATAAAATCATTATTAATGAAGTCAATTAGAGGGCAAGGAGATTTTAACTTAGCTCTTCTTAATTTTCGCAATACCCCGAGGGACGGTTTGAGTTCTCCTGCTCAGTTA
This sequence comes from Lithosia quadra, assembly GCA_963576445.1. NCBI lineage: Eukaryota > Metazoa > Arthropoda > Insecta > Lepidoptera > Erebidae > Lithosia > Lithosia quadra. The sequence continues at coordinate 10,023,057 of OY754898.1, forward strand.
CTTATGGGTCGTAGGCTGCGATGCCAATTGCCAGTTCACCCTACACTTTTAAAACCTCAACCTGTAGACCCAGTAGAACATAAAACTATGCTCAATAAACAAATTAAATCTAAGTTTTTTTATGATCAAAGCTGTAAAGTGTTACCTAATTTAAAGACGGGTGATTCGGTCATTTGTGTAGATGGCAAAAAGAGGAGTAGGGCCACTGTGGTCGGCCAGGCAAATACTCCTAGATCATATATTGTACAGAATAAAATTGGGGCTAGGTATAGGCGCAATCGGCGCCACTTAATTAAATGTATGCCAGATGAATTTGAATATGTAGATCAAGATACTTGTAAGAAGGAATACAATGAGGACCAATTTAGTGATGCGTGTGAGGATGTAGATGTAGATAATGAGTCACCATCTGTCGAAGGTCCTCCTGAGAGTTCTATAAGTTCTGCAGCCTCGCTCGCACCGCTAACCCGCAGAGCTAAAGAAGTTGCTCGTGAACGAATGGCCAACCAAGTAATATAATATATAGTATTAAAAAAAAAAAAAAAAAAGGAAGTGTTCATGAAGTTTATATGTATGTAAGAAACAAATTCATAATAAATATTTGTGTAAACATAAGATATAGGTAGGTACATACTTAATTGTATTTTGGTAACCTTTGTTTTTTTTATGGGGAAGATGTTGTGATATTTATATATTATAATGTGGGTAGGTATAAGTTCATATAGAATAAATCAGTTGTTGTCCGATACTCGGTCGTTTCATTGCAAACACAACAGCCAAGTAGAGGAAGAAGCAGAGATGCTGCATGTGCACTTTTAGCGGTAGTTGGCACAAAGTTGAGCATTTGGCAACGTCATCAGCCTCAACTTCAACGCCTCAAAGTATTCAAGTTTGTACTAAGAGACCCAAAGGACCGATATATAATAGACTAGCGACCCGGGACCCGGCTTCGCCTGGGTGTAAATTCCAGTTTTTCCAAGGATCCCTAATTTTTTTCAAAATGAAATGTAGCCTATGTCAAATTGGAAGAATGTAGCATTCTATTGGTGAAAAAATTTTTTAAGTCGGCCCAGTACTTTTTGAGCCTATTCATTACAAACATACAAAAATACAAAAATAGGTACAAATCTTGCCTCTTTATAATATTAGTATAAGTATAGATAGATAGAATTAATTGAAATAAAATAAAGTATACGTATATGTATTTATATATTCTACGACATCCACATAGACATTCGATGACAGCGCATTCTAGGCCCAAAAGTATGTTATGGGTTATAGAATAAAGAGAAACATACATAAATAGGTACATTTTTTTGTAAATACATACATAATATACATAGAAGCACCTAGACAAATGCAAATAGACATGTTCATGCATACAAAATATTTGCACTGAGCGGGAATCGAACCCGCGCCTCCTGTCGTAGCAGTCGATTGCATTACTAACGTTATTTTGACAGTTATGAAAACCGGTTATAATATTTTTTTGATATATTATTTTGCTTTATTTTTATGCATTCGCTCAACTGTGAACTCTGTGTTCTTAGCCATAAGGTCGAGCATAATTTTCGCGCCAATTCCATGTCAGATTGTGTTCAATTCTTTTAAAAAAAGTTCCAAAGTAATGCGAATTCACATCTTAACTTTCCTGGACTTGTGTATTTATTAAAAGTTGCCACTGTATTACATAAATAAAAATTATTGAAACTGGTACGTCAATATTATTTATCGTTAATTTATTATTTTAGCAAAATACACACCTGATATGCAAAAAAGAAGGTGAAATACATATAAAATAACGCACAGAAATATAATATCAACATGTGAAATTGGGTGCAACCTGTACTGAAATAAAGTCGATTGTTGTTTGCATCAGTCCACACGTGGTTCATTGTCATTGGTCACTTCCATACATTTCTGATTAAATAAATAAATTGTGGTGACCTAAAAGGCATTTCCCTCGCACCCCGGTGTCTCCAAACCCTGGAGTGCTTTAGTAGATGGAGTACTCCAGGGTCTATATACGGATTTCAATGTCCCTATAATCGATGATTTTTTAAATAGGGGGTGTGATAAAGCATCTTTTGAGACTATCAAATTAGAGACTTTTAGCATTATTCTTTTATAATAATGGGGGTCGGGGGTAGGAAAGGGTGGGGAGATTAGGAAGGGGTGGGGAGGAGCAGGAGTACAGTGAGCTCTGGCTACCCTACTTACCGCCGGGAACACAACACAATGCCTATTATGGCCACGGTCTTCTGTAGGGCGGAGGTACTACCCCAGCCGGACAGCTCATTTCGGACGGGAGATACCGCCGGCCGTGTCCTACCTCCATCAAAAATGATTAAAATGTAGACATTTTAGATTGCTTTCCTTGCTATCAGGCAGAGTGAAATTAAGATTTCATATCAGTAAGACACTGGTATGACGTCATGGCATTATAACTGTCATTACTGTTCATCAGCTGTTCATATACTAACGACTATAATTTACCTTACTATAAAATACGTTGATTTCGTAGATCGACATTCAGTAGTCGTCCACAACACTGACAATGAAGTTCTTGGTAAGTAATAAGTTCAAGTTTTTTCACGTTTACGACTTTCGGCTTAAGACCATACGATGATATCCCTTAGTGCAAAATATATACAAGTGTAAAGGATCGGTGATGGCAGGGTTTGTACGACGAGAACAAGATCCTCCTTGGTTTTAAATCGGTTAAAAACAAATCACAAGGTTCCAAAGCAACACTATTTGATGACAATTGTTTTGATTGCAGGTTATCCTCGCCTTGGTGGTTGCGGCAACCGTAGACGCAAAGCCTTTTGTGCCTGTGAATAATTTGGCTAAAGGCTTGGGCGGCTTGTTCAGTGGCGTGGCCAATGGTCTAGCAAATGGCGTAGGAGACGCGGCTGCAGGCTTGGGCAGCTTGGCTGGTGGCGTTGCCGAGGGCGTGCACGACGTCGCCCACGGCTTGGGCGATTTGGCTGGTGGTGTAGCCACTGGTGTGGGCAACGTAGTTGATGGCGTAGCCAGTGGTGTGGGCAGCGCAGTTGGTGGCGTAGCCAATACCGTGGGTGACCTAGCCAATGGTTTAGGTAACGCAGCAGGAGGCATAGGAAGTGGAGCCGGTTACGGAACTGGAGCTGGTTACGGAACTGGAGCCGGTTACGGTACTGGAGCCGGTTACGGAACTGGAGCCGGTTACGGAACTGGAGCCGGTTACGGAACTGGAGCCGGTTACGGAACTGGAGCCGGTTACGGAACTGGAGCCGGTTACGGAACTGGAGCCGGTTACGGAAGTGGAGCGGGTTATGGAAGTGGCAGTCAGCAAGGCTATTCTGGTTTCAATAAAGGGAACAGTGGTTACGCCAACAATGGATATGGCGGCAGTGGTGGCGCCGCAGAACATAATTACAACCATCAGGAGAATGACTTCGACAAGGTGAGCCCCATCTATCTGATACTGTATTGATCAAGATAAATATTATAACTCTCAGATCTATTAACTGTTTTGAAGTGATTTAGTTTTAATAAGACTATTTTATTGAGTACCATCGTGGACTTCGTCAAGTTATACTTCCCTAAACGTTGACTTTTTATAACTAGAAATACAGGAAGAGAGAACAAAATGTCAACTGACAATTTTTGCACAAATCTATAACGAATTCTTCTCTTGTGTTACAGACGGTCCATCAACATCACTCCTCCGACCACGGCGCCGGCGCTGTGTCTCAGGGCAGCAGTGGAGGTTACGACAAATCTGGCTACAACGGCTACGGTGCCGGCGGCAGTAGTCATGGCAGCAACTATGAGAACGGACACGCCCACGGATACCACTAGCTAACAACTACCATCACAACCGATAATAAAACTAATTTATTATAACTACCTACGTTATTTTATTCTCACTTCACACATCATCCAATCTCTTTCTTCTAAGCAACACTGACATACTGTCCATAGGTAACATTCATTAATACACAGAAGAGCACCTTGCATTAGCGATATTTCGCATGCTATAGGCCATACATCATCACGCTACTACCCAGAGGAAGAGCCCCTGTAGACAAGTGGTATAAGCGCTAAATATAAATATAAATAAATCGCTAACGAAAGGAATAGAATAGGTCGACCAATCACAACCAAGCTTGGGCCTGATTCAATAAAATTACGTTCTTAAAACGTGTGATTTTAATGCATGACCTAAATCTATAGACTTAACTTCTCAAAAACCAATTAAGAATGAATCCGTAGAGGCAAAGCCTTTTGTGGCTGCGGAAGGGTTGGGCGGCTTGGTAAAGAGTTTGGCCAGTGGCCTAGGCAGCTTGGCCAATGGCTTGGCTATTGGTGTCGGCGGCATCGCCAATGGTGCAGCAAATAGTGTGGGCAAAACAATAATTTCTGTGGAACTTTAACTGTCGAGGCCGACAAAAGTAGGGACTACCATTCTAGGTACAGTATCTGGAATGGCGGCCACGACTCTTTAGACTTCACTTTAGCTTACCATCAGGCGGGATATAGTGAAAAATTTCATCAAGGATTGGCGTTCGATTGATGGAATAATTTCTTCGGAAACTTGTATGAAATCTCAAGGTATGACGGCATATCGTGTTATTGTCAAATAATATACTATTAATGATTGGGTGTATTAAAAATGAATAGGTAACAACGATAAAATAAGATAAATTTATTTTGTAAACTCCGATAAACAAGTTACGTACTTTATCGATGGGAATTTACCTTATTATACTTGCAACTTGTAAAATGGTATGGCAACCAGCATATAATGCGGTTACGCTCTACATTGAACAAGAGTAGTTATGTATTTTAGGTCTCAGAGAGCTCCGAGAAGCTGTTGTCATCTAGTAGAGTAGCAAGTACTCATGGTTTCTGGCACTGATTACTGCTATAGTTGAAATTACCTGAAACAAATAAATAATAAATATTAAATGATAAACATTTACGAATAAACAACACATTTGTATCCGTTTTTGGTTAATAATAATACGTATAGGCAGTGGCAGGCATAGATAAGGGAGGGTAAGTAAATTATTATTAAACGCAATAAATACTGCGTTATCAAAGCGCACGATAGTGCGCAGGACAAGTTCCAGCAACAGGCCGCGCGCATGCCGTGCACTGTTTACACGAACCGTTTCGACTTGTATATTACGTAATCATAATATGCTAGTACTAAAGCAGTATGCTAAATTTCATAGATATAGCTCCAGTAGATCTTTAAATATGACCCTGTGAATATAGCTAATTTTGGCATTGATGACTGACCGGTAATCAAAACCTCTAGGCCACTTCCAATTGTCCTAGCGTTATGAAATTTGGCACACAAGTCGCGTGTATGTGTAGATTAACAAAAAATTAAGAACTTTGAGAAATTGTTCAAGCGTGAGTTGGCGTAAACAATCTAATATCGAATTTTTAATAAAAATATTTATGAACCAGTCATACAATGAGAATACGAAGAGGAGGGAGGTGAGGGGGAGGGGGTATAAAATATATCATGAATTTCAATTTTCAATTTCAATTTCAATTTCTTTATTTTTCAAAATAGTGTAACGTGTTTACATCTTTTTGACGTCAAATGAGAAATGAGAAATTTAAAAAAATGGTCAAGCGTGAGTTGACCTAATCAGATCCTTGAATTTCATCTCTGTACTTGTAATAGGCACTGAGCTACAGGAGGATCCAAAGGGGGTCGAAACGAATCGTGTATGTAGTGCACGGCATGCGCGCGGCCTGTTGCTGGAACTTGTCCTGCGCACTGCCGTGCGCTTTGATATATTATAATGCGATTCGAGAGAATTTCGTATACAAAACTTTGACCTTTTCGTAAATGCTTAGGCGGGGTCGGATTTACATAAGAACACTCCCCGCTTGAGCCAGAGCTTGTGCTTTCTTTTTTGTGACCTAGGTCAGTTACCGTCGCTATCAGTTTGAAACATCAATCGATAAGCACTAGCACATTATATAGGAATGAGGGTCCTCAAGGACCCTTTCCAAAGGATGTAAAAAGGACAAATAATTACCGCACTTTTTACCAACAGGCACGAAATATGGCAACACTTTGAAACTGGCAAATGACTTGGTGATTTTCCTAAAAGTATTTTGTTAACTGAAATAATTGGGGAAGTATTAAAATGAGTCTCATTTGGAATAACTTCCCAGAATTGCGTTCGTACAACTACCAGAAATATCATTAAAAGGTCGTTAATTAGTAATTATAGTGATTTTTGGTTGTATATAAGTCATTGATTTGATAGATCGACATTCAGTTCAGCTAGAACTTTAGTACAGTGAGGTCATTCGACATTCCGAAAGTAAAATTACGACAATGCAACTCCTGGTAAGTTTCATTATACTTATAGAACACATATAGAAATTTTCTTAGGTAACCATGGATCAGTATGGCACAAGGGACACCCGCCCAACACCTTTAGGGTCAACCTCACCTGCTAATCGGTGCAGCTGCAAAGGACAGCGGTTTTCCCCTCAGGGTTGGGAGGTCAAACGGCAGTACAACTATGGACTTCGGGCTCTAGAGCGCATGCTTTGGATGCAACCGGACGGGTTTCTTGGCTAAAGAAGAATGTTGATCTGTCTGTTTGATCATTTTATTTATTTAGTCCGCCGGATTGACTGCACCCAGCCTGATGGTAAGCTGAGGTGGAGTCCAAAAAGTAGTGGTCACCATTCCCAAGGGACGCCCTTAGAATGGCGACCTCTACCCAGACGGCCTTGAAAGATGCTTTTTCACGCCCCGCTTAAAGAACTAGGGACTATAAGAAGAATCCCTTCTTCTTCGTGTTTCCACACGTGCGAAAGTAATGCATTCCACTTCATTATCGTACGAAAAAGAAAGGAATTCCCAAACCGCTTTGTTCGCGATGTTATGGACTGCACCGTTCATAAAGCAATGCTTAGAAAAACATTACCCTCCTTTCTTCGGCAGTCGGGTAAAAGTAGGTTTAGTTTGAGTTTCGTGTAAATGTTGTGTCGCTTTGGAATTTGTGGAATTGTAGAGAAATATATCCAAGGTTATCAAATTAAACTAAATTTAGACATACTATCTTTCTCAGGTTATCGCAGTTGTGGCTTTAGTGGCAGCCGTTCAGGGTCTCCCCTACGGTGGCTACGGCGGAGGTTACGGAGGTAGTGGTTACGGAGGCGGTAGCGAGTACGGTAACTCAGGCTTCCATAGAGGAGGCGGTGGTTATGTAGACCAGGGCTATGGCGGCCATGGTCTCCATGAGGGACATAATTATGGTCACACGGAGAACGAATATGACGCGGTAAGTAATTTACTTTACATACAGGTTAATTTGTCCTTTTAATTTCTAAGAGTAACCACACAAATGGGATAACTTATTTGCTATTCCAGAATATAGTCTATCTCTGTGAGAAATTTCCCCTAGACATTTCTGGGCCCGTAGACAAGTGTCACAAGTCTAAATCGCTAAGGAATAGAAAAGATTTTCACACTCCAGCTCGTGATCCCGCCGCGGCGTGCGCATCGTACACCGGCGACGAGCTTGGATGTGATTGGTTGACCTAATCTATTCGATTCCTTAGCAAGTTACTGTTGTTGTTACACTGTGACACTTGTCTACGGGGGCAGGTATGATTCAATAACAAACACTCATTCATTAAAATTTTTGCATTCATAAAAGTATTAGGATTATTAAGTCCAACAAATCTCATTCATTGTCCTATCAAATGTGTATGTATATCAATTAATGTATCTAGAAAATTCTACTATCATTATCACACCACATTAATAAACCTGTACGATAAATGAACATCGTAATAATCGCTTCCTTTGTTTCTGTTCAGGCTGTCCATCAGCACAGTGCTTCAGACCACAACATCGGCGGAATATCGCAGGGCAGTCATGGAGGCCACTTGAACGCTGGCCATGGTGGCTACGAAAATGGCCACAACCAATTCGGGGCCGGCTATGGCCATGGCTACAACAACTTCGGATATTAAGACAGACTGTTAACCTAGCTAAAATCTTATCACCATATTATTAAAATGCATCATCACTATCAATTTCTTTTATTCCCACTTTACCGCTATAATACCCAAAATTAATATTTTTTAGACAATTTGGCACAGTTGCTTTCTTAAGCAGCTGAGAACACTTGGATGGCCAAATCCGAAACTATAAGGAATAGCGAAAAATGCTCAAAGGAGTCGCGAACACGATTTTGAAGAAACTTAAAACCTCATCATTAGATTTTTGAAAAACCAATAATCCTAGCTGGGAATCGAACCCAATTATTTTGAAAAAAAATGCACCCTATATTATTACACCATACGATAATGTTGCTAGAATTAAAAAAAATTCTCGCCCTTTTGAAAAATTCATCCTGTATACAAAAGATCTTTACATTGAAAGAAATCAATAAAACCTAAGAAACCACAAGGTTTTAGAGCTAAGGTAATGAATAAATATTTTACAACATTCTGCATAGCGCTCTCTAGACCCCAAAGTAAGCATAGTTTAACTAAGTAGTTTAACTAGATTGTGTTATGGGTTCTAGATGCGGATAAATATAGTTAAATACTTTTTTTTGAAAATACATACATATTGTACATACAAGCACCCAGACCAATAAATAGACATATTCATGCATATAAATATTTGCACTGAACGGGAACTGAACCCACGCCTCCTGTCGTAACAATCGAATGCTCAGTTCCTTGGAATGTGTTGAGCTACTTCTGAGAGTCATTTTGTAAGGGGGGACTATCCACTTTTGCACCATAAATTATGTGAAGTAAATATACTAGAAAGGAACTAGAGGTCATCAAAAATAGCAAATGAAATTAGTAAAATGATTGGTCGACCTAATCTATTCGTTTCCTTAGCGATCGTTAGCGATTTAGACTTTTGACACTTGTCTACGGGGGCTGATATGGCGGGTAGGTTACTTCTTTCATCATCATCATCATCATCATCTACCTGCCCTTGTCCCAATTATTTGGGGTCGGCGCAACATGTATTTTTCCTCCATAGATTCCTGTCAGATGTCATCTCTTCGGTTACCCCCTTCCTTGCCATATCCTCTTTCACGCACTCTATCCATCTTTTCTTAGGCCTACCTCTACTCTTAAAGTCCTCCACATTCATACTTAGAACCTTTTTAACAACATTGCTTTCATCTCTTCTCATAACATGTCCATACACGACAATTGCTTGCTTCTCAATTTTTCATTCATTGGTGCAACTTTTAAAATTCCTCTAATGAACTCATTCCTTATTCTGTCCATTCTCGTCACACCACACATCCATCTTAACATTCGCATCTCCGCTACATGCAGTTGTCTTTCTTTCATAATTATGACATTTAAAAAGAAACGGCGCCGTACCCGTAGGTACGACCTCAAAGTTTGGACCCTTTTACAAAAGTGCCCTTACGACCTCTTTTTTGTACCCGACCTCCAAAATAAAAACTAATAAAGAGGGGCCCGTATGACCTCTTTTTTAGAAACCGTTGGACCTCCAAAATTATAAATACTTATGACGAACACGTATAAAATCAGCAGTTTCACCTACTTACTCTTTTGCTATTGTAGGGGATTATAGACACAGTACACACCATAAAGAAACATATTGTAATGTACCCTCTTGGTGGTTACCTTGAATCCAAATTGATCCTACAGCCTTGCACGGTCATTGCGTAATGTCACCAAGGCCCGTAGGCAAGTTTCAAAAGTCTAAATCGCTAAGGAAACGAACAGATTAGGTCCGCCAATCACACTCCAGTTCGTGATTTCGCCGCAGCGCGCGCATCGTACGCCGGCTGTGATTGGACGACCTAATCTATTATTTTCCTTAGCGATTTTCGCTATGACACTTGTCTACGGCGGCTGCCCGTACACGGCGAGCCAGTGAATCACATTTGGAAAACGACCCATTGTCGACAGGCTCTTTTTGGGTCAATTTGTGGTTTTTGGCACCACTTGATCTCTACGCTTTATTATACGACCTTCTTTTGATGGAGGTACCTAAATATTCGAATTAAGAACCTCCTCCTGTTTCAAAGTCGGTTAAAATATTTACACGTCAATGAATTTTTGCTGATTTTTCTTTTAAAATAAAGGTCGTTTGTGAATATGTCAGTGTAGTATTCAGCTACTTATGTGGGCGTTCGTATCCTAATTAAAAATCAATGTCGAGTATAATCATTGTAGCGGGAAAGATGGGAATAAAAGAAGTTGTTAATATGCATTTTTATATTTTAGTGATATGATCACAACCAGATTAAGTCTTCAGTCTTAATATCCGAAGTTGTTGTAGCCATGGCCATAGCCGGCCCCGAATTGGTTGTGGGCTCCTTCGTGGCCACCATAGCCGGAGTTCAAGTGTCCTCCATGACTGCCCTGCGATACACCGCCGATGTTGTGGTCTGAAGCACTGTGCTGATGGACAGCCTAAATAAAATGTAGAAAAAGATTATTAGTACAGGTTTATTAATTATGATAATGATAGTTAAATATCTTATACATCACATAATGATTATGAACTTGTTAGAGACGCAATAAGGTTTGTTAGATTGAATAATCTTAATATATATAAATCTCGTGTCACAATGTTTGTCCTCAATGGACTCCTAAACCACTTAACCGATTATAATAAAATTCGCACACCATGTGCAGTTCGATCCAACTTGAGAGATAGGATAGTTTTTGAAACGGATTTCGACATCCACGCGGGCGGAGCCGCGGGCAACAGCTAGTATTATATATGGGCAAATTTGAATGTTTGGCTGAATAGACCGTACGTAGTTACGCCAGTACGATTAAACCGATCTATATGAAATTTGGGGTAGAGATAGACTATAGGCACAGATTACCTAATAGTTATAGGTTATTCTTTATCCCACCGTTTGGATTGAGGGATGGGATCAATATTTTATGCGGCAACTAGTTTATGTATCAAAGTAGTAGAGAATCATGCTAAACTAGAATCTTTGCCCAGTAGAGCAGCAAAATTTCTGATTTTGGAAATTAGACAAAAATTAACATGTTTCTTGAATTACTTACCGAGTCATATTGGTTCTCCGTGTGACCATAATTATGTCCTTCCTGGAGACCATGGCCGCCGTAGCCCTGGTCTACATAACCACCGCCACCTCCATTGTAGCCAGAGCTACCGAACTCACTGCCGCCTCCATAACCACTACCTCCGTAACCTCCTCCGTAACCTCCGCCGTAGCCACCGTAGGGGAGACCCTGAACGGCCGCCACGAAAGCCACAACTGCGATAATCTGTAAGAATAATGTGTCTTTTAGTGTTAACTGATAATACGCCTGTATAAATGAAATAGAGGCTCAAACTAACCATAGTGTTAATATGGGTTCTAGAATGCGGATAAATTACACTACATAATGTTGTAAATTAGCTTTGTTACAGACAAAGCTATCTATTGGAGATGTTTATAAAAAATAAGTTATGTTATATGAGAGTTCTGAACACAAATTTTTTTTTGGAATTCTTGTCTGTTTGTCAGTTTGATGCAAAAACTACTGAACCTGATGCATTTTGAAGGTCGGGAGTGAAAGAATGGAACTTACCAAGAGCTGCATTGTCGTTGTTGGTGCTACTACTGTGAGGAACTGAATGTCGATCTACGAAATCAATAAGTTATATACCAGAGACAATGACAGTTATTAGTAATTAATGACCTTTTGAAGGGTTTTTTCTCTATGCGTCATTCTAGTATTTCCCTAATTATTTCTTATTAATAATTTTATCACTACTATTACTAATAACTGTCATTGTCTCTGGTATATAACTTATTGATTTCGTAGATCGACATTCAGTTCCTCACAGTAGTAGCACCAACAACGACAATGCAGCTCTTGGTAAGTTCCATTCTTTCACTCCCGACCTTCAAAATGCATCAGGTTCAGTAGTTTTTGCATCAAACTGACAAACAGACAAGAATTCCAAAAAAAAATTGTGTTCAGAACTCTCATAGGTATAACATAACTTATTTTTATAAACATCTCCAATGTATAGACAAAGCTAATTTACAACATTATGTAGTGTAATTTATCCGCATTCTAGAACACATATTAACACTATGGTTAGTTTGAGTCTCTATTTCATTTATACAGGCGTATTATCAGTTAACACTAAAAGACACATTATTCTTACAGATTATCGCAGTTGTGGCTTTCGTGGCGGCCGTTCAGGGTCTCCCCTACGGTGGCTACGGCGGAGGTTACGGAGGAGGTTACGGAGGTAGTGGTTATGGAGGCGGCAGTGAGTTCGGTAGCTCTGGCTACAATGGAGGTGGCGGTGGTTATGTAGACCAGGGCTACGGCGGCCATGGTCTCCAGGAAGGACATAATTATGGTCACACGGAGAACCAATATGACTCGGTAAGTAATTCAAGAAACATGTTAATTTTTGTCTAATTTCCAAAATCAGAAATTGTAATGCTCTATCGGGCGAAGATTTTAGTTTAGCATGATTCTCTACTACTTTTGATATAGACACTGGTTGCCGCATAAAATATTAATCCCATCCCTCAATCCAAACGATAAATAATAACCTATAGTCTATCTCTATCCCAAATTTCATATAGATCGGTTCAACCGTTCTGCCGTGATTACGTACGCCTATTAAGCCATACATTCAAACTTGCCAACATATAATACACTCGAGAGCAATGAATCCGGGTCACTTAAACGAAGAAACTGGTTCTAACCTACGCAGACCAGGAACGGGCAGAACCAGGTGTACCACAGCACGAGAAGACCGATACTTGGTGAACACCATGCTTCGAAATCGCTTTCTCACAGGAACTGAACTCACCAATCAGTTTCGACGCCTCGGAGGAAGTAACCCAAGTGCATGGACAGTAAGACGTCGGCTTGCTGAATCTAACTTAAAACCCCTTAGACCTGCAAACGGCCCTAAACTGGAGCGTGGGCATCGTATTTCGAGACTAAGATATGCCCTGTTTCCTATTTTTGTTTTAAGGAGAGATCAGCAGTTTTTTTCTTTATGTAATTTTGTGTTAATAAAATGTATGGTGACTCATATTTTTTTTACTTTCATTTAAGGAGTATTACATTGTCTATTAAATACAATTTATTGCATTAACCTATCATTTTTAGTTTCCGAGATTTTTAACATTCTTTAAGTGACCCGGATTCATTGCTCTCGAGTGTATTATTCAATCTAACAAACCTTATTGCGTTCCGAACAAGTCCTTAATCATTAAGTGATGTAATTACCATTATCATAATTAATAAACCTGTACTAATAATCATTTTCTACATTGTTGTTCAGGCCGTCCATCAGCACAGTGCTTCAGACCACAACATCGGCGGAATATCGCAGGGCAGTCATGGAGGACACTTGAACGCTGGCCACGGTGGCTACGAAGGCGCCCAAAACCAATTCGGGGCCGGCTATGGCCATGGCTACAACAACTTCGGATATTAAGACTGAAGACTTAATCTGGTTGTGATCTTATCACTAAAATATAAAAATGCATATTAACAACTTCTTTTATTCCCATCTTTCCCGCTACAATGATTATACTCGACATTGATTTTTAATTAGGGTACGAACGTCCACATAAGTAGCTGAACAGGACACTTATATATTCACAAACGATATTTTTAAAGAAAAGTCAGCAGAAATCATTGATGTGTAAGATATTAACCGACTTCGAAAAAGAAAGAGGATCTCAATTTGAATATTCATATTTTTGTAATCTTCAGGGAACCAGTTTAATATAATATGTCGGGTTTTATAATCAATGCTCATCAAAAATAGCGAATGAAATCTAGATCTGATTTACTCTATGTAGATTTCTATAGGTATATTAAGTATGTATTTACAAAAAAAAGCATGTACATAAGTATGTTTATATATAAAATATTAGTTCCACTTGTCCCATGGAACTATTGGGATGTAATCGTCTCAATTGTCCCATAATGGGACAACTCAATGGAACTAGTAGGATAGACCGGTTTATAAGCATTCTAGAACCCATAACACAAGCTAGTTAAACTATGCTTACTTTGAGTCTAGGGAGCGCCGTGTAGAATATCGTAGAATATTTATTTATATAAAAAAAAACTCATACTATTTTTGAGTACCTAACCTTGAGGTTCAGGTTATATACGATTTCGAGACATTGTCATATAAGTTACTAAACGTATTGCAAAACCAAGTAGGTACCCACATCAAAATAAGGTCGTAGAGAACAACAATATATAAAATTCGAAAATATGGCGCCAAAAAACCACAAATTGACCCAAAAAGAGCTTGTCGACAATGGGTCGTTCTCCAAATGTGATTCACTGGCTCGCCGTGTACGGGCAGGTGACATCACGCGGTGACGGAACAACTGGCTGGGAGATCAATTTGGATTCTAGGTAACCACCAAGTACTAGGGTACCGTACAATATGTTTCTTTGTAGTGTGTACTGTGTCTATAATCACCTATCAAAGTGCGCAGGACAGTGTCACAGTGTAAATTTGAACTTGGCAGGTTTTCGTGCTGTACGTAACACTTGATTAATTGTATAATTAAATTAACCTGCCAAGTTAAAATTTAGATGATTATGATCGATTTCAAAGTGCATCTAAACTTGGCGTTAGATTGGATTTCAATCCTTTTTTAGGCGAACCTTTAGCCGATAGGAACTTGGCCCCCTTTTTAACAGATATTTTTGGTGGGATAATACTATACGACAATAGCAAAAGAGAATGATAGGTAAGTGAAACTGCTGATTTCATACGTGTTTGGTTTTTCTTTTTAAATGTTATATGTAAGGAATAACCTTCTCGTCACATCAGCGAAGCCTATGATAGTTATGGATCACAAGAATAACGTATTCATTCCTATACGGAAAACGGAAGGTGGGACGCCTTCCAGCCAGATGGACCTGGAGACTACGACCTGAAAAAGGTAGCTGGGATGAACTGGATGCGGAAGGCGGAGAATCGGGTGGTATGACTAGGGTTGCCAACTATACTGTTAAAAACATTATTATACTGTTTATCACCACATTATACTGTTTACTGTTGAACAAAAAAATACAGAATCCAAAATACTGTTTTTAGCATCAAAATGCAAACACTATTAACACTAAATGTCTGACTTAACGCCCAAAAGTTTTATCTAATTATTATTGTGGTGAGACCCACGACGTTTTCAAAATGACTCTATGACGATTTTTTTTTAATAGTACATCTTTGACAGCTTCTGCAGCGTTTGGTAAAGCGATCAACCACTAATACAGAGGTCACGAGTTCGCTTCCCACTCAGAGGTCTTGATGTATTTACAATTTTTTTTTATTAATTCAAACATTCATCCATATTACAAGCTTACTTTGAATCTATATAGCACCGTGTAGAAAATCCTAGAATTAGACTACAATTAGTATTTATAAAGTTAATTTGCAAAAGAAAGATTACCGTCTGAAACGAGCTGTCCGACTGGGGTAGTACCTACCTCCGCCCTACAGAACACCGCGGCCAAAATAACCATCGTGTTATATTCCCGCCGGTAAGTAGGGTAGCCAGAACTCACTTATCCCTCCCCCCACCCTTTCCTAGCCTCCCCACTCCTTCCTAGCCCTCCCCCCTTCCCTTCAGGGTAGGCAGCGCGTGTGTGACACTCTTAGTGTTGCACACGTCTATAGGCCACGGTGACTGCTTCCCATCAGGCGGGCCGTGTGCTTGTCTGCCACATACGTAGTATAAAAAAATACTTTTCATATCATATCGACATTGTACAAATCCATCGAATAACATAAGCCAACTCATAACAAATGGTATCAGAACCATTCACCGTCCAAGTTGCAGCGTTGTAAAGCCGCATTGCTGTCACTCTGACGTCACATCTAAATAGGCCGAGCCGAGCTACACTATTGTATTATTTCCAGCTTACTTTCGTGTGTCGACTTGCCTAGAATGTTGACGAATAATTTTGTGAGGTACCTAAATGTTTAAGAATACCGCTAAGTTTCATATAAGGCATAATGCTGACGCTTAGGGTGACATCATACCTGTTAGCTTCGATACATATTAGAAAATAGCGTTTTGATGCGTGTTATAAAAAAAGCAAAGTGAAGATAGAAAAACTGAGAATATCAAGAAGGAATGGGAACCAAGAAGAGCTCTCAAAAGCTAAAAAAAGAAACGTAATCATCTGTCTATTGACATAGTTATTGCCCCCAAGCGGTTAAGTAACTTGTGTTAATCATATAATCACACATACAAACACCCCGTTACACATATCCACACACACACACATACGCATAAACATTAACACACACACACATACACAATCCATTCGCAAAGAAAATAAATAGTGCAACACTAAAATTACGTGACCTAAATCGATCTTGAATGAAATTTTTAAGCAATTGCATGCTAACTATTTCCAATGTTTAAAAACAATTGCAATATTGTTCATTGTTTCCGTAGTTCGAACGAATTACGGTAGATGGCTCCACCGGCGGCGCCCTAAGCCGTAGAATATATCGGAAAATTTCGAGTAGCTAAGATGGGTCCAGGTAGCTCAGTTGGTCAGAGCATTCCCCCTGTAAGGGACTGGTCACGGGTTCAAGTCCCGTCCTGGATGACCATTTTTTCCGATCAGAAAATCTAAATCGATCTAATAAAAAATCGTTCAAAACTTCCACCACCCAGACAGACGCATCGTCGATAATTCAAACAAAGATTATGATGAGAAATTACCTCCCGCTCCCACCTGGCGGCTAATCCGAAGTTTAGATAAGGACACTAATAAAACAGCGCTAATTAAAATAAGTAAAACTGAGCGAATCACGGCGGCCATTAGTCACAGGCACGGAGAGCCCCAGGTGGGCGTTAGTTCTATCAACAGAATTAGCATAAATTCGATAATTAATTAATCCTGTCTCGTCCAAGTCGAGCAGTTCCCACTTCGACCAGACCAAACTTTTTTTATATAGGACACGTCAAAATGACTTTACCTCGCCTGATGTAAGCTAAAGACAAAGTCTCAGAACTGGGGTCACCACCATATACACCGGTAGTGCTACAGTGGCGGCCCTCAGCTTGACGGCCTCATCAAATGCTTTTTCACGCCCCGCTTAAAGGCCCCGGGACTATAAGAGGAAGGAAACACATGCGCTGGTAAAGAATTAAAAGTCTTTATGGTGCGTCAAATAAAAGAGGAGCCGAACCGCTTGGTTCTTGAAGGAATTGATTCCACAGTGTGAGGGTGATACCTCAACGAGCACGTTGCTGGACAAATAACAAGCAATCAATCAGCAATCAAACAACGATCATATTGCTTGTGGTAAATCAAAAGGCGAAAGTTAAGAACACCGACATCTCTGCAAACGTAACCAGCATAGCTATTTACAGTTCCACGTGATATTGAGCCAATTGCAAGAGAATTTAAAGGTGAGTTTCCTAATAAACATACTCGTTGTTACGCACTACACGAGCTCCCTAACATAAATGATACCTCGCCCGGCCTTTGGAATTCAAAACTTTCTTAGGGAATACCAACTTTACTTTGCGTTTAAAGAGCGCTGTGTAGAATGTCCTAGCCTAGAATATGTGAGCTCCCAGGATTTGTCTTAAATAACGACATTCTCAGGTACATAAAATTTCTCAAGAATTACAGAATAAAGACACATAATGTGAAAGTATTTAGACGCAAAGGAGATGTTTCACAAATGTATGAACCCTTGGCCCAAAATTGTACACTACTTAGAAACATAGTTAGGCAATTGTAGTTTTACATAACATAATATAAACTCACGCCTATATCCCCGAAGGGGTAGGCAGAGGTGCTAGCACCCACATTTCGCCAGTTTATGTTTAGGTCCCAATGTAATAGGTGGCGAGCCTATTACCATCAACCGGGCACTTATAAACCTAAGTTTTAATTTTTCACTATTCAATTGTTATAATATTGCCTCGTCTTGCAACACAAAAAACATGGCGGACTAAAAATATTGTTGCCGAAAAATCGATAGCTTCCATAAACTGTCAAACCATAGTCGTTCAAAAACAAAGTATGATTCTTTATTCCTGAACTTAGATTTAGCACCGCATAAATCATCAGTGTGCTTCGTATATACTTAATGATCGAAAAAGAATATCCTAATATAGACAACTATTCAGGAGCCAAGTGCTACTTTCATATGGATTCGTTAAGTATCCCCTATAATTGGACTGCTGCGGGGTCAAGACAAAATAAGTAAAATTGTATAGCTAACTCCATTCATTATTCGGTTATTGTCTAGCTAGATATGATATGCAACCCGGTCACATGTGTCCACCAGTACAGTCAGTATTTACACGCAGTGCCGGTGGCTCAAATAGTATAAATAACATATAGGTGAAGGCGATGTGGGGGTTTACGACCCGATTGCGTTTCAAGGCGACATGTTATGACTAATGTACGGTAATACTGCCATAACATTATAGATTTAGAGCACCTAGCTAGATACCGCGTGTGTATTGAATCGTATGAAAACCTGCCTCCACCGATGACGTCTCGCTAGCTAATTAGTGATAACCAAGCTCACTGTAAAACCAAAATGAAACAAATAATGTCCTTGGTCCTTGGTATGCCTGACAATAAATTTAAAACATTTGTTAAGGCCACCTTATGCAAAAAAGCATACTATAGGACTACTGATTACCTTGAAGACAAAAATGTCTGGCTTGAGCATGGTGCAGGCCCCTCCTAGAATGCTAAAGTGCTACAACTACATAATGCTGTAGTTGTGGCATTTGCCTACTACAATATATTGATATTGTGGTAGGCACGCGACCTTTTTTGCTACTTTTTTTTTTTTGACATTAGTATATTTTTGACATTTTCAATTATTTTATTGTTTAACTTCGGTTAAAATTTATTATATTATTATTTTTTTTTTATATAGATACCTTTATTTATTTTGACACGAGACAAATGTACATTCGTCCATATTTAGTCTTAAGATATCTATGTATAACCTGACGTCTTAAAATGCAGCAGTGGAGTTTGTTGCGCCGTTTCTTCTCCACTAGCGCCTAGGAAGCGGTGGTAAACTTAGTATTAAGTAGTTTTTGACGTCAAAAAGATGTAATTACGTTACACTATTTTGAAAAATAAAGAAATTGAAATTGAAATTGAAATGGAAGCCAGGCTCCAGAGAAGGCCAATGAGATCGAGACTAGACTGTGACTAAATTTTGAAAATATTTTTTACGAGAATTGGTCCTCAAAAGCGTGCTTTGGAAGTAGTTGCGATCGATGCTGGAATGAAACAGATGAAAGCAGGCCCCAAGTGCAGCCAGGATGATGATGCACCGTAAACAGAATTGTTTTGACATTTTTATGTTCACTAGCAATCGGTGAATCGGTTGATTTCGGTGAAGGAAAAACATCGTGAGGAAACCCGCATATCCTAGAAGAAATTCTATAAGCACATGTTCGATTCACCAACCCGCATTAGGGCGTGTGTGGATTAAGTTCTAAACCCTCTCAGCTCTCTCGTTAGAGGAGAGGAGACCCGTGCCCAGCAGTGGGACATCAATGGATTGCTATTATTATTACCAATCGGTAAAGTAGAGCGCAGATTAAGATAGGAGTACTAGAAAGACAGTAAGCTAGTGCACTGTGAAAACAAGTGGGATAAACGGCTTGCCGTATCTATCCTGGTCTAAATCTGTGTGCCAAGTTGACTTTAATAGTTCATAGTACCAAGATTTCACGGAAAGTACACCTCGAAATAAGTAATGACTCATTGTTTATTCTCATAAAAGCGTCGTAACCTAAAATCATACTTAGGTGAAAATCAATTAACTGAAATTAAAAACTATGTAAGTACCTTGTATGTAGTGCGTGGGTTCCTGCTAAGTATAATGTTATACCATCTCTTTTAGTGGGTTCCGTACTGAGTGATTAGGTAATAAGATCGTCCTCTATTCAACAGTAAACATACAGCCTATTTTTTTTATACTACGTAGGTAGGCAGACAAGCATACGGCCCACCTGATTGGAAGCGGTCACCGTGGCCTATGGGCGTGTGCAACATTAAGGGTGTAACACACGCGCTGCCTACTCTGAAGGGAAGGGGGAGGGCTAGGAAGAGGTGGGGAAGCTAGGATGACTAGGAAGCCTATTTACCATTTTGCCCAATTTACGAAAATATTTACCTACATATTCCTTCCTTTTGTGTGGTGGTACTGCAGAAAGGAAGGAAGGATTGGATAAATTGCACAGATAGACAATACAATAAGATAATGATTTTGATGGAAAAAAGTGAACATCCAGGACGGGATTTGAACCCGTGACCAGTCCCTTACAGGGGGAATGCTCTGACCAACTGAGCTACCTGGACCTGTTCTAGATGTTCGAATTTCTCCGATAAAATGGCTTAGGCCGCCAGTGGAGCCGAGAAGTGGAGTTAGCAAACTAATTGCTTCAAAATTTCATTAAATAAGGTGCCGGTTTTGCCATAATTAACCAATGAGTACTTATCAATACTAACTCAAATTAAAGACCCGAAGACAAAATCACTAAAAGAAGTAATCATTTAACAACCATTACCGGTTAAAACGATCAACAAAAGTTAATTTCGCCAGTGAAGCGACATCGAAATATCTCGTTATCATCCCATTGCCGTAACAGCCAATGTTGCTGCCAATTTCCCCTCGCAAGTAGCGTTAACGTGCAGAATCAGGGGACATTGTCTCAGAACACGACGCTTCGGTGAGCTGGGTAACGGCCTCGCATACGATCCGATTTACTCGGAACTAACGCTAATAGATATTGGGTATTTCACTCGGAGTTTGTTCTCAAAGTGCTTCACTGTTAGTTTTGTTGAGAACTTCTACCTCGCACTCCTTAGGGTGCTTTTCCACCAGAGATGTGCTATGCAGCTATGCAACGAAGATGTGAAATCTACGCTACGAAAATATGTGACTGTTTCCACTAATACTACGCTAGGTAGCTGTGCGAGGAAGATGCGCTGCCCGTAAAAGCTGTGCGGAAAGATGTGCATCTCGAGCTATGCTATGTATCGATAGTAGGGAAACGGCAGGGGCCTACACTACTCGGGATGGTTCAACACGCATCCATTGCACGCATCCTTCCATAAAAAATCTTCTTAGCTGAATCTAAACTATGTGCACCAATGAATATGATTGGTGGATATCAAACGCATCCATAGCGTCGTAATATAGCACATCTCTGGCGGAAAAGCACTTTAAAGGTACGATCGACGCGTGGCGTAACGGCAAACGATATGAGGTTCGATATTTTACATGTTCTGTTCCCGTAATATTTAATTAAATGAAATGTCACTCGTGCGACGCCTCTATTCAAGGGAAAAAGTTAAATAGAAAAAGGAAAAAGAAGAAGCATGACATGCAAAGAGCATTGACTCCGGAGTAAAGAGTGCCAGAATTCGAACTTCCAACTTCTTAGCTTCTACGACCTATGTTAGTCATATGCCTGGTAAGGTACCTGCGATTGTATCTTAAGTTATTTTCTACACTAGGCAAAACGAATGCACGTGATCGTATACGTTCAGGTTTAAGTTTTTCTGATGTGAATGACGTAGCAGTACCTAAATAAAAGATGTATGCGAGCAGGTTTCCTAGTATTCATTCGCAAAAAGCTATTCAAACATCTGGTCAAAATTTAACATAATTTGAATAGTACACAGTCCGGAGTTCGCCGCTTTGAACAAACAATTAAGGCTCAATTCATACCGACGCGACAGCAATTGCGGCTGGCGTGAAATTGTTCACAGCACCGCGCGTTTTCAAACACTATAGTTAGGAAGCTCATGTAGGTAAATATTTCCTATATTATTATTAATACTTTCTTTGTACGTAACCATGATACGTAACTGGTAACGTGGTTTCCTAAAAAGAAGAAAAGTTCTTCCATCGAAACTAGTTACGTACAAGGGAGAATGATTTCTCCATCGAAACCAGTTACGAAACTACGGTTTCATATACCGCCGAAGGGGATAATTCCCGGCATCATCAGGCGCGTTAGTAGATATAAGGGATATCTTATAAATATATTGTTGAGTACTCTCCCATATCCGAGCCCTTAATAACAAGGCACTCGATAAGAATAACAAAAAATTCAGCAGGCGATGCTGCGGCTCATTACGAAGAATGATTTACAATTTCTAAAACAATTTCTAAAATAAATTGCATTACGATAAAATATTTTAGTATTCTTTTCAATACCAATAGTTTTATCACGACATCATGTGGTTTTCCATAGCGGCTAAAATATGGGTTCTTCAAGAAGGGCATTAGAATGTTTTTACACGGCCGGCAGCGCGAGTATGTCACCCCTGGTTTTGCACACGTCCATAGGCCACGGTGACCGCTTCCCATCAGGTGCGCCGCGTGCTTGTCTGCCACCCAAGTGGTATATAAAAAAAAAGTATTAAAAAGTAAAACGATATAATCATAAATTTACTCAAGAATGTTTGATCTAGATATTGCATTATTCGTAAGTCGGACAGAAAAATGCAGCGCATCGTATTGAGGCATTGTGGCCTTGATTTTGTACTCAAAGGAGGGAACTGAAAACAAAAACAATTTGTAAGTTTCGTTAAAGAGTAGACGACTCACAAACTTGCCTATTGAATTCAATATCGCTAAGAATACTAATCTCAAATTTAAGACAAATAGTTGCGATCGCGAGAACTCTCAGTCTGAATTGATCCTTACGGTAAGTCTAGAACCTACTCGTGCTCAATCAATTAGTTCCAAAATACTGATGTATATGCATGCGGAATATCGGAGTGGGTAATAACTTGGTCTTCGTGAGAGATGAGACAAGTCATTAGCAAATATCTCATCAGCACTATTTGTAGTTGTTTATTGGCTAGAGAACATTTTTACGCTAATGTAAGCTTTATTGTTATCAAAGGGTCGTTTTCCTTGGCAAAGGTTAGAGTTCAATCTCAACTTAGACCTATCGAAGGCAGTACTAGATGTAAAAGCACTACGGTTACCGCACCCTTTTGTTACATAGCTATGACGCATTGTTTTTATAATAGATATTGTGCAGAAATAATCCTGATAAGTCAAATCGTTCAAAATTCAAAAGGAACACGCCCCAAAAATACACTCATCATAATATTCATAATATGGATATCAAAAATTTTACACATACAGGGAGCCCAAGTAATAATACCTAAATAATAGAATCTTTGTAAGATTTGATAAAAATAAAATGTACTTATATGTTTTAATTCCTGGCGAGCCCAAGCTCCTCCATAATGATAATATTAAGAATACCACAGACGCCCATTCTCGGAATATTGAATAATATTATAAATGCCGCAAATTCTTATACGTGGACGTCAGGCTACGGGTCCGGCATAGCAACGTACTATAGTTGTTTTAAAGTAGAGTAGTAGGTACTATTGAGTATAACATCTATTTAAATGTACATAAAGTTATTCTAAACAGTTGGAAACCAGTTATTACGTTAACATGTAAGATTTAAGAAAATATTTTTTTTTACTACACACGTTTCACAATCGTCATTTTGGTTGACTCGATGCCACAGTGATATATTGAGCACGAGTGTAGTGCATTAGGTTTGGTTATCAAGCAATTGGTAGGTGTCAAAAAACCCAGGAGACAGCAACAGGTTCAAAAAGAGAATAAAGAAGGGAATGGAGAAAGAAAGACAGAGGTAGAAAGGCCTGTTGTTATTATTTTAGGTTAGAAAACAGAAATTCCTTAGTCAAGGCGACAAATTTGTGTTAACTCTAAATCACCTCAGCTTCCTGAAGCAATGGCGTCATCCCCAAACATCCCTGAAAGATGACCTTCAGGGATGTTTGGGGATGACGCCACATGTTTGGATGTTTGGGGATGACTCTGAAACACAGGTGAAAATGATTTTACCTGTGTTTCAGAGTCCTAAACATAGCATTACATTCACATCATGGAGATGACATCACGATACCAACAATTTAATAATGTATTTAGCGTGCGACAGGCCTCGAGGTCAAATACTACGCATTACATTACTGACACATTTGCTTATTAAGAGATTTGGGTCCATACAATCTATCATAGTTCAAATTAAATCGAAATGGTCGAAGATCTTTGAACAACAAGCAAACACTTCTATCAAGAACTAAGCGGTTCGGTCCTTCGTTTTAGCCGCACCAGAAAGACCTGGAATTCTTTACCAGCCCACGTGTTTCCTTCCTCCTAAAGTCCCGGGGCCTTCAAGCGGGGTGAGAAAAAGCATTTGATGAGGCCGTCAAGTTGAGGGCCACCATTATGGCACTGTCGGTGTATGTAATGGGGACCCCCTTCCTGAGACTTTACCTCTAGCTTACCATCAGGCGAGGTGAAGTCATATTGACGTGACCGATAGTTTTCACTTTGGAGCCCGCTCTCTAACTTCCAATGTGGTATTATTAGTTTATAGGATGTTATGTTAGGTCGTGTTTTTAGTTCTAACATTCAGGACCTTTCTTAGCTTGCCTATCGTTTCACTTCTATTGGAATTACGAATTAAGTCCTACATCGTAATTCTCATTTGCCTTTCGCAATCGCCATTGTTTCAACTGTCAATCAACTCCTAAAAACTTACTATTTTCTAATTTTGATTGTTGTTTGTTACTAAAACACGCCAGAACGGTTAAAAGGATCTGAATGTATGATTCATGCCTTCTGCAGATAGCAACAACGCGCGAGTGATGACTCTAATATTAATAAATCTATGATTATGATAACCGCTTACCATTACGTGGGTCGATGTACTTATTTGCTACCTCTGTACATTAAGATGGTAATTGCTAAGATAGAAACAAATATATCCAGATCATACTCTTAGCTCTTAAATATGTCTGATAAATCTTCAAAATGCTGCTATATCTACAAAATCCACAAAGGAATATTTCGTACTTTTAATATACGTCAAATAAAATAGTAAAAGGACAAATATACAACGTGAAGTGCTGCTACTAAACGTCTAATAAGCAGTGTGAATCTGACTCGTAACTTACTTGTAAAGCTGAAAGAGAGCGCTGTGAATACAACCCGTCTAATATCTGAACGAATATAAAAAGTTGATGGTAGAATAGGAATACAATGACTAATTTGACCTATTTTGTGAATTAAAAATAATGAAAAAACATAGTTTCAGGAAAAACTAATACGATAAGGAGTATTGGTAAGAATAAATGGAAAAATGATGAAGAAGAAGAAGAAGAAGAAGGAAGCACCCGAGGATTCCAGCGACTGGGACCGCAAAAGCTGGGACCGCGGTTCCAGTTGCCGGTTCTATTAAATTTAAATATTTTTCTTCCGTCGACTGGGACCACCTAACTTTATTTATGAACACAAAACGTACACAGGTTTTTATAAGCAAATACAAAAAAAATATCACCAACAGAAAAGCAAAAGTCCACGATCCACGACCCACCAACCAATAGACTAATCCGTCTATGACCTATTTCTCTATGGACGCCGCCTGAGTTGGTGGGTCATGAACAGCTTTCAGACAGATGAAAGTGGTTTTCCACCTATCTTAGTACTTAGGAAATTTCATTCAGCTCCGTTGAGCCGCTGTGTGGTGCTTGAATAATATCGTGATTTCGTATGGAATTTCAGACCATTCCCGATGTATAGGTTGTTTTTCAGCAGCCATCCTTTGATAAGACAATGTCCGTCTCATATCTCTTTGCTATGAAAAATATAGGATAATCCCCGGTACTGATAATTTCAGATAAATAACGGTCGACATCGTCGCCCTTTTTATAGTGCCTTAGGTCCGAGTACCTAATGTTGCGATTTCTTTATATTTCCAGACTTTGGCAACAAATTATTTTTCCATTACCAAAAAAAACATTCACCACTTTCACCAGCAATGGACGTAGCTTTGGAAACGTATCTAACTTATTAAGGATTTCAAGGGGTCCCGGGCTAAACCTTAGAGGCACTTAAAGCAATAATATATTGCGAGCCGTTTCCAATATCCTACAAATCGTTTTAAAAACGCCCGATGGATATTTTTGTAAAGGTTTGGAAATGGACAGATATTTCTAAAGAAGCTTATATCATAATCTCTATCAGTAAGTACATTGATTTTCGAAGAGACTGCGTCGCACTGTATGAGTGCGGGGCAGTGGAGATATCCTGGATTATCTACGCTTACAACACATCAAATTTCTCTAACACGTTACTTTAAGCAGAGATGGGTGTGCCAGAACAGGCAATGAGTATAAAGTGCCATAGGAAACGCAGAATACTACAGCTAAATATATATCTAAGAGCGTGAAACTTGCCTGATGAACTTGCTGGTGCAAGCAAGAATGGTGAAGAATTTTTGCTTAGACCGGTAACTAACTTTTTTCTTGAAAAATTGGATCACTAGATTCCAAACTCTCGATGGTTGAAACTCCTCACGTTTAGATAGATATGTTTAGGCTGCAACACCCAACTGTATCTTCCAATTTTAGTATCCAGTTTTCTGAAACACTTCCCACCAACTTTGGTGGGTCATTTTCAGTCTAACTACGAAACAGTCGAACTCCGTACTAAGTATGTAAGTGAATTTAAAGACGTATCCCCAAAAAAAGGCTGTAAAGAATACAGTCCTGTCACAATCCTAAAGAGAATATATATTTGGTCAGATGTTATTAATGTAAGTGGTTAAACGCTGGCCCCCAAGTCCTACTCGCCTAACAACTCCAGCCCCCTCGACCTACTAAGTCAGCCTTGTCTCACGTCGATAGCACTGCGACCGCCGGCGCCGGGCCGCGGCTAGTTTTAGAACTACTACACAACACCAGTTTTAATTGGCTTTATAACTTCAGCCTTTGATGGGTACTAGGGGTAACTGACGTTGTTTGAGTTTTGTTTGTGTTTAGATAACGTTCTTACTGCTCTGCGTGTACACCTTTTATGGCCATAAAACCATCTAACTGGCACTTCTATCGAGAAATCATTTCAGGGACTAGCCATTTTAGGAAATTGGTAGGGGGATATGGAAAGCCTTCTCGAAGAGCGATATCTATTATAGAGCCGTCCGTAAGTAGCGGCATTGCCGTTAAATTAATTACTACACCACGATGACAACATTAACACGAAAGAAAAAGCAACGTAGTCCCTCAAAAAATTAGTCATTTCGGGCAAGTAACAATTTGAAACGATAACTTTGAATTAAATATTCAAATACTGATATTAAAATTATTTCAATATGAAATAATTTTATCAGCAAATTCTATGTTCATTTAAATTGTATTACGAGTACGTCCGTCGCATGGCACCGCAAAATAATGGCTATCCGGTTTAGTATCACAGTTGCTAGAAATATTATAGTGATATTTGATAACCTTTGCCGTCAGGTATAAATAAACAGGGTTGTAATGCAATATGCAAAAAGAAAAATTGATGATTTGGTTAAATACATTTTCATTGACCAGTTTTAGACGTAATATGACATGTTGAGAATATAATTATGACTTTTTTTATACCAATTAAGTGGCAAAAAAGCGCACGGCCCACCTGATGGGAAGCGGTCACCGTGGCCTATGGACGTGTGCAACACCAGGGCCGGTCACGGTCGCGCTGCCGACCCTGTAAAAACCTTCTAATGCCCTTCTTGAAGAATGAAGAACCCCATATTGTAGACGCTAGGGAAGACCACAGCAGGGTGGTCATTTCACAGACTAAGCGTGTGCGGAAAAAAAAATCCTCTCATACCTCACAGTGCGCACCGATGATGGATGCAACGTCTGAGGATGGATTCTCTGCCTGTGGCGAGCGGTGCGAAGTTAAACTATAATATTTAACACGTCATTATACCAATCTAGCCCGGCGTCCCGACATACCAGTGGAAGATATCAAATGGTGCAGTTCACCAGGCTCACCTGAAACAAAACAAAGCTTAATTAGTATAAAATGTCTTTGACAACATTGCTAAGAAAATCTCAAGGAATGAGAAATTGAAGTTGAGTCTCAAACGCATCCTTACCCACAGTGCATTTACAAAACTATGCATAAGTAGGTATTGACGATACTCAATTTCAATTACTTGATTCAGAAGAAGATTGTAATATATTACATTCGGACAAAGTTCTTATTGTTAGGCAAATTTCCGAAGCAGACAAAACAAACAAAATGTGCCAGGTTGACGGCAATAAGCTCGGCTCCTAATACGTGGGACTAGAAATATATTTGGTTAAAAGATGTAAATTGTGCATTGTCATCACAATCCGAAGAATGTACCTTACATTCCCAGTTGGTCAGTAATTTGAGCGGGCATTCAGCTGTACCCAACTTCTGTAAATTTAAGAAATACAAAATAAACTTCACGCCGAATAATGTTTCGACCTAAGTATATTTTTAGTACATTCCCAACTCCAAAACTTACCAAAAAAATTCCACTTATTTCCCTCGGTCTAAATTTTTTGGAATCTAGTGGAATATTTCCCCAGTCCCTGAACAATTGTACAGCCCTGGCGTTGTCCGGAAACGACACAATTCGCTCGCATTATCTCTTAAAACAGATTCTAAATCACGGGGCGGGACTACGCCCCGGGGAAATTAAACTGGATCAACTATTTATTATACACAGTACATACTTACTAATGATTTTTATCTTTTGATATACCTGTCTGGTATGGAAATTGAGAAGTACGTTAATCGATATTTCATCGTTTAGAAATTACGTACCTACTGTAACAAAACGTGATCCTTTCATCTAATAACCTTAAGACACTTCATCTCGCTTTGTATGCATTTTAACAGCTTGTAGGGTATTCTAGACATACTCAATCACATATGGGGCAGCCAGCCAGAGAAGCATTCGTACAGTTAGCGACCTGCTTCGGGATGATGTGGTCTACGTTGAAACATGCTTATCTAGAAACAACCCATTCACCTAGTTTATAACTTACCAGAAACCCAAACTCAATTAGCAGTTCCACTCATTTACGTAGACGTAGAATAATTGCCAAAACTTTTTTTTAAATCTTTTTTTAAGGAGCTTAGCCACAATACGACTATGTCGTTCCATCATAGCCAGTATAGTATATTACATCAGTCTTATGTATTCAATATACAGTGTATACAGGTGATCAGGCTTTATCCGATATAGGACTCGCCAGGATACAATTGCAATACAGTTGCAATTGCAAAAGCTTAAATTAGTAGGTAAAATACAAATAGTTTTTCTGATCGGAAAAAATTATCATCCAGGACGGGACTTGAACCCGTGACCAGTCCCTTACAGGGGGAATGCTCCAGGGTCCAGGTAGCTCAGTTGGTCAGAGCATTCCCCCTGTAAGGGACTGGTCACGGGTTCAAGTCCCGTCCTGGATGATAATTTTTTCCGATCAGAAAATCATTGGAAATAGTTAGCATGCAATTGCTTAAAATTTCATTCAAAATACAAATAGGTTTGCCGCAATTAGCACACAGGTAGGACTAGCTGCTTGATAGTCATAAGAGTACCGTGTGATGCAAGCAGTAAGACAAGTAAGACCAAAGATGCAAGAAGTAAATGCAATGCTGTAATATTTCTTGTACCTACTCAGCTGGTGAAGCTTATCTTTAAACTTAGCGTCGAGATTACCCTAACTAGCGTTACACACGACATCGGTCGATTGAACATCGCGTTCAAAATCAGATATTTTTCCCATAGCCACTTTTTGCTTTATATACTCACGCCTGTATTTTTTCCAAGGGATAGGCACATCTGCAAGTTCCTTTTGAATATCGGAAATATTTGTGAAGTGAGTCAATTTTTACTTCGCCAGTGAGTCACCTCACTTATGACCTACACTTATCTTCAAGAGAGGACAAAATATCCCCCTCCTTTGCCTGGCCATATTATGCAGAGCCTTGAGAAAAAAAAACAGCCAATAACAACCCACGTCCCTATTTTAAAATAAATATAAAACAAAACTAAATATAAATAAGAAACGACATACAAAAAAATAATAATCGAAATCGAAAAATATTCTTGTCTTTTTTCAGTTCACCATTAGGGAGTTGTGGGTACATTTATTGGCCTCATTAGTTGGAAGAATCTAAAAATATTCTAACAAATGGTGAAATAAAAGGCGAACCTATTTCAGCAAAAACTATTGTACTCCAATCTCTTGTTTGAAATTTGATAGAATATTCATTAAAATATTCTTGACAGGCTCAGCAACGTAGGATCAAAGAGAAAATCCAAATAACTGGAAAAATCAAAAGTGGATATTTTATTTTTTATAATAAAGCAGAACTCCAGTTGTCTAGAAAAAAGTTATTGTGCCCACCTCGACATCCTTCAACATCGTACATTTTTAATAGATACTTGGCAAGAGCCAATGAAATAAATTAAAATTTTACTGTTTGAGTTCAAGTCGCAAGTCATCTAGTCATTATTAAGTTCTTTTTTATTTTACTTTTTATATCTCACGCCTATATTACTGTCCCTGTGCCGCAATATTTGGAGTCAGATGCAAATGTATTGTGAAGTAATTCTGGTAGATTTGGGGAAAGTGTCACATAAGATATAGCGCGTTTTTTTGGTGAAGAGTATGATGGGGTTGGCATATCCGACTGGACAAACCCCTAGTTTAAAAAAAAGATTAAAAAACAAATATAGTCATACTTTTCTTAAAAAAAATGCTTAGGCTCAAGTGCAAAAGAGCTGCCGCCTTCTCACTCAATATAGACCGTAAAATGACCTCTTACCATCAAGAGAGCCATGGACCAACCTCGTATCAGATACCACTGTTTTAATCAAATTATGTGCTTACAATAAGTTAACATAATTATCAGCTTTATCGTTTGATATTCGCAATTTGATTAGTGTAATTACAGGATGTACAACGAATAATTACTGTATCTGCACGAATAACCGGTAGTTGATATTGGGGCTCTCAATTAAATTAGATTTAACTTGGATTAGATACAACTAGTTTTCAAACAGTAAACACTTTGGCAGCGCAATCGTGGTTTGTCATTTTGAATGTAGGAAACTATGAATGGGATTGCGAAGTTTAGTTACAAAATGGGAAGTTGGGCATTATGGGATGCTTGTTCAAAACTAGAGCCAGGCAGGGAACTGATTTGTGGGTAAAATCAAAACTAAAGTTAGAGGAATTTCTTGAAAACCTTTTGTTTCATAAGTTTTTCACTAAGGGATTTATGACTATTTGTGAGGGAATTATCTCGTTCGAGAGATTAGCTCACGGTCTACCGCCTCATAGTTTTGAGTCGATCTCATTTCATCCTGTTAAAGAGACGGTCAAATAATACTAAAGTATTATAAGATAGTTCGTATTTGCTTGTTTCCTTCTATCTACACTCGAGAGCAAAAAAATTAACTCTCTCTATACCTACTTATCCACTCAAAGGACTCTAGACCTAAAGAAAACCTTTTTAGTGGGAATAGGTATATATCGAGTCGATGTTTTTGCTGTCTAGTGTATTTACTTGGTTTATTTTTAAGTACGTATACGATATAGAAATGAAACCTCACATCTGCTGTAGCTGCTGGCATTGTCATGGCAACAAAAATCTAACCATAACAATTAATGACAATGTTCTTGATGTTAGGCCACAGACAGACACACATCACATTTTTCTCTAAGAATTCCATATAGCTCAAGAAGAAAGAAACGCCTTCCGTAAATAGTTATAGCGCAATGGTACGCCGCCAAACAATACTCCGCAGTTGCCCAAGGATTATTTACTTGGCCACAATACAAGAAAATTCGTTTTCCTAGAAAAGGCTTTAGGATACTTTTGTGTAGGCTTCTGACAAAAGCTCGGTATAAGACCATAAAAAATAAGTGAAAGGTCTAATGCTATTTATGGACTTTGTTTAGATATTTAAGGCGTTAAAAGACGGAGGCGCAGAGCGGTCAAAATGACCGCGACGCACTCTTATGATTACTATCCCCGGTTCTGAGACTTTGCCTTTAGCTTACCATCAGGCGAGGTAGGTAGTCATTTTGACGTGTCCTATATAAAAAAAAGAAACAAATTGTTTTGCATTTCTATAATGGGCAATCGAACCCTCTTACCCCTCCCCTCTATTTTAAGGCGATACGAATAGTTTGAAAAATTTACTGGCAAAATGTGGATGTAAGATATATTATAAGAACCTGCAAACTAGGTAGTTACTTAACCATGTCTGGCAGGCACAACAGGTACCTAATTAAATAGGTATAAGTAGTATTTATTCAGCTGATCAGTATCGGCAGAAACATTTAGATACTCATATCTCCGCCGCTTGTAGTTTTATTACAAATATTTGAAAGCCAAATGCAAATCGTCACTGCTAGGTACTAACACATGGCATAAACATCCAATGTCTGTCCGCCGCTATTAAATCTCTATTCATAAAAGCAATATTTGAAATATGCAATCTTTGTCGTGTAAAAGCACACAGCCGGCCATGGTCGGTTGCTCCAGAGTTCGAACAGTTATTACGAAGCGTGTGGCCTATCGAATTTCTAAGGGTAATAGTTGGTTCGTGGAATTCGAATTACGCCGCAATCCTAAGTCTCATATGGCTATCTTTTATTTATTGTGAATGAAACTAAATATTACGATTAATACCTACGCTTATTATAAGAAGTGTTCATATTAGTAGAAAGAACAAGCTTAATATACGAGTACGATGTGCCTTGAAAGAGAATAGATAGACTATTGCGTCTTAGATAAGAATGAAATACCTATATAGTTTTATAAGGCGCGGGTGACAAAACGAAAGGACAAAAAATCAGTCTTCTTTAGTTATTTACTCCATTTACTTACTTGTTCGTTAGTAACCTCTATAATGCATTTAGTACAGATTATAATCTGTTCCGTTATTGAAACTAAACCATAATGTACTTATAAATAATTACAATCTGCGACATACATACAAAACAACTGTTCACATTATACACGCTGTACAATAATTTCACCATACCCCACTTCACTTCCACAACACTTGGGCAGATCCACGGAAGGATTACATCGTATAAAACTAGGCTTAACTAAAACTCGAATTGGAAAAACCGCCTCGCAATCGGAAACTATCGATAAAGAAAATCGATTATATCCGCCTATAAGCGGTAGTAATCCGGAAAATTCTAGTTGGAAGCGGACGGGTAAGCTCGGAAGCCTTCCGAGTAAGCCCGACAGTGCCCGACGTGGTCAATGAATATGCATAGCTTTTGTTAGCTTAATACCCTGCTAGGTACTATTTTGAGCATAGGAAATAACGTATTTAGGAATTTGTTAGAACTCGGTTTGTTATCCAAATATGGTTAAACAGGAAAATCTTATGTAGTTACAAGCCTATATGCTACCACTAGTACCTACTGCAGTGAATTTAGGAGAAGCAAAAAAGAAGAACAGCAGAAAAGGAGGTAGGACACAACGGTATCTCCCGTCCGAAATGAGCTGTCCGACTGGGGTAGTACCTCCACCCAACAGAAGACTGCGGCCATAATAACCATCGTGTTGGGTTCCTGTCGTTAAGTGTGGTAGCCAGAGCTCACTGTACCCCTGCTCCCCGTCCCCTTCATAGCCTCTCCACCCCTTCCTAGCCCTTCCCACCTTTCCTTCAGGATAGTGTTGCACACGTTCAATGTAGACGGTGACCGCTTCCCATCAGGTGAGCCGTGTGCTTGTCTGCCACCTACGTAGTATAAAAAAAATCCTAAAATATAACCCCAATAACATTTTGCTTAACCTGATACCGTACCCGGAACCTCCACCTCAGCACAAATATAAGTAAAGTCGCACCACACGATCATCGAGACATTCGCAGAAAGTAAAAGACATAACAATAATTTGCTCCAAATTATATTAAACCCAAATTCAATAAGTAAGTTAAAACATTATTGGAAACTAAAGTTCTATAAAATATAAATTGTACGAGATTTTCATTTGAATTGCTGAATAGATACTCAAACCAATGAACAAATTATAATGAAATTGAGAAGTAGTCTAATTGAACAAATTAAATGATGACACAAATTTCCAGGTCACTTGTTCCAGACGTTCCAGTATGGCGACTCTTAAGAAGTATAATTACCTAAAAACGAAAGGAAAAAAGTTGGCAGGTAAATGACATTTTTTTTTTATTGGTAATAGGCTCGCATTTGACCACAATCTCACCTGTTGGTAAGTGATGATGTGGTCGACGTTGGAGCACGCTTGCTTAGAAACCTGAAAACTTGTGCCATCATCTCTCGGTCTTCAAGCATGTTACCTCGTGACCCATAACCAGGAGTGAGTCTAAAACTTCTCATGGTGTGAGGATGCCCTCACGAAACGTCACTCAAAAAAGGTATGGTCCCAGTTGCCGGAAGAAAAATATTTAAATTTAATAGAACCGGCAACTGGAACCGCGGTCCCAGCTATTGCGGTCCCACTCGCTGGAACCCTCTATCATAGTAGTTGCGCAATGGAGCCATCAGAAGCAATTGGAATTAACGTGAGGTGTTGGAAACTACGGCGGAGCCTATGAACGAAGTATCAACACATTTCGATCACCACAGCAGACACTGGAACAGTAGATGACTGCACCAGAGCAGAGAAACGCCCAAGTCGTCATCTTGACTTTCTGCTAGGAATCGTGCTTGTCCTTGTCTTCGGGCAAGGGTAAGGGCGTTACTCCTTGGAATGACTTTTAAATCAGTGTTCATGATGGCAGGAGATCGTTAAAAGCTGCTGCCATTTATTCGAAATAAAGGATGAGAATAAGTACTTTTGGTTTTTAATTGCGTAGGTAAGTCTTAAAAATGTTGTGATTACCCAATTTAACCGCAGGACGCATCAAAAATGTGAACAATGAAGCATATTCGCAGCATCATGGCAGGGTACCAAAGGTTCTGATCCCAGCTATTCACAGGCAGAAACAATAGCTCCTGTGTAAAGGAAAAAAGGAAATTTAAAAACCTTGGAAAGCTATTGAATTACACGTTTTTCAAGAGGAATCCGTAATTAAACCCTCCAGGGGAACAAGTAATTTGCCATTTGTACCGTTTTAATTTGGGTTGCACTGGTTACAACTACTTCACACGATTTTGCCTTTATTGCATTGCAAAGTAATTCCAACAGGACTTGGATCGGATTTTATCAGCGATAAGAACCGAGATTAAGTGAAACTAAACTGCATTACCACGTTGTACTTAGCGAATTTAATTCCAATGTTTCCACTGGTGGAATCCGACCTTAGCAAATTGAAACTGCAAATTAATAAGTAAATATATTTTTAATAGTATTGTCTAATTAGAATAACTTAGTAGTCAGCACGTCTTACGCAACTTAAATAAATTATTGCGAAATGTTTTTGATTTTAAGAGTAAAGAGGGCTAATTGGATTATCCTCGCAATCAATACGCATTATATAATATTTGTTTGTTTTGTTGATTAGGTTTCTAATAGGATGGCGAAGGTGTTTAGATGTAAAGCATTTGGAATTAAGTTTTTGTCTCTCCATTCAAAGGTTTTATGAGACAACTCCTACAGATTTTCCTTCCGATTTTTTTTACTAGTTCATAAATCAGAGCAACCGGATTCTATCAGGTACTTATACTAACCGTGAGCGTGTTTGCTACTAATACCCAAAAAAGGACTGTATTTTTGCAATTAATAACAAACATAACAGTAGCCATAGACTACAGCTAAAACTTGCTTCACGGAAATAATTAAAGCTCCGTATAGATTGATTCACGAACGTTTAACAATAAAAATAGTTGAGGTCCAGCCTCGTGGAAAATTAATTTTGTATTGTTTACCGTCAGCATTTAACTTTGTACATAGAATGTTAATAAAAACTGTCACGGGACGCTTGGCTAAAGTGAACCACCGAAATTGATTTACATTGTTCGTTTGAATTTCACATCGATGGCACACTCACATGGTACTTATAGGTATTAATGTAATATTTAAACCAATGAATATGCTTCTTTAAATAACTGATACAACAGTTAGTATTATATAATAGTTTTTAGGACAGGTAAAAGGTAGTACACGACGGTATCATTCTCCCGTCCGAAATGAGCTGTCCGACTGGGGTAATACCTCCGCCCTACAGAAGACCGCGCCCATAATAACCATTGTGTTGTGTTCCCGCCGTAAGTAGGGTAGCCAGAGCTCACTGCACCCCTTCTAAGCCCTCCCCCTTCCCTTCAGGGTAGGCAGCACGTGTGTGACACCCTTAGTGTTGCACACGTTCATAGGCCACGGTGACCGCTTCCCATCAGGTGGGAAGTGCGCTTATCTGCCACCTAAGTGGTATAAAAAAACCGCCATGGATACCACTCCCGTCGGCCACAAAAATCGTGAAAATGTATACATACAACAGAATTTACCCCAGAATCTGAATGTTAAACTTATTCTTTTACAACCTAGATGGCACTGATGCTAGTACGAGGTGCAGTTACAAATGTAAATACGACAATATTCCGCACAAAGGCTCCGCGCGGCAACCACATCGGTGTATGAATATCCTGTGCCTTAGTCACGCGGACGTGTGCAGCATTCTGGCAGCGTCTACCTGATCTGCATCTCGTTAGTGACGTCAAACGCCGCCAGTATTGCCATTATAAGAATTTGAGCGAAGGTTGCAATCGGCCTGCTTTAATACCTGTATAACCTGTTGGAGAATCATTATACCTACGCGGTATCTATGTGGTCAATTAATTGTATTTAGTTGTCTTGGATTGAAAAGAGTGCAGTTTTTCTACAATCTATAATATATTCAAAATAAAATAATCATAAATGTGAACAATTTCGGTAGATTCCCATACATTTTAGGAAAACTGATAAATTATGAGCATATTATGTGTGTTAAAAAGGGTGCATCGGGGTTCGGGGTTCGAAATACGCCACGGGCGACGCCGGTGGGTGAGCTAGTGTTTATATAAAGTAATCGGGACAGCTCTTTTTAACACTCTCATAATATTTCAAGCAGCACATTTGTACAAAACCTGCGAAAACATGTTGTTACACAGAGCCAGAGGTAATAAATCACTCGCTGTCACTTACTAGAGTGTGTGGTGACTGTGAGAGGACACGAGTACAAAAATACTCATGGAGGTAAAAAAACGGTTAAGTCCGAGTCGGATTAATGGCTGAGGCTCTGGCGGAGGCTTTTCTCTTGGGGTTGAGGGCCAAAATTAAGCAACCAATGGGGTTTTAGATGAAACTTTAAATGCAAGAAGCCCACTTCAGGCTTCTTTGGGATTGTTCCACAACTCCCTAATGAGATTTCTTCACCGGTAAGGATATATTGGAATCTTCTGTTCCATATATCCATACTGATTCGTGGCGCGCGCACGTCGATCCCCTACTGGCTACATCTACCGCGGGGGAGACACCGGTGACCGGCGGGTTATCTACCTTCCCCGAGTGGTCCATTTCACCCATTTCTCCTGAGGGGTGATTAATAAAAAGCACATAAATGACGGATCTGTGTCAAGACTCAGAGATCCTACACTGGTATCGACAGAGGTTCAACTACATCTTAATAACATTTTTCACAGGACATCAAGAATTTAAAGGTTATAACAATTCTGGATCAAACTGACGCAGATAAACCATCGCTCACGCTCACCACACCGTCACTGCTTAGATTGGATGCCAATTAAGTGTGCCAAAGGGCTCGTTGATATAAATGAGAGTCGTTTATAAGGCTTGCCGGCCCTATTGGGGCTTTAATTAGACGCGACGCAGTTTATAGTTGGGTTCTATGAAGTGTGTGTTTAGTTAATTATATTGTGGTTAGGTAACTAGAAGGGCTGATGGGCGACAGGTAGGCGCAATATACCGGCACTTCTAAGGATCCCCTTTTCTTTAGTCGTGATGGAACACTATGCTGTTTAATTCGATTTAACTTTTCACATCATTCTTGAGTAAGTCACCGTAGCAGAAGTAGGCCGGAGCAGTGGGACGGGAACCAACCCCAAGCCTTTTGCCGAGCAATATGGGGACACCATGGTTCTCACAACCCTAGGGAGAAGTCGTAGATGGCCCAGGGTCAGTCGACGTGCGAGGAAAATGCCTTATGGCACACATTACCGAAGTATCTAGACCCAAGTCGGCGTCGGTTTTAATCAGTCAACAGGGAGGGGGGTTATTTGTGGGGATTTCGCGATCTGGCTCTCCTATCCCGTTTTTCTCATAACTTGAATTTCACAGCAACTATCTAACCCTCCCCTTCCATCCTAGAGCTTCGTCCATAAATCAGTACCCGCAGGAAACACAAAAGAAACAATTTTATGTGTTTCATGGTATCAATGGTCTGAAACTTCAGCCCACAACTTCAAATATAGGTACATTTCACGACAGCCCTATCAGATCACGTCAGCTTAGAAACTTTGTGACTCTGAAACGTAATATCAAGCCAGTAATATCACCGATGCGTCAAAGAGCGGATTTTGTGTGATTGATGAGACATGTTGCCGCGAAACTTTCCATTGTACAAAGTTAGCTTAGCACTTACAGGTTTAGAGTAGGCCTGATACGGGCTGTATCTGAATCTGAAATATTATGGCATTAAACAGTGCCATTTTGTCACCGCCACGCCATCTATGACGAATGGCGAGCTATTTTGTTGATTTCATCGGTCGAAATCCAATGAAGTAATTTTTGTTCTAATGCAGTTCCTATAACTGATTTCAGAAATCCGTTCGTAGTAATATTGCTCGCCGTAAACAGAATCGTTTCAAATACAACTTATCTATCAGTGCGAATCGGCAATTTTATGCCAACACTAAATCTGAAGTTACCTACAACAATCGAAGTGGCCCTATCATGAAAAGCTCACTTCCAAATCCTTCAAATAAATCAAGACCGTCCCATCAACTACACTTTCATAACTCAACCCCCATTAAGTCCGGCCATCCGAAAACTCAGCCTTTCCCGATACACTGCTGAGTGCCGAACCACTCGAGGCAAATCGCCGTTCTTATCTAAATTTAATACGATTAACATAAAAGTTTGACGCCATTATCAAGTTACGAAATACAATTTGGAGGAAGTCTTCCAACAAACTAATTTCATTAGCTAATAACCGGGGCCCACGTGATGACAATGGCAAAGTTCCGCAACCATTAAGGTTTCGTTGGCATTTCTTTAAGGTCTGGTTTTAGTTTTAAAATGTTGGTAACATAGGAACTCCAACGTTTTAGCGGAAGCACATTATTACAATTTCATCTTTCCAATATTTCTTCATTGATGTAGCAACCTGATACAAAATAGCATTGCACTGATCCATACAGACAATATTTGGGTATAAGTTTCGATATGTGTAGCGTCAGGTCGGGGGCTCAATTCTTGCTCAGAGAGACCCGGTAGAAGCATTAGGTACGTCATAATTTTGTTCAAGCAGACTTTGTTTTAATAAGTTATTTAAAAGTAGACGTCTTAATGCTTACTTTAGTATCCAATATATTTCTTACCGAATGCATTTTCATGCAATACAGAATAATAGCTCATTGTCCTATTGTGTCCGTTTCTTCCGTTCGTTTTTACGCAGAACCCATCCCAGTCTACCCCACCTCCAAGTGGCTACTTCCTGCTCCAACAGGAGTCACCTGCTTTACGTCTCTCGGCACGTGACGTCGTAAACAGATCATTAAAGGATCCTGTACACTTACATATATTATCCTTACCAGTGACAGAGAGAGAGAGACAAGAGACGCTACTTTATTATTTCCTCGAAACTTTTATCCAAAAGTATATCCATTTTATGAATATCTATAATTAAATATAATAAAACTTAAAAATGCCTTGCAAACGTTGCGAGTTTCCCCGTAACTTTGGATAAAAGCTTCCGGGAAATCCACACAATTTGCAAGGCAATTTCATGCGACTATTCATGTTGACAAAATAAACTTTTTAGTTTAAACTCAGATTTAACCAATAAGTAAAGTGATCCAAACGGCATTTTGGTGACCCAAGGCATGTCCATATTTTCCATGGCGGAACTTTGTATATGTGTACTACTTTGTCAGGTGAGAATGTGTAAACTATGTACGTAACTCTCCTAAGAATGAAACATCTAGAAAGCGTGTACAATAAACATTATTTAATCTCAAAGCCCTAACTCAGGTCAACATCTGAAATGCCAAGGACGATTTGTTAGGGTCACCGGTTCACAATGTAAGCTGAAACTATCGAGGCGTGTTGTACTAGAAAATTTATTCAAAGTATTAAAATTTTAATACGAGACCTTCTGTCCCCTATTGTAGCTCATCCAATTTACTGATCCTATTTTGTCTTTTGTGCAAATATTTTTAATCACAGAAATAATTATTCTTAGAGATCTCTTGACATTCGTTGGCTGATAAAAGAGATGTTTATTACTTTGTATCTCCTAACGCCACACATTGTTCGAAACATTAATTCCTACGGCAATCCGAGAACGCTTAGTCCTGGCTCTGTGGATTAACATTATCGAAGTCTGCCTTCGAATACCTTGACATAATTTCGTTCATCTCATTGTCGTTGAGTGATGAGATAAACCAGAGACATATATAACTTCTTCAGTTGGGATATAAGAGGACCTGGAATACAGCATTCTCAAAACATTCGTACATTTGAAGAGGGCTATTGTTTTGATATATTTTCAACTCGAACTATAATATATGAAATTTCTTAAATTTTCTCTTTATATAAATCTGGCTCCAAATAACATTTGCAAAATAGCTGCAGTTACGCCGTATACTAAAAAGGCACGAAAAATGGCTCCGTGCGTTTGTCTCGCTTTGCTAAATACACAAATGCATGCTTCTACAATGAAAATTCCTGCCAGCAACCAGTACCTTAGAGGGGGGGATTATTTGACCAACTGAGCAATCTGGACAGGTCCTAAAAATTCTCCGATATATTACAAGTTGTGGACCAACGCTGGACAATACACATTTTAGGTATTAAGTACAACTCACTTTTAATGTTTTAATCTCTGCTTGACACTTAAAAAGCTTGATAAATTAATTATGTGTTCTTGCTATAAATTACTTAAGTATATAAAATTCTTTGTATATTCAAATTATTGTTGGAGAATAATTTATCGTCATGAATTCTCCGAGTACATACATTCCACTTCACTGCTCCTACGGTCATAAATACACAGAAAATAGTTGGAAAACTCGATTTACATATACGCAGAATGCACAAAGCTGCGCTTGGAATTTCAAGCAAGAGCGGAACCGCATCGTGTTAAGTCAACAC
Organism: Lithosia quadra; assembly: GCA_963576445.1. NCBI lineage: Eukaryota > Metazoa > Arthropoda > Insecta > Lepidoptera > Erebidae > Lithosia > Lithosia quadra. The sequence continues at coordinate 10,064,293 of OY754898.1, forward strand.
AAAAAAATAACACCGGCTGAGTTGGGAAATGGTCTCACCGGGGACGGGAACCCTCTAATCAAATAAGCGGTATAGCGGCGTCTGGACATTTCCATATTTTTGATTTTAGTCTGTGGAACATCTGTATTCATTTTACTGCAAATTCCTCTAAAAGTTATGATGGTTTCTTGAATATTGTAATTCAACTTTAATTGCGATTACAAACCCCAAAGTGAATGCTCCAGGATGCTCCTACTGCACTTGCAGTGCAAGACACATAAATACATAAACTTTTTTTTTTTCAACATTCAACCATTCTTGCTAGGCGATACCCTTTGTTAGAAGTCATTGCAATAACCGACCATTTAAAAAGTGGCTGTGAGGTTTTATTATAAAATGCTTTTCTCACAGGCTTTATGAATCTTTATGAATCTGGATGTGAAGGTAGATAAAAGCATTGATCTTGACGTTAGTTTCCTAAACCCTGAATATAGATATCAGATTTTGAAACGTTATAAATGATCTAAGCAAGATGTTTCAAGTCTAAGAACACCGTGTTAACAATTTTTAAAGTTCCTTTTAATTATCTTTATTTTAAAACTGATTCCAAGCGTAATTTAACCAAGCTTAATGCTGAAACTTTTCAAAGGAATTTTATCTCGAAACTTCCCAACTTAAACTCTCCAAGATTTTTGTATAACAATAGCTTTAGAAAAAAAGGAAGAGAAACGACACCGGTATTCTAATTGTAAAAATCTGCTCGCTCGAAAGAGAAAGCGGCAATGGACGAACAAAGTTAGCTACTCTATACACCTCATTGTTTAACGAATAATCCTATTGAAAACATAAACCAACTTCGATGAATCTATATAATGGCACTACAAAGCATCTAAGTAAGATTTCATTGCTAGTGTTTTAGGATTATTAAACTTGGACCTCTCTCTGTCATTGATAATTTTATAACCATTCTCCGTCATTGAAATTGGCGAAATTGCTGCGATTCTGCTGTACCCATTAATAAATAAGAAGAGGCTGCTGTAGGAAAAAGAAACAAAGACTCCAGTGAAAAATCAACCCCTCAAAAGCCTCACGACGTTTTATAAATGGTAAAAATTTGTGGTTCGCATCAGCCGCGCCCGCTCGCCGTCTCGAAACAATTTCAGTGATCAACTGAGTGGATGATTGTTTAAATTGCTCCTCTTGTCAGTTTGATGCTCAACAATATTGCTCCAGGCGATTTATGTAGCATTAAAGCGACTTCTTTCTTCAAAATACTAAAGTTGCTCTATCACAAATAGGTTTTATTGAAAGCTCTATGGATGCTAAATTGATTGATTTCGTGCATTGTATTGTACTATTTAGGATTGTGAAGGATTCCAAATTCACAAGTGGTATTGAATTTAGCCTTAAGAGATCATTAAAATGAAGGTCCAAGATAATATTGAAATCGGATCAAAATAATAGCTATCAGATGTTTAAGTGTCTCACTATAAATAAATAAACATATGCATTAATTGAATTTTTCTTAGAAGTTGAAGCTAAACTAATTTCGCATTTCGGATGACGGATCTTCTATGGTATTATCTTCCATTTAATAACCAAAAAATGCTTACTTGCCAAAGAACATATTCGTGTTGTCTGACATAACTACTTTCATCATGCGTCACTAAATTATTCAGAGAAACATATCGATAGGTTTATTTATTTTTCAACTGACGACAACTGGTTCCCATGAACGTTGTCAAGCAACACCAGAGGTGTCGCTTACGTCTATTTAAGGGAGTGGGGCCGCAATAATAGACATAATGTAGTAGTAGTTGTGTACTACGGAAGGAAGGTAGTCTTAAAAAACTACGAAACATTAAATTAAATAAGAGAAGAAGGTCCCCGGTCGAGATATGTGCACAATGTACGTCTGTTCTAGAGATTCTGTCGTACTTCAAGATGCCACAACTGCAGTAATGCAACGCTGCATTTTACGAGGACGAATAATATTTACTTGGTAAGTTTTATGTTAATATTTTTATCCTTCTTAGACAGTAATATCACGAATTGAATGCAATTCCATAGTTCCCTTGAAACAAGAATATAGAACTGACAAAGTCCACGAGATTATGTTAAGTGTGTTATTTAAATTTGATATGTTCGCCGGCATTATGGTAATTTGTCAGCGTGCCAGTAAAGCTGAGGGGTAGGTACGTGGCCTGGTACAGCGCTTACGGTGGAAATGATATAATATCTGATGTTACATGTGGAGATGTGGCCATGACACACATTATTATATACCTTGTTTGTCAAATGATTCGATAACATTCGAAATTAAAATAAAACTTGACATCTGTGACTCCAAAGCAATGTGGAAACTAAGTTTTTGAGTTTACAGGCTATAGGCACATGAAGGCTATAGGGATAGTACAAACAATAAAGTTACTAAAAAGAAATGTAATAAAATGCGTTAAAATAGTTTTATTTCAATCAGTTAAGTTTAGTTCATTATTCATTTATTGTTCAGCCCCTAGTTGCGTTGGTCTTTATATTAGAGTTAGACAAACGACTACTCTCCTCCTGCACCCAATAGTAGGTGAAGCCAATAGTTGCACGGAGTATATTCTTACCAAAACGGTAGTACGAATGTTGGTCTAAATAACTTCTCTAGTAGGTTGTACAGGACTCTCTGATTCCAGCAGTTCATTTGCTGCATTTACGTACCTGTAACAGAAAGAAAAACAGATTTAAAATCGATCTATCATGTAGTCATTGAATAACGAGAGCCTTAGTGAGAGATTTTCACAAAGCCTGCCGATTAACCTGCGATTTTATGATATTGGATTTGCGCCACCTGGCAGTAAATTCGTGAAACACTGCCGAATGTGAGTTCGACAACAATGCAAAACGATTTTATCTAATCCGCACTCGATACTCACGAAAGAAATGCAATATAGATCGTGTGACAACGAATAAAGTTTTCAAAGGCCGCAGTTTTGTAACATTCTAGTCAAAATATGAGTGCAGTCAATACACAAAATCTTGTATACTATACTTTGTTTCTTTGCGACGCATTTTGCCACAAACCAGTATAGTGTACGGCATCTAACTTGGCAAGTGGGGCCCACACTACTCCAAAATCTTGCCAAGAGTACTATGCGATTCACGTAAGTTGATAACTGTCATAATGACATTTTGATTCCCGTTGCTTACTTCATTGCATAAAGTAAGGTCAGCAAATACACTTTTTTACATCACTATTCTATCTGAGATAAGTACATACAATGATAATTTCGAAATAAACTATCGGTTCTTTTTTATATTTATTTATTTTAAATCGGGCGGTAACACTTCGATGCCGCATAATTTATCGTTTGCACTGTTATCGGAGCCGCACGAACAATTTCACGTGCTCGTGAATGTACCACTGTGCCTTCCCTACTCATTTTAAGCAAATTTAACTGTACCTAACAAAATAAACTTATCAAAACAATAACAAAAGTCTATAACAAACACAATATAACAACAAAAGTCAACAAGGACGCAACAAAATGGAGAAAAATCGGAAATATATATTAATGGCTTTGGAAGCGTAGCTATGACACCAATCAATTATGAACTATTATTATAAACTATTACTAAGAAAATATGTTATGTATTTAAAAAAAGAAAATAAAAATTAAGTCGTTGTTACCATTACAGGTATGAACCTATCCGACGCGCTGTGAAAATTTTGTTGCAAGCAGTACAATTTTTTTGAGTACAGAATGAAGTTGCCGCGAACGCGATTATCTTCTTACTTGAATCGCATAGTACTCATGATAAACAGTACAATATTATGTGTTACGTGCGCTGTTAAGTTAACTTAAGATCAAACTAACAAATGCACAAGCTGGTCCTAGCAGAGCGTGCAATGCACAAGCCAATAATATACCGCACGGCCGATTGCCACATCCTCTAGGTAGGTACTTCACGTCATGTTATGATGCTTTTATAAGATATATTTATTTCTATACACGTTTAGAAACTCACTCCGGGAGGTGAAGTTTCTCTAAAGACATACGAGAATCATTTAAGTACAAGCATTCACATTATTTTATTTTTATCTATATTTACTGCAGTGAGCAGACCACTAGGTACAAAAATTCAAATCTACAAAATTATATTAATATTTGTAGATAATCTATACATATAATAAAATGGTAGGAAAGTCAAAACTGTACATTGAATATTTTTTTAAAAGAATACTTGTGGTGTGATCTATAATCGATACTGAAGCCAAAAATACAGTTTTTAGAATTTTTGTCTGTTTGTCTGTTTGTCTGTATGTATGTCCGGGATAAACTCTAAAAGTACGGCATGGATTTACTTCAAATTTGGCACGAATATTATTTATAAGTCGGGTCAACACATAGGCTACATATTATCACGCTAGCACCTACGGGGAACGAGCAGTGAACGATTATTAAATTTCTTCAACGCATTCTGTAACAACGTGTAATCTAACGACGCATATTTGAATGTTGTTATTATGTTAACTATGCTATAAGCTAACTTCACACTATAAGTAACTTAACCGATAATATTTACAATAAAAAACAAACTTAATTTTGCGGTTCGATCCCTAGACACGATTACCGTACCAACCGCAAATAATAAGTTTGTCGTAGGTTACGTCAATAAAACTGTAGAGAGGTCAATTCTGTACATTGAATATATTTACAAAATAAGTATTGAACAGGGATATATATGAAACGGGGATGATTGGTGATCGATACCAGTGCTAAAAATGCAATCAGTAATTTTTTTGTCTTTCTGTCTGTCTATCTGTATGTGCACGCATGGATCAAAAACTACTGGAGGGATTTTGATCAAACTCAGTACGATTTATAGTTCATACTTCTCTACAACATAATAATAGCAACCCATTTATGTCCCGCTCCTGGGCATAGGTCTCCTCTCCTCAACAAGAGAGCTGAGAGGGTTTAGACCCTAATCCACACACGATGGCCTAATTTCTTCTAGGCCATTTGGGTTTCCTCACAAGGTTTTTCCTTCACCGTCTCAGCAGATGGTAAATCATGTGATTACATAACATAACATAAACTCACGCCTATATCCCCGAAGGGGTAGGCAGAGGTGCTAGCACCCACATTGCAGGTGACGAGCCTATTGCCATTAACCGGACACTTATAAACCTGCGATAAATACTTCAATGCGAAATCATGTGATTAGCACATATAAATTCCACAAAGTGAAATTCACATTGGTACTGTCCGGCCGGATTCGAACTCGATACCTCTGCGAAGAGGCCACGTCTTTATCCATTTTTTATTCAAAGTCGGGGTGCGAGGGAAATTCTTTATAGGCCACCTTACACCCTAGCATCAGAAGATCCTAGACGGCGTGCGGTTTTAGTCGGTAAGAGTCTGACATAACCTGCCCCGCTGGCCGCAGGGTGGGTTATCCAGGCTACATTTTATACAAGCTGATACCCGCGTCTCCGCCCGTACGTCGTTTCAGGTAGGTCTTCAATTTTTGGAAATCTCCAGTTCTACTTAGCCAACCAAACATAGGGTAAATTTTAGGTCTAATCAAGACCTTTCTAATAAATAAACCGCATCAAAATTCGTTAAGTAGTTTTTAGCGTCCATCGCGATTATCAACTTTTGATGGGTTTTTTTATTAGAAAGGTATTGGTTAGACGAGTGGAGTGGAGAGTGGAATGAAGAGTGTAATGTAGAGTATTATTATGCAGCCCTATTATGCAGCTGGGTTAAGAACTTCCTGCAGGAGCGCCGCATCCGAGTGCTCTGTGATGGGCGGGCATCGGCTTTTTTGCAGATCAATGCAGGTGTACCGCAGGGGTCCGTTTTATCGCCTACTCTGTTTCTTCTGCATATCAATGACATGCTGTCAGCAGGCAGCATTCATTGTTATGCAGATGATAGCACCTTGCACGGACGATATCACGGTCAACCTGCGGACAAGCAGGCTGACGTAGGGGAAAAAAGACAGCTTCTTGTCACTGGGCTTGATCGGGTCTTGAATCTCATTTCGCAGTGGGGCTCTGAGAACCTGGTCGAGTTCAGTGCCAAGAAGACGCAGGCTTGTGCGTTTACAGCAAAGGTATCTCCTTTCCTTCCACTTCCTACTCTTCAGGACACTCCACTGCCACTTCGGGATAACCTAGATATACTTGGCATGGATGTTCGCTGCAAACTGAATAATAAAAACTACATCGAGAGCATCATCAAAACGGCCTCGCGGAAACTCGGAGTCCTGAACAAGGTGAGACGGTTTTTCACGCCGGAGCAACGGTGTCTTCTGTACAAGGCACAAATCCGTTCCGGCGTGGAATACTGTTCTCATCTCTGGGATGGCTCTGCTCAGTACTTGTTAGATGCTCTCGACAGGTTGCAGCGACGCGCGGCCCGTATTATTGGGAGTCCCGAAGTTACCAATACTCTCGAGCCCCTGCAATTGCGCAGAGATATAGCATCTTTGGCAGCTTTTTACCGCATTTACCATGGGGAGTGTTCCGACGAGCTCTACCAACTAGTCCCACCCTCTCCATTCCTATACAGAACAACACGTGCAAGGCTGAGATACCACCCACATATGGTGCAAACAATTCCATCAAGAACCAAGCGGTTCGGTGCCTCTTTCCTTTGCCGCACCATACAAACCTGGAATTCTTTACCAGCTCACGTGTTTCCTTCCTCATACAGTCCCGGGTCCTTTAAGCGGGGCGTGAAAAAGCATTTGATGAGGCCGTCAAGCTGAGAGCCACCATTTTGGCACTATCGGTGTTTGCAATGGTGACTCCCATTCTAGAGACTTTGCCTCAGCTTACCATCAGGCGAGGTGAAGTCATGTTGACGTGACCGACATTAAAAAAAAAAAAAAAAAAAAAAAAGAGTGGAGTAGAGAGCGGAATGTAGAGTGGAGTAGAGAGCGGAGTGGAGAGTAGAGTGCAGAGTGGAGAGTGGAGGAGTGAGTGCAGTGGAGAGTTGTTTTATTAAAATAGACTTGGTGGCGATACCGACCTCCACGCGGGCGAAGCCGCAATAAAATGATAGGAAAGGCAAAACTGTGCATTGAATATTTTTTGAAAAGAATACTTGGAGTGTGATCTACAATCGATACCGAAGCCAAAAATATAATTTTTAGAATTTTTGTCTGTTTGGCTGTATGTCCGGGATAAACTCAAAAAGTACTGCATGGATTTACATCAAATTTGTCACGAATATTATTAAGAAGTTGGGTCAATACATAGGCTACATATTATCACGCTATCACCTACGGGGAACGAGCAGTGAACCTTTATATCTTCAACGCATTCGTAGTAACAACGTACGACTCATATTTGATTGTTGTTAGGTATTATGTTAAAACCATGCTATAAGCTAGCTTCACACTGTAAGTAAACTTGGTGGCGATACCGACCTCTACGCGGGCGAAGCCGCGGGCGGAATACTATTATATTTCAGTATAAGCAGAGCGGTAACTTGATCTAATTTATTAAATGTCAGTTTTATGTATATACCTACTTACCAGGGTCGAACTTAGACATTCTATGTGATTGACATCTTTGAAAATATTATATTGGCTGTCGTGTTTATTTCTTTTTTTTTCAACATTGGTTTGACTCGCACACGATAGAATTAAATGGAAATATAATTAATTGTATTCCTGAACTAGCTATCCTATACCATAGTCCTAGAATATAACATTTGCAGAAGAATTACCCTCAGTAGATTCAGTTTAAAACAAATAACAATAAAATTATGTAACTAAACAACGATTTTTTTTAATATTGGATTGGACTACATGAGTAATAAATAAATCTATAACACTAAAAATAATGAGAGACATAAATAAACCAAGTGCCGCCATTTTTCACTTATAAAATTTTAAACGAACACTATAAATTTTAGTGCCAATAAAATGAATTATTAGACTGTACAAAATGATGAATATATTACAACGTTAAAACGTCTGTAGTTAAATTACAATAATGTTAAATACAAACCATTAAATTGTAAATAATTTTTAGATTGGGGATAATAAATTTAATTTACCATTTGAAATGCAACATGGCGTGCCAGGCAAACATGGCGGAAATTTATCGTAAAATAATAATTGCCACTACCACAGCTACCAAGCGTTTGTACGAATGCCTTGTGTAGCTCACTGCTCATGTACACGAGGGGAAACATGCACCTATCTAATTTTCAGCACTCGGCAGACTAATAATATAAAATAATGAAATGTTTAAGTATAAGTCCATCCCTGCAGTCATAGTTCGTTAGAATACCTGCTACTTCTGATGAAAAACAAACTTTTCACTTACTGAAAGAAATTCTCTTTAGCATTCCTTTCTATCAAAATTCATTGGAATTCAATTTATCAGTATGCTATCTTTAGGGTTGAAAATCTCAGGGAGGGTGGTAGGTTGCCCTTCTCAATTATTGTTTCATTATTTACCATTGTAATATAATGAGTTCGTCTACCTAAAGTGTTCCCCTTGTGTTTCTAATAAATTTAAACTTAATTGTTTCTAAATCTATTATTCAGTAACAACATATCTAATGTATATTTTAGGTCTTAGAAACAAAAACCTATCGATCAATCATCAACAACGTTTGTTACATTTTCATATTATCGAAATATCTTATATTTCTACTATTATATTTTTAGACATATGGTAACATTTCAAGCAGACACAAGCGAGCACCAACTGGCGAGACTCGAAGTAATGACTTTCATATTTACATTCCCGGCGTACAAACCATTACTATGATATCTCGAAATACGATTGAATAATATTATAGTACCGTACCTACTTCATAAAGATACTCAAATAAATAGCGACCCTCGAACCAGAGCAATAAAGTGCTATCTAAATAGAGCTGCAACGCACAAAGGATATTTTTGCTGACACTTAGCACGTGCATTCCATTATTTACTATTATGTGCTAAATAACAAAGACTGAAAGCATATTTTCCTATGATCATTGCAATGTCTAGCTATTATTCATGAAGGTTGTGATTAAATTACATCAGCACATCAGCATTTGTTATAAAGAATGTGGTTAATTTACCTTTTCTTTACTAAGGAGATGGTTTGCAGTACGGAAACGAATTTTTGAGAGATACCGAAAAGGGTTTGAATATAGGAAATTTTATGTGATCTCGATAGCAATATTTGTTTACTAAAGTTACGAACCCTTTTCGAACACACAACTTTCATAACCACTGAATGAATAAAGAAGTCATCAGGATATTGTGGTCCAACTTTTTATTTGAAGCAGACTTCGCAAAATACTATACCTATGGCGAATATTAATATTCTACATCTCATTCCTATATATGTGTTCCAATAAAATTGTATAACGACTTGTATTCAGTATTGTTTGAAATTATGATTATGATTACTTTACACCAAGCAAGGTAATAAAATCAAATCGCTCGTATAAGGAATATTGTACTGCAGTCTCCAATTCCAGGATATCTGCTCGGCCCTGGTTTCTTTAAGTCCTCTACAAAGATTTTAACATAAAATAAAACAGTGCCAGACTGAGGTATCACCCTCACACAGTGGAAAGCGGTTCGGTGCCTCTTTTATTTGCCGCACCACAAAGAGCTGGAATTCTTTGCCAGCGCATGTGTTTCCTTCCTCCTATAGTCCTGGGGCCTTTAAGCGGGGTGTGAAAAAGCATTTGACAAGGCCGTCATGTTGAGGGCCGCCACTGTGGCACTACCGGTGTATGTGGTGGTGACCCCAGTCCTGAGATTTTGCCTTTACCTTGCCATCAGGCGAGGTTAAGTCATTTTGACGTGTCCTATATAAAAAAAACATCGTAAAAAGTTTAGGTGGACCACGCGACGTTGATATCCCTAATATTGCAGACGTTTGTAGGCTACAATGACTGTTTAACTATACGCTACTTTGCGACTTGTATCATGAAATGATAAGATAATATCTCTTCTTCAAGTAAATCGAAATTATATATTCATTTTATATCCTTATCCATAAACTTAGAGAGCAGTTGTGTGTGTTTAAGTGGGGCGGCGCAAGTAGGCTATCAGCGAAATCTGATACGAAGCGAAGGAATGTCAGTTGCATTTGTGAACGTATTAATTCACTACCTATACGCTATATAGAGAGTATATAATAGAGCAATAAGCGAGCACGAGACGTGAGGACGGCATTCCTTGCAGTTTTATTGCAGGAAGGAGTAATTTGTTCTCGTAAAGGTCGTTTATAGCGCGTTTCTTGTGTTGTTGGTTAGCATAGGCTATAACTTATTCCTAGGAGTGTATTTTTTTCTTTGTAATGTAATATTTAATACCGTTATATATGTATCTTTTGCGTATATAATCAGATCATCTATTGAAAAAAAAAGTCATAAGGATTCGAAACTGGTTCAATGGTGATAAAAGAAGCTCGTGAAGTATGTAAGGACAGAGAGATTGTGTGGTAGGTTGTTGACTGGACTCTGTCAACCCCGGAGGAAGAATGGCGTGATTATGTGTAGGGTAGACCGGGGTCAATTGTAGCACGGGTCAATAGTATCATTGCGTATAACTCTGCAACTATATCGAAATATGCGTGTCTGTGTATACACAAGTGTGCCTTGAGCTTACCTCCACCTGCTCACCAGTCGGCCACTCGCTGCCGCGCGAGACCCACTTGCTGGATGACGATTTGTGTTTTTGACTGACCAACGTAAGTATTTGCGATTTATGTTTTGTACTAGTGTTTATAATGAAATAGTCGTAGTGCGAAAGTTTCACTGAATTGTGATTCTCTAGTTATTAAAGTTTGTAATGTGTCAGTGTGGTGGCAGTTGGATATATAGAAATCGAGATTTGTGAAGTTTAGTGAGTGCGAGTAAAAAAGGACAATTGTACCACAACACTTGGGGTCAATTGTAACGTTACAATTGACCCCATGCTACAATTGACCCAGAGTTTTTACACTACTGCTAATAAAAGGAGTGTAATGTTTTCAAGGAATCCGCCTGTTTTTATGGAGTTGGTGAGGTGAAATATTGCATGTTATGCATCAAAATGTTGGGCAATATGACTGTGTTGATTATATTTTGATTAATAACGAACAGTTATTGATCTCTTAGATTTAAGCTCGCGATAAGTAAATACTTCTTTTAAAATAACACAATTGAAACCAATTATTTTTATAATAAGTTACAACTTGGGTATTTTAAAATTTATACCTTTAATTCATCCCGACGATTAATTTCAATACTTTTTATATAAATTATAATACCCGTAATTTTATCTCTTTCTACAAAATCGAATAATACTACTGTATTATTTAAAAATAATTTGTTGTGAAGGATGGGGTCGTTTGTACCAGGGGTCAATTGTAACTGTATAGGATTAGTAATTGTTGAATAATTCGTTATTTTTGTTATATTGAGATGTTGTTATTACTCGACAGGTGTGCTATGAGCAGCCTTAAGTGTTTTTTATATCAAGTCGACTTAATATATTTCAAAAATTTAGAGATTTTTATAATACGTCTAGTTCAACTGAAATGCTAGGTTTGTCTAGTCTAAATACGAGTCTTTACAATTAAGACTGATGTAACGTAACAGACTAATTCGTGTTAAGAAATTAACAATGAATTCTGATTGATTATTACATTATTTTGGCTTTTATTTACCTTTGTTTTTCTGGTACTATTAACCCGTACTAGGGGGCAATCGTAACACAAGGACTTCATGAACAAAAACTCAATTTATACCATTCTGATGCGATAATATGAAAGTTATTTTGTAGATTAATATAGCCAATTAGACTACAATGTAACATCCAAAGTGATTTTTACGTGGTGGCATTAGATTCTGAGTTATAGGTCATTATTTCGAAACTGGTTCTATTGCCCCCGGTCTACCCTACTAGGTATGTTATTGTGGAGCTTTCAACTACTCAACTTTATGGAATACATTCTCATGATAAATTTGTAATTGCTGCATGGCACTCTGTCATGACATCTACTCGAGTCTTAATATGAAAGACTTTGGAAGCCGACAAAGCTTTGTTAAGTTTCTAATGCATATTTGCCACTATTCGGAGCATTGATAAGGTAAGTAGTAATAACAGTTACAAATTGGATCGATTAGTGAGCTTGGATTGGTTATTAGCACCTGGGAAATAACTCACTAGCGCACCTAATTACGGTGATTTGTATATTATTATTGCATGAACTCGTTGTCTAGGAACTGTTTTAATTATTCATTTATTTATTGATTCAAACATGTCTAAAAATATACCCATACATAGTTGAATAATTCTATACCACTGTTATCGTGGACGGATTGACACCCCTAGCACTTTTTCTTGACTCGTTTTCGTTTTGTAAGTGCCGTTAAAATGGTCTACGTATATGGAATGAATGATTAGTGACTTTGACTCATACCACTGCAACTAATTTTGGACTGTTAGATGTAGAACAGCGTTGGTACAACACCAATTGAACTATACCTACTTCTCTCAGCACGGACCAGGGCCTCGATTCTGCTAAAAGCAAACCACTGTAATACCACTGACACTCTAAAAATGCTATTTAATTGTAGACTTTGCCGTTATACAGTTAAAGTCTAAAATCAAATGAAAAGAATTCATTTAACTTTTTCATTTGCTCTACAAAATATCATTTGATTTTAGACTTTAACTTGATAATTATAAATTCTACAATGAAATGACATTTTTAGAGTGTCAGTGGTATTACAGTGGTTTGCTTTTAGCAGAATCGAGGCCCAGGACCGAAGGGTTAATATTTCTTCGGTTTGTGCTGGTAGTAAAAACCTATTTCTCTATATATTCCTTTCTGGAAAACTTATAATATAGTTGAACGATGTAATGTACACTTAGTGGTTCTTGGCCCAACATCTCAGTTCTGAAACTCAACAAGAACTAACTTATAAACTTCACGGACGTGCCAAACGTTATGTAAAACAATTTGCTGTCATATTACGTTCTTTTAAAACTTGATACCAAAGTCGTTACTTAATTTACGTAGGTACTTTAATTTAACCTATATAATAATTGTATAGGATCATCCCTGTTCGTCTTTATGTATTGTCATTCTGTCTTACTGTCCTTTGCCTAGTGATCTCGATCATCGATCATAGCAAAAAACGCCACGGTAAGGTTTTTATTTTTATAAAAAACAATTAGAAATAGGTTATTATAAAACAGGAATAGGTATAGTAATATAGGAATACAATAGATTATTATAAAAGTCATTACTTATATAATTTATACGCATTAAATACTTACTTACTTACTTACTTATTATAACCTAAGTATTTCTTAGCACAATTTATCCACAAAAACTATCACATTGAGTTGTTTTCTTCGTTACTATGATTAAACTTCAGAAAAAAGGCTAATGGAAACGAGAAAGACACGAAAATAGATTCACTTAGTAGTTGGGACAAACAAGATATTGACGATGAATCAGCGTGATTCGTTATAAATCTATCAAAAACAGAATTGTATGGTGATCCCGGCACAGTAGAACACCTGGGTCACTCCACCTCCTCCCATGAGTGAAGGGCATATGGCGTAAATACTTGACTAGCTATTGTCGTCGACTACGCCCCCATGGACTTTTGATCCGAATTATTCCCAGTTGTGACCGGGTGACAATTTGTGCCGACTGTTCTGAAAGCTGACTAGAGTGGACAAATGGGAAGTCTGTTTCTCAGTTGTCACCGGGGCGAGGAAGAGGGGACAATTGCTACACGATAGCGGCCGCCGAGCGGTAGATGGCTTAGAGTAGCACGGAAAAAAAGGGTACCTAGGCTACAAGAACCTTTTTTTTCTCTACTAAATAGCCTACAGACTATAGGTTGAGACACTTGAGACTCATGCGTGAAGACTCTAGGGCTAGGACTAAAATTTTCACCCTGATCCGTAGGCATACGTATAACTGTTGTGAAGTGAATAAAAAGCAAAAATCTTTTCCAAATTTTCGCAATAATTATAACAGCAGTGAGATTATTGCATTAAATAATAGCGCAATTAATCCGTATTCGCATTTAAATTTGATAACGCAATGTTAATTTGTACGGTCATATTTTCATTCAACAAAATAACTGTAATTGAAGCGAGCTCCAGCATGTTATGCTATTTGCTAATGAACGAGTCGGATTTAGGGTGAATTCACACTGGAAGGGTAGCAGCCGACATCAGCCGGAATTTTGTTACTACAAGCAATTGTGGGAAGGTTCGTGCTACCCCCTTTACTTTTAGGTGCTGATAGACTTGAAAATTCACATAAAACAAAACAACAGAACAACTTGAAAAACAGAGCCAAGCATACCGCCTCAGCCAAACATCGCTACGAATGTGCTCGAAGAATGCTCGCTAAGACTTTCTCTGTTATTTTTCTGTAACGTAACAATCGGAAGAATGCTCATTACAAATGAATGCTCAAGTTGTAATAACAAAAAAAACAACAGCACCTTATGACTATGAACTTTAAGTCACATAGATAAAATTCAAAATGATTTGTAATATTTTGTCTTTAAAAGCCGCTAGCCGGCTTCTGCACCTACAGTGTGAACTGATCTTAGGTATATCACTGTATTGTTTGTGGAAGCATGATTTGTGAACCCCATCGCACCCCGCTGTAAGTAATGTACGAACATTACAACATGGCCACAGATAACAGAACCCATTCACGTTTAGGTAATGTTAATTTGATTCTTTAGTACTGACATTAAAGATAATGGCACGGGACAGCCGCCAAAATATAAAGTGCGAATATCCCACAATATATTGTAGAAGTCAGAGGCGGCGGATCTATTTTTTAGCCGACTTCAAAAAAAAGAGGAGGTTCTCAATTCGTACGCTATTTTTATTTTTTTGTATGTATGTTACGAGATAGCGGCGCCAATTATGGATGGATTGTGAAATTATTTTTTTGTTTGAAAGAGGCTACTTCTGAGGTGGCTACTTGGGAAAATCGAGGGCAAATCATCAAATTTACGGCAAAAATTCTGTTTTTGATGCCTTTGTACATAATAAACCTCATAAATAGGTACCTACTTTTCTATTTCTGTAGGTACACTAAAAAGTAAATAATATTAGTTTGTGAAGTCGGTTTTTTATACGTCATAATTATTTTTATACAGTAGGTACTTGTAACCAAAAGTACCTACTAGTATTTTCATAAACCTCTCCAGCAGGCTCCAGCTAATGTAGATTACTTGCGTTAGGAGTGGATGCACGTCCTTGGTGTAATGGCCAGGATTTAAACCCGGGGAGTTATGAGACTGACTCCTTACCTTAAAACACCCAAGTTTCACGAATTAAATTTCTAGATTTTTTTTATATTTGACCTTTAATTTCTGATCAGCCGCGTTTCAAATTTATTACCTTTTTTAGGGTTCCGTACTGCAAAAGGAAAAAACGGAGCCCTTACAGAATGATATGGTTGTACGTCTGTCAAGAATGAACCCTTTTTATAATATTCGCGGTATTCAATATGCAGAATCACAAATAAATAAATTGTATTTAAACATTGTCGTATTTCCATATCAAAAATGCGCATTACCCTTAAACAGTTCTCCCGATATGTCGGTAAGACAGCGGGTGGGCTACTTATCGAGTACAAGACCGATAGACAAGACCTCGACGATGTGGTACGGCCTTACTGTTTCGAGTTATGGAAATCACTATGGTAACATCGATTAGGTTTCTGTGCCGTACACGGAATAAAGCCCTATCATAGTATGGTCGATAATAAGGACGAAAGGTTTAATGACGGTAGGTAGAGGAAGCACGTAAAGTATGTAAGGACAGTAGCAGATGACGGGCTCTTGTCTGTGCCTACCCTGAAGAGCAAAAAGCGTGAGTATGATATACCTACTATATTTTTATATGGTATTTTTAAAAATCGAATTTTCATAGACCGGAATTTAAAAGTAAACATAGAAAATTCCAAAATATTTAAAAATAATAACGACGTCATTATCTTCAACTTTTTTTATTAACCAAGAGGAAAATGAGGCACAGGCAACTCAGCTGAAGTTTCAACACGATCGATTGCTATTGCCAGTGTTGCCATCCCTTAAAACTCTGAACACGTGCTGAGTCAACGGGTTGGATATAAATTAAAAAGTAATAAAAAAGTGTTATTTATGAAACAACAGCCATTAGCCGCCCTGTTACACGGCCTCACGGCCTACTGTACATTTCTGAGGTTATTCATGCATGGTGAATGGGATGATATTCACAATAAATTACTTTTAAAATGTTAAATCATTACACATGATAATTATGTGCTCTCTATTGATGAATATTTTGTTTAAAAGTAGGTTGAGGTGTATTTCCCTGGATGCGTGGGCCGGTACCACCACGCAGTGTACTCAGGCAACGGAAACAGCTGCGCCTCCCACTCCCAGGGGAGACGCTGCTGCCTGCGGCTAATTACGGCTGAGGCCGGAGTGGCCCTGTATAGGGCTGCTCGGAGGCTCTCCGCGTGTTCCTCTGATGAGCAGAGAGCACAGTCAGCCAGAGGCAAGACCAGTTTTCACAAATGATAGCAACCGCAATGAAAATCTAAGTTACAATGAATCATTTTGCATTCTGTATTAATTAATAAAGCTCTTGACAATCAAAAGTCTCGTCGGATGTTATTAAATTCAATATTTCGTATCTAAAAGATACAACCCTTCTCTTAGCAAAATTACTCCTACCACTTGCCAACGATTATGAAGGGATAGGTACATTTTCGTAACGACAACACCGACAAGATATATATTATGTACTCGTATATTATATACTTAGGTAGAAACATGATTGCCACTAAGAGACCCGTCGCTGGCGTTCATTTCGAACGATCAGTCGGTGTAGATCCGAACAAATCCGTAGGTATATGATGGCAACACCGGTCTAATGAAACAGCGCTCCACCGCACTCCCAGTTATTACTTTTATGTTTATCTACGACAGTTTGTACTTGTAATATGCCTTGCAGCTAATCTTTTACCGTTTGATAATAAACATAAATTAATATTATTTTAGGTTAAATTAACTTGTACCATTTTGTATCTGTTTGTTTGTGCTTTGATATGCAAAAGGATTTAAAAAGCTATGAGTAGGCTTAACAGTAGGTACATACATCTTTGACTTACTTATTCTTTCCTGCTTTTTATTCTATTGCTAGTCTAATTAAGTGTAACTTTGAGAATTTCAGTCGGTAACTAGCGATGGTAGATAGTGGTTGGTAAGTCTATGAAAGCCTATGATAATATACCTACTTTTTTATGCTAAACCTAAAGCCGAAAGTTGAAAGTACACATAAACTTGCTCTAAGTTTTCGATATTCATATTACAAAATACATCAAACGTAGGTACTTATAAATTGTAGTTGTTCGTTCCAAATATAGATAGGGGTGAATAATGTTGGTTGACCCAGACAGGACGAACAATATAAATTATGTATAAGGATAACATACATATCTTGAAATAATGTTATTTCATAATTGCGAACTACGAAAAACTGATTCATAAATAATTTACAAGAAAGAAGGCTGAGTAATACGTATACAGATAATGGCTTGCTGCGATATTCTGCTTAAAAGACTTAATAGGACGTGGAAATGACACAACTCCACGTTCTAATAATTCTGACAACGGCCATTGTCATTTTTCGTGTGACAACACTGTTAACAAAAGTGTCATGACGACGCTCTCAGTATTTTAATTAATTACGGATTGCGTGTTTTTTCGTGTCGCATCATTTTGTACAATGATACTTATCTTTTTTTAATAACACAAAGTTGCCATTGTTTTAACAAATTATTATTATGATACACGTTTTTGTTTAGTTTGCCTACTGATATTGTTATTCTCTATGCTTCAGATAAAATACTAAGAGTACCTACGTAGTTCACAAAGAATGCCTCAGGGTATTCACTTATCTTTTGAAGTTTTATGCAAAGCAACAATGCGAAATACATACAAATTCGTTTAGTAAAAGAAGTATTCAGTTCGATATTGGACTCTTTGATGTTATTCTAGTCCGCTAACAACTCCCTTGGTATTGAAAAGTACTAAACGTCCTCCAAGTATCCTCAACGCTGAAGTTATAAGGGCGATTGAAAGATTCGCCCATCATCCTAGCTGCGCGATATCATTCTGTAACTTGTCTAAATTGAAGGGTTTGTAGGGGAACGCTCTTTCCAATTGTGTAAGTATACAGAATTCTATACCATGTTGGATCTTTATGAAAACAGTTATGAAAGTTGAAGAAGCGAAAGGCGAAGCCAAGATTTTAGAAAGTGGAAAGATGTTGTCTCTGTCTACCCCAATGGAAAAAAGGCGTGGTTAGTATGTATGTTTGTTAGATCTTTTAAAGTTCATGACAGCCACCTTGTTTGGCTTGAATATTCTAGGATAATCCCGGATAATCAGCATCGCGATATTACACTATTACAGACCCCTTTTGTTCCGCGGGTGGAAAGCCTCCCCCCTGGACACGACCTTCCCTGGACCACGTGGAAGTCTCTAAATAGACTTCGGACACAAGTCGGCCGAAGCAAGGAGAATCGGTCAAGATGGGGGTTCTCGGGCAGTGCAAGCCTGCGGTGCGAGTGTGGAGTTTCCCCGCAGACTATGGCCCACCTGTTAACGTGTGCTGCGTGCCCATGTACTTGCACACCAGAGGAACTCATGAGTGCCTCTGAGAACGCAATCCAGGTAGCAGCACACCAGGAAAGTAAAATCTGAGAGCAGAAATGCCATCGATACGATAGAAGACTATTACAGTCCAGAATCGTTGATAATAACCACCGACGCACTGGCTGAGAAGCTATTAATATCACAATTTAATTGATTATATGCATCGTCTGTCAGGCCTAGCGCGTACCTAGTACCGATTGATCTGGTCGATAAGTCAACGAACTCGAACACTGAACGCGCCAGACCGCAAAGCATTAGCATCGAGCCTTGACTTTGGCTAGAACTAGCCGAGTTTGAATACATTACAGTCACAGCGCACAAAGCGTTTGATATGTTTACTCGTATACAATGGGCTATTTCCAAATTGGCTAACATGTTTAATTTGTTTTGACGTGCGGAGGCTTCAAATGCGTTGAGAGGTGTTCTAATATTCAACAGTGCATCTGTAGGCGAACGGTTAGTTAGACAATTCAAGTGTTACTTCGCCACTATAATGCTATACGAAATGGAGCTATGAATAATTACATTAATCTGCTATCTGCTCAGCCGGTCTGCTGGAGGAAATTTCTTTCAGAAATAAGCAGTAGGTACCATTGTACTATTCTTTCCACCTTCCATTTTCTGTATTAATTAAAATTGTGTGTCCATAAATATTAAATAAAAAAAATTATTACGAACGGAAACCTTTTTTTTTTAATTGTTCAGTTTTTTCACTCAACACTTTGTTTAATCGTATTGTTAGCGTTTAAAGTTGATGACTAATCAGATCAGTTTTCAATTATTTATAGACATAATAGATCTGACTACACATTCAAAAAAGGGTGTCGAAGGAACTCAAAATGATTAAGCTTTCATTGTTACAAACCAAATGAAAGTAGGTAGAAAGATCTACTTTGAATTGACAAACATACAAATTTTCTTTTAGCTTTCGATAGCCTATTTAATTTGCTGCCTAGCCGCAACATGGTGGAGTTGAAGATAGAAACCTACGGCGGTTAACCGCGGCACATAGCTGGTACTTTAATAGTTTTCTCTCGGTTCGCCTTTAGATATCATAGAATACTGAATATTTAAGTAACGATTTACTTTTTTTTAATATTAGACACGTCAAAATTACTTCAGCTCGCCTGATGGTACGCTAAAGGTAAAGTCTAAGGATCGGGAGTCACCACAACGTACACTGATAGTGCTACAGTAGTACCTACTTCACTAATTTCGTACAGTTCACTACATCGGCCAATCTATACGATTTCATCTCCCGTTCGTAGATACGAGTATAGATATATCAGTTTATTTTATCATTGAGTATGCTAAACACAATATCGTTCGTAGACTCATTATTATAAAATCTTGTATCGAAATATTGTTCGTAAAAGCCACAGTAAGCTCAGTACAAGCCACGATGAGCCTATTTATATGCATCTACATAAATACTTTTATACAAACAGTATCGTACCGTTTTTTAACCATCTCTTTCTATTTTTTTTTGTTTAATAAACAATGAATATCAGGCAGCATGGTAACGAAAATGTAAGTATGACACGGATCGGTTTTTCGATGTAGCCACAGAATAACTAATAGTAGGTACTTACTACGTAACGTAGCGTGCTCTAACTTTAGTTCGGATTTCTTCAGTGAAAATAATTAGATAGGCACTATAATTTATATTTGTTGGAATTGTAGTGTGATGTTTAAACGTGATAACGCAGTTTAGTTTGAGTAGTCGCTAATCCACACGCACTTGACCGGTGTTTTATATATACCCACCAATTTTATGACTGGTCAAATATGTATTTAATAATATGAATAAAACATACAACAATAACTGCGTCGGATTCAATGCCGAAGACCAGCATTGAATCATGGACTCTTTCCAGATTATAACTAACTACAGATACAGGCACGTAACTTGGTCAGGTTTGGGGTAAGTTCGCGCATCGTGCACTTTGAGCCAATCAAATGATTCAAAGTACGAACGAACGGAACGTTGATTCGCTACAAGACGTCTCTCGGAGACATCTGATTGGTCCGTCAAGTGACATCTGACGGACCAACCATATGTCCGCGACGGCGCATCCGCGTCTCCCGCCACCCGCTCATACCTCAAAGGGGACCTAAAAAACGACCTTTGCGCATAAGACGCGTCTGGCCAATTTCCGTGCCGGTATCTGTACGTGAAACAAAGACTCAATTAAGTAGGTATATGACATAAACCCATAAAATTATCAACTGATTATGACTATACGAGTTGTTACCATGTAACCAGATCAAACAAACTTGTACATAATCAAATAACGCTGAGGCCACACGTGTTAAAACAATTAAACGTTTCCTAACCAAATATGGACAAACGCGAAGAAAATATTGCGTCTCGAACAGTTGAACATTGGTTCCATAATTATATTTTACCTGGCCAACATCTTTCTCTTTATCCTTCAAGTTCACTCTTTTCCCTTCTATGCTCACTGGAGGGATTCTGTGCTGTCACCGGGGAGACTAATCTCCTACTAAACCCCTTCTCCCAACCACCCAACCATTCTTCTATTCCCTCCAAACCTCCAGCATTGGCAGCGCGAATATGACGCCCCTGATGTTGCCATGTCCATAGGCCACGGTGGCCGCTTCCCATCAGGTGAACCGTGTGATTGTTTGCCACCTAAGTGGTACTAAAAAAACATATTGCATCAGGTGGCAATCATTTTTCATCTTCGGTTCTCGATGATTTCCAATCTATATTCGATTGAAGAAATATAATACCCAATTTGATGGTGAATCGATAAACGGTTTGCATGATAATGGCACACTTTCTCTGCTTTTTTAATGTGATCAATACGAGTCTTGGCCCTACGGCCCTGAAGCTTTCGCAACAGTTTCGAACAGGTTCTTATAACGCCTTCGCCAATGTACGTTCAACCTAAATGATTATTATTTTATTAATAAAAAGTTTACTACCTTCGTAAACGTTCTATACGAAGTTTTATGTGATTGGTTGGACATCCAACAGCTTGCAATAACGTTCACCATTTCAGACAAAAGTGACATGTAACGTAAGACTTGGAAAATGTTTAGTACGTATCAAGTATGCATATCCATATAAAGCGTTTATCATAATGAACTCAAGTGAAGTCTAGGCTCAAGAAAATGTGGTACCTAGGTACCTACTTCAATGCTAGGATATTTTTAAAACAACTTATTTTCTTCATATCCTGGCAATAAATTGCCCAAATGTGGCAAACACACACTATTCACGATAGCCCGTTTGTCGTAAAAGCTAACAACGTACACAAAAGTAGCATTATAAATGATATCCGACAAAACAACTGGCCACGAGCGGCCATGTTTTTGACACTTTGTACGAATCAAATTAGTTTCGCGGAAATTTAGTAACGTTTTACTTGGTCCCTTCGTTTTTTACCTTTATTGCCGTCACAGGCAGGCCCGGGTCTGTGGGCCATGCTGCTGAAGCCTCTTGTTTACAACTGAACAATTAATCTTTTTTTATTTAAGACAGTCTTTATTGAGCCCTTAATGCGATTGAACCAAAACTGAACACAATCTGACTATTGAGTGAAAACTATAATAAAGAACATGTATATAAAATTATATTTTGAAGAAAAGAGCTATTTTTTCTAATGGAATATTAATAGTAAGTTTCAGAATAACAGGAATGAAATTATAACTTTTACGACTACGATGGACTGACTAAATTAAGTATTTAAATTACAATTTGAGACTGCGATGGAAAGAAAATTTTATAATTAAATTAGTTTGACAAACCAAAAACTCTGGAAAAGTCTACTAAAACAGCTAACTCGGCGAGGGAGTCTTGTAACAAACTTATGTGAGAGCAAAACTAGCTAACTGAATAAACGGCACCTGCCTGACCTGAAGAGCTCATTTTTATTCGAGGAAACATTCACTACATTTATTCAGGAGCTCGTGGGCACTAAATGCAAAATAAACAACAACAGGGCGACACGTGAAGTATCATGTCCCACTTATTCTAAACGGAAATATGGGATTATAAGGGAAATATATCAAACCTGTAACATTATGTGCCTGAGTGCACACAATAATTCAGGCCGTAATTGTTTCTACAGAAATCTAGAATTACACATAACAACATGATAACTTAAACGTTGTGCATAGGGCATGAAATATTTAACGTACAGTGGGCAACACGAAATGGATAAATGTCTAGACTAAGCATGTCAAAGTCAGTACCCGTGAACCTCATGGCTGCGGTCCAGCATTATTTAATTAAAATTGTTGCTGATACGAGTCGGGGCAGGATCCACTTTTATATTGGAGTACTTATAAAAATTAAATGCTTGTAAGTATACATTTCAGTAGCCGCGTGATGAAAATTCTTATATAAAATAGTAATACGAAGTGATTTTAATCATCTGCTTAAAAAAGCGATGGTCCTTCATTGCAACGTTTTTATAAAAAAAAATAATCGTGGAAGGTGACGACAAGATTGAAACCTTAATGTTGAAATCCGTCGAAACCCTTGGTAAGCACCGTGGCGTTGCATGGCGCATCCGACTCAAACAGGTTATGTTGTATATTTCTTATGCATTTAATGACCAGTCACACCGAACTTTCCCTGTTTGATTGAAGCTGCGATTTATAAAAACAATCGTTTAATAAACACCCATATTAATCTTACAATAGGCAGCGATTGTACGCACAAAAAACAACGCAATCCCGGCCACACCAACCCTTCCCGGATCGTTAATCATCTACAGCGGGAAAACTGTCAACCATTCAGTCCCCAGCCGCCATGGGTGTTTACATCTCCTTAGCAAACAAAACCCACAGTCAAACACCTGTAAAAACTCCACAACTTGATTTTGTTATCAGCACTCGAGAGATGCGGATGGCTTCACCAGTTTTCTTCCTAAAATTAAACCGGCGAACGTTAAACGCAGATGCTTCTCTGCTACAAAATTCGGACGGTCTCCAGTATAATGCCAATCGTTACAACTGTATAATCTCCTAATATTAAAATTTTCTGGGACAAAGAAAGATCAAGAATTCAAAACAGAGATTTAACTTGTTACGTGAAGGCACTTACTGATAAACACATTATCTCGTTATCTTTCAATTATAAAGATAACAGTGTGATTGTATCAGAAAATTTTCAGCTTGGTTTCTAACAAGTTTTTGATGCACAGACTTGAATATAATTGCGTGGCGTATAAGTAGTTGTTAAGTTTGTCAAATCTAACAGCAATGACGTTAATTCGATACTTTCCCCTGGGTAACTGTAATTAAAATCTTATTTTTTATCTCACAAACAATATTTGTTTTACATCATCAGTAGCTACTCCAAGACAACTACTTGATTGCAACTACTTAATTATTTTTATCGTCACTTTTTGCATATTGACAATGAATATAATCCTGCAAATTTGTAACTAACTGTATGAAATACAAACACATCTTGCAAGTTTATTTATTTTAATGATGATAGAAGTCAAAATCGTAGCAGTCAGATAACTCTGGCTATTCAACTAGGTATGTTATATTAATTGGATTTATTAGATCCAGACTATTTATTGCAACAGATTACAGTATACGAGTACAAGATTCGAAATTGTAGTGATAATAATTAGAAACTGAGTTTATGTAACCTCCCAGGGGGGTGCTAATCAGAGCTGGAGTGAGTCCAGACATAACACAATTTAGACGGCCCGTGTTTCTTACGTTACTGTTAAGTTTATTCCCTTATCTGTTTATCAGAATTGTATAAACAGCTTCAATTTCAAGTTTTAAGCGACTGAACTCACCCTTTTACATTTGTTTTAGTCCGTTCTTATTTAGTTGTAGCTTTAATTTAATTACGACTTGATTGTAGTAAATTAAGTAAGTTTGTAGAACTTTCAGATTCTGCAACTGACATAATAAATCACTTCGAGATGTTTGAACTTAAATTGGATAGAAAATAGGAGAAAGAAAACAGACTTAAACCCACGACAGGCACTAATAGTGGCTCTTTAATTGGTACAAAATTATGTAATTGTCTGGTATTTTACCTTAAACTGTAGGTGAATATATCTTTAAAAAGAATGACGAGGTGTTAAAAAGAGATAATATATTCCTGGTGTGCCGTGGGTTAGGTTAGGTTAGGTTAGGTTAGATATCTCTCTATTCCGCATTCTCTGAATCCGCAACATAAGCTAACAAAGAAAACATATTCACTAAGCCACCTAGATGTGTGATTGTAACTTGTCATGTGACTTCTATCTAGGAATAGATAACTTATCTATTTGTTGATATAGGATAGAATCATAGAATACTCTGCTTAACCATAATACGTGATACTCGTATATGTAGTAAGAATAAAGTATTTTCTTTTTAAATTTAGCTGTGACGTATGTGGGTGATTCTACGATAAGAGGTAACTTGTGCGGCAATCCATTTAAAACAGTTTTCTTTATTCTATATTATCCATTTTCACAATAAATCACATAATATTAATGTACTTTATTAAATAATGGTACATTTGAAGGCCTAATTTAAACACATTTTTCTAAAATTGCTTACAAAGTCCTAAAAAATCTCTACCCTGGCTTGTCCCCTTCCCGTTTTCAATTAAACTTTCAAACAATTTATATGTTTTTTGTAAGAAAATGCTTAGTTCAAGTATATTTCATCGGAAGTTAAATAATTATACTTAAATGTTCTTAAAAAGAAATGAAATATTTTTTTAAATTTCAAATAGATTTTGAAAATTCAATTTTGTCCCGCTTTTTTTGCGTATCTACTCTGGCAAATTTTGTTCCGCTAATACCAACATAAATTCAAAGATGGGATACCGGAAGTAGCTGTGAACGACACATGCCAGCATGAAGTTAGCCTCACTAAACGTGTAAGTTATTTGAGCGACCCATTTATTAGTTGTTGCGACGCAACCGTGCGATGTCGCCATTATGTAAGGTGATTGCGTCTCTCTCCTGGATAGTCATAAAACCCACAATATTTGTTCAATTTATATGAATTTACTGCCCTAATTAAACAATAAAGTAATAATTAAAGTGCGATAGTACAATAGCTTAAAAATAATCCCGTCAGTTAGTACAATTGAATTTGTCAAGAAAACATCTCTCCCCTGGCGTATTTCCCCTGTCAAAATAACTGCCAGGGGAGATATTCAGTGACCAGGGAAGATAATATTCATCATAGCTTATTGTAATAATCGCATACATACATAAAAATCACGCCTCTTTCCAGTTGGGGTAGGCAGACTAGTATGGAATTCTATTTGAATGAAAGTGGAAGAAGTGAAAAATTTCGCTTCTTGCACTTTCATGCAACGGTGTGCTGACCACACAGTGTGAGGGCCGCCACTGTAGCACTACCGGTGTATGAGTGTGATACGTGATTTAGAAAAGTGTAACACCGTATGTAGTGGTGCCCCAGACCAGAGATTTTGCCTTTAGCTTACCATCAGGCGAGGTAAAGGCATTTTGAAGTGTCCTATATAAAAAAAAATTGAAAATTATATTATTATATATATATATTATATTATTAAGAACAGTATTAAATAATATTAAATAAAAGTTGATTTTATTGATTTTATTTAGTATAATATTGTATCGAATTATCTCCCCGGGTGCAATATATGTATCTGATGTCTCTCCCCTGTCCGATGTATTTACCCTGGTCTTCGAAAAATTAACTAAATATGTATAAAGTGACTTGCCCTTATGTGAAAAGGTAAATTAATAGGACAAAAATCATAATATAAAGGAA
Source organism: Lithosia quadra (assembly GCA_963576445.1). Taxonomy (NCBI): domain Eukaryota; kingdom Metazoa; phylum Arthropoda; class Insecta; order Lepidoptera; family Erebidae; genus Lithosia; species Lithosia quadra. Next base: position 10,090,746 of record OY754898.1, read on the forward strand.
AGGTGAAGAAACTCCAACTTTTCTCCTTGGCCGTGTTCTCTAGTACTTAAAAACCTCTTATCGTAGAATCACCCATGTTCCTTTTTCTGTAAGACTACAATATAAACAACATAGACTTTAAAAAAAAAAACAAATTGTGTGAAAACGCACCAAAAATGAAGTCATTTAGTAAATTAGCTTAGTCCCCATTGATAAAATTTAACTTATACCTATGCTTCCGCAAGTCTGGCAGACCCTATTCATCACATTACACCACAATAGAGCTTCGATATCGCCTGGTGAAGTACCTCGACCGAGTTAAATTGGCTCCGCTTCGCTGGAATCCACATTTATCTAAAAAAAACGTAGCTGGCACCGGCTTCGCTAGGTTTCTATGAAATGAGTTTTCATGTTAAGTAGGTATTATTGTCATAGATAATCGGTTATAGTATACCTAAATAGATAAAATATGGGCATTATGGTAAAAAGATTGCAGGTTCAACCCGCAAAATAAGCTTAAAGTATATATAGGCGCTGCAGCAAGGAGGGGTTAACGAGAATATCATGTAGGTACCTAATAATATTACATGACTCATGTTACTAGAAATATTTAATTTATAGAAAAATATATCGTAACTTACGCTTTCAACTAATAAATAACAAGGGTTAACTTGTAATAACAAGCCCTGAGTCATCATAGCTCCTTTACAAACAGATTGAGCAGAAAATTGCCTTTCAACGAAACATAATTTACTTAATAACTATAATGATAACAATATCCGACAGTTCTTTATTTATAAATTATGAATATTATCAAACTCAGAGCTAATATTAGATGTTGTGTAGTCTGTGGCATCCCCGGACGATGGCCGTTCACTTTATTCCAGTGTGCGTGTGCCAGGTGGGTAGTTATGAAAATTAGTTTCGTGTAGAAACGCCCACAGATAGATAGAAAAGTTTAAAATTAGAACGTGCGCAACATTTGTAATTGTGCTTTGCTGGTGTACAGATGTACCTTAAACATGATATTATGTAGTATTATAAAGATACAACTTCCTTGTTTTTTTTTTTAATCATCCATTTCCACTATCGCTTTCCATCTGCAGTTGGTGTTGCATGTGTTCATATGTCGCTTAGCAACTCTAGAATCTTAAACATTTACAAAAAGGGTATCAATAGCAAAGTCCTTTTGTTGGTAAGTCATCAACGTGAAAAGCAAGGAATCTAGAGGTGATGTAAGGTTGTACTGCACTACACAAATTGTGTAGATAACAAACTTCCATTCTAAATTCGCAGATCGATTGGCGGTATTAGTAAATCTTTTTTTTAATTCTCAAGCATTATTCACCTGTATGTTCCTCACAGTTTGTTCCTAAAGCCACCCTGCGGCTGACACAAATTCGTACAAATTAATATTTCCCCCGCGTTACCTGGAAGGCAAATGAGTGCGTTCAAAGCAATCAGTTGGAGATCTTTCACAGTAAGGCCCAACAATTCCACCGTTTCATGGCAGGCAATTTCTTTAATCCGTGACTTCATTTTATTTTACGTTTATCTTGCATTAATCCACCTTTTTTCTTACCCTAATAAATTGTATACTTAAAATTTTGTTTCGTAATTTGACGATTATGCACTGGTGAACGCGTTATAAGGCTGAGTTGGTTCATGTTGATATTTTCCTAGTAGAAGGATACTTATCTCGGCAATTTAGTTAACCAAATTTTTTCAAACAATTTTTATACAGTATTGGTAGCGAATGACTCAAGAATGACCATAGTATGTGCGTTCACCAAGGGCCCCGACCGACAAGATTTCGAGGGAATATGCGGCAAACCTAAATGCAACATCAGGCATTAAATATCTTTCGACATAACAGGTAAGTAATCATGCATCAAGCTATATTGCCATTTTACAAACGACTCAGAATTCCTTTATAAGTAATTAAAAGTAAACTGAAACAATATGAAACTTCCTTACAGTTAACGCTAAATTCGGATTATCCGACAATTTGTCATCGAAAGAACGTTTATGGTTAACTAAAATAAACTTGGAGACTGTGATATAAGACGCTACTAAAAAATGACATAAAAAGAGGCGGGAAACGAGTGATTTATCAGCAAATGCGGCGGCCATTTTGAACGACCTCATCGAAATACGGCCTGCCTGATCAAATATTAAAAAGTGTATGAATATGGACCGACCAGGTTTTATGATGAAAAATATTCGGCTATGTATTTAATCCACGTTTTCTTTCTATGAAACGATATGCCAACATTTATTTGGTGAGTTTGCTTGATTACATAGACCTGCAAGGTATTTCTGTATACAGAATGAAAATGTACGCAGAGTTTTTTTATTTTTTACTTTTGCACTTTATATTAACCTCTATAGGTATGTAATGTATCCATAGATTCTATATTTTCAGTTAATTTAGTTTGCAATGGTATGACCGTTCGACTATCATACCTTCTAAAACTAATTATCGTGGAAAAAAAAGAACAGCTAAATTTTTGCATAAAAGTTTAACAATTTTATCCGTAGATCAAACGCGAATTTTTCCACCTAATTAAGTTAGCGCGGCACTTTTTATCCATCTCCATCGCTTGGGATGAGCCATGATGCTTTGTTTTCTTGCTGAATGACACCGACGTTTTGGATAATAATTATCTTTTAAGATACTGGTATACTGTAGGTATAGTAATTTAAGATTTGAATTTTAGCTTGTTAATTTATGCAGAACTTGTCTTATGTCGGCTTTAACAAAGGCTATTATTTTTTGTAAAGTTAATTTTGCGACTATCTTCCAAGTATTGTGAAGTAATATTAGTTGATAGAAAGAATACTGAATCCAAAATATTATTTTTATTTAGACACCTCTAGCAAAATAATGCCCTTATCAATATTTGTTACTTTAGCGACGTAAAAGCAACACCAATTTACAGTATTATTCTGTAAGGGGAATAATTGATACGCCTCCGGAGAGATTTAATCCCGTCACAGAATACGGCTATTAAAACTTTGAAACTGAACTGCTGAATCCATATCAATCACAAGAAGAACATTCTGGAACCTTTTCCTCGTTATCGGTATACACAACAAGCGCCTCAAATTACTTTGATATCATAATTCTGACGTCTCAAAGTTAGGAGCCTTGAAGTAACACTCGATTCCAATCAATGTCTCGAGTTCTCGATAAAGTCCGTTTGAAGTTGTCACATCGAATAACATCTGACGAAAGTCAAGTGTATTTAAGTGTGGGGCTGGGATCTCGTTCACAAATGTTAAGAATTGGATTCGTTATGAATATAATATACTTTAGCATTGATGAGATCCATTTTTCGCTTGTTAGACGAGCATCTTCAAAGTTTATCAGAAACGATGTTTTGAAATTATTTCTACGTTTGAATAAGAATCTTCTAAGCGCAAGAATTCTTTAAAAAAGTGTGTGCTTAAGTACCATTAGAAGATGGTAAATATTTCAAGAATATGATGAGATTACCTGTATGGAAGTATTAAGCTCAAAAGATGAGGAAGTCAAGGTCGTGACCCTATAACTCGTACGGGCTGTTACCGGAAAACGTAAAAAAAACACAATGAAAAACATTTCGTCGTTTTCACGTGCTACGAACGTGTTTACAAAACGTAGGTTTTCAATTTAATATTATATTTATGACCATTGCCATCGAACACAATCAAAAAAATTTCATTTTCCGTCCATTACAAAACATGGATTTGGAAATAAACTACAAGTTTTAAACGGTTTTTTTAATAGGGCACGGCTAAATCAATTTACCCTGATAGAAATTTAAAAAAGTCTAAAGAAAGAAGGCTCCATTAGGTGCCTACAGATGCCAATAATGACAATAATTGCTAAAATGGTAATTACGCCTCACTTTAAAGAACTGGGGGTCTAGACAAAGTCACACTCTACCAGTGGAATCTTCGATGCGAACTGCCGAAGTCCGAAATGTATAGGAGACATTTCGAAAAACAATTCCACTCCCATACATTTTGGACTTTTTTGTGTTAGCTTTAAACCGATTCCACTAGGAAATCGTCACTTTATCTACAGACCCTTGCAATGTAAATCACAACTCAGTAAGTTGGACTAACTAAATAACAAGATTAAGTGAGGCTGTTCATAATACATTTCACACAACCTACAGATTATGTCTGTCGCAACACTCGCAACCTGTTGGGTAAGAGTACGCAATCTGAAACCTGACCGCAAGCATTCCGGTCTAGAGGCTAGACCGAACCACCGGTTGCACTGAGTTATCTAAAACGGATTAAGCAGTAATATTTGCTTGGCTTCACTCGGCCCCGCAATATCCTTGTTTATCTGTGGGATTAGTATTAGCTGGACACAGAGCCGGACTACATGTGTTTTTATAGCTTGATTGGCGAGATAAATCCAAGGTACTATTATAGAATCGCTGAAAGAATGCGTTCCTGACAGGTTGTGAGCGAATGGCGATGTAACTTTGAACTCGTGTATAATTTACGGCAAAATTTTAAATATCGTTTATTGACCTTATTAACGAGTGATAACATTAAAAATTTAATTACTGTGCCAATTTACAATACACAGATTAATTTTGGGCTAAAATGATTAACAATTAATTAATTAAAAATATAAAATCAATAGTTTTTAAAAGTCATACCACGTCAAACTGCACTGTTTCAAGGTTATGTCAAATGTTCGCTTTCATAGTGATGAGACAAAATAACAAGGCAATTGTAACGGCATATTTTAGTAATCTTAATAATAATAATCTGTTGGTTGAAAAATATAAAATAGAACGTTATAATTTTATAATATGTAATTTTGTAATAAGCCCCTACCCAAGCTAATAGAAAGAAAAGATAAGCTAAAATAAAAAATAAACCATCATTACAATTAATAATCACATAAAATTAAATAAGAATGAAACAAAATTAAAAATTAAAAATTGGAAAAACAAATAGGGCAGATTAGAATTAGAATTAGAATAAAATTAAAATTAAAATGAAATCAAGTTGTCACAAATTGCTGACTGTGATTTCATTATTATTATGTTATTGTAAGTTGGGAACAGGTTTAGAGAACGGTTCTAGGTACAAGTTATTTATTGTACATAACTAGTCATGACGAATTGACATGTGTCAGGAACGCATAGTCTCAGCGGCCAAACTATAATATGATAGTAGGTTGAAGAGACAATCAGAGGCATTTATCTAATGTCAAAGGGCGTGCCGGTACTATAGGTATGAAAGTACGTTATTTATAACTAAATGACTCGTTCTGACTTCTCAGAAAAATCCTCTAGTCCGATAGAAGCACAACCTAAAAGTACCAAACTTCGACTGCGTGTAAAGTACAAACAAACAAACATTGATTTTTTTTATCACAAGATAGTGAATATTAAAACAACCAGCGAGCGTCAGCTACAAAGTGAACCAAAGATGGAGAACAATTTAGTAAATATGATTTGGTTCGTTCGTTTACTCGCTCATTCAATCGGTCCGTATTGAATTGAAAATAACCGAGTAATTCCATTGCGACGGTCTCAAAGGGACATAGCTTTGAACTGAATTCGCCCCATTCTATTTTTCCAAAGAGAAATTTAACTTCTTAACTAATTACATTGACTGGTTTTCTTCAAAGATGGAAATAAAACTCGTTTATGTATGGTTCTTAAGAAAGCATAAATCATTAATACACATTTTTTTATAACTCCACGAAAGGGACAGTAAGAATATTGAAGCAATTACAAAGTATTTTTTTCTTGTAATTCAAAATTGACAGTATCCAGAACAGGACTATCCTAATACTCAACAAATTGAGCACTGGAACTATCCTGGATAAATAATATTTCGATGTCGTATACAAGAATTTCGGCTACCCAACTGGTGGAGTATTCCTCTCACAAAGGCATTGCTGCAGATTTTAGCCTCATTCTGAATTACTTTTTAAGAGAGAAAATTGCCCCCAAAAAACTGAATCTAATTGCGGTTAACCTTATATCAATTACGTTCTCATAGCTTAGAAGTTCATAATGTATTTAGACAAGATAACTTAATTAGACCTATTTATCCGAAGCAGCAAGACAAAATTAACATATTTCGTGCTAATTTCTCGCTGGGATCCTTAGGGTCAGGAACCTGATTATACAGTCCGATCACGTTCTGGTTATTTTTTACTTCTGCACTCATCTCACAATAAATTATACGTCATAACCTGAAGAGCTAATTAAGCTGAATTTATAAGGGCGAAGATCAAAGGTGGAATCGGTCTCGAGCTTCGCGGATGTCGGCGGCTGTCCGGTTTCGTCCTAAATTGGATGATGTATTTGCTGGTCGGCGGTGAATATCACTTCGATCGATAGTGTTGCGAAATAACTGGCTAGTGTCACAGTAGAGATTAATATTCATGTTGAATTTTGAAATTTTGACCAGGTCGAGTTTGTTGACGCTGTTTTACTTGGTAACAAAAAATTAAGTGTTTATTTATACATTACTATCTCAGACACGATTGAGACGCTTTTTCACTTCAGATTTTCCTTTTTAATAAGCGACTTTACGCAAAAACCATTACCAAGAACATTAGAAATTTCCTTGTACTTAGCTGGACGTTTCATTTCGAACGAGCGGTTGTCTCCAGGATTTTTGAATCTCGGCCGGGGGCCATCTCTCTCGCACACTGCCTAAAATTGCCATGATACGTTAAAATTTCCCAATCCAAACCTGTCAAAGTCAAATTTACGCAAAGGCTGAGTTCTTCGGAGCTTCATTTTGATTCTAGTTGAGCTTTATGAAAATTCACAGAACACCGTACATATCAATTATTATTAATTGAGTAATATTTATAGAAATTAATAAAAAAATTGACACATATTCGCTTCTTAGATTGTGGGTGACAGCCATTTTAATAAAGAAGCAACACTGTTTACCAAAAATTCGTAAGGTGACCAACCATCCGTATTTTGCGGGATAGTCTCCTACTAGAAGCTCCTGCATTGCAATAAATACATAGCATAGTCCCACAAAACGTCAAATGCTTTCCGCACGTTTACAATATCCATCATAATATATTACAATATTAACTGTAGAGAGGTCAATTCTATACATCCATACTAAATTATTATAAATGCGAAAGTAACTCGGTCTATCTGTCTGTTACGCTTTCACGCCTGAACCGCTAAACTGATTTTGATGAAACTTGGTATAGGAGTAGATTAGACCTAGATAATGAACATAGGCTATGTTTGGTTGCGATAACCGACATCCACGTGGGTGGAGCCGCGGGCAACAGCTAGTTGAATATATTTAAAAAATAACTACATATTGGGAAATAATTAGTGATCGATATTAATGCAAAAAATGCAATCAGTATTTTTTTGTCTTTCTGTCTGTCTATCTGTATGTGCACGCATGGATCAAAAACTACTGGAGGGATTTTGATCAAACTTGATACGATTATAGTTCATACTTCTGGGCAACATATAGGCTACTTTTTATACAAGCTGATATACCCATGGCTTCACCCGCGCTTCGTTTTTAGGTCGTTTATGGTCATATCTCCGGTTGTACTTAACCAATTGCAAGCAAAAATACGATAAATTTTGAGTCTAAGTAAGAACTTTCTAATAAAAAAGCCGCATCAAAATGCGTTCAGTACTTTTTACGCTTTACCATTGCTAGGAAGCTGGTCATAATAAGTATATAATTTCAACTTTGACGCTTATTATTTATTGCTTTCTAGACATACCCTATACCTACTCAAGTAGGTATTAAGTTATCGTTTCTAAAAACCACTACACTTTTTTATTTGTTCACGACTGTACATACTTAGACCACGGTAGTATAAACTTACTGTATAGGTACAGGTTGACTCAAAATATTATTATATATTTATTATTCTTCACATACAGACAGATAGAAAGACAAAAAATTTACTGTTTGCATTTTTTGCATTAGTATCGATCACCAATCATCCCCCAATAGTTATTTTGTAAATATATGCAAAGAACAGAATTGACCTCTCTACAGTTTTATTATAAGTATAGATCATGTATTTGTCTTATTTTGTTCCTTAAATTTACGAAAGAAAGTATAATAATGGGACAGGGATTCACCTGACGATTTTTAAAATTCACATTATCTTTCAAGTCCGTATCGATTCATTCGTTTTAATCGACCTTTTTTAACAGGTCACCTCATTATGAATATAAAACTGACAAACGTCAAATGTTACCTATTAATGTGACGCTACTATAGGAAACACCCTTTTGTTGCTACTCTGTCGCATTGGGTTTGCCTGTAATGGCACTGTATGTATAAAATAAATAAATACATAATCCTTCATTTAATGTCAATAATTTATTTTGTTATTACATGCTTACATAAGTAAGTCTCAATTAATAAATAAATAAGTTACAAAATTACTGTTTGCATCTTCAATAGCTTTTAAATATATTATAGTAAAATAACCTTTTCAATGAATTTGGCCTCTCTTTATAATATTAGTAAATATGGAAACGTAGACTATACCATTTATTTTCATGAGCATAGACGTAAACTACATCATATATCCCAACCTTGCAATTAAACATGGTCACCGCAAAGAAAGGTACGCAACCCAACCAACTAGATGGAGACACTGCACTGTATGGCCTTGCAGTATCCATTGGTTCTAATATTCTTGACCATTACATAATTTTAACGCCATCTTGTAAATCTTTGAGGTATTTGCATATGTAAGTAGATGTAAGTATACTCATGCCTCAAATTCGTCGAGATGGCATCCAAATCGATAAACCGATCAAAGAAAAAACAAAAGAAGAAAATGATTTTTATACGATGGCTGTATTTGTTAAACCTGTATGTTACAACACAAAATAAAATTTATGAAATGTTCAAAGCGCGTGAATCTTGTGATCAAAACATCTACAATTGTGAATACCGGCACTGTCCATTAAAAGAGAAATGATTTGTCTTCGTTTTATTCATTTGACATTAAAGAATTCACGTCCTTTACGTTTTTGATTAATGTCTGTATAATAACAAGTTGGAAATAAAACAGCGGATTTCGCACTCCATGTTATTTTGTTTATAAAAGAAAGATAGATTACATCTCAAACGTGACAGTCTAGGAAATCACTTGAGACCAAGATTACAGTAAATTCACGACTGTATATCCCGAGAGGGTAGGCAGAAAGTATATTTACAATTTACACTAACATTTTGATATCCTTATTTTTGAGCGTAAATTTAAAGAGAGAACTTCTAGATTCTGTACTGGTAGGTATCAACCGAGAACGTCCTAAAAGGAAATCCACAAAACACTGACCAACCCGGATATCAAACTCAGCACCGCACAGACAGACAACTCGGACTCACCGCGGCATGACAATCAGTAAAATATAAAGTACAATGTGGTGATATTACTCTGCGCTATAAAACTAACCCATAAAATTAAAGATTAAAAATACCGCCCACAACATGTCAGAATTTTGCCGACAACTTAACTTAATAACATAAATCATCAATAAGTAAACATCAATCTGTGATAAGTCATCGTTAGTAGTTTGTTTACAACACATAACAGACTGTCTATTTAAAAAGCTCCCGCCCACCCAAACTATATTTTGGGACAAACACCGCCCACGCTCCAAAACCCACTAAATGTAAGTATTTAAGAAGTTTCCTACCAAAACTAGTGAGACACATCAAAACAGTTGGAAACAGTTTAAAGCTGTACTAAGTCGGAATATGTAATTATTTCGTTTTAACTTCGGCGCAACTCAAAGTTATGGTGTTTGAGAATTACAAATTCAACTAAAACGTCCTCCTTAGAAACGTCTACATGTATTGAAGGTTGAAGATTAGATTATTTTTATGGGTATGTATTAACTTGGTTGTTTTGTCTTCATGCGCTTGTATTATCGTCTTTATGGGAGTGGTGTATTCTCAGTCAAGGTCCTAGACGGGATTTGAATCCGCATCCAGCCAATTTCTAAGAATACTTTGACCAACTGAGTATCTTGGACTGGTCCTGGATATTCGAAATTCTCCAATTAGGTAATATAGGTGCTATTGTATTTTTTGGATTGTTAATCAAATTTTGAAACAAATTGTTTACTAACTTTTGCTATTAATTTAAGTAAATCGTAAAAAGTCAACTTCCAGGTCAGGACTTGAACCCGCTTCCAGAACTGACATGAAGCTACATGGACTCGTTCTGAAAAGTCAAAATTCTCCATACACACATAATGGATCGCAGTTGCCGTCATGGATGTAATTTTTGAGTTATACCTAATTATAGGAGTTGAACTCCTGTAAATTTTCGCCATAGTTAAGTACTTAATGTGTTTTGATTTGTGTCAGGAGCAGAATCCATCATTGGTCCCTCGGCGTGTGCCAGTTCTTTCGGGTCACAGCGTGACTTAATAAGAAAGAAGGAAAGATCGTGCCATAAGTACCTATTGTGGTGTAAGGGCAGGATCGAGATGAATGATGATTTGACAACAATAGACCTATTTTCTACCTCGTGAGCCTTACACAATTGCAGGGAATTATAGAAATAAATTGATGTCTGGGTTACACTAGAGTTAAAAATTATTTTTTTATAAACAACACTGACTGGTAGGTATATGACCACCTTATAATGCTCTGTTATTAAGTACTTACTTCATGAAGAACAGACCTAAAGCTAGACTAAAAAAAGGTGAGTAACTACAACTATTACCGGGCACAAAAAACTGTTTAATAAAATATCTTGTCTCTATATAAAATATATTGTTATGTTCAGTTTGTACAACTTTAATTTCTTACGTCAAATTTTCGATAACTGGATCTTAGGAAGTTAAACTAAAGTTTAACTATTATTTATAAATTGTTTATGATTTATTTACTTTTACTGCAGGATTTCGCTTTATTTGACTCACAGATGGTGCTTGCATGAACTTTTATAAAATAGATTCCTTTCTCGACTTGTTTCAATTTCTTTTTGCATCTTTTCATCATGCTTCATAATATCATGGAGCCATTTTGCAGCGCAGGTTTCTTAATGTTCACCGACAATGCCATCGAGGATCTATAAAGTTAATAATAATTTCTTTAGTCAATTAAAATATTTAAACCAAGTCCATGCAGCACACGGCACACGTTCATACCAACTTTTTCCAAGCAAACGTCTCATGTTACCCAAAAATACACCCAATCGCAAACAAAATCAAACAATGACGGGCATTTCGTCACGAAACTTTAATTCCGTTCGTGATGAAGCAGGAATTTATACAGTGAAGCACAAAACAGCCCATTTGTACTAATATTGGTGAACAATGGCGCGGGACCGTGAGCTGCCTCGGCTGCCTCGGCGCACGACGACACCCCGCGCCACATTCTTTCTCCTGATAATTAAAGTGTAGAGTCAACAACGTTATGTGTGATAAATGTGATAATACTACATGCGTCAGGTGCACTATAGTTTGAATATGGGTATCGCTTTTTTATACTACTAAGGTATGTAGCACACACGTATAGTGGTACGCGGTTTATTGTGACCGGTGTTTTTTTTTTTTTTTATGTCGGTCACGTCAACATGACTTCACCTCGCCTGATGGTAAGCTGAGGCAAAGTTTCTAGAATGGGAGTCACCATTGCAAACACCGATAGTGCCAAAATGGTGGCTCTCAGCTTGACGGCCTCATCAAATGCTTTTTCACGCCCCGCTTAAAGGACCCGGGACTGTATGAGGAAGGAAACACGTGAGCTGGTAAAGAATTCCAGGTTTGTATGGTGCGGCAAAGGAAAGAGGCACCGAACCGCTTGGTTCTTGATGGAATTGTTTGTTGTATTGATTGAAAAGAGGGAGGTAAGGTAACGGACTAGGGATATCCTTTCTACGACACATTAGATTCCCGGGACACGCAAGCCAGTGTGACAAAACACCATGAGGTTTTAGTCGGTTCGACTCTAACATAACCGCCCCCGCTGCCGGAAGTATCCCGTGAGGATAATAGCATAATAAAAACAAGTTTTATAAGAAACGAAAATATTGGAAAATGCACAGAAATATTGTAGTAAACATACCTATTATATAACCTGTATAATAGTAAACACATTATGTAATCTGTATAATAAATATTATAATCCTGTTTAATTTATCAAAAAGTTACTTAATATTTGTAACGGATGAATTAATCAATTTCATCTCAAACGGTTTCATCTCAATCTGTGATAATCGGATTAAAAATTGGACGACATCTCACTTCCTGTTTTATCCAAACATCAGGTAGAAAGCTAAGCCTTCGGACAGTGAAATACTTATCTATACAATCTTCGACCAAGTAAAAAGAATTTTTACTTGGTCGAAGTATACAATATGTGAATTTTACGAAAGAATCATGGGTATTAAAACCGTTAACTGCCTTATAATGGAATAAATAGGTTCTGTTGCATTACTTAGGATAAATCAAATTCCATTGATAATCCTAACTTCTGGTTTGTATTACAAATATAATTATTACAATCGGTCCTTGGTATGCCTGACAATAAATTTAAAACACTTGTTAAGGCCACCTTATGCAAAAAAAGCATACTATAGGACTGCTGATTACCTTGAAGACAAAAATGTCTGGCTTGAGCATGGTGCAGGCCCCTCCTAGAATGCTAAAGTGCTACAACTACATAATGCTGTAGTTGTGGCATTTGCCTACTACAAATATATTGATATTGTGGTAGGCACGCGACCTTTTTTGCTATTTTTTTGACATTAGTATATTTTTGACATTTTCAATTATTTTATTGTTTAACTTCGGTTAAAATTTATTATATATATTTTTTTTTTTTTTATATACCTTTATTTATATTGACACGAGACAAAATGTACATTCGTCCATATTTAGTCTTAAGATATCTATGTATAACCTGACGTCTTAAAATGCAGCAGTGGAGTTTGTTGCGCCGTTTCTTCTCCACTAGCGCCTAGGAAGCGGTGGTAAACTTAGTATTAAGTAGTTTTTGACGTCAAAAAGATGTAATTACGTTACACTATTTTGAAAAATAAAGAAATTGAAATTGAAATAGCTTTAGGGTGTTGTTCTTCAAAGGGGGGTTATTTATATCAGTCAGCCGTATTTTACAAGCCTTTTTTGTCCTACGAGTATTGCCGTCTTCAAAGCTACTTAAACTTTGTATTACAGCCGAGGATTTGCTTTAAGATAAAATCTTGCCCTAATCAGGAATCGAACCTGAAACCTACCAACAGCAGTCGTAGGTACTGCACTACCGATCAATCTAATAAACACTGAAAATATGCTAACGAGTACAAATAAAGTTCTATATAGGTACAGTTCCGAAAAGAAAGAAACCACACCGATGGCAATGGGTGCTAATTCTCGAAACTATGTCTCACCATTATCGCTTGTTTGATCAATAATGCCCTGTTTTGTCGGTTTGCTCAACACCGCGGCACCGCACCGTCCCGTCCGTGTTCTCAAAAGAAAAGAACTAAGAAATACTTCGTTAGTATCATAAAAAAATTACCTTAACAGGGTTCATTTGAATTTATATTCTTTGAAAACCACACACAGAGGTGTAAAATTTTGACATTTTTATACTCGTAACTCAGAAACTCAAAAGACGTATTTTATTGAAAACTAAAGACAACTTAAGTCTAATATTATACCGGTTAGCAAGTTAATAGAACATCTTTACAATATTATGGCACGCAAGGGATATTTCCTCTTTATTTCGCTTCATTTTAATCGCTACAGGTAGACTGTGCTACGCCACTTGTATGCTAATTGGAATAAAAAAGGCACATTATCGCGAAATAATGAAGTCAAATTAAACATTTGTGATCCAGGGGCTCAGAACAATTAACTCGTTAAAAGCATACAATGCTTTGTTAGGGTACAATATCCAAGTATTACAACCCCCAGATTGCACACAAAAGCACTACAAACCTAACAAGGCGAAACATGGCCCACAATGGCACGACGCCGACAACAAAAAGTATTATTTTGAGATGAAAACACGAGGGGATTAAAGACTTACTTAATTACCTTGAATATAATTAATTGGTTGTTTAGAGGTCTCACCAAGATCTTTGGGCCCAAGCCAAAAGATCACCTTCAAGCCGGTACACCAGCTGATTGAAGAACGAGGCTCTGATACAGGTTATCCTCTCGGGGTTGGGAGTTCACACGCCAAAAAGACGAGAAGGACTAAGTGGGCCCCGGGTTCCAAAGTAAAAACCTCGGATGCAACCGTTAACAACGCTAAGATAAAGACGAATGCGTTGTTTTAAAATAAACAATCCAGTAGTAGCGCTCTCCTGCTGTGAGCTGGAGACAAGAATTTGAGCCGAGTCGAAGGCGTCGAGTTACTACTTAACGTAGCTACTACAGAGGCAAACATGATGGACCTTTCATCCCGCGACAGTTTTACTTATCTATAAAATGTTTGTAACAAGTGTAACAACTGTATACCTTCGCAATTGGCTCACCGATTTAGATGAATAATTTCTTTTTCTGTTCATAACTGTCAGAACAAAATAACGAATTATCACGAATCAACGAAAAGACTGAACACAACTGATCCCTTTTCTTATGTGTATCTCGTAGGTCTGCATAAATTCTTTCTTTCTTTCCCATAGAATATCTACATCTCCTTAATATTATGTCTTTATGGCTGTTTTCCATGGTGCTCTTTTGTCGTGTACTTCGGAAGTAGGATAGATTTATCACGGCATGTGTGACAGGAGCCCAATGTATCCGAACCGACCGAGTGTTCCTCGTGACGAACAAGATTTATTACATCGACTGTAGCTGCATACCTAAGTGCCTTTCCGCTCGCATTTATCAAAAAATCATTACATTGCCTTCTGTATTGAAGACAAATGGTTGGCATGTACGTTGAGAAATGTACTGCTATTGACGACTCTTATTTCCGAAGGCTTTTAGCGAGGAATAAGGTTTAATGTATTATGTGGGTAAAGGTTCTGAGTTAAAAAACTGTATCTTGATTTTTTATGAACCTAAATAGAACCGAATCATCATCAACCAAACGCTAATTATAGTTGCATACAAGGAATGCAGTTTGGAGCCCGGACACTGCTGTTCTACACCTGCTTGCCATCATTTGGTTTATCTTGGCTTTTACGGGCGTTTTCACTGTTTGACCCCGGACCAGACCCAGCGTGGCCCAAAGATTTGCTTATATTCCAAATATAATTGAGTATAACATCTAAAATATTATTATAAACTTCTCAACTAATCTATAAATTCTCAAATATCTAAGTATTCTAAACTTCAACAAAGTTCAGAACTAATTTTATTTATTGCTAGCCGTTATACAAACTTCTAAACTTAATCATTCCGAATTAGGAGAAAGTCTATAAAATTCAATATTTGAACATGCCGTAGGAGTAGGAGGCATAATTGGCCGCCCACGAATCATTTTATAACAGGAAATGTTGGAGAACCACTAACCACACGGGCTTTGCTATAACTTTTCAGCCGTGTATTATACGAGCATGTTATACAGCATACAGCTAACGTAAACAATAGAAATTCTGTAAATATCGCAACCAAACAAAGAACAAAAATACCCTCATATTCGACTTTGCTTGGCCAAATTCGGCAAAAGTCTTTACAAAATACTTTATCGTTTCCACGATCTTGCAACAGCAAACTAAAAGGGCAAACACTTGTACTACCCATCCTATCTTGTTCGAGTGAAGTCAGCTATCGGAAGACATTCCCTGTTTACCCGAACGTCGTCACAAATCACGCAGACAGAATGCGGTACCGAGTTCTTTTCCCCTCAGTAATTCTTGGTCGTAATAGTCGAGTGGGTCGTCGGAGGGACAATACGTCTGAATCGCCGGTAAAGTCGCCCGTAACTGGGTCACGCGGCGACCCACGTACTTCAATCTCATCACTAATCAATAGTCCGTTTGTAAGATTTGTCAGTAACGAGCCAAATCTCTTTCAGTATTGTAATTTGGATAGATCAGTGCCCTGCAGTCAATTAAAAGTTCAACCGTTTAACATTTTCTTTAGGCGAACAATGCTCGTTATTTTTATGAAAGTTCCTTTTCAATTTGCATGCGAAAGCGTCAAGAAATGATGTCATTTTGTTAATCTATCTGTGATAAATCAGATTTAAATAAATTCCTACTGTTTCTCGCTTGTTTCGTCTTAGTATCGACATGGTAAATGCGCATTAGTATGCATGGATTGCAGGAACATAGTAGAATGCGACGACTATTGTAAACCTGTATGACATACAGAAACGTTCATTTTAGACAACTACTGTTGGAGTTCGAAGGACCAAATAGTCCACAGTGCTACAACAATTATGTACTTAGAAGTGGCACAGTTCCAAGTCAGACATGTTAAATTTGGCAATATTTTGGAAATTATTGTTAATGTTTTATAGATTTTACAACTATGTCTTAATAAATAATGGAAAGGTTGTTCAATCTCGTGAAATTTTTCTATTTTTTCGTTCTGAATATAACATTTTTAATGCTCAGTATTCTGTGTCTGCTCCAAATAAAAACATACCATCCAGATGAGATTTTATGGAAACTGCAAAAAAATAAGTTACAACGGCAATTGTTATCGGTCAAAAACATTTAAACTCTTCTAGGGTACCTCTATTGGTTTTAACGAGACTCGCAGAGGTTACAGTTGTTTTAAAACGGTGGAGATGATAAAAGTAATCACTTTGTTTTTGCATAAAGAAAACAAAGGATACCAGGAGATCGAGGTGAAAAATTAACAGATACTTAACATTCTTTGTATTACAATGACCCACATGTGTAGTGATAAAAAAATAGTAACGATAACATTAAAATCCACGTACAGACAAATCCATCACAACAAATCATAAAATACACAAAGTGTCGGTATCAGTGAGACGTTCCAAAGATAAGATACCTCATAGACTTGAATTACATAATAGTACACATTTTGTGTAGGTACTTAGATTGCAGTCGGCATACAGTTCACAAGTACCTTACATATGTTACGAGAATACTACATTAATTTACTTTCTTTTTGAGAATTGCCCAACCACATCGTCAAATTTCATGAATCCTTTACCTTTGGTACCTATTGGCAGGATTTACAGAGCCTTGGCCTTCTTGCTAAGTTTCTTTCGTGAAGATTGGACAAAGGATTAACGCCAGGTGCAGAACAACTTAGTAACACGTAGAAAAATATGTAAATGATTTCGAAAAGATGATTCTGAGCACGTACCAAACGGAGGCACTGTAGACAAACGCAAAAACTTGGCGGCAAAATCTCAAGCGCAAACAGGACAACACAGACGCGACGACAAAATAACAAAAAGAAAAATAAGCTAAACAGAACACATTCCAATTCAATCTCGAATCTGTGTATCGATCTCCTGGAATAAAATTATTCTCGATATAAAAGCAATAGATAATATATGGAAGAACAATGTAAGCGACCTTATGTATTCTTTTTATATTTTTTCTTTAGGAATTTACTTTTGTTCAAGTTCAACAAATAACACACGGTCTGCTGTGGGCTAAGTTTGCTTGTGTTGTGAATGGATTCACAAATTCTAATTAAACTACTCGATCAGGTAACCGAATCAAAGACAATTTAATACTGCTGTACTTTGTGCTGGCACTTCTATTGTACCAACCCTCCAAATATAATAACCTTTTACCATGCGACACCACAGAGCAATACATACAACAGTTTCTGTTCAAACCAAATACGCAATGGGATATTGCGTATTTGCCACTCCCAACTTAATCAAAGTATCCGATAGAATGGCGTCCATTTATTTGTCGAAACGAACATCTCCGTTTTAAGCGACAACAATATACATCTTATTTCCTTAACCTTAGCAGTTGATGGTAATTACTGTTGCTGATAGCTGTAATGAAAGGTTTGTGCTACTTAAAGCAGCGATAACATTTTACGGGACTGCTCTTGTTTCTGTCGAACAAAACAACCTTAACTTCTTGACTTGCCCTGCTATTATTTACTTTAAAAACAACAGAAATTATCATTATAAATTTCTCTTTAATATTCACATGAATCGCTTCATTTCATAAGCGCTGTTTCAGTTTTTGACGAGTTCTGAAGAAAGAAAACTCATCGTTTCCACTAAAATAAGCTAATAATGATAAATGTCTTCGTTTTCCTTTCATAAATCAAATGTAAGAAATGTAGCTTTGCTGGGAACAACACGGGAGTCATTTAATACAGATTTTATCGTTTAAATAAACTGCGAGCGATCCAATTAAACGGGAGCCGTACACGCCTACGCAGGTTGTACTCGTAGGTACATATACACACAGACCGGTGACCACCTGCCCACCTATCGCGTGAAACAAACGCTGTACAAGCGTAATGTAATTCAATATGTAGCATGTAGATGCGGAACCATAAAAAACGTGCCACCTGCTTGTTTGGCACTCGACAGGACGTAAAAATCTGGGGCATGCAGAGGTGCTGAAAGAACGCTCGGGTTGACGAAAGCTTTTCGATAGAACGACATCGGAGATAAATTTTTAAAGTGAACTGATCGATTTCGAATAGCATACGACGCGACGTTGATAACGAAAGGTCTCATAACACATTTCGTAAAAGCGCAACCATAAACTCGCTAGACTGTTGGTAAACTGCTGGTATTTGTACAGCAAAGTAATAATAATCGTTGACTAAATAACGTGTTTCGGTATGTTTGCGTGTGTGCATTTGCTCTATGGAAACAATACTAGAAAGACAAAGTTTGAACCCATAAAACCACGTTTAACGGTAGGTGACTTAGAAATAAAAAAATATTCCGGAGCGATAAAATCCTTTATGGAAATTCACCAATTCAACAGCATTTTCGTTCGTGCCAAATATCAAAGCGAGAGCGTATACAGTGCGAATTAAAAAAGTTAAAAAGTTTTTCAATACCACGCAGTTGGAATTCGAAAAACCAGACCTAGTCACACTTTTTCAATCAGTTTTCAAACGAGCCGCGCTTGCAACAGAAATCCCCTTCAATTTGACACAATATGGAGCTGATCGAGCACATCAATGAAAAGGATGTATCTACCGTATCGGCAATATCGTCCTGATTGCAGATAATAGTTTTATCTCTGAAAATATAAACTTATTCCTGTTGCGTTATCGGGCGCTAGTAAATGAGATTAACTTATGCCAACACGATGATAGGCCACTTAACAAAATTTAGTGTTGTATATGTTAAATATTAGGTTAAAGATATAAACCGGAACCACAGATGATACAGTATCATTATCACCTTGCTAATTGTAGGTACATTGTTGTGGATTTATCCCTACATGCGATAATTATTTGTATAATTCCACAAACAGGTAACTTTAGAAAAGATCCCCAAAATATATTTCATCTTTAAAAGTTCCGTTTAAGTGTACTCTCAAAGCATACAAAAAGTGGAAACGTAGACAACTATATCACATTCAATTTAAGATACCAACATCTCTCCGGAGAATTCAGTTGAACCGGGTCTGTTATCAGCCCTTTAGAAAACACCTTCCGACATTCAACGTTTTCGTTTTTTTATAAATGCCCAAGGTTCTTAGGGCACCTAAACACTTTCCTATATAACTTACATTTTGTTATCACCTTCAAGACAGTTTTTGTGAGATATTTTAGCACTAAATTGTCCACTTTATATACTGTTGGAATCAAATACACGCTAACTAAGGATTCATTGATTTAAGTCCGCAATGGTTTTCCTGTTTTCTGTATTTTTTATTTTTCTATTTGCTAATTTGATTGGAGAAGTTGATATAATACGGTGCAAATACACTTAGGCGACTAGCGATATTAAACTGGATAGTTGCGCACGAGAAATTACTGGATTTTCTGCTTTAGTCTGAATTTCGGCAGAGTATTACTTATTAGTGGTACTTTTATTAAAGAACAATAGAATATATTTATGAGACAGTTCGAATACCTCGTCTTATGTCAGTAAAGACGATCGGTTAAGACAGCAAACTCATAAGTGAGAGAGACTAAAAGACTCCGAAGGAGCAACGACGAAGTCATAACACTAAAGACCCAAAAGAGGTCGCAGGTTCAAACTAGTCGAGTTTTCACAAAGTACCCAAGTGCTCATAATCATATAGTTTCAGAAGTCATAAATATCATTCGTGAGTTGTTATTCTAATAACCTTAACTAAATCCTAATCCTTTTACTTGGCGGAATCGGTGTCGCAATTTGCATAAACTTTGCTCCAAGAGAGCCCTTTATCTCCACTTTAGCAGTATATAAGTTTGTGCCAGTAACAATACAATAGCCCACAATGTACTTACGTGAGCATGGTATCGTGTATCCCATTATTCTTGGGCCGTTATATAATACGAGTGAATAAAAGCAGTTTCATTTCAATAAGAATGAGCGCATGTTTAATTGGTAGGCTTTTTCGAATTGGAGATTGTATATATTTTATTTTCATGACTTTTCTATGATTTTAAGCGTGTCAAGTTTAATTATTCAGCTAATTTTCTGTATTTCGTTTTCTCTTTTAACATTTTTACTGTGTGTATTAATTCTAGGATGTATTGCCTATAATGTTAATCAAGGATTTCCAATTCGAATTTCATGCAAATAAGAAATAGTGCGAAACAGCGAGCAATAATCTCACTCAAAATCTTTAGAATTTGTAATATTAGCAAGTAGGATAATATTAATATACCTATTTCGTTTTCCACTTAATTAATTTAGCGGGTTAAGATAACTAAAAGTAGGTACGCCAACACGAGTTGGTCCAGCTAATCTCAAAGGAATAGAATTTATGGAAAAATAAATATGCCAAGTGTAAACCTATCTCAGTTTCAGCAGGAGTTAGGAGATGAAAAGATAAAAGGCGTTTTAACTCATGGAAGCTAACTTAACTTGACAATTTTATTTCTTCGAAGTTAGGATCGATCGAGTTCAATTTTAGCTCTTGAGCTTGATGCTCTTTTATATCCCGGCAAGGCTCTGTTCGGTCCGACAGATAAAATCTTTTCGTCATAAATTCGTATCTCACGGTGCTTTGTCCACTCTAAACTAGTAAAACCAAATCCATTCTCGACCACGTATGTACGAATATTGACAACCATTCACTCAGCTTATCGATCATTGACTCTTGTCTCTCGGATCACAAGCAGATATTCTTGGAAATTGGGAATCTAGCACCAAAAATTAAGAAAAAATCTGATTATACAGCAATTGATTACGAAAAACTATTTAACAATGCCCTAAAAGCTAACTACAAAAACGAAGACGATAACTACTGCTACCTGGAAACATTTATCTCAGATCAAATTCATGACAGCAAAATTACTAAAACAAAAATTCTCAACAAACCACACGAAGACTGGATAAACCAAAATATTATAAATGCAATAAACTTACGGAACAGTCTGTGGCAGCGGGTTAAGATGAATCCAAGTGATGATGAACTAAGAAAGAACCTTAAGCAAGAACAACAAAGAGTTAGAACCATGATAAGAACACAAAAAAGAAAATATTACTTTGCTTTATTTCAGAAATGTAACAACCAACCTAAAAAAATGTGGGACGTTATTAGTGATCTAGGACTGAACAAAATAAGGGACAACGCTGCTCTCCCCAAACTAATATCTAATTCCGGACTAATCACTGAAGGTAATGCAATATGCGATATTTTTAACTCATTTTTCTCATCAGTTGGTGCGGAATTAGCTAACAAAATACCTAACACGTACCACACAGCCACAAACAACACATTGATGTACGACCATAACTATACACATGACATAACATTACATGAGCTAGAGCCATGTAACACTACAGAAATATTGAAAATTATTGATGGGCTTGACGGCAACACAAGCACTGGTCTAGATGGTATTAGCACCAAAGCAATTAAATGCTTAAAAAACATAATTTCTGAAAGGTTGTCTCACTGTATAAATAACTGCCTACGACATGGTATTTTTCCGGACTCACTGAAGGTTGCGAAAGTAACTCCTATTTACAAAGCTGGCAGCAAGACTGACCCAAGTAACTACAGACCAGTATCGGTGTTGCCAGTCATATCTAAAATTTTTGAACGTGTATTGTATACGCGCTTATATAGCTATCTTATGGAGAAAAAGTTTTTAATAGAGGAGCAGTATGGCTTTCGACCTAAGTCTAGCACTCTTTCAGCGGCGATAGACCTTGTCACGAAAATTAAAACCTATGTAGATCAGGGTAGTCTTGCCTTGGGTATTTTTATTGATTTAAAAAAAGCTTTTGACACAGTGAGTCACCAGAAGTTGTTACAGAAGATGTATAACATAGGTGTAGAAAGCACGGCTCACAAAATGTTCGAATCATACTTAAAGAACAGGCGCCAAGTTGTCAGAATAGATACCTACACTAGCGCGGTGCAAAATATGTTCTACGGTTGTCCACAAGGTTCTGTGCTTAGCCCTTTATTATTTTTGATCTATATCAACAATATAAGCAACATAGGATTATCAGGTCACCTAACACTATATGCCGATGACACCTGCCTTTTTTACTTCGACAAAAATATACATAATATTATAACAGATGCTCAAAAAGACCTAAACCTACTCAATGAATGGTTAAAATATAACCTACTCACTATTAACACATCCAAGACGTCATTTATGATTTTTGCGGCTAAAAACAAACGAATACCAGAGTACGCACCACTTACAATAAACAATGACGTCATAAGTCGGTCAAATAATGAAAAGTATCTTGGTCTGTGGTTGGATGATAAATTAACTTGGCAACAACACATTGAGCATGTTAAAACAAAATTAATGGCGGTGTTAGGGGCATTAAAAAAATCAGCTAACTGTATACCTTACAAAATAAAAAACCTTATTTATAATTGTCTAATTAAATCACATCTTGAATATCTAATCGAAATATGGGGATCAGCTGCTGTAACCAATCTAAGCCCACTGCAAAGAGTTCAAAACAAAATAATTAAAACACTATACCACTACCACTACCTTACTCCCACCAAACAGTTATATACACAAACAGAACTGCTTAACTTAAGACAACTTTATATTTACAACACATGCACACTCATAAAAAATATCACAACTAAATCAATTCAAACTAACTTACAACTACAGAAAAAAGCCATGACATATAACCTCAGAAACAGTTATAAACTTGAATTGACGAGAGTACGCACTAACTATGGGAAAAGAAGTATATTGTTTGAGGGAGTACAGCTGTTTAATCGGTTACCAAATGATGTGAAGGAATGTGAAGAAATTAAATTGTTCAAAAAAAAACTTAAAATGCATGTTTGTGCTCAGTGACCTCTGGTGCACCGAGGTGTTAAATATTATTATTAATTACTCTGTATCTCATTGTAAGTGAACTGTTATATAATGTTCTTATGAGAAATAAATTCTTTAAACCCAAAGTTACGATGTTGAAGTTGTTCGATACTCCCTGTATCGATTTCTCTCGCGTTTCACAAAGGAGCTGGCAATGCCAGAGACTGAGGGAATATCGCAGTTTGTTCCAAGAAATTGCTTCATGTGGCTCCGTAGCTTTATCAAGATATTTCCGAGTAAAATATATGTCTTTGAAATAGTTCATCTTATTACCGATTCAATGGCATAAGGTACAAGTTATTCAAAATCAGTCATCCCAGACGATACCTCTACTTCAATGACAGTTCTATTCAGGCTATTTATAAAGTTATGACTTCGCGAGGCCGTCAAACCCGCGATGGTATTGATACTCATATGTTGTAAAATTATGCAAATGTCTAATTAATTCGTATTTTAATGTAAGCCATTCGTGGTGTGCGTCCTCATATTAAGCCGGAGAGGAAGTCTAGAATCTAAAACGTTGCCTAAATTTACTGTACAATGTATCGTATGATATAATTGTCAGTGATCAGCATACTTAATTAATATTAATGAATGGTATATCGACAGTAGTCTTCTTTGTTGTACTACAAACGATATGTAAATTTAATACATTTCATATGCAGTGTTATTTAAATATGCCTGCCTATACGATACTACTGCAAAAGGTGCAGGTATATTCAATGAAGTTTTTTTAATTTAATTCGTAATATTATAATTGTGTATCTAATATGCAATAAATAGTCGTCACGATTAAATATGAATGGTGATTCTTAGAAGACATTTGCATCAAAGGAAACAGGTATACTTGTACATCATCAAGCTAATACTAAGTGCGAAAGTTTGAACTGATGTGTGAATGTATGGAGGTTTGTTACTCTTTGTGATAAATACCTAAAAATTGTGTATAATGATTATGGCACGGTTCATTCGGTGTTGCTGGATCTAGAAATGTTTGGTACTTTCTTTGCATAGCTGCACACGCAGGGGTAATAAACTCCAAACATTAAGTACGCGGGACCTGGCTAAGAATGGGGACACCATGCTTGACGTCACTTTATTGAGGTCCAACTGGTACGCCAAGGAATTCGTGACATTCGCTAGGACCGGTCGAAATGTGGCTGCTTCTAGGCCTTTCCACGTTCGTAGTATCTTTTAGTGAATCTGAACTACATGTATAGCCATGCCTCTCTTGTTCTTTTAATTACCTACTTGGGTATACCTGTTTTTTATTCTGCCTATTACATTTTTCATGATTCTGTGATCGCAAGTTTTATATCCCAGCAGTGGTCTATAAACACCCACATTCTGCCAACTTTATTTTCGGCTCCATGTGAGTGGGTGTCCATAGCCTCAACTGATACTTTCGTATTCCTATGAATGGTGACAATGAGGTAGGCCTTTCTTTTTGTTACTTTTTTTTACCAAACTATTCCTCAACGTTAACCCCTGTTCCTGTTGCTTTTTTAACACGCACCCAAAGCAAAGATAACCTTAAGTAACCTTTGTGCTTTTTTCTTCATAGTATAAAAAACCGTAAGCAATATAAAATGACGTCATCGTTAGATTTAAGTATGACCTGGATATCTAACCGAGCCATTATTGACAGCGTCAATAGATCGCATCGATTTACTAAAATAGTCGAAAGCCATATAATAATGTTTGCGTTATCGTTTTAAGCTAACAATTGCCTAGAGATAAGTAAACTTTGCATAGTTCTGTAAGCCATTTTCATTTTCAGCTGGGCATGCTATTGTAATAATTATAATGAGACTAGCTGTTGCCCGCGGCTCCGCCCGCGTGGATGTCGAAATCCGTTTCAAAAACTATCCTATCTCTCAAGTTGGATCGAACTGCACATGGTGTGCGAATTTTATTGTAATCGGTTAAGTGGTTTAGGAGTCCATTGAGGACAAACATTGTGACACGAGATTTATAATATATATTAAGATAGTGAGTTTATTTATTACTCAATCACACAAAAATAGTTTGATGGATCTGGTACAGGGTGTGAACAAACTCAAAATGTCAAACGGATCATCATCTAATCTGATAGTAGCTGAGGGCTATGGCAGATGAAAGAATAAAAATTAGTATATAGGTATAAAACAGGTCGAGTATGACCGGTACTGAACTGATAAGATGTGGCTATTCTAACCGAATTCAAAAAAGGAGAATTCTCAATTCGACTGTATTTTTTTACGTTTGTTTCCTCTAAACATTTGACTGGGTGAACCAGTTTGATGATTCTTTCTCTATTTGATAGCTGGCGCTTCCCATGTGGTCCCATTTCAATTTGGTCCGTTGAAGTCGGTTTTTTTTTAAAGGTTTTTTTTTTTCGAGAAGTACTAGACAGTTCACACAGATTCAGACAATACACAAGGGTTTAAATGTCTCACCTCTAAGTAAAAGTACATTCTTATGTAATACGGAGCGAGCATACTGCCGCCAATCGGACACCTTTACGTAGACAAGGTGGATTTTGAACAGTCCTATGCCGTAATCGCCATGTACCTACGACTCCCGCGGGAGGAGACGGGGTGGCATTGTATTACTTCGTCGAGAAATACGAAACTAAAATATTATACTACGTGATAACGAGAGATTTTAGTCATAGTTATGTTCAAATAGCCAGTAAAATAAAATTTATAAGCTTTATAATGTCTTAATTTTATAATTTATTCGGTAATTTTCGTAAATTTATTAAGAAAAATGCTAATAAAGAAATATGTAAAATGTATATTTATTATATTCAGACGTTTTTATCAACCTTAAAGATTTAGTTTTTACATAATTCATGTATGTACTTAGATATCTATATTTTTTCAACCTTAAAGATTTGCAATATGACTTCACCTCGCCTGATGGTAAGCAAAACGTAAAATCTCAGGAATGGGGGTCACATCTTCAGTAGTATAGACTTTTTACTAGACTGTTAAGTATTATAAATTTAGTCAATTAGTAATTGAGCATTTTTATTGAATGGGTAGGTACCTCTTTTCACCTATTCTAATTTTGTCATTAAATATTATTGTCAACATAATAAATGGCACCTGGCAACATTACTAACTGTGAACCTTGTAGTATGTTTAGTATGTGGTCTCTATAGCAACACTAATACTGACCTTATTGATTTAAGTTTAACCTGTGGTTTAACCCCTTCATACATACACTTATTACAAGCATTTTGAACCCTATTTCTGTCTCAAATATCCTGTGATAAACATAAAATATTAATCTAGTTTCACAATTGAATATATTCTAATTGGGGTGCCTATGTCTTAAGTTTTTCCTTTAGAACTTTCTAAATAAAATGCCTTTTGTATAAGTAGACAGTTTCATACTGTTAGTGAGAGTACTAAATGCTGTACTCTCATAATATGCTTTTTTTTTCGCTTCTGCTTCCAACACTCTGTGGCAACACTGCGACACCTCCGCTGATGCAGCACTTTATAAGTGAAGGCTTACTATCAGGCAGATATTAAGTAGGGTAGTGTAGTAGTAGGTTAAAAAATTAGAACATATAATTATTGGGTAGGTAATATGCTAACACTTTTAATAAAATTTTTTTTTCTATTTGAAAAATTTTTTTTTTTTATTGATGGTAATTGGAATAGCCAACAATCAGGATTTAACTGAAACTTACAATAGTTGCAATATTATAGACATCAAATTCACCACTTCTAACTATGCAGACCGCACATCCAGGGATTTATATCTTGATAATTGTACCTTTATTCAACATAGCAACTTTATTACTCTTATATTGATACTTATGCAGCATATGCAAATATTAAATAATACATTATAATTACATTGTCATTGAATGGTGAAATGTATTGGAATTTGTAATTCGGAAACAAGTATACTATTCCATTCATGATTGATGAAAGCTTTCACAAAATTTATGATAATCAATAAAATATACAAATTGTGTAGTAATTGAGGCAGATATTCAGTGAAATTTATTGCAACACAAACAGATTAATAGCACAGTACCAGCTTCATTATACAAGTCCAATGAACTGGAGGTGATCCAGGTCCTCATCATCCAATTTAGAGCAATCGGTATGATGATATAACGAGAGCTTTAGAGCTAGTAATTGCTGTTCTCTATAAATAGTTGGTAAATACAATGAGTAACTTCAATAAAGTGAATGAATCAACTGCAAAATCGTCTTGGAGAGGCCGCGCGCCCACGACACGGCGCGACGGAGCGCCAGGCAACTTGCGCGAGTGTGTGTATGCATTGTGCATGCAAGAAGTCGTCAAGCCGGTCCAGTATCTAACACCCACACGCACCACACCGCTTTATACCTTCCACCAATAGCACCAACGCGTCACACCACGAGTTTCCCATCCAACATTTCCGAAATCTCCCTAACATATCAAAAATAAATTTTTAACACGAAAAAAGAAACAAAACTACCAACTCATATATTTAGAACACCCGTTACGATATTTCTGAATGAAAAGTGACTCAGCTCAGGAATAAAAATAAATTCGCCCTAAATTGCCGCTTTACACACGCCGGTAAAAATTGGTAAATGATAACAAAATAAATAATGCACAGGTAAAAATTACATACCTTCATTGTCGTTGTTTCCTTCGGCGCTGTACACCGAAGTCGCCAAAACTCCGACGCACAAAACGCTCAGAAACCTCACAATCATTTTAACTGATTTTAATGTCACACTCAGTTCACAGTTTTACCGAAAATAATAAATTAAACACTCGACATAATAAAACTGATGACACTCGCGCTGCTTAGCAGCGATCAGCCTTTCGCAAATGGCGGCGGATGACGGATGTGTTCATCGATTGCGCTCGGTCCTGCGCGTTTACGAAGAAGCTTAGTAGTTCTATGTAAAATTTAAAAATGACAACACTGATTATTTATCGTTTTCCTTAAGTAATAATAATTCTTTTCTAGAACATTAAAATAAACAAACGGCACAATAAAATACTATAATAGTCATCAATATTATTACAAATTTTACTTTGTTTTATTTGCAAATTTTATTTCGTATAATATGAAATGGTAACACTGATTTGAAATATATTTTACTAACTGTTGCCCAGGGCTTCACCCGTGCGGGTGCGGGCCAGCGGGCCGGAACCTCCACGTGGTGCACCCGGGCAACGAGGCGAGCTGCGCCTCCCACTCGCCACGGGAGACGCTGCTGCCTGCGGCCAATCTGGCCGGGGTGGGAGTAGCCCTCTAGAGGGCTGCTCCGAGGCTCTCCCACGTGTCCTCTGACTAGCAGAGGGCACAGTGGGGAGCGAGTGGGGGGTGAGCTAATTGTCCGTGGGCCGACGGTTGGGTGACAGGACGGCTGCCTGTCACCCTACACCCCACCCTCAGCGAAGTGGCGCCATGCTCGCCCCACCCCCCCTTCCGGGGGGTTGGGGGGCTATCTTAAAACCGTAGTAGATGGCCCAAGGTCAGCTGGGGTGCGAGGGATATGCCTATTAGGTAACCTTACACCCCGGTAATTAAGACCCGAGACGGCCGGCGGCGTGCGGTTTTAGTCGGTTCGATCTCGACATAACCACCCCCGATAACCGACGACAGGGGTGATATCCATGGGGATTTCCGTACGATAAAAAAAGAGCTTCACCCGTGCGGAATTCTGTTCTTAATCCCACTGCTCATGGTAGTCATGGTATATAAAAAGTAGCCGATGTGTTATTCCATTCTATAATCATCGCATTCAAACATCTTCCATCCAAATTCGCACATCGCATAAGATGATAAGACGCACAGTGTCGAGTTGTGTTCCCGGTGAAGTAGGGTACCCAGAGCTCACAGTTACCACCACTCTACATAATATATTTTGATATTTGGAAAGTTTCAAGCTTGAAGTTAAATATTATTCAACACGTTTTCAACGAATAGAAAATTCACCGTGGAGTTAGCTTCCTAACATTTCTGTCTTCATGAACGCACCAGCAATGAACAAAGTGCGCATTGAATTTATTTATTACATGGCAACACCACAGTTTCGAAAGTTCAATTTCGCATGGCGGACATGGAATGAGCACTGTTATTTGTTGGTGCTCATTTCATTTATTATTTCGTTGTGATTCCTTATGGATAGACTAATTCTAATGCTACTATTTCTTTGTGGACGTGCTTTATTCATTCCTTAACGTTAGATGATGCTAAAGTATTATTTATAGTTGCATTTGTGTGAACTGCATAGTGTTTCTCAAAAATGGGAAAATGTGACGAAGCCAATGTCGAAGTGAATATGGGGGACTCGGCGTCCCCCATGAAACCTGATAATTTCACGTTCACCCCGCCTCCAGAGGCACCCGTGTTTGAACCAACTCCAGAAGAGTTCCTGGACCCCCTGGCATACATCAGCAAAATTCGACCAATCGCTGAGAAATCGGGCATTTGCAAGATAAAACCACCAGCGGTAAGTGTATTTCTTTGTTTCAATACTTTGTGTATTACTAAATATTTCCTTTATTGCATATTTAGACTGACGAGACACGATTATCGAGTAGTTTTCTAACCATAAAATCTCTTGCGAATTACGTGTGATGCAACCATATTACCTCGACTTATTAGGCTGCTCGTTATCTAAATTTATTTTTTGCCTTTTATTCCCGAGCAGTACGTGTCAAAGTCTCGCATGAGCACTTATTAAATGATAAAATGTTGTTTATTTAGTCGTAAATGCAGTTGCATATTGTATTGTGAGGCTGGTTGCCATTTTGTGTCATGCCCTCCTGCCTACGATAGTTAAGATAAAAAAAGAACTGCTGAGAATTTTTTGTCGTGACTAACTGTAATACCCACTGTAGTCATTGAAAGCACACATAAATATTGTAAAAATCACCATTTGAACAGGATTACTTGCAATACAGATTGTTAAAATGGCTAAGCTAATGACCATGCAGTTAGCTATAGATAACCAACTCAATTTATTGGTATGCAAGACCTACTTTCTGTATATTAAAGTCTGTGTAAATTACAAAGAGATCCTTTCAAGACTGCTTTGTCATTCCATTGTATTAAATATGAAAAAATAACACTAAATATAGTTAAGTGTGCCTCAGATTGACAACAATTATAATCACCTACCATTTGTAATACTTAATAAGTAAAAATGGTCAAATTGTACGTAACATTTGTGCTATAATTGATTTAATGATGTTTATTTAGTATTAATGACGATAATATGAATTATTAGTATGTAGAAAGTAATTATGATGTAAGTTGAACCTCATAGTTTGATCAGTACATAACTATGTAGGTATATCATAAGACTAGCAAGTTATCACAGTGGTGAGGTAGGTATTAATGTACATGAAGTGTCTAGTCTGTCAAATGTTAAGGAAAAAGTGCATTCACATTATGTTCAGTAGCTATAGACATTGTCTAAATTGTTTTTATTAAGTACTTTTATTGGTTGGAAAAGTATTATTGAACACAGTAAATGTAAAAATGAAAATGTCTTATGTATCTATAGAGGCAACAAAAACTTTTTGTTCCTTTGATAAACATGTAGTCTGAAGTGAAATAACTGTAATTTTACAGTTAATGTTGCACCTTGAAATATAGAAATTTATTTTATATCATAACTTAGAGAGTGTTTATCTTGTAATTATTTTATAACAATACCTCTCAATTAATGTCCTTTATCTTACTACATACATACCATACATACATATAAATCACACCTTTTTCCTATTGGGGTAGGCTTTATCTTACTAACTTATTATTAAAAAGGATGCAAAGACTTGCACAGTAGTTAGTAGTGTTTAATACTATAACCAATATACACTAAAACATAGGTAGGTACTTATATCATATAAAAATGTTAAAAGTTTGTATTCTAACTGTGCCCCGTATATAATGTGCCTTAAGCTTGCTAGGCTTATCATACCTATGAAACTTACCATGCCAGATCAATAATTATGTATTAAGTATGTTGGGTTGACCTATATTAGACAAGTAGTTCAGATGTACCTACAGAAGAAAACTTTTTCACTACTAATAATATAGATAAAGAATAAATTTGATGTATTAATCTTAAACCTGACTTATGAATTTATAGTCTATGAAATTTATAGTATAGACTTATGAAATTTATAGAATAACGCCTAAAAGTAACTAAAATGACTATAGAGTACCTGATTGATAGCAAATAGTAGTAGATTAACAAAAGTTCTGTAAATGATTATTGTGCGATATAGAAAGGCGGGCTGTTGTCTCTGCCTACTCCAGAAGGAAAAAGGCGTGAGTATGTATGTAGAATTGTAAAACTTCTTTCAATATAAATGACTCTATTTATAAAGCCATTAACACAACTGCCAACCCTACAAATTGCTGGGCACTCACATGCTCATGGGCCAGCCCTGCATATCTGAGAGCCATGTTTGTGCAGCTAAAGTGGACTTATAAATAATCAACGTGCCATACCAGGCATTTCAGCTTGCCAGTCAAAGTGTTAACAGGTTCCCTGTCAGAAATTCTTTACCTACCTACACATGTACCAATTATAATCTCATAATTTACCATTTAGAACGGAATGAAAAATCATTTCACAGTGGCCATTGAGCATTTTAAAATCTATAATGGTGGGTTTTATTTTGTAGACTGTTGTTCTAGTTTACCATCAGATGGTGTGAACTCTATAAAAATATACTTCTAATCACACTAGGCCTGTAATATGAGTACCTATGTCAAGTATATTGTAATATAAGCAGGAAAATATGAATCAGAAGTAGTACCCAATATTTATTTTCTTAATTATTTGAATATTTTAAATCATTCTGCTAGTGTCATTACTTTTTTTTTAATTACATTTAATATAATATTATTATACCATGTAGATTCAATACTAAGAGTATCATGTTCAAACAAACTCTAGAACAATATAATAATTATCTTGCACCACATTATGCTATACCTTGCTTGGAGGATGATGAGATGCTGCCCTAGTCTTTATTCTGATTCAGCGCATACTCTTTATATGTTATGCAATGATTATACAAATTATTTGTACCTAAACACAGATTGCGTATGGGACGATATAGTCATATTGTAGTTAAGCTCCATGAACAAAGACTTGTTGAAATTTTTTTTAATTTTTTGTTTTAAAAGTGTTTTGTATCCATACCAACTGTTACTTATTTATGTTTTATTTTTCACAGAGATCATTAGCACCTTTTCCAGTGTGTTGAATAACACTCCTTTTATAGGGTGTTAATTGCCATTAGCAATCGTATTTTTTCTAAGGAACAATTTAATTAAATACCTCTTCTAAAGACTAATTAAAACCATCTATGGTCATTTAAAACATGTTTTCAGCTGCAAAAGTGAACAACCTTAATATGATCAGTGCTACCATAAAACATACATTCAAAACTTTGTTCTCGTAGGAAACACTACCGAAAGACATAGTAGCATTTGCTTTTCTTTTTTTTTATTAAAGATAAGCTTACGTTTGACCACTATCTCACCTGATGGTAAGTGACGATGTGGTGTACAATGAATCACGCTTGCCTAGAAGGATCCTATTCACTTGTAAGTTGAATATTCACAGGTTATAGCTTTCCGGAAACACAGACTCGGGCAGAGAATTCCACTCCTTAGCTCTTAAATTAAAAAAGTAAAATAAAATTATCCTTGGCATTAACGTGATATTCTTAGGTACTTGTCCCGTTCCATCCCACAACATCCATCCTAACAAACTCTCACATTTTATAATAATAGGGTATAGTAGGGTTTGAACTGAATGCATGATATTTTGACTGTGTGACACTGGATGTAGTCACAGGCTGACTCAGCCTGTGACAACGGTACTCCCCTAGTCGGGCGGCACCAAATTTGAACGGGACATCGCTGTATCATATCATTTGTGTGGTCAAGTCGCTTTGCCGCCCTCAGCGTTTGATCCCAATGTCGCCAATTAATTACGATTCATATTTTGTGAAATTTCAGTAAGTTGTGAAAATAATTTGGAGTATAGATCTTACCTTTTTTTTACACCAGGATGGGGCTTGAACCCGTGACGAGTCCTTTACTACAAGTTTGAGGTGAAGCTTTATGTGTAAGCTGCTGTTGTTCACCTTCCTGAATATATCCTCTCTACTCCTCTTTACAAATCCTTCTTGAATTACTCCTGTCTATAACAGTGTTATCTATAGTTCTGTAGGTATAGTACAAGGTTTAATATAATTGCATATTGTAACTCAATAGCCATACTCAACATTTAAAGTGGTGAAGCAGAACGACATTATCGATACGTGACTTTGTAATCTGTTCTATTAACTAAAAATACTACTAGTAACTCGGGTGAGACATGTTAGTATAGGTACTTGTTAACATTTTCAAATACGCTGAAGGGTGTCACGTCAATATGACTTCACCTCTCCTGATGGTAAGCTAAAGGTAAAGTCACAGGAAGGGGGTCCCCATTACACCTACAGTGACATAATGGTGGCCCTCAACTTGACAGCCTAGACGCCGCCTAAACTTGCGAGCTGTCGATTGCAAGTTTATCAATTATCCCCGCTTCTTGCTCAATGATATTGCTAGCGTTATTGATACTCTAGAAAGCTTGATTAACGGAGGTACGAGTACACACTGCTGGCAAGTTCCACTTGCTTACAATTTCTAGTGTTTAGATTCCCTAAGAGAAAAATCTGATCTGGATAGTGGCCGATCAAGAACGTCGTGAAGGAACTATGCTTTCAACTTCCATTGAATTTTTATATGTGAATTTCAGCATTAGAAAACCTATGCCTCAAATTGCGGAAGCTTATAACTAACGATTATCTTATAAGTAGTGGTTACAGTATCTGTAGGTTTATCAGTAACATAGATTATGTAATGTAAGATAATAATATATGATAGAACATTAGTACTCTAGTAAGTTGTGGTAAATAATTTTAATTATTGAGCTAGGAGGGAGTTTGCGTCGATTGTGTTTTGCGGAAAACTTATATACCTATTGGATAGGCAACTATTAAAATTTACAATTTTACTATTACCTGTGTGATCTGTATCATTTCAATAAGATATTGCCATACCCATTTTTTATCACTGCGATTTGCAAAGTTTTCAGAAAATTTCATAAAAAAGCTCTGACTTTTATCGATTTTTATCTTACACAAAAGACACAAGTTCGATCCTAACAGAAAATTCTGATTTTGTCTTGAAGATGTGAGTGTTGGGATAATAATCTAGATAAATTCAAATCATCTGGTTAAGGTCAAAGTGTGATGTTGGGTTCTCCTCTTAATTTTAAGCAGAAATACTTTTTAATTATTTAATTGTAACCAATGATTATGTATTAAAATATGTTTTTGATTTATTCTAGCATTGGCAGCCACCATTTGCCGTGGATGTCGACCGTTTGCGCTTCACGCCGAGAATTCAGAGATTAAATGAGTTGGAGGTAAGTTTCTTTGCCCATTTCAATTGAAGCTGGCCAAAATTCAGGCCTGCGCCGGTAGTATCTTAAGTTTAATGATAGGCTTTAATGATACCCAATATTCGCAAGGGAAGTTTTGAACAATTAATTTTAAAACAAGGTAAATAGGCGTAATATTACATTTTTGGACAGTATTCGTCAGATTTTCCTCAAAGAATGCATGAATATTAAAAGCAAAAATTGTAATATTTTTTTACGTAAAGATTTTATAATGAAAAGCACTTCACAGGGAAATATTTTCTTTTCATTATATTCTTAAGAAAAACTTACTAAAATTTAAGTTTGAATATTAACCTTTTATTTTTTGCTGTTATTACAATAAATGACAGCCAGCAAACCAGGGAAACTTGACCCAAAAATGTATCACCAACTTAATTAGCTAATAATTTTTATTGTAACTAACAAATTGTTACGTCTTTCAGGCTATCACTCGCGTCAAACTGAACTTTCTAGACCAGATCATAAAATTTTGGGAGCTTCAAGGTTCCGTGCTAAAGATCCCCACGGTGGAACGGAAGCCACTGGATCTGTATGCTTTACACAAGATTGTTAAAGAAGCAGGTCAGTATACGTCGTCACATAGGTTTCTCTACTCGTGTGTCAATGTCCTATCTCCATGAGGAGTATTCAACTTCGGCGTGGGTTCGATTCCCGCTGTCCAAATATTTTTTGTACCTACTCGCATGATGCAGTGGACGGCCTATGGCTGCTCATGTTGCACATAGCAGTGACGTGATTTCTTATGATTTTCCATCAAGAAAAAGCTTAAAATTAAATGTCGGTAGATAATTTTTCCTTGACTTTATATATCCGTAGTACCGAATATATTTCTGACATTTAAAATATGCAACTAACAGCAGTATTTCCACAGGTGGTTTTGAATCATGTTCCTCGGAGCGCAAGTGGTCGAAGGTGGCGCGCCGCATGGGCTACCCCCAGGGGAAGGGAATCGGATCTATACTCAAGAACCATTACGAGAAAATCCTCTACCGATATGACGTGTTCAAGAGCAATGGGGCCATCGTCGGGGACAATAAGGACGCAGTCACGGTTTGTTTTATGCCTTTTCTTTATTTACTTACTGTTTAGATAGAACATGAAACATGTTAGGCACCATGGACCACCGTTGTTTTTTTTTTTATTGGTAATAGGCTCGCGTTTGACCACAATCTCACCTGTTGGTAAGTGATGATGTGGCCGACGGTGGAGCACGATTGCCCAGAAGAAACCTATTCACTCTAGACTTGAAGACTTGTGGTACTATCGGTGTTTGTAATAGTGACTCCCATTCCAGAGACTTTACCTTTAGCTTACCATCAGGCGAGGTAGTCATATGGACATGACCGACATAAAAAAAACCCTAAAATTTACAAACGGAAAGCGTTGAAAACAAAAATGTCGGCGGCTAACCATGAGTGAATTTTGGTTGCAGTGTGTTACCCGATTGAAAAGAGTGATTCCTGGATATTGTTTTAGCTGTAACTGGGGTTTTTACGTTATCTCGTATTGGCTGACTAGTTGTATACGAATATGGCGGGACTCACAATGTCGTCAGTTGTATTGTGCAATGTGTTTCGTCCTTTTAGGTTCATGATGTTAGGTTAGGTTAGTCACCCTTTAGTCGTGACACAATTTTCGATATAACAGTTTGTCTAGAATACATTAGTCATAGACGTGATCGCCATTGATAAATTTTAGTTGAATAAAATCACACACTACTATATATAATTAAGTAATTTGTTTTTAAGTATGTTAATAATGACACTATTAAACTGTCTTTAAATTTTGATTGAAAGATAATTATTATTAATTTGGATGCAGTTTTTTTTTGGAAAATTGTTTAAGATGAAAATGATCATCTACTTTTTTGATGCTGACGGTACAACGCATTCTCCACCTACAGAAAATTGAAGTGAAATGTGAGCAGACGCCGGAGAAGGCGTCCAGCACACGATCACGTTCGGGCAGCAAGTGCGCCGCTACGCCGCCGCCTGCGCCGCGCCGCTTCAAGCTGGAGCCGGATGATGCGCCGCCCGCAACCGCTGCCACCACGCCCGCGCCTCGCACGGAAGCGCCTGCGCCGGCGGAACCCCGCGATGACGCCGCAACCGAGACGCGTCGCAGTAAGTGTGCTATGATACTGATGCGTCCAACGCCATTCGTGTTATAAGACCTTGTTTCCTTTACAAATTCAATTGAATTATTTTTAATTTAATTTTTTTAATATTTTCATTGAAGTTCACAGAGCAATACTCGTAAAAGTCACGATTATTACTTCATAAAAATTGTATTTTCGATAAGAACAATCTGTGAAAATGGTCCATATGACGCGCTATGTCCACCCGCAGGTCCGCGCGAGAACAAGTGGATGTCTGCGGGCGGCAGCTGCGGCGCGCGCTCGCGCACGACGCGCGCCACGCGCCTGCGCGAGCACCGCATGTCCAACATGACCGTGTCCGTCACTCCGGCGCCGCCCAACATGCATGCGCCCCATCCCGACGACCCGGTGAGTTCAACGCACGCACACTCTCACCTTACGCTCGTTCTCACACACTCACCTCACACTCGTTCTCGCACACTCACCTCACACTGGTTCTCAGACACTCACCTTACGCTTTTTCTCACACACTCACCTTACGCTCGTTCATACACACTCACCTTACACTCGTTCTCACACACTTACTTTACGCTCGTTCTCACCCACTCATTTTACGCTCGTTCTCACACATTTGTCTTACCTCGTTTCACACATTCTCCTCATACTCGTTTTCTCACACTCACCTAGTACTCGTTCTCACACACTCACCCCGTACTCGTTCCCACACACTCACCTTACACTGGTTCTCATTCACCTCATACTCGTTCTCGTACACACTCACAAGCATCACTGGGCGACCTACTTGAGCCAAGCCTGAGCCCTAACAAATGATTTCGGAGAGTCAGGAGATAGAAAATAAGCGAGTAATGGTTGTCGGCAGCTGGCGAAGTATATGTGCCACGTGTGTGGGCGCGGGGACGTGGAGGAGCAGATGCTGCTGTGCGACGGCTGTGACGACTCGTACCACACGTTCTGCCTCGTGCCGCCGCTCGCCGACGTGCCCAAGGGCGACTGGCGCTGCCCCGTCTGCACGGCCGAGGAGGTATGTACGCTAGCGTTGCCAGGCGTCCGGCCTCCGGGTGGAGACGGACATGGGTATAGTTCACGGCATCTATCTTGGTAAAATTTTGGAGTAGTGTGGGCCCGCACTACTCCAAAATCTTGCCAAGTTAGATGCCGTACACTATACTTGTTTGTGGCAAAATGCGTCGCATATAAACAAGTGTAGTGTACGGCATCTAACTTCGCAAGGTTTTGGAGTAGTGGGGCCCACACTACTCCAAAATCTTGCCAAATTAGATGCCATGCACTATAGGGTTACTGATTGTGTGTCCGGCCAAAATAAACGGTGTCCGGCTTGTTAAACTTTTTATATTTCGCAAAAGAGCGAGTGCCGAGAGCAGGTGAATTTAATAAGATTTATGATAATAATAAAAAAATTGATTTTACATACAATTAATACTTAAACACAAAATCCTTAATAATGAAGGGTGTCCAGCCTTTCTACCCAAATGTCCGGCCGAACTGTCTGATCTGTCCGGCTATTACGAGTGGGTCTGGCGACCTGGCAACCCTTTGCTGTATACACACTGACACTACTCACCACACAGCACGCTGACATGCGGACGACTTCTTGATTAATTATTTGTTGTCCTCAAAAAAGTAATATATATTTGTAAATAACCTATTTTATGTTTGATCATTGCCCAGGTATCGAAGCCAACAGAAGCATTTGGGTTCGAGCAAGCTTCGCGCGAATATACTCTACAACAGTTCGGCGAGATGGCCGACCAGTTCAAATCTGACTATTTCAACATGCCAGTACATGTAAGATTTACCTATATTTCCCTTCTTAGTGGTTCTAGAGGACCGAGAACTTGTTTGTTACCTTGACACAGTTTGTGTAGACGGTTGTGTGGATTTTTATTTATACCACTTAGGTGGCAGACAAGCACACGGCCCACCTGATGGGAAGCGGTCACCGTGGCCTATGGACGTATGCAACACCAAGGGCGTTACCCACGCGCTGCCGACCCTGAAGGGAAAGGGCGGGGCTAGGAAAGGGTGGGGAGGCTAGGAAGGGGCGGGGAGGAGGAGGGGTACAGTGAGCTCTGGCTACCCTACTTACCGGCGGGAACACAACACGATGGTTATTATGGCCGCGGTGTTCTGTAGGGCGGAGGTACTTCCCCAGTCGGACAGCTCATTTCGGGCGGGACATACCGTCGTGTCCTACCTTCATCAAAACTTGACTGATATATAAAGTACTTTAATTAATTAGAATGTTTTCTTTGGTAGATGGTTCCAACATCAACAGTGGAGAAGGAGTTTTGGCGCGTGGTGTCTTCCATAGATGAGGATGTGACCGTAGAGTACG
The DNA here is from genome assembly GCA_963576445.1 of Lithosia quadra. Taxonomy (NCBI): domain Eukaryota; kingdom Metazoa; phylum Arthropoda; class Insecta; order Lepidoptera; family Erebidae; genus Lithosia; species Lithosia quadra. Next base: position 10,130,052 of record OY754898.1, read on the forward strand.
GCGCTGACCTTCACTCCATGGACCATGGCTCTGGTAAGCACAGAAACTTAGTCAAGCTTGACGTTTATACTTTATGAAATTGTAAATTAGTTGTGTCTGTACTAATATTATAAATGCGAAAGTAACTCTGTCTGTCTGCCTGTCTGTTACGCTTTACCGCCTGAACCGCTGAACCGATTTTGATAAAATTTGGTTTAGGAGTAGATTAGACCTCGAGAATGAACATAGGCTATGTTTGGTCGCGATAACCGACATCTACGCGGGCGGAAACTAGTTGGAGATATTTTAGAAAAAAAATACTTGGGTCATATTTATAAACGATTCTGAACCCAAATATGTTTTGTTGGAACTCTTGTCTGTTTGTTCGTGATGAATGCAAAAACTACTGAACCGATTTTGATGTTTTTCCAACTAGAAAAGTCTTGATCAGACTGATTTTAAGTCTGATCAAGACTTTTCTAGTAGGCAAAACATGCTGTATGTTTGATTGCAATTGGTTGGGTAGAACCGGAGATATGAACAAGTTAGTTCCTGAATAGTTACCTCATTTTGACTTTCCTATGTTCTTATGCTATAGGTTTCCCGACCAAGACTAGCGCTCACCTATACCCCGGCGAGCAACAGTACGCGGAGTCCCATTGGAATCTCAACAACCTGCCCGTGCTTGAGGGCTCCGTGCTAGGCCACATCAACGCAGATATATCTGGAATGAAGGTAAGAATACACTTACATTCGCCTTAAGAATTTTTTTTTTTTTTATATAGGACACGTCAAAATGACTCCACCTCGCCTGATGGTAAGCGAAAGGCAAAGTCTCAGGACTGGGGCCACCACCACATACACCGGTAGTACTACAGTGGCGGCCCTCAGCTTGACGGCCTCATCAAATGCTTTTTCACGCCCCGCTTAAAGGCCCCGGGACTATAGGAGGAAGGAAACACATGCGCTGGTAAAGAATTCCAAGCCTTTATGGTGCGGCAAATAAAAGAGGCACCGAACCGCTTGGTTCTTGATGGAATTGATGCCACCGTGTGCGGGTGATACCTCAGTCTGGCACGTGTAGTTCTGTGTAGGAAAGGAGAGGGTGGGATTAATTGGAAGAGAATACATTTACACTTGCCTTAAGAATCGCAGGTTTATAAGTGTCCGGTTAATGGCAATAGGCTTGCCACCTATTACATTGGAACCTAAACATAAACTGGCGAAATGTGGGTGCTAGCACCTCTGCCTACCCCTTCGGGGATATAGGCGTGAGTTTATGTTATGTTAATGTTGCCTTAAGAATACACTTGCACTCTCCTTACGAATACATTTGCCTTATGAATACATTCCAGGTTTAAATAGAACTTTCTTATAATAATTCTATCACGATTATGTTTTTTATTTTATACTATTTTATTTCAATGTGTAATGGTGGAACCACACTTCGCTATTCGCCTATAATGTTTTTGACGAAATTCGTATAGACGACTAAACCCTTCCCAATTCGTCATATAAGAGCGACTAAGGCGAATATTCGTGCGAATAAAGCAAATATACACTAAAAGGCCACTTTGTTGTATACACGTGAATAAAGGAAAGTGTGATTCCACCGTAATATTTTCGTATTCGATAGAATTGTAAAATGTGGCGCTTACGAAAAACACTGCCCATTATTGAAATGGTCCTGTTTCTCAAAAAAATTATAAATTAACGTTAGTGTTCTAGGTTTTTGTGTTGCTAAGTAAGTTTGTTTTGTCCATAGGTTCCCTGGCTGTACGTGGGCATGTGTTTCGCCGCCTTCTGCTGGCACAACGAAGACCATTGGAGTTATTCCATCAACTATCTTCATTGGGGCGAACCCAAGACTTGGTAAGTATACATCACCTGCCTTCCCGTGCCTGCTTCCCATGGGAAAAAAGTAGCCTATGTGTTCTGCCAGACTATAGTCTATCCCTGTACTTAATTTCAGCTGTGTCTGATTAGCCGTTAGAGTGTGATTGAGTTACAAACATCCATACATCTTCACCAAATTTGATTATTATATTATTTAAAGTAGGACAGTGCTAGGATTTTCTTGTTACCCTTCCAACTAAACTAAATTGCTTTTGTTAAAAGTGGTAGTGCCTTGGTAGAAGTTTGAACCCAAGCACCAACATATATTTAAGCATTACAAGTGTTAGCCTGAGCGCTCATTGAGACAAGAGGGTCTTAAGACAGACTATAGTTCTATAGAAACATAAGAAAGTCTGAGTCTGTATTTCCGGAAAGCTACAACCTGGGAGTCTTCAAGTCTAGAGTGAATAGGTTACTTCTAGGCAAGCGTGCTCCACCGTCGACCACATCATCACTTACCAACAGGTGAGATTGTGGTCAAACGCGAGCCTATTACGAATAAAAAAAAAGTAAGTGACTAAGAAAACTCTTTCATAAACAAAACTGTCCAAAACCTACAAGTTCTAAACGGAATCTTAAGACTGTCTTGTCTTTAATGTGCGCTCACCCTTATGTGTACGGTTCAATTACACCACATGTGTTTATGAAAACAATGAACCGCTTTCGGACGGGGTTAATGAACGATGATCGTGAAAGTTTATCTTATCTCTCGTAGTGTAATGACATTTTGAGTTATGCGCTATCACCAGAGATCGGAACAAATACCGCTTAAGAAATAATCACTATTAGATAAATATGACGTTTTCATCCCGGTATTTAAATATCGGATATAAGTAATTTAATTCTATGAAAGGAGATGTTTCATTTTGGGCCCCCTAATTGTACACAATACAGAAATAAAGAAAAATAATACCGGTTATTGGCAAAAATACAATTATATTTATTCGCCTTGTTTGTTGTGTTACAAGAAAGTGTTTATTTAGTCAGATTCTGCCCATAATATGAGGCAATATTATAAGAATTGAATAGTGAAAAATGAAAACTACATTGCCTAGCTAAGTAGCTATTTTTCTAAGTAGTATACAATTATCGTGCCCAGGGGCCCATACATTTGTGAAACATCTCCTTTTAAAGCAATTAGCATGCTAACTATTCGATTTTGTTCGGAAATAGGAAGGAGAATCTAAAAATAATGTTTGAAAACAATTGTAATATTCTTCATTGTTTTCATAGCTCGAATATATTAGGGTAAATGGCTCCACCGGCGCACTAAGCCGTAGAATATATATCACAAAAATTCGAGCATCTAGGACGGGTCCAGGTAGCTCAGTTGGTCAGAGCATTCCCCCTGTAAGGGTCAGGTCGCGGGTTCAATTCCCGTCCTGGATGTTCACTTTTTCCGATCAAAAATCATAAGTAATTTACTACTACAATTTCTATCGTATCCAGGTATGGAGTACCAAGCTCAAAAGCGGAGCAATTTGAAGCGGCTATGAAGGCGGAGGCTCCGGAACTGTTCCAGCTGCAGCCCGACCTCCTCCATCAGCTGGTCACCATCATGAACCCCAATGTACTCATGAAGGCTGGAGTACCCGTGTACAGGTTAGTACCAAGTTCGAACGAGAACGGACCCAACGTTGGTTGACAGACACGATGTACAGAAACTAGTGACAGAGATCGCTCAACCAGGTTTGATGATCATGTCTGATGAACCATGGGTTTTTTTCACACTCACCCTCAGTGTTACGCGTTCTTACATAGGGAAATATAAACAACCTCCTCTCTGTATTTATCCTGTGGTGGTATAAATATACCAGCAGTGAGTGGTTTCCTGCTCAGCTTAAGTAGGGGCTCCGAATGATTTTTAACATCTTGACAAGCGTTTATAATAGTTTCCTTTATTCCCATTGTGTCCAGGATGGATCAGCACGCGGGCGAGTTCGTTATAACGTTCCCGCGCGCGTACCACGCCGGCTTCAACCAGGGATACAACTTCGCCGAGGCAGTCAACTTTACTCCTGCCGACTGGGTAAGCGTCCTACATCATTTCACTTCACAGCGTTAAGAATGATTACCTAACTTGTATCCCATCTGAAAACCTATTTATTAGTAAACTTTATTTTATCTGTTTATTACGAGATAATATTTTGTGTCATGTTATCGTGAAGTTAATAACTATATGGACCTAAAACTGATCCTTGAGACACACCTCGTTTTGGAGTTGTCATTTTAGACTTGTGTATTCTGTTCAATTTTTTATACTTTTTCAGTAAATTCACCTATCATGTCGGCTATCTTCAGTTATGGGGCATTGCTTCATACACCATAAAATATCCAGTTTTGGTAGTAGTAGTTCATTATCAACTGTGTCAAACGCGGAACTCGAGTCAAAAAATATTATTAACTTTCATTTGTTATAGCAACCAAACTTTATGTGTATAAAAAGAAAGTTTTGAAGGATTGATGATTATAACAAGTTTGTTTGTTTGTTTGTCTGGCGGTGCAGCTAAAGATGGGTCGCGAGTGCATCCTGCACTACTCGACGCTGCGGCGCAACTGCGTGTTCTCGCACGACGAGCTGGTGTGCAAGATGGCGCTGGAGGCGGACGCGCTCAGCCTCACCGTGGCGCTGGCCGCCTACCGCGACATGCGCGCCATGCTGCACGACGAGCGCAAGCTGCGCAAGGGCCTGCTGGACTGGGTGAGTCACATACCACCCTGCCTCTCTTATACACGCTCCCCTTAGCCTCAGTGTCTCTAAATTTATTTCTACTTGATGCTAAATCTTTGCACTTTCTATCTGAGACATTAGCATACAATTAACCACAAATGTACGCAAGAATTCGTCACAGCGTCCGTTTGATTACATAAAAAAGGATATAAGTAAGTTTATCAGCATTCTATAACCCATAACACAAGCTAGTTAAACTAAGCTTACTTTGGGTCTAGGGAGCGATGTGTAGAATGTCGTAGAATATTTATTTATATATATTTATGATCGCAACTTTACATAATATATCTCCTACAATCGAGAATAGAGTAGTAACATTTGTTTTGTATGTGCTCAGGGCGTGACGGAGGCAGAGCGTGAGGCCTTTGAGCTGCTGCCAGACGACGAGCGCCAGTGTCAGCTATGCAAAACCACTTGCTTCCTGTCGTGCGTTACATGTGCCTGCACACCAAACGTGGCCTGCCTGCGTCACTACACGCAACTCTGCGACTGTGCTGCGCATAAACATAAACTAAGGTACGCCTCGAGCTGGTTGGTCTTTCGAGCCGCGTGTAATGAGCTTAAGCGTCCGGCTCGAAAGATCAATAAGGTAATATTTGATGCAAATGATATTAGGAATGATCTAATATCTTCAATATCTGTATTACAGGTATAGATACACTTTGGACGAGTTACCAGCCATGTTGGACAAATTAAAGAGAAAATCTGAACAATTCCGGGAATGGGCCGAAGCTGTACAGAACGCGTTAGACCCGGACACTCCCAAGACTTGCGATTTGGATGGACTTAGAGCTCATTTGAAACGAGCTCACGATCTCAAGGTGGGTTCCAACACTTCAATATTCCTCATCATCCCTTTTCATAATCCCTTCAGTTATAAGCTCACCTTTATATTCCCTTGCCTTATTATATATTTTTAAATATTTGTAGATGCATAAAACCGAGTTGGTCCGAGCGTTAGAGACGGCGATAGAAGATGCGGAGAAGTGCGCCTCAGTGATTCAGCAGCTGGACCTGAACAAGATGCGAACCCGCACCAGACATCACGACCCAAAGTACCGACTCACTATACACGAGTTAACGTTGTTCGCGCAGGAGATTGACGGGCTCGCCTGCGTACTGCCTGAAGGTACTTATTACTTTTCATCATCATCATACTTATTTGAAACTTTTGGTCCGCATTAAATTTTGATAATACACATATATGGAAGTACTTCAGTATTTTAAAGTCAAAATCTTTTTACAAACTTTCATTTAGTTTCACCTGTCCCGTTGTCTATAATCAAATCCTGCAAGCCATTTTTGACCACTTCTGGTCCACTTTATGACAATGCAATATTGTAAATAATAAAAGCTTGTTTTTAAAAAGGTTTTTTTTTAACAGGAGCTTGTTCATGCACAAGCGTAACACACTTTTACATAAGTTTAGTATAATATTAGTAGTGTAATGATGTTAAAATTAAAATTGTTCCGTTATTACTCGTATCATGATCATCCGTTAGTCCCGGTCGCATCCGAAAAATTGTTTCATTTTGATTCTGTTTTTGACTTAGTTTGTTTGTTGTTTCGCAGGATCGGCCGTCAAAGAGGTGTTACGTCAAACGTCGGAGTTTGAAACACGGGCCACGGATTTACTGGACAAGGATCTCGAGAAAACGGACACAGCCTATGTCCGGGATTTGGAAGAGGTGAGCGTTACTTTAAATTCACTTTAATAAATGTATTAAGTAAATACCACGTACCACGAAAAGACCGCGATAGCCTAGTGGTTTGGGTAATGGACTGCTGAGACGAGGTCTCGGGTTCGATCCCAGGTTCACCATGGCACACACCAATGACTTTTCGATGCTTTTCGAAGTTATGTGTGTATTTATCGCAGGTTTATTAGTGCCTCGGAGAGCACGTTAAGCCGTCGGTCCCGGTGGCCATACAAACATCTATGGCAGTCGTTACCTACAGTTGTAGCCTACAAAAGTCCAACCAGTCTAACTTGGAGCTTCGATATCACCATTGGTCATAATGACCATTGGTTGTGGAGGTCAGATGGCAGTCGCTCCACGGAAAATATCGAAGTTCAGCCGCATCACAGTTAGACTGGAAAGCCGACCCCAACTGAGTTGGGAAAAAGGTTCCGAGAATGATGAAGTAAATACCACGTATCCGCGTCGTTTCCCGATGTGTGTGTCCCTACGTAAGGTTCCTAACGCTCCTCGTGTCCTGTCAGACGGCGGAGCTGGGCGCGCGGCTGTGCATCGTGCTGCCGGCGCTGGCGCCGCTACAGGCGCGGTTGGCGCAGGCGCGCTGGCTGGAGCAGCTGCGCGCGCACCGCCAGGACTGCGCCACGCTGTCGCCCGATGTAATCACGCGCCTGCTGCGCGACGCCGCCTCCCTCGTGCCGCACCGCCGCCTCGAGCTGGAGCGCGCCAACCTGCACAAGCTGCAAGGTACACACATCACAGACTCCACACCCCACACACACAGAAGAACAAAAAATCCATACCTGTTTTAGGTCTTTCGAACCGGAAACAGAAAGGACGAGTAAACCATATTGCTTTTTGGTCCTTCGAGCTGAATACGGAATGCACGCATAAACAATATTTTGTAATCCGTCGGTATATCTGAGAGTAACGAGTTCCGTTTGGTGCGTAGCGCAAGTGGAGGAGTGGGAGTCGCGCGCACGCGCAGTGCTGGCGGAGGGCGGCGCGCCGGCGCAGGACGCGGACGGTGCGGGCGGCAGCGGCGCCAGCTCGGGCGCCTACAGCACGCTGGCCGAGCTGCGCGCGCTGCTGGCCGAGGGTGACGACATCGAGGCCGCGCTGCCCTCCTACCACGCGCTCAACTCCGCCGTCAGCCATGCGGCCGACTGGCTCGCCAAGGTACCTACTTTGTACGAGTATACAGGGTGAATTTTTCAAAAGGGCTTGGATGGCCAAATCCGAAACTATAAGGAATAGCGAAAAATGCTCAACGGAGTCACGAGCCCGATTTTTGAGAAAACCAACAATCCTAGGTAGGAATCGACCCTGTTGATTTTGAAAAAAAAACACACCCTTCTATATTATTACACCATACGATAATGTTGCTATTAAGAATCTTATTCTGGGAAGTATCCAATCCCTTTCGAAAAATTCACCCTGTATAGTGTAGCTTAGAAAGCAGGAAAACTTATCCTAGATTCCGAGCTGTAGCTTAGGATTCAATCGGGAGAAAACAGTTTGTTCATGTACGTTGTCGGTAACTAAACTCTCTATCTCTGTGGGGCAGGTGGAAGAAATGCAATCTAAGGAATTGTACCCATACATGCACAGCGTGGAAGCTCTGGTACGACGCGCTGCACATATACCGCTAGCACTGTACGAGAAGGACCAACTAGCGCAGGCACTCCGCTCTGCCCGTGACTGGCAGCGAGGAGCAGCTGAAATGTTCCTCAAGAAGGTAAGTTCACCACTATGTTACAACTAGTGTACGGGCCAACCGCACAGTCATTATTTAATAATTGTAGGTCAATAGAGTACGCGTAAGTCATATACACTTTACAGCACATCAGTTCACGTTCGTATCCGATACACGGTCGACGCGTTCTCATTATCAATCATTTAGTCCAAGTATCAATATATCGTAATATCACTCAATCAACTCTTTATCATTTCTATCACACTCCGGTGTACCATACATCGCTTTGGTCCTTCGGGCCGGTACCATACAACTAGATACCTATGGACTAGTAGTATTGAGTCATCCAAATGCGCTCGCGTCGATACTATACATCCACTCCGACTTTAGCTCAAGTTGCTTGCCGTGACCTATATCTAACTAGCTATCCCGTGTGCAGAACTGGGGCTCATCGCTGCTAGAGGCTCTGTCGCCGCGCGTAGAGGCCGGCGTGGGTGGAGGACGGCGGCGGGGTGCGGGGAGGGGAGGCGGCGAGGGGGCCGAGGCGCAGCACTTCCTGCGCAACTTCAGTGAGGACTCCACGCCCACAGACATCGTGGCCGCCTTCAAACACGCTGAACAGCGCGAGCTGCAAGCCATCAAGGAACTGAGGTAAGTTATCCCACTCCCACTATGGACTTCGTATATTAAGCCATAATTCTTGAAGCCTTTAAACGAAATTTTATCTGACTTTTGATCACCACGTCGTAACGTAGGTAGGTACGCATTATGTTTCTACGATACTTGTGGTAGAGGTAAGTAACTTTCAAGAACTAGATTCTTAACATCTTTAGCACCATAAATGAAAAAAAAATTATTGGGAAAACTATTTATTGGAACTAACCGTGTTCCAATTAATAGTTTTTTCCCTCTAATAGGTTTCTACTCAAAACTTATAAATTATTATCCAAATGATCCAGCTCGAAGGAACAACTACGTGTGTAGTTGGTCCTTCGAGCCGGTTGTGTAACGTAACGTGTTGTGTTGCAGGGCGCGCAACCTGCGCAAGGAGGTGCGCGCGCCGGTGTCGGCGGGCGTGACGTTCTGCGTGTGCCAGAAGCGACAGTACGGCGTCATGACGCAGTGTGAGCTGTGCAAGGACTGGTTCCACGCTTCCTGTATAGCGTCAGCAAAAGAAGAGAGAGACGAGTCACCAGAGAGGGTGTTTGTGCCCTTTCCCAACACCGAACCCAAATTCCTGTGTCCCGACTGCATGAGGAGTAAAAGGCCAAGACTCGACCGCATATTAGCGCTACTGGTGAGTTCCACTCAATGTAAACAACCGTTTATAAATTTAGTAATTTATAAACTTCTTTGGGTGCGTTGTTAGGTGGATAATTTTATTAACATTGAATGTTTTTTAAAGGGGAAAATATATTAGAAATTCGATTGTTACCGATAAATCATTTTTAGATAGAAACTTCTTTTTAAATTGGTTCTAGACATATTTAGAGGGTTATTGAGGGTCTTTGGGATTTTTCATAAAGTTTTTTTTTTTAATTTGAGTGGATTTTTTTTTTGGATTTGTAATATTTCGGAACTTATTGATTTTTTTAGGGGAATTTTAAAGGGGTTCTTAAGGATTGTTAAGTTTTTCATGGGTTTCTTTAGGGTTTTTGACATATTGGCATTCCTGGAGTGGCGTACTAAATTCGCGTTACTAACTGGTGTGTGTGGCAGGTGTGGCTGCAGAAGCTGCCGGTGCGCGTGGCGGAGGGCGAGGCGCTGCAGTGCGTGACGGAGCGCGCCATGGCGTGGCAGGACGCGGCGCGCGCGCTGCTCTCCGCGCCTGCGCTTGCCTCATTGCCTCTGCACGACATCGACTCCGCGCAGGTACCCCCCTCCCCCAAGCTACTTCACTATTATATTTACATTTCACGCTTTATTTTTATAATTTTCCTTTCGGATAAAAGCCTCGTGCGAGAAAAGCAAGGACAGAGATAGACGGAGAGAAACATAGGTTTTTCTCTGTCTATCTCTGTCCTTGCTTTTCTCCTCTCCATCGATCTATTTCCCGTGAACGCCACTTTATCTTAGCTCACCGTTTCCTTGGTCTTTTTTTTTCGTGCTGAAATCCTCATGAATAGCCATCCCGAGCCCAACGGGGCAGGTTTTATTGAACTTTTACCGACTAAAACTGCACGCCGTCTACGGTATTTCGACGCCAGGGTGTATAAAGTGGCCCATAGAGCATCTCTCTCGCTCTTCACCTTAGATAATAATAAAACTGGTTAGCAACGAATACTACTCGTGAAACTCAATTTATCTTTGTTTTGCAGGCGAACAGGGAAAAAGCAGACAGATTAAATGCAGAACTGAAGAAAGCTACCGGCAGAGCGCACGACCACTCCATGTCACAAAATTCTAGGTGAGTTCTTGTTAATAGATATATTAGCCATAGCCAGCGACTTCGCCTGCGTGGAAAATTATTCCCGTTCCCGCTTCCCATGGGAACCTAATCCAAGAATAAAACTAGCTTATGTGTTATTCCAGATTATAATGTATTTACTAAATGTTTGCCAGTTCCGTTAATTCGTATAATTGTCCAAATAGCTTCACTAACTTTCACATTCATAATATCCTAGTTTGAAACAATGTTTAATTTATTTAGACTGACAGAATAATGAAAGCTAATTCGTGTATATAGATCATCAGCGAGTGTGGAACACGCGTACAGTGCGACGCCGCGGTCCCCGAGCGCACGGATCGCGCCGGGTCTACTACAGAAATTAGAGGAACTTATGTTGGAAGGAGATTTATTAGAGGTAAACTATTTTGAGTTATTTAAATTTAATTTGGAAGGAGTATACTTGGTTCGTGTTCTAATTCTGTTAATTTATTTGTTAATATAAAGATACATAGCTATGTGAATTGTTAACTTTATATCTATAGAAACGAATCGCAAAAGTGTTTATAAGCGCATAACTCAACAACGCTTGGATCAATTTGGCTAATTCTTTTTTTTTTATGTTTCTTGAAGTCTAAGGATGGTTTTTACGACGAGGAAAAAAAATTAAAAATTAATTAATTCACGAAATATAGTAATATTAAGAAAAAAAAAATTGTAAGAAAGCCTGAACGCCATCTATATTTTGTTGACTTTGTGTAAATTTTCATTATCATAGATTAATGAAATCTTCTTTGTTTTTTATGCTTAAACACAAAGTTGACCTGATTACGAAGAAAATGTTATTGAAATATCGTTTATTGATACCCTGGGTCATTTATAATAGTTTTAATGGTCCCCTCGGGTGTAGTAACCACGGTGTCCTCATCTAATTCAAACAGTAAGGCAACTAACATAATAACTTGATTGTAAGGAGGAACGAAGTTTGCCGGGAAAGCTAGTTATGTATAAAAGCAATCTACTGACTTGCAATCCTGAGGTATGTCCTATTATGGCCGCCGCCGCTCCTTCTGTGAGCAAGTAATATTGGAAGGCGAGGCGGGCCTGCGAGGGAGGCGATGACGGGGGAGGGGGGGAGGGTGACTGTTAGGCAGGTAAATATGAATGTACGTGTGTGTGTGTTGCAGGTGCGGCTGGAGGAGCAGGCGCAAGTGTGGAGCGCGGTGACGGCGGCGCGCGCGGCGGACGGGCGGCGCGCGCAGCGCACGCACGACGCGGGCCGCCGCAAGCGACACTCGCGCGCGCCCCGCCACGTGCACCAGGTCAAGCGCACGCGCACACGACACCACCTGGGTCAGTACGCACACCTGCCTTTATTTATTTAATTTTCTTTGTTTTCAAAATAGTGCAACGTGATTACATCTTTTTGACGTCAAAAACTACTTAATACTAAGTTTACCACCGCTTCCTAGGCGCTAGTGGAGAAGAAACGGCGCAACAAACTCCACTGCTGCATTTATAGACGTCAGCTTACATAGATATCTTAAGACTAAATATGGACGAATGTACATTTTTGTCGCGTGTCAATATAAATAAAGGTATAAAAAAAAACCTTGTCATCACTACGGTACACCTCAATCAGCATTGCCGCCGAATGGACTGGAAGCGAGAAACAATTGTACATGACATAATGAACTTTATATCTATTGCGCTATTGTCCAATCTAATTCCACAAACACCACCCACAATAGTGAAGGGAATTCTTGAAAATATGAAAAGATTTCGCAGAAGCTACACGACCTTTTTTGGCTTCTATTCAAGTTTTCACGGAATATCAGGAACAAATCGAAGGCGAGTGAAGCGTTTACTTCGCAGCATGGCGGAGATGCCAGAATATTCAATAGCTGCTACGTTGCAGTTCATTATGCTATATACATTTTCATTTAATTTCTCCTCTATACTTGAGTTTAGTAATCTAATGCAGTCGTTCTCTTCCACAGGCACAGTTCCAACAGCAAAACCTACATTAAAACGAACTACGACTTCAACAAATACTACAAATTATCTCAATAGGAAGCAGGTATGTATAACCTAAAAAGTTTCTCACAGATTCAACCCTCAAAATATCGACATTCTCAAAATAAATTAAGTACACCAGTCCACTTACTAGCAGAAACGGTTCTGTCGGCCTTAGCCCAACTAAAACCACACACCCTATTGGGCCACTGATACCGGAGTGTAAGATGACTCATACCGCGTTTTCCCCTAACTTGGGCTATCTATAACTTCTAGATGGTCCCCATTGTGTTTAGTTATTAATCCCTACTTGAAATTTTTTAATGTTTTTAAATTGAAATTTACATACATACAAATCATGCCTTTTTCCCATTGGGGTAGGCAGAGACATCTTTCCACTTGGTACGATCTTGGCATAGTCCTTTCGCTTCTTCAACTTCCAATTGTTTTCACACATGCACGCCAGTTCCGGATACTCTTGAAAATTGAAATGTATTTTGTTTAATTAAGTGGATATTTAGTAATAATGATGTGTCTGTCAGGGCGCGTCGGGTTCATCGGCGGGTCCGGGGCTGATGATGCGCAAGCACTACATGGCGCGCCAGGAGCGCCGCAAGCGCGGCCTGGCCGCCGCGCGGGGCAAGCTGCCGCGTCAGGCGCGCTTGGGTATGTATCCTAATATGTTTATGTTTGACGTCAAAAAGATGTAATTACGTTGCACTATTTTGAAAATAAAAATCCAATGTAGCTTAGTTCCGCCACCGTTAGCATCTCGCTCTAAATGTGCCATGTGAGTGAGCGAGACGGAGGATTTATGATAACACGACTTGGACAATAATGGCAGTACTATAGCAAAATAGAAATGTGATAGAAAATATGTAGGTATATTTTCCATCCCATAAGAGCCGAACGAGCGTATCTCCATTTTGATGACTTTAGAGGAGAGCTATAAAACTGCAAATACCACTATTCTGAACTTTGAAGTACCTTATTATACATTATTTATAACAGGTAATCGAGAGAAATGTTTTTTGCCGATTGCCCGCATAGATTTCTAATCCTGTTACCACAGTCCATGAGCACCCATTTTAGATTATAATCGTTCCCCGTACCAAATTTCACTCAGGTTTCAATCGCTTGAGCGTGATAGCCTTCACGGTTATAATATTAGTCGGAACAACCTTACAAATGATCGTGGGGTGTTAAAGTAAAGGGAGTTATCCACTAAATGTATCGAGTATTTGTTGTGCAGCGAACCAGCGAGCAGCGGCGAGTGCAGCGGCGGCGACGGCGGGGGCGGCGCGCTCGCAGAGCTCGTCCTCCGCCTCCTCCGCCGAGGACGACGAGGACTGCGCCGCCGAGGACTGCCTGCGCCCCACCGGTACGTATCCCCCCCCCCCACGCCCCCTCCCACACCACCACCTCGCTACATGCACTTGTGTGATCACAGGGCACACGCAGAGAGGAACACTTATAAAGATGAGCACATATAGAGTAGTATAGCACATATTATAGTGTTTTATATAGTGTACGGCATCTAATTTGGCAAGATTTTATTAGAGTGGTGTGGACCCTATCACCGTGTTCATATCAAGAAGGATTTTACATCCCTTTCTGAGAATGCGAAGTGTACGTGCATGCCAAATGTATTGTCCAGTTTTGTGGAACGAATAAAACATTAAAAAAATCTTGCCAAATTAGATGCCGTGCACTATACCATAGTGATAAGACCTTTAACTAATTTATGTTCCACATATAAATTATTATGATTATGATTAGAGTACCTATAGCACATACAGAGTATATATCATTTATAGAGAGGAGCACATCGTGAAATAACGCGTCAGATCAACCATTGTCGCTCCGAAAATGTCTCTCTTTTATGCGTGTGTTGCCAGGTGAAAACCATTTAGGAAGGGTAGAGGTCACGATTCTAGGGGTATCCCTTGGGAATGGTGACCACTACTTTAGGACTTCTCCTCAGCTTACAGTCAATCCCGCGGACTCAATATAAAAAAGTCAATCCTTGACTGTTCACTAGTCGCTTGTAGGACATTTTTATTACTAATTAGCGACCCGGGACCCGACTTCGCCCGGGTGTAAATTCTAGTTTTCCAATAAAATATAATAGCCTATGACACTCACGAATGACGTGGCTTTCTATTGATGAAAGAATTTTTAAAATCGGTTTAGTAGATCCCGAGATTACAAACACACGAACTTTACCTCTTTATAATATTAGTATAGATTTATCTGCTTTTACTAAATGTAGTGTTATGTGTGCAGGCAAGGTGGACTGGGTGCAGTGCGACGGCGGCTGCGACCAGTGGTTCCACATGCATTGCGTGGGGCTCGCCCGCGCTGCGCTGCGTCCCGATGACGACTACGTCTGCGGTTCCTGCGCCGCACGCTAGCCGTCCCGCTCGCACCCGCACGCCCCGCATCGCGCTCTCTCGCTCTCACTCGACGCACCATGCCAAAGATTCATCCAACCGCTCGACCCATAGCACATCTAGCGCGTACTATTACTTACGACGACGCGAGAGAGCGCCGAGACTCTCAAAATATATATTTTGTATAACATATTGGAGCCGTCTCCACTCGGAGGTGAAGTGTTTATTGTTGAATAGATTTCAGGGTATACGTCTTAGACGAATGAGAGGCGAGCGATGATGTCCGGCGAATTAAATTATTGTTAAAAAATTGTACTCTATAAAGTGGAATTATTAATTGGGATTATTAATAATTAATTATTAATTACCCCAAATAATTGGGATAAGGGCAGGTGGATGATGATGATGATGAAAGTGGAATTATTGCATCTAGTCAAAAAATGTGTACCGCATGAAGTTGAATGAGAAAAATCACGGCATAAACTAGAAATTAAATGTACAAAAGTGTTTGTAATGTTGTTCTTGCTCTCCGTCCATCGTGAAGAGAGAAGAAAAAAATTAGTACATACTACATCATCACAATGTGATAAATGTGTACAACCGTTGTACATTGACTGACAACCTAAATAGTCTCTCTAAACATCACCTTATTAAAATGATGTCGCCTTACAACTTTATATAAAAAAGCTATACTTGAAAATACCTTATTTGATAATGGCGGAACGAATCTGAATACAGAAGTTGATGTTCTGTAAGAACGTACTTTTACGGCATCTGTATTCCTATATCTGCGTCATGAATAGTAGTGTCAAAGAAAAAGAGCACCTAACATCATAATCATTGAGTTTAAATCATCATCGCTCTACTTTCATTTGATAATCATAAGGGTAGAGAGACAATATTTACGGCTCACCGGCTTAGAAATTCATTTACAGATGAAAAACAATCAAATTTGACGCTTATTACCGAGGCATACGGTCGATTTGTAAACTGCATAGACATTGAATTGTAACAAAGCAAAAATGTTCTTATACAGAATATTCAATGTTTAATAGGAAATGTTTCAAATATAATTCATTAATCAGTGTTATTAAGTGTCTACGGTTATATTTATGAAATTAGATGTCTCAGTACATAGACATGTTGGCAATTGATGTTGGTAGATTATCCTTTGATACCTGTGAAAATAATAATTACTGTGACTATGAAAACGGTTTTGTATGGACTAGGAATAGGCAAAAATCGTTGCAAACATCAACATGGTTAAATAATTTTCCCTAGCGTCTACAATATGGGGTTCTTCAAGAAGGGCATTTAGAAGGTTTTTACAGGGTTGGCAGCGCGAGTGTGACGCACACGTCCATAGGCCACGGTGACCGCTTCCCATCAGTTGGGCCGTGTGTTTGCCTGCCACCTAAGTGGTATAAAAATCTGTAACAACTTGATAAAACTAACAAGGTATGACGTAATTTTTTTTTATGTCGGACACGTCAACATGACTTCACCCCGCCTGATGGTAAGCTAAAAGCAAAATCCCTGGAATGGGAGTCACCATTGCAAACACCGATAGTGCCACAATGATGGCTCTCAGCTTGACGGCCTCATCAAATGCTTTTTCACGCCCCGCTTATAGGACCCGGGACTATAGGAGGAAGGAAACACGTGAGCTGGTAAAGAATTCCAGTTTTAATGGTGTGGCAAAGAAAAGAGGCACCGAACCGCTTGGTTCTTGGTGGAATTGTTTGCACATCCTTATCATACCTTTCTATTTTCAAATCATTTGCTTTACATTGGTATTTTGAAAATCCTTATATTTTTTTAGAGATCTGTTAAGCGATTTATGTAAACCATGTATTCTGGCTGGTTTTGTAAAGGAGAGGAACATTGATTATATTGTTATATAAATATAGTATCACATTAATACTACAATGTTCTTTTATTGAAGTGGAATTTAACCATCACAACCTATTAGCGATAGATTGCGCCAAGCGACTTGAAGTTGCGGATGGAAGCGAGTTGCGGCGGCCATTGGTTTTGTATAATTATACGGAACCTATGGCAGCCATACGGTTTCGCGTGGGTGGTTCATCTATCCCCATCCACGCCTACTTTGGCTCAAATTACTTGGCGTGACTTATCAGAGGGTGAGATAGTGTGCAAACGCGAGCCTATCAATTTAAAAATTGAACACAAATCTACTAGATTAATATCTAGACCTAATATTGAATAGGGCCTACGGGAACAGGCTCTTGTATGATACATACATGGTATAGTGTAAAGTATTTCATTATCACAGTAATTATTGACCCCCTGTTATAGTACGATAGCTGTTACGTCAGTCTCGATGTTGAAACGATATTGTTGTTGAAATGTTAGCCAAATATACAAATTACACGTCTCTCTATCAACAGTGTGCGGTCTCTTCGGCGTGCGAACAGTGGGCTAGGTAGCGAACTATTGTTTTTAACTGTATTCGACAAATAATACGGAGGTCAGGACACGGGATCAACATTAGATAGTCGTGATTAGAGAGTTTAAGGAAATTGTATAAAATGCGCAAACACAAGTCTCTCAACAAACTGCTTCATGAACAAATACCAATGAGTCTTTTTACGTAAAGACTTTCGGTATCGTAGCACAGTGAGTTGCTTCTATGGCCTCTAGACAAAGTGAAATTCTAACAGTTGAATAGTTTCGAAGAAAATTGTCATAAGTAGAAATGTATGGAGTATGTAACACAGGCGATAAACAGACGGTGGGGCGGGGCGGTCAAAATGTCCGCGACACACTCTTATTTGTACGGTTATAAAGTTGCATTTTCCGCGCAATAGCTTATGTCACTCGTCGGACATACGCGGGCTAAATGCGAACTAATAATAGTAATACTAAGAGTGCGTCGCGGACATTTTGACCGCCCCGCACCTTTGCATAACGCCTCACATGTCGATAAACAATACCAATTCCATATATTTCAGATTTTTGAAAATTTGCATCGACGTTATTCCACCGGTGGAATGTGACTGTGTAGAGGCCCATGTATGAGACTTGTGTACTTTTGCGCGTAAATGTTTGGTGTATAATTTAATTGTAAATTGTGTAGTTCACTTAGTATAAAGTCTTGTAAAAGAGAGAAACATGAATTGTAATAAATCTTATCTAAGAGTAAACTATTAAATAGTGCTCTCTTTTACGAGGTTTGGTTTATAAGATGAATTTTAATATGAAAATTTTATACGAAAGATGCCCCGGGGTCCTGACAATATTAAAAGAGAATATGGCTGAGTAGTTTGATATTTTTAAACTCATTTTGTAGTTTATTAACATCGTTTGTAAGGTCGAAAATGAGTAGTTTACACAACCTCGATATCCCGGTATTGAATTTTTTTTATTTAATTATCCAAATCTGAAGTTTTTTGAATAGTTTTGCGGCCATATTCATTTTTAATATTAGCAAGCATGTGTAACAAGGCAATGAGATCTTTGGATAGACAAGAAATTTTTGTAAATTTTTTTTAAAAAAACATTAGTGAAAAATTTAAAAATTTTTAATGTATTGAAAAGGATTTTTGCAAAAAACTGATAGTGTAAGTAGATTATGTGTGAGACGAGTATGTGTGCTTCTCTGTCTGTCGCGACCGGCGCCGAGCTGCGACATCGGATCATATCTATGTAGTGCAGGGCCTTACCATGACGCTCCTAAAACAGTTCAGGTCGCGCAGTCGTGAAAAAGAGATGTAGCATACATCGTGTATAGCTTCCTCTCTCTCTCTCCCTCAGCTGCGCTGCTCGAAACTGAACAGTTTTAACCGCGTCGTGGTAAAGCTAGCGTGACGTCACACGCGAGTGGTGCACCACGTCAAGTTGAGAACCAATTTGTATTCACTTTTCTATGGACATTTTACACTGTTAAGCAGATTTATCTTATTGTGTTATTATTTAATACTGTGTACTGTCATTAGTCTTGTAGTAAGCCGCCACCACCTAATCGACTCTACGTAGTCTGATTGTGAAGCTACTACAAACATACATAAGCAATAGCAAAGTACTTATTAGTAAACATGTATTTAGTTTACAAGGATTCGTATCAAATGTGAACAATGTTTTCGTGTACCTATAAAATATATGTATGTATGATGTATTTACGACATGTATAAAACTTCCTATCTATATCGTTTAGATTGAAATTAATAATAAATCCAATCAATTTTTTTGGCTACTAAGATAGCAAACACAACACCAGGGGTGTCCATCATTATGTCTTAAAGAGGGGAGAGGATAGGAAATAAAGGATTGTTCTTTATTCGCTATCCTCTCCCCTCTAAAGAAAGGAATATTTCCGACAGTCTTCCTAACCGTGCTGCCCAAGTCGAGCCGGTTTACTAGTGCTAGGACTCACCACCCAAGGAAATATAACCGTTGGCGGTGAAAGTGACCAATTTAGATTTACGACGCGCTGCAGCTCGAGCTGTTCCACCCGCGCGAGGCGGGGCAGTTCGCCTGCAGACATATAACGTTAGGTTGATTATTGATTTCTGCCATTAATGATGATCTCGAAAAGATTGTTAACATTTGCCGTGCCCTGGATGACCTTGGCAGACTGCTGTCGGTGCGGCGGCGAGTCGCGGCAACTCTACAATAAGCTCGATTCTGTTGTTCATTTTCACTACTCAAACTAAAATCTCTAAATGTTAAAAACAAATTAAACGCCGTTTTGTTTCCAAAATTGGCAAAAACAATTAGGTGCAGCCCGTGGTAATGTTTAATGGTTTAAAACAATTCTGAAATAAGGTAAATCGAGATAAAATCGAAATTAGAGATTTGAAAGTGAAATTGCACGTCAGAATCGACACCAATATTTAGTACGATCACTTCGTAGGCTTGTTTTGTATGAAAAAATATTCTTTGCATCTGTTGGATCGAGAGCGTCCCTGTGTAAATAATGTCTAAATGTAGTTCAATGTATGTATATTGAGGCGCTGTCGTCACTTCTTTGTTAGATTAATGTTGTAAGAGCTTGCGACGTTGTCGCCTAACCATTTGTAAGAAACGTTAAGGTCGAGCCACACCCCCAGCGCCGTACGCGTCCCTACGCACTTTAAGAGTTAGTCTGTACACAGCTGTAGTGTGAGTCGACTTTAATCACATATTTTTACAGATATTCAAAAAACATGTTCATTTGAAATTTCGAGGTATTTTAAGTATTCTGACTGCCTTAGTGTCCGTTTCTAAACAATTCAGGAAGCCACCACGCGTTTTTCGCAAGTGAATACTAGAGCAAGCTTTGAATGAGTGATAGCTACTGGGCGGTTATGAAACGGGCCCTTAGTATCTGTTTAAATATGTTTATATATATGGAGAATATTTATGAGCAACTCTTTCTTTGTGAATCAATGTTTATATGATAGTTTATATTAAGACAATTGAATAAAGCTAATATCTTACCACGTATTTTTTTTTCGTCAAGTCCACTAAACGATTCGTATAAGCTATATGAACCTCAAGATGAATCACGTCTGGTCCAGTCTGTTTAACTTAACTAGATGAATCTATGCAAACAGGACTCCTTGTACTTGTATAATGACCTAAGAGTCAGTAAATGGGGGTTGCCTATGCGTAATACCTTTCAAAATCCTAATTAAGCTTATTTTAATCTCTATAAGGTTGTATAAAAATAACAATTGGACCAAGAATATTCCCTTGCAGAACACCACACACAATATTTTGTTCATATAACTACCACCAACCCTACACAATCATTATCTCCAACTCCTCTCTGTATGCCCTCTTGAGACACGTACCTACTAGGTACCTACCTAATTATAATTTATTACTGCTCTATACTACTGCCGAAAGAGATCCAAATCGTTAGGTACCTATGTATTATGTACCTATTCATAAGACTAGGTTCGAGAACCTTGCTGCAGAGGAGCACCTCAAATGTGATAAACAACGTAAGTATTTAGACTTATAGGTAATGGTCATTCACATTACAAGTCGGATTACTCTAATCGAAATATTATTAGAAACTCGAAAAAAAAATGAGGTTAATGACCCGATAATAGTAATCCTAATTGCAAAACATTACGGGTATAACGACGTCATTAGCTATTTCAATATCAATGTCGATCCAATTGTTGGTACCTACCACAACTAATAGCACGAGGTATTGTGATGTGAGATATCGGGTGAACGGGTACCCAACTAAAATCTTCAGGGCCGACCATCTTCACCTGCAAGCCGGTACTTTTGCTGATTGACGGACGAGACTCTGGTATAAGCTTTCCTTCCGAGGCTGTGATGTTAGACGACAGTCGCTCCCGATAAAGCCAACATACTAAAAAAAAACCGGGCTTCAAGGTGCTAGCTTTAGATGCATTTGTGTGATATAGCTATGACGATATTCATGATGTGACGCTAGATAAAAACTCATTGATAGCTTCTATTCCTATTAGACTTAATTGACTAAGTAGTACCTACACACTGTTGCTACGGTCATAATGATCACTATCTCCACTGAGCTATCAGAATTATGTATTCTATGATATAACAGAATTAGAGTTCAGACTTTGAACCGTGCTAACAGCGATATAGAAAATACGTAATGTATCTTTGACATAATGTTAAGTGTTATCGAGATGATTATCTTATCTGTGAACATACATCAATTATGTAATGATGCTTTTTAGGTTTTGGCGATTTATGTTGAGTCCCTTGGTGGACGAGACGAAGATAAAGTGAAATTATAAACAAGTACCTAAGTATTTAAATCGGAAGAGGTCGTTATTCAGAACGGGACTTGAACCCGGAAGTAGCCTTTTTAGAGGGAAACCTTTTCCAGGTTCCGGTTCCAACTTTCGGTGTGTTAAATATGAACATTTTAGGAAGATTCTAGCTATTTTTCCCTATTGTAGAACTAGGTAAAAAAACGTCGAATCGCACAGAAATTTACTGAGTTGACACAGGTGGTGCTTAGTGAAACAGCTGAAATAAAGCGTGCATTTACTTTTGAACTAATTCATTCATATTATTTTTTAATTAATTCCTATTTGTAATGTTTAATAATAAATTGCATACTGCGTAGGTATATGAATACCTAAAGAACTCTTTGAACAAGTTGTGATCATCGTGATGTCTGTGTATTTAGATAATTTCAAAATTGCTAGACTTTTCTTTAGGAAATCGTCTGCTGCAGCTGACTGGCTTAGCATACAAACTGTGTATAAAAGAACTAACAAAGACAAACGTATGAATCGATAACATATAGGTATTTTCGCTGCCAATATCTTAAGCCCACACTTGATGGCAATTGAAAGATAACTACCTATCTAATTTGCTTACCTACTATTGTACTCGTAGTATTTCAAGTGTATTGTTATTAGCTTCACATGGATTGACGCTTTATTAGAGCACTTACGTATTCAAATATTGCGAAAAACACGTGGCGTATGACCTTGTCACGTCACTATTTGCAGAATAGGACGGTGCTTTGAACAAGTTCTTGTATGTGTTATGTAAGTAAGTGTAAGTATGCGATTGTTCGCCTACCTGTTGCGTTCTAGGACGTAAGTCTACCTATATACAATACTTACGCTTTTTACATTATGAATGTCCCGAATTCCCAGGTCGGTCAAAATTTTAATAGCGCTTTTTATAGGAAAATTGTGCGTAGACGCTCTTACCTTCTTGTCGCGAAGCTCTAGACTTCTTGACGTCGTGTTTTTTCCGTGCCTCTTTAGGTACTTAGGTCATTTTCTTTATTTAGGTATCCACTTGACATTCTGAAACTCTGAACTACTTACTTTTGTCGTAGGTTATATCATAGGTCCCATACCTTCCAAACACGAAAGGAAAGCCTGCGCCTGAGTCTCGTCCGTCCGTAAATCAGCAGATGTACCTATACATAACATAACAATAAACTCACGCCTATATCCCCGAAGGGGTAGGCAGAGGTGCTAGTACCCACATTTCGCCAGTTTATGTTTAGGTCCCAATGTAATAGGTGGCGAGCCTATTGCCATTAACCGGCATTTATTGCCATCAATTGAATTAAATAAGCGTGATAATACAATCATCATTCATAGTCTCTAACGTGAGTTGTTATCTATGAAGTTAATTACGAGTATATCCTAATTGAATTGATGCATCTGTAGCTGATAGTTACCTAATAGACGAATGTTCTGAAACAATGATGCAGCGGTCACAGCTCTGTTTCGTAGTTCTGTGTAGATATAGACACTCACATTGGTGACAATCAGCTGTCGTGACTTGACTGTAAAATATAAGTTCCCACTATCTGCGGCCTTGAAGTTTTTCCATTTTCTGCGCATATCTTCAAGTGCAATTGTAACGAGTTAGGCACTTGACTTACTTACAGATTATACAGGAGCTGTCAACGTGTATGGATTTCTATTTATAGTGCAAGTAGATGGATGATATGAAAACGCATAGGAAAAATAAATGCATACACATCAGTAGAAGCGTCACCTTTAGATAGTCTAGAAAAGACCTGACAAACAAACCCAAGGCAAAAAGACTGGGTACCTATCTATGTTGATTTTAGCTCCGCAGTAAATCGAGTATCTGAAGCTATAATAAATTATCAGTAAATTATGATAAGTTTTATATTAGTTTAAGGAAAACTAAATTGAGCCAAATATGACTTTTTAGTAATAAAACAATGTGTCGATTGTTTTGAATATGTCGTATACTATTAATTATTCTAAATTTACCTTTGAACCAATAACGGTTATCTAGACATTTTAGGAAGCTAATGTAATAAAGGCGTACTACATCTTGTCACTGACATTTTCCTCTTGAAGCTGAGAACAGGACATGACTGGAAGACCATCTTCTCTTCAATTTCCTGCGGCGCCATTGGTCTACCTCTGAACTCATCCTCAATCTGTTGCAGTGTCTTTCCTTTTGTCTCCGGTAGAATAGCTAATATCACAATCAGGCAGTATGTGAGAAGGCCAGCGTAAAGTATGTATGTACCGCATATGCCAATACTTTCTATTAATCCTGGGAAAGTTTTTAATACTATAAAAAACCATACTGACGTGGATGCTAAGCTGATGCTTCCTCCAATACTTCGGTATTCTAATGGGAACACCTCTCCACCTATAACGTTGGGCAGTGGAAGCATTCCGGTGGCTACAGTGAAGAACTGCAGGTTGATCAGCAGTGCTGGGATCCATACATGGTCATACGGTAACATATCGTGGTTCTTTAAATAAACGTAGGCTGATATAACTAGCTGAGTGATGACACAGAGTCCTCCAGTCAGGTACAATATAGTTCGTCTCCTCATCTTATTGATGACGAATACTGCGGCAGTGTTAGAAATAAATCTCTGGGTGTCCAGAAATATCATCCAGAAATGAGGATTGA
Organism: Lithosia quadra; assembly: GCA_963576445.1. Taxonomy (NCBI): domain Eukaryota; kingdom Metazoa; phylum Arthropoda; class Insecta; order Lepidoptera; family Erebidae; genus Lithosia; species Lithosia quadra. The sequence goes on from OY754898.1 coordinate 10,154,236, forward strand.
CGTCTGGTCCCATGATAAGGGTAATGATTTTAGTGGAGTAAGCAGCCATGGTAGTGCCTCCAGCGAATTGCACCATGACGTACGCGTGTATCATTATTATAATAGGCTTGTAAAACTCTTTCTTCGCTATTGTAACCATCGCTGATTTCGCACGGTTCTGCTGTTTACCACTTTTGAGTGACAATTTTGCTTTTTCAAACATAACTCTGGCGTGAATCATTTCTTCTAGTTCGTCATCCTCCTCGTCTCCTCTTAACCAGTGGAAGACTTTCCGACAGTCCTCATACCGGCCTTTTGCAGCTAACCAACTTGGTGATTCAGGGGAATATATAGTCATGACCAAGCTGATGAAGGAGAAGAAGACGCAGACTAGAGCTGTCCGCTGCCAACTAATCAAAGAACCCAAGAGATGCACAAAGAGTATTCCGAAGGCTTGTGTGAGTGAGACCGTGGTGAGGAAGGCACCTCTGTTCTTTGGACTGGCGTATTCTCCAATGAGTGCTGACCGCAGTGGTGAGAGCATGCCTATTGATAGACCTTGAAGTATTCGTCCGATGAGTAAGCCCTGAAAAAGGTTATCGGATTGAGTTATGATACGTAGTAGTATACCAAAGGGTTTAATCTTTTACTCTTGTTAGTTGGTATCATGTTTGGGATACGTCAAGAAGATAAAAGACTTGTTTTATCTATTCCTGCCCTTGACATTGAATAGCTTGCCGAGATTAGTATATCGATTGATTTGAGATAGATTATTTTATCGAAATATTATATTTAACGCTTACCTCGACGCCAGTTGACAGCATTGTCATAAACCAGCCCAAGAGCACGGGGATGGTGGCAGACAGGTGAGCTATCCTGCGACCATACCGCTCCATTATCGGCGGGGACACAAAACTGCCTATCAACTGTGTAACGCCCAGCACAGCAGCTGTGAATAAAAGTTATTTAACTAAGTTTGGTGACTCATTAAAAAAGTGTATTCTACAGTTAAATAAATAAAAAAAATAAATAAAACAAAATGAAACAGAACGTAAATGCAAAAACGGCGTACGTATTATATTTATCATCCAACACTGGATAACATTATGGTCCTTGTTATGAGGATTTTATAAAGAGCCATTTGTGGTTGAGGTGTAAGGGTCATAAAGTTCAACTGAATAGGCCATTTTGCTCAAAAAGCGATCTATCGATGCTCAACGTGACTGGGCAATAGGGGGAATCTATAAATCCTGAACTCAAATAGTTGCTATTTTTTCGAATTTTGATTAGTTTTAATTTAAGTAGCCATTAACCATTACGGTGATTTTTATAGATATTTCTTCTCTAAGAGACACAGTTTCACTGTGCCACAATAATTAACAGGTTAATTTTTAACCATTTTTTAATTGTATATACATTGTCGAATAGGAGTGTATCCGCCAGTATTTTAATATAGGTACACGTGTCCACTATTTGTTCTAACTAATGCATGTTGTATATTGCGACTGTAAGTATTGTAATGGGAACATACTGCATCGTATTTGAATTGCAAAAACCACAAGTTGTACCTGATCAGCTCCACTCAATTAAATTATTGAGACAAGATTCATGCGATTATTATAATACAGTACTACTCATTAGAAACCTATAAAACAAAGAATATTTCCATTAGATATACCATAAGTAAAATGTGCGCAAAGGAAGTAAAATTTTCATGAAATACTTAGGTAAGTATTGGCTTGTTGACTAGACCGGAATAGTTATGAAATAAACGTTCAGTTAAAAGTAACACTTCTGTCACTAATATAAAGCAATACTTTACTAATATAAAACAATAAAAATAAAAATGGTAACATTTTTATAGCACTTAGGTGGCAGACAAGCGCACAGCCCACCTGATGGGCGGTGCTCACCGTGGCTTATGGACGTCTGCAACACCAGGGGCGTCACACTCGCGCTGCCGACTCTGTAAAAACCTTCTAATGCCCTTCTTGAAGAAACCCATATTGTAGACGCTTACCTATCCATGATGCTGCAGCAAGGGATAACTCTATCTCCGTGTCTTTTCTACTGAGCTGGGGCAGCAGGATCGCGGGGTAACCGATGACACAGCCATGCCCGATGATGTTGCTGCCCACTGAAGCCGTCACGAAACACTATAAATATAACAGTTAAGTTAGTTAAGAGTCAATAAATTGAACTCTAGTGCTCACGTTGGCTGTTCAATTCTGTCATTCTACAAATAATTTGACTTAAAGATTATGAAGCAGTTAATTATGCGTCTGTCCGAAAATTGCGAATATTTCGGGATGAATTAGTTCATTTAACTAATGAGCTATTGAAAAAGTCCCGGGGTCTTTAAGCGGGGCGTGAAAAAGCATTTGATGAGGCCGTCAAGCTGAGGGCCGCCACTGTAGCACTACCGGTGTATGTAGTGGTGACGCCAGTCCTGAGACTTTGCCTTTAGCTTACCATCAGGCGAGGTGAAGTCATTTTGACGTGTCCTATATAAAGAAAGAGCAGGTCAAAAGCACTCGAAACCGGCGGGCTTGTAGCAAAGGTTTAATGGCAGTAGGTACTTATGTCATGTGTAGGTATGTATGAATTAGTTCAACTGATGCCATATAAGTAATACCTAATAGTAATATAGAAGTGCGATACGTGTTGAAACCGACGTTAGTTTTTAAAGCCTAATAAAGTTAAAAAGGCCTTAACATCTAATTGAAATATAATGAGGATTGATGGTGTAGACACGAATGTTTATAAATAAATGCAATACAGTTTTCAAGACAGCCACGTGACAAATTAATTAGCGCCATATTTCGACATCCCACGGCCGTATTCAAAACAACGGACGATACGCTCGATTTTTAAAGAATGTCACACGATTTTGTTACAGAGTCAAGAAGTATTAAATTTTGGATAAAACTTCGGCATCTGCTCTTTGTACGGAAATCACTTTTGTTATGATTTTTGACAGAAATAAACAAGTTATTGTGTGTTTACTGCAATTTACACAGATTCGTTTAGGAGCATTCACAACACAAATAATAAAGAAATACAATTTAATTTACGATTGAGCGTGGCACAAATTGTTTTCCGAACGGATTCATCTCATCCTTTAGAAGAATCGCCAATGATCGTTCTGCCTACCTGTATAACTAATATAATTCGATCATCCTCGTTACATTGGATTGCTGTTTTTCTTTGTTCTGTGGATTGCTGTAACGAAAAGTTTACAGATAGGTACTATTGAATATGTACTACTTCCTCGATAATAAATCATGTGCAGGCAAGCAGCCATAATTACGCGCACAGGGTGCCCCAGACAATAGGTTAAGTCCTTAGCTAAATAAGTAATAATCTTGACCTCTCTTATTCTATTTATAATAGAAGATATTATTTAAAAATGTCTTAATCAGTCTGAACTTAAATGATTTTTTCAGTTCATTTATTTATGGGATAATAGAAGCGGTCCTACACACTACCCTGTGGCATACCATTGTTTAAAGCTATAATCGAATTTAAGATATTTAGTAGCAACTTATAATTTTGGCATATCTTTGTTTGTATTTTAAAACCTTGCCTCTAATGCTGTAATACTTTGTATTTTTTTTTCTTACAGCTTCAAATCGATCGAAGTCAGCAATGAATTTCGGAACATATTTTATGACGACAATTGACGCTCAGATCTAGAGAATTCTGTTTGGAGCAGTATCCTTATTCAAATGTATGCTGATTTTAGATCAGCACGAGAACAAGGGGAAAATAACAATTAGCGAAGCTAACTCACCTATACATGATATACCACGTAAAGCCACGTTAGCATCGCTAATTGTTTTGTGAATAGCAAATGACGCAGGTGACATTCAAGTTTTTTTTATATTGGATACATCAATATGACTTCACCTCGACTGATGGAAAGCTAAAGGTAAAGTCTCAGGATCGGGGGTCAACGATTACGATATGATTTTTATACAATAGGTAGATAGTCGTAAACGCTTGTCTTGACATTTACCTACACAGGTTCATTCGCGTTCTTTCGCGTAGTGTATACCAGGCATAACAGATCTGTGGAACTCAACACAATCATCAACATACAATCTTCGGCTGATAATAAGCTTAGAGAATCGGCAGCTGCGTGGTAAGATGAGCCTCTCTGGCTCGATCTGATAAAACCAACTGCTTGAAGCACTCGTACTGTGAGGTACAGTAAGTCTTATAAACCAGTATATCGATTGGTTATCTCGTCACTCCAATCCCCTGACGCAAGCTGACACTTCAGCGTGCCAAGCAACTGATTGGAATGTATTTATTATGTAATTTCTATTGTATTTTGTGTTTCCTCTAATACGTTCAATTGATGATAAGATAAATACTAATATATTTATTGTATACTATAAGAAAATTATCCTACAGTCCCGGGCCTTTAAGCGCGGCGTGAAAAGCATTTGATGAAGCCGTCAAGCTGAGGGCCGCCGCTGTAGCACTACCGGTGTATGTAGTGGTGACCTCGGTCCTGAGACTTTACCTTTAGGTTACCATCAGGCGGGGTGAAGTCATTTTGACGTGTCCTGTATAAACAAAAACTATTGAATAGAGCCTCAAGACGTGGTAGGAATATTAAGTGATAGGAATTATAAGTATATTATGTAGTACGAATTTCCGCTTACCAGGATGTGTTAGATATGGTTAGGGGTAGAAATGCGCTTGCGCAGGTAGAGCCTAAACAAATCCGTATGAATATGGAGTTGTCCGACTGGAGCAGCAAGTACACATCCAGCACAAGTGTTTGTATGTTATTGTGTCCTTCTGGCGTGAAACAAGCCTCGCTGAGTTGCGTTAATAACACCAAACCATCGCTGTTTTTTTAAATGTTCTAGTATAGAGCTCTAATATATATTAAAAAGAAACGCGAAGAATCCCAATATCCTCAACTTCCACCATAGTTATTGTCAGAATATTCATGGTCTTGGGCAAGGTAGCTGGGATAGAAAGAATGGATGTGGAAGGCGGGGGTTTTGGAGGTATGGACGTATGGTGCACATCGGGAGAGCCCTTTGTAAAGCAGTGAACTGCGATAAGCTACGAGTAATTGTTTGTTTGTATTATTATTAAACCTCCTATCTGTATGGTAAATAATAAGATTTATTATATTTATCCTTTATGATTGTTTTGTATGAGTCGTTATAATGGTCTTTATAAAGCAAAAAAAAAATTTTTATGTATAGGACACGTCAAAATGACTTCACCTCGCCTGATGGTAAGCTAGAGGTAAAGTCTCAGGACCAGGGTCACCACTACGTACACCGGTAGTGCTACAGTGGCGGCCCTCAGCTTGACGGCCTCATCAAAATAATGCTTTTTCACACCCCGCTTAAAGGACCCGAGACTATAGGAGGAAGGAAACACATGCGCTGGTAAAGAGTCCCAAGTCTTTATGGTGCGGTAAATAAAAGAGGCAGCAAATTGATTTTGAAATGTTCAGTCAAATTTTTCTTTTCAAAAAGCATTGTTGTATGAGGCGAAACGTCATTATACTTGTGAACGATAATAGCTGGACACTCCGATATATTTATTAGAAGTTGTCTCAGTCATAAAAGACTATTGTATTTCTTTCTTATCGGCTAGCAAACAAAGAATCAACTTATCTCTAGACGATATGTAGGTATACTAAACGGCACTAGATATTCAAAATAATAATCAAGTGTAATTTTGATTTAGGCGACTATACAAGAATACTGTAAACTATAAACTACTATCTCCCCTACCCGTGGCTCTGCCCGCGTGAAACACTTTTTCTATGGAATTTCCTTAATGTTTCATTTCGTTAGAACCTGCAGTATGGCGACTAATACTACAATACCCGTGGCTCTGCCCGCGTGAAACACTTTTTCTATGGAATTTCCTTAATGTTTCATTTCGTTAGAACCTGCAGTATGGCGACTAATACTACAATACCCGTGGCTCTGCCCGCGTGAAACACTTTTTCTATGGAATTTCCTTAATGTTTCATTTCGTTAGAACCTGCAGTATGGCGACTAATACTACAATACCCGTGGCTCTGCCCGCGTGAAACACTTTTTCTATGAAATTTTCATGGCATCCTATAGTTCGATATATTTTGACTTATACGGGTAGGTATCTTCTACACAATTAAATATCTATTAGTTTTATTATCTAGGTAATATCTATCACTAAAAAATGTTAAAAAAAATTACATTTAAGATATAATTATCAAAAATATATAAATATACAAACTGTATTGTTTTCTGAACACTACATTACCTGTTTGAGAAACGGTGTGAATCTGCTCTTAGCGGCCATGTCGCGCTGCAGTCAATACCCAAACACAACACGAAACTATTACTTAAAACTCCACTAGGTGCTAACATTTACCAACCAAAGAATATCACTTTTATAAAAAAATATCACAATTCCTAAATATTAACACATTTTATTCCCTAATCTAAAGCAAACGCCGCTAAGTCCACGCGATCGGCGCCCACATTCTTATTGTAATAAGACAATAAACATAACTTAACGTTTATCATTCTAAATGCACTCGGAGGATTATGAGTACAATGTTATCTAAGGCCTGCTCCTCACCGACTGCGACGGCGACTTTTTATATTTGTAGTCTGTGCCCTACGAAAGCGCTAAATATCTAACCGCTATCTCAATATTGACAATATCATTATGATTACAATTAGCAAAATGTGTTATCGATAACAAGCGCCGGCTAGTGGGTGCGACAGGCGAATGATCTGTTCACAAAAACAGCTACACTTGTTGGCTGGTAAATTGAAAAAGCGCCATCTTAAGTCAATTATAATTTCAATAGTCTCTTTATTTAGTGGAAAAACAAAACGAGCACATTTGTTTTGTTTTGACACTGAATAAAGAGAGAATTGACAGCTGTTAATTGGCCGAAACGCGGCGAGTTCCATAGGCTTTTTTTTGTGAATAACACAGTAAACGAGTACAAAATCACTCTGATAAATAGGTTTAGGCAAGAGTGGAAGGAACGATATGGGCTACTGAGTGAAGGGCACGTTATAATTGAAGGGGTTAGACCCGTCACGAAGGAGTGGACAGGGAGGCACCACGGCAGCGCCTTCTAATATGTTCACCGAGCATCGAGCATGCTTGCTTCAATGAGTTCCTGCATCGTATAGTCCGAGCGCCACCACTTCAGAGTGCTTAGAACCCAGTGTGAAAGAATGTCGGCTAGTTCTAGTAACAAGCATCAAGGCGAGTAGTCTTATGCCACCGACCCTGGTACTAGCCATGTTCAGCATTGAGAGTGTGAAGAATCGTGACGTCTTAATTTACGAAGTGGTAACGTGGCCTGGCTTTGATACCTTAGGAAAACATAGAAGGTAAATCACTCAGACTCTATTATCTAGTCTGATTGAAAAATTTTCTCCTTACGATCGAGGAACGCTCCACGCCCTTCCTTTATAGATATTTTAATGTACCTACATTACTTAAATGGAAGTGAGCGATGCTAACATCAATGTTAGGATACATGCCTAATTATTAATTCACAAACTCTTGGCCATAGTCCACCTCACTGGCCTAGTATGAACGGGACTAAAATAGAATAAAATCGAACATTTGTAGGGACCTATGCGTGAGAATGATTCCCACACCGATGGTTCCGTGCAACTTACATTCACAAACATACACGATTCAGAGAACATAAATAACCACGACCATAAACATGAGATGATCCTAATGGATTCATTTTTCTTTAGAAAGGAAACTCTGAGAAGGAGTGAAACATCTAGATTGCACTAATGTTAGTGTAAAATCGCTGTTATGTCCCTATCTTTACAGCCAAACGGTATGGTAATGTGACAATATCGGTATTTTTACAACACTAAAGGATCTGCAGGAGATATTCGAGGCTTTATCAGCCGATATCGGCGGCGCTGCCCGGGCTCTGCGCAGACACAGTGCGAGCTGTGCTGTAAACAGACTGACAGCCATCTTCACATTATCTGCAAACGATCCATTTTGTATGTTATTATTGTTTTTTGTTTACGCTAGGGAACACGATTATAGAAGTAATGAAATTTAATCATCATATTAGCATTGTTCCTGGTTTCATCCGTGGGTTATCACCTCGGAGATCGGGGTTCGCTTTCACTTTCTTCTCCCTGGAATGGTTTGGTAGGTATACTGCGAATTTTATAACTTTTATGACTCTAACTTATTAGTAAAATTTTAGTCCTGTCCGCATTCTGCATCATAATATAAGTGAGGACCAAAGACCATGATAACTAGTTATCATGGTCTTTGGTGAGGACCTATAATTGGCTGCATGTTCCAATATTACATTTTTATACTTTTTTCATGGCTGTTGGTCTTCCGGATAGAATAAATAATATAAAAACTGGCTCTGGCTACCCTACTTACCGGGGGGAACACAACACGATGGTTATTATGGGGCGGTGTTCTGTAGAGCGGAGGTACTTACCTAGTCGGTCAGCTCATTTCGGACGGGAGATACCGTCGTGTCCTACCTCCTTGTACTTTTGAACTTATGAACCCTGAAAATATTACTTCTGTTTATGTTGCCAGTGTGTATATTTAATAAGTCAACAGAGATATACCTACACGTACCCATTGATTATGCTTATCTCGTATAGAGGTTCGACGGCGGATTATAGCTCACAAAGTTGTATCTATTTTTATTGTTGGCACTATATAAGCTTATGACACGAAAGTATGGCCATTTTATTACATTTATCATTTTAATCATCGTTGATATCAAGTATATTGTTTAGACTGATATTATGAGCTGGCCCAACATCTATACTGTTTCTGACTATGATTTATCCTATCGGTGAAATTTCATATTGATAAAAATCATCTACCCGTGATCACGGTTGCTGAAAAGCAGCTGCAACATCGAGATAAGTGAGAATACTTACACACTTTTTTATCTAGCAATAAAATTCGGTAAGATGCCCGAAACTGTTGCAAGTATTACCACTTTCGGTATTTTTGCTCAGATAAAGTATAGTAGAGAAGAGAAGCAGGATGATCCTTTGACAGGCAAGAAGACGAATAGCTAAGTTCTCCTGAAGAAAATATCTAAGTAGTTACATCGAAGAATATTTGAAAGCCAAGTATCCCATCCCGCATAATGCACTCAATAAAAACCTGTAACTTTTATTGATTATTAATTTGTTGATAAACTGGACTTACGCTGCGCCTAAATAGACGAGTTTTTGTAATTTTGCCATAAACCAAAATAAATGTCCATGACGTCATCTGTAAGCGAGTGTTACGACTTCAAATCGATACAAACTTATTTAATTTTTCATTACTAGTTAATAATACAATACTCATTATCATTACTAATTGTTGCCATTACGCTAACAGTAGGCGTTGCACGTTGGCTCTTGTGGCTTATTACAACATTCTCACTTAGCTGAACTCGACACAATAGCACCGACAATAGTTTTGGTTTTTGTAGTATGGATTCAAATTGACCAGTTTATTCAAAATTTAAAATTCTGCCAACAGAATTTTGGTTTATTTGCAAGGATGTAAAGCTAGAAGGAGAGGTCGAAGACAAACGGTTTTAAGAGGAGGTAGGACACGACGGTATCTCCCGTCTAAAATGAGCTGTCCGACTGGGGTAGTACCTCCGCCCTACAGTAGACCGCGGCCATAATAACCATCGTGTTGTGTTCCCGCCGGTAAGTAGGATGTAGGATAGCCAGAGCTCACTGAGTATCCCTCCTCTCCTCACCCCTTCCTAGCCTCCCCACCTCTTCCTAGCCCTCCCCCTTCCCTTCAGGGTAGGCAGCGCGTGTGTGACACCTTTAGGCCACGGTGACCGCTTCCCATCAGGTGGACCATGTGCTTGTCTGCCTACCTACGTAGTATAAAAAAAACGAATGAGACAGTAAGGAGTTTATTTTATTCGTACTATTTAAAAACCTTAATTCACTGCAACTATATTTAAAATTCACACTTCTTTACGCCTTCGAATGTGACACTTCTGTCACATTCGAAGGTGTTTTAACAGCGGGCTGAATGATGATGTGCCAAAAAATTAATTTTAATCGGCAATGTGGAGGAAACCACTCTGACCTTCCTCTAAGACGGTTCGTACAGGCTAGCTCAGGACCAGACAGTCTCAGGACGGACTTGACTAACAGTAATTTGCCCACAGTCACATTTGGTCTGGCCTTTACCCAAAAAAATATACAGGGTCTCCCGTAATGAATGGATAAACCGTAAACTGGAGTTGCTCCGGATGTGAGGCTATAAGAAAATCATGTCATTTTGCTAGGGTTGTCAACCATATGGTAATGGCATAGACTTTTATACTTTTTTAGTAATTTCTCTACTTTTTTTATTAATTCCGTAGCCATTTCTTCAAATTTAAGTATTTTCGTGAAATTTTTTTGTATTATACTCTTAAAGACGTGTATCATTCACTTTTGATATGATTTTAGGTGTCCTTAACGTTAAACGTTAATAAAATAGTCATTTTAAGAGAATTTTTTTTTTTTTTTTCTTAACATCAACTTTTGATCATCTACTGTGAAAAAAAAAAGTTAGGCGCTATAGCTGCCCATGATCTTAATAAATTGTCTAGTATGTGCAGTTTCTAAAAAGGTATAACAATGTGTACTTTTAAAGCAACATTATGTTACTAAGAGCAAGAACGTTTATCAAGGTCAAAATTTAGATTTTTCAAGTAATGTTAAAAATAGTTGTAAAACTCGTCTTAATGATTTTATTCTATCAAGATACTTTACAAAAAAACTAACAGGCCACTAACTAGGATATTCAGAATGAAACCAAGTTGTTTAAAAAAAAAGAATTTAATGAAAAACTTAAACTAAATGTTCAAAATGTCTTCCGCCGGCAGCAATGCATGCTTGGCAACGCCTAATAAAAGATCTTTTAATCCGACGCGCATAACCAGCTTCTTCAATTTCACTTGAATGCGCGTACGCAATTTTGTCAAAATAGGTAGAATCTTCTCTCATCTGCCGCAACAAAACGTTACTCTAGCAGCCCAGTCCCTTGGCATTAATGTTTGAGCCCTTTGGTAATGATAGTGATTCGTGCCTCTTTAAAATTCTGTGTACAGATGTTTTAGGTATACCTGTGCGCCGTGAAATAGCACTTTTATGGACGTACCAGGGTCCTCTTCGACTATTTCTAGTACTTTGTCTGCATTGTGTCGTTGAGGTCGTCCTGCGCTTGTCCCGCCTATGCATTATGTACTCTGATGAAAACACGGTAATCAGGGTTTCGCGCATTTGGATATCTTTCGCGATAAACACTAGCAGCTCCATTGGCGTTGCCATTACATTCGCCGTAAATGAAATGCATGTTTGCGTATTCGGCGGGCGTGTATTGTTGAGGCATAATACACAAATTTCACAAAAACTTTTTCAAACAACAAGTCCAATCGATAGCAGAAAACGAAGTCCGTAAATGTTTGCAAAGTTGTCAGTATCACCACGTTAACAAGTCCAAATCACAAGGCAAATCAAAGTCCGATATTAGAAAGCAGTAACAAATTGACGAAACTAATGAAAACAAAAAAAAACTGGAGGAACTAAATTCTTTTTTTTTTTAACAACTTGGTTTCATTCTGAATATCCTAGTTAGTGGCCTGTTAGTTTTTTTGTAAAGTATCTTGATAGAATAAAATCATTAAGGCGAGTTTTACAACTATTTTTAACATTACTTGAAAAATCTAAATTTTGACCTTGATAAACGTTCTTGCTCTTAGTAACATAATGTTGCTTTAAAAGTACACATTGTTATACCTTTTTAGAAACTACACATACTAGACAATTTATTAAGATCATGGGCAGCTATAGCGCCAACTTTTTTTTTTCACAGTAGATGATCAAAAGTTGATGTTAAGAAAAAAAAAATAAAAAATTCTCTTAAAATGACTATTTTATTAACGTTTAACGTTAAGGACACCTAAAATCATATCAAAAGTGAATGATACACGTCTTTAAGAGTATAATACAAAAAAATTTCACGAAAGTACTTAAATTTGAAGAAATGGCTACGGAATTAATAAAAAAAGTAGAGAAATTACTAAAAAAGTATAAAAGTCTATGCCATTACCATATGGTTGACAACCCTAGCAAAATGACATGATTTTCTTATAGCCTCACATCCGGAGCAACTCCAGTTTACGGTTTATCCATTCATTACGGGAGACCCTGTATAATGATGTTTTATGGAAATGAGTTGCTCTCAATACGAGGAATGCGGACTGATAAGTTCTTGTAATGGCATTTAAGAAAGTAATAAATGTACCTACATTTTTTTTAATCTTTATATCCTGTTTTAATTTCCTCTAATTTATAAGAAAAATAAAAGTAAAACTTAAAAATACTTGGTAAAACTATTATTTATTTTATTATTTTGTCACTTTTTTATATTATAGACACTGATTCATTGTTCTAACTAATATAATTATACCTTCAATTGTATGCTCAGATATGTTTGCAAAACAGTCCACCAACTGCTACTGCCCTTACATACCTAATTCACATGCTTCTTCTACTGTTTTACCTACTACTGTCTCTAACATTATATAATAATCCATTATATCATTTAATTAACTATGATTCTGTTATCTTTAGCATTGTATCTAGCCTAAAACAATACCTTATACTCATATACCCCTATACCTGGCTCGTGTGCTGTTAAGTGAATAACGAATGTAATTTTTCTTTCCTTCATTTCTTGTTGCTTAGCTTGCCGCAACTCCAGTGCTTTACCTCGTTGCCTATATCTACTTTGTCAACGCTCATGTCATGTCATGTTTACGCAAATAAAGCTGATATTACTATCATGTTTTTGGCTGTTGTTAAGCATTCTTTAACAACTTCGAGTACCTAATGAATTAGCTACGAAGACTTCTTATACCACGAAAATGTGTTACTCAATTTGCTGTGTTTTTAAGATTCTGTGTTTCCTCTGCATCTTTATTAACCACTTTTCCTCTGTACTCATCTTCAATATCCTGTAACGTCCTATCCTTAGTTTCTGGCAGAAGCAACCAAGCCACTATCATGCAGTAAGTCAAAAGACAAGCGTACATCGCGTAAGTGCCCGATATTCCAATACTTTCCACCAGAGCTGGGAAAGTTTTAAGTGTCAAAAACATACTACCTGAAGTTGAAACCAAACTTATCGTACCAGCAATACTCCTGTACTGCAGTGGAAATACTTCTCCAGCTATAACGCTTGCTAATGGCACCAGGGCCATTGCTATTGTGAAGAATTGTATCATCATTAGAGCACCGGGTATCCAAAGAATGTCGTACATCAAGACATTAAATGTTTTAGCGTATACATATCCTGCTATAGCCAACATACTAAATATACATAAACCACCATTTGTGAAAAGCATGGTTCTTCGTTTGAATTTATGCATAACAAAAATAGCAAGTGCGTTTATTATGATCCTTTCGGTGTCAAGAACAACCATCCAAATATCAGCTGGTACTTCTGGATTAGTGATTAATTTTATGATTGTCGTAGCGTAAGTAGCAGTGATGACTGCACCGCATAGTTGAGTGATGGCATACATGTGCAGCATCAGAACAATCGGTTTATAAAACTCCTGCTTGCGTATGTTGCCAAGAATATTTAACTTCTTCTTGCCCTTTTCACTATCATCAAAATCAATCTTTGCCTGGATCATAGCTTTAAGTTCCTCTTCTTCTGTGTCACCTCTTAGCCATCGAAAAGATTTCTTGCACTCATCAAATTTTCCTTTGGATAGCAAATAACTCGGTGATTCAGGAATAAATATCGTCATGATAAAACCTACTAACGGTAAAAAGAGTATGATCAGCGCAGTTCTGTTCCAACTCAGGAGGGATCCAATGAAGTGTACCAAGAAGATGCCCGATCCTACGGATATAGATATCGTGGTGAGGAAGGCTCCACGTTGTTTTGGACTCGTGTATTCACCAATGAGGACCGACCGTAGTGGCATCATCATTCCAAAAGAAAGTCCTTTAATAATTCTTGCGATCAGTATAACCTGAAAATGTAATAAGCAGCTGTTATTATTCTTCATGTTAACTATAAAGTATCTAATAAACAATACTTAAAAGAAAGGAAGTATTCCGAAATAGGACAACGAGATAGGCAAAGGAAGAAAGCTGAAGGCATTTTCCCAAATCATAAAAGTGATTGGTTAAATTACCTCTATGCTCCCAGCTAGTGACGTCATGAGCCAGCCCAGAGCCGAAGTTATGCTGATGATGTAGTGCGCTTTCTTTCTCCCGAAACGGTCCATGATAGCGGGTGTTATGAAGCTTCCAACGAAGAGAGTTATCGCCAAAACTGATGCTGGAAAATATTAAGAAAGTACATTAACATTATGTTATTACGAGTAATAGCTGTTAGAGACTAAGGCCAACCTTTCGTCAACATGACGAACTATTAAAAAAGCAAGAAAAGGAATATCTTTGGCAGATATTGAATAAGTGTGTTCGTTTGTTAAGTTAGTGGTCTAGATCTCATACATGGACAGGACAGTCTTACCTATCCACGAGTCAACAGTTTTGCTAGTGACTATCTTAGAGTCCGGTTGATGAAGCTGAGGCAGTAAGATCGCTGGGAATCCTGACACACTGCCGTGAGCGATCAGGTTGACTCCAACTGCAATTGTCACGAAACACTGAAATATAATAGTAAATTAAAATCATACATAGGTACTGACGCATCTACATATGTATTTATCCCTGAAGCGTGAAGCTGAGGTTACACACACATTTCTTCATAAAAAAAGACTTATCCCTGTGGGACACCCATGTGTATGGAATACCTTGAGTGAGATGACCCTTGTTTTATACTTCGTCAGAAACCACACGATTCAATAAATATTTTAATCTGGAAACTCGGTAGTGCCCCCTTCAAGAAGAGATAATAAAAGGCAGAGCGTAACGGTTGCATCCCAAGCTTGCACCTTGGAACCAGAGATCCATTTCCTTACTCCTACTTTCCTTAATTTGCTTTGATTACCGTTTATGGAAGTGACCATCATTTGGCATGGGTCCCGAGACCCGAAGGTCTTGTGAGGCCTTATATAAACATTTCAGTAGGTTCCAGGTCAACATAATAAGTTCTCCTTTGGTCTTGAACCAATTATTGCATTAAAGGTTAAATTCATGGTCAAATCCTGACCTTCTGAAGTGCTAAGTTGTGACTGTACCATGTTGTGACACATGACACAACCGTTAGATCAAAGAGTTGAGTATGTTGTCGACTCACAGATAAGTCAAGATAGCAATAGGCAGGCTAGGCGAGTTAACGGGATTACAAATAGAAGACAAATTAAACCTTTCGATAACGACACATTATCTGTGAAGATTGGAATAATTCACCATGTTACTATGTTTCCTTAGAAGTTGGTATTGAAATCGCGTTTATAGAAATGTTCGTAATCATATTGTGGATACAGTCTGAAGAAATCTCCCTGTATATAATCTAGAAGGTTTCGACTTACAAGGTTTAGGCTGTAGGCTGTACCTTAGTGAAATACCTCCTATCATATCTACGGGAAAAGTTGAGAGAAAAGCTGATTGTTGTAGCCTACTTTGGATAGAACTACTTACCCGATATAATAATGCATTGCTTCTCTAAACAAAGAAGAGTATTGTTCTAAGTTGAGGGTTTTCTAGGGAACTTTCGAGGGATCAAAGGATAAAATAAAGAGAGGTCAAGAGAAGAACAGAAAAGAAAACATAATTATTATGACGTGATCAAAAGTAGAACTGCTTCGGCAGCGCACTATTGGGTTTCATTCCTGGCCTAGGCAAATTGTTTTATGTATAAAAAATTCTTAGTAACTGCAACTGAATTCTAAAAACGACTCGGTCACTAAAACCTAAAACATAGTTTGCTATGGTGTATAGTGGTCTGCTTATCTCTTAAGGGTAAATAGGGAGGTTAAAACAATAATGTATTACATACCTGTTTCAGAAATGGAGAAAATCTGTGTTTTTGGTCTGTCATTTTTGATAAATCACTTGCAATATTTTATACAATATATTTATTTGGTATTCTCTACAGCTGTTTTTGTTGATATCACTACACACAATGACTATACCTAACACTTGAATACCAAGTGCGTGACCCGCTCATATCTATACCGGTTTATCATATATTTAAAACCAATCATGTAGTACATACATACGTAAATAGTATAGTTACTGAAATTTTCTCCTCTAAAATAGCACGAAATTTATTTTTTAAACAGACTTATAAACAGCGTGTACCGCTAACTAACCAATACGAGTATTTATTTATAGTACTCGTGGTAGGAACGCATGACATAAGGGTACGTCATGAGCGAACTGATCAAGAAAATAAATCTTCAAAGCGTGTTCTACTATCGCTTTCCTTATAGATATTATCTCTTATCAAAAGGTTTATGATTGAAGGTTTCTAGTGCGTTGGGAGAAACTAATCGTGTGTATTTTCAGTGATAGATGGATGTAGCGTCCGCACGTGTTGCTTAAATCAGGCACTCGGAATGCAAAATTAAGAGGAAGTGTTCAGTAGCGATTGCTTGTGCGCCTTTATAGTTATTAATGAATACTTTGATAATGTAATGTTATATGATAATGTAATGTTATATATTATAACATTATATTATTATCAAATATTCTACTGCAGGTTGGAGGCCCAGGGTCCAAAAGATGGGGACGGCCCACCTTCACTTTTGGCTGTGATGAAGCAATAATAATGAGTTTGTGTATAAGTACAAAAGATTTATTTACAATTAATTAACTTAAACTAGAACTATAAAACCGTAACTGAATATCCATTTGAATAATAAAATTGCAAGGCGAAAATGTAACTTGACAGTCCATTTTTTTATTCAAAAGTAAATGTATTCAAAACGACCATTTTGGTCAATGTCAATTAACGTACATTTTTAATAAGTATAATATATTTTGAGGATGATGCAATTTCTCTAATACCGACTGCTGAAGGGCCTGTGCTGATTAACGTCATGGCAAGTCAAAGGATTTCTATGTGACAAATTAAAATAGATATTGACGATATTACAATAAAATAATTATGATGTCATAGATTGTCAAATTCTCTGCCCAAGAATCTTGTCAGTAGTCTAAAGTATTAAGTACCTATCTATTTACAAAGCTTTACTGGTCTTCACCTAACAGCTTTTTCAATATTTTCTTTATTTTTCAGCGATTGCCTGACTTCCACCTCCTCAGGATCCATGGACTTCCCTCTGAAATGATCTTCAATCTCCTGTAACGTCTTTCCTTTAGTCTCCGGCAAAAGAGCCCACACCACGAGGAAATTGTACGACATAGCTGCAGCATACACTGCGTAAGAGCCGTGAAGACCGATGGCTCCCACTAAAGCCGGGAACGTCTTTGTGACTAGAAAGTAGCCACAAGCGATAGAAACTATACTGATGCTCCCTCCCACACTTCTGTACTCTAAAGGAAAGATTTCTCCTGCTATAACATAAGGTAGGCCTACCATGCCTACAGCTACGGTGAAGAACTGAATATTGATGAGTAGTATTGGTATCCACGTCGCAGTGTACGTCAACACTCCAAGATGCTTAGCATAAACGTAACCGGCTATGGCTACACTGCTGAGGATACAGAGACTCGCAATCGACAGTATCATAGTCCTTCGTTTCACCTTATTTATTACGTATACTGCTAAAATATTTGAGATATTCCTTTGCACATCGAGAGCTACCATCCAGAAATGTGCATTCACTTCAGGTCCAGCCATCAGAGTGATCACCGTCGTCGAGTAACAAGACATCAAAGCTCCTCCAGAAAATTCTCCCATCAAGTAACTATGTATCATTATCACTATAGGTTTATAAAACTCCTTCTTCTTCGTCAAAGTTATGAGATCTTTACAGTTAGCTATAGGAGTTCTGTCTGACTTGCAGGTCCTTGCGTGTATCATTGCTTCTAATTCGGCTTCTTCTCCATCGCCTCTTAGCCATCGGAAGACATCCCTGCATTGTTCATATTTGCCTTTGTCAGCAAGCCAACTTGGAGTTTCTGGAGCGTAGAAGGTCATAAGAAAGCTTATGATTGGAAATGACGTGACAATGAGAATCGTAGTCTGCCAGGAGACGCAGGATCCGATTAGGTGAACCAGCAAGATTCCAAAGGATTGTGTTACAGAAATTGTGGTGAGAAATGCCCCTCTGTTCTTGGGGCTGGTGTACTCTCCGATGAGGACCGAGCGGAGGGGCAGCATCAGGCCAAACGACATGCCGTGGATGATTCGACCAAGAATGATCATCTGGAAATGATAATGGTCAGAATTTTAGCATTGAAAATTGACTAAATAACGACTAAACCGCAGCGGGTCTTCAGACGTCGCCGGGGGTGTAATTAAAATACAATTTTTGCAATGACGTTATTGTCTCATTGAACGACCGACATTACTTTATGACTATGAAGGAAAAGGAAATAATTAAACGACTGGTTGAGGAATCGAGTTTCTTACGCGTTGTGTTTACTACTTGTTAGCATACGCGCATGATTTACATACATATTTACATTAAATTTACATTATATTTGGACTATTTTAAATGCGAATTAGAGTAATATAGCGTTAGAGGTGGTAGAACTGCACAGGATACTGATAAAAGGATGGTATAGTTGAATTTTCTTTGTTTGTTTGATTTTGCTTGACTTAACAGAGGCTCTGGCTTATCCTCAGATGTTCTTATTGAATTTGGATACAAATTATGGCTGCAGTTCCTTATGTAACTGAGCACATTTAACTGTCGATCTGCTTGCGTATCCAAAACATTTGTATTGACATTCATGAGAGTGATTACCATCTTACCACCTAACCCTGTTAGGCTGTAGGCCTTTTAAGCCTGTGTTAGGCCTGTATTAGAGCCTCATGGTTGGGGCCTTTGTTCATGCAACAAGTAATAGTAATGCAGAGATGAATACTTCGTCCTATGTATCTCCTTAGGTTCCGTGATAGGTGCAAAACCTATATTGACACTGTGAAATTTGAATAGCTAAAAGAATATAAATCATAAAATACAAGTGTCTTATACCTCTATGTTCTTAGCCAGAATGATGACCAGCCAGCCGAGCAGCACGTTAGCAATGACCACAAAGTGCGCCACCTTCCGACCAAGCCGGCCCATTATGGGAGGGGCCATGAAGCTACCCAAGAGGAGAGTGAGTGCCGTCACTGACGCTGAAAGTACAAGACGAAAATACCTAAATTATTTTAATATCGTAGGTACTGAATATAGTTAATAAAGGTAACGAGATAAGTAGCTTGCATCTGGGTTAATTCCAGCTGTCCAGTTGTCCGCACCATCGACGCTACCGCTTGGTCGACCACAGAACAAAGAAAACTTGACCCCAAGCGTTCAGAGCTTCCTAAGAAAATAGTAGGAATCTCATAAAGTTTTATTAAAACATGGCCAGTCGTGACCTGGTCATTGACTCACCTATCCAGGAGCCAGCTTCTTCCGTGAGCGTCAGATGTGAGCCTGGCTGCTTGAGTTGTGGGAGCAGGATGGCGGGGAACCCCACCACGGAGCCGTGACCGATGGTGGTGAAACATACTGTCGCTGATACGAAACACTGAAAATAAAAAGAGTTTTGATTTGTCGACAAGTTAATTAATATCTGAAGTTTTTATTTTTTCCGGTCTTTCCACATTCATACGGTAATTTTCGCTACGTACCCATAGGACCTCTAACATTCGGCCCTCTAAAAATAGGTACCCGAACCTCTTTTTAGTGTTCGTTTGACCTTCTTAATTTTTCTACCGGCGGTGTAGGTATATTTTTTCCACATTCAACCGGTAAGTTTAAATTACAGTTTCGACCGGCAAAATTTCTGACAAACAAGGTACGACTAAAGAACTCTTAATAATTATTAAGAGTTCCAACGTTGCGACCTACCTAGATTGAAAGTTTCTATGGAAATTTGGGATTCCAGAGATGTCCTTAACCACTATATCTCCTTATGGTAGGTGATGACTGCCCACCACTACTTGTTGTCTGTCTATATTTTCCTCGAGAACGCGTAGATTAATAGAAAGTTACACTAACAGTCGTGAAGTGTGTAAGTACAAAAGCAGATTGAGGGTGTTGTCTATTGCGAAAAAATAGTATGGATATGCCTGTTTGAACACGTTTCGGTTAAATGTAGCGCAAATATAATTAGCTATCTAAAACAACTATTTCCGGCGTTACTTAGCAAGTTGTAACTGTTTATAAAAACGGGTTTATATAAAAACAACAGTTAGTTGTACTTAAATATATGGCAAAAGTAATTGAACATGTTCGCAGTAGTTACAACTAATTACATAAGTCGATCTTATCATTGCTTTTTGTACAATAACTGATGGGAAGTGTTAACTGGAACTGGTCCCAGTCAGGGCCGTGGCTACTACATGTGTGATTTATTTGCAATTATTTCCAACATGACTTTGTATTATTATGATTAATGATTTATAGTAACATTAACTCGACTAACTGCGTATCAACTAACTGGTTATAAGTTTAAAGCGTCGTCGGTAGATTATTGGTTCAGGAGTCGACCTTACGAACAAAAGGTCCGGTTTCGAATCTAGGCCGTTACACTAACGACACATTATGTTTAGCGAATGTTACTCGTATAATATGTTGTTGTATATCGTTAGTTAAGTATGTTATGTTATGTTGTATATCGATAAGGCTTAAAAACGTTTTTTGGGCATGTTTAATAATAAAATTGTACGTTAATCGAAAAAATGCCCTGAATATTATGTCTAAAAATAAGAAATCAGTTCCATTCTTAATACTTCGGTTGTTGAACTTATTACATGGGACTGACCTTAGCAGGTGCAAAAGACAACCTGTTTCGTTCAATCGTTTCAATCTGAAAACTAAGCAGCATCTTCTCACAAAATCCCTAAATTCAACTTTAGTATTGGATTGTATCAGGCGCTGCGCAAACGACTGCGCGGGACAGGTGAAATGCATGGCGGACTCTTATTATACTGTTGCAATAAGGTACAGTATATCCCCGCAATAGCTCATGTTTTCTGGCAAAATGCAACCTAATAAGTATTTTATCATTCTGTCCAGTGGCGTCGTCTGCGCATCGCCTAACAGGCCGTATTCTGCATATCTGGACAATAAGAGATCCGATTCTCAGCATTCCATGGATTCACCGTGCGGTCGCCGGGTCCATGGCGTGGTACAGAGAGGAACCCCGTAACGGTGCCTGAGGCTTGCGACCCAGAAGGGCGGTTTAGGGTGGCTATCTTGCGACGCGTCAGCGCTCATCTCCACCGTCAGTAGTGTTCCCCCGTTACCTATCCAGATTTGGTAATACGATGATGAGAGTAGTGTAAGGATATCATTTAACCTATGGGTCTACAGATATAAGCCTTTACCGCCTGCGACGTATAGTAATTATTACCTAGCTTTCAGTGCTTAGAAAAATATGAATAGTCTTTTTACATGTATAATATCATTGGTAAGCTTGTAAATATTAATAAATGCCGAGGTTCTAATTTCAGTAATAACAGTGGCATTGAAGTCGCTGGAAATGTTTAAGAAAGTAGATAGAACGTACTTCCGTACTGAATAATATAGTTCGGCTTTCGGCTGGTGCTAAACAGAATAAAACCAAACATAGGGTACTGGCACCAGTAGTCAGCCTTTTAGTGGAAAGTCTGACTTCAAACTCGTATAAGAAAATATTAGAAAGATTAAATTGGAAATCTTTTGTATAAATTGCGTTACACATTTATTAAACTTTATCACAAAATTAATAAAAATAACAAAATTATCCTTTAATAATATGAAAAGCACGTTTTAACAAAATAAGGCACTTTTCACCAGTGCTCAGCCGCCAAAATCCAGTAATCAGCCACACTGCCACCAGTGGTCAGCCTCTCTTGAGATCAATCAAATATATAACTTATACCTACTTAAATCAATCTGTAAATTCTTCAGTAATTAAAAAGTTTCAGTATTTAAATAGTTTTCAAGTTTTTTTTTCACTTCTAAAAGTTTCTCGGCGATTAACAATTTTTTGCAGAAGCTTGAGCATAATGTAGTTGTATGTATGTATGCAGGAGCTCCTGAAACAGAAACCTGTAAGGAAGATAATTCCTTACAGGTTTCTGTTTCAGGAGATTAAGTATGTTCTGAGAATTTTAATTTTATTTTATTTTATTTCCACAAAATCACGGCCAGTCTTCTCTGCTTCTTCAGTTATGTCATTCAAATCTTCCAATTTCCTTTTCCTTGTTTCTTTTTTTTCCTTTTTACCTTTTACTCTCAATTTCTGACTAGAATTATCATTTTTCTTCTTTGTAGTCTCCTTCACTTTACTAGTTTATAATTTAGAGCTGTTTTGTTTTCTTTTTTACTTTCTTCTTTAAAATTTTTGGCCTCTGTAACTTTCTTTCCTGAATAGCAGTTAATCAAGTGAATGGGGCGCTGCATAATTTTATGAGCAGTCAGATCGTGTCTAAAAAGGCACGTCTCACTGTACATAGAGGAGTTCTCGTTTCCAAACCTATATAAGGTAGTGAATGTTGGGTATGGCAGAAGAAGCATGAAAGTAGATTGAATGCTGTGGAAATAAGAAGTCTGAGAAGCATAGTTGGAGTAAAGTTGATGGACCGAATGTGTAACAGTGGGTTAAGGGAACGTTGCGGTATGGTTGAAGATGTAGTGACCAAGACAGAAAAAGGAATGGATGGAAGAAGATTGACGAAACATATATATGAGGTGAGGGTGAATGGACAACCAGGTAAAGGTCGACCTAGGCGTACATATTCTAATCAGATCCAGGAAGTTTTGAAAAAAGGTCAGGTCAAGAGTACCAGCAACCGGCGTGCGTGTACGAAAACAATTATAAAAGTCGAAGAAGCGAAAGGAGTATGCAAGATCGTAGCAAGTGGACAGATGTTGTCTGGTCCAATGGTTTCCCAGAGCCAACATCTGTCCACTGGGAAAAAGGCGTGATTTGTATGTATGTATGTTTAAAATAGCCTTAAAAAAGAAACTGCATAAGGAAACAATTTAAATATAGGGACGACTGAGCACTGGGTATACTTTCCCCAGTACTCAGCCATGTAACCAACTTCAACTGTTTAAGTGGCCGACTATTGGGTTTTTGACAAAACCGTTATGGTATGGGTATACTAGATTAAAGGATGAACTCTGAACTTTAAAATGATACTAAATATGACTCTAAATAAAAACACAGCGTTAAAACCAGTACTCAGCCAGGGTGGCTGGGTACTAGATAATGTATATACAAAAGGGACCCAGTATTCGGCCGCCTCATTATTACTAATTCTTAAGAAGAACACGATACTTTTTCATTGATTATGATGCCAAAACTATTAATTAATGGAAATTTTAATACAAAGTGCCTTAAAACTGACAAAAAAAGGAAAAATAATAAAGTTTTTGCGAACGCTTCCACTAACAAAAAAATGGCGCGCGCGCCGCGTATCGCCTCGTCAGCAGACGACGTCGAAAAAACTATTATTTAAAATACTTCGCAGCCACTTAGCTAATATGTTTGGATTTGAATCGACTAATGAGGAGTCACAGAACCAATTTAAAGTAATTCTATAGGTTAATTTCTATTAGAATGCTATTTCTATTGGTTTTGAACCGAAAAAGGCTGAGTACTGGTGCGGGGCTGACTACTAGTGTCAGTACCCTAGGTACCGTTCCTTACATTTAAAAATTTCCAAAAAAATGATCTTCCTGGCGGAGACTTCTACCAACGGCAATGAATGAATACCGATACCTACATGAGTAAAGTACGCTAAGTGCTTTATAAAATTTTCAACTTCTAGCAAAAACTAGGGGATTAAAATAATACTTTACTACTAACGTCTTATCATCACTTATTAGTATAACCGTTAGTATGCCCTACCGCAATATTTCAAAGCTATTTATTGATTGCCCTGATAGTTTGCAAGTCACCATAACTTAAGCGGTAATTTTATTTAATACCTCATCACCACCCAATCGTATATGTGACAAAGACCCTGTAACTCTGACGCTTACTGTGAGGTGGCAGAAATTCACCATAATGACTAATCATGTACAACAATGTCTAATTGGTTTGGATTCGTTTCAGTATGTTTTTTATCGTTTAACCTTGTGTTTCGGAAATACAAAATATTCACGGCTAATTATTCAAGTCAGTTTTAATTACCATGCGTATTTAGAAAATTAACCACTTTTTAGGTACCAACCTATAGATAACACTTAGTTCACCATCGAACTTTGGGTGAGGCTTAATTCATTCACAGAGCGAAATTAATGGTAGATATTCATAATCTTACTGCCATTATAAATTGCGAATAGTTAGATATTTGTTTCCTAATCGCAGATGAGCGAATGGCATACATATGATTTGAAATAGCCCAAAGGTATGCTAAATTATATCCTGTGGATAGTGCACTACGACTTGCGGGGACAGTATCAGTAATTATAATATAGCAACGGTGAACAGCTAATACTTATATAAATAGAAGTTTAATAGGTTGTTGTTGGTGATTTATGAAATTATCAACAGGCTAGGAGCTAGCGTTACTAAACGTACCGGTTTCGGAAACTGCGTACTAGCCGATAATTAAATACATAGTATTTAGCTGGTGGAACTTAACTAGGTAGTTATCTTTTGGTTGTAGTTCAGTAGGGACCCGCCGAATCGCGATAGCGTAGCGTACGATTCAGTTTCATGGATAATGACCGATATACGTCGTTATTAAGAAATAATTAATATGTTTCTAGTCTATACTACTTTTATATAGCGTGTGACCGTTAGTTTGTTTATTATGTTTGGGGTAGTCTACGAACCACAGCACGTCGTAACAGTTTGTAACCTAATTCATCATCATCATCATCTTCCTGCCCTTGTCCCAATTATTTGGGGTCGGCGCAACATGTCGTTCTCCGCCATACATTCCTGTCCGATGTCATCTCCTCAGTCACTCCCTTCCTTTCCATATCGTCTTTCACGCATTCCATCCATCTTTTCTTAGGCCTACCTCTGCCCCTGTTTGTAACCTAATTATGACAGAATAAATTAGTCTTATTATTGGAATGTCGTTTGGTATTTCAAATTGCAGAGTGAATACTCAACGGAATGATGTTAGGTGTTATTAGGTAGGTAGGTAGAGACCGCGGTGGCCTAGTGGTCTGGGTAATGGACTGCTGAGACGAGGTCTCGGGTTCGATCCCAGGTTCACCATGGCACACACCAATGACTTTTCGATGCTTTTCGAAGTTATGTGTGTATTTATCACAGGTTTATAAGTGCCTCAGAAGTGCCCGGTTAATGGCAATAGGCTCGCCACCTATTACATTGGGACCTAAACATAAACTGGTGTAATGTGGGTGCTAGCACCTCTGCCTACCCCATCGGGGATATAGGCGTGAGTTTATGTTATGTTATTAGGTATGTCAGAGAGATAAGGTAAAGGAGCATGTAGTTAGCAATATTGAGGTCTAGATGCAGAATCGTAAGTGGTAGAGGTAATTTAGACTTATAAAGTTAGACCTAGTCTTTGTACTTAGAAATTAATGTTGTCTTGTTTGTTTGTGCATTTTATATATTACATTCATCTGATTGCGTAGAAACTTTGGCAAGCAACTGTGCATATAGCCGTGAAGGTTCATACATTCACATATTGGCACATTAGCTATTTTTATCAAATAAAATGATGTCCTTGTCAGTAGGTAAATTATTCTTCGGAGGTCACTTAACGACCTCCATGTCCTCCATGAACGCAAACCTGGGGTGGGAGACGATGCCACCAAGCCAACTGAAGCGGGCCCAAAAAGGGCCAACCCATTTTTCGGTTAAGATGGAGGCATCGAGGTTCCCACATCCCCAAAGCTGTAGATGACCCAGAGTCAGCAGACCCAGGGTGTGAGGGAACTCGGGTCATAACAACCCTCGTTGGTCAGCGCGTATCACGAGGTTTAGGTACTTATATTTTGATACAAAGTAATGCCGACTAACCAGCTCACAGATGAATCAGATAAACTGTATTTAAGCAGCATCCGGCAGATCAAAAAATAAGCGGAATAATTAATATTCTTAAGTACCCACTACTACTACTGATTTGAATAGGTAAAGTTAGTTAGGATAATATATGCCTCCTTGACACCGCTGACTTTTAAATACGGGTGTTTATTTATTTGTGCTGTTATACATATTACGTTTATGTTTGTGTTAGACGTAATGTCTTAGGTTCAATTCCGAGGTCGAGTATGTTTTTGTAGAGTTTTCCTGTTACGAAATGCTTGAGTTTCAGTTTGCAAATGCACCTACTCAAAAAAGACCAGAAAAGGTTACCGAAATTGAATGTTTAATCTCTGCCTACGCTTTCCGTGGAATTCTGTAATCCATGGGAATCTATAGCCGGAATAAATAGTAGCCTATATCCTATTACGGACCATGATCTCTGTGTCGAATTTCATTCAGATTAGTACACCTGTTTTTACGTGAAAGATTAGCAAACATACATCCTTCAACACATTCGTGTTTGTAATCTTAGTAGGAATCTACAACGGGTTAAGTGGGGGTACACAGTATAGATAATTAAGTGATGCAAAACTTAAAGATTAAGAACGGCTTCACCGATTTGGATAATTTCTCGTTTATGTTCGTACCTAATTGTCAAGACAAGGTTTGCACAAAAGGAAATCCGTGAGAAGTATTTTGGGTTGGCATCCGAGTGACACAGGGTACTAGCAGCTTGTACCTAATAATAGAGGAAGTGAAAGTTGACTTCGTGAATTTGTTTTTGACTTGAAAGCCAATCGCAACAAAAGCTACTAGACCATAATAATGGCAATTTGTATTAGAACTTTTATTTATTCTACATTGAAACAATTTCATCATCGTGATCATCTTAGCATTGTTCCCTGTTGATCCAAGGCTGTCACCTCGGACACGGGGATCATTTACTCCGTCTCCTCCTTAGGCCGTCTCTTAGGGTCGGCAACTTACCGAAGTGCGAGTTAAATGCTTTTGGATCACTTTTTATTGAAGTGTTTGTACCCCAGCGTTTGAAGACCTGAGACGGTGTGCAGTTTTAGTCGGTTCAAGTTTGACATAACCGCCCAAGTTGGCCAATGGGGGTGGTATCCGCACGAAAAAAAGGCCCCATAAATCGAAAATATATGATCAAACAAATCAGCTTCGAGGACTCAGACAAATTAATGTTGAAAAAAATTGGCGCGTCTCGCAATCACATCATCTTGCGAATCGATGACAACACAATGAGTGCATACCTCTTTCTCCTTCCGGGATAGACAGAGACAACTGTTCGCTTGTTTGTCCTTACACACCTGACGAGCTTCCGTTACCGTTATGAAACCTTTAAAACAAGCTCATTGAATTTTTGGATGTTTTCCACCGACCACTTATTTTTTTCAAAACGTCACGAATTTCATCGGTGTATGTTTTTGACCGACTTTAAAAAAGGGGTTCATTGTTTATATTATGTTTATATTACACGAGTTTGGTTCGAATTATTTTGATACGGTTGATTTTTGCATTGATAACTCCGGCACATTGACATTTTGTTTAAAACACCTCAATAAAAATGATTATTTTATTGTTTATACTTTTGCTAACGGCTTATGTGCCGTTGCTGTAGGTCACGTCAAGGGTAGCGGGTTTGATTCCGGTTAAGTACAAGAGTATGTAGCTCCGCGCTTCTTTGCTTCTATGTGTGTGTAACACAGACCATGATACACTTCTCTAGATCTAGACAAAAAACGATCATTATCAAACGTGCTAAATAAAAAAAAATGATGACTTACTACAAACCTGAACACTTAACTTTTTACACTTTAGTAAAATGTTTCACATCCATTAGTTTTCAAGGATAAATAAAAAATTGGATTTTCCATAACATCAAGCTTATAAAACAATAATTTTAGGTACCTATACAATTAGCCAACCTAAGATCAATTACTACGTTGATAATTGCCACATACCTAGCCAAACGCAAAAAGTAAGATGTTAGAACGTAAAAAATTATACGCGGACTTAATTTTATAGTAGTTCTAAGTATTGATTGTTTTTGTAAAATACCTACTCACATTGTAAATCTTCGAAACGGATACGTGATTTACATCCTTAGGGGTAAAATTTAAAACTGAAAAAACCCAGATCGTAGTACTATCTTCTGGGAAAACTTAAGATTATCTTGAGACACTCTACACATTGGATAATTTTTCATACAAAACTTACTTTTTCTGCAGAGAGATTGCGATGACGACCGGAAGGGATTCTCTCACCCAAAATCATTGACCTATACTACCTCTAATTTCATTGAATAGATCGATGAATGAATGAATGATGAATAAACAATATGAATATTATAAACTAATTTTATTCTCCTCACTCGCTCGAACGTGTTAGATGGCACCTTTATATTTTTATCTATTATTAATATGGTTTTTTATATCTGATGCTCTGCTAAATAGTTTGGAAGTGGGTGTGTTTATTCGAAGCGAACTTGTTTCCATGGCTAACGGATATCGTAATAATTAAATCATTAAGTCCCCACCGAAGTAGATTAGGTGTTCACCTTGCTAATGTGGCGTCGCTACTTATTCGAATATTGCCAATCCATACCTCTATAATATTATAAAATTTTAAAATAGCAGTGTCTGTACATTGGAATGTTTTTTTTTTTATATAGGACACGTCAAAATGACTCCACCTCGCCTGATGGTAAGCGAAAGGCAAAGTCTCAGGACTGGGGCCACCACCACATACACCGGTAGTGCTACAGTGGCGGCCCTCAGTTGTTCAAACTCATAGTTATCCTATTGAGCTAAGTAGTTAACTTTTATTTTTGGGTTGTTCCGTATCCTTCCTACCACAGCTCAACCAATTCTTAAATCATAATAATCTGATCTTTTTGAGACATTTTTAAATCACACTGAAAAATTGATTTTTTTATTGGTAATAGGCTCGCGTTTGACCACAATCTCACCTGTTGGTAAGTGATGATTTGTGGTCGATGGTGGAGCACGCTTGCCTAGAAGTAATCTATTCACTCTAGACTTGAAGACTCCCAGGTTGTAGCTTTCCGGAAACACTTCCTTTTTGTATGGAATTAATGACAGTTGAAATACAAATTCATTCTTGTTCATACTATAGAAAAGTACTATTTTCATTTCTCGGAGAGTTAAGTGACTTTGCCTTGACCAACTACGTTCCTCAGATGTCTAACAAACGTCTATCAAGTAAACATACTGTAATGACGCATAAATTAGGACTCATCTCTTTCTAACAACAGTTGGCATCATTGTTTTTATTTTCTTTCCCTTTCTATCTACACACAGCTATTGTCCTAATTACTGTTTCATGGTACCTACCATTTATTTTGTCAGACCTAGATACATCTATTAATTAATCTTCATTAGCTGGAACCGACTCTCTGTATCAACATGTTTTATAAATTGAAATTGCTTTGAACTAGTATTAACTATTAATGTTGTTATACTATGTTCTGTGGGCAAAACAGATACTTTATTTTAGTCGCGATTTTATCCGTTAGTTTCATTTTAATGAGTCGATAATATCCTCATAATAGTTTCCTAATTAGGCATTTTAGGCATAACGGTATCCCCCAGATAGGTGTCTAATGATCTGTAGGTATCGCAGATTTTAGGCGGCACTCCGGACTTAACGGTACAGTGATATATGATGTTGATTTAAATGACATTTATAAGAACATGTGAATCATCTTTACTCTACTATTACTAATATTATAAATTTGAAAGTTTGTGTAGATGTGTTTATTAGTCAATCACACTGAAAAAGCTGAGCGGATTTAGCTTAAATTTGGTGCAGGTATAGATTATAGTCTAGAATACCATATACGACTACCTACTTTTTATTCTTGGAAAATATTCAATTGGGAAGTGAGAATGGGAGTAGAGTTTATCATGTATTAATATTAGAAATGTGAAATTTTGATAAGATGTTTGGATTTTTTATACTAATTAGGTGGCAGACAAGCACACGGCCCATCTGATAAGAAGATTGGGAAGTGGTCACCGTGGCCTATTGGATATTTGTTACTTAATCACGCTCTGAAGACTGAACAGATCTGGCTGAAATTTGATACAGGTATGGATCATAGTCTTGAAAAACACATTGGACTATTTTACATCCTTAGTTATAATAGCTTCCCATGGGAATCGGGCACGGGAACATATTCCACGAGGACGGATCTCCTAGTATTAGGTATAATAATGCTAAAATATTATGTTATATTGATGTTACAAACAGATATTTTAATTTTATCGATTTGTTTTCTTAGTTTAGTATATAAAATTACACCACTATGCAAAATACTGTCTGTAACTTTCCTAGCAGCAATAGTGCTGCGCAATGACTGACACATTCAACTTATCTATTGTGTCAGCATATCACAACACTATCTGACCGACTATACTATATCACCTATCCAGTAAACTTTGGCTTTTTCATTAATTATTTTCATCACTCACTTGATACCCGATTCAATAACTAACGTTTTCAAAATATATGGTGATTTCATTTCGATCAGAAAGAAAGCGTCGGTTGTTTAGTGGTTCAGGAGTCGGTTTTACGGTTAAGAGGTCTAGGGTTCGAATCTTGGTCATACCTCTACCGACGTGAACCTACTGCTAACACAAATAATTTAGTTTAGCTGGAGGGATAAATAAATAATAAAAAATAAATTTAATATTCTACGAGTTTACACAGCGCTCTCTAGACCCAAAGTAAGCATAGTTTAACTAGCTTGTGTTACGGGTTCTAGCATGCGGATAAACATACTTAAATGCCTTTTTTTGTAGTTATATAAGTACATTGTATACGTAGAAACACCCAGACCAATACAAATATACACATTCATGCATACAAATATTTGCACTGAGCGGGAATCGAACCCGTGCACCCGGTCGTAGCAGTCGAATGCACTACCGCTACGCCACAGAAGCCGTCAAAACGGTTACTAGTACCTAAATAAAATAAAAAAAAGAAAACCTACATACGTTTTCGTGAGGTTAGGTATAAAACCTTCAGAACTATTCATAAATTGAAATTTTTTCGATTAGTTATAAATTTAAATTAAATTTTGAAATAACACGTTTAAAAACTTACTTTTACTGTATCGGGCCTACAGGACAGGCAAAATCTACATTTCAGTAATGTAGGGTGTGTAATTATACCTATTTTTCCTATACCTATTTTAATTTCCGACAACGATTTCTTTGTATTTTACTTAGATACTACCTACTTCTTTAATGTTCTGTGGTCGGGCCCATGGTTGGCAATGTTTCGCATATAAACTTTGCCACGCCCACGCCTTCCGTTTATGATTGCAACTATTGCAGTTTTATCACACGCTTGTTGCACTCTGTACTACACAAATAATGTATTCGTCATTCCATATACGTAACGCAAGTGTAAGGTTGAATTGAACGCATATTTAAATACAATTACACATTAATAAAATACGTCAATTCATTACACATTAATTCCATAATGTTTCCCTTTTGTATTTATTGAATATTATTTATGTTTTGTATTTACGATCGCAACACTATTTAAAAAAATTACACGGGCTTGTAAATATACTCACGTCAAAATAAAAAAAAAAGATTCTAAAATAGTATTTAAAAAATTAAAAATTACATCCTATATTCAAACTTACTTGTTTCAAAAATGGTGATA
The DNA here is from genome assembly GCA_963576445.1 of Lithosia quadra. Lineage (NCBI taxonomy): Eukaryota > Metazoa > Arthropoda > Insecta > Lepidoptera > Erebidae > Lithosia > Lithosia quadra. The sequence continues at coordinate 10,186,014 of OY754898.1, forward strand.
TCCGTGTTTTTGACATTACATTACACTTCACTTAATATTTTTTAAATATATTTTTATAGTATTTATTTCAAATATTATTAGAAATGTAATATTTATAACGTATTTATGTGCTTAAGAAATAAACAAAACTACATCTCGTTATCGTGATATTATTGCAACTGAACGAATAAAGTTCGCCGTTCGGGGCCTAATGAAAATCGAAGAAAATAAACGTAGAGTTTTAAACTCTGTCTGCTAGACTTATGGTTGATTTTTAATTGAAATATATGGACGATTATTCAAATCAACCGGTTTGCCTTAAACAGTTTTCGCTCCAAGATTTGCTTGCAGAATTAAAATGCTAATTTCTTTTTAGGGACGGTCAGTGTACTTTATATTGTTATGTAATAACTAATTGCTAAATGTAATGACTTGTTATAAATACGCTTGAATGCACTAAAATTTTTGCTCACTTCGATTATATTATAACTTCAAGAATGAAAACAAGGAGAATTTGAAAATGTAAAACTACTTATTTCTTTTTAAATAATTTACATTTACATACAATCGAAAATCCAAATGACGTTCGTTGAAGAGTTACTAAACACTGACTATAGACAAACTCGCGAGCGAGTATTCATTTGAATTTAGAATGTCGTCAAATCAAATGTCAAATACAAGAAGCATTGTTTGAAATATGTCACAGTTGACATTTCTAAATGGAAGAATACATTATAATCTATTTTAATATATTATTAATACGCCTTCTTTTATTACTTAGGTACTCTAACGACCACAGAAATAATAATAGGTAAGATCTTTCTTCGCTAATGCGGATATTGGCATTTATAACTCTAGGAATATTTGGGTTCATAATTAAATAAAAAATCAATTCAGTCCAGGCCGTTGCTCGCAGCTTCAACCCGCGTAAAATACTGATCTTAGCCTCCGGGTACCCCATCCCTTCTTAGATAATCATCATTGTGGAGAAACGGGATGTGATGCTCCTCCAACAAAAAGGAATGGTCCTCCGACTAGACAAGATGACCACGCCTGGCGGGCCACCCACCTATAAGTTCTGTTGTCGTTGGGATGTTGTATTAATGTTGTATCAGCGCGCGAATTTCTCTTTCGCGATTCAGGATCGTAGTGACGTAGTTATAGTATCGTAGTAGTTCAAGGTGTTGTCGCTAGATGGCGCTGGGTAAATGTGGTATCGCTAGATGACGCTGGGTACATATGGGTCGCCTCAGTCATCATTTCAGCGTTGTGTTCCGGTTGGACTCGAAACCTTCACCTCAGAACCCGGGGTCCGCTTTCCGGGTTTTATCACTCACAGTCTTCGGTATTCCTGGTGATGGGATTATTAACACTTAACGCGCGTTTATTGATTTATTTCAATGTTATGTTCGTTTTTTGTTCAGCTATTTTTACGGTAACTTACTATACTGTTTCATTCTGTGGTACCTGATTTGTTATTCAAATGATAGCGTAGTTTGTCTGACGAAGGACATTTGTTACTCGTACGTGAAATGTTTCCTAATTATTAATCTTAGTGTAGCTAATTTGTTTCTTTAAGGATGTCTTCGCCATCATTTGGTTTAGTGTCAAAGCGTGAATTAAAAAACCTACGGACGGAAGGCGTTGAAAACGAGGCTGTGTCACAAAATTGGCGATGGCCGGTTGGCCATTGTGACCATGTGTGAGTGAATTTTGGGTTGCAATATGTTACCACAACTAATAGTTTAAAATTAGTTTGAAATGTGATTCCTGGATATTTTTTCTTGCTGTCACTATGATTTTACACCATTTCACTATACATGACTGTATTTTATTTTTTCGCTACTTAAACTGACTGAATCGAATTAAATTTGCTGCGTATTTAGTGGTTGACTAGTGTGTGAGGTGTTCGTGCCAACTTGTAAACTTATACGAAAGTGGGCCGACTCTAGTTTCAGGCTCGCGTTTGACCACTATCTCACGTGATGGTAAGTGACGATTTGGTCGACGATGGAGCACGCTTGCCTAGAATCCCTAGTATCGTCAGCTGTGTTGTTCAATGCATTCCGTCCGTAATTTTTTTAGGTACAAAGTCATTCATTGTTGTCAAATCTATTTCAAGGTTACAGATGATGATAAGGTTACAATGAAACCCGATTGGTACGGTTCAAGGTTAGGTGCGTTTCAAGTTTGCATCGTCGAGAGTCCTGAGGTCATCAACATTGATTATTTGCGTATAACCATGACCTTCTTGGCAGTAGGGGGTGTATAAAACCACACAAATACCTTTGGAGCCTCTGGCTCTTGCTTAGAAGCAACCTATTCATTCCTCTGTTTATATTTGAGGGCATTACGATTCCTGTTGGCAAATTAGCAATCAGGTAAAAAAATTAGGTGTACCTAATAATTGATTCCAACATGTCTCGGAGCCCACATCTGGAGAAAGTAAAGTATAAAGAGGTTTGCTTCTGCTGGATAAAGCAGAAGGTTATTGATAGCAACCCATTTATGTCCCACTGCTGGGTACGGGTCTCCTGTCCTCTAACGAGAGAGCTGAAAAGGTTTATACCTTAATCCATACACGCTGGCATAATGCGGGTTGGTGGATCGGACATGTCCTTAGAATTTCTTCTAGGACATGTGGGTTTCCATATTATTAAGTACATTATTATTAACACATTAATACAACATATTATTAAGTAATGCAACACCTTTCTATTTATGCACGTGAGTGTTTAAGATTATCAGTGGACCTAGTTTTAAAAATGCCGATGCATTCCACTTTAATCCTTTACCGTTACAGCTGTTCGCTTGTGGAATAAATTACCAGTCAAAATACTGAGATTTTAATGAAATTTAAAAGAATTGTTAAGAAGAATTATTTATCCAAAGAATCACGTGTAGCATACACAGTATGCAATGTAGACATGTGTCTTTGCCATTATATTTGTTTAAGTAAGTAGGTACGGATGTTTATTATTAATTATCTATATATACTATCTTAATATATATAAATCTCGTGTCACAATGTTTGTCCTCAATGGACTCCTAAACCACTTAACCGATTATAATAAAATTCACACACCATGTGCAGTTCGATCCAACTTGAGAGATAGGATAGTTTTTGATACGGATTTCGACATCCACGCGGGCGGAGCCGCGCGCAACAGCTAGTCTATTATAATATTATAAGTAGCTGTGTCTGTACATTGGAGAAATTATTAAAGTAAGTACATGGGTTATATGAACACTTTTGGACACACACACTTCTTCTTCTTTTTTTTTCTTGAATTCTTTTCTGTCTGTTCATACGCGATAGACACACTGTAGCACTATCGGTGTATGTAGTGGTGGGTCCCAATCCTGAGACTTTGCCTTTAGCCATGGTGAAGGTGAAGGTGAAGGTGAAGTCATGTCGACGTGATTTTTATGCAGTTTTGTCAAAGGTATGTTTGATCACAATCGGTTGAATAGAACCGGAGATAATAATTATAGTCAAAAAATACAAAAACTGACATCCACGTGGGCGGACCCACGGGCATAGGCAGTATATTTATAAAAGTGTCGGTAGCAGAGTGTGGTCGTGACCCAGAGCCAATTACTCATCTCAATAACAAGTTACGAGTGGATTATCGGAGTTGAATATAATACAACCGCAAGATAATTATAATTATACGTAAAATATTATGTAGGTACCATAGTAATTATGTATCGAATGCACCCGAGAGAGGTCAATCAATCACTTTATTTGTAAGAATAATTATTGTGGTCAGTACTTTACACGTGGTCGCGTATAATTAGGTATGTATAATGTAAAACATACCTACTCGTAGAAAGAACATAACATAACATAACATTAACTCACGCCTATATCCTCGAAGGGGTAGGCAGAGGTGCTGCACCCACATTTCGCCAGTTTATGTTTAGGTAGAAAGAAATAGCAATTAATTATAGTTAAGTATAAAAAATGTCAAGACCAAATAAAAACTTTGTGCGGGATGACCGTTCTTAAAATCAATGTTTTGTACTTACGTACGACATATAGGTTCGCACTATAATCATGTTTTAATGAACCAAGGTAATGTCAGCATGGTTATATTTTTAAACCAGCTCCAAAAAAGTCTCTGTACTATAGTCATGTGAGTATACGGATTTCAACCAGACAACAGGGCCAATATTTAAAGAGTAGGTCATTATTCTTTAAATAAATTTCGATTAAGTATTTTAATTTTTGATTTAATTTGGAACTTGCGCCGGAGTCTCGTCCGTTAATCAGTAGGTGTACCAACTTGCAGCTGAGGTTTAGATCAATCAATCAATCAATCAATTAGCCTATTGCAGTCCACTGCTGGACATAGGCCTCTCCCAATGTACGACATAGCACCCGATCCTCCGCCTTGCGCATCCAGTCTATCCCAGCTACCTTGGGGGTTTACATACCTACTCCTATAAAATTCAGGCAATAGGAAAGCTACTGCGAAACAGACACCCACAACTGTGGGCCCGCGCGAGACCTTTGAACGACCTAATATTTAGGGATCATGAAATTTATTTGGATTTTTTTCCATAAGATTTAGGCGAAAAGAAAAATTTGGCCCGAGTGCAAGATAATTCATTTCGTCTGATGGCAAGCTCTGAGGAATGAGAGTCACCATTGCAGACGCAAATAATGCTACAATAGTGGCTCTCATAGCTGCTTCATAGATGCATATAAGCATCTAAAGGTCCTGGGACTATAGGGCGAAGGAAACACGTGTGCTGGCAAAGAATTCCATGTCTTTATGGCACGGCAAGGAAAAGTGGTGTCGAACTTCTGAACCGAACCTGCCCCTCAAGTGTGGTTCTTGATAGGAAAGGAGAGAGGGTGGGAAATGGTACCGATTTCGAAACATTGATCTACAAATTCGACTAGCCATGGTAACCCTACAGCTGCATTACAAACAATTTAATCGTACCAGTCTTAGGTAACATACATAACGTTACAAAGTACTGTTCCTTCTAATATACATTAACGATAAGTACTATAATGCCCTTATCACGAATTATTATACCTTCGTATATATAATGTTGGTGATATGTCACATCTCATGGATGGCCTTCAACTTGTGGCAGTAGCGAACAAAAAGTTATGTCATCGTCACGGCCCATTGATTAGCTATGGGCATTTCATCAAACACATGTCACTTTGCATTTAACTAAAGTGGCGTGCACACTTGACTAGCGTTATCTAGTAAGACGTTGGGTTTAGTGACGTCATATTTTCCAAGAGGGGTGATCTCAATTCGATTCTAAAGAAAAAGGTTTAGTATTCCGTATGATCTATCGAAATAAATCCTACGGTTTCGTGAGGTTATTCAGGAGGATTTGAAATCATACGTTTTATAAACATAATTTCACTGAATCGGTTACTCGGTAACCTATTTTTATAGCATTAAGTTAGTAGATGGGTGTATGCGGCTTGACCCGGACTATCTCCGGATTTGAGATGGCACCCTCGAGGTTGGGAATCACGGTGTCCCCGTCATGCCCCCGGAAAAGGGGAGGGGGACGCACGCCACCGTTTTGGCCTGCTTCTGCTAGGGCGGCTCTACCCGTCACCCTCAGGCCTGCGCTCAGGACAGAAGTCGTTGGGTCAGGGACCTAAACCTTTTTTTGAACTTCCTCAAGTAACGGTTCAGTGTAAAGGCTCCCTAAAGTTAAATCTGTCTCAGTTACGATTACGACACAACGATGTCGGTACATCACATCAGCTACTTACAGTAGTTCCTGTAATAAAAATTGTCTCAAAGCTGTGGAGTCGACTCTCAAAAAATATTTTATTTGGTTCAGATGCTGCAGATTTCGGTTGCTTGTACTTTACATAGGTACCTATCTAATTTTAATATTAGTTACACAGAAACCTAAAAAGTTTAATACTTACTGGTTGGTAGGTTACTTATTACAATCAATGAGATGTGCCAAATTTCATCAATAACCGTTCAGTCGCTTTTGCCTGAAAATCCATCTTCACAACCTTTCACATTTCCAACAGGAGTATTACTAGGATGAACAAGAGTGAACTTTCATAACATGAAGGATTAATAGTAAAGATGCAGAAGATGTTTGGCTTGTCTTCGATAGCGCTGACTATAAGTGGTGTGGCCACACGCTTCTCCAGGTCGGGCCCGTCTCTACTCACCGTAGAGGCTGAAATTTGCTACATAGATTTCGCGAATGGTGTAAAAAATAAACTTAAGAATATCATTAGGATAGGTCTGTTTAACCTAATTTTTTTTACTTCCTTCTTGTGAGTTGCCTACAAATTTCTCATAGCAATTTGTACTGTCTACAACTTTAAACAAATAATTAAACTACAGAAAAGTACACAAGAAGTGGTAAGGTGGCAAAACATACTCAATATGTGGTTATTAAATTTAATATTGTATACAAATATAGTTCAAAAAATTGCAAGTTGAATTTAAACAAATTCTAAATATCGTATCACTTTGGAATTGGATATTTTCATTTACAATTACATCCATCATCTATAAATTATTTTCTTAATGCCGCCTACGCAAATACACACTGCAATGACATATCTGACAACTCATCATAACTAGTACCATACCAATCTAAATATGGTAGTAGGTAGGTACATGTAATGAAAATGTTCAAAACAAATAATAAATCAAAGTCAAAAAATATCATCATAAGTCTACTCCAATGACCTTCTGCTCACGGAAAGTTAGGAGCGGTCCTCCACGGCTGAGTTGCGATCATTCTGCAACGAAAACGGGCAGCGGCCGAGCGTCGTCGCCAGACACAATATGTCCTTAGCAGAAGGCGCTTCAGACACTGAGCACGCCATCAAGCAGGAGGACGAGACCAACCAGAACTCACAGGCCAACCAGACTCCCACCGGCGCTAAGAAGAAGAACAACGATAAAGGAAGACAGGTCAGTCATAATTCTCATCCTTTTTTCCAAGTATTTTTCACAAGAAATTTGATGAAAAAATTTTTGCGATCAAAAAATTTTTTACGTTCAAAAATTTTCAGTGATCTCTTGAATTTTTGTGTTTAAATCAGTCAGTGGATACATAAGCTTTGTAAAATGGTAGTTTTTGTGTTTGTCGAGGTAAATAAATATAGAAATATTCGAGTAATATTTATAAATGATAATGCTAAGAATTATAATGCTGGTGTTGGTGTAAATAAAGTTTATTGAAATTCATTACAGTTGGATATCTTGAAATCTGGTATTAATATAATGCCCGAAACCATGGGTGCTCAAAAGCAACTGAAACATCGGTGAACAGTGTAAATAATAAACGAACGCAAAATATATCGCGATAGAATCCGTTAAAAATAATTTCCATGTTATTAACTGCATGGATTTGATTTATAAATCCACAAAACCTCAAATTTTTTCTGTTTTTTTTTTGTTTTTTTTTTATTCAGTATTTAGTCGATTTTAATTTGTTAATAAAAATACGTTTCATGAACTATAATCGTTTAAGTTTAAAATTCAACATATCAAAGCATCAAAGTAAGCCTTTATCTTTGGACCTCAGATCCTTTCTGTTGAGCGATAAAACTGGTAGAAACTAGGTATTTAGATGAATGCTAAACTATTACACGAAGTTATTATTAAAATTAGGAAAGACATCTTTTTGTTAGAAATATCAAGCTTGCCTACCGTGCTTTCTCAATACTATGAATAGCATAACAAAAATCCAATTACAATACTGACCATAAAATAACTACAACGAGAAGGGAAAGATTTTCACTCAGACATAGGTTTAAAGATAGTCTAATTAATTAAACACTAACACTGTCTGACAGATAACGTACAAACTTAACAATGGGTCTAGAAGCATAGATATTGTGCGAAAACCCCAAGAACATTAGAAATTTCCTTGAATATTCTTGGAAAACCCCTTATTTGACATAGATGGACAAAGAAATCTAAGACTTGTGTTGTAAACAGAATTAATCCCTAGAACCTTGAATTTTAGTAAACCACAAGTTTTTATTGTGAATAAGAAAAACAAGGATATTAAATTAAAATAAGTACCTAATAAGAACATATCCGTAGACCATTATGATGATATAAAAAAAATAAAAATAATGAAACTATGCCCATATATGTATAAATCCAATCGCAAAATCTAATATATGGACTGATAATGATTTCAACAAAGTATTATCTAACTCTATTTCAAATATAACTGTCACCATAACCAATAAATTTCAGTAGAATCGTCTTACAATTGGTCCAATAAATACTGACCTTAAAGTCACACCATGCGAATTAAACAATTAATGAGAATTACCAATTTGTACCATATTAGGTTTTATAGTTTTGTGGGCCAAGCGAACATATGGGCAATTGATGGCAATTTTGTCCATATACATCCTGCTCGCCCACTTTAAAACGTTTCTTAATTATATGGAGTTTATGTTCTAGCATTAACTATACCAAGTAATTGGGTTCACTCCTACGTGCTCTTTGTTATGTTTTTTCCTTTTATTGCTTCAATTGGCATCTGTATTGGTTGTGAATTACGCTATACCCATAGTAGATTCATCGTTAACTTTTTATAACCTATCTGTTACATAACTCGTAATATTTTTAAAATTTTAGGTAGGAAGTAAGAGACAGGCGTTCGTATTTGTTGTCGTCATAAGAAATTGATGATTTTGTGATGGGGTATTTACTAGTACTTCGCATTTCGAAAAAAATCAGATATCAGCATCATCCTCGCAGCTTTTCCTCCCTCTGCCCTCTGTTAGTGAGACATACTGAGTATTAGTAACAGAAAGATCCAAAACATATATCGCCTAGGAAGGACACTAATACGGCAGAACCAATAATACTTTACCAACAGAATAGAAAAGAGAGGTGCTGCTCAAATCCATTTACAAATTTTCTGGACAAACACTAATGTTGCTCTGCCCTATTATATTGACTAACAAAAAGCTATAGCTTAAGTGAACTTAAAGTCATTCAGTATTTCAACTGTGTATACGAAACAAATCGTCTTAAGAAATTATAACACATGCTATACTTTGTTATAGTTTTGGATTCACCCAATTGCCACAAACAATAACAACATTATACAGTAACAAGACAATATTATTTGCGACATCCGCCATAAACTACCGGAGCTTTTGACAGCCGGATGTCAAAAGAACAATGCTTCAATTAAGCTTGCAGCATTTCTTACGCACACGCACCCTGTGCCCAGTGATCTGTAGCGCAATTATAGATCATTACTGTCGTTACACTATTCATAGATCTATTGTATTCTTATTGAGATTTTTCTTGATCACTATGAAATCGATTTGAATTAGATATTGAATTTAATTCATTCGCTTCGATAACTTGGTAGTCGCCACATCTTTGAGTTACACAGGTACAATATACTATTAGTTTCTGCTACAAATATTATTTAACTATATTATGTTTAGGAAAATGGCCTACCTTTTTGCGAGAAACTTTCAGCTAAAGGAGCTTTTAGTTGTACCAATAACAAAAAGAACTATTCCACAGACTACCCAGAAGGACCAATATGAACATGCTTATGAAATATCAATTCAGCAACAAAAATAATAGAACTACTTCAAAAACTTTATATACTTCGTAGAAAAATATGTTCTTGGGAATTATTGAATAGGAACCAAATCATTTTTTTACGAAGTACCCAATAGCTTTTCTTCTTTTCGTATTTACAAATTTATGTTTACTTTATTATTCTTGTGTTACTTTTGAAACCATCTGACTTTGTAATATAATTTATATGAATAGAATTTACTATAGGACTCATTTGTTAAATTATGAAATCCTTGCCAGATGTCAGACTCTTACATGTGGAAGGAACAGATCCATACCTTGATGAAGGGCGGAGAGAGCGAGTCCGACATATCGGACTCCGAGAACTTCCTCACCAAAGGCGCTTTTCTCCTCACCCCCTCCCATGGCCTAAGTATGGAGAAGGCGTCCGCCATCTGCGAGAAGATGGAGTTCAAAGGCTGCTTCTCCCTCACGAAGACTGCCACCGGTATTTTGTTTAAGTTCTCCAGCGTTGATGACTACCAGATGGTATTCAAGAAAGGTTTTCATAAGGTCACTGGTTCCAGATTTTATAGGAAGGTAACTGATCTATTGAATTTTGCTTTCATCTAAAACGCTTACTGAGACTATTTGATGCTTATCATTTCCATATTCTTACTTCCTTACCTCTACTTCCTGCGCTATATTGTCAATTTTCTCTTCGCCCTTCTATATATCATTGGCTACTCAATATGATGATACAAACTATGAAACATACATTTCTTGTCCTATAACTAAGATATTTTACTCATATGCTGCTTTGTAATTTCTCTTTACTAGTTATATTTAGGTCCACCGTAATATAATTATTTTGTCCTGATGCAACTGTATTGTCTTTCAGATTGCCATTCCATGTAGACCTCAGAAGACCTTCACGATCTACGTATATGACATTCCCGATGAGGTCCCTGAGGAGGACGTGCGTCACGCCCTGTACAAGTTCACCTCCATCGTCGAGGTGTTACGTCTTCACTTCTCCGGGTCTCCAAAGGATGGAAACACTGGTTGGTATAGCATAGGTATAAAAAACTTTTATTTTCAACTTGCTTAGCAAACGTTTCCATGGGATGGTATAAAACGACATTTTTTTCAGGCGCTTTGTCATAATATAACCAGTGGATCACTTCTCTAGAAACTACCCATTTTATACTTAACCTATTCATGTACTTACAACTGTGTTTAGGCAAACCACTATTATACACCCATTTTTCGTCAGCGTCTTTTGAATCTACATGTAGGGAATAAGCGTATTAATGTCAACGGGGTTTGTACCATGGTATTACAAAAATGGAAAACTTAAGAGCATAATATTAATAGTAACAAGTGAAAGATGGATATGACTTTATAGGAGGTTTTGGGAGTGTAAACCTTAAGCAGTAAGGGTTATTGGGGAATCCAAACCACTAACCAACATCACCATTAAAATCATTGCATTGGTTACTACAATCGGTGGCTGTATCATTCTGCAATGTGTTGCTGCTGTATTACATGTCCCGAACTTACAATTCACCATGATAATTTTATTTTTCAGGAACATCTACACCTAAGCCTATGGAGAAAACGAGCTCTCGAGCGCTCACCACCATCGATGGTGAACTGGTGAGCAGCATGATCCCCAAGGAAGCCACAAGCGTGATCCGCGTTACACTGGCCAGTATTGAAGAGGCTAATATTCTGCTACAAAATGGTCTAGACTTCTATGGAGCGACTTTCTTTCCTACAGAGTTGGCGACGCCGGCGCAGGCGGCTAAACTTATCAAACCAAGCAGGTATTTTGAAAATTATGTAATGCTTATAAGTTTTCATGTTGATCTGATTTCTGTTTGCATCATGTGCAAGTATTTTTTGATCAATTTTTTCAGATCAACATAAACCAATTCTCACTTTCACTTTTTTTTTTGAGCACCAGCAAAATTTTTAAAATGCGTTAAAGTTTAATTGTCCCCAGGGTGACTGGCGGTACTGTCTCCGCAAGAGTCCGGGATCTTCTCCCCGTCTTCGATCAGCAGGGCTTTGCCAAGTTCGCGCCTCCAGCGTCGCGACTTGTCAAGCCGAGGTCCAAGTAGACGCGCAATATCTCACTATGTCATTGCATCAACACATTTTTGTTACAATTCCTTGAGCAACTGTTCAACTCTAAGCAGCGGATTTTGTTAATGAATATTATGTCTAAAGATGTGTAAATGCAATGTCAGGTTTCAGATCAAAGGAAAGCTTTGGATATGGAAATCGAAACGAAAATAAATAACACCATTAAAATGATATATTTAGGATGATTGTATTAACAAAAACTCATATGTACATATAAAAATAAATATTTTGAAAATACAAAAAACGTATCTATAGGCATAATCGATCATCTACGTAATTAATGTACTTATACGAGTATGTATGACAGTTTTTGAGTACCAAAATGCATTTAATTTATATTTTAACTTAACTAAATACTGTGCCATAACAAAAACTAGTTCCATATTTTCATATTTGTTACCAATTTTTATTAATAAACGTTATTTTCTACATCCATCTTGGTTTTATTTGATCCACGACGAAATAATTGATATAAAATGACATTATTTGCATGAATCCAATGTCAGTTGATATCTGTAAATACATACATTGTAAAATAATTATTGTACATACCCAAGATTTCGGACATTCCTACTTTTGTATTAGCTAAATACATAATTACGTATTACAAAAATATCCTATACATCAAATAAATAGAACGCAATTATAAAAATGGCCGTTTATAATTTTGGGATAAATACAAATAACTACCTATTTATAGACGTTCTGATAATAAATAAGAGGTCCATAATCAAAGGCAAGAGTTACAGTGTTATAGCAAATTAAAAAAATATACAAGAATCTATGCTTACTATAGATAATCTCAGTTCTACTTTTACCCTGTTACCTCAAAGGACCTAGGACCTTAACTTATAATACTTACAATGACAATGACAACAGTTAGTAACATCATAATTAACAGTTACGTTTGTTAGTAAATTCGTCTTTGAAAGGAATGTTCAATTTTTTTATGTTACAATCATCCGTCAATACTACATAAAAATAAATGGCATATACATCTTTAACTACTTAATAATAATTTATTTATCACTCTTCGTAGTAGAATCGAGAAATAACACTTAAATATATACAAGTATCAAGTCCTCCTCCCGAAACCAATTTAGACCCACCGCATCTTATCTTGAATGACTACCTTAATATCACAGCTTTATATTATTTCGGTTCAGCGGACATGCATTAAATATCTAAAGAGGTGTAAAAGTCTCTTCTACAATTTTTGGACTGGGTTTCTTTCCATTTCTAAATCGTTCCTCAATTTCTTGTAAACTTTTGCCTTTAGTTTCTGGTAATATAAAGTACATAACAATAGTACCGACAAAAGCTATAACTCCATAAGTAAGGAACGTAACTACTTCACCGAAATTCGACATCATACCAGGAGCAGTCTTCACGACGATAAAGAATGCAATAAAGGTAGTTGCGGAGCTAATACCTGATCCAAGACCACGGAGCCTTGCAGGGAAAACTTCGCCACACATGATCCACGGCAAAGGTACCAAGCCTATTGAAATGGCACATATATAAAACATCAAACACATCAATGGCACCCACGCCATGTTCTCAGGTTTTAAGTACAAGAACATGGAGAGCCCTGCCATGGATAACGCGGTCCAAATGCCGCTAATGAAACATAGGGGTCGCCTGCCATATTGTTTACATATTACGCAAGCAATGACTGACATGACTACCCTTAAAGAATCAATGATAAGCATGATAAGGTAATGGTCAATTCCTTTTCCAACTGCCTTTTCAACGATTTCAATGGAATAAAATGCAATTGCGTTGACACCAGAGAACTGGCACGTCATGAAGAAGAGGATCATAATGAATAGAGGCTTGATGAGTTCAGGACTCTTCAGACTCGCCAACTTTTCTTTCAAAGTCATTTGTCTTTCGTTATCAGCAGATTTTTTGCTGTCGAGTATTCCTTTAAGTTCCGATTTTGCTTCTTCGCTGTATCCTCTCAGCCAATAGAAAGCTTTTATGCCATCGTCAATTCTCCCTTGAGCTATCAGCCAAGTGGGACTTTCTGGGATGAAGGTTAGGAGAAAAATGGCCAGAACTGGACATGCGCCACATATAATTGCAGTCCACTGCCAAGTCATAAATGTTCCTATTGTATGTGCTGCTAGGATTCCTGTAGCTATCGCTAGAGAAACACCTGCAAGGAAAAATCCTCTAAATTTGGGTTCGGTTGTTTCGCCGATATACACTGGGATAAGAGGGCCAAGAAGTCCAGCACAGAGGCCCGTGAAGAATCTTCCAATCAGCATGAGGCCCAGGTTGTAGGAGCAGGCAATGAAAACCCAGCCAAGGAGTAGAGGTAAGCAGGTTATGTATTGGGAGGTGCGTCTTCCAAATTTTTCCATCATCCAGCCGGAGACCAGGCAACCAGGAGCCATGGGGAGTGCTGCCATAGCCGCTGCAAAAAAAGGAGAAATAAATATTATTTTCAATGTCATAAATTATTATTTTTGAAAGTATTGATAGATAAGAAGTACCGTCTTATAATATCAATATTTTGACTAGTAATGGCATTGTCAGCATATGCGTATAAGATACTCCTCTCGAGGCTAAAACGATAAGTGAGTAATCTAGTAATTAATGTATACAGATAATAATATTTTAATAAGACTTTATTCTATATCAATCGAGAATTAGTTGCGATAATATTTGGCGATAAGCTATCTTTTGTTTACCTTACAGCGATTGTAATTCAATTGATATTTCAATATGTGTAAGAATCACATAACATTTAAAAACAATCATAGCAGATAATTTCGTTCTAGACATATCAAATCAACAAAAATGTCACTCCTAGACCTAGTAAGTAAGTAAGGCTAGATAAGACAAATCAAAACAACACAGTGGATCCCTTTAGTCACATAATAACAGATTCTCAAAAGGATATCAGTCCATTAATTGACTGCACCCAGCTAGATGGTCATAGCTGAGGTGAAGTTCAGAAGATACGGGCCAAACAAATTCAATTTCAAAATTTTCCGCACATTATTGCAAAACTAACCAATTACGAGCTGTTACTACTTGCCACGTGGACGAAGTGTGTCACGGGCGACGCCGCGGGGGACAGTTATTACATACATATAAATACAACATAATATAATGCATATAAAACATAATATTAAAAGAAAAATAAGATGAACAATCGTCAACAAAAATTTGCCGATTGGAATGTAGAATTCGTTCATCAATAAATTATATAAAATAAACATAAGTTTCCAACTTATCGCCATAGTTACCGCCTATAAACATAACCTTAGTCAACACTGACATTTGGTTCACAACTTTTACTACTACGTAAACAAGCAAACGTCCTTTAAGTTGGTGACCCACATAACCACTGGTGTCACTAGCGCTTTACCATCAATAGGGAAGTGAAAATGGGGTGAATGAGGCCTCTGACAATGTTACCAAGAATACTATTACATCAAGTCAGGCTGTTACTTCTAATATAATCAATTAGGGGGACCATTTTACCCATTCGGGCTCCATCCGTACCTCAGAGAGCACGTTAAGTCATTGATCTGACCACCATACAGGCAGTTGTTATGGGTAGAACCCTAAAAAGTCATCAATAGCTGGTCTAACTACAAAACTTCAGTTTAGGTACAGGTTAAGTGCCCAAACTTAACAAACTACAAATTAAGTGACTTTTGAGATTATGCAATGTCGAAAGTTCAGTTTAATTGTTTGCAATATTTTATTTCACATAATATTAATCTTCAATTTGATCCCAAATTTTAAATTAAAAATGAAATGATATACACGAACCTATCCACGAAGTGGTATCTTCATCTGAGGGTATGGGCCCGGTGCCATTTCTAAGTTGCGGCAGCAGGATGGCGGAGTAACCAGAAGTAAGTCCAGTGATGAAAGTAAGTAGGATCGGAGCTGATGATGCCAATGTCTGAAATGCAGAAAACACTATTGTTAATTTATAATATACCAAAGAACATACTTGTAAAATTTCCTATCAGATTTATATGTAGGGTAATTACACCTTATCGTAGGAAAATGCCTGTTCAACTCATGCTTATTACACTGACCGTTCCAGTGCAACTTGTTCGAAACATCACGCATTAAAAAAATGGCTTTGTGCCAGCATTGACTGCTGGTATTTGTTTGTATGACTCTTTCAATATTAGTAGGACAATTGATATCCACCTGTAGTTAATTGGACTAGGAATTGATTTAAATAAAACAATATGGTATACTAAAACAACAGCACGGCTAAATATAATATCAGGCGATAATAAGTACCCATAAGTACCTACTGATTATTATTCATTCAAAGAAGTTGTTGTGGTTATCAATTAAATGAAGAATCGCACTCCATAACACTTCTATTTATTATTCTGTTTCACATGTCGCTTATGTTGAATAGTGAGTGTAATGTTTACTACTCAAACGCTCTATTGTAGCGAGTATAGATTTAGTTGAAACTCAATGTGCATTGACAGTTGAAGTACTGAGCCAACTGATAAACTGTTAGCTTTCGTTCATTACAAGATTAATTTTGTTAGTAACATGATCAATTTATTTTGGCAATACACTTATCTTTATTTGCCTTGATAACGATTTACAACCAATTTATAATATAGCAGGAATTCTACTTTAACTCAAATCAACGAGCGATTACTCAAATTAATAATTATAAGAACTTATTCATCAAAAATATTCCCACCAGAGATACGGTTACATCTAAAGAGTGATTTCAAAAAAAAATTTAGGCATTAGAAGGTCAACGTTTGAATATGTGCAAGATAAATTCAAAACTTGTCTTACCTGTTTCCACAACGGAGAAAATCGTGCTACAGTATTAGAATCATTAAGTAAGTTGTTATCTTTGCTTTCTGTGCCTTTAAAAGTCAGTCCTAGAGAAGAATTTGTCATCTGTATATTATGTAGATAATTCGACATTCGCCTAGAATTCCTTTTATCATCTTGTCTCTTATTAAGATCTATAATTTTAATTTCAGCCTGACTACTGCAATTTTTAAGTGTTTCGTTAACAATTTCGTGGATACTTTGTTTATCATCGTAATTTTTGAAATCTTGTCTAGAACTACTTTTATGGAATATTCTCGATCTTCTATCAGCATTTTCTTGATCTATAGCTGAGTTGATTGCTTCTGATACTGCATCTTGTTCAATGTTATTGTCTTCTCTGTTTTTAGCACTATCTTGAATATCTCTTAGATCTTCATTTTCAGTGTTAAAGGCATCATTTACTATAGCGAGGGAACCTTCTACCTTCTCCGACAGGATTTCTCCCATTGCTCGATCTGAAAATAAAGAAAATGCAAATTTAAAAACGAATATAAGACAAGGTGTTGGCTGTTTTGATATTTTAGAGTACAAGTGCAGTTTGATGATAGTTGAAACTTGTTCTATAGAGCAATGCCTCTGCTCCTGATTTTCTACTTTATCATAAAATAACTGATCTTTTCACTGTATTATTGGTTTGAATATTAAGTCACCAAAAGATAAATGACAAATTTAGTTTGTAGTAACATTTATAATTTAAGAAAAGGCGCGCATAGCCAGTATTACGAGTAGTTAGGTTCTAGACATATTCAAATCTGGTCTCATCGCACCCCCTATCCTTGTTAAAGTAATTCTAAGAAAAGAAAAGTACACAATTTCGTACGCAAATATATTAAAATATGTAGCGAACTCCGCGAACTACAGTCAGTTTAATTATGTTAATGTTATTCAGTATGTTATCGATGACAACGATAGAATTTTAATTCTTTTGTCTATTTTATCATTGATTTTATTTATTGCTCAATATGGAGGCTAATACGTTATCTGAAGTAAGTAATAGTTTGAGGATAAGATTACGAATTATATAAATTAGATGCGTATTTACATAGGTATGGACTTTATTAACATGTTCAGTATTAAGTACATCGGAAATACTTCTGCCTGTATATGGACTTCAATTAAATATAATATATCATATGACATAACACTGTTATGTCACTATTGCATCCGAGGCTTTACTTTGGAGCCCACGGTTCGCCTTCCTATTTTTCCTTCTTCACTTCAGTCGGTCTTATTAGTGTAGGTTATAATATTGCCCTATTTATCTAATCAGGCTTAAATGTGTTCTCAATACCAGTTCTTCCATTTAAGTTATTTTTGAAGGGTGGCATGCATGGCGACTTGAGCCTAGCCTATTTTCTTAAAAAGATTTTTTACCTGAATAAGATTATTATATGGAAATAATATTTCCCGTTTATTTTTTTTTCGGTATTAAAAATGTTATGAATAGAGAAAAAAAGTGCTATGTAAACGGCGTATTTTACATTTAAATTATCGGTAATAAATAGCTGTTACGACTATAATACTGGAATGATTTAGTTATTTAACCTGATGGAGCATCAACAGATTGTTATGTCATGGCCGTATTGATCTTGATGTAACTGCTTATAAACAAAGGAATGTTTGTTTGTAACACATTTAAATACTTCGGAGACCTTATTAGGTACTTGTTGTAGTAAAAACTCTGCATTAATTTAGAGTCTACGAATACCAGATATATATGCGCAGCTGTTTAATTGTTTGTCTAAAAATATGTCTGAACAATAGAGGCGTGTTGAGAAATGAAATCTTTGTAACAATATACGGTTGTAATTACGTGTATCAGGTTTATTCTGTTCTCAAACGAAAATAAATATGAGTATTTATTTATACAGATAAGATAGCAAACAAGCCTATGACAAATAGCAACACTATAGGTGCAAAATGATGACTGATCCATCCCTCTGACCATGAAACTCTACAGACTGTGCGAGACTCATCAACTTGAACACATCATTATACATTTCATTTTGTTTATATTTCATTCCAGTATTCCATTATATTGTATCTGCTGTAATTCTAATGATCTTTTTACTAACCCTTTTTATACCTGACAGCCATTTTTTTTTCAAATGTACGTAGTAATAAGTTACAAAAGTAATACATAAATTTACAACAACATACACAACAATATTGACTCACAGAGCTCTGTTTATATCACAATTTAATAATTTATTAATCTTATCTATCATCAGTTATAATTTAATAAAGTTTATTATGTTCCTTTTTATGTTCAGACTATAAATTAGAACTTAATATCTACATAGACAGAGATTTTGTATAAATTATACCGTTATATTTACATAATAACCAATAATTTTATTAAGCTATGAAGTGTTGACTTTTAATAATATTATCAATTCTATCTATATGAATAAATAAATAAATGAGTTTGAGTTTGAGTTTGAGTTTGAGAATGTTTCACTCTCAAATATGTTTACAATATGTTCGCGATTGAATACCTGCTATTAATTTACAAGGGGAACTTGCTACCTGGCATCCTTGACCAGATTCTCGTGGAGTGCTAAGGCCCGTTATCTAGACTAGATGTATACTTGCTGTTAGTAACGACTGCATTAGCATACACTGACAATGTGCGCGCATTAATAGGGTTAACTGAGGCAATCGCGGATTGACAACGCTTAAGTACTTTATACGTATCGCGCTTGATAATTAGGGCTCCTCACTTTTTTTTCAGATTAAAATTGGTTGATTTTTAAGTTCGACAATGTCGCTACCGATCCTGGAAGGGGAGGGTTGATAAAGGGGGGGGGGGAGGGGTTGGAGGAGGGGATTGTGAGCTCTGGCTACCTTACTTACCACCGGGAACACAACACGATGGTTATTATGGCCGCTTCACTGCTGCAATATCGAATGAGTTGGGTAAAGGTTTAAAGGATTTTTGGAAATAGTACCGTACCTATTCAGTAATTTGCTATAGAAAATAATATTAGGTATGACAGTAAGTAGGGCCTACTTTGTAAGTCAAACGTGTTAATTAAATTATTTAGTAGCATTGACAAATATGTCAAACAAAGCCGCAAACTATCAAATAAATTGCCCAACAAGTTTGGCAACAACTTTGACAGATAGTCGATCGTCTACCGACCGTTGTATGATCACAACCACATTCTTTTCTCACAGTCTCCGCGTTGCTATGCAATTCTGGTTGTAAATGCTAATGAAGCAGCTGTAAATCTCTTCGTTATCGTAACCTACATGAATAAAACTATTTAAATATAAGATAAACGTCATTAATATGTAGGTATGTTTGTCGTAGTAGCGATTTTGACAACTGTGAGAACCCGATGCAGTAACGCTACGTTTTCAAAGCGCATGATTTTTTTTGTTTTATTTATGACACGTCAATTGGACTTCACCTCGCTTGATGGTAAGCTAAAGGTACAAGTCTCAGGAAAGAGGGTCACCATTACGTACACGTACCATGTTAACAATGGTAGTACTCAGCTTGACGGCCTCATAAAAAGAAGATTTCCATACACATAAACTGCATGTTTATGATAGAATGTTGACATATTCATGCATATAAATTAATATTTACACTACGCGGTAATCGAACCTGCGACCTTAGAATGCTCTACCGCCACAACACATAAGTCACAGTGTGATACGTCAATTGTTCATGGCAATGTTTTTACTAAAGTTATAATCATTGTTAAGGTCGAATATAGTACCTACTGAGTGTTCATTAAGTGTGCACTGTTGATATCCAGTACAAAGATCGGGCGTTCAACCCGACAGACAATTTACGATACTGATATATATATACGGAATGATTTACACGGTTTGAAGATTTGCATACTTATTGATTTCTGTTTGATCCCATCTATCTATAAACTATTTTTTTTTATGCCGGACACGTCAACATGACCTCACCTCACCTGATGGTAAGCTAAATGCAAAATCTCTGGAATGGGAGTCACACTGCAAACACCGATAGTGCCACAATGGTGGATCTCAGCTTGACGGCCTCATCAAATGCTTTTTCACGCCCCGCTTAAAGGACCCGGGACTGTATGATATTATAAAATTATAGATGCGCTGTGTCTGTATATTTTTTTGTCACGTCAATTTGACTTCACCTCGCCTAATAGTAAGCTAAAGTCACAGGAAGTGGGTCCCCATTACATACACCGACAGTGACATAATGGTGGCCCTCAACTTGACGGCCGCATGAAAGAAGATATTTAAAAAAATACTTGGGTTGTCGCGACTTTTGGTTATATCCTCGGTTCTACTGAACTAATGCAATCAAATATTATAAGCAAATAAGTCTGACCGCACAAGACATTTCTAATAAAAAAATCGCATTAAAATACGTTCAATAGTTTTTGCGTTCATCGCGAAACAACAGAATCAACAGACAAACCGACAAAATTAAAAAATATCTCTAAAGAAGAAGACTATGTGGCGCAAATACAGAATCAAATTTTCTGAAATCGGTTAGAATGAAAATGTAGTAAAATAGTCAATTACCATTAGGCGGGCTACGAACGCACTAAATATTAAAAAATCAGGTACAGTAAGGACGACGAGGATCCGGTCAACTTGTCTGAGGGTCGCACAGGTAGCGTCCCCAGGGGGCATCGCCCTTTCAAGGTAGGTATAACGTCTCCACTGTACCTAGCATCTTCCCAATGCACGATTACTTTAATCCCATACTGTGTGAAGTGGCGTTAAGCGCGACAGAGATCCGATTCCCGCACAGTACAAATAAAACATTAATAATAAACATTCTACGATATCCACACAATGTAATGGCTCTCTAGACCCAAAGTAAGCATAATGGGTTCTAGATGATAAACATGCTTATATAGGACTTATGAATAGGCTTAGATATCATAGGTTACATTATTCTGAGTTACGATCGCGTGAGTTAAAAAAAAACCGACAAAACTTATTATGCAAGAGTTTCTGACAAAAAAAAATGGTAAGAAGTTGCCAACTCGCGCGAACAAAGCGCGCCAGTTGACGAATAAGTCGTTAAATAGGTAGGTATATAAAGAGTGTGTTGTATAAACTGATTAAGTATGTAGCAATTATAAAGATGTATGATTAGTTCTTAGTACAACAGCAATGTGTTATCAGCGTGCCTCGTGTCTGCGCTATCATGAACTGCCCTCGTACAACAGGTCCTTGTCGATAGCCGCGATAGCGGGCCTCTTGCACAGATGTACTCACTGATTTGTGAGCTAACAAGGCCTGTACTTGGTATTGACAGCGATAAACAAACAATGATGTCTATTTATTTATTAAGTTTTGTAATTGAAGGTCTTTAACTTTAACCATCTCGCTTGAATGAGCGAGTTTGACGTGAGCCAGTTGACGAATGAGACGGTGATGACGATTTATGCTATGGAGATGAAGATGTATCCTTCGCGTGAGTCGGTTATTAGGTCAATAATAACGGTCGGTAATGAGTATGTATACAAGTAATAGTACCAATTGGCAAATATCTTGACGAAGAACGCCTAATTCCACATTGCAGAATTGCATTGTATTATGCAAAATGTCTTACAAATTGAAATTAAAATTTAAACGAATAATATTAAGATTGCATTGAAGAATATTTAGATGTTACCTCCATTTTGCATGTCCATTACAATAATTAAGTACAGTGACCGTGCATTGTCTCTGATAATTGTCTATGTTCCGCGATGAATAAATTTGACTAGCTTTGATTTGGGAAAGGAACAGGAAGTTCTGTATTTAAATAAATAATGTTATGCTCAGACTGTGCTGAGAGCAAAAAGTCCTTTTTGAAAATACGATTGCATAGTATTATGCTCACTGCAGTTTTTTATATCACGCCAAGTGATTTCAATAAATTTCAGATTTTAACTATGAACGGCTAAGGTAACGTTCACCTTATTTACAAATACGCAATGCACTCACGGATAACAGTTTAAAAAATATTTGAACAAATACGTATCGATACAATCTATTTAATGAAGCTTAAGTGTTCGTTTAGACGCCAAATTTCTGGTACTACCAGTGTGATTTAAAAAAATATTTTGCGTATAATAACATAGTTCTTTGAGAAGATTAATAGCTATTTAACATCACGCTATGACTCTTAGAAGCTGAGCAGTAAGACCGGGAACTCAGATGGCTGTCTGAATAGTGTGGGTAGAGCTAGTATTAAATATTCAGACTGTAACCAAGATTAGATCTCAAGGCCTCTGATTTTCAGGTGCTCTGAATTAATTAAGGAAGTCATATATCTGTCTATAGATACATAAATAATTACTTGTCCTGAATACTTGGCTAACAAATTCATCAATGCAGAGCCTTAACCGCTGGGGCTACTTTAAGTTTTTACTTTTGGTGCTTCTTATATTGTTAACTCCCTCTACAAAATTACCTGAGTCTGTGTTTCCGGAAAGCTATAGCCTGGGAGTTTTCAAGTCACGAGTGAATAGGTTCCTTCTAGGCAAGCGTGACTCATCGTAGACCACATCGTCACTTACCATCAGGTGAGATTGAGGTCAAACGTAAAGCCTATCATGAATAAAAAAAAAGAAAAAAAGAAAGGAAATATCCTTTTCCAGGTGGAAAATATGGAATGGACGGTTGTATGGAACTCCTCTATTTTCAAATTGAAGACCACAAAATTTCAAAACCTGCTTATACATAGAAATAAATGGTGTTATTAAAAATTACCCTTTAAAAGGGTGATATATGGGTTGAAATTTTATATAGGAGGCAAGTTCGACACTATTGAAAGAAGAAACATTAATTCACTACTGAAACTCATAAAATTTCATGTAGGTATTGTGTAAGTAGTGTTCAATTGACTTTGGCTCAGTTATTCCGTGTAATGACTACTTTATTTGCGATAAGACTTCCATTAATGACGATGAAATTGTATAGTTTCCAATTAAATACAAATTAAAGTTACCATTTGGAAACGAGGCGAGGCGACTGTTATCATGCCAGCAATATCGTACGATGGAGCGGGCCACAATGGAGTTCAATGAAACAGAACACACCAATGATATAAAAAGTTAAATAAAATCAAAAACTAAAACATATTATAATGTTAAAAAATCCTCGACACCTTTTTTCTCGTCTCGAATAAGGCGGATTTTCCAAGAATTTCACTTTCACAAGTCTCTTTCAAAACTCCTTGACACAGTGTATAAGCACTGCCTCTCGTGTCCTTCATTTAAACGTGATTTCTGACATTATGAAGGTTAAGGCCGCTTTGTATTTGTACTCCACATACACTGTTTACTGTAGGAAAACCCGTCTACCTTCCGCAATCCAGAGCATCGTTGTATCGACAAAACAAGTTGCCAAAGATTTTTGGCGAGCATTTGTTAAACGTCACACACTAGGTGTTATGTGTCGCGCGTGGTAACCGAGATTGTTAGACAAAAAGTAGGAAAGAGGTATTTGAACTGTTTGAAGCTTAGTTTATATAATAATATAATGTTGATGTAATAATTATTAAATTAAATTACGAATTTATGGAACTACTTTAATGATACATTTAATTGAAAGGTGCCAACTCGCTTGATCAAAAGAGTTCCATGTGAGCCAGTTGACGAATGAGTCATAACTTCTAACAAAATAAAAAGTGTTTATAGATACATGATTAAATTATTGTGAATAATTATTAGAGCCGGTTTATTACCGTAAACCACTGTACGTTAAACCACGCGCGATTTAACGACAGAAAAATAACAGGAAAGTGCCAACTCGCTCGAAAGAGGGAGTTTCATGTTAGCCAGTTGACGAATAAGGGTGAATCTTGATATTTTGCATATTTAATTGATTTTCTTAGCGTCCATGTCTTTAATGATTTTTAACTAATGAGAATATTGTGTTAAATTTAACACTCATTATTACGAATCGTAGGACTCATGCGAGAGATTAATCTTCTCGTATAAACGCCGTAAAATAAAAGTAAAGCAGGTATCTACTGTAAGTATTCTTTGCCAGAGCGATCAAAAACTATTTACAAATTCGTATAGTAACAGCATGTGAAAATAAGCCAATGTATCACGCATCTTACATAAACAGAAGAATGAAAGATCACATATTGATTAGAGCACATTCGATCATAACATTATCACGATCATAAAATGTAGATATTGAATCATTTATTACTACGCACAATGGCGGGAGATTAATTTTCGATTAACTGTCCATCTCGTGACAATCTTTATTGGTAGTAAAATTAATTTGTCATGCGGTTCTTGTGGCGAAGCAACTATCATTTAAACCAATAAAGGCCGGTGATCTAAAGTTCTCACGCTAAATTAAAACGAAATGGAAATACGTTTATCTAAACTGCGCTAGCACGCTTACATAATTAATTCATTTAGTAAAACGTGAGAAGTCAGTATAGTTGAATGGATTTTCACAGGTGAAATTCAGGTTTAATCCTACTTCCTACTACATAACAAACTAGGTGTTAGCCGCGACTTTGTTCGCGTTAAGGTCGGAATAGATAGATATGTTTACTTCAGCAGTCTCAAGTGAAAGTTTAGATGTTTGGGTGTTTGTTACTCAATCATGGTTGAAAGGCTAATCTTTGGCTGCAAAAATTATAGTCTGGAAAAACACATAAAACATTTTATCTCTTTCTCCATGAGGCCGTCAAGTTGAGGGCCACCATAATGTCACTTTCGGTGTATTTTTTTTTATGTCGGTCATGTCAACATGACTTCACCTCGCCTGATGGTAAGCTGAGGCAAAGTCTCTAGAATGGGAGTCACCATTGCAAACACCGATAGTGCCAAAATGGTGGCTCTCAACTTGACGGCCTCATCAAATGCTATGTAATGTAATGTATGTAATGGGGACCCCCTTTCTCAGACTTTACCTTTAGCTACCATCAGGTGAGGTGAAAAAATATCCCTGGAATAGGTTCTCATAGGTTGAAGTCAGTCATTATTTATGTAGCAGGCGATATGTTCTTATTTCTCTGGACATCGTAAAATGTAGTAAGTATGTCGGCCGTGCCAGGAACATTAGGTCGACCAACGATAATACTCCGGCGGTAGCTCACAACTAAATACTTAGTACATTAGGTGTGGAATGTATGAATGTATTGTTACATTGGAATGTTTACGTTCAGTTGCTTGTTCAGCTATTTTTAGAACTGCGTCTGCAATTCCTGTTTTGGATTGTATGGTAATATTTCGTGGGCGGTCAGTGTCCTCGAATTGCCAAGAGCTTCAGCAAGTTCTTTATTAAATCGAATATTCAGGATGGTGGAAAATATCGAAGTTCAGCCGCATCACAGTTAGACTGAAAAGCCGACCCCAACTGAGTTGGGAAAAAGGTTCAGAGAATGATGATGATCCAGGATGGTGGAGGTGAGCGCTGTCGCGTCGCATGGTGACCACCCTAAACCTACTTCTGGGTCGCAAGACCAAAGCACCGTCACGGGTTCCTCTCTGTACCACGCCATGGACCCGGCGACCGCACGGTGAACCCATGGAATGTTGTGAATCTCTCTCTAGACCTTCGATCTTTGGAAGTCTGAGCTTTTAGTTGGAGATCTATCATGAGGTAGGTAAAACATGAGGCAATGTCGTACCTCAATTTAAAAATTCGTATTCACGTTGTAGACTTTCGAATTAGGTAGATAACTTAATAGGTACCTAATATGTTCTGAGATAAGACTGTTTAACATTATACATTTTTATTGGTTCTCGTTACACGATGCAACAATTTAATTGTACCTTGAAACAGTTGTAAAATATCGGCACCCTATACTAAATCGTAACTATGGTTAATATCTTACGTTAACAATACAAAATTATGAAATTGAATGTAGTAAATAATTTTAATTCCACGCACGTTTAGGCTGTGGAATGATCTCCCTGCTGTGTTTTCCCTAGCGACTACAATATGCTTCTTCAAGAAGGGCATTAGAAGGTTTTTACAGGGTCGACAGCGCGAGTGTGACGCCTCTGGTGTTGCACACGTCCATAGGCCACGGTGACGGTGACCGCTTCCCATTAGGTGGGCCGCGCGCTTGTCTACCACTTAAGCGGTTTAAAATAAGGACAATGTTGATTTATATGACTAATACTATATCGCTTCAAACTAATGAATGACAAAACAGGAAAATATGTGTCCATTGACGGGAGTAGACGTGTTATCAGTTCGCACGGAATTCGAGTTGAACCATTTCTTCAAGCTTTGTATGAGTCATGCTCGGTGACATGGTTTCCATCCAATTAGATAAGTGCATGGCTAGTTGTGCATTTTAAAGTAATTTTGTTATTACGGCACAGGAAACACTACATTGGTACTATTTAGCTTTAATTTTTTCTGCTCTCGAAACAAAGTAGGCCGTACTTCTCGTAGATAGTACCTACCTAAGATTCGAAAGTACCCATATTCGCAAATAAATAAATGATTGATTGATTGGACACTTTTATAAAAAATGCAATAGTTTGAGTAAAATATTTGTGACTCAATTACGCCAGAACGGCGGAACGGATTGGAATGAAATTTGGCACAGTTATTATATATATATACTGTGGTCCGTGAATCACTATTCCACGTGAGAAGAGCCACCAACTACAGCTGAAATTGAGAGCTTGTACTTTAGCGTCCCGTAGCTGATCTCCAACTTTCCATTGATTTGACTGTGGTCTGCCTCCAACCCTAAGAGGAGAGCTTACACCAGTTCCTCACCGTACCCGGCCTGTTCAGTTCTTCCTCTAACATATTAATACATCACACAACGTTTTATTACCCTTTCACGATCAGCAGGTGGCAGTAATTGTTTGTTATCTGTTTAAATTTAATGTTCCGCCATTAAACTTTCTATTGGCACGAATATGTAACGTCAGGCGGCGTACACAATATTCTCGAAATAACGTGACCTCGACATTGCACGCACTGTGTAAGGATGGCTTTACACAGTGCGTGACTCTGCGGACAGATGCGGATCAGAATACACCGACGCACAATGGCGAGATTTTTTGAGGAGTCGCAGACAAGGCTATAGTGGTGAGGCAGCTCTTTAGGAGTCAGTAACTTCAACAGTACGGTGCGGACTTGTTACACGAACCAGCATGTCAAAACTTATGACAAACCATGTTCCCAGTTATATCGGCCCCGGTTGCATCGAGTCTGGGACCCGCTCTTTCTTTTTGGATTGACTTAAATTACCTATAATACGGGAGCGACTGTCGTCTGACTGCCCAACCCCAGGAGAAAAGCCAGAGTCTCATTCAATCAGCAGGTGTACCTTGCAAGTGAGGTTGGCTTGGCCCCCCAGAGACTTTAGTAGAGTCCCAAAGGCATCTCAATGATACTAGTACATGGCTTAATGGCTTCGAAACAGCCGGATACGCACTGAGGAAAGCAATTGATGCACGATCTGAGGCTGCCTGCAATCGCATGTTGTTCGAAATAAAATCCGCAGATTCACGCACCGTGGAAAACCACCTTAATAAGTACAATGCTATGACGTCTTAAAGTCGGATCATAATTTGTCAGTATCGATTCACATTTCGCTGGATGGCATTATGAGTCGGAGGCAAATAGGCAGCTATCAAAAACTGCTTACAAGTCATAAATAACATATTTTCATGTCAGGGAACGGTTGGCGTTTGACAGGTCGATTGAGAACGTCCCTGAGCCGTGTGTTGGGGAAGAAAATAAGTGAAATTCATTAGGTAGTAGTTCTATATTTTGACTGATACGAATAAGGCAGCTTAGCTGGATAAGCTATCGATAGTAGGTATAATCGAGAGTCTAGGACGGGTCCAGGTAGCTCAGTTGAGCAGAGTAATCCCCCTGTAAGGGACTGGTCACGGGTTCAAATCCCGTCCTGGATGTACATCTTAAAGTGTACACTTTTTCCGACCAAAAATCATTAGGAATATTTAGCATACAATATGTTGGCTATAAAACTTCATTGAATCGTTTGTCCAGTTTATCCTTTTCATGTCTTTAGGTAGACATGATTTAAGTTCATCATCTACATTTTCCTCTTTCATTCTAAACAGGAAAGAGTGGATTGGAATAAAAAATAAAGTTATGTAATGTTCCAAGTACTCTGGTAAACTCTATGGTAGAGCAGCCGTTGAAGATTGATTTTCACCCATCTGATAATAAGATCGAGAGGTTCTTTTTTTATGTCGGTCACGTCAATATGACTTCACCTCGCCTGGTGGTAAGCTAAAGGCAAAGTTAAACGGTTTTAAAATGTATTATCATCAGAACTAAAGAATTCTGCTAAATATCATACCAATCAGACAACTGAAAGGGGGTCAATTTTCAATTACTAGACTTGACCCAAATAAACAGGCCAAGTTAAATAAAACCGTTAAATAAAAACAAAAACAAGATAAAAGTGATGGGCGGGAACCTTGCAAAAGTAACAGCTCTCATCAATACTAATATTATAATTTGTGTGTTCGTATAATTGTTAAATTGTAAGAGGATCTACTAAACCGATTTTAAAAATTCTTTCACCAATAGTAAGCCACATTATCCGTGAATGTCATAGGCTGAATATCATCACGCTACTGCCCAAGGGAGCAGAGCAATAATCATAAATGTGAACAATTCCGGTAGATTCCCATACATTTTAGGAAAACTGATGAATTATGAGCATATTATGTGAGTTAAAAAGGGTGCACCGGGGTTCGAAATACGCCACGGGCGAAGCCGGGGTGGGTCAGCTAGTTGCAAATAAATTATCACCATAATCACCTGGTACTAACTCAGCTACATGCTTACTTGGTACCACAGTAGTGCAAATAAAACGCTATGGAAGTGGGCCGTCGGTATTTAAAGTCAGTCAATAATATACTGAGCACGGAAACTTCCGTAAGTAACGCTATATGAACATGGAGTGTTGCCAACAGCGCAGGCGCCGACATCTAGAGCTTTCGTACCACGTGGGGATCCTATAAAGTACACTTCTATAATACACAATTAGAAAATTGTAAAGTAACCAACTGTACATTGGAGATATTGAAAAAAAAATACTTGGGTTGTGTTATATTATGAACACAAGGAACTTTTTTTGGAGTCCTTGTCTATGTTCGAGATGAACGGAACAACTACCTGAACGGCTTTTGATGCGGGTTTTTATTATGGACCAAGAGCCCATGAACGCCAGACCTTCGTTATTTTATAAAAGCTGAAAGTTTGTCAGCGCATGCTCCCAATACAGGTAAGAACGATGGCCCATTATGAAGTTCGGGTCATGGTGGCTTTGGCAGATAAACGGTACTAAAGTGTAGCAAGCGCAAGGCAGTGGGTGCGAGTGAGACGGCAAGTCAGGTCTATTACGACCCCTCACTGCGCATATTATGGAATTATAACATTGGAATTCTAATTACAATTTTAGGTTTATTACGATCCCTCACTGCGCATGTATTGGCATTATATAAATGGAATTATAATTCCAATTGTGTAATTCCAATACATGGGCTGTGAAGGATCGCAATAGACCTGATTCGCCATGTCACTCACACCCACTGCCCTGCGCTCGCTCCTACAGAAACCCTTTAATACCGTGTATCTGCCAAAGCCACCATGACCCGAACTTCATAATGGGCCATCGTACTTATCTGTGTTGGGAGCATGCGCTGACAAACTTTCAGCTTTTATAAAATAACGAAGGTCTGGCGTTCATGGGCTCTTGCTCTATTAGAAAGTTCTCGAAAATATACCGACGCGTCGGTAGATTTGGTTTGCTTGCTTGGTTAAGTAGACCTGGAGATATTGACCAAAAAACCTTGACCGACCGCCGCGCGGGCGGAGATTAATATAATTTTAGTCAATTTGTTGGTATTCACGTAATTACTTGGTCCGGTTGGTTTTAGATTTTTAAGCTTTTAATTTTTTACGCGGAATCCTATTACTTTTTAAAAATTAAAGTGGTCTAAGTTACTCCTTGTGACATCAGCTATCTACCAGTAGAAGTCCCGTCAAAATCTGTCCAGCCGTTTCAGAGATTAACCGGAATAAACAGACAGATAAAAATGTTCTTTGAGTCTGGAATGGACAATGTCAAAATCTTAAATTATATTGTTGTACAGCTCTTTCTGATTAAGTAATTATCAACAAACTATTAATTAGTTATATGTTTTGAATCAATATATTCAAAGCGTGTGTGACATCGTACTCTTATCGTTGACCAACTAACGTAGTTCGTAGTATGATTAGACTGATAACTCTGTTTAGTTTTAGTTGACCGTTGTGCGCTAAATTGATGTACACCATTTTGTACATGAACCTATAAAATCTACGACGGAACTCGTCGCACTGAGCGGGAATCGAACCCGCGATCAGACCTAGCAGTCGAACGTTCTACTGCTGTGCTGCTACACCACAAAAGTCATATAATCTATACTATGAAAAAGAAAGTTGAGTTAGTTACACTATTTATAACTCAAGAACGGCTGAACCGATTTGGCTGAAAATTGGTGGAAGGGCAGCTTGGAACTAGAAGACGGACATAGGATTTTATACTTTTTTTGGAGTGAAGAGGAGTGGAGAGTGGAGTGAAGGGTGGAGAGTTATTTATTGGTGGCGACACCGACTTCCAAGCGGGCGAAGCCGCGGGCGAAAGCTAGTAATAGTATTTAGTACCTATATACAGCCTTGATAAAGTACATCGT
Source organism: Lithosia quadra (assembly GCA_963576445.1). Taxonomy (NCBI): domain Eukaryota; kingdom Metazoa; phylum Arthropoda; class Insecta; order Lepidoptera; family Erebidae; genus Lithosia; species Lithosia quadra. The sequence goes on from OY754898.1 coordinate 10,217,197, forward strand.
AGATCACAGGGTAGTAACTAAAAATACCATAGCGTCTAGTACAGAGACGGTGCTATCGCCCTATTGCGGTAAGTAGTGGCTAGTTGGGCCAGCTACTGGTTTTGCCTCAGTGCAGTGGCTGACCCACGGAGCGGGCCGAACCGGTCAGCTAAGTATAGACTAGCTGTACTACAAGTTCGTTGCACTGACAGCCATGAGGATTTAGGCTCCTTGTAGGTAGACCTACATACGAGTATATAGGTAGCTTGATCAAGTTATTAATTGAAATTCTTTAAAGGAGATGTTTCATTTTGGGCCCCCTAATTGTACACAATACAGAAAAAAAGAGAAATAATACCGGTTATTGACAAGAATACAATTATATTTATTCGCCAAAGTAGTGTTATGCAAATATTTGTGTGCATGAATAATATTTGCATTGGTCTGGGTGTTTCTATGAATAGGTAATGTTTTTCAAAAGAATTTACCTTTATAAGTATGTTTATTCGGATTCTAGAACCGATACCTAATACAAGCTAGTTAAACTATGCCTCCTTTCGGTCTAAGAGAGCGCTGTGTAGAATGTTGTAGAATTTTTTTTTATATAGGACACGTCAAAATGACTCCACCTCGCCTGATGGTAAGCGAAAGGCAAAGTCAAAAAAAAAATATTTATTTAAATGGTATTTTTAAGAGTATCAGTGGCATGATAGTGGTTTGCTTTAACAGAATCGAACCCTGGTGCGCGAATGGTCCGTAGAGGCGTAATCGCAATTTTACTAATGTCAAGAAAAATGTGAATTTCTATAAAACTAGTAATGGCGATTTGCTAATATCAAGTTTACTTTAAACAATATGTACTCGTACCTACCCACCTCATGCCTACTTCTCAATAATGTGCTAATTTAGTGAGAATCTTCACCAGGGAGCGTTGATGTCATACTTGTCAAATAAAGTGTCACAATGTGTGGTTCGATGTTAAATTAGTAAGTCAGTGTTTATTCCATTCTTTCATTTGTTACTATTAACTTTGGAAAAGAACATTTTATATATTTATTAAAAAATACTAAAAGATTTGGTAGGTACTTAGAAAAAGAGATACTTCATTTTGGGCCCCCTAATTGTACACAATACAGAAAAAAAGAGAAATAATACCGGTTATTGGCAAAAATACGCCTCCGAAATTCAAGGGCATAAATTAATTTTATAGTTTTAGTCCGCCATGTTTATTGTGTTGCAAGAAAGTGTTTATTTAGTTAGATTCCGCCCATAATACGAAGCAATATTATAAGAATTGAATATGGAAAAATGAAAACTACATTGTCTTGCTGTTTTTCTAAGTAGTGTACAATTTTATCGGGCCCAAGGTCCATACATTTGTGAAACATCTCCTTTGTTTAATGAGTGACATTTTCACAGGAAACGGAACTCAAGTGGAAATTTTATAGGCAACCCCGAATATGGCGGTCAAGGCCGATCAGCGTCTCTGGGATATACTTATTAGTGCTCACCAAATCCCCGGGCATGCCGGATGATGTGATAAGACAGCACGGTTTTAGTCGGTTTGACTCCGATGTAACCATTCCCCGCGGCCCGGTGGGGAGAAAACCGTATTTTTTCGCACGATAATAAGGCAACTATATACGTATTTGTGCAAATAGGTTGTTCATGATGACTTGCACAAACGAAAAGACATACAAAAAGGTCAAATATCTATCCTGGCTCTGCTGTGGATAAAAAAGCGGTAGGTAACAGATAGATGCGCGATCATTTGGATTAAATGTGGGAGAAAGTTGGCGCCAGCGGCGGCGCGGCGCCGGCGCCGGTGTCGCGGGGGTCAGGAGATGGCATAACAACGCGTGGAGAATGGCGATGTTCTGCCGGCGACGGACCAGCTCTTACGTGATTTTATTGAGACAGATCAACTGTTACGCTAAGATATTGATTAAACATATAATTTGTTAAAAGGTAAATTGCTTTTATAGGTTTTTCTTGCTAAAATATGCGGTGCTTTCTTACATGCATAGAAACATCCAGAGCAATGTAATATTTACATGTTCATGCATACAAATATTTGCACTGACCGGGACTCGAACCTCAACCTCAGAAATAGTCGAACGTTCTACCGCTACGCCAACACTTGCATATGAAATACCTGTACGCTAACTACTCGCAGGCTATTTTTGTAAAAATTTTGCAAGTATTAACCACTTTCGTGATGAGTACTACTCCGCTTAGGGTATTATGAAGTGGTTAAATTGGCATTCACGCGTCCCGTTGACCCTGTCTATGTTTCTGGACACACACACGAACGCACGCACGCACGCAGAGAGATAGAGAGAGAGAGAATATAAACACACACACACACATACAAGTACTGTCAAAGTAGACATTACATTACTATGACCAAACTTACAACATGTTCGTGTAGTGATGCGGTAGAGCGCTACGACTGCTACGTCAGAGTTCGTGGGTTCGATGTCCGCTCAATATAAATATTCGTGAATTTGCATTGATCTGAGATTTCTATGCAAAATATGTATTTACAAAATAGTAGGTAGGTATGTATTTACAAAAATAAAAAATTGTGCGCATTATGAGTCTCATAATATGAATCTATAATTATTTTGGTCTTAATAACCTTCCATCTTCAATTATTACATAACAACAAAGTTTGAATCATATTTATTTATAAATTTTTACAAAAATCACATTTTTTTTGTAAATATAAATGTGTTTACGACGTAATTTATAAGTATGATTCAAATTTAGTAATTTTTTTGGTGTTTTTAAAATTTTAAATACCGTCCTAATTATGGATACTATTGTGCGCAAATGATTGCACGTGTTATCAGACCACAGTCTACTAATCAGGCCAGAGTAGCAGACATAATTATGTACATACGTATGTATATACAAACAATTGTTTGTATTGGTACGTGAAGCGCAATTGTTACATTACAAACAAGATAATGTACATTTCTTCAACCCTGTCGATGTGCATTTATTTGTCACGTTTACTTGTAATACGTATTATTTCATTTATTGAATTGTTGATTTTGTTGATTTTGTATAGGAGTATAATAAAAATCATTAATTAAATAAATGATCGAAGCTGTGTCGGGTTTTCTAAGTAATATTTTTGGCAATAAAAGTCGCAATAGATTTTTACTACCCAAAATATTTTTATCCTTTATCTGTTTGTAGGCGGCATCATCCCCCTCTAAATAATTTTAGTTTCATCTCTATATTTAATGCTTTTGTTATAATTTCAAACACGTAGCAAATGCGAATAGGACGAATCTGCTTATTATTATGGTTTATGTGATCTTTAGCTAAATCAGTAATGCAAAAAAAGTGAACAATCAAATAACAGGCAAGACGAAACGAATTAAAAGTAAATTAGGTACATCGAATGCAATCTTAACTATGGTCGTGTAACAGTAATTATTCACAGAGCCTTGAAATTATAACAGTGCACTTTCTGCATCGCACTAACACGATGTAGCATACACTAAACGTGTAACATAAAAAAAAAATTACAAAATATAAAAATAAATAATTAAAAAAAAACCTGACTGCTTTATGTTGTATGTTATTCTTGGAAGTTTACGCTAATATCACACATGTAAATAAAACGGTAGGTAATTATTTATTTTTAACGGATTGTACCGTGATTTATTTGCTGCTGTTTTATAAATTTACACTGTGGACATGTCCGTGACTTGACCGTGATCAATGCCTCTAGACAAAGTCCATTCTGCTAGTGGAATCGTTTCGAAGCGATTTGTCAAATGTCTCAAAATGTATGGGAGTGACATTATTTTGTCGACATGTCACGTATGTAATGTCACCCATATATTTCAAACTTCGACAATTCGTTTTAAAGATTCAACTGGTAAAATTTTACTTTGTCTAGGCCCTCAGAGCCTCTAGACTCTAGACAAACTCATATTCTACCAGTGGAATCTCTTCGAAGCGAATGGTTAAATGTCTTAAATGTATGGCAGTGACATTATTTTGTCCACATGTCACGTGTCAAAAAATAATGTCACTTCCATACATTTTGGACTTTTGTCAATTCGCTTCGAAGAGATTTTCCTGGTAGAATATGACTTTGTCTGGAGGATCAGGGTTACAAATAGTTTTAACTGTTGGAACTTTTAGTTATTTTAACGTACGTTTGCCGTAAGGTATATCTCACCGGTCACCGCCACCGTCGATGACGTGACCGTCATCCCAATATCGCACTTACTATTCAATCCAAGATACATTCTGTGGTTCCACTATCTATATGGAATATTTAGCAATGGAACATTTTGAAATGATTTCACAGTTCTCATGATTTCATCACCACCTCTACGTCGCGGTCATGCTCGGAGCTTTCGCCGAGGAGACCGGGGTTCGCTTCCTGACTTTTACTTGATTAACGTGAAAAATGTGTATATATTTTTGATCTACTTATACAACAATTCCACCTTGAATTTGAAGATAAAAGATAAGATTGTGTATACATGATTATATTTATGATAACATAAAATAATCAATATAGATCACTTATCTCTAAACTTTTCATAAAATAATAAACAAAACCTTGCCTTGTACAATAAGGTTCTAGGCCGTTCTACATAGCGCTATCTAGACCCAAAGTAAAGTTAAGTTTAATATAAGTTCTAGAATGCGGATAAACATCCTATAACTCCTTTCTAAATACATATACGAGTATACACAGACACACCCAGACCACATTCTAGAACCCATATAGTCTAGAAAATGTTGAGTAATAAATTATAATCTTAGAATATTTATTTCTGTAAAGAGGACATTACATTACAATTAATGTAAACATGTGTTTGTTAAATTGTTTATGTTCAGCAATTTTTGTTACTGACCATACCAATTGTAAGTAGCATGCAAATCAATTATGCTTAGACAGGGAAGCAACAAAGAACGAAGTACTTGTGTAGTCACCTCGACCGACATCGGCCGGCGGGTGTCTGGTTCGATTCCCACGCATTATTTGTTTGAATTACAAACAAATAATTGTTTCGTGATTGTGTTGACTGCTTAGATGATTCATTACATTTCATTACATTACTTACATAAATGTAGTTATATGTACGTGTACTCCATTTAGGATTACATGGTGTGGTGTGGGCTAACGATTGAGAGGTAAACGGGTTCGAATCCTGGCCATTATACTACCGATGGAAACCCACTCCTAACTTAATTTAACTCATAGAGAGAGGGGGCGGGGCCTTTTTTTTCCAATACGTTTTTCTTTCTTGGGGTGCGGCGGGGAGGAGGGTTTGCCAAATTCAAGTTCCGTTGTTTATAAATTTTTCCAATTTAAACCTATGTTTACGTGTAGAATATTCTTCAATTGTTACATCCACAGTTTTTTTAATGCTATCAGAAATTGTAATACAATCATAATCGTGTTAGGTATATATTATGTACACCGTTACATTAGTTGCATTACACGCACATGTGTGCTTAGTATAACTTTTTTTCGTGTGGCAATCGCCACTGAAACCACCCCTATGGGAGTGGTTACATCGGATTTAAACTGACTAAAACCGAAACCATCCCGGGTCTTAATTACCAGGGTGTAAGGTTACCCAATAGGCATTTCCCTTGCACCTCTGCTGACCCTGGGTCATCAACGGTTTTAATATAAGAGGCCCGAGAAAGGGGGTAGGGCAAGCATCTATGTATTATTAATTACCTATGCTACGCAGAGTACCACTTAAAACAAGTTAGGTTAAAAAATTGAGTCCGATGTTTTTTTTTTAATCCGACTCAAAATTGATAACATAATCTAAATGTTCAAAACTGTAAAAAATTAAAAATAAGCTGCGCACCTATTTTTAAGAATATTCACTAAATAAATGTCCCGCAAAATTCTTGTGTGAAAATTGAACAATATAAAAGATAACACGCAACGCTTAATTAAGAAAATGGTTCAAAATAATTATTATTGTGTTCTTTTTTTGTTTGTTTTTGTTTCTTTTTATTATTTTGTTTTTTATATTTCTTTTGTTTATCATTTTATTCTTTAACATTTAGTTGATAAAATTAATGGGCTGTTAGGTTGATAGGTACCGTGATTCACAAGCGATCTGGTTGGTAACCAGCGCCAGGCACCACCAGTCTGCGCCCGTAGATAAGTGTCACAATTCTACATCACTAAGGAATAGAAAAGATTAGTGTGACCAATCACACTCCAGTGCCCGTAGCCAAGTGGCAAAAGTATTCTATTCGATCGAATCGTATCGTTTCGAATAGTTTAGATCGACCAATCACACTCCAGCTCGTGATTCCACCGCGGCGCGCGCATCGTACGCCGGCGACGAGCTTGAATGCGATTGGTCAACCTAATCTATTCGTTTCCTTAGCGATTTATGCTGTGACACTTGCCTACGGGGGCTGATGTGCTAGACACGTGCCAGATTTAATGACAGTAGAGGAAGCTCGTGAAGTATATAAGGCTAGAAGCGGATGGCGGGCTGTTGTCTCTGCCTACCTAAAGGGAAAAAAGGCGTAAGGATATAGCATCAGGTTGGTCGTGGGCTTGTTTGCTACCTTAATAGGATAAGACATACTCCCTGTTGCCAATGACATAATAATCAGCCGGTCTGTAGTCAATTTTGTCATCCTGTCTGACAAGACTGATTCAGAGGTCATTGACACCTGAGTTGTGCGTGAAGTACTCGTTTTAATAGATAGACGAATAGTATTTGAGAAAAAATGATACTAAACCCCTCAATGGTGCAGTGGTGTAGAATACAGTGCATTAGGACACGGGATCGATTCGAGCGGCGGAAACCTAAAAGCTAATGGAGTCGGACTTCGTCGGACAGCTAATGAAAGGTCGTGGATTCGAACCCCGACCAACGTGAACAGGCAATTTTACTTAGCTGGTGAAAATGATGCAATTGTCATAACAGATTGATTCATGAAATATTGTAACGATTAAAACTGTTGGTAAAATGTGGGTATTTGTTACATTTCTGTCTACCCTTGCTGGGTTATAATGAGCGAGATTATAGTGGTATAAAAATCACAACATTATAATTGCGACTTATCTAGTCTAACGCGGTGATGTGGGTAAGTACTGCGCTTAAATAGTAAAAGAAGAATACTTGGATAGCAACAAGTTCAAACTTAATATTCAATAAGTTCAAAATAAATATTAAATATTCAATTCAATTAAAGTAAGATTTTATTGCGATCAGAAATTTACAAGTTGCTTTACAATACAAATCCTGTCAGGGCACAGCAATATAATATGATTACATTACAATTACTTAAATTAATTACACACATTACATAGCTAACCTATAGAATATTATTAAATATAATTTTCTATAGTTTAGCTATGTATTAATAATTCACAAATAATACCAGGATATAAGACTATTGTATTATCATATTTTGGTAATTTAGTTATTTCATTAAACTCATACACTCACTCACGCCATACATATCCCAAAAGGGATGTGCCCTAGACCAATTTTATGAAATATAAGGATAAGCCCATTGTTGTCAATCGGGCATGGTTTCAGGCTGTACTCTTACCGAGAAACCTGATAATACTTATTATATTATTTAATTTGGATGTAATGTCGTAAATGAGTGGTTTTAGTTGAGCAATGGACTGTTTCAATATGTATTTCGTTAGTTGCAAATTTTCGCAACGATATCAGCTCGAGATGAAAGATTATATCATGACTTGGCTATTTTTGATGTGCAATCACTTGTAGAGGTAAGTACAGTGAAGCTCAAACGATTTGAATTTCAAACGCAACGTAGTGTTTAAGTGAATGTCAGTTCACTTACTCGTATAAATATTAGGCATTTAATTAAATTAAACTTGGGTATTTAATTATAGAAATTATTCAACTTGGCGTTTGAGACAACATTTCCGCTATTATTAAATATAAGTACATGGAGTACTATACATAATACAGTGTAATAATACATTTAATAGATAGAGTCAATAACAAACGTTGTAAAGTAAACATAAAAATAAGTGGATTAAATAATAAAAACAAAGTTAAGTCATTACAATAGTGAATTATTATAATGACTTAAATTAATTATTTTATGAATTACATGTATGACCTACATACCTACTTTATAATGAGTACAAGTGGAATTTATTTACAATTAAATATATAAGACTTGATTGTAAGTAAATTCCAAATATATTGTTTTTATTCTGTCAGTTATGAAATAAAATACGAATATATTATTCATAAAAATTTAAATAAGTAGATATATTATTAAAAAAAAGTATAAGCATACCCGTGTACAACTCATTAAAATCACTTAAATATAATTATTTTAACACTATGTATTTAAAACAAAACAAAACATAAATTAAAATTAACATAAAATAATCACCTGTTCACAAAACACGATCGAGTTTCAAATAATCACAAAAACTACACAGCTGATAATAATAATTCGAAATATTACAGCGGTAATAAATATTGAAGTGAACGCGCGATCGCGAGCAGTTTGGGCACGCACACGATTGTAACTGAGGAGTGAAGACCGAACGCGATCAAGCGAGCCCTTTTGCTGCAGTCGGCGAGTACGCACCCGTAGTGACGGGACGCGCAGATGTCGATACTACTTGCGATCGAGTTCAAAGTACGATTACGATTATAAATTCTCTTTTCCACATAATAGAAACTTCCTAAACTCGTTATGTTACATTTTTGAATTATTTTACATTTAATTCAGAACTGTAAATCGACTGGTTACACAATATAATCGGTTACAATTTATTTTCAATAATATTCACCTATGTTATGTTACGTATGTTATGTTCTATGTAGTTGTTCTATCTCAATAGGTAATATAGGTCTAGGAAGCGATGTGTAGAATGTTGTAGAATATTTATTTTATTTATATTTATATAAACAAGTTTGGCGAACCGCAGCTAGCAAAAGTACTAATATTTGTTGGTGAATGTTAATACATAATATATATATTACTAGCTAATGACCGCGGCTCCGCCCACGCGGAGGTTAAACGCTATTTTTTGATCATATCTTAGGTTCTACTTAACCAATTGCAATCATACATACGGTAGACTATAATGTTTCTAACCAAGATCTTTCAATAGAGAAATCTGCATCACAATTCGTTTAGTATTTTTTGCGTCTATCGCAAACAAACAGACAAAGATTTAAAAAAAAATGTGTTCAGAACCGTTCATTTAACATAATGTTAGCTGTTATAATAATATTTACTAATTTAGAAACCGAGTTGGAGAAAGGTTCGGAGGTCCGACCTACCGGTGCGATGGTTAGGAAACCTTACATCGGTAACAATTTATTTTCAATATTATTCACCTAAGTTATGTTATGTTCCATGTAGTTGTCACACCTCAATAATCAACTGCCAATTGTTTTTCCAACTTCCCCCAAGGTCAATCGCTAAAACGTGTTTATAGAATAATTTTACTAGTCTATACAAATTATGAAATAGTAAATTTAAAGTCTCACTAATACCTTTTTAATGAAAAACCACATCAAAATCCGTTCAGCAGTTTTAGCGCCCATCGCAAACAAATAGACAAACTTAAACAAGAAAAAAAATGTGTTCATAATTGTTCATGTCACTTAACTCAAGTTTTTTTTCAATACTTCCCATGCAGTTAGACCGTTGAGATTATCGTACTTTTTTCAGGAAACTACCGGGAACTGACCCATAGTGATGTTCGTTCGCAAACGGGACATCACTGTCGAGTGACACAAAATGAGGCAATATCAAGTAAATAGTTCAAGATTGCTTTGAAATTTAATGAGGTGAAACGTCAATTAAGTGTATAAAATGAATAAACATAATAATTGTTTTGTTTGACCACTGTTAGCGACGTCACCTTAGGTTAAGAATAATCTTAGATTAATTACTCTTTTTAATTCATCTGAGAGAATAATAATCATTTTTTTTTTTTTTTATGTCGGTCACGTCAACTTGACTTCACCTCGCCTGATGGTAAGCTGAGGCAAAGTCTCTAGAATGGGAGTCACCATTGCAAACACCGATAGTGCCAAAATGGTGGCTCTCAGCTTGACGGCCTCATCAAATGCTTTTTCACGCCCCGCTTAAAGGACCCGAGACTGTATGAATTATAGAATTTCTAGCCTCTGGCCATCGATTTTCGCGTTTTTTTTACTAAATAATGACCGATTGTGATCAAACATGCGTAAGATTTTGTGTTCCCGGCAGTAATTACGGGTAGCCAGAGCTCACTGTACCCCTCCTCCCCCACCCCTTCCTAGCCTCCATACCCTTTCTTACCCCTTTACTTTCCCTTCTGGGTCGGCAACGCGTGGGTGACGTCCTTGATGTTGCACACGTCCATTAGGCCACGGTGACCGCTTCCCATCAGGTGGGCCGTGTGCTTGTCTGCCACCTACGTGGTTTAAAAAATTGTCGATTTGAAATGGTCAGCAATATAGAGATACGGAAACATCGTTAAGTTTCCGATGATATTCGCTAAAATACCGATAAAAATCGTTAGTTTGGAAAGTATAGACTACCAAATATCGTTGTATGCGTCGCTACGAGTTAGCAACCGAATTCGGTAGTTATGGCGTTGCGATAAATGTCGAGACTGCCGCCCTAGGTGAGCCGTGTGCTTGTCTGCCACCTAAGTGGTATAGAAAGAATAAGTAGGAAGTCAGCAAAGTTCGCAAAGGTTCTTGTTTATGCGTTTGTTTACCTATACTTAGTTGACAGTTAACATTATTCTACTTCTGTACTATCAATATTTATTGTTCAGTTATTTCTGATGATAGTCAATATTAGAACTTTGATTATGATATGTGACGCAGTGTATGTGTTTATGTACTTTGTAGATGATAAGGTATGCAATATAATAATCTAGTGCAAATATAATTTTCCCACTAATTATAAATAACTATAATCATTGATATTGTCGAATCGAATAAGCCGCATCACAGTTAGACTGGAAAGCCGACCCTAACTGAGTTGGGAAAAGGTTCAGAGAATGATGATTGATATTGTCGAAAGTTTATGCGAAATTATTGATTTAAAATTGCTTTTTTAAATCAAGCTTTCGAGAGAGTACATGACTAGACATTATCATTCACGTCCAATAGATCACGGTGACCGCTTCCCATCAGGTGGGTCGTGTGCTTATCTACCAGTAGTGTTGTAAAAAAATAATGACCTCAAACGTGACGGGTTTATCCTGTTTAGTTGAGAAGTGCCTATGACCACTTACCGTCATTATTTTCAGATTCTGGATATTATGTAAAAAGAAAAGAAAAAGAAAAAAGAAAAGAAATGTAGCTTCAGAGTATTTGTCACTACAAAACAAATGAGCCCAAACTCGATAGTTTTATCTTGTTTAGTTTAGGAGTTCCTATGGACACTCTCCGAGTCCATCATCAGACCAGCTTCATAACATCAGGAAATAATTCTAATTAAGCTTCCAAGATTTGGCTTATAGTAAAAAACTAAAGAGCAAGTTAAGTAAAACAGAGATCCGATTCTCAGCATTCCATGGATTCACCGTGCGGTCGCCGGGTCCATGGCGTGGTACAGAGAGGAACCCCGTGACGGTGACTGGGACTTGCGACCCAGAAGTACCGCGCTCACCTCCACTGTCCGTCAGTAGTGTTCCCCCCTCTACCTATCCAGATTTGGTACGATCGTATCAACACCGTTTTGGATATTCAATTTAATAAAGAGCTTACTATAAATATTATAATACTATTTACGAATTCTTCGTATGTGTGTACGTTTGATATTAGTAATGCGCAATTAGGCGCAATAATTATCATATCTTCTCAATGAAATGGAACGGACTTGCGTAATATGTGGCAAGACCATGATGCAGATGCAGTTCCTCATTTAGCAAACAAGCACAAGGCCCACCTGATGGGAAGCGATGATCATGGCACCAGGGGCATCACACTCGCGCTGCCAACCTTGGTCGGAGAGGTGTTGTGAGAGATTGAAGAGAGAGGGAGGGTTGAGAGAGTTTCTATGCTGATAACATAGCTTTGGACTCCTTGCTGAGAGCATAGAATCCCTGTTGTAATAGGTTCAACACCTGTCATGATAACTTCTGAGGAGGATTACGTAAATAAACTCTGCGCTTGGGGTAAAACTCTTATCGTCAAACTCATTTATCTACACAAGGTCGTCGCGAGCAGCTCTTACGTACGTTCCCAAGTAAATACCAGTTGAAAACAAATATACGCGATGCGCGAATACAATTAATGAAATAATTGTTTATAGAGAATTCGTGTAAAATTTCCGTTGGCAACAATAATTATTTAGTAAAGACTAGACTATCGCACGTTGGACGGAAGATTCCGTTTCCACGAGTTGGGGCCAATTAGCCCGAGTCACCGATTGGTTTAACATTCGGGTTGCGTAAATGAAACGTGACTCCTTGTTGTATCAGTTTATATTTCGTGGTCTACTTGAGTTATGTCCCTGTAACCATGGGGCTTCCAATATTACGGATTTATTAATTTCGGGAACTGGTTACGCACTTTAATGCCCCAATTACGGAATTACATAACTGCTTTGACTTTTTATAACAACGGCCGGTATTCTTTTAGTGTCTTTTTGACCGCGAAGTAATAATGCCCGCGACTGCTCCTCCGAGAAAAATTCAAAGAAATAGACATTCTTACTGTAGTCTCATAATATGTATTTGAAAATCTCATGTATGTGCGGAAAAATATTTCACAATTTCCAAGACTTTGTGATAGGCACAATATAAATACCAGGCACAAAAACAATCTTGTAGCCTGTGATAGTAGGCTCCAAAAAATCAGTAATTCTTTTCGGGGTAACTGTATACGCTTTTTTAACAAACTCCCAAGCGAAATTAGAGATTTACATGTAAGTAAATTTAAAAATGTTGTTAAAAGAAAACTTTCCCAAAAAGCTTATTATAAAATTCAAGATTACCTATTTAGATGATAAAGAAGCTTGGAAATGAACTGTTCACTCAACTATGTTACTCGAAATAACATTGTATCTAGACTAAGGCAATTGTTGTAAATAGACCAAAAAAAAAAACAGCCCGCTGAGTTTCTTGCAGGAGTCTTCTCAGGTCTGGGCCGCGTTTCGAACCGGTGCTGGTCCATTTGCTTCTAGTTTTAAATATTTATAATTTTGACGTTTTGTAAGTTCCGCTTGAGGTGGTCTATACAGAATAAAATGATTTTTGACTTTGACTTTGACTTTGCCCTCACCGCGAAAACAAAGTGCCGCTAGTGCCCGCCGGGCACCCGCAGCGCGGTCTTTTTGCCCTTTGTGTGCGTTGGTAGTATAGGACTGATTCCTTTTGCGTTCGTATCGTTCACGGCGCAATTGACCGGCCCTGCCCACACCTCCTTGTGCTCGATGCCTCATGAACGTAAGCCCAGGGAAAAAATAAATAAATATGTAAATATTTATCATTTACATCGCTAATTACGTAGTTACGGAGTTTTAATCTTAAATTACGTATTTATGAAAGCTCTTAAAACTGTCCGTAATTACGTAATTGCGTAATTCCGTAATTACGTATTGGAAGCCCTCGGCCTGGCTATCTCGACTGCACACAGCGGTCATTAGAACAATAGAGTAATTCAGCCTTTGCATACCACTTCCTGGTGCTCGGCGACACAAGAGCCTTTCAGTACTCAGTGAACCATTGTTGTGTAACGAATAAATTTTCATTTCATTTCATTTGAAATAAAAAAAAAATATTATAAGGTAATATTAAGATAATAAAGCCAGTCTAGTTCTGCTCATGAAGCTGAGCACATGTCATTGTATGTGTTTTAGAAAAGCCTTTCGCCTCCACCTAATTGGCGCAGTCGGTCTCCGCAACGATAGAACCAAGTTCTTCGTGTATAGCCAGGAAGACGTAGCAGTTCCGTCGCGTGTAAAGAATCTAGCAGTGGGTGCACAGCAGCGTAAGAAACCAAGAAATACCGTGCAACGGCAGCAGACTCAACACCATCAAGCCTACACATCGGCAATGCTCGTGGGGTAAGTTCAAGCTCGTTTACTCCCGAGACCTCCCTAATTTAGTCCTAATCACTTTTCTGCAGTTTTTGTACTTAGTGTTTGTGTGAAGGTACAAATTGTTTTTGTGTGAAAATTAATCACGCAACAATATATCAATGAGACGATATGAAATCAGCACAAAAAGTTTCCTCGAAATATGATCAAACAATTAACCTTTAGCTACCAAGAATGTGAGTACTATTGACACAAAGCAAGGATTAATTTTCCCAACCGCATTAGTTTCAGTCAGTAATGGAAACTGGTGAGGAACAATAATTAACACATCGAATAAAGCGTTTTCTCTAAGAAAATAATGCAATATAAATTTACACAAATTAAATATAATTAAATCAGAATCACCGCAATTAATATCAAACAAGAACAAAGAAAAACTCAACATATTATTAAAGAAAAACATGGATAGATTATATACTGAACACATAAACGTAGAGGAAAATATGGAAATCCGAAAATTATGTTTAAAATATCGTGATAATTTCCATTGCGAGGAGTAGTGGTGAACTAACATTTACGCATGAGCTCAGATTAACAGAGGATAAACCTATTTATGTAAAGGATTTCAGGCAGGCTCCTAAAACAAAAGATGAAATTAAAAACAAATCAATAAATTATTAGAACAAAAAATTATCAGGGAAAGGTTCGCCTTGGTCCTGTCAGGTGCATAACGTACCAAAGAAAACGGATGCGTCAAATGAACAAAAGTATAGATCAGATTACAGAAAACTAAATGACAAGACTATAGAAGATAAATATCCACTTACAAATATTGAAGATATCTTAAATAAACTAGGACGTATACAACATTTTTCTACGCTAGATTTAGCATGCATAAAAAAGATTATCGAAAAAACATTTTCATCATAGATAGGAGTCATTATGAATTCCTAAGAATGCCCTTCGGTCGGAATAAAGCACAAAGTACATTTCAGCGGCTTATGGACTCCGTACTACGTGGTCTAGACAACGTATTAACGTACCTTGATGACGTCATCATTTACTCAACTTCACTTCAGGAACATAGAGAAATGCAAACAGGTAGGTATCTGAGCGATTCAGAGAAAATGATCTGAAAATTCAACTGAATAAATCAGAATTTTTATAAAAGGAAGTTAGATTCCTAGGTCACAGATTAACAGACAAAAGTCTAAAAAAAAAACAACCAAATTCAGACAAAATAGATGCAGTAAAGAAATTTCCTATACTAAAAATACAGCAGGCAATTAAGTCATTTCTGTGATTCGTCGAAAGGTTACATTCAATCCTTGCTGAAATGATAAGAATACAAAGAATCACAGATAAAAATGAACCAAGAAACTTGATGAAATATGCAATTATGGCATAAAATAATGCAATTCATGCTGCAACCCCTTTTGAACTATTATACGGTCACACCGATAGCATGAATCCATTAGAGCTTCATTGCTCTAAGGAATTTTACCAAGAATATGTGTTAAAACATAAACAAATTATGGAAAATACACATGACTAATACTGAACATACTGAAAAACAACAGTCAATCGAAAGAGCTAATGCTAACACTGAGTCAACACCCTTCAAAGTTGGTGACATCGTTTAGCGTTTAGCGAGTGCTAACAAACTAGAACCCAAATGCCTCGGTCCAGTAGTCCATATAGTGGTTATAATTCATCCAGAACAAATAGCAGAGATAGTAGACAAACACGTAAACGCATTACTGCCGAATTAATCGTAATTCAAAACTCTATCCACCTTTGGGAAAAAGCAATAACAGTTAAAGCCTTCAGTACAAATGGAACTTTGACCTTTATTCTAGACATACCATACCAATAGTTACAGATCTATCCTATACCTGCTACACCTTTACTCCATCCATAATAACAACAGTACCATACTTATACCTAAGAATCCTCTCCTAGTCTTGGGAAATAATGAGTTTGATTATCCTCACGAACCATGCATCGAGATTGGAGCAGATAATGTCATCTGCAGACACCTTGAATGGCAGGCATTACAGCACTCCAACGACTGCATCGCGCAACTTATACAGCATCAAGAACCGCATAACTGTACTTATGCAACTGCAAGTTACAACACTAACTTAATCGAACAAATTAAAGAGAATTGGATTGTGATTATGCAACAGGAAGAAGTCATGAAAACTATTTGCAACAAGGACGTGCAATATCATCGCAATAAAGGAGTTTTTCTAATTACCACAGATAACAGCTGTAAGGTGCGAATATTAGACAAGGTATTGATGACACACAAACGATACATAAGTCAAATAATTAGAAACAATACCCCTACGCCTAGATCCAGCCATAATCAAAGAAGTTTATTCACCAATAGAATTGGAAAATGTAATATATAATATGGGTCGTTCCTCTTCCACACCAAGAAATATTCGGTATAATAGATACCCTTTTTTTATCCTACCCACCCTGCTGCACTGTATCTGCATTTTTTCATGGTCTTGCCAAATATTACGCAAGTCCATCCCATTTCATTGGGAAGAAATCTATACTAATATTATAAAGAGGAAAGATTTGTTTTTTTGTTTTTTTGTTTTTTTGTTTTTTTGTTTGTTTGTAACGAATAGGCTCCGAAACTACTGGACCGATTTCAATAATTCTTTCACCAATAGAAAGCTACATTATCTGTGAGTAACATAGGCTATAATTTATCTCGAAAAAATTTAGAGATCCTTACTAAAACTTCAATAATGTAACCCAAGGTGTAAAAAAATGACCTAAACAAATTACTTACATCGCGTGCGCTGCGAAAACTATTGAAGATAGAACAAAATAATGTACTGTGGAAATGTACAACTTAAAAAGGTCTACATAAAAGTCCGCGATAGCATATGTCTACCTAATAAGGGTAGCCCACAGTAACCATTTTTATCTTTACAAATTACAAAAAATTCATGTGTCATTTTCGAACCTAATTTTAACAATACAGTATTATTTCTTATCCAATTAAATACGTTAGATACGTTGTACGTTTAATGCAGAGCAAAATTGCCATTCACACTATATAATTACCATAAATAGTTTAAGAGCTATCGCAATATGAAAAATAATGCGCGGCGAAATAAATGCAAGTTGAAATGCGGACGTAAATCAAACCAATATACTTCGGGACATCATAGGTACGTAGGTAGGTATCTAAACTGTGCTCAAAATATTATGCTCTATACACGCAGTACAGTTTTCTTGGGTGCCTTTGAGGATAGCACGGGTGCTACAGCACTGGACGAGCTTAAATTCACCAATCATGGATTATTGCAAAACAATTCGCTCGCACCAGGACGTCGTTTGTCTCGCGAATTATACCTATCTAAGATTATCTTTCCTTATGTATATCTTTGTATTATCACTGCGATGCGGGCGAGGACTCAGGGCTGCACACGCTGGCAGAGTGTCCGGCGTGGGAGGTGCAGAGACAGGCCCTCCTGGCAGCCCTCGGGGTGGGAGTCCTCACACTGCCGGTGCTGATCGCGGCGATGGTGCAGAGTGCGGACGCGTGGTCGGCCGCCGCCTCCTTCTGCGAGCAAGTGATACTCGAGAAAGAGGCGGCGGAAAAGGTTCGGGAGAGGCTGCACAGAGCTCTCCCGGGACGGAGGCGGGCGCGGACGCCTATCGCGTCGGACGTCCGACGACCTCCGTCCTCCATGAGCGCTGGCCTGGGGGTGACGGGTGGAGCCGCCTGTCACCCTAGCAGAAGCAGGCCGAGACGGCGCCGGCGGCGCGCCAAAGCGCCCCCCTCCCCCTATTCCGGGGGCATGACGGGAACCACGTGGTTCTCAAACCCGAGGGGGCCATCTCGAATCTGGAGATGGCCCGGGTCAAGCCGGGGTGCGAGGGAAATGCTCTTTAGGCCACCTTACACCCTGGCGTCTGAAGACCCTAGACGGCGTGCGGTTTTAATCGGCAAGAGTCCGACATAGCCTGCCCCGCTGGCCGCGGGGTGGGTATCCATGAGGATTTCCGCACGGAAAAAAAAGGTATAATCCGCGCGCGATCAAAATGTGATGCTACCTTTTGGAACTGAGACGTAAGTGGGCCGCCGGCTAGCCGTAGCGTCGGCAAACTCATGTCGAAGCTCACAAAACGAAGCTGTATTTTTAGTGCGACTAGATTTCTAAATGAGTTTAATTTTGAATGCGAGATTTATAATAATTATAATATTGTATGATTGTCTGTTTTTCCGCAAATTTTTTGCGCGCAAAAATCAGAAACTACTGGAGGGATTTTGATCAAACTTGGTACGATTATAGTTCATAGTTTTGGGCAACACATAGGCTACTTTTTATTCAAGCTGAAACCCGTGGCTTCGCCTGCGCTTCGTTTTTAGGTCGTTTTTGGTCATATCTCCGGTTCTACTTAACCAATTACAACAAATTACAACCAAACATACGGTAAATTTTTAGTCTAAGCAAGACCTTTTTAAAAAAAACCGCATCAAAATCCGTTTGGTATTTTTTATCGCTATCGATGGACGTAAAAAGAACTGAACGGATTTTGATGCGTTTTTTTTATTAGAAAGGTCTTGGTTAGACTCAAAATCTTACGCATATTTGATCACAATCGGCTGATTAGAACCGGCAATAAAACGCGAAAATCGACGTCCACGCGGGCGGAGCCGCGGGCAACAGCTATCTTTAATATACCGTCTTTTCTTATCTGATCTACATGGATCTACATGTAATCGTGCCAAAAATACCGAAACGACGACGACGAGACTGATAGGATTTAGGACGAACATCAAATGTCTGACAGGTAAGAACAGTTCAACCGTTCTCGAGTTTTTGCAATACTAACAGAATTGCAATTAATTTTTATTTATATAGATTAAAGATTAATAATGAATGGAAAAAGAGGTAAAATCTTGAGTAGTCAATCTCGCGAAATAGTTCTGGCATTTGATAGATATTTCAATCAAGAACAAAGTCGGTGTTAACACGCTAACGCTACTTGAGAACTGTCATTTTCGATTTACTTTGACAAGGTTCCTTCACATTTTCATCGCGCGCGGATTATATATCTTTGTATTCCCATCCAAATAAATTATATCTTAATCAAGACTTTCAATAAAATTGTGTAAAAATTATTTAAAGACTGTTTGAGTTATTGAAATCGGACGTCAGAGGAGGGGATTGGGGAGATAGGGAGGGGGGTTGTGAGCTCTGGCTAACCTTCTTACCGGCGGTAACACAACACAATGTCTATTATGGCTGCGTTCTTCTGTAGCCCCTGTCACCTCATCTCCTCTTTTCCGGGGTTCGGTAGGGACACCATGCTTTTTTTTATACCATTTAAGTGGCAGACGAGCACACGGCCCACCTATGTGACCTATGCACCTATGGACGTGCACAACATCAGGGGCGTCACACTCGCGCTGCTGACCCTGCAAAATCCTTCTAATGCCCTTCTTGAAGAACCCCATATTATAGCCGCCAGGGAAAACCACTGCAGTGAGATCGTTCCACAGCCTAAGCGTGCGCGAAATGAAATTTTTTTCAAACCTTACAGTACGCACTGCAGACGGATGCAACGTGTGGGGATGAATTCCCTGCCTGTGGCGAGCGCGGCGGTGCGATGATAGAAAGTGGTTGTAGGCATCATAAATCAAACAATTTCCATCCCAGGGTCAACTGGGGAGCGCGGGATATGCTCTAATTAATCTTACACCCCGGCAACTGAAGACTTGAGACGGCGGCGTGCGGTTTTTATCAGGTCTGAGTAAGACTTAACCACTCCTGCTGGTTGACAGGGATGATATATGAAGGAACTTCCGCACGAAAAAAGGAATTTGAAACAGATTTCGCAATTCACGCGGGCGGAGCCGCGGGCAACAGCTAGTGATAAATATTCCTACTATTGCGCATTATTTATCTAATATATATCACATTTTAAACATTTTTAAAAGGAGGTAGGATACGACGCGGTATCTCCCGAACAGAAGACCGCGACCATAATAACCATCGTGTTGTGTTCCCGCCGGTAAGTAGGGTAGCCAGAGCTCACTGTACAGTACTCCTAGTATGTTTCCACAACTACCCTACTACAATATGGATATCAAATAAAAGGGCATGACTAGTAGAATATAGTTCACTGTGAAAAAATCCAATATGGCCGCTTTTAGTGCATAAAAGCATTTAATATAAAAATTTTTTTACATAAATTATTTAACTGGACAAAAACAATTCTGTTTTTAAATGGCAACAATTTTAGTTAATGCCTAAGCCTAACCTTTGTCAGATACTCTTTTACATTCCCTTTGCTTTCACGTCTTGAGTGACGTCATTACTGATAAAAATAGCAACACTCAAGGTCATCGGTACAAATTGCTTAGTTTTTCCGTTATACCTACTTTAAGGGTAAAAGTTATGTAACGATTGGTTAAAGACTGTGGTAACTTTGTAAAAAAGATAAACAGTGTTGTAGTTTAGACCGAGGAATTTGTCAACCTTCGTACACCGGCGCATTGGTCTGTCAGACCGACGATGTTTGTTTCCTTTATGTTCCTTTTTTATTTTTGATGTCTAAAATAGGTATCTATCAACTGGTTTCTTGATCGAATAAAGTACCATATTCCATACTTTATTTCTGATATAATCGGGACTAACACATAACGGTACGCACTGTGAGTTAAAAGAGGAACTTCATGCCACACACGATTGGCTGTGGATCTCCCCGCTGTGGCATTCCCAAGCGAATACAA
Source organism: Lithosia quadra (assembly GCA_963576445.1). NCBI lineage: Eukaryota > Metazoa > Arthropoda > Insecta > Lepidoptera > Erebidae > Lithosia > Lithosia quadra. Next base: position 10,237,967 of record OY754898.1, read on the forward strand.
TATGGGGTTCCTCTAAAAGGGCGTTAAAACGTTTTTACAGGGTCGGGATCGCGAGTTTGAGGTCCCTGGTGTTGCACATTATATTTTTTATAAGCCACGGTAACCTCTTCCCATCAAGTGGGCCTTGTGTTTGTTCTGCCATCTAAGTGGTATAAAAAAGGCACACTGGGTGGGGATAAATGAATGGTCTACTTTCGGTCTCATACACCATGTGAGGGTTGATAGACATGTTTCACTAAATGCCACGGGTATAGGAAGGTTAAATTTACGAGTAAAATGATAATAGCGATGTGACATGCCATTTTGCCACGACGCACCGATAGAGCTGAAACTTTTCTTGTTTTTCAAGTAAAGTAAGGTTTTCCTCAGAATTTTAGAGTTGGGGGAAGTACCGAAACTCTACTTTATTTTACTTCCGCAAATAATGTGAAAATTCGTATGGAAGTTTGTTATTCGATCAAGTCGGAATGGCTGAAGTATTCTGCAGAGAAAGCTTAATCATTAATCAGACAAGCACACGGCTCAAATTCAAATTCAAATTCACACACACAAAACCTGATGAGATGCGGTCACCGTGGCCTATCGACGCGACGTGTGCAAAATATGCATTCTAAGGTATTTTTATTGATTAAACCCGTTGTTTTAATATTATACATAGGCATTTTAATTTTATTACAGAGGGCGTGGGTTCGGTTCCTGCTCAGTGCAAATATTATGTCTATACATGAATATAATTATGTCTATTTGCATTGGTCTGGGTGTTTCTACGTATACTAATGTGTTTAGAAAAAAAAGTATATTTAAGTATATTTATCCGCATTTTAGAATTCATAACACAGGTGTACTTTTGGTCTAAAGGGCGCTGTATAAAATGTCGTATAAGCTACGCGAACATACGATGGTATGATTGCAGTAACTCGCTAATTGATACAATTCGTAAACGCGATCATTTCATTGTATTAACGGCAATTGAAGAGCGGCCGTGAGCTTTTATTGGCGGCTCCTTTTCTCGTGAAATATAATACTGAGCACAGATCTAATATATAGTGTGAGAAACAAGTCTGAGTGGAACAAGGACAAGGATAACCATCAATTATATTACCACGGAATTACATATCTGCCTTGTTTTTTTATATCGGAAACGTCAACATGACTTTACCTCGCCTGATCGTAAGCTAAAGGGAAACTCTCAGGATCGGGGTCACCACTACATATACCGATAGTGCTGCATTGGTGGCCCTCAGCTTGATTTTCTTGTATTTTCGACCATGGTAGGCTCTAAAAAGCAACCCCGTAATAACGAGGTCTCTGAACATATCCAAAGTACGCTCGCTGGGAATATATTATAATTATAATGTATGTTACCTACCAGAGACGATAGATCGTCGATCTATCGTCTTTGATACCTACTTATTAAAAAATAGTACTAAGTAAATTGTGGCATGAATAGCTGAATTTCGTCACAAGTATTGCCAAATAGCTAATAACTCCAACGATCAACGCTTAAGAACTTGGTATCACTTCACTTAAAAGATACAGATAGCGAGAAAGTCTTATAAGTTATTTTTGTGAAACGGTTTTATTTAACTCAACCTCTGTTTGTTTGGGTCAATATTTGACCCCCTTACAGTTGTTGGATTGGTCTAATAATATTTGGCAGAAATCTTTAGTTCTGATGACAATACAAATTTAAAACCGTTTAACTTAAAAAAACTATAGTGCGCGGCATCTAACGTGGCCAGATTTTGGGGAAGTTTGGGCCCCATTTGGGCCCACTACTCCAAAACCTTGCCAAGTTAGATGCTGTACACTATACTTGTTTCTAGGCGAAGCATTTTGCCACAAACAAGTATAGTGTACGGCATCTAACTTGGCAAGGTTTTGAAGTAGTGGGGCCCACACTACTCCAAAATATGGTCACATTAGATGCCGTGCACTATACTTAATTTATTTTGTTTATTCTGACCTTTACTGAAGCCCAGGGGAAACCTATGATAGTTGTGCGCCGAGTGATACCAGTCACGAGTGCTAATAAGACCTGGCTGCAGTATCACAGGGTGCTAATGAGCTCGACCTCCATGACTACGCAGCTGAAGGTGTGTCCAGCCCCTGCAGAAGTAAGCCCGAGGCGGCGATGTGACGTGTTTTCCGCGCGCCTCTCTAGCCAGAGGAGGTCAAGGCCTTCCACATTATGTCGCGGGAGGTTACCTACTATTAGGATGGTCAAGGTACGGGGAAACCTCCACTCCAACTCTTACACAATCAGGTGCTAAACACTTTCATAATGATTAGATGGAAATCCCAGTTTGTTTTTACCCGACTGCCGAAGAAAGGAGGGTAATGTTTTTCGAGACTATGTATGTATGTATGTATGTATGTATGTATGTATGTATGTATGTATGTATGTATGTATGTCCATTTCTTTGTCACGGCCTACAGCCTAAACGGCTTGACGGATTTTGACATGCGAGATATCATTTTATTCGTCATGATTGTGTGAGTGACACTGGGTATATTAAAATTTCTAGAAAATCAAAATGGCGGATTTTTGGCGGCAAAATGAAAATCTTGAAAATTTGTCTTGCACGCTCTACAGCCTGAACTGCTTGACGGATTTTGACAAACAAGATGTTGTTTGATTCGTCATGATTGTGTGAGTGACACCAGGTATTTTAAAATTTCTAGAAAATCAAAATGGCGAATTTTTGGCGCCACAAACATTTGACTGCGATGGACGCAAAAACTACTGAACGAATTTCGATGCGGTTTTATTCGTTTAAAAGGTCTTGATCAGACTTAAAATCTTACGTTTGTATGATTACAATCGGTTTAGTAGACCAGAGATATGAGCAAAAATATAATAATTAAGGTTGAATTTCGGTGACGTCCCTTCACTACACGAAAATTATTAACTCCATAAAGATAGATTTTATACTTCACTAGCTGTTGCCCGCGGCTCCGCCCGCGTGTATTTCGAATTCTGTTTCAAATTCCTTTTTTCGTGCGGAAGTTCCTTCATAATATCATCCCTGTCAGCCAGCAGGCGCGGTTAAGTCTCACTCTGCCGTCTCAAGTCTTCAGTTGCCGGGGTGTAAGATTACTTAGAGCATATCCCGCGCTCCCCAGTTGACCCTTTTTTTTATCGTGCGGAAATCCCCATGGATACCACCCCCGTCGGCCATCGGGGGTGGTTATGTCGGGATCGAACCGACTAAAACCGCACGCGGTCTCGGGCCTGCTAACCCCGGGCCATCTACGGTTTTAAGATGGCCCCCTCGACCCCCCGAAACGGGGGGTGGGGCGAGCATCGCGTCACTTCTCCGACGGTGGGGTGTAGGGTGACAGGAGGCCATCCTGTCACCCAACCGTCGGCGCGCAGACAATCAGCTCGCCCCCCGCTCGCTCCCACTGTGCCATCTGCTAGTCAGAGGGACACGTGGAGAGCCTCGGAGCAGCCCTCTAGAGGGCCACTCCCACCCCGGCCGGATTGGCCGCAGGCAGCAGCATCTCCCGTGGCGAGTGGGAGGCGCTGCTTGCCTCCGTTGCCCAGGTGCACCACGTGGAGGTTCCGGCCCGCACCCTCCCATTTGACCCTGGGATGGGAATTGTTTGATATTATCATAATATCAAACAATTCCCATCCCAGCATGGCATCAGCCTATAGCTACTTTTTATCATCGCACCGCTCGCCACAGACAGGGAATTCATCCCCACACGTTGCATCCGCCTGCAGTGCGTACTGTAAGGTTTGAAAGAAATTTCATTCCGCGCACGCTTAGGCTGTGGAACGATCTCTCTGCAGTGGTTTTCCCTGGCGGCTAAATATGGGGTTCTTCATGAAGGGCATTAGAAGCATTTTCGGTGCAGGTCGGCAGCGCGAGTCTGACGCCCCTGGTGTTGCGCACGTCCATAGGTGCATAGGTCACATAGGTGGGCCGTGTGCTCGTCTGCCACCTAAGTGGTATAAAAAAAAGCATGATGTCCGTACCGAACCCCGGAAAAGAGGGGATGGGGTGACAGGGGGTACAGAAGACCGCAGCCATAATAGACATTTTGTTGTGTTCCCGCAGCCGGTAAGAAGGGTAGCCAGAGCTCACAACCCCCCACCCCATCTCTCCAATCCCCTCCTCTGAAGTCTGATTTCAATAACTCAAACAGTTTTTAAACAATTTTTACACAATTGAAAGTCTTGATTAAGATATAATTTATTTGGATGGGAATACAAAGATATACCTCAGGAAACATAATCTTAGATAGGTATAATTCGCGAGACAAACGACGTCCTGGCGCGAATGGGTTGTTGCCCATGATTGGTGAATTTGAGCTCGTCCAGTGCTGTAGCACCCCGTGCTATCCTCAAAGGCACCCAAGAAAACTGAACTGCGTGTATAGAGCATAATTATTTTGAGCACAGTTTAGATACCTACCTACGTACCTATGATGTCCCGAAGTAATATTGGTCTAATTTACGTCCGCATTTCAACTTGCATTTGTTTCGCCGCGCATTATTTTTCATATTGCGATAACTCTTAAACTATTTATGATAATTATATAGCGTGGATGGCAATTTTGATCTACATTAAACGTACAACGTATCTAACGTATTTAAATGGATAAGAAATAATACTGTATTGTTAAAATTAGCTTTGAAAATGACACATGATTTTTTTGTAATTTGTAAAGATAAAAATGGTTACTGTGGGCTACCCTTATTAGGTAGACATATGCTATCGCGGACTTTTTTGTAGACCTTTTTATGTTATACATTTCCACAGTACATTATTTTGTTCTATCTTCAATAGTTTTCGCAGCGCACGCGATGTAAGTAATTTGTTTAGGTCATTTTTTTACACCTTGGGTTACATTATTGAAGTTTTAGTAAGGATCCCTAAATTTTTTGGAGATAAATTATAGCCTATGTTACTCACAGATAATGTAGCTTTCTATTGGTGAATGAATTATTGAAATCGGTCCAGTAGTTTCGGAGCCTATTCGTTACAAACAAACAAAAAAACAAAATAACAAAAAAACAAAATAACAAAAAAAACAAAAAAAAACAAATCTTTCCTCTTTATAATATTAGTATAGATTATTATCCGGGCAGCCATGTAAATAACTAAAAAGTATAAAATAAAAAAAATAAATTTAAAAATTCAAAAACCCGACTGCCTAAAAACTGAAAAGAAAAAAACAAGCACTTAGATTGAATGTCCGGTGGTCTAGAAACATAACAACTGAACAGTCGGGATCCATGAGAAAATTAGATTGGCTGTCGAATAAATATGGATCCCGACTGTTCAGTTGTTATGTTTCTAGACCACCGGACATTCAATCTAAGTGCTTGTTTTTTTCTTTTCAGTTTTTAGGCAGTCGGGTTTTTGAATTTTTAAATTTATTTTTTTTATTTCTTTATTGCTCTATCAAGATCTTCAGACCCAAGTAAGCCTCACATTGCAAGCTGGTGCACCGACTTGGTGCATGAGGTGCAAACTTTCTTCTTGGCAACTTGTGACTTATGAGGTCAGATGACAGTCGCTTTTATAAAGTAGATTTTTTATACCACTTAGGTGGCAGAAACCGGTCACCATGGCCTATGGACGTGTACAATACCAGGGGCGTCATACTCACACTGCCGACCCTGAAGGGTAGAGGGGGTTAAGGAGGAGTGAGGGGATGGAGGGGTCCAGTGAGCTCTGGCTACCCTACTCACCGCCGGGAACACAACACGATGGTTATTATGGCCGCGGTCTTCCGTAGGGCGGAGGAACTACCCCAGACAATCAATGCTCAATTCGGACGGGAGATTAATCTCCTATCGGTTAAGCCAAACGAAAAAAGGAGGATAAACTCCCCAAGACTGTGAGTGACTGCTATGATATAACAAATAAGAAACATGAGAATTTTTGAATAATATGTTAATTAGAGGTTGGTCAACACCTACATTATAGATGCGAGACTTGTAAGCCATCAATATAATTGTGTAACTACTGAATATGGAGTAGAAGAAACGAATCCGGACCCGCCGAGGAGAATTCTTATATCACTGAGCCAAACGTATAAGTGTTTCGATAATACTACTAACAGCACGTCCCGGATGCACACGAGAAAAAAATCGAAAAAATACCGGGTACAATTTTTTAAACGGTTTTTTTATTGGTATACCTAATAGGCTCGCGTTTTACCGCAGTCTCACCTGTTGGTAAGTGATGATGTAGTCGACGGTGGGGCACGCGTGCCTAGAAGTAACCTGTTCATCTAGACTAGACTCGAAGACTCCCAGGTTGTAGCTTTCCGGAAATATAGACTCAGTCAGGGTATTTAGCAATACGCATAATGAACTGATTCTGCCAAAACAATTAAGGAGAACGCACATTAAGGACAAGACCTGTGAGATCGACTTGTCACAACATTTTTGTTCTAAGTGTATGTAGGGTCAGGTGGCGAACAGTGAACCAGTGGTACACAATTAACCACCAATCATTCGGTGCGAACGCGACGTTACCGAACCGTGCAACGTACTGAATTCGAAGCATTTTACGGGCCCTGTCGCTCTCCCTAGTCCACGGCGCGCTCCCGCCAAGAACGCACTTTTACCGTGTTATTTTTCTGTTGGGGTTATAAAAACGGAAAAAAAGTAAGTCCATTAATTTGTTTCTAGAATCGTTGTAGAATTATTTCCAATATGTTTCACCAATTACACGTGAAAAGCGACTATTCCTTAATAAGTACGATGTTTTGTTTTCCTTTCATAATTATTGTTTTATTCAAAAGTTACGTGACTTCAAATATAAAATGGTATCCCTAGTATACAGTGAACCAAGAACATATGGTACACGATGAACCATTGGTTCATTGTGTACCAATATATTTTAGTACTGTGTTAATAAAACAAAATAGTATTGTAATACACTAAAAATACAATTTACATAAAACAAATAAGAACACAAACGAACAATAAGATAATTTAATGGAACTAAACATACTAAAGTTTTCCTCTTTCGAAATATGAATACCTACTTATATTTTTTCCTACATGTTCTAATTTATTAATTTTACTACTTTAGAATGGGTCGAACTAAACGAGAAACTAGAAAAAAAGGCGGTCATGATGAAAGATATGATGAAGGAAGATCTAGTATTGCTGTTAAATGCAAATAATTTGCTAAGAGTTAAAAGAGCCAAGTTTTATTACTAAGTATAGTCAAAGTTCCTTTTTATAGCCCTAAGGAGTATTTTTTGTGCTGAGATAATCATTATTAATATTGCTGGTAAATGCAAATAAATAAACGACGTTTAAAACTGATTATATATTTTTTTTCTCATGGAATAAAGAAATATTTTTAGCAATGGCTCACTGGGTACATAGTGGTTCATTGTCGACTACCCACCCGGTTCACTGTGTACCCACGCTTGTACACAATGAACCAATCGCCGTTTTTTGGAAAAATGGTAATAACTCTTATTTTGATACAGGTATAGTCGAATTTTGTATACAAAACAAATATTTAATATATTTCGTGTCGTCTAATAAAAACAGTTCTTTAATAATGTTAGATAGGGTGGATTTTTGAACGTTCAAACTTTTACTGGTTCATTGTTAACCATGTCACCCTACTGTACACTTTCATTTGTTTCTGTAGAACAATAGTTTGTCTTTAGACTATTTTATCTTTAAAACATCAGCTTTATGGATATCAACTATACACAATCAAACATACATCAGTCAAACTTTATTTTACCTCCTTAAGAACGAAATTTCCAAAATCGAATCAAATCCTAAAATTTTCACATTGCTTGAAATGTGAAAATTTTAAGTTTGTAGTCTTAGGGATTGAGGCCTACGTTCATGAATAAGTCCGTCGGGACAAGCAATTATTTATGTATAGATAGATTTAGTACTGTTGAATATACATGAGCGACTTGTGAGAGAGTCGCCAATAAAGACAAGCGATATGAAGTATTAAACATACCTACTTAATTAATCTTGCGAATGTGTATTTGTTTACATAATTCAAGTTTAATTGTATAAATATCTATTCACATTAATTATTTATTACTACTCACATAAATTTTAGCAGTAGCATTTTATGTTATAAGCAATCATTAACGAAGAATTTTCGAAAATTTCACCCCTAAGATGGTAAAATAAAGGATGCAAGTTAATATGGTAATCCGTCATTTTTAAAATAAAAAGGACGAATTTGCATATGGTTAGGAATAAATTAATGTAGGTACACTTATTTTATTTTCAGTTACCTACCTTCCTTAATAAAAAAAAATATTTTCCTTAATTTTTCAAGAAACGCCGATACTTCAATATTCAATTGCATTTGAATCGAATTTTAAATTACAATCGTAACGTAAACACCTCCTTGTTGGATACCAATTGGTTAGTATCAAAAACTTGGTTAAATAAAATCGACGTCACAGCTAATACAATATCGGTATGGTTGGTCAATCTGAAACAGGGACAGCTTAGATCAAAATATACTAAATCTGTGCGCCTGTTCGAGAGGTTAGCAGATAGGTGCAAATGGAGGTATCTAAGTATGTTCTGCCTACCCCACAGGACTAACAGTGTATATGCAATTCACAGCTAATGAAACGCACGTTATTATATATAATGTGCAAAGGAGCAAATGGAGGTATCTAAGTATGTTCTGCCTACCCCACAGGACTAACAGTGTATATGCAATTCACAGCTAATGAAACGCACGTTGTTATATATAATGTGCAAAGGAGCAAATGGAGGTATCTAAGTATGTTCTGCCTACCCCACAGGACTAACAGTGTATATGCAATTCACAGCTAATGAAACGCACGTTGTTATATATAATGTGCAAAGGAGCAAATGGAGGTATCTAAGTATGTTCTGCCTACCCCACAGGACTAACAGTGTATATGCAATTCACAGCTAATGAAACGCACGTTGTTATATATAATGTGCAAAGGAGCAAATGGAGGTATCTAAGTATGTTCTGCCTACCCCACAGGACTAACAGTGTATATGCAATTACATAGCTTATGAAACGCACGTTGTTATATAATGCACTGAATTGAATGTAATTGTAACTGAATCAAGGACAGACCACTTAGATCACGTCTACATAGTTCTTAATCAGCTTAAATAACAATAGCTACCAAAATATTTGTACTCAATGTTCAATAAAATTATCTTAAAACTAGAATTAATCTGAAGCATATTGAATTGAAGATTGTTAACTTGGCAACAAACAGAAAACTGCATTTCGCTCAACCGATATCTCGTACATTATTACTAGGGGCATGCTAAAGATTATTTTATTAATAACATCTGACTGCTGTGTGTTAATGAAGCACATACATCAGCTGATCATTCCAAGTCAAAACAATACGTTGAAAAATAATATGAAACAATTCTGATACTGATAGCCTTATGTGATCGCTCTCGGTGTGCAAAATTCTGTACTTAGCTTTCACTTACTCAGTATTTCATTAACCTTTGGTATTCATTTATAATAGTGCCACATTACGATTATTTTTTAGTTTTAATAACTTGTTAGACCGGATGATGACATTTCCAAGTCATTTGTTAGCCATTCATTAAAATTGCTATGCCATACTTTTTTGAAGATTCATCTGTAAAGGAGTTTTGTTTGTGATTGGTCCGCCAGTACCGGCGCTATTACCATCTTTATCCTTTTAGTCTTTAGGTAGACGCTTAAGACTCACGAGTCACCATAGTGGTACAAATGACCTGGCAACTTGTGTCACCATCTTCCGGTCTATGTAATGATTCAATTCTAAATTATTTTTTGAACTTATGCTGCTTAGGCGCTATACAAACGTAGACAATTATCGTTACTAACACGGCACACTATTCTAGATAGTCAAGTTTCGTCTAGGTATGCTAGTTTCAAATTAATGTGGATCGATTATCTTAACATGAATTTAGAACTGGTTTCTCAAAATGTCATATTTGAATCCTGTTGATACGATTCCGAATAACACGATGCGTACTTTTATTTTTTTCTTTTAATTTTACGTAATAATATTCCTAGAGCAACTTACTGAAAGTGAATGATTTTTTGCGAGTTGAGAATCATAAAAATTCCATTCATTTATGTTCCTCAATGCAATTATTAAGTTTACGATAGCTAATAACCAACTTCCAATTATCGTCTCCTAATACTACACCGGAGTCGACCAATCGCTTCACTATTTTTTATATTTTCATCTAACGTCTTACTTAGTTAAATCCTACCTTAGTGGATACTATAACATAAAAAAACCATCAACTGACACAACTAATTTGAAACACAGTGGTTTAGCTTCGGTATTGATGAATCAGTCAGGAGAAGCAAGGAGAAGTAGGTCCGAACCTAATTACATCCTACTAATCCTATAAAATGTGAAAGTTTGTGAGGATGGATTCTTCGCCTTCCGCATCCAGTCTGTCCTAGCTACCATTTTCAGATCGCCAGTCTACCTTGGTTTCCCACCTTCCGTTTGCCGAGTCGCGGTCTCCACTCTAGGATTCATCTGCTTCAACGGCCATCGGTCCAACGCAGACATGGTTAACCTTGTAGAAAATAAAAAAAATAAATTTAAAAATTCAAAAACCCGACTGCCTAAAAACTGAAAAGAAAAAAACAAGCACTTAGATTGAATGTCCGGTGGTCTAGAAACATAACAACTGAACAGTCGGGATCCATATTTATTCGACAGCCAATCTAATTTTCTCATGGATCCCGACTGTTCAGTTGTTATGTTTCTAGACCACCGGACATTCAATCTAAGTGCTTGTTTTTTTCTTTTCAGTTTTTAGGCAGTCGGGTTTTTGAATTTTTAAATTTATTTTTTTTATTTTATACTTTTTAGTTATTTACATGGCTGCCCGGATAATAATCTATACTAATATTATAAAGAGGAAAGATTTGTTTTTTTTTGTTTTTTTTGTTATTTTGTTTTTTTGTTATTTTGTTTTTTTGTTTGTTTGTTTTTTTGTTTGTTTGTAACGAATAGGCTCCGAAACTACTGGACCGATTTCAATAATTCATTCACCAATAGAAAGCTACATTATCTGTGAGTAACATAGGCTATAATTTATCTCCAAAAAATTTAGGGATCCTTACTAAAACTTCAATAATGTAACCCAAGGTGTAAAAAAATGACCTAAACAAATTACTTACATCGCGTGCGCTGCGAAAACTATTGAAGATAGAACAAAATAATGTACTGTGGAAATGTACCTATAACATAAAAAGGTCTACAAAAAAGTCCGCGATAGCATATGTCTACCTAATAAGGGTAGCCCACAGTAACCATTTTTATCTTTACAAATTACAAAAAAATCATGTGTCATTTTCAAAGCTAATTTTAACAATACAGTATTATTTCTTATCCATTTAAATACGTTAGATACGTTGTACGTTTAATGTAGATCAAAATTGCCATCCACGCTATATAATTATCATAAATAGTTTAAGAGTTATCGCAATATGAAAAATAATGCGCGGCGAAACAAATGCAAGTTGAAATGCGGACGTAAATTAGACCAATATTACTTCGGGACATCATAGGTACGTAGGTAGGTATCTAAACTGTGCTCAAAATAATTATGCTCTATACACGCAGTTCAGTTTTCTTGGGTGCCTTTGAGGATAGCACGGGGTGCTACAGCACTGGACGAGCTCAAATTCACCAATCATGGGCAACAACCCATTCGCGCCAGGACGTCGTTTGTCTCGCGAATTATACCTATCTAAGATTATGTTTCCTGAGGTATATCTTTGTATTCCCATCCAAATAAATTATATCTTAATCAAGACTTTCAATTGTGTAAAAATTGTTTAAAAACTGTTTGAGTTATTGAAATCAGACTTCAGAGGAGGGGATTGGAGAGATGGGGTGGGGGGTTGTGAGCTCTGGCTACCCTTCTTACCGGCTGCGGGAACACAACAAAATGTCTATTATGGCTGCGGTCTTCTGTACCCCCTGTCACCCCATCCCCTCTTTTCCGGGGTTCGGTACGGACATCATGCTTTTTTTTATACCACTTAGGTGGCAGACGAGCACACGGCCCACCTATGTGACCTATGCACCTATGGACGTGCGCAACACCAGGGGCGTCAGACTCGCGCTGCCGACCTGCACCGAAAATGCTTCTAATGCCCTTCATGAAGAACCCCATATTTAGCCGCCAGGGAAAACCACTGCAGAGAGATCGTTCCACAGCCTAAGCGTGCGCGGAATGAAATTTCTTTCAAACCTTACAGTACGCACTGCAGGCGGATGCAACGTGTGGGGATGAATTCCCTGTCTGTGGCGAGCGGTGCGATGATAAAAAGTAGCTATAGGCTGATGCCATGCTGGGATGGGAATTGTTTGATATTATGATAATATCAAACAATTCCCATCCCAGGGTCAAATGGGAGGGTGCGGGCCGGAACCTCCACGTGGTGCACCTGGGCAACGGAGGCAAGCAGCGCCTCCCACTCGCCACGGGAGATGCTGCTGCCTACGGCCAATCCGGCCGGGGTGGGAGTGGCCCTCTAGAGGGCTGCTCCGAGGCTCTCCACGTGTCCCTCTGACTAGCAGATGGCACAGTGGGAGCGAGCGGGGGGCGAGCTGATTGTCTGCGCGCCGACGGTTGGGTGACAGGATGGCCTCCTGTCACCCTACACCCCACCGTCGGAGAAGTGACGCGATGCTCGCCCCACCCCCCGTTTCGGGGGGTCGAGGGGGCCATCTTAAAACCGTAGATGGCCCGGGGTTAGCAGGCCCGAGACCGCGTGCGGTTTTAGTCGGTTCGATCCCGACATAACCACCCCCGATGGCCGACGGGGGTGGTATCCATGGGGATTTCCGCACGATAAAAAAAAGGGTCAACTGGGGAGCGCGGGATATGCTCTAAGTAATCTTACACCCCGGCAACTGAAGACTTGAGACGGCAGAGTGAGACTTAACCGCGCCTGCTGGCTGACAGGGATGATATTATGAAGGAACTTCCGCACGAAAAAAGGAATTTGAAACAGAATTCGAAATACACGCGGGCGGAGCCGCGGGCAACAGCTAGTGAAGTATAAAATCTATCTTTATGGAGTTAATAATTTTCGTGTAGTGAAGGGACGTCACCGAAATTCAACCTTAATTATTATATTTTTGCTCATATCTCTGGTCTACTAAACCGATTGTAATCATACAAACGTAAGATTTTAAGTCTGATCAAGACCTTTTAAACGAATAAAACCGCATCGAAATTCGTTCAGTAGTTTTTGCGTCCATCGCAGTCAAATGTTTGTGGCGCCAAAAATTCGCCATTTTGATTTTCTAGAAATTTTAAAATACCTGGTGTCACTCACACAATCATGACGAATCAAACAACATCTTGTTTGTCAAAATCCGTCAAGCAGTTCAGGCTGTAGAGCGTGCAAGACAAATTTTCAAGATTTTCATTTTGCCGCCAAAAATCCGCCATTTTGATTTTCTAGAAATTTTAATATACCCAGTGTCACTCACACAATCATGACGAATAAAATGATATCTCGCATGTCAAAATCCGTCAAGCCGTTTAGGCTGTAGGCCGTGACAAAGAAATGGACATACATACATACATACATACATACATACATACATACATACATACATACATACATACATACATAGTCTCGAAAAACATTACCCTCCTTTCTTCGGCAGTCGGGTAATAATAGCACTTAGGCTAATAATTCTTGATTTTCAATCACTTTGTACTTGATGCATGATTTCAAAGATCATGCGCCGTGACCTCTTGACATGTCTGCAGGTTGAACTTTCTCTGCAGATATCGGCTTGTTTACATTCTGTCATTAGTAGCGGAAAGCAACGATGTCGAGTTTTTGCCGAGGCACTAATTGCAGTCTTTCTACGGTACTGTTATATAAGCAAGTTAGCTACTCTGGGCTAACTGTGATTGGATGATAAAAATCGTATTATTTGTAATAGTCTACCGATTGCTTTTTAGCAGGTGGGGTGGTGATCGTTGCATGCCTTGAGGGCAATACGACAGATAGAAACATAATCAGATTATGGATCTATTTGTGGTATTAATCTGTTTATGGATCGTGACGTCACTGAAGTGGCGCCACCCGAAAACCAGTAGGTACTTCGCATAGGTACTTAACGGTAAGAACGGTAATTATCCTGTAGTACTTAAAACACTCGGATTGAACTGAGGTGGTGGAATTTAGGTTTAAATGGAAGTTGTTCCGATCTTGTGCGTGTTGTGAATAAAATCTTTTTCTTTCTTTCTTCCAATGTTATTGTAACCAGCTAAATATGATATGATCAAAACAAAACCATCTGGTTTTGATGTTCTAAATTATCCGTTCATACAGCTCTATTCGATTTTTGATGATGCCTTGTGCTCTCATCAGGGATCAATTACAATTTTGCTTACAGATATTTTTACCAAGGTACCAGCCACTCTGATCCTGATTGCAAAACCACAACGGTTGCAGACTACTCTTCTTCCAACTGGTTCTTCAATAAAGCAAAGAATCGAAAACAAGCATTACGTAAAATGAAACAGAAACTAGATATTCCAGATATTATTACTAAAGACTAGATTCGACATTGATGTTTAGTTGTTTAGTAACCAAACAGTAAATAGCAAAAGCTTAGGTTTAACCAGTATCTTCAAAATTGATGATTGATGAACCACGAGATAGAGAAAAATAAACAGAAGGACGACAGCAAGAGATGGGCAGACGATGTAAAAAGAATAGAAGGCATGAATTGGATACGAAGAGTTTGTAATTGAGACTCGAGACGACGACGACACGTGTGGCTTTCGTCGACGGGGGTAGTATCCGTGGGATTTCCACACGAAAAAAGTATTTTTCTTCCCTTATACTTTCTAATTTAATTATTAATAATACATTGTTACTGAATTTCCAGTACATGTTCAATTGATTGTCAGTGTTCATAAAATAGTTAGCAAGTTACTTACGTACAAAACTTGCTTAAATGAAAGAAATTTGTGATAATATCCAAATAAACTTTTTCAATTTAATCCACAACCTCATAATTTACTCAAAAATATTTCCAAGAAGCAACTTTACACGTATTGCGGTGATGTTATATTCAAATTAGCTGTTATTCGCAAATGTTAGTCAGACTCAATACCGTTGCCTAGATACTGCAACTGGCTTACCTTGACTACATAAACAAATGATAGTTGATATTTACATACCAATATATTTTCTGTCAACCTACTCCTTGTATAAAAGGAAAGAAAGAAAAAAAACTTAAAAGAAAAAAACAAGCACTTAGATTGATGTCCGGTGGTCTAGAAACATAACAACTGAACAGTCGGGATCCATTGAAAAATTAGATTGGCTGTCGAATAATGGATCCCGACTGTTCAGTTGTTATGTTTCTAGACCACCGGACATCAATCTAAGTGCTTGTTTTTTTCTTTTAAGTTTTTAGGCAGTCGGGTTTTTGAATTTTTAATTTATTTTTTTATTTTATACTTTTTAGTTATCTACATAGCTGCCCGGATAATAATGAAGTAGGTATAAAATCTATCTTTTATGGAGTTAATAATTTTCGTGTAGTGAAGGGACATCGCCGAAATTCAACCTTAATTATTATATTTTTGCTCATATCTCCGGTTCTACTAAACCGATTGTAATCAAACAAACGTAAGATTTTATGTCTGACCAAGACCTTTTAAACAAATAAAACCGCATCGAAATTCGTTCAGCAGTTTTTGCGTCCATCGCAGTCAAATGTTTGTAGTGTCAAAAATCCGCCATTTTGATTTTATAGAAATTTTAATATACCTGGTGTCACTCACGCAATCATGACAAATCAAACAACACCTTGTTTGTCAAAATCCGTCAAGCGGTTCAGGCTGTAGAGCGTGCAAGACACATTTTCAAGATTTTCATTTTGCCGCCAAAAATCCGCCATTTTGATTTTCTAGAAATTTTAATATACCCAGTGTCACTCACACAATCACGACGAATCGAATGATACCTCGCACGTCAAAATCCGTCAAGCCGTTTAGGCTGTAGGCCGTGACAAAGAAATGGACATACATACATACATACATACATACATACATACATACATACATACATACATACATACATAGTCTCGAAAAACATTACCCTCCTTTCTTCGGCAGTCGGGTAAAAAAGACGAATACCATACCGACCACCTCATGGTGATGACTATATCAAAGTCGAATTGACTAAAACCGTACGCCGTCTCGGGTTTGAGAACTACGGTGTCCCAGTTTCAGGTCAGAAATGAGGGAGGGAGGGAAAATGTTGTTTGACCTTGAAATAATTAGAACAAGCACAAGATGAAGTGGTTAACCAGCATCATTGGTAAATAGGTATTACAGTGGTAAGGTATTACTTTTTTTATGTCAGTCACGTCAATATGACTTCACCTCGCCTGATGGTAAGCTAAAGGTAAAGTTTCTTAAATAGGAGTCACCATTAAAACTTCGAGTAATGTTACATGGAACTGTAGCAGGAAGGGCGAAGATATTGACCTTCCTTGCCCTTTTATCATTGAACAACCAGATGTACTGCTCAGTATAATATTACCTACTGTCATGTAATATACCTAGATCGGTTAGGTTTTTTTTTATTTCTAATATTTACGTTTTCCAATTGAAAAATTTAAATGAAACCACCTAGGAAGTACCCATACCATTTGAAATAAAAAAAAAACGTCTTGGCTAATCGTTGAACCGATGAATTGAGAAACTTTCTCCTTTTTGGAAGTCGGTTAGAATGAAAGAACTTCAGTAAAGTTTTTAGACTCCACCTCAGCTTATCATCAGGCGGGGCATGCAGTCAATCGGGCGGATTAAATATATATAAAAAAAGTTACTTATTTCAAAATTCAATCAGGTCATCAATTTCGTCAGCATCTATTTTTTCTACAAGTAAAACATCAGCCCCCGTAGACAAGTGTCATAGCGTAAATAGCTATGACACTTGTCTCACATCCAAACTCGTCGCCGGCGTACGATGCGCGCGCCGCGGCTAAATCACGAGCTGGAGTGTGATTAGTCGACCTAAACGTTTCTATTCGATACGATTCGATCGAATAGAATAATTTTGCCACTTGGCTACGGGCACTGATAAGTTTTTGTTGATTTCTTTCTACTAACTGTTTCGCTCATTTGAATAAAACAAAATTGTTTGATTCTATACTTACTAAGTTTTGCTAAGTCATGTTTCGTATAGCGGTTTTATTATTTAATTTTTTATCAGTTAGATTATACCTAGAGTCTACAATATGGGGTTCTACGCACACGTCTACAGGCCACGGTGACCGCTTCCCATCATTCCCATTCCCACCTGCTAGTGCTAACTTTTGCCACTTAAGTGGTATAGAAAAAAACTGCTTCAAAAAAGAAGTTAAACAATTAATATAAGTAACTAGTCGTACTAACACGCCCACATTATTGTCAATTTGCCAATACTTAGGAGTTTATGAGGAAATAATAACTTTTTCATCTTTGAAAAACCCAATGGATGCTGGTGTAAATAGAAAGAAATTATTTTTTACATTTTTCATGGTTGATTTCACAATGCATTATTTTTGCAGTTGTTGTTTAACCATTGAAAAGAAATATCGAAGCAGATTTAAGGTATTTAGTAGGTGCCCATTCATAAGGGTATTCTTAAAAATTCGGGTAGAAATCGGATTGTACGTACAAATAAATAGAGAGTGAAGAGAAATAAAGAGTGGAATGCCCTGCCTGAGTCTGTATTTCCGACAAGCTACAACCTGAGAGTCTTCAAGTCTAGAGTGAACAGGTTGCTTCTAGACAAGCGTGCTCCGCCGTCGACCATCACTCACCAACAGGATGAGATTGTGGTCAAACGCGAGCCTATTACCAATAAACAAACAAAAAAAGGTACACAGAGTGATAGGCGAGTGTAAATACCAAACGACTGCAGACTTGCTATCCATCATCTCGGTGCCTAAGGTCAGCCGGCCATCAAGGTCATCAGCCGCCAAATCCTTTCTAATCCAATGATCAATTGATCAAACGTCAAAAAACTCTGATTTAAAAGGTCGTATGCTTTTACCAGCTCTTACCACATATCTATCTACACCTACTTACTAATTAAATACAGAGGAAAAATTTGTTTGTTTGTAATCGATAAATTCTAAAACTACTGAACCAATTTCAAAATTTCTCTCACAATTGAAATGCTACATTTACTTTTTCCCGATATTCCCACGGGGCCATGACTTACGTGGGAGCCGAATGATTGTCCACCACCTGAGTGATTTAAAAAAAAACCTCAAATATTCTATTCAGAACTAGCTGTGCCTCGCGGCTACGCCCGTGGCATACTTCGTCCCCGTGGCAGGATAAAAAGTATCCTATGTTCGTCTCCTAGTTCTGAACTACCTCCCTATAAATTTTCAGCCAAATCGATCCAGCCATTCACGCGTGATGCCGTGGCCAAGGGAAATAGGGAATCATTTTATTTATTTTATATACATAGATACATGTGATTTCAGATTTTACATAGATGACTTGTTAATTTTATATATGGCTGAACGTGATCATTCCAGATACTTCCAGTAATCATATTTTAAGGAAAGCGACAAAAGGTCTTCTTCAACCTAGCGTTAATCCCAGTCGCATCCAAAGCTTTCACCTCGGAGTCTGGGGTCCGTTTTACCTGTCTTCACTGCGGATTTAGCTGGACCTCGATATTTTTCGTGAAGCGACGGACCTTCACATAACAACCCAATGGTGACATTAGGCGATATCGAAGCATTGCAGCTAGACCGTTGTTGTTGGACTTTTTAGGGCTCCAACTACCTTTAACGACTGCCATAGATGTTTGTATGGCAACCGGGACCGACGGCTTAACGTGCTTTCCGAGTTCCGAGGCACGACCAAAGTGACAACAGGTACTAAAATAAAATACAAAACTGGTTTTATATAACCTTGGGTAATGGCGGAGTGTCGTGTACTAAATAATCAATATTTCTTCGTCACTCATGCCTCCCGTTGCTATCTTTATGAAGCGTATTTTCCATTTGGTGATGCGGAACGCGATCCTTCTGTCAACATGTTTAATTAATAAAGAGTTAAATATAGTCACGCCTATCAGATATGAATGCCTAGTACAGTCAGCGCCAAAGGTTGGTTAACAAATTCTAATTTATTGATCACCTTAGCTCTAAGACCTTTAATATAACAATAAACAAGACATTTATAACATAAGCTTTGTCCTCTAGAGATTATAAAACTACATATAAATTCATGACTGACCTATTTATTCCAATGTACAAAGGATTTGTAAATATTTTAGTGTTAATCGACTTTCGGCGCTGACTGTACCTAGGTTACTTATTTCAAGTTGAAAATAGAATTCTTGTTTAGTTTAAGCCTTACAAGCTTTTATTTAATTGGCTCTGTTGTTTGTTATTTTGAGACTGTATTAATTTGTTAGTTTGTTATTTAGCGTTGGATAAATCTTGGAAAGGCCAGGTCAAAAGTACGCGAAACCGGGGAGCTTGTATGAAGTGTTTAATGACAGTAGTGGAAGCTCGGGAAGTGTGTAAGGACAGAAGCAGATGGTGGACTGTTGTCTCTGCCTATTCCGGAGGTAAAAGAGCGTAAATACACCGTGTTGATTTACAAATTGAGCATCGTTCACAGGAGGGCTTGAGCTACGTATAGCCATCACAAATTCACCAGTGCATTGAATATTAGGACAGGACAGGACTTCACTCACGTAACTCTCGGGCGATAATCTTGATCAGCTGTAGCGCACACCACCTACTTTTATGGAGTTAGGGCCGGTAGAATAGGTACCTTAGTAACTAGTAGATAAGTAGGTACTAGTCTGAAAAGTCGACTGATATAATATAGTAGTAATTAGGAATTTATCATCGACGCTTATCGTGAGCTGAAAGTAGATTTCTAGAGTCAGATATATATAAGAATGTCTGTCGGACCCAGGGAGTACCTGAGCGTTATCATAAGTAAGTAGTTGACAGTGATGCGCAGGAGATACCCAAAGTGCTTTAGTAGTTACATTAGATTAGACGCACTTACTGAAATACAAACGAAACTATTCATCATCATGATTATTTAAATATTGCTCGTTTTATAATTATGACAGACAGACAGACAGACTATGTATTGTGTGAGTATCGTCGCATGTTATTACTTAGTAATGTTAATCAATAACTTGATTTAAAATAACCAACCAACAAAGGTTATCCAATACACCGAAAAATTAAAAAAGTAATTTAAGAATATTCTAGAACCCGATTGCACCGCCACCAATCGGAAAATTGCAACTATAAACCCGCTAAAATTTAGCCGTTTTCAAGGTCACTGTAAGGTACTTACCGGTTTTTTTGTATTAGTAGTGGTAAGCCTGCATATTTTCTAAGCTTATAGAGAACTAGCTGACCCACCCCGGCTTCGCCCGTGGCGTATTTCGAACCCCGATACACCCTTTTTAACTCACATAATATATGCTCATAATTTATCATTTTTCCTAAAATGTATGGGAATCTACCGGAATTGTTCACATTTATGATTATTGCTCCACTCCCTTGGGCAGTAGCGTGATGATATTCAGCCTATGACATTCACGGATAATGTGGCTTTCTATTGGTGAAAGAATTTTTAAAATCGGTTCAGTAGATCCCGATCAGTAGATTGTTAAATTGTAAGAGGTAATCCCCTTACAATTTAACAAATATACAAACACACAATCTTTACTTCTTTATAATATTAGTAAAATATGAGTGGATTCTACAAGATTCTACAAGAAATCTTTGCTACACGTAAATGGAATGCAGTGGTAATACGGCGCTTTTTATTCCGAAATAGTGTTTAGGTACAATAAAGAAATACATCATCTTACATCTTTATGTAATGTATGTATTTATTTGAAGTATTAAAGAAAGACATACCTACATTACATAAAGATTTGACATTACATACAAAGCGTTATCGGTCTGACAAATGTGTTATGAGATAAATAAACAAGACGTCATTGAAACGGCGCGTGACTCTGAAACACAAAGATTTTTTTGTATCAATTGATGAGACAACTTCCAATGGGCTGCGTAAGAAGCTGTAATTTAAGTGTAGCTCATTAATCAGACGAAATATATCTGATGAATTCTCTCAATGCTACCACACGCCAGGCCGCCTACTCGCCTGCCCCGAGCATGCACTCCTACCTAGTGTCGGATGCCGACTTGCCGTCGGCGGAGTCGGCGCCACCCAGCCAGTCAGTCAGGTACCCCTTCGCCCAGGACCCGGACCCAGGAGGCTGTCCACCTGTTCGCGAAGAACAAGAGACTGTTGGAGAGGACAGTCTCGCTGGAGGCCCTAAACCCCTCCCCCTCGAGAGGCGCCTGGAGGCCTAGAAGCCCGGACGCAGACGAGGTGGAAAAGGAACCAGAGAAGCGGCACCGGACAGCTGCGCCAACGCAGAGACCGCTGCCGCAGTCTCTGCGTAAACAGTTATCGTTCGGAAATCCCCATCGATATCACCCCTGTCGGCCATCGGTCAAACTGTAGATGGCCCGGGGTCAGCTGGAGTGCGAGGGATATGCCTACTAGGTAACCTTAGGTACACCCCGGTAATTATGACCCGAGACGGTGTGCGTTTTTAGTGGGTTCGATGCCAACATAAGTACCCCCGATGGCGGACGGGGGTGGTAACATACTACAAACCTACCAACTTAACTTATAATATAACAACCCCCGATGGCCGACGGGGGTGGTAACATACTACAAACCTACCAACTTAACTTATAATATAACAACCCCCGATGGCCGACGGGGGTGGTAACATACTACAAACCTACCAACTTAACTTATAATATAACAACCCCCGATGGCCGACGGGGGTGGTAACATACTACAAACCTACCAACTTAACTTATAATATTTAAGCTTTAAGTTCAACTATTGAATTTGCTCTAAATATACTTACTATATAAATACTGATAAGTATACTCTGTGAGATGAGTCCAATTTTATTGTGTTATCTGCTGTCGTGTTTATAAACGTGTTAAAGGTTCACTGACGGCGTTTGAAACACGAATGTCGTCAGATTGTGTCGTATGCAAACAAATATTCACTTATCAGACCAGCACATCCGAGAGCAACAGATGTGTCCACAAACTCGTAATAAAACTGTGATTGACCTTTGAATTTGCTCGAGTGGGAATCATACATACATACATACAAATTACGCTTTTTTCCCATTGGGGTAGACAACATCTTTCCACTTGCTACGTTCTTGGCATACTCCTTTCGCTTCTTCAACTTTCATAATTGTTTTCACACATGTACGCCGGTTGCGGGTACTCTTGACCTGGCCTTTCTCCAAAACGTCCTGGATCTGATTAGAATATGTACGCTTAGGTCGGCCTTTACCGGGTTGCACATTCACCCTCGCCTCATGATATCTGTTTCGTCAATCTTCTTTCATCCATCCACTCTACATGTCCGAACCATCTAAGCGTAGCCCTTTCTCTATCTTGGTCACTACATCTTCAATCATACCGTAATGTTCCCTTATCACACTGTTCCTCACTCGGTCCAGCTAGGAACAGACAAGTCTTATTAGGCTAGTAATGAAAATTAGGTGATATTATTTCGATGTGTGATTACGACAGAAATAATACAGGTCA
Source organism: Lithosia quadra (assembly GCA_963576445.1). Classification (NCBI taxonomy): domain Eukaryota; kingdom Metazoa; phylum Arthropoda; class Insecta; order Lepidoptera; family Erebidae; genus Lithosia; species Lithosia quadra. The sequence continues at coordinate 10,260,656 of OY754898.1, forward strand.
ACGTGCGTGCTACGTGTTAAAAGTGTGAGGACGCAAGGGCGCGTCTAAAAATTGAAGTCTAATTTAAACATCCATTAACGGGTTGTACTAGTAATCCCGTACAGGTTGCCTCACATTCCGAGATTCGCGTCCGTGAGCGATGTCTGCGTATGCGTTGCTCAAACGGGTAATTTATGGAGTTTAAGCTCTATATGAATTTTGTTCCATTGCAAGAAATTGCTACGCTAGCGATAACTTGTCTATTCTCTTATTAATTCTGTAGACATTATAGATCTTACCGGCTGGTTTTGTCACAGTGCCATCTTGACGTGCAGGCCTTGCTCAAGAGGCATCTGTGGAAAGCTTCGCGCTTATATCTAAAGTCTGCTTCTGGGGCCTTACTCTGAAAATCGAACATGAACGTTTCGGATCGAACGAAAACGGACCATTTGTCAAACAACGACAGCGAAAACGTCAAATGTATTTTGAGAGTAGGAGGTGTAGGTACTGATAACGATCGACAACCTCAATGTCAAACGATCGAAGACGGATCCGAAATCCGAAACGAAACACTTCCGGGGTAGCTAAATGGTCAAAACGTCAACGGATACGAATATTTTCGTTTTTCGGAGTAAGGCCCCTGCAACGGGCAGCCTGACCTTCAACCCTTAGGCTAGCATTCTTGGGATCGAGGATCGATTTGATCATCTTTGGCCTCCGGATCATCTTCTGCGAGACTGTTGTATTGTATACACATAGTATACTTTCCTGTTTCTTTTCATATGGCATTTAACCTTTTAAGTACATAACTCTTTCAATTTTTTATATAGGTATATTTATTATTCTAAAAATTACAATAATCAAAATTAAACTAAACAAAACTAACACTAACTAAAAAAAGTTTAAAAAATTGGGTCCCCTAGGTAGGGTGCCTAGGATGCAGGCAGCATTCCCGCGCTGAATGCGATGGAAATTCTTTGCGCGAGAAAATTGCCCGTACGGGATTACCGGCTCTCAATTCTCAATCAGGAATGAGAAATTGAATTAGAAAAGAATATAAACTTTATTGTACACTTGTTGTACACCAATCCAAAAAGATGAGCTACATAAAATAGAAAAAGAAGAAGAACGAAAATACATTTTATTATACTACATGATGATGACATAGTCAACACAACAATCAAATACCTATATGACAAACAATTAAACAAATCTACAAAATGGCGGCCTTATCACTGAAATCTCTTTATTTAGTTTATACAGAACATTGACGATGATGTTGATTGTTCTTCAGAAGAATAAACAAGAATCTAGGGGCAGTGCAATGAAACAAAAACAGTTTATCCGTACAATATGTGCTGAATAACAGATAGATGTCACCGTGTACTCGTAAACATCTCTTGATATTAAAAAAGGGGTCAACAGAGACAGATTACGATGAAGCGACAGCGTACATAATTGGAAGTAATGAATACATTATTTATCCCCCGCTGAGATTCACTCCGTGACCCCTGACGAATGAGAAGACAACCAACAAATTTGAACAGATAACCTTTCGTATTAAATTGTATGTAATTTATATTATAGCTAGACAATCCGCATCGAGTGATGAAAGACCAACCGTAGGTACTTATGGTTATTAACTTTTTAATTAAGGGTCAATTTCTCGTTGTTTTTACAGATTACAGATTATAAAATATACAACATGGCACAACTACTGATAACAACTATTTATAGTTGCCTTTATATTATATAATTATTCTGTGCACCCGAGAACTGCCCATACATGAATCCTTTGCATACATGTCCATTTAGGTTGTCTGGAAGAAATCGCGCCTTGCAATAAGACTGCCGATTGTACTCAAATCATGTGTAGTCAATTTTATTGTATTTTTATTACCATTTGTAAAAATAATGATGCTGTACAATAAAGAATATTGTATTGTATTGTATTGTAACTAGCACAAAAAACCAGAGAGGTTTGTCCTTATGCTAAAAGAAATAAATAGGTAGGTACATTTTTAGTAAATAGGCAATAATTATCTTATCGAATCGTAATAAAACAGGTTCAAAAGTCAATTCTGATCTCACAATGTCAAACTTAACGCACACTTACCTAAAGAGGTACTTAAGAGAATTAATGACGAATAACGATAATTGCCCGTCCGGTCACAAAGTCATAGTTTTTACAGCATGAATAGATGGCTATAATATTGAATACGACCCTCTTACTTCACATAGACTGTAGGAGGACTCCCGCCCAATTTAATTATTATTATTTTCATCTGCTTCATACCCCTCCTCTTTCTTAGCAAGGTTAAAAATGACACACCAAAAATTGATTGACTTCTGATTTATCTATCGTATGTAAAATATTTTCTAAAATCTAATTTATTTAGCGTGTGTAGGTATAAATTTTCATGGCTATCCACGAACACTTTTAGATAGATAAATCCCCTCCGGCCACGTCATAAAAAAATATATCTCATTTTGTTATCAAATGGGTAAAGATCCATCTTCACCGGCTCCTCTCCTACTAATTCTATCAATGGCAAAAGCAGCTATAAGAATGGACAAAAAATTATAGTCAAGGAGACGCAAAGGCATCTAATATTTTAGTACATGACAAACAAAAGCTATAGGTGTGAGTCAAAAAGTTCTAGTCGAGGAGACAAAGGCATCTAATATTAGTACAAGCCGCGAAAGTTTATAAACATTATTGTAACGCATCTCCAGACTGACAGTAAACATACAAGAGAAAGTTACTTACATATTGATTTTAAATACTTACATTATAAGAGTCAGTATTACTTTCTATGTACATTTTATATTGGCCACTGGAGCATCTCAGAGTCGTTGACCTACCGATTATTGTGTCAAAGAACCGGACGCGTGCTAGACTCCCCTTTGCTATTCGTCTTTGAGATGGTCCTTCATATGACCAGGGTCAATGCTTAGGCAGATATATCATTGAGCAGCTACTCTTATCTGACGCCATAACTGTCCGGGATGCGTAATTCTTTTACAGATTTTTCCTCCCAAGATCTTGAAGATCAAGGCTTGGAATGTCCGAAGGTTTTTTTAAAGACTTGCAGCCTCAGCAGCATGGCATCGGTAGACACATCTATTCGTTTCTCTCGATCATGCTGACCCTACATATCCACTCACGAAACACATCAAATCCAAAGAGACGTGTGTGTGTCTCCTATCAGTCCCGGGTCCTTTAAGCGGGGCGTGAAAAAGCATTTGATGAGGCCGTCAAGTTAAAGGCCGCCACTGTAGCACTATCGGTGTATGTAGTGGTGACGCCCGATCCTGAGACTTTACCTTTAGCTTTCCATCAGGTGAGGTGAAGTCATGTTGACGTGTTCAATATAAAACAACTCTGGTATGAAAAGCGTTCGTTGACCAAGGTGTCCGCTTACCATTAGTCGCTGCGTTTCCTGTATCTACAAAAAATGCGGTTTTCCGCAATTTGTTTACTTAAACAGTTTTGAAGTATGAAGTGAACTTGTAGGTACAGTAATAAATTAACACGATCCGAATTAAACTATCGCAGTACGAGCAAAAAAGTGTATAAAAAATTGTTCACAATGAGGAAGTAATATGTGTTCTTGATAAAATTAGAATTATAAAGTAACAGTGAAACTAGTACAATATTCTGGGTAACAAGGTCGTCTGCTTTATATTGGCGGATAGAATAGGGTCATAAACTAGTTGGATACCCTGGATGATCTGATTCACAGCTGCCTTGGAACAGAAAAGGTGCGTTAACAAGCGTTCAAAAACATTATCTTCTACCTTCTCGAATTTTGATCCCGTTCTCGCTATCTTAGTAATAAAAAGTCTATGCAGCCTACAATCTATCCCTGTAACAAATTTCAGCCAGATCCGTTGAGCAGTTAGAGCGAGATGAAATATCCAAACGTACAAACATCTCCAAAAACTTTCATGTTTATAATATTACTAAGATAGGATAGTACCTAGGCTTAATTGAACAAATATCAATTTTATGAAACGGGCAAGCAAAAACAATAATTCATAATCAAAAACAAAAAATAAAAGTTACTAAATAATATTCATTCACTTCCAAGTACCCACTTTACTACACACACAATTATTTATGATGGCTGTCAATAAATAAAGTGGTCGTAAGTCGAAATCTTTGATCGAAGGGCCCTCATATTCGTAATATAGCAAAAAAGATATATCGGTTATTATGTAGTTAATCTTTGAAATAAAAAAAGTTGAAAAATCAATTCTTCGCGGAGCCATAATACCACACAAGGTTGTTGACCACACTATAAGTAAATCTCGAAGTACGTAGAACACTTTTTGTGAAGTATCTACCTATGTTAAGTAATTCTTATAATGTAACATCCTAAATGTTGTAATATTTTTTCTCAAGTGGTTCAAAAAACAGTGAATCATCCCCAGCAAAGTGTTTCTCAAGGTTAAACCTAAGTAACGGTCAATTCAGTGTTAGTGTGTGTTACGATAAAGACAATGCAAAAAATTGTGTTTGAATGGAGCGTAAAATAGAAAAAGATTGGAGAAAGTGAACACATAAAGGGCACTAAGCACCCGAAGTGTTTCTTGAGTCGGTCCTGGTGTTCCACACGTCCATATAGGCGACGGTGACCGCTTCTCAACAGGTGGGCCGTGTGCTTGTCTGCCACCGAAGAAGTAAGTATAAAAAAAATAGGCATGCTAACGAATTTTTAGCAGTCGTTATTCACGATCTCAATGAGGTACAGTCTACTACAATCCTAATGATCTTTATGTAACTATCATTATCCTTCGAGCTTTTCCCATCTCAGTTGTGGTCAGCTCTTCGGCCTAACTACGAAGCGGATGAACTTCGATATTTTTCTCTGACCTTCACAAAGTCTACAACTCAATGACGATAACAAAGTTGTAGTTAGACCAGTTCTAAGAACTTCAGGGATCTAACTACCCTTAAAGACTGCCATAGATGTTTGTATGGCAACCATGCTCACCGAAGCTCGAAACGATAGGTAATTAATGTTAGTACTGAATGAAATTTTAAAGCAATTGCATGCTGACTATTCCCAATGATTTTCTGATCGGAAAAAGTCATCATCAAGGATGGGACTTGACGGGACGAGAAGGGACTAGTCACGGGTTCAAGTCCCATCCTGGATGATCACTTTTTCCGATCAGAAAATAATGTTAGTTACTTAATTTTAATTTTTTGTTCAAGCTTCAGGACTAAGGTATCTTAGTTTGTGTTAAATACGGTCGTTTAAAATACATCCGTCAGTGAATGATTTGCAATATTCAAAATAACTGTGCTGTCCACTTACAAGCTCAACTCTCAAATCCTCAAAACAGACCACACAGCAATAAGACACAGATTGCCAAATATTTTTATTTCGTTTCTGTTTGCCAAACGATTAAACAATGTGCCAAAGCATTCCTACCGAATAATTTATAATTATTGTCAGTGATCTCAATTGAACAGCTATTTTCAGAAACGAGGAATGAAAGAAAATTAAAGTCACACGTTTTGAAAACGTATGGCGTTATTGAATCGGGCGCCAGGTCGACTGCTGCACATCTCGCCGGTGCTATCTTGCCGTCTCTCCTTGTTATTGGTGATGTGATGTAGCCCCTTGAACAATACTTGTTAGTAAATTTCAAAGAATAGAAACGAAACAAAATCTAGATCTACCATATTCGTGCTCAGTCAGTATGTAGCAAGTTCTAGAAACAACTCTTCTTCAACCTAGCGTTAATCCCAGTCGTATCCAAAGTTTTCACCTCGGAGTCTGGGCTCCGCTTTACCAGTCTTAACTTAGGATTGGGCTGGACCTCGATATTTTCCTTGAAGCGACTGCCATCTGTCCTTCACAACCCCATAGAACCAACTGTACCTACTAAAATCATTGCTAATCTATTTTTTCTGTTCCGTATAGCTACTGATCGTAGAACTAAAAAGAGAATAGAAGTGTTATCGCTAACATTTTCTACCAGATGCGATGTCGCTACTTTCTTGCAACTGCAACAAAACTCATACAGAACTTAAACTCCATTTAACGCCTACTTGAGCGACGCACACATAGACATCGCTCATGAACATGAATCTCGAAAGGGGCGGTCCCTTACCGGATCTAGTACAACCCGTTAATGTATGTTTAAATTAGACTTTAAATTAAACTAATAAACTAGGTCTAGATGTAAGGGCGCTTTGCCCTTTTAACACTTCACACTTCTATGCCTATAATTATTTCTGTGCTATTAATAAATCAGAAATAATCTGTACTGTTTACGAGCTATCAATCGAAGTGAGTACCTACGCTTACCAGGTGTCTGATATCCTTTGTTCTGCTTTATTATTGTACAATACTGTGTTGTTTATCAGATAACTACCAGAACGTTATGTTGATGTGTTGGTAGGTATAACGTGTACTTAGTTACGATGTAGTGCAAGCTCGATGGTGGATCTTTGATAAGAATTCTTCGAAATTTTCGAACAAACTTAAATCATTGTGTATTCCCAATTACGTATCTATAAATTGTTTATTATTATAATTGATTGTTGAATGTTGAAAACTTTTATACGAAAATACTTATTTGAAATTTTGAGATCGAGATGAGATCGAAACTGAATTTTAGAATACCTTTATGAAACACACGTATCAATTATTATATCAATGAAGTTTTTCCTGGCGTGTCTGCGCCCCATTAAGTTGTTATGGAATCGTCCATTTGTAAACAATATTACATAATTGCTAGCTATAGCTCAGTATGTCTATGTTATTGTTCTGTAGTAAGCGATGATAAAACTTCCTCTTCTAGACTATTGGAAGTCTACAGACACATACAATATCGAATGAAATATTGAGCTTGTATTAATCGTTAGTACCCTTCAACTCATGCGCTGCGTAGTGCGGCGGCCATGTGCGGCGCCGCGTGATCTGTTAAACGGTGGTGCGCGTGCGCATGTGAAAGACAAACGATATAAAATTGATACGAAAGGGTTATCTATTATCATTGAATGAGCAATTATCTTGCTCATAAAAGTTATTATGAATATTCATTAGCCACAGCCGCTACAGGTTTTCCCTAGCGACTACAATATGAGATTCTTCAAGAAGGGCATTAAAAGGTTTTTGCGGGGTCGGCAGTGCGAGTGTGATGCCTCTGGTGTTGCACGCGTCCGTGAACACGGTGACCGCTTCCCATCAGGTGGCCGTGTGTGTAAAAAAGGGGTTCTTCCAGCTGGACAAACTATTTTAAAAGGGCAAGAGAGCTATTTCGATAATAATTTGTAATCGTAAAAATATTTTACCATATTTTTTTACAACACTAATACGAAATTTAAAACTCAAAATTAAAAATTACGTCACTCTCGCGCTGCCGAACCTGGAGAAGGAAGGGCCCCTCCCTGGAGTTGGAATTGGAGATACCTATCTCTTAAACTTGGATAGAGTCTAGTATAGTACCTTCTTCATAGGTCCGGCCAGCCAGCCACTACCATCTTGCAGGTTATTGCTGACGTTTTTCAGCCACTTTCGTCCTTCTATATATCGATTGTGTTAATACGTTAACAACATACATTGTCATGCAGTTGATAGCTCTCATATAATCGATATTAAAGCCATCGTGAGGCCAAGCAGGCCGATATTAAGGAAAACCTTGTCACCAAGTTTGACCGAGTACCTAATGAATCACGTTTCTGAATGTATCGATACACAATCATGAACGTATAAACCTATGAATGGATCGCGTTAACGAATACAACACTGACGACACTGTCTTTATACTTGCACTTTACAAGTTAGCACTCACACGCTACTCAGCCACTAACACAAACGTCATACGATAGCGAAAAAAATTTAAAATAAGTACAGCATGTCTTGTTAAGTGAATTGATGTAGGTAAATACCGTACGGTAGTGATAGCAAGAAGAATTTTTTTTTATACTACTTAGGTGGCAGACAAGCACACGGCCCACCTGATGGGAAGTGGTCACCGTGGCCTATGAACGTGTGCAACACTAAGGGTGTCACACACGCGCTGCCTACCCTGAAGGGAATATATCTAGGAATCACGTTTAATTTTTTTTATAGGTATATGGTAAGCGGTCACTTTTATATGGTTACGGGTAATTGGAACGCTAAAGAGTTCAACAACAACGGTCTAGCTGCAATGCTTCGATATCGCCTAATGTCACCGTTGGGTTGTGAAGGACAGATGGCAGTCGCTTCACGGAAAATATCGAGGTCCAGCCAAATTCGCAGTTAAGACTGGTAAAGCGGACCCCAGACTCCGAGGTGAAAGCTTTGGATACGACTGGGATTAACGCTGGGTTGAAGATAGTGTTGCCCAAAATCGGACTGCAAGAACAAGAGTCTTGCAGTCTTGGTCTTGGTCTTGCAGTTTTGCAAGACCAAGACCAAGACCAAGACCACCTATTTTTTGCAAGAACAAGACCAAGACTGACCCTAGCAAGACTCGCGCAAGACGAGACTCTCGTCTGCAAGACTCTTGCAGTCTTGCAGTGAAGTCAAACTGGGATTTGAGCATTTTGAATACCTATGCACAGAATACCTAATAGTACCTACTACCACAGAATACCTAATAGTAGGTACTACGTACAGAAGTTGCACTGCTTTGGACGAACTTGCTGATGGACGAACGAGGCACTGGCGTAAGCATGGTCTCGGTGTTAAGAGGTCAGAAACCAGTCATTCCCATAAAAGCCAAGATGAACCAAATCGAAAATAAGAGGCAAGAAAAGTACCTAATATTTTGTTTTCAGCATTTTTATTACGGTCAGTAGGTAGGCATTTAGAAAACTGAACTCGATACTTGACTTTATACTAGTCTTATTAACAAGGTAGGTAGTACCTACCTAAAACGAGAAGTAATGACATAGGTAATGGCAAAGCTAAGGAAAGATCTATGTCTGAGTAAAAAACAAGTAGGTACCTTTTAGTACGGGACCTACTCAGACCTTGGGGACCCACTCAGACCTTGGGGACCCAAATCAACTTTAACTCCACGTAATAGTTACACCTGCTTATGGACGAACGAGGCACTGGCGTAAGCATAGTCTCGGTGTTAAGAGGTCAGAATTGTCAGAAACCAGTCATTCCCATAAAAGCCAAAATAAGCCAAATCGAAAATAAGAGGCAAAGTACTTAGGTACCTATTTTGTTATTTTTATTACGGTAAGTACCTAGGTAGGCATTTAGAAAACTGAACTCGATTTGACTACTTGACTTTATACTTGTCTTATTAATAAGGTAGGTACCTACCTACTTACCTACAAGCAAATACAAAACGCATTTTAATAAGTAGGTACAAATTAAATTAACTAGGTACATAGCCACAAAAATAATAGCACGTTATTAAGAATAAATGGTTGTTTTATTATACTAAGTACCTACTAGTACTAGGTAACAAAGTCACTAGGTACCTACTAGTAACCACTTAATAGGTATCTTCGTATTATAAAATAATCCGAAGATTTTCAAATAAACCGTGACATACCTAAGTAGGTACTTACCCACCTATAAAAGAGTTCGCGAGGTTAAAAATTGTTCCGTACCTACCTACCTACCTAAATGCCCAAGACTCGAAGTCCATTTTATTTAGGTATTTAAGCTTCATGTACAAAGGCGGACTTCCATATTGTAGAATGCAAAACCAATCATCATTTGCACCTATCCTACTACGCATTTGTATTAATTCATTACCAGCACCTGTTAGCACAGAATACCTAATTATCAGTCTCAAGATTTATCAACTATCACTGAGTGTAGGTACATATACCCTTATAACGGCTACTTTTGCCTATTTGGCACGTGGAAGTCTATGTACTTACTTGCCACGATAAGCTTTATGCCTACTCTCCACGTGTAAACCTGTGTACAAACGTTTGTCAAAGAGATACCGCTTTAAAATAACGGTTATAGAAAGAGTTTTGCCGACATTGCGGCTGCCGTCAAAGGACACCGGCGAAAGGGGACGGATTCGCACTGTTTTGAAATTGAGCGCGTTTTTACCGATTAATACTGATAATTTTCATTAACTGCTATTTGTGTAATAGCGTTGAAATAATAATATTATTATAAAGTTTCATCAAAATCTGTTTACGTCTGTATAAGTAAAATACATACTACATACATACAAACATGCATACAAACATACATACAAACATACATATATACAAACATACATACATACATACATATTCTCACGCCCGTAATCCCCGAAAGAGTAGGCAGAGGTATATTAAACATCCACATTTCGCCAACTATGATTTTCGTTCCCACGTAATAGGGGGCGAGCCTATTGCCGCCAAGCGAGCACTTTGTCTTGGGCTGTATGTTTACTGTCGGATGGAAAACAGCTCCTATACCTTAGTCGCCTTCTACGACACCCATGGGACGAGATGGGGTGGTTCTATTCTACTCCACCGGGAACCAACAAAAATACTTACGTTACGTACCTACCTAAAATTAAATAGCCCAATTGGGAGTGTGACCAATGAATGTGATAATGACTTTATTTCACAGAAATTATTTCTCAGTAAAATAAAATCGATACATAGGTAAACGCTTATAATGCTATTGCGATCCAATTATTCTTTTTCCGCCCGAATTCACCCCTGTACAGCCTATAAACCTACGATATTTTGATATTTACCGACAAAGAGGATAGCGGTATATTCAAAGAGTTTGCGACAAGTGAATTTCTCTTTTGATTTAAGTTTCTGGGTGCTCAAAAGAGTCAGAACGAACGGACACGATAACCTACAAGTTGTAGTGCAACCTGCAATAGGCCTTTCAATGCATATTGTAGCCATACCATGAGGATAGATAGATGCTATAATATTATACCTACTTTATCACAGCAGGGATAGTACCTGCCTAATAGGATTAGTGCAGTAGTCGAATAAACAAGTCCGAGATAAACTTAAAAAAGGTGGGTTCAAGCATGAAGCTATAGATAAACATGGAGGCCAAACCGGGAAGAACAGCTTGATCCAAATACCTACATGTCTGTATCTCACTCTCTGTGGGCCGACTTCTCTTTCGTGTATTTGTACAATGTTGCTATCTTCTTATTAGTATCTCCTAGTAAATTATAGAAATAGACCATACTAACCAAAAATGCAAGTAAAATGATTTATAAATAACTCTATAGTTCGACTACGATTATTAATGTGGAAATTGAAAATTTATATGCCATTTATTATGCATGATTGGGTTGTTGAATCAGGAAATCAGTGAATTAAATTCCCATTGTCTATGGATTCAGTACGTAATGTGGCAACATTGGTACTACATGTCAACTATCAATAAACAATATGGCGGTTGTTTATTATTGTTTTGGTTTTAACATATTTAAAGTTAATTATAAGTATAAACTCAAAAAATGGTGCAAAATTGTATAGTGCGTGGTTGCGGTATTACGTGGCGTCAAGTATGTGATATAAAATTCCACGCGTAAGTGTTTAAACTTGTTTAAATGGTGATTTCTTGCTTAGAAGGTTATCATACTTAGAAAGAGAAGTCGGCCCACAGAGAGCAAGATAGTAAATACAGACTGAGCATCAAGTAGGTATTGGAAGTGAGGCCTCCATGTTTATCTATAGCTTCATGGGTTCAAGTCAATGAATAATAATAAGTCAGAATAATATCAAGTTTCTCTACTTAATTACGATGTTTTATATGTAACTAAATCACACTAAGCAATTAATAAGTGCGAGACTTGCAAGACTCGCAAGACTCTTGCTGCAAGAACAAGACCAAGACCAAGACTGAACGTGCAAGACCAAGACCAAGACCAAGACCAGGGGTATCGGTGCAAGACCAAGACCAAGACTGGCTCAAGTCTCGTCTTGGTCTTGCAATGGGCAACACTAGTTGAAGAAGAAGCGGTCAATGTGGCCTATGGATGTGTGCGACATCTGTCAGGGGTGTCACACTCGCGCTGCTGACCCTGGTAGGAAGGGGGGTTGAGGAGTTTGGAGAGGGTTGAAGGTGAGATTGTGGAGATGAGAGGGTTCCGCCATTTTTGTGCCACAATCTTGTCTTCAGCGCGTCCTGTCCGTGGGCTTTTATAGATTGATGTACATAATATTGAAATGTTCCGAGAACTTGGGCGAGTTCAATGTCAGGACGGTTCAGGCGAGCGCGTTTATAGCCAAGAAATCTTCCTTCCTTCCTCTTCCTACTTTCGAGGCACCTCAAGAGGACACTCCAAGTATACTATAATATGTAGTAATACATAAATGAATATTCTATATAGCGCTATCTAGACACAAACTAAGTATAGTATAAGTAACTAGTGTTATGGGTTCTAAAATGCGGATAAACATACTTAGATTTTTTAAAGGATCCGGGACTATAGTCGCCGGAGCAACGGTGTCTTCTGTACAAGGCACAAATCCGTTCCGGCGTGGAATACTGTTCTCATCTCTGGGATGGCTCTGCTCAGTACTTGTTAGATGCTCTCGACAGGTTGCAGCGACGCGCGGCCCGTATTATTGGGAGTCCTGAAGTTACCAATACTCTCGAGCCCCTGCAATTGCGCAGAGATATAGCATCTTTGGCAGCTTTTTACCGCATATACCATGGGGAGTGTTCCGACGAGCTCTACCAACTAGTCCCACCCTCTCCATTCCTATACAGAACAATACGTGCAAGGCTGAGATATCACCCTCATATGGTGCAAACAATTCCATCAAGAACCAAGCGGTTCGGTGCCTCTTTCCTTTGCCGCACCATCAAAACCTGGAATTCTTTACCAGCTCACGTGTTTCCTTCCTCATACAGTCCCGGGTCCTTTAAGCGGGGCGTGAAAAAGCATTTGATGAAGCCGTCAAGCTGAGAGCCACCATTATGGCACTATCGGTGTTTGCAATGGTGACTCCCATTCTAGAGACTTTGCCTCAGCTTACCATCAGGCGAGGTGAAGTCATGTTGACGAGACCGACATAAAAAAAAAAATAGTAGTTTCCTTACACCCAGTATGACTCATAGCTTAGTAATTCGCCCTCACATCATTATTTTTCTTAAAAGTGCAGATTTTGAACTTGTCTACTAGTCTAACCAGATTTGGCTGAATACCAGTTTCCTTCGAGGCGATTGGCCTTTCATCTCCGCCGCAAAAAATGACGGTAGGTAGGTACACAATTATCAGACCAGTTCATCAGGATTTTTATGGCTAATGACTCAAAATTGGACAGAAAAACCCAAAGGCTGACGAAATTATTTCTATCGCCATGTTTGTTTCTTAATTAAATTGTTTAACTACCTATTATAACGGCGTATTTTTTTGTTCGATCGAATCGATCGTTACTTAATTGCGTACTAAGAGGTAGTATTCTGTGCTATAAGAGTTATGATATAATACGACACGTGTAAGGCCGGGTTTACCACTGACGCGGAACGCGGCCTAATTAATAACTGTTTGATTCTTAACCGAATTCATAAAAGAGGAGGTCTTCAATTCGACTTGTGAGTAAACCTTGTAAGGTCAAGGTAAGGTCCGCCATTATAGCACCTAAGTTATCGGTGTTTCTAATGATCACCCTCATTCCTGAGACTTTAGCTTACCATCAAGCGAGGTGAAGTCATATTGACGTGACCGAACTAAAAACTAACATTGACGTTTTCAGTTGATTTCCCTGGCGTGCGCAACTTTGAAGATCGCGCCACTTCGCTGACGGTGGGGACGCAGGGTGACAGGCGGCCGTCCTGTCACCCAATCAGCGCGCGGACAATCAGCTCGCCCCCCGCTCGCTCCCCACTGTGCCCTCTGATGGCCAGAGGGACGCCGGCAACCTTGTCCGTCCTAAACCATAGCTATTGACTTTTACTTGATCAACAAGCGATGGTTTCAGATGCGGAACGGTTAGATTGTTGTCACGTAGCACAGGCGCAATGGTTTCAATACTCTTTATAACGGAAATGTATCGATTTCCCGTCATAAAAACTACATGTTTTGTATACATACCTACCTTCGGTGTTTCATACCATGATCTAACACCCCATTCCAAAAAGTTTCATCCATAATTAAATAACCATCGTGTTGTGTTCCCGGCGGTAAGTAAGGTAGCCAGAGCTCACTGTACCCCTACTCCCCGCCCCTTCCTAGCCTCCATACCCTTTCCTACCCCCGCCCTTTTCCTTCAGGGTTGGCAGCCCTTGGTGTTGCACACATCCATAGGCCACGGTGACCGCTTCCCAACAGGTGGGCCGTGTGCTTGTCTGCCACCTAAGTAGTATAAAAAAAAGTTTATTGTGCGATTCATACCGTGTGGTATGAATATAAATTACACGTGGTTACATTTTCATACTTACATTTTTTTTTAATAATTGATATGTTTACTATGTATTTACGATTGATTGAATCGGCTGATTTATTTAATAAAATTCATAAATGACTCAATATTACTAAGTAAACAAAATGAGTCACTCAAGGAAAAATATTATGTATCTGACAAATTGTCCTCGTAAAAGAAAAAAAAATAAAGCTTTTTCTACCGCCATCAATGTTCACCTTCGTACGTTGAAACGAGTTTAGAATGGCGTTACTTCACAATTCAAATCAGTTTTTTTATACTAAACTTGCTACCAGACGATGTTTTTTATCCATCGTCAGGATTAAATGAAAAATTTTCGTTCCTGGTATCCCAATTCCGGTTTCGAATCCTAGCTATTACACTACTGACGTCTGACACAAGCTTTGGGATTACTGGTAATTTCGATTACTAGTTTTCTTTAAAAACACAAGTAGGTACTACAGTTCAGGCGCAGAAGTCTTAGTTCTCAAAATGACAACAGAGCCAATAAAAGCCTAGTTCACAAATTAGCAAATTCTCATAATGGTGAATTCTCTAAATGGCCATTCTCTGAAAAACCCATTTCAGCCAATAGCATTTCTCTGAATGTCCATTTGTCTAAAAACCTTCAAAATGGCCAATTGTCAAAACCTAATTCACTTACCCAATGGTATACCTACGTGAATAATATTTACACTTGGATAATTCATATTGTGGTCATTAAACTTTTCGAAAGTTCCGATTGCAGAATGAATGCGTTTCATAGTTTTTTACCCGATGCTCGAAAGTCGAAACATCGTTCGGTTCGAAACTACGCATGCACTTTTCACAGTAGGACCACAGCTATATCGCTGTACCTACTATCCATCTTACATCGTACAAACAAAACCGGCTCCGTCTGAGAATAAATACCATCAGTCGTTGTCCTATTAAACGCCTGGCAACAAACCGCAAAGGTCCGACAGTTCTCAGGGAAGACGCCGAGATATAATGGCTACTCGCCTTGTTTTTTTGGGGCTGAGCTGGAGCAGGAAGTCTTCCTAGGTGGTTCTAGGACATTCTATTGAAATGACAAGGTTCGTCTCATAATTTTGATTGCAGTTTTGTCAATATAGCAGCCATCCTCCACGGAATCGCCCGTGATACACTTCGTCCCCGTGGCACTTAATAACAAAGTCTCAGGAAGGGGGTGGATACACCGACAGTGCCATAATGGTGGCCCTCAACTTGACGGCCTCATCAAATGCTTTTTCACGCCCCGCTTAAAGGACCCGGGACTGTAGGAGGAGGGAAACACGAGAGCTGGTAAAGAATTCCAGGTCCTTATGATGCGGCAAAGAAAAGAGGAACGGAACCGCTTAGTTCTTGATGGAATTGTTTGCACGGTATAATGGTGATATCTGGTTTATTCCAACTAGTCCTCCTACTATTCGATGATTGGACAGTTTGAGCAAAAATATTCCAAATAGTTAGACAATCAATGTGTTTGCCAGTTGAACTATTCGGACATGTTAGTAGGACTAGTTGGAATAAACCTGATATCTCTCTGTACTCTACAATTTAGGCCTTAAGTTTATGTTTGAAGCTTGCATCCAATATGCAAGTGGACACTTGAATATACGCCTCAACTAGTTGGCAAACATCCATCTGCGAAGTACACTTAGTGAGAATGCTTGTTGTGTAGTAATGTGGTCACTGTGTCGGAGACTCTCCGTGTACCGGCAAGTGATAACAAGTAAATAGCAATATTTCTTGCTTTCTATCGTGACTGGAAGTTTAATTATAACCTTTATTGTGAAGAGTAGAGCAGCAGTGCACAATAAGATACCGGTTTACATAACAACTGTGGACAAAATGATCATCGAAAAAAATTAACTACGAGTTGCATAGATAACTCTTACCCATGGCTCTCAACTCGCATGGAATTCTGTTCCCATTGTCACAACCCATGGGAACCTATTAACGTCTGATTAGCCAGATAAATACTATATAAGGAGTAACTTAGTCTACTTTAATATGTTTACGGTTTCTCTGAGTGAATTCACAACTCATGAGGAATACTCGTATCGTATGTAATAAGTTACATTTTATAATTAAGTAGTTACTACTAGGTATATAGCTATCGCAGATAGGGGTAACCAGTAATGGTAGTTTTAAGTTATAGTAAATATTTTTTTTTAAAAATAGGGTCCGAGTGAAAAAATTAAACCTAAAAAATCAAAAACCACACGGACGAAGCCACGGGCACAACTAGTGAAAAGTAAATTCTTTGAATCCAAATATTACATCGTTGTTACATTTATTGCATCATTACCTGCATTACAAATGTTACAATTATGAACATTATTGCTGTTAAGTATTTGTCTGTCGTGTTGCAAGGAAGTAACGGAGCGACTTAGTTCTTTGCATACAAATAGGTATTAGATGGTAGTTACACTCATCTAGATAGCATTACGTAGAATGTGCAAAGCGGCAGTCTTCTTCTTTCGTGTCAACGTATTTCGTATTAGTGTACCTATGCCTTTGAAGAATTTGTTGCCTCCCGTCCAGCTGATTTCTTTAAGAAGGGCATGAATAAACTGCCGCTGCGTTGGCAAAGATGCATTGATTGCATGGGTAATTAATTCGATTAATACAATTAAAAAAAGACGTGAAAAAAATCGTTAAATTTTTTCATACATAACGGCAATTTCATAGGTAAGTGAAGACATATTATTATGTCATTAATTTGTTGGTTGGAATGATTGAAAGAGGATATGGAAAAGAAGAAAGTGGTTGAGGAGAAGTCCACACCACAAATAATTGGGACAAGGTTGCCCTTGTCCCAATGATTTGTGGTCAACGCAACATTATGTCAATTCTCTCCACACATTCCTGTCAGATGACTTCTCCTCAACCACTTTCTTCTTTTCCATATCCTCTTTCAATCATTCCACTTGCGTAGATAATAATCAATGTCATTGTGATTAATTTACCTAACGGTTCAAGGATCCTTCGTAATGACGAAACTATAATTGAGTTTTTATTATTATCGGTTTTGGGCATTTCATTACCAATGGCCATTTTCCTTAACGTCAATCTCACATTATCCTCCAACGAATAATAACTACCTCACCTGCCTTGCGTGGACTGCATCAGTTATGTAGCGATAGCGCCGTAGAGCAACAACTGTATATGACATACTAGGTTTGCTTATCAGGTCAGGGGAAAGGTTTATTGGGTTTTTAGGAATTGCTCAGAGGCAGCTCAATCAAGATCAAGAACCCTAGAAGATCGTCATTCTTCTACACTTCACCTATTATAATGAGGTTTGCAGAACAAGCTTTTTATTTTTTTAATGATTTCAGATCGGAAACAATTAACATTAGGACGAGACACTGTTCACTTTTTCCGATTTTTTACCTACTAATCGCTTTAAAATTTTTCTTTTTCATTTAATTTATTATTCGTCCTCTTAAAACTCACTCCTTTCAACAAATGCATACTTATATCAAATTCACACAGTCTAGCAAAACCTATGTCAAGCTTCAAAATCGTTTTTTTATACCACGTAGGTGGCAGACAAGCACTTGGCCCACTTGATGGGAAGCGGCCACCGCACCGTGGCCTATAGACGTGTGCAACACCAAGGGTCACATGTGTGTCACACTCGCGCTGCCGACCCTGAAGGGAAGGGGCGGGGGTAGGAAAGGGTGGGGAGGCTAGGAAGAGGCATTTCTCATCTTTTATCACTTTGATGTATTTAGTTCTTGTCATGGACAATATTGTCTCTGCACTGCACATC
The DNA here is from genome assembly GCA_963576445.1 of Lithosia quadra. NCBI lineage: Eukaryota > Metazoa > Arthropoda > Insecta > Lepidoptera > Erebidae > Lithosia > Lithosia quadra. The sequence goes on from OY754898.1 coordinate 10,278,745, forward strand.
CATCTCAAGTCTTGTATCTCCACTACATGCAATTTTCTTTCACCCTGCCCTTAAGCCACAGTCCGTCTGCAGTTTGCATCTAATGCGTTTCATAAAAGCATTGCAGCTTCACCTCCTTTCCATTGCTTATTCCTGTTCACCTGTTTTCCTTCACCCTCCTCGTCTTTCTTCCCCTTTACAGTATTAAGAGTTCCTAAGCCGTGGTTATTATGTATTCTCATCAGGTGGGCCGTAAGCTTGACCTTAGCAGTCTGATAAACATTATGTACCAGCTTTTTTCAACGGTGATGTCAACTCCAATGTATTCGATAGGTATATTTTTATCGTGAACGGCGGGTAAAACCTTGCCGTATTTCCCAGTCATAATTTAATATTATTATTATAAATGTAAAACGAAAAAGTAATCGTTGTCCGTGTGTACCTATATCTGTTTCAGGGTTGTTACGTACCCCTGAAACAGAAATAGTCCGGGAAATTGCAGGTAAAAGCCAGATCGTACTACTTACTTTAAGATTCAGACGCATTCTAAAGTGTTTGGATTAAAACCAGGAGGTCAAATCTGGTAATACAAATATGTTCAAAATTCAGTCTCAGCCTTGTCTCGATTTCATGTAAATCTCCAAAATGTCAAAAATGATATTCTTTTAGTCCGTGCTTTTAGTGGACGAACGATCGGTATATTTCTTTCGTACAGACTGAGCTTAACCGTAACTTACAATGCACTAGGGCAGGGTAGGCGAACCTTTATGCATCAACGTGCCATTTTTTTCTAAAACATGTTTTATGGGGTCACTGGCGTGCCATCAAAACTCTTGGCTTTCCTTTCTTGTACCAGCCGTCGTAGTATGTGTAGAACCCCTCCTGTGAAGGAAAAAGCGCGGAAGCCCCCCCCCCCCTTTTTGAGATAACCTAACTTTCGTAAAAAACAAGATTTCTTGGTGGTTTGAACGATTTAAGGGCTGGGAGTGGAGGGGGAGGGGGTGTAGAACCCCCCTGTGGAGGAAAAAGCGCGGCCGCCCTCCCCCTTTTTTATATTCTAGATTTCTTGGTGGTTTCAAAAAAAATAACCACGAAGGCTTTTTATGCAAAAGCACAAAAGCTAAACAGCCAGTATCGCTAAAAATATAAAATAATTAATATTTTTCGTGCTCCGTAGCATAGGATCATTCTCGTTAGATCGTCATAAAATACTTAAACACATTTTGTACACAAGTTTTATGATCAGCGACGTGCCCAAAATATTGTGCCGCGTGCCACCAATGGCACGCGTGCCATTGGTTCGCCTTCCCTGCACTAGGGTAATCAAATCGTGGTGGGGAATAGCGCGGATGACACCTTGAAACATGCATAACTATGTATGTATAGCGTACGTAATTATGTACGTGTGTGTCCCCACAACAAGAATATCTTATTTGAGATTACCTATGATCGATACAACATTATTATTTGTGTATGTATGTATGTAGGTAATGTAGGTAATATTAAGGTAGTGACCAGGGATGGTCAAGGTCATAGTTTGAGTTATTTTAAACGTTTAGTATCCATTGTAAGCTGCTTTGGAGGCGTATTAAGCTCCAAAATATCCGTTTCAGTTTATAGATGAGGAACATGTTTTTACGTAAAATATAAAACGTTGAAGTTATTACATACATTTCTTATGTCCGCTGCTAAGCCTAGATTACTATGTACTGTAATAACACCGCTTATTACGTTATTATTTTCTCTTCTTAATAGGAGTATAAATAGTAGTTAGCAGAATAAGTCGTCGAGCCACTGGTACGCGATCATGCGATTGCCGCAGGGCGCTTAGCTGCCCAGTCACGGCACCTAATTATGTGGCGCTTAAATACTGCCTCAACTTGTTCATCCGGTGGCCGCAGATTACCATTGGCAGCACTTTCACTTCCGTTAGCTACTGGAATGTTTGTTTGTGTACTATACTCGTGTCTTATAAGGTATGTTGATGTATCACCCTGGCTTTTGTTAAGCTGTAAATGAAGTATAGAGATTATAGTTCAAGATCATACGTGGGTACGTAACATTCACGTCTTTTTACCTCTAGGTTAAGTAAAGACAACAGCCCACCATCAGCTTCTGTCCTTTTTTTAATCGTACGGAAATCCCCAGGGGTGGTTATGTCAAAATCGAACCGACTAAAACCGCACGCCGCCTAAGGTCTTCTGACGCCGGGATGTAAGGTAGCTCAGAGGGCATTTCCCTAGCACCACAGTATCAGCTTCTGTCCTTACATATTTCACGCGCTTCCTCTACTGTCATTAAACCTTCACATTCGCCGCTTTCGAGAGCTTTAGACCATCAATAGTTGCTTTTTCACACCACACTTAAAGATCATTATCCTTCAAGTCGTTTTCCAACTCAGTTGCGGTCGGTTCATAGTCTAACTACGAAGCGGCTAAAACGATATTTTCCGTGAAGCAACTGTCATCTGACTTCACAACTTACTGGCGATATCGAAGTTGTATAGTAAGCCCGAGCCCTTGATGTACCTAGCATTGTTGGGTTATTTATATTTATGTATGAATCATTCACCCTTCATTGCCCTTATGTAAATAGTTTATTTACCTGTTCGAGCGATGGGTAATTTCAAAAACGTTGAGTCATTGCGGTTATGTATTGTTATATAAACAAACACAATAATTTAATAAGTCTGCTTATTCATTAGTCCATTCATAATTTGCGGTCTCATAAGACAATTTACATTATGTATCTTCCTGGTTTTAGTCATCGGAAAGCTACATGAACCAATTATTATACGGAAGGTGAGGGAAAATCGAGGATACTAGGGTATTACTTACGTAGGTGCCGGAACCTCCACGCGGTGCACCCGGGCAACGGAGATTGTAGTGTCTCTCCCTCGCAGCGGAAATGCTGTTACCTACGGCGGTTAATTTCTACCCTGGCGTAAGCGCCCTTCTAGAGCTGCTCGCAGGCTCTCAACGTGTCCCTCTGACTAGCAGAGGGCACAGTGGAGAGCAGGCAAGGGTAGCAGGTTTGTATCAGTCTTGATCTTGATTGAAAATTATGAAGAGACCTTACTGTTTTTATGACGTGACTGTGTTCCGTATTATTGAGGTCTAAGGGCAATCCTTTTAATTTATATTTCCTGGTGCTATTGCGGTCAATCTGGCTCGCTCTGTCTATAAAAAGCTTACTTCAAATCACTCTACGCACTACGTGCTACGTGGTATATTTAGGTACTTCGACTAATTCCAAGAATTAATTCAACCATTGAAATGATAGTCTGAAAGAAATATAAATCAACGAGTGTGTTACTTATTAGAAATTGAACAGTTAAACATTATCGCAAGCGCAGGACATTCACCAGTGAAAGTTACAGCCGAATTGTTTCTTAACGGCATGGACCTGTAAAACTTATGGACGGTATGCGTTGAACACGAGGCTGTGTTACAAAATGGCGGAGTTAAACATGTGTGAGTGAATTTTGGGTTGTAATGTAATGTGTAATGTGGCATGTATGTATGTGTTACCCAATATTTAATTGAAATGTGATTTCTGGATACTTTTCATTGCTGTCAGTACGACTTTTACACAACTTCACTACCCGGGACAACCCGGGAGACTCTGGTCTCCTCGTTGACAGCACAATATCCCTCCAGTGAGCTGTGTGGCTATGCTACTCACCGCTGAGATCACAACACGATGGTTATTATGGCCGCGGTGTTCTGTAGGGCGGAGGTACTACCCCAGTTGGACTGCTCAGTTCGGACGGGAGATTTGTTTTGTCCATAGGTTTTTTAGGTTCACGGATAACGGTCAAGGAGATACAGATCGCAGTGATCAATTACTCAGAGAAATTTAAGAGCACAGTGTGCCGAATACCAAGCATACGGTTTGTTGCAATGGCGCCAGACACTTGGACAAAAAGCGGTTCTTACCATTGGATGACAGTGCCAGCTATAAGAAATTATAAATGATATTCGATGACCTCTTCGCAACGAAAATCACCAACTATCAAACCAACTAGGGGGAGGAGGGGTACAGTGAGCTTTGCCTACCCTACTTACCGGCGGGAACACAACACGATGGTTATTATGGGGCGGTGTTCTGTAGGGCGGAGGTACTACCCCAGTCGGACAGCTCATTTTGGACGGGAGGTACCGGCGTGCTCCATAAAATATTATCAACACCAGTATCCCCGTGGCGCGGCGGTGTCACGGGGAAGGGTTTCAGGGCAATCAGTAAAGGGTTTTTACCCATCATAGACAGTGCAGCAGTGTAGGTATTGAGTTGTTACTAATATAGTTGCGTAATCTAGACACTTAAAATGCAATCAGATATGTAGTTAATTGTATTTTATCTCATAAACAGTATGGAAATCATATTTTTATAAGCAAGGATGTGTAATTAGCGCAATTATAGACGTTCAGTTGTTGTTCCAGTTGAACAAGCTTTTGGACTTCCATAAAAAAATATATAATCTACACTATATTAATACTATAAAGCTGAAGAGTTTATTTGTCTGTTTGGTTGGTTGAACGCACTTATCTCAGGAATTGTCAATTCTCGTGAGAAATATATGTTCATTTAGTCTCAGTCTGGTTTTGATATCATGTCGACCTCCCAAATTTCAAGAAAGGTATTCTTAAGGAAGACATTAATTTTGTTTTCAGCTTACACCCTACAGGAGCTACCCTTTATGTGGAAGATGAAATCGAGACTAAACTGAAACTTAACTTTGTTATAAGTAGGTACTAATTTCTGAGAATTGGCCCACTGAAAGCTAGGAAAAGCTGCGATTTATGGCCGCCATGTTATGCACTAAGTATGTCACCCGTTGGCGATTAAAGTGTGGTATCCGTGTGAGGCTAACGTAACGCGGCCTGCGCCGGCGCCGGCGGTATGCGGAAGGCACGATTTGCTGCTAAAAATAAAAAGAAATGCTAATAAACATAACGAGCGGCGCCAGCACTGATTGGTATACGATATGTAAAGCAGGAGCTGCGCCGGCGCCGGCCGCGGTATGCAGCCTGTGTGAATGACATCTTCGTGCAATTACGATTCAAGCGATTTATAAGAATATGGATTACTGTCGGTATACATTTTTAAAAAAAGCAAAGATTTAAGTGGGAACATAGCACGGATTCCTGAACCTTATAGTTTTTACCCTTTGGGTAACATGGAACCCTAAAAAAACAATGATTTTATGATACAAAAATCTTAATGACAGCAAGAAGAAAAATCCGCGTCTTCAGTGGGTTCAGTCCATAAGGTTTTATAAGTTGATGCAGTCCCAAAAATTAAGTCGCCTCGTATTGATTCCTGCCAGTAGGTAATTCTCTTATCACTCAGCACATTGAAGTGTCGTTATAAATGAAACGCATCTGCACTTAGTAACGTTCTCTTTAATAGTGTTCACATTAATCGAACATTCTTAGATCTAAAGATATGCTACGTCAGATTATCCTAAAATGGTATGGTTACACATACATACTCGTAACGATACATACTTACACTACTTACATACACTACACCTCCGGGGGGTGAAAGAAAAAAAAAATCAGAGCTCTTTGATTTTTTTTTTCTTAAAGTTAACACAACAAAAATATATTATTAATTATGAAACAATTTAGTCCTATCCTTGTGGATCAATTCAATTTTATTATGTTTTAAAATTTTGACATTGGGACCCATATCTTCCAACACAACATAAGGGCCTTCAAAAATATCGTCTAATTTCTTCGTACCTTCACTTTTGACTAAGATCAAGTCGTCTTTATTATAAGTAACAGGATTACACTTCTTATCGTATGCTAACTTCCTATTTTGCTTACTAATCTCTAAATTATGTTTAGCATCTTTAAGTGCTACCTGTAGTCTATATCTTAAATCTAAAGAGTAATCATCTGGATTATATAAAGGATCTACTCTATTACAATTCTTAATATTATTGGGAATATTACATGACCTACCGAAAATAAGTTCGAAGGGCGTGTACTTCGTCTCTGAATGGACGGTATTATTATAACTGAAATACCAAAACGGTATCCAGTGTGACCAGTCATAGCCGTTATTGCCTGAATAGGTCCTTAGGAAAGCACCTAAATGCTTATGAGCATTTTCGAGTGAACCGATTGATTGATGGTGGTATGCTGTGGAAATTAATTTTTCTATATTTAATAATTTACAAACTTCAATCATAGTAGATGAAACAAATTCTGAACCTCTGTCAGTAGCTATAATTTTAGGTATTCCAAAACGTAAAATGAAATTTTGAACAAATGCTTTTGCGACAGTTACAGTTTCTTTATTCTTTATAGGATATGCTTCAATAAATTTAGTTAGCTCGCATTGAATCGTAACAAGATAACAATTTCCATTATCGTCTTTATCTAAAGGACCTACCAAGTCTAAAAATATTTTTTCAAAACCTGACGACGCAGTTGTTGTGATTGTCATCGGCTGTTTTGTGTACCTACTATATTTAGTCTTCTGACATGTAGAACACTTTTTTACAAAATCAGGAACATCTTTATCGATACCTGGCCAGAAATATCGTCTTTTGATGTTGTTAGTCATCCTGCGCACACCAGCATGTCCACTGGTGGGCAGTAAATGAAAGTCATTTAAAATAAATTGCTTTTCCTTATCGTCATCTATTCTTTCTATTCCTCTTAGTATGCATACTCTTGGACCCGTCCAGTTTTTTAATGACTGTATTTCACTACATAAACCCTTTATAAACTCTTCATTTTCGTTATCTTTAACTATGCATATTTCTTTTATTTTTATTTTCTTACAAAAATTCTCGAACTTAGTCACAAATTCGGCTCGCGAGAAATGTGCCCTAAAGTTGAGATTTACACATAGCATCATTTTATTAGGAATATAAGCGAGACATTCGTCTTCGGCACTTATCATATTATATCTTCTATAGTTATCCACTTTATCCTTCTCTATTAACATCATCTCCACGACATCACTCGGCTTCCTTAGTAACTCCACGACTCTAGGCTGATCAGACCCTTCGTCGGTGGGTTTACTAATTGGCGGTGAGACATTCTTCATATTCTCATCTATTCTACTTTTTTGTGCCCTAGTCATGACATTAACTTCCGAAATCTTCTCATTCAAAATTTACTTTTCTTAACCTTTCGAGTACGTCAATCAAATTTTTATTATGAGAATTTAGATTTCGCCCAAAGTCATCAAAGGTCATCAAGATATACAAAACATTTGTCATACGTCAGACCAGACATAGCTATTGACATTACTCTACTAAAGTTACTACAAGAAGTTTTAAGTCCCATGGGAAGACGTTTCAAATGATATTGACCCGTACTCGTGCTAAAAGCAGTATATTTACGACTATCCGGGGATAAACTGACTTGAAAATAACCTTGATTTAAGTCCAAATGAGTAAAATACATGGAACCTGAAAGTGAGTCTAAGATGTCGGTGATGTTTGGTAGTGGAAACTTATCATCGACAATAACATCATTAAGTTTTCTATAGTCGACTACCAAACGCCATTTTTGACAACCCTCAGATTTTTTAGGAACAAGTAACACTGGACTGTTCCATTCGCTTGAAGACTCTTCTATAATATCGTTCTTTAACATTTGTTTAATCTGATTATCAATTTCGGGTTTTAACGATTGAGGCAATCTATAAGGCTTAACATAGGTAGGACTAACATTTGGTTTAAGTATTATAGATTGTTCGTAAACATTAGTTGTAGTCAGCTTATCTCCTGGTAGAAAAAACACATCAGAATATTTTGAGCAAATTGTTCCAATAGAACATTTTTCTTCTAAATTGAGATGATTTAATTTCAATGAAGAAAGTAAAACTTCAGCCCTATTAACATTAGGCTTAGTTTTATCAAATGAAAGTGTTTCATACTCACTTAACAAATTAATTTCTGGGACAAAATTTATTAGCTTAACTTCTTCATCTCTTATGTTAAGTATTTTAATCGGAATTCTACCATTTTTAGGTCTAACTATAGTTCCAGCTAGAAAAACATCCTTCTCTAACTCTCTCGCACAAACAATATAATCATCAACCACATCAAAAGTGCCTAAATTTACGTAATGGATAGATTCACTCCGGGCCGGTAATACAAGACAATTATTATTATTACTAGAAGTAAAATCAGGTGTAGCCGAGATGGGCAAATAAATTAAATTACCGGCATTATTAATTACTAACACGTTGGAAGACAAATCGATATTACAGCCATAAGTAGAAAGGAAATCTAAGCCTAAAATACCAGTTGCCTTGAAGGGTAAATTTTCAAAAACATAAAATTTATGAGAAAACGTGTCATTATTTTCAGAAACAAGTTCCAAGGTTACATATCCTAAAGAGTTGACTTGTCCTCCTATGCCGTTTATTGTAGTGCTTTCATAACATATTCTCATCGAATCTGATAACTCATTTTTCTTAATTATTGATATTGACGCACCCGTATCTACTAAAAATGAATATTTTCTATCATTTGAATAAAATGTCACAAATTGACATCGTCCCTTACAAGCCAATATATAATTATTAAAATCGAAAAAACTGCTTATTATTCATATTTTGGGCATTATTATTTTCATTAGAATTCTGGGAAACAACTCCTTGCGCCGATGATTGCGCGGGTTGCATGGGCTGCGCTGAAAAAATGTTACTACGATTGTAATTATTTCCTCGTCTACTTGTATTACCACGATGATTATATCGCCCATTGTTAAAATTCGCCTGAGAGAAAGGTTTACCGCGGTTAGAATTTTGAAAAGATCTTCCGTAACCACGACGGGAATAATTATTAAAAGAAATATAATTGCGGCCACGTTGACCTTGACCTCTTGGTCCTGAAGAAGGCCTAAACCTACCTCGATCTCTTCTTGAGTACTGCATAACGTCCGCCTTAGCAGACGTAGAAGGCGTTGACACCTCCTCGTCCCTAGCACCTTGTATGGCGTCCTTGAGACTGCTATAGTTGCGAGCGGCCACGATGGTGCTCAGCCTATAATTTTTTAACCCATCTGAAAATTTTTTAATGGCCATTTTTTCGTTTAATGGCTTTAGAACAGCGAACTTTGACGAATCTCCGTCCGCCTGCGAGATGGTTAAATCGGTGAAAAGTTGTTCTATTTCAGAACCATACTCGTCAATTGATCTAAAACCTTGGTTCGTATTTTGAAGGCGGGACTGAATAGCTGTAAAAGATTTAGTCGTTAATAAATGTTTCCTTAAATCCTGTACTAAATCAGAAACCTCATTATAACCTTCCGACAAACGTAACTTAGCGTTTTCGGAAAGTCGACCCTTAATCACGAATTTTATTAAAAGTTTTTTCCCAGAGTCGTCTAACATATCCGCATACATTTCTACAGCATCAATCAATCGTTTCGTTGTCTCCTCCTTATTATCTAAAAGGGGAATTAAATTACACGCCGTTCGAATGTCGAATTCCATTTTGGCTATAGTTATTTTACCAGAGGGCGAAACACACAGCTCAGATATCCTTAAAAATTCACTCTTAATATAATCAAAGGTTGTGGACAACTGCGCCACTAAATCAGGCTTAAGATCATGCGATAAGTTAGAAAATAAAAATTGCGATTTATCAAATAAAACCTTGGCCTCTTCTAATTTATTTATCGCAATAGATCCCGTAAATCTACTTTTCCCTTTCTTTATTAAATATTTACGAATGTCCACTAACTCATTATATATTTTAGTAAAATCATCAGCCATAGTCTAAAAATAAAATAAAGAATGTAATGACATCATCCTAGCAACAACTAAATTCTTACAACTATCTGCCAAATATAGAAAGCAATGCGAAAACATTCCATATACGTCACCGGGTATCAAGTTCGGTGAGCGGCCGTGCACGATTTACGAGCTCTTACATATCCCTAAAATAAAACTTACTACTTACTTACTTGCATTAACACAATTATACATGGTTTATTGTAAAAAATATATATTTATTATAATAAGTAGGGTCACTCAAAAGTACCGAAATAGGTACTGCACTAAAGTTCAGGTAGATGTTTTATTAAAGTCTTATCGTATAGTTCACACCGTATGGATTAGTTCCTCATATAAAACGTACCACTATACATATACACGTATCCGTCAATAGACGAGTAGGTATTACACGACACACGAACTTCGGAATATGAAACTTTTGTATAGCGCCAAACCGTATGCGAGGATTTACGTTTCGGGAGAGTTTAGAGATTTTATCACTTACACTGGTATCTCAGCATCACCAATATGGGAAGCACGCTTGTTGAAAAATGCGGTGGCCTGCCTGCGACGTAGAGACCTGCGGTTCATTTGCCTCTCCATCCACTTTACATGCATCTTCTTGTAAAGGGTGCAAAATGCATAGCAAACCGCTGCCAACAAGACGATCACAATCAGGGTCAGTAAAATATTTGCGGTACTGACGCTGGAGTAGCCCGAAGAAGTTGCGTCATTTTTTCCATTACCAGCAGCCGTCTGCGCTATAATAGTCTCCTCCTTGGATTGAGTGGTACCCATGTTATAACAGCGAACACACAGCAACACGAAAACACCGAATTTAAAATAGTCCGAAATTATAAAGTCTCATTATTATTGTCCAAATTTCACTCACGGTCAAAGAATTCGCGGAGCGACCTTAAAAAGGCAGGGTCGCCATGAAGTGTCGTTATGAATGAAACGCATCTGCACTTAGTAACGTTCTCTTTAATAGTGTTCACATTAATCGAACATTCTTAGATCTAAAGATATGCTACGTCAGATTATCCTAAAATGGTATGGTTACACATACATACTCGTAACGATACATACTTACACTACTTACATACACTACAACATGTAGGTACATTAAACCAACAAAATAAGGAGGTAGGACACGACGGTATCTCCCGTCCGAAATGAGCTGTCCGACTGGGGTATAGTACCTCCGCCCTACAGAACACTGCCCCATAATAACCATCGTGTTGTGTTCCCGCCGGTAAGTAAGGTAGCCAGAGCTCACTGTGCCCTCCTCGCCCCACCCCTTCCTAGCCACCCCCCTTCCCTTCAGGCCATAGGCCACGGTGACCACTTCCCATCAGGTGGGCCGTATGCTTGTCTGCCACCTATGTAACTAGTATAAAAAAACTATAATAATACTTTATAACACGTTTACCGATAACATTCGACATTGAAATCCTGTTGGGGAGTATCAAAGTATCGAAACGGCGAGCAATTATCGAAGTGCGACCTTAGCAACCATCTTGTGGATTGGTTGACTTGACCCGCAGTCACATGACGCGACCCGCCAGGCACGAGTGACGTCACACGTCGGTTACACTGAAGTCGTTTTATCTTGTTGTGATACGCGCCGTATCTTGGCGTGACGTCATCAGCACTGGACTTTTGTGTTTTGTTTTACTGATAATGTAATGGTAGAAAAACAGTGCCAATACGCCCATCGACGCAAAGTTGCGAGTCTCTCGGTATTCTATCGGATACATTTTGGAGAGTGCGCTCTGGAATTGCACAACCTGATACCTCCAAGTCCTTTCCATCAACGACCAGACGAACAGCGACACGCCTCCGCTATAATATGGTCGATATTCCACTCATACGCACGAAGCGCTTTGCCGACACGTTCATCATGCGTACAGCAGAAAGAGTAGAATTCCTTGCCTGAGTCTGTGTTTCCGGAAAGCTATAACCTGGGAGTATTCAAGTCACGAGTGAATAGGATCCTTCTACGCAAGCGTAATTCATCGTAGACCACATCGTCACTTTCCATCAGGTGGGAAGGTGAGGTCAAACGTAAGCATTATGAATAAAAAAAATAAACTATGTAATAAACGATGTATTCGTAAATCTACAAAATTTCTCCTTTTTTTCGTACGGAACCCTTTCTGGATCCAGCGGGGACGGTTTTGTCGGACTCGAACCACTAAAACCGCACGTCATCTTGGATATTCAGATGTCCAGAATACATTTCCCTAGCACTCCGGCTCACCACGGACCAACACTCCGATTCCAAGATGTGCCCTTTAGGCTTAGACTCAGTGCCCTTCACCACCACAAACAAAGGCACCGTATATTTCAGACTTTGTTGGAAGCGATTAGACTTATAGAATGTGACTTTACTTAGAGAAGCTTGTGTCTCCCTGACCATCACCTTCATCTCGAGCAATACCTACTTCCTCGCAAAAGGAGGCAGCGGCAATACACACAAAAAATTCTCTATCTAATCATAAATTTCTTTAAAAATTTAGATAGTAAATAATAGTATGTATACTGTAAGAAGTGTAAGATAAGACAAACAAGGAAATGCTCAATCCTAAAAGTGGGCGTCCAAAACATAGTTCATATCAGTTGATAGTGACCTAATATAGGCCAATATGTCAGGCGAGTCACGTGAAGGCCTTTAAAAATAACGTATGATGCAAATTATAAGTATCATCTCTTGTTTTGTTTATACCAACGCGATGTACCTACCGGGCGATAGCTAAATTGGACTTGACTATTAAAATTCACCACCGTCTTCTAGAATCCAACCTCCTCAGGCCTGTGGTGACAGGTGGAACTGCTTGTCACCCTAGCACGTCCCCGCCCCTTCTACCTGGGCGAGATAGAAACATCGTTCGGTTTCTAAATCTCGAAACTGGAGATGGCCCTGGGACAGTTGGGGTGCAAGGGAAATACCTCAGAGCACCTCAGCATTTGAAGGCGTGTGGTTTTAGTCGGTCCTAGTCCGACATAACCACCCCGCAGGCGTGGAGGCTGGTACAAAGAATTATAGAGTTTTAGAGGCAATTAGAAAGATACATCAGTGATAGAAAAGTCGAGAAGCGAATGATTGTATGGAGATGTTAAGAGGGCAATGTCAAAGTATGAAACAATGCTCGATAAAGCGGTTTTAACCGGTTCCAGTCCGATAGAACCAGCACGCAGGTTGTGGGGACATCCGTACGAAAAAAACGTAAAGTAAGCATAATAATATACTAATATTATTACTAACTGCTTCAAAGATTGAGCACCTATTGTAGGCAGTATGGCAGTTGCGTAAATAAATGAACAGTTGAGAAGTTAACGACTGATTATGGTGTGGAAAGATGAGGAGAGGATGCTTTAGATGCGTGGTAGACCTAGAAATATGAACAAATTGTAATATACGGATATAGTATATAGCAAGGAAATAAGTAAATAGCAACTGAGACACTGGCCTCAAGTAATTGGGACAAGGGCCGGCAGATGACAATAGTGTCGTAATTCGTGTGGTGTGTATGAAGCCCTTCTGAGAAATTTCTTGTAAGTGTAATGTCAACTTGTCATGTGTTCCATTCGTATGTATGTATGTATTGTATGATAATACACTGAATGATAAACAATGTTTTATCATTACATTTCAAGTATTTTTCATTTGTTTTGAGACGTACCTACAAGTTACGATTATATGCGCAATTTCTTACATATCTACGCATTAGCCCCTTACGAGAATATTAAAATAATTACTGTGATTTTTTATTTGTTTATGATTTAAACGGACTAACATACCTACTGTAATTGCTTTATAGTATAAGATCCCGTTAAGAACGACCTTCACCGAGATGCTTATTTAATGAAACATATTTTATATTTAATTTAATATGTCAATAAATATAATCCATATGGGTTGCCTAGCAAATTTCAGTCCAGAGTATGTTTAATTAATAATTAAAAAAAAATATTTTTTTAAACATTTCAACGGTATGATTATTAGATAAATTCTATACCAATCGAAAGTATGAAGCCCATAGAATACACAAACGTTAGGTTGCCTATTCTTTTCCGGTCACAACTATCGGGTTGCCAGGTATAAACAGGTAAATCTGTACTAGCATTTTGCAACGTTCTGTTTATTGGATGAAATTTAAATGAAATTAAAGATTATTTTATTCTGAACACGGTGGTGTAGGGTTGCCTGCGAAAAATAAGTCCAGAATTGCGGTTGTCGAATTTTAAAAAGTTAAATATTGCTCCGAGTGAATGTGTGCGACTGAGAGGTCCCAACCAACCATCCCATGCGATAGAAGAGGACACAGCATAGCGGCTGTTTAAAGTCCGGCCATTTATTATATATATATATAATATATTATATATATATATATATATATATATATATATATATATATACAGGGTGAATTTTTCAAAAGGGATTGGATGGCCAAATCCGAAACTATAAGGAATAGCGAAAAATGGTCAAAGGAGTCACGAGCCCGATTTTGATGAAACTTAAAACCTCATCATTAGATTTTTGAAAAACCAATAAACCTAGCCGAGAATCGAACCCGTTGATTTTGAAAAAAAAAACACACCCTTTATTATTACACCATACGATAGTGTCGCTGTTAAGGAACAAATTCTGCTAAGTAATGTATATTAATATACAGGGTGAATTTTTCAAAAGGGCTTGGATGGCCAAAACCGAAACTATAAGGAATAGCGAAAAATGCTCAAAGGAGTCACGAGCCCGATTTTGATGAAACTTAAAATCTCATCATTAGATTTTTGAAAAATCAATTACCCTCGCCAGGAATCGAACCTGTTGATTTAAAAAAAAAATACACACCCTATATTATTACACCATACGATAGTATTGCTATTAAGGATCTTATTCTGGGAAGTAATGACATACCGCAAACTAAAGGAAAGAGCTCATCTTTAACAAAATACATTTTATTTTTCTTACATTAACTTATTATATATTACATATTATATATTAGAATATTCTCCAAAGAACGTTAAGTTTCAAGTCATCAACTGTATCTCTGTATCATTATGTGTCTTTGTAAATTTCGTTTTTGACATACCCCCAGAGAAAGTAATCTAAGGGATTAAGATCCAGAGATCTCGCTGGCCAAGGCACAGGACCATGCTTTACAATAAAATTGTCGTCAAACTGCTGAATCAAAATCTCTTTTAGGGCCGAGTCCCCGAGGGGGCCTCTCGAATCCGGAGATGGCCCGGGTCAAGCCGGGGTGCGAGGGAAATGCTCTTTGGGCCACCTTACACCCTGGCGTCAGAAGACCCGAGACGGCGTGCGGTTTTAGTCGGTAAGAGTCCGACATAACCTGCCCCGCTGGCCGCGGGGTGGGTATCCATGAGGATTTCCGCACGAAAAAAAAAAAAAAAAAAAAGGGCTATTATGGGCTGGAGCTCCATCTTGTTTAAAAAAAAACATCAATCATTATAATCATTCTGAGTATAATTACGATCGTTTCTGGGATTTTGGACGAAACAAATAGGTACATGAAACATGAATTTTATTAAATTCCAAATTTTCCTTAAATTTGCCGTATATCATTACTTGGCAGAATTTGTTCCTTAACAGCGACACTATCGCATGGTGTAATAATAAAGGGTGTGTTTTTTTTTTTCAAAATCAACAGGTTCGATTCCTGGCTAGGATTATTGGTTTTTCAAAAATCGAATGATGAGGTATTAAGTTTCATCAAAATCGGGCTCGTGACTCCTTTGACCATTTTTCGCTATTCCTTATAGTTTCGGATTTGGCCATCCAATCCCTTTTGAAAAATTCACCTGTATATATAATAGTATTATATATGTATCACTATAACCTTCTTTTTTACTAAAGATGTATATATACTTTAGTGTCACATAAAAAATATACACATAAATAATTAATTGATAAAAAAAAAAATAACTTTTTCTCTATTTTAATAATAAACTACTCCAAAATGATGCATAGTCTATCGCTATCCTTTTCTTTTCCAAGCCCAAATAGCATGCACACTCTCTTTCTTTAAATGGCCGGACTTTAAACAGCCGCTATGCTGTGTCCTCTTCTATCGCATGGGATGGTTGGTTGGGACCTCTCAGTCGCACACATTCACTCGGAGCAATATTTAACTTTTTAAAATTCGACAACCGCAATTCTGGACTTATTTTTCGCAGGCAACCCTACACCACCGTGTTCAGAATAAAATAATCTTTAATTTCATTTAAATTTCATCCAATAAACAGAACGTTGCAAAATGCTAGTACAGATTTACCTGTTTATACCTGGCAACCCGATAGTTGTGACCGGAAAAGAATAGGCAACCTAACGTTTGTGTATTCTATGGGCTTCATACTTTCGATTGGTATAGAATTTATCTAATAATCATACCGGTGAAATGTTTAAAAAAATATTATTTATTATTAATTAAACATACTCTGGACTGAAATTTGCTAGGCAACCCATATGGATTATATTTATTGACATATTAAATTAAATATAAAATATGTTTCATTAAATAAGCATCTCGGTGAAGGTCGTTCTTAACGGGATCTTAGACTATTATATGGTATACTAGTATTCCGACCGAGACTTCGCCTGCGTGAAAATCTGTTCGAGTCCCATGGAAACTTGGCGGCAAGTGTCTTGCCGTTTGGAGGCTCTCACGTGTCCCTCTGCCTAGCAGAGGGACACGTGGGGAGCACGTAGGGGGCGAGCTGGTTTTCCTTTACATCTGACCAAATATTTTTTTGTTTCCCTAGCGTATACAATAATATGGAGTTCTTGAAGAAGGGCATTAGAAGGTTTTTTACAGGGTCGGCAGCGCGAGTGTGACGCTCCTGGTGTTGCACATGTCCATAATATACCACGGTGACCGCTTCCCATCAGGTGGGCCGTGTGCATATCTGCGACCTAATTGGTAAAAAAATTGTCCATCGTACATCACACAGTTGAAAAGAGATGGATAAATCGATATAATTCTGAAACATCACTAGCTCCCTCTTGCGCGTGTGTTGTGTAACGTACTGACTTTCCCCACACACACATACCTACGTACACTCGCATAGACATGACACACACACACACACTCACACGACCACACGGTGACAGGTAGCCATGGCATCTTTGGTAATTTAAACAGTTGCCGCCGCATTGCGAATTTACTGCAAAGCTATTTATAGAGACCTGCCTCTTACAATGTGATTACATTCCAGTTAAGTTGTATGTTTACTGCTGTATATTGGACAAGTAGGCAAGGAGACAGTAAACATATATTTTGCGATAATGTTTTTATCCCAAAATTATTAGATGTTCTGGAGTAAACGCTATTCACCCTACACATAGCAGTTGTCACACAGCACACACAACCAATACATATCTCCTTACTAGCTGTTGCCCGCGGCTCCGCCCGCGTGGATGTCGAAATTTATTATAATCGGTTAAGTGGTTGTGACACGAGATTTATATATATTAAGATATCCAACACACACACACTCACACACACACACACACACGTAACACAAATGCACACGCGCTCACACTCACACACGCACACCCAAATGCTTGTTTGTTTTAACAATTAAAATTTTCATAAATAGTACCCAACTAAGAATTTAATAAGTGCAACCATCTGGGGCGCAGGCACTGTTCATCCTTTTCACAGGTTGTTCTGCAACCTAGCTAGGAGAACAATACTTCACCCTTATCTTGTTTTACTATCATAAGTTAACAAATGTGAATTTATGTGTGATCAAAAAAATGTAAAACTGTTTCTGAACAATAAATCTATCTATCTATCTATTATTAATTGTTGAAAATTTTCCGAAAGAAAATCTCAGAAACTACTGACACATACGGTAAATTATGTCTAACCAAGACCTTTCTAATTGAAAAAACCACATCGAATTCGGTCGAGTAGGTACGATCACGCACGACCATCGGACCATCGCGAATAATTCCAAAGAGTATTTATGTGTTCAGAATCGTTAAAATAATATAACCCAAGCATTTTCTCTTAAATCTCCAATGTACAGACACACCTACTTTACAATTTTATAATAGTATAGATAAAAAGATAACAGTAAAATTATAATTTACTATGAAACTAAAAATAGCCATAGTAAACAAAAAAATTGATAAATATTCATAAGTTAGAACATTAAGTAATCATCGCACAGAAACTTTTGCGTACCTAATTTGTTTTTGTGTAAACTAGCACACGACCTACCCTCCATAGAAACCTCCCAGAGATAAAAAGCCTATGTACTTTTCCAGACTAATCTATCCCTGTACCAAGTTTCAGCTAGGTCCGTTCAGCCGTTATAGCGTGATTGAGTAACAAACATACAAATACCTTCACAAACTTTCGCATTTATAATATTAGTAGGATAGGATACCTTCAGCTTACCATCAGGCGGGGTGAAGTCAAATTGACATGTCCTATAAAAAAATCGATTTAAAATTTTATAGAAAGCTACATTATCTGTAAGTACTATAGGCTAGATACCTATATTCCCACGGGATTGGGATATACCAAGGTGTATACAATTAGTAAGTGATTATTCCCACCTAAGAATGATTACAGCAGCAAAATGTCTGTACAGTAGGGCGACCATGAACTTATATTCGAATAGTAAACATAGGTAAAGCATCGTAACCACCACAATCCCCCCTCCTGCCCGGCTATGCACTTGCTGACCCCTGAACGCAATCCAACTGAGATTAAGATGACCGAGATGGAGGGTTTTTCGCAATCGTGCACAGTGGTACCTACCCATCCGAATTTTGTGTAAAATTGCCCTCAAATTTCTACCACCAGTAAAACATATTGATGCATACAAATATTTGCACTGAGCGGGAATCGAAACCACATCCACAGACGTAGGTAGCAGTCGAATGCACTACCGCTACGCCACAGAGACCATCCAATTTTGTCTCTTTCCGAACATCTTTTACTCAATTTTCTCCACTTTACAAGGCCTTTTATATCCTACTTGTTAGTTCAATAACTAGCTCTTATTAAGCTGGTCGCAGGTTCAGTGTTAGCCAGTTACTGTCTCAGCCTGCGTCACGGACACTGGGCAAACCACGGATGTAACCGTTACGTATCCAGTCTAGTCAGCGTAACGTCATGCCTGGCCGTCCATGTTTTATTCTTGCAAACGAGAGCATAAAACCCATGGAAGGAACGTATTGAAGAATGCAACTGATGACACTAGAGTCTTACATTACGTACAAGTTGACACGCACACACTCACACGCTAGTCAGACACCACGCGACAAACGGCATACGATTCAGTCAGTTTGAGTGGTGACAAAATAAAAATACAACATGTCTTGTGTCGTGAAATGGTGTAAAAATTGTCAGGAAGAAAAAATATTCAGCAATCACTTTTCAATTAAATTTTGGGTAAGTAACACGTTGTAACCCAAAAATTCATTCACACATGGTTAGCTGCCGCCATTTTTGTGACACAGTCTCGTCCATAAATTTTATAGGTCCAGGCTTCCAAATAATTTCAGTAAAAGTGGCTAAATGTCGCGCAACTAATGAGGAGAGATCTCTTGCGACAGCGACATTGGATGTAGTAATCCACTCATACAAAACACTCAATTAGTCTCGCATTGTATTGTAAACAGTCCTCTTTAAGTTAGTCGGGGAGGCGGTAAGTAACATCCTTCCTTTATCCAAAACGACACGTGCCACTGAGGTGCTACATTAGAAGGCAGCGCCGTGCCTAAACGGGCCACCCTTTTTTCCAGGGCATGACGGAGACACCTCAGTTCCCAAACCGAGGAGATGGTCCGGGTCAAACCGGGGCGCAAAGGAAATACCATTTAGGCTACCTTACACCCCGGTGCTAGAAGACTCTAGACGATGTGCGGTTTTAGTCGGTTCGACTCCGACATCGGGTGGTATCCGTGGGAATATCCGCACGAAAAAAAGGTGTTATATTATACACACTGTGCAAAACTTAACATAGGCAACAATAGGCTCCCGCGTTCCTTTGAATTTGCCTGTTACCTTCTGTCAAAATAAAGCATTCGTGAAAGTGTATTTACTTTTTGGAACATAAAATTGTAAAACGCTTTACCAGACTCATTACTAACACTGATATAGTAAACGTTTGGTAAACATAAATTTGCCTAAATGACCTTCCCTAAAGACATTGACTCCTGAACTACAGAGGCTGAATTAATTAACTTATCGCTAGCACAAATATTTCAAATGTCGCATCGATATGCAGTCTAAATTAAACTATTTACCTACGTCATACAATTCTAATAATTCCTCACATACGCAGACAGTTAATTTTTCTGAGAAATTTAGTAGGTACCTACGCAAATTGACGTCTATTTGTTGAATGAATAATGTCTTAGGTACTCGAATACCGTGTGGCAAAATTTAATATTAGTTTATCAGTATAACGAGAATTTTCATCATTAACCAAATGACAACAGGATTTCAGTTCTCCATAAAATACTTTAAAATCATTCTAGGTATATTTCATATCAAAATCAAATCTATATATAGATTATATAGGTAAGTAAATGATGGCAATAATTGGTGTTTATACCGATACCCACTGAATTAGGAATGATTTTTATTGATGCTAATTTATTATATTTCCTAGTACCCTTGTGAAGTGGCCCTTATAGCCCCTTTGGCTAGCAGAGGGTACAGTGAAGAGCAGGCAAAGGGCAGGATTTCCGCACGATAAAAATACATTTATCGTGTCTAAACTATTTCAGTGTCATGGTGAATTACGTCATCGTGCCAATCAACGTTAATAGTTTTATTGGTAGTCAATAAACGCCGTCACCTCCTCATCTAAGTCAGCGTGGTTACGTTACCGCTTGTGTTGTTACAGCTGTCCGCAATCTCCACTCATCATTGACCCATATTTTAACACGCGACCCATTCTCGATCATACTTGTATTTATTTTTAAATGAATACATTGAATGGTCTTTATTATTTGCTGGATACGTAATTACTAATTACGTCGTTAAAATGTAAATGAAATGAACAATATTGGTGTGATTATTTGAAGTCACTGTTTTTCTTTATTTAAAGGTTGTAATGTCGCTAGAATTGGTTGCAATCATTATCCTCTAGCGTCCTTCAGTTATGTTCAAAGTGTGCACTTTGTAAAGTAGGGTCCGTGTATTGTTTTTGCGTGGTATGTTGGCTTTTCGTAAATGACTGCTGTCTGCCCTCCCAACCGCGAGAGGACAGCCTGCGACAGAGCCTTCCACGTACTTTAGCACTATTTATTAAGTGCTCCGACGAACAGGCGAGGTTGGTTTATACCCAAAGGTCCCAGTGCACCCAATTTCCAAGACAAAGTTTAAGCCCATGAATCGGCAAATTGGTGGTCTCCTCTCCAGGCAGCTAGACCCTCCCCTCCAGGCAGATAGACGTACGATCGGAAAAAAGTTGCTGTGATAGATTGACAGACACCTACCTACTTAGTTTTTAAGTTGTCTTTATTCGATGTACAAGTTTTTACTAAGTAGGTATACGAATTTTATTATTTCAGTGGGAAAGGGCATTTGAAGCTTGATATGTAGGCATAACAAAAAATCTAATTTCGTTTCACAAAAAATGTCCTCAACCGCACCATAGGTACTTGAAGCAGCAGTTATCATAATAATTATTACACTTTGATATCAGAATGTAATAACATTATTTCATTGATATTTTTAAAGGTACTTTAAATAGTCTTATGTACCTAAGTTCATTAGAAGCAATGTGTCCTGCTTACTTAGTATTTGGTATGAAATGAAAACGCCTGCCGTTGTGTCTGTGTTGCAGATATAAGACTTTGTATTGTGATTTTAGCAGGCGCTTTATTATACCCAATGCGCATGATGTAATTTTGTAGTATGTTGCAATGCTTATTATTTTTTACTATTTCGTATCTGGAGAGAACATAATCTGTTTTTTTTAAACCAACGAACGTTTCACCTCAATACATCATTCAGTAAGTTTTTAAGTGAATGATTGATCAACTCGTATGCCTTGACAGTAAAGTCTCACAACAATTAATTGCACCTTAATGCCGTCGCAATTAATGTGAGAATGAATGGTAGCAGCACACTGGGAAAGCAAAATCTGAGAACAGAAACGCTATCGAAGAAGAAGAAGAAATTGTGGAACCATGCTTTGCCGAAGCTAACCAAAAGGGATCAGTTAGGGTTGAACCTACTAACTATGATACATTGTCTAAGGCATTAAATCTCAGATAGTTATTTGTTTAGTAAGTAGACACCTTCTCCTCCTCCCTCTCCCACCTCTTCCTAGCCGCCGCCTCCACTTTCTAGCCCTTTTTCAGGGTTGGCAGCGCGAGTGTGACGCCCTTGGTGTTGCACACGTGCATTGGTCACGGTGACCGCTTCCCATCAGATTGACCGTGTGCTTGTCTGCCACCTAAATGGTATAAAAAATGCTAATATTAATGATATTGATAATTATTGAGCTTAACGTTCAGTTACGACGCATTTGCAGTGTAAGTGGCACATAGATTGTGTAAATATGGTTCTTCAACTAAACTCAGCTGTGAATATACCTAATAAGTAATATTCATGTGTATTCTATGTGTTTGTTTGACTGCTTCAAAAAGAACCCCGTATCTCACCTTTAATTAAATATACCATTCGAAAGCGCTTGATACCTTTGAATAGCAAAACATCTTATTTGAACTTGCTAAGAGTTTCACCACAGTTAAATTTATTTTGAAACTAATTTTATATATTATGGTCTTTTGCCTTTGCCATCGTTCTTTTTAATATCTTGTTCCAACCTAGAACCATAGCCAAGTAAAAAGTCGGTACACCGGTACAACCTCGGGTTAACTTGGGCCTCTATAAACCTCCAGGAAAGGTAAGTACCTACATAATAACCGATCAATTCTCTATTATGCGCTATGCTGTCCACTATTCTTTCTCTGGAATGCACGCCTCAGTTATTATATCTTGAAGAAGGTCGAAGGGGCCCTAAAAAAGGGACCATACGGGTGATTTTGGGGGGACGTTGGAGGTCGAACGGGTGCGTAGCCTTCGGGAAACTATCAGTGGTGCCTCTTTCACACAGCAACTATTATCGCGTTGGGAATTTACATTTATTATAGCAGCTGATTATAAATTATGTATTACAATATCGGCAGGTGTAATTGTAATATAATATTTATTTATATTATCATTATAAAATTATACAGACATGTATATAACTAATTCTAGAGATAGATAGGTATGTTTGACGCCAATAGGTAAGTAGGTGTGTAAAGACTAAGTCATTTTCAGATTTAAAAATTGATAATGAAAAAAAAATGAGTTGGTAGTCAAACAGCATTGTTCACTAATAAATAAACCTTACTTGACCCAAAAACCAATCTGAAAAATCTGAAAATCAGCATCTACTTTTGACTCCGGCCATGTGTTTCGTAGTCGATTTGAAATCCATCGGTTTACAAAATTTCCTTTGCGCGCTTGACATTATATCATAGATTCATAGGTAGGTACGTTTACTGGTTCAGCTAGTCAATATTATATTTTTCTCTAAATTATTGATCACTGTGACCATGAAACTAAGTACGTTATATTTTTTTGTGTTATTTATATCGTCACAAAAAACAAGTTCTGTCAAGTAATATAATATTCTTGTTATTTCTGAAAAATAAAATAAGTAGGTATAGAACACGTGAGTGCATTGGTTTAGTGCCAAATGAGTTACTAAATCTACACTCAAGTGGTGCTATACCTAGTTGACTAGGTATTCATAATTTTACATTGCCAGTCTAAAGCCTGTATATTAAAACACACTTACGTTCATTAAATTAGTCCTAAGCGATACTTAACTAATTCTCATTAAATCTGTTAATTCATTGAACATCCCAGAGTCATAATTTAAGGGTACATTAGTTAATCACAACTTTAAGTTTTGTAGAGCGGTGCAGTGACAAAATCACAGTATCGATAGGGCATCGATAAGGCGTCGGTGTAGCCACACCTAAAAAGCGTTAACAGTAAAAAGTAGAAAAATAATATTAAACATATTCAAAACTTTTATTTATAGTAGTATAAATTACAATCCGTTCTTTTACTGTTAGTTTTTATATATAGATGAAATTAAATACCTATTTTCATATACTGATAATAAAACATCTGGACTCTTTTATTCTATGGCATCACTGACAACTGCCAATGTCAATATAGCCAACGTCAAATTAGAAAAGAAAGAAAAGAAAGAAAAGAAAGAAAAGAAAGAAAAGAAAGAAAAGAAAGAAAGAAATTCTGTTTAATAATCGCAAGCGCTCGGAAAGTTGGTTGGATCCTAGTTCAGCACCTAAACAATGCCCTAAACGAAAACTTACCCCTAGAAAAGTGATGGTGACTGTTTGGTGGTCTAGCGCCCAGTGTGATTCATTACAGCTTCTTACCAAACGGGGTGAGCATTACTGCAGATGTATACTGTGAAGAACTGAACACAATGATGGAGAAACTAGCACATCTGCAACTAGCATTCAATCGCTCGTCTCCGTTGCTCCTACACGACAATGTGCGACCTTATACTGCACAGCAGACGGTCTCCAAGTTGCAAGAACTGGGGTTAGAAGCTCACCGCATCAATAAACTGCCGCTGCGTTGGCAAAGATGCATTGATTGTATGGGTAATTACTACTTCGATTAATACAAATAAAAATACATGAAAATAAAATCGTTTAATTTTTTTCGTACATAACGGCAATTTCATAGGTAAAGACCTAATTGGGGCACGGCTAGCCACGAGGTGGGTATCCATGAGGATTTCCTCACGATAATTCTATTTTTTTAGATGTAAAAATCAATCCTTAAAAGTTAAGTAAGGGTTTTGTATCACTTAACTTTAAAGTGTCATTAGGGGTGTTAATGAATCCTTAACTGACTCTGAGTGGTAACTTTTTTCAAATTTTACTAAGGAACAACTTAAGTATCCGTTAAACGTCTCTGAGTGCGGCAGTTAGGTATGTCTGAGATATGTCTAAAGCGTGCACTTGAGATAATAACCAATAAGGGACTTGAACCCGCGTACAGACCCTACAGTCCTGTCCTAGATGTTCTCTTTTTTCCATCTAAATATCCACGTGGTAATTTGTTGTATAAGTAGTAAAACTGCTGATAAGTAACCGCTTCAATTCTGGATTCTTTATCGCACCGCACTTATAAAAAAAGAGTATTATTACTATCAATGTTTACCTTGAATTAACGAATTTATCGTGTTATCAAGTAGATGGACTACCGCTCACTACGATGCGCCGTACACCTAATTATCTACGTTTGTAAGCTCATTAGTATTCAAATATAAGGTGAACGAACCAGATAACGAAATAATTGGCTCAAATATTTATAAACCGGTCACAGGCACCAATGAAAACTGCACAGTAATTGAAAATAGAAAAGTTATGTACCGAATTGAACAGTCCGACTGGGGTAGTACCTCCGCCCTACAAAGCGCCATTGTGTTGTGTTCCGGGCGGTAAGTAGGGTAGCCAGAGCTCACCGTAGGGATTCTGTGCGTTCAAGCAACGGGGTCAAAGTCTCCTGCGTTTTCAGCACTTAAACTCTCACAAACCCCTTTCAACGGCGTCAAGCTTGACGCTTGCTTAAAGAGAAAAGAGAATACGAAATACCTTTCATTCGCATTACAATACCTATCAATGACGAAGTCTCTAGCAAAATAACTTACTTGTCTTTTTTTACCACGTAGGTGGCAGACAAGCACACGACTCACCTGATGGGAAGCGGTCACCGTGGCCTATGGACGTGTGCAACACTAAAGGTGTCACACACGCGCTGCCTACCCTGAAGGAAAGGGTAGAGGGCTAGGAACGGGTGGGGAGGCTAGGAAGGGGTGGGGGGAGGAGGGGTACAGTAAGCTCTGGCTACGCTACTTACCGGCGGGAACACAACTCAACGCTGTGTTCTGAAGGGCGGAGGAACTACCTCCTCGAAAACTTATTGTCAACTTTCGCTCACGATTCGGTTAAATTTTTTGACATGGTCATGTCACGTGTGGGTTCGCAGGTGCGTGACAGCCCCGCCTACCCAGACAACTCTGAGTTGTCGCGCGCTGTAGGTACGGAAGAGTGGCTCAATCACTGTTAGAAGTGATTGACGTATTTATTTACATTTTTAACTTGTACGAACGCTAGCGCTTGACAAACGTCGACAAGTGATGGAAGTTAGTCATTCTACGTCAGTGGACACAGAGTGCCATAAAACTAACGTGGTTTGAGGTACCTTCTATTCACGTGCCGATTCGTAGAATTTCACTAACACTTCAGCTTGTTATACAATCTGAGTAAAATAAACAATTCGTTCACTAAAAATATTAAAAAAGCACCTTGGCTATAATATGTTGACAATAAAACGTATAGCGTACTTATATTGCACAATTTTGCTTTGTTATTATAAATTTATTGAACCATTAGATCACTTTCTGGTGTTTATAATAGTGATCCCCAGTCCACCTGAGACTTTACCTTTGGTTTACCATCAGGCCTAGCCTGATGGTAAACCAAAGGTAAAGTCTCAGGTGAAGTCATAATGATGTGACCAGTACAAAAAAAATAGAAAAATTCACATCATGTGAACTTTTGCTAGCTCAAGGAAGCGTATATGAATATTTCTATTTTTTACTTCACCCAAATTCACGTGTCTTTTCTCACACGCTGTTGCTAACAGGTCTTAATGTAAATTGTAACCTTCACAAGCGTTATAATCGTGACTGTATAAATAGGTAGTATCGATATTCGATAGGCAGGACACACGGACCGACTCAAATTCAAACTTATAAGTAACCTGCTCTTGCTTCTCTTCAGGTTAAATGAGTTTTTTAAACTTAAATCATTATACCTAGCAAGTTTACACAAACCTTTCAAATGGTGAAAGATTTTTTTTTATACTACGTAGGTGGCAGACAAGCACACGGCCCACCTGATGGGAAGCGGTCACCGTGTTTCTTTTTCTAATTTTTTTTCTATTTCTTTTTTTTCCTATTTTTCTAATAAGTTTGTGGTTCTAAACATACAAATAAATTGACAAAATTCAGCCTCTCTCTTTACAATATTAGTATAATATATGTTGTTACAATTCAGCCACAACTGACAAAAGTAACACATGTCACTCAGCACATTTTCGGATTTTCGCACAAAAACAAAGTGTATTCTCTCGCACATTACCATTGTCTAGCTATATTTCGATGTCATCTTTAAAAATATTGTCACTGATCGTCGATTTCAGGGTCAAATGACAGTCTCCGAGGAGATCTGGATACACCAATAACGTCCCTACGTTCACACGGAGCCACGTTTTGTCGGATCTTATTTTCATCGGATGCCTGAAGGATTCGGTTTGGTGGCAATGGCAACAGTATTTCAATGAATCAGTTCACACATGCATTCGTTTTCAAGACACGGCAACAAAACCGAATCTTGCTGAAGTTGACTGTTTCCAGATCCGGCAAAACGTGGCTCCATGTGAACGTAGGGAGTTTATTTATCGCCTTCGTTCCAGCTATGAGATGAAAGCGCCAAGATGCAAACAATAAATAATAATATTCCTGTCAGCATTATGTAAGATGTATCTGGAAAAATTCACCATTCTTCACCCTGTCAGTCTCTGAGGTGAGGCGTGGGTGTGAATAGGTAGACAAATAGTTTAAAAAACTACAAAAAATGGCTTCAGAATAGATCTTCCAATATATCACATATTCGTATATCGCACTACTTGAGTGAGTTAGAACAAGCGATGTTGCTAATGTTCTGTCTGTTTTTAGAACTAAACTGGTCTAAAACAATTTAATGTTCATACTATATTTTGGTCAGTGTCCACACTGGTAAGCTAAGTTGGTCCAAAAACTATGAAGGCCTAAATTTCACAGCCTCAACAGTTGGAATTTCGAAATATTATAACATCGTTTCTTAGCAAAGTGAGTCCCAAAGTAAAACAAACGAACAAATAAAAGAAACATGCTATTGTCAAGAGATATCATGAGGTGCTCAACGGAGGTAGTGCACGACGGTATCTCCCGTCCGAATTGAGCAGTCCGTCTGGGGTAGTAAGTACCTCCGCCCTACAGAACACCGCGGCCATAATAACCATCGTGTTGTGTTCCCGCCGGTAAGTAGGGTAGCCAGAGCTCACTGGAGGAATTATGTGCTGTAGATCAAAGTCTGCTGCGTTGTCAGCACAGAAACTATCTCAATTCAGGGGCATTATTCTGTTTGACATTGATTTCTAATCACAGTCGAAACGTTAGAAGTCAGTCGATTTCAATAGGTTAACATAGAGGAAAGAACCGGTGTAAAACTAAACCAACCTAAATGTGTCGGCTAATACGAACGTGGATGGTTACGGTACGATTTGTCAAACAGAATAAGGGCCCAGAATTGTCTACCGGCTCAGCAAAAAGTTCGAAGCAAAATTATCCGGTACGACCGTTTCAATTTCCAAGGAAGGAAGGAAGAACTATCAGATAGCAGTACATAGGTACCCTCAGAGTACATGGCGTGCCGTGCCAACTCACACCCTTCCCTACGATTGGTTACCAGCGTTCAGTCGACGATGACGTCAGAACATGACGTTATACAGTATGAGCTAAAATTACCCACGCTAAATTTAAAGCTTTTCACTAAACGGATCTGTTTCATGAATAACAAACCACTTTGAAGATGAAGAGTACGTAGAATTAGGTAATAAATTGCCTGTTACAAAATGTTTAAAAACCTTGGTCCTAATGTTGTATTGGAAATTTTCCGAAGGTTTTTACAGGGTCGGCAGCGCGAGTGTGACGCCCCGGTGTTGCACATGTCCATAGGCTACGGTGACCGCTTCCCATCAGTTGGGTCGTGTGCTTGTCTGCCACCTAAGTGATACTTTACTCAATTTTTGTCTATCCTAAAAACTGAAATGAACCGAATAACAGATAGATTCCATTTGTTTTTGTGTTTATGTAATACCCAACCGCAACTACGCTCGGTCGCAATTTTAAAACTTTCACGTTTTAAGATATAACAAACATTGAAATTAAGAGGTAAGGTTGCACTACCATAGCGCCGTTATGACCTTAGTGACATAACAAGCAAGCAATTGCAGCAATTAAAGAGCGAAGAAGAAGCGAAGAAAGGTTTTACAGAGTCGGCAGCGCGAATGTGACGCCCCTGGTGTTGCACACATCCATAGGCCACGGTAACCGCTTTCCATCAGGTGGGCCGTGTGCTTGTCTGCCACCTAAGTAGGATAAAAAAAGCGATTAAATTAATATTGACCAATACCAATAAATTGTATATCGTCTAATTTGATGCAAATAATGTTTGAGACCTCTGTTGAGCAGTGAACTGTAACTGAATTATTATGACTTTTGACTTATTTTAACTGGAGTAACGTTGATGGACTGAGTGAGGAACAGTGTGATAAGGGAACGTTGCGGTATGGTTGAAGATGTAGTGACCAAGATAGAGAAAGGGATACTTAGATGGTTCGGACATGTAGAGAGGATGGATGAAAGAAGATTGACGAAACAGTATGAGGCGAGGGTGAATGAGCAACCCGGTAAAGGTCGACCTAGGCGTACATATTCTAATCAGATCCAGGACGTTTTGGAGAAAGGCCAGGTCAAGAGTACCCGCAACCGGCATGCGTGTATGAAAACAATTATGAAAGTTGAAGAAGCGAAAGGAGTATGCCAAGATCGTAGCAAGTGGAAAGATGTTGTCTCTGCCTACACCAATGGGAAGAAGGCCTGATTATGTATTATGCATGTATGTTGATTACTCCTTAACACATGGTAGTCCTTAAC
Source organism: Lithosia quadra (assembly GCA_963576445.1). NCBI lineage: Eukaryota > Metazoa > Arthropoda > Insecta > Lepidoptera > Erebidae > Lithosia > Lithosia quadra. The sequence continues at coordinate 10,308,343 of OY754898.1, forward strand.
CATAGTAACAACGTTACTATGTTTAACGGGCCCTAAACTACATACCAATGTATTTGTACTAAATATGAACGAAGATGCCACTCAATTAACTGCTAATAGATAGACAAAGTGATGTGAAAATTGATAAAGCACACCGCACACATGACCGCTCGTCACGTGCATACAACGAGCACGTTTTTATAGTATCTATCAGTAATATTCAGATTATATTTATAAACTGATCCCACTTACTACAGATAACAATTACAATCTTATCATTAAATTCTATGATAGTATTAACGGTCATTTGATCAATAAATGTATTTCGATTCTTACAGCCGCAATTTTTTTTGTCTTGCGGATTACGTTTGCGTAATAAATGTGGGATAAAAATACGTTTAGTTACAAGTATTCCGATGTGCGCGTGCGTTCCGTTCGCCAATTTTTCTGTATCTTATCAGTGTTCTTGTTCAGATGTTTGGGAGACTTCCGAAGGGTCTCACCTATTATTTATTAGTTTATTTTTTATCTCGTTATAGATTTTTAGTTCAGTGTCACGGTTTTGTGTGATGTTAACCTACTTGTGAGCGAGTGACATAGTGATTGACTTTGTTTGTTTTATTCATAGTTTTATCAGGAACTGTGATGGTTATTTTGTACAAAATGATTTTAAATATTTAGTGAAGTACAAGATTAGTGGAACTCTCTAATAGCTGATTATAATTTTTCACTCTTTGCGATGGATACCACAAGAAAAATGTCTTTTAGCAAAAAGAGCAGATTTTCACCGTTTCTTAAACAAGTAAGTTACGTTTTTCATAAAAGCTTGTTGTTTTTTTTTTCAAGTTTTTTTCAATTTAACTTGTTATCAATTTTGAGCTTCAACATGTAGAATTGTATCATCTCTTACTATCGTACTATTATTACTATACCTACTAGTATAAATAAAAGTGAAAGTTTATGAAGACGTTTGTATGTTTGTTACATTGAACTTATCAACATCAATCACGCTCTAATGATTTGCTTTGATTTGACAGCTAGTGAGCTCCCGTAAAATGGGGTGAAAGGGATTAAGGGGTGGATAGGAACAAAATGGTCAGTTAAAGTTTGCAGTTGTTATCTTTTATGCGAAACTATAAACTACTTTCATGTCACAATGAAGAGAATCATCGTAAAGATATCCGGTTAAATAATTGTGATTTACTAAAACAAATTATGTTTTTAATGAAAGTAATGTAATTACTCACAAAACATTTAATAAGCATGGAGTAGGTAGGTATCTGTCGCGTGGGATCTTTACAAGCACAGCTCTTAAAAAATGCTTATAAAATAGAGTCACATTGTTCTCTAATTTGTGTAGCTTCCCCTAAAAAGATTGTACTTGTAGCTCAGCTCAGCTAGTATGTGGTAAATTTTACCAATACCAGCTTTATTGTACCAATGTTAGGTGGTAGACAAGCACACGGCCCACTTGATGGGCATCATCGTGGTCTATTGATGTGCAACAACAAACAATACTTACGAAAGATTCCTAACTATGAGAGTAGTTCAAGCTTAAAAGGTCAATAGTTTACTAAGTACATCAATGAGACATGATTAATAGTTCGAATACTTCACTAATATCAACTTTTTTTAATAACTAATAATTACGCAAACACAATATTGTAGTAGCGATAGTAACTAAATGAATAAGGACGCGGCCTCTACCTAGAGGTATTGACAGTATTTGAATTTCACTTTGTGGAATTTATACCTATGTACTTATCTCATGACGGTGAACGAAAAACATCGTGAGGAAACCCACATGTCCTAAAAGAAATTCCAAGGACATGTCCGATCCACCAACCCGCATCAGCGTGTGTGGATGAAGGTCAAAACCCTCTCAGCTCTCTCGTTAGAGGAGAGGAGACCCGTGCACAGAAGTGGGTCATTTATATGGGTTGCTATCAATCCCTGCAATTACGCACTTAATAGCTATTATCTTATCTGAGTCCTAGTGATGAAACATCGAGTGATTTTAATTGATTGGATCTCGACGTAATTATGTCACTGATAACTCTATTGAGGTGCTGGGTGCTAGTGAATTGAACAAAACAAGATAACTGCCTGTTTCTGACTCTATACATAGTCACGTCTCCATCACCTTCCAAACTTTTTACCAGCTCATTTGAAGACAGCTTTCAGTCTAACTACGTAACGACCGTATTTGTTGACGTTTTGTAAGTGCTGTTTAATTGGTCTATACAGAATAAAAAAATGATTTTTGAATTTTGACTTGACTTGACTCTTAAAGTAATGCGACTGCCATCGACCTACATACAACTCACGACGGAAATTTTAGGACTCAAACCACTGTGTTCCACTAACGGTTAGGCAAAGGTAAATACAAGTTTACCTAGCTCTTTTTTATATTACTTGGGGTGGCAAACAAGCACACAGCCCATCTGATGGGAAGTTTAGTTGTCACCGTGGTCTTTGGACGTGTGCCACATAGTCGTCACATTCGCGCTGCAGACCCTAGAAGGGGGGTGGAGTTGGGGGGAGGGGGGAGATGGAGATTATAAACCGGAAACAACAATATGGTGTTCTGTAGGTCGTACTTACGTACCTACTCTGTACTTAGTCGCACGTAATAGGGAGTGAACTTCTTACTTTTTTCTGGACTCACAGGACTCACTAGACTGTATATACCTATGACTGAGCATTATCGGATGCGGAACAGTTGTACCACGTGGACGCCTTGTATGACACGACACCCATGGGACGAGACTGGTCGGCCATTGTAATAATACTCCACCGGGAGATACACCGATACTTCATTACAATATCCATTAAATTACAGAGTGGAAATTTTAATTACTGCACGAGCAGTACTTTGTACCTACCACTCAAGGTCATCTTCAAAGCGATTTTTCAGTAGCGTCCAAAGCTTGCACTTTTTTTAATACTTGTGGTGCAATAAAGCACACTTGAATGGAAAGCGGTTACCATGGTCTACGGACGTGTGCATCACCAGGGACGTCACACTCGCGCTGCTGACTCTATAAATACCTTGAAACCCCTTTTTGAAGAACCAGCCGCTCCTTAAGAAGAAGAATCGTTCTACAGTTGAAGTTTTTTACATACCTAAGGATGAATTCCCTGTCTTTCTTTGGACTGATGGATGACTTTGGCTTATCGTTTTAGATAGGTATATCCGCTTACAGCAACTATTGTAATAAGTATGTATTTACAAAACAAAATATAAATATGTTTATCAGCATTTTAGAACATAACACAAGCTTACTAGGTATGGTTTAGGGAGCGCTGTGTAAAATGTCGTAGAATATTCATTATTACAAGTATTATTTTATTATTACTATCCAGCCTTGCAACCCCCAGAGAGAAATGCCTGTACCAGGTGCAGCAACTTGCAGGAGAAGTATGGTCAAAAGAGATGTGCGCAATAGCAATAATGAAATTTTCCAATTCCAGTGTTTTGTGACGGCGGGCGTGGGCTGCAACATCATCGGTCATGGCTGCGTGCTCGGCTACCCAGCGATCCTGTTGCCGCAGCTCAAGACCCCGGACGCAGAATTCACGCTCAGCTTCACAGCTGCTTCTTGGATAGGTCAGTAATCAAAACTAACTATTTAGCGGAAGTATTTATATGGCCGATTTCTGAATTGATAAATTGGAAGTTGAGTCTCGTCAGTTCTTATCAACGCACTGGGTCCACGACGCTCTAAGCAATTCAAAGCTGCGAGCAAAAGATCCGATCCCTCACGGTGCTAATTGAAGAGAGGGCTCCGGATAATTTTAAATATTATTTCTTGTACTTCTATTGTTAAAGCAATGCGGTTGATTTTGCAGCTTCCATCATGGGTATAACACAACTGCTAGGCAGCTTCATCTCGCCACCTATTATGGAAAGGTACGGGAGAAAGATTGCCCACTACGCAGTCATCATGCCAAACCTCATTAGTTGGTTCATCATTGCCTTAGCATTTAACTTTGAGGTAAGGGACTTTTCATTGTCAACATTATTAGATATATCTATAACCAAATTACGAGTACCTATTTTAAGAGTTCTTTTTTTATACATTTGAAAGCTTAGCTAAATACTGTTATTGCGTTTACAATTTATTATGACTTTTCAGATGCTATTCGCTGCTAGAGTACTACAAGGTTTATCAATTGGCATGCTGTCTCCTCTACGATCAGTACTCATTGGAGAATATACCAGTCCTAAAAATCGTGGAGCATTCCTTACAACGGTTTCATTGACACAATCTTTTGGCATATTTTTGGTACATCTCCTAGGATCCCTGCTCAGCTGGCAAATTACTGCTTTAATCTGCGTGGTCTTTCCATTCATCAGTCTCGTCATGACAATCTATTCACCTGAATCTCCCAGCTGGCTTGTTACTAAGGGAAGACACGAGGACTGCAGAAAAGTTTTTCACTGGCTCAGAGGTGAAGAGGAAAATGACGAACTTGAGGAAATGATACAAGCGAGGATACTCTTTGAAAGAGCGAGAATTTCAGACAAGTCTGAGCAAAAGACTAATAAATTCCAAAGTATGGTTTTAACTATCCGGAAGCCTGAGTTCTACAAGCCCATTATATTGATGATGCACGCGCACGTTCTGGTGAACTTTTCGGGTGGAACTACTATGTCAGCGTACTCTACTCTTATCATAGAAGCAGTTATGGGACCCGAAGCCAATAAATACTTTTGGATGATTTTCCTCGATGCCCAGAGATTTGTGTTCAACGCTCTAGCAGTTTTTGCCATAAACAGATTCAAGAGACGTACAATGATGTTCATAACCGGAGCCATTTCGGTTATATCTCAAATTTCTCTCGCTGGGTATTTATATTTTAAGACACAAGGCAGTCTTCCATACGATGCATTTTGGATACCTGTTTTGCTAATAAATATGAAAGTTTTTGCTGTGGCGGTAGGAACATTACCACTTCCCAATGTTATTGGAGGTGAAGTTTTTCCTCTTGAGTACCGAAGTATCGGTGGAACTATTAGCTTAGCGTCCTTCTCAGGCACCTTCTTCTTAGTTTTGAAGACCTTTACCAGTTTAGTTGACAGCATCAGTATGGCCGGAGTGTACTTGGTGTACGGAGGTGTTATAGCGTATGTAATGTTGGTGATGTGGTTCCTCCTTCCGGAGACAAAAGGCAAGACCTTACAACAGATCGAAGATGAATTCAGGGGTGAATCTTTGTCTCTCGAAGAAATGGAAGAACGGAGGTCATTGCAGCAAGATCCTGTTAGGGTATATAAGAGAAGAATGTCAGAATGGAGCGTGAAGTCTGTGCATGTATAACTTGTAGAACAGTCTGTTTGATTTGTGAGGGATTTTTGGCAACTGTCCAATACTCAGTATTATAAATAAATGCTGATAAATGAATATTCTTTTTGGAGCGGTAAATATCTCGAGGTGTAAACAATGTTTTGCAAACTGTGAATGAATATGATGTATTACATCAAAAATAAGAGAATTGTTATTTTGTAATTTTATTAAGTACCTACTCAAAACTGATTAAATATATGCCAACGTTTTATGAATAATATAGGTATCTGTCATTAGTTAAGGTTTTCTTTCATTAAAATAAGTAAAAACTGACGTTCAAATCTTCCATTTAAATGGGACATTCTTAGTATATACCTGACACTCAGAAGACCTGACATCGTATATTCTAGATAAATATTTAGGGTTTCTTCTACATTTATCACCAGATTATAGAGGTGTGTTCTGCTCCAGGTCGAAGTGAATTTGTTTATTAGTACTTAGAATAATTAGGTAATTTTTATGTAATCTTTGGTGCACATAGATGGAACATGTTACAATGTTTAATGTTATAAAAGAAATGTAGAGTTTTGAGCTTATAGCTGACAAACTAAGAATGTTAAGTAATATACAATTAAACTTAGAAATGAAGCTATGTGTATACATAATTCTACAAACAAGGCTGTAGTGCTACCAAACCATATTCTTGGCTTAAGGTTTTTAAGTATATTGAGGAAGCAAATTACTCCAGCCACTTAGCCATAAGTGCTATACAGCTGTATAGCACTTATGGCAACAAATAATATTGATGAACAATTTAGTTTATTATTTATTGTAAATTAGCTGTGTACATAGGAGATATCAGTACACCACCACCTTTTAACCTATTAGTATTACCTAATAGTTAGTAGTGTCGCGTTGTTGCTTTGCGTGTATCCACAAATTTAAGTTTACATTGATAAGGAGAGCCTTTACTAAAAAACAATAAATAATTAATCTCGTTCCTCAACTAAATCTTGTAATAGACTTTAGAATACATATAAATTATGTTAGTTAAAATTTTATAGACAAAATTAATTTTGAATTTTCTACGTAAGTCTGTGGACCTAGTTTATGTGTATATTGTAACATAAGAAACAAAACAATATCTATAGTGATATTATGATGTGACTGTATCATTTGTGATAAAACTTTCGAAAAGTTATGAGCTGTTAATTTTTCTTTTGTAAATGTTGTCATGTCATTCGAGTATATTTATACAGCATAATAATGTTTTGTATTTTCAATCAATAATAATTGTATTATTTATTAACAAAAGCTCATAAATAATACAATTATTAAGTATATTAGTGAAAAGTTAAGTTAAAATTTAATAATCCTATGTGATAGTACATTTAGAAAAAAAACTCAGTTGTATTTGTTATGTAATATATTTATTATTTTGTAACCTTGTTATTTATTTGGTAACCGAACATAAAAATTATTGTAATCAATGAGAAAAAAGGTATAGCAGTATGGAATTCTACAAATAACTCCATTTATTCGCAGTCGGCTACGTATGCGTCACACCCCTGGTGCTAGAAGCGATCATAGGCCGCGGTGGAGTAGGCGGTGCTGGGATTCGCAGAAATTCTTCAACAAGTTTGAAGCTTTGCCAGATGCATACCACTCCCACGCACCCATTGATAGCTATGACGTATTGCCGGCGTCTATTGACGTAAGTCTGGGGGTCACGCCTTAATACGAATACATTGAATACATCCTCACACGTTGCATCCATCATCGGAGCTCACTGTGAAGTATGAGAGAAATTTTATCCTGCACACGCCAATATAGAATTATTCAAGAAGGACATTAGAAGGTTTTGGCATGTGTGACGCCCCTGGCATTGCACACTTCTCTTCCCATCAGGCGGCCCGTGTGCTTGTCTAACACTCAAGTGGTCTGTATTTCAAGTAGGTAGGTATGTCTTAATACTCATACATTATATGAGTTTGGAATATCGGTGTAACATACGAGCTATCATACGAAATTCCTGAGAACTGCAGATCTGGTGAGTTTTTTTTATACTACTTAGGTGGCAGACAAGCACACGGCCCACCTGATGGGAAGCGGTCACCGTGGCCTATGAACGTGTGCAACACTAAGGGTGTTACACACGTGCTGCACAGGGCTGGGAAGGGGCGGGGAGGCTAGGAAGGGATGGGAGGAGGAGGGGTACAGTAAGCTCTGGCTACCCTACTTACTGGTGGTCATTTTCGCCGTTTCGCATTTCGGCGGTGAGTCATTTTATATTCTTTTTTCAACAGTTTTATGTCCCATTTGCCTACATCACTGTATATATATTTTAACTACAAGGCCACCTTATTGCTAGGAGCTCAGCTTGTGACGCCGCGTTGGCAGCACGAGCGTGTAATAGACATTTTAATAGACTCACACGCAACTCGTATCAGATAATGCAGGCAGGTTGTAAATTATCACACTAAATATGTCCATATTTTATGCTTATGTGCATGTATGCATATCTAGGGACAGGCAGGAGTATTATCGTCATCATCCAAATACCAATCCCATTTGCAACTGATTCTTATAAGTACTTTGAAGCCAGGGGACTTCAAATTCAAACTCTTTTTTTTTTTTGATCCAGCTACCTTTTTCAGATTGTCAGTCAATCTGGCCAGAGGGCGTCCCACCTTACGTTTACCGATTCGCGGTCTCCACTCTAGGACTCGATTGCTCCACCGGCCATCAGTCCTTCAACAGCTGTGGCCAGCCCGTTGCCATTTCAGTTTGCTTATTCTGCAGGCTATGTCGGTGACTTTAGTTCTTTGTCGGATGACCTCATTGCGAATTTTATCCATAAAAAAACTCCAAGCATAACTCCCTCTATGGCCCCCTGCGTGACTTTAAATTTGTGGACTAGCCGCACAGTCAGTATCCACGTTTCGGCAGCGTAGATCATGACTGGTAGGACGCATCGAAGACCTTCGTTTTGAGGCATTGCGGTAAGGGTGAGGAGAAAACCCAACGTTGCTAAATACTGCCCTTCTTCTAACCTAACTGGATCCTTCTGGTGACTTCTTTCTCGAAGTGGTTTCCATAATAAAGCATTTTATCCATACAAATGCAATTTTATTATCAGATGTAAGTAAATATTGACTTGAATTCCTCTACCAGCTGTACCCGCGGCATTGTCCGCGCGGTTTTTAATTTTTAAGGTTTTAATTTTTTACCCAGAACCCTAACTCTTTTCCAAAATTATAGTAGTCTCACTTATTCCTTGTTACATCAGCATCTGTCGATAAAAGTTCCGTCACAATCTGTCCATCTATTTCATCTGATCTGATCTGCCATCTGGCAAAAAGACAAAAATTACAAACAGACACTCCAATTTTATTTTAACAGTGTAGATGTGGAGTTTATGTCGCGTTTTAGTATGTGTTGTAAATAAATTAATGTTTATCTGATTGTTTTATTGCTCTCGTGTGTTCCTACACTGTTGCTTCTTATAACAAAAAAGTGCGTTGTTACTTACACACGTGAATATGAAACTGAATTGTAGTGTATGAAAATGAAGTGAGTTTGGCCAAAATCTTAGTGAGTACAAGATCCGGTATAAGAAATATATACTCATCTGTTATTTACTAGTGATAAGAATTAAATGATAGGTAATATTCTTATGAACATATTGCACATAGGTTGCCTAGTCAAATCTCGCCCGAATAGTACACCTATTAAATAATTAAATTATTGATTTGCCTCCCAGAAAACGTACGACACACTTAAAGATGCGAGTGTATACTTAGCTATAGCTATATAGACCGCATTTATAGCTAAATGCTTCAAGTATAGTATTATGTAGTACGGTTTCCGGGCGGTACATCAATTATTATTTTTAGTTTATACGAGTATCTACCTATTATCCGAACGCGAAGTACCTAACCTTTACAATTTCAATTCTGTTGGGAAGGTTGTGTTGTTGTTGGTATGTCCTTTGAACTTAGTATACAATTGTTTTTTTAAATAATCAATTAAGAAAGCAGATTAAATAAATTTAATAATTAATTTTTAACATTATTCGGCCGTGATTTAGCTAATATTTATTCATGTAGATTACAAATTATCTTAAATAATAAAAAAAGAAATGATTTGCATCAAAAGAAGGAGTACCTATAAAGTTTGGGTTTCGAAGAATTCCTCCCCATCGATGTCGACTGGTAACGTACCCAAAAGGCTGGCGGCATTACCACGTTGGATGGCAATGCCGATTCTTTGTGCAAAAAAGAATATGAATATTATCTATCATTTATTTCTTATCACTGATAAATAACAGATGAGAGTATATATTTCTTATATCGGATCTTATTCTATCGGTTCGTTTTGGACATAAATGTTGCGCATAGGCATAACAATATTACAAACGTGGGCTAACGATGACTACCGAGAGAAAATACAGGTTTACGCCTTTCATGAAGCAAGTGAGTACCTACCTACATATTTTTTATACCATTTCCCACCTGATGGAAAGTGGTCACCGTGGTTTATAGACGTGTGCAACACTAGGAGCGTTAGACTCGCGGAGGAAGGGAGGTTCGGGGATTGGTGTGGGGATTGGTGTGGGGGAGGGGGTTGAGACTTTCTATGCTGCTAACATAGGAGACTAAGCAAGACTTCATGCAACCACTGATAAGTGTGGGTTATGGGACTGGTTGGTGCAGCGGGCGGAAGCCTCCTTCCCCTCCCCCTCCGTAGCAAGATACCGCACCAATATTTTGACGTCCACACAAGTCAGTGACGATAACTCACGCCTTTGACCTCCCAGACAGAATCCCTCTACAGAACTTGGGGAGGGGGGAGGACAGTGTACGGAACATAATTGAACAGTTCAAGAGCATGGTTTGTTTCCAGTGCTTCGTGACAGCGTCAGTGGGCAGTAACATTGTGGGCCATGGCAGTGCCATTGGCTTCGCTGCGATCTTACTGCCGCAGTTAAACCAACCAGGGTCAGAGTTCAAACTCGATCCTGTGTCTGCTTCTTGGATAGGTAAGGTCCGCATCATTATCATTAAGTTAATTTATTAATTTATTTATCAAAACACGAAACAACCTATGTAAACTAAGGAAAGATGTGAAATTAGTTTGTTTTCTCATTTGGCAGAAACTTTCTAAATCTTATTTTATACCTCTTTGGAGGCAGACAAGCACACGTTCCACCTGATGGGAAGCCGATGGGCAGGGGCGTAACACTAACATGGTAATAAGACCCGAAACGGCAGCGTGCGGTTTTAGTCGGTTCGATCCCGACATAACCACCCCCGATGGCCGACGGAGGTGGTATCCATGGGGATTTTCGCAAAAAGGGGGCGTAACACTCGCGCTACTGATTTGAATGGGAGAGGGCTAGGAAGGGGGAGGGGGATCATGAGAGTTCCTTAAAAATGATTTTTTTCTATTATGTTAATGTCTACTTAAAATATTTACAGTATCCATCTTGGGAGCAGCGCAGTTAATTGGCTGTTTCATCTCGCCGCCCATTATGGAGAGGTATGGCAGAAGGCTCGCCCACTTCTCTGTCACGATGTTCAGTCTGGTTGGATGTCTTATTGTCACTATGGCTACCAGTTTTGAGGTAATTTTTTTTTTAATCTTTACTATATATAATACTTACTATACATACATTGGGCGAGTCCAATTACAGTGAACTGTTAATCGGCCTTTGTGGCGTAGCAGTAGTGCATTTGACTGCTACGACAGAGGGCGCGGGTTAGATTCTCGCTCAGTGCAAATATTTGAATGCATGAAAATGCATAGGTCTGAATGTTTCTTTGTTTAATAATGTAAATGTTTGCAAAAACAAAGTATATTATGTATGTTTATCCGCATTCTAGAACCCGTAACACAAGCTAGTTAAACTATAGGTACTTGCTTTAGGTATAGAGAGAATATTTATGTTTAGTTATACTGATTAAAATAATTTTTAGAATTTAAAGAGCTACTTAACATAATTCAAAGATAATTCATAATACGAGGATGTTTGTTCGCAGGTTATGTTCACTGCCAGAGTACTCCAAGGCTTGTCGATCGGAATGCTCTCACCATTACGATCAGTTCTTATTGGAGAATACGCCAGTCCAAAGAACAGAGGCGCTTTACTCACATTCGTTTCCCTATCGCAGTCTTTTGGTATAGTTTTCGTCCATTTTATTGGTTCACTGCTCGGCTGGCAAAAGGCCGCGTTGATTTGCGCATTTTTTCCTTTTACAAGCCTCGTCATGACTATGTATTCTCCAGAATCTCCTAGTTTCCTCGTATCCAAAGGACGATACGACGAATGTAGAAAAGTTTTTCGTTGGCTCAGAGGTGATGATGAAGAAGAAGAGCTACAAGAGATGATTCAAGGTCGGATCATGTTCGAAAAAGCCCGAATCTCTGAAAAGTTTGATAAGAAACAAAATAGATACCACAGCGTTGTGTCCACTATAAAGAAAAGAGAATTCTACAAGCCTATCATTCTAATGATGCACGCCTACATGCTCATACATTTTGCCGGAGCAACCACTATGGCAGCATATTCAATTTTGATCATTGAAACGGTGATGGGGCCGGCAGTACAGGCTGATTTTTGGATGATTTTCTTGGGCACTCAAAGATTAATTTCGAACGGTTTAGCAGTTTTTGCCGTCAATAAATTCAAAAGACGTACTATGATGTTAGCTACGGGAGTGCTATCAGTATGCGTGCAATTTTCTCTGGCTGTTTATGTATATTTGAAGCAACGAGATAGTCTATCTTATGATTCCCTCTGGGTGCCAGTTCTCTTGATTAATCTAAAAATGTTCGCAGTGGCCACAGGTATACTACCCCTCCCAAACATTATTGGTGGAGAAGTATTTCCATTAGAATATCGAAGCATTGCTGGTACTATTACCCAGTGTTCGTCTTCGGCTGTATACTTTTTGGTGTTGAAAACTTATACAGCCACAGTGGATAGTCTGGGAATGTCTGGGGTGTATTTGCTATATGGAAGCATCCTCGCGTATTGTATGGTTGTAATCTGGTGGCTGCTACCAGAAACAAAGGGCAGAACACTGCAGCAGATCGAGGACGAGTTCAGGGGACAGCCACTTTCTCCAGCGGATGTTGAAGCGAGAGAATCGCTGCACAGTAATCCTATAGTGGCTTATAAGAGAAAAATGTCTGAGCGTCGGTACAGCACGCCCATTCCACTATAAGTCGGAGTTACTGTTAATTTATTATTATTAATTTACATTATTACGTTATCGATAAACTAGTGTAGGTATCATAAAGTTAGGGATTAAATTTATGAATTTGAATGTTTTTTTGTTAACTAATACAAATGAGTATCGTGTGCCAAATTTTCAATAAATATTTTAATTCATTAATTGGAAAGCCGACCCCAACTGAGTTGGGAAAAAGGCGCAGAGAATGATGATGATGAATTGGAAATTTGGCACACGATACACAGAGTTAATCCTATCAAATATCAAATACTTGCTTGTCATTAACCGACTTTAAAATGGAGAAAACGTCCATGAGTACTGACTATCATCAATAGTACGTTTGTTTGGTATATTATGTAATTTTTAATTATGTTTTCATGTCATTGAACTGCACCTGTTTCTGCTAAGGCAACACGTGCCTGCTCTAAACTTATTACTTAGTTTTGTTTTTCTTAATTTATTAAATTTGTTGACATTATACCTACTATTACGATTCCGCTCTCATGGGTCGTAGCGTGATTACATAGATCTATTCTATAGCCTTCCTGGGTAAGCAGGCTATCCAACACATAAATAATTTTTTAATTCAAACCTGTAGTTCCTAAGAATAACGCGTTCAAGCGAACAAACAAACAGCTATTTAATATTCGTATGTCATACTTACAACTTGCAAGTTAGATTAAGGTAATGAAAACAAAAACTATGTTGTAACTAAATAAATAGGTAGTTCATTATCATAAACAGTTCAGTCGTAATTAACGGCAGGTTTGGCGGTAGTCCTCTTGCTCTGGATCCTGCTGCTGTTCCTGAAGGCAGTCGCGCCGGACGACAGCAGCAGCACCAGCAGTACTGCGACGAGTGCGGTCAAGTGCTTGCCAAAGTCCATGGTGGCTGGAGCGCAACAACACACGGTGAGAGCTTGAAGGAACATTGTTATATTCGTCATTCAATTCTATTTATTAGTCTTTTGATTGATAATATCAAAAGCCCAGTTGTAGCAAAGTTCTGACTAGTAGCACCATCTGTTATCGAGGACAAAATATCAGTTTAACATAATAACATGATGTTGGTTACCTTTATTTCCCAATAGATTGCGCTATTGTACAACAAAAATTAGTATTTTCTTGTTTCCCTTATGCGTACTCAGTATCAAGATTAAACTTTGATAAATTGTGTTATTAAGTCAGAAAGGTTACCAGTTACAAAAAATAAATAACTTAAAGTCATTGACGCTGAATGCCATCAAGAACCAAGCGGTTTGGTGCCTCTTTTCTTTGCCGTACCATCAAAATCTGGAATTCTTGAATTTCCTGGACCAACTCAGGTATTTCCTTCCTCCTACAGTCCCGGGTCCTTTAAGCGGAGCGTGAAAAAGTATTTGATGAAGCCGTCAAGTTGAGGACCACCATTATAGCACTTTCGCCTTTACCTTTAGCTTACTATCAGGCGAGGTGAAATCATATTGACGTGACGGTGTAAATAATAACAATACTAAATTTATCCAATTTGAAAGAACAGCAATAATATATATTTTATCTATAAATGAGACTCTGTGGTAAAACAAAATTTTATCCTTGATGATAAATATTAACACTTAATCGTATAGGTAGTAGGTACAAATCAGCTGTGTTGCTGTTACATCAAAACCCAGTACTTGCTTAAAACAGGAAGGGGATCATCATAGCCACCGATAGTGCTACAATGGTGGCCCTCAGCTTGACGACCACATCAGACAGAGATACTTTTTCACGGCCCGCTTAAAGGAAAGGACAGTAAGGCCTCATACGCATTGTCCGGTTAGCCGGAGTGCGGACAGCCGTCCGGTTAACCGCAATCAAAAATATATACGCAAAAGTATTTTTTATTCGCACTGTGATGCGGCTGCCGCCCAACCGCTCCGGTCGCTCGGAGCGCTGCGGCCCGACTGACGGCTATCCGGACGGTCGCTGTACGCACTACGCGGATGCACTGCGGTTTGCTAGTTTACGGTTGCTCGCCATTGAAGGTGCACGTATTAACGTTTATCCGCACTGTCCGGTTGCAGTTGCGGCTAGCCGCCACCCGGTTAACCGCAGCTGCAACCGCATCCTGCGGCTAGCCGGACGGCTGTTCGCACTCCGGCTAACCGGACAATGCGTATGAGGCCTAAGAAAGGAAAAGTTGAAAAGGATGTACAGAAGATACAATGTTATATAAAGGACAGTAGAGTTAACGCAGACAGCGGTTCACTTACCAACAGAAGGTCCTCCGCGTGAGGGCACCAGGCTGACAGTGTGTCACACGCCAGTCGGCCCACCTTATAAACGTAACTCGTAAACTTGCTTTTATTTTAATTGTATCCGCCTGTTATATGACACGATTATTTAAGTTGCAGTCATGTGTGCATTGTTTATCTACACTAAGTAGGTAGGTAATAAATAAAATTGAAGTGTATTTTTTTAATATTAAAAAACACGGCACATAGGTATATACCTACCTATACCATAACTAAGTATTTATTTTTAAAAATTTTGTCTGTTTTTTTCGGTTAATCTCGGAAATGGCCGGACCGATGTAGAAAGAATTAGGGTTCCGAGTAAATAATAATAAAATTAAAACCCTAAAAATCTAAAGGCACGCGGGTGAAGTAGCGGGTACAGCTAGTTATTCAAATGAATAAGTTAGTACTTAGTCATACCTACCAACAAGGTTACAGCACCACAAGGTACAAGTTCAATCCTGTTGGTCGTGACACAGTTACGTATTTGTTTGCGATCACGAGGTTCCACTTTGATTCCCGAGTCAGCAAAAGTGGTAATGTTTGAACTGGAGCAAATAGTGTGAAAACTTGGCCGGTAGATGGCGCAGCTTTGGCTACTCTTATGGATCGTCTAACTGTGAGTCCATTTCGACAGCCAGGAATCGAACCTCGTGCCTCTCGATCCTAACACCGACTCTTTAACCACTAAGTTATCGACGATATTTAAATTCATATAATTTTGATCTCAGTCAAATTCAAATTGACCTAGAGTAAAATTTTTACCGGTAACACGCCATCAGTGAGGATAATACTGTGTACTTATATGAAGTAGGTTATCAATTTGTCAAATTATCGAGAGCCAAACATTACGAGGTACAGGCGGGTTACATAACCGGTGCATGAGTAGTATAGCAAAAATCAACCTGTACCTACGTCACTCCGACATTCTTTAAAGGTGAGTTTATAAGGAAAAAACTACTTTTAACTCTGTTTCTCAACTGTTTTATTAATTTCGTATCTAATATAACATCTCTTTACATAATAATAAGAAAAGTTACGTTACTTCAGTCTTATTTAGCTATCATTTTGGTATTGGCTTCCATGTCATTGTTTGAAGCGTTTTCAAACTCTCCATTATTGAAGTAATATTCAATTTCTTGCAACGTTTTGTCTTTAGTTTCGGGCAGTATAAAATATAATATCAAAAGGGAGATGCCCATAATAGTGCCATACACAGCAAAAAAGCCGCTAACACCCATACTGACAAGAAAATGTGGCGTAGAGTTAAGAGCTGCCATCAAGCATATTGATATCCAGACACCAGACAGGGCTGAACCTACTCCTCTGTGAGCTAAAGGAAACACTTCACCCACTAAAGCTAAGGGAATAGGAGCGCAGCCGAAATTGGCAAGAAAGAAGTACACCACAAGTAGAGTTATAGGAATCCACATTTTGTCTCCTACAATTACAGCTTTATGAACCAAAAATAGGTACACACAAACTAACAAAAGTATTGCGACAGCTGCAAAGCCAGTTGAAAATAATAGCGTGCGGCGGTTCATGATCTTGACGAGCACTAACGCAAACATGGTGCTTACTGTTATCATTATGTCGATGCCCACAGTGGAGTAGAATGATTGTGTTGTTTCTCCAGTTAATGCAGTCATGATCTGCAGCGCGTACGCAGGGAAAACATGTCGGCCGCTCGTCTCGAGAACCAACGTAGCCAACACCATGATCGTGAAAGGCTTAATAAAGTCCTTACGTCTGAATTTCTGGATAATTTTCATAAATTTAACACAGTAACTTATGTCTGATGTTGGCTTTGAAAGTTTAGCCTTTTGAGTTGTTAACATATCTTCGAATTCTCTCCTAGAGTCTTCGTGACAGCCTCTGAGCCAAAAGAAAGATTCTTCGCTACTCTCATATTGATGCTTTGAAATAAGCCAGGCTGGACTTTCCGGCCACGTGTAGATGATCATCAGGGCAACAAAAAGAGGTACTAAAGCCACCAGAGCAATGGTTTTCCAATGTAGGTAATGACTTAAAATATGTACGAACATAGCACCCATGCACACGGTGGTGTTTTTCAGGTATAGAAATACTCCTCTGTATTTTGGAGATGTGTACTCTCCAATGACTATAGCTCCTAAAGACACGGTCCCGGCTGATGCAAGCCCCCCAAAAAACCTTCCAATCATCAAGGTAGTAATATCTTCTGCGAAGTATATGAGCAGCCAGCCCATAATGCCTGGTACGATAGCTATTGCGTGGGTGATCCTTCTGCCATAGATAGCCATACAGACTGATGATATCAGGAAGCCCGGAATGCTGGCTACCGCTATTATTGAACCTGGAAATTCAGAAAAAGACATTAAGTAATTAGTCTTGGTTATTTTTTTACATTGGACACGTCAACATGACTTCACCTCGCCTGATAATAAGCTAAAGGTAAAGTCTCAGGACCGGGTGTCACCACTACATACACCGGTAGTGCTACAGCGACGGCCCTCAGCTTGATGGCCCTATCAAATGCTTTTTTACGCCCCGCTTAATAGACCCGGGTTAGACTTAAACTCACCATATGTTTATAATTGATTAAGTAGAACCGGAGACATGATCAGAAACGATGATTGAAATTCGATCATCCCCCAATAGTTATTTTGTCCATGTACAGAATTTACCTCTCTACAATTTTAATATTATATCCAGTAAACTGTATAGTATTTACCCAGCCATGATGATGTGTAGAGATCAGTCTTGATAGGAGAATCATGCTGGCCAAGCGCAGGAAGCAAGCTAGTGGGGTAGCTCAACATAACTCCTTGACCAAACATGTTGATCAACACCGCTGACATTGTCCATGTCTGAAAATGAAGATGGTAAAGAATTGAGTTTCATCCGTAATCAGCAGGTACCCTGTTGGGGAGGTTAGCATAGGCCTCAAAGACATTAGTGCAGCTGCTCCCATATTCTCGAAACCTTTATGAGTAATAGTGTAATTATGACCAGTCAGCATCAAAAGTGATGATAACATTACATATAGGTTTGAAAGTTCAAATAGGTACTGGAAAAAAATACAGATAAATATAGACTATGATTCCAAAAACGACTTGTTCAGCATTGACATTGGTCCTAAAGCACATATAGATATAATTTTAAGAAGAAATATGATATATATTAATACATGTTTCCTCATGACGGTTTAACTGTAATATAACAGTATAAACAGAGATAATATTATATAGTACAGCTAACGTTACCTGACGAATCAATGGGGTCGTCATTGTTTTGACATTAATCTTCCATATTGAGAGTATGAACTTATATAATGGGTCTGTCCCTGATAATTTGTTCTTCTGTACTTTGCTTATGTAGTTTTCTTGTTGTGTTTTCCGTCACCTTTGGCAATGACTAGAGCAGAGCTGACTAGGAGGACGACGTCCGAGATGGTAATGCAACGGGTACCACCCCGTTCAGATAAGTTAAATTTAAAACGAATTATAGTCTTCTAGGCTGTTCTAGGCGTTTATGTTGTTGAGTTTTCAAGTGGCGGCGTCCTGAGTCACCTGGAAGGAAAAATTAAGCAAGTATTAAAAAAAAGGTACGCGTAAAAGCTGCACTACATTGTAGAGTAAAATCTGCTACTTAATATTATTTATGGAATACCTACGTATCCACAATTTCCATCATGTTCTCGCATACAAATAAGGGATTAAAGGAATTTCTGCAGAGTTTGGGGGTTATCCAAAAATAGCATAAGGATTTTTGAACAAGTTCGTGACATCTTTGGTATTAAACGTCAATTATGTTCATCTCCCTATTAGTATTAATAAAATAATCTATATTATTATCTATCTCTCACACACACAATGATAAACTATTGCTCGTTATATTTTTGGCTAATTGATTAAATAGACTATGTTTATTCACGTTGTGGTTCAATAATGACATAACTCACTTATGTAATCTTCCTAAACAATAAAACAAACCTCGGATATGATGCCAAACAGTTTTTTCCCAAGAACTGGTCTGTCTATTCATAGTGAAGTGTATTTAACACTAAACTAACAAATACGCCTAATTTTTATCTAACAGAGTAATATTTGTTCGACGGAGTGTTTAAGTGATTTTGAAGGAGTAGTATCATTTAGGTACTCATAATTATTATAACACATTAGATATTAATGCGATGCACATGTCCGTAGTGTTTTTTTTTTCTTATATTGAATGAAATAACTTGTACTTTTCACAATATCTACAGAGGAATGATCTTCCTGCTGTGGTTTTCCCAACCGTCTTTATGGGGCTTCTCAAGAAGGTTTTTACAAGGTCGGCAGCTCGGTAGGCACATCCATAGGCCACGGTGACCGTTTCCATCAGGTGGGCCGTGCGCTTATCTGCCACCTAAGTGGTAAAAAATATTCCTTTCCCTTTTTTAAAAGTAAAACATGGCAAGTATGGTATTTGGCCATTTATTTTGCTTCTAACACGTTGTGTAAGCTATAAATTTATTAAATTACAGACTGTCTTGATTAAAATATGTGACAGACTGTTTCTAAATGTTTTTTATCATGCAGTAGCAGTGATCTCTAAGTGTACCATTCAGAAATTAATCATTAATAGTAAGGGTGTGTAGCTTTAGTAACATTTCGAAAATGGGTTCCTCAGGGATGTATCTTGGGTCCCATCTTTATAATGCTTTCTTCTCTTTTTTGTTCAGAAGAATAATGGTTTCTATAGTTATTATGATTTCTATTTGATTATAGAATACAAATGCAAACATATTTTGGTTTTTTAAAAAGAGACAATTATCACACCACCAGTCTACCTTGTATCTTAACCTTAAGGCAATACAATCGCGACCTCTGAATTCTCTGTCGTTTTAATCATACTGCACAGGTACACAGATACAATCTAAATTGTAGATAAATATAAATAGGTAGCTTATTTATTCCTGCGCTTTACAATTTATTACTGACAGTAGACCAAATTTTTATTCTAGAAATTTATCTAAATTTTATTTCTCAATTCCAGAGGAACAGTACTTTTCTTCTGGATGAGAGATGCCCTATGTCCTTCAATGTACCTAAAACACGTGCTCCTTTAAAGTACCTATCTATATCAACTGATAATTTGATAATGTTAGGTTAAGTAGTGAAAGCGTGACAGATAAAGAAACTCACTTTCGTATTTATCTCAATTATGTAAATATAAAATTTAGAATATTAACATAATTGATAACTCACTGTTGCCCGCGGCTTCACCCTCGTGAGATTAAGTATGTTGCGACTCCCGCTATCTAAGGGAACCTATTCAAGAAAAAAAAATAGACTATAACGTATACCTGTACCTAATTTCATACAGATCCGTTCAGCCGTTTTTGTTTGAAAAAGTAACAAACATCCATGCATCCATACTTCTCGTGTTTATAATATTATGAGTAGGATTACTAAATCGATTCGATTCCTGAGTCAAGCAAAGCGGTATCGGACTTTTGTGATAAGCATTTTTCAGTGCCAGCACCGTAAAGAATCCGATCGTTGCCAATAGGTTCCCACGACTTAGCTTCAGAAACAATTGGAACAATGTGGAATTTAGTAGATATACTTTTCAATAATTAGGTACCTACCGTAAGAAGTTCAAAAGAAGGTTTTCACAAGATCGGCAGCGCGAGGGTGATGCCCCTGGTGCTGTACACCTCCATAATTCAAGGCCGCTTCCCATCAGGTGGACCGTATGCTTGTCTGCACCTAAGTATAAAATAAATAAAACCTTCAAAATCACTGCACTGTTTATTTTACACATGGAGAAACTTAACGCAATTATTATTTATGATAAAAATAATACTTCATTGTTTATCAATTTATTTATTTCACACTTACTATCATTACAGGTTGTTTTCTTTACCACAATATTTAAAAACTTGAAAGTTAAATGTCTTCAAGTTCTCTGGTCAATAAATTGCGAACACTTTTTTGACGCACCACGGCATTCAACGATTCAGAATTAAAAAAATAACTCGCGCACTATCGTGAACCTCTTGAGGCCACAGTCGACTCTCAATAAAGGCATACTTGGAGTGGTTTTAAGGCGTCCACTGGGCGTAGGTATATTGATACTTTCACAAATTACTATACCATTATGGTATAGTGAATAACTCACGCACTCAGCTACTTGCGCCTATTCGCCGCAGGACCCTCTATCTAGGACCTCTGCTATAATTTATTCAGTATACCAACGGGGTTCAGGATTCGGGTTACCAACTATTAGGTAATCTATCAAATAGGGAGGAATATTACTTTTTATCTATAACTTCATTTGCTTAAAATATGCTAAGTATAAAGGATTATAAATAATTTAAGAGCATAAACCATATTTCGCCATGCGAAATATTAAATACGATTGAATTGAATAATAATTAATTATATAAGACGTTACTTAATTATTATTGACGCACGTGTGATATTATATTATGAATTGAGAAATTATTTAATGATTTAAGGATTTATTTTATGATTACGAAAATATTTTTAACACTTGCCTAATACACACAAGTTTTTTTTAAAGGCCAATAAAAGATTTTCATTGTATGCTAGGACCTCGTTCATCTATCAATCAAGAGGTAGACTTGAAGACTTGAACCCCACAGACCTTGATTGGACCCCCTTACACCCGGACAGTTGGAGATGAAATATACAATCAATTAATCTATTGCAGTCCACTGCTGGACATAGGCCTCTCCCAATGTTCCCCATAGCACCCGATCATCCGCCTTGTGCATCCAGTCTATCCCAGCTATCTTTTTCAGGTCGTCCGATTAACTCGCTGGGGGGCGTCCTACTTTCCGTTTGCGGACTCGCGGTCTCCACTCTAGGACTCGTTTGCTCCACCGGCCATCAGCCCTTCGGCAGAATAGCTTCCTTATTCTGCGAGCTATTAGATATTATAATATGGTAAATGGTATACCATAAGAAGTTCTTCTTGAACCGATTTTGATGAAATTTGGTATAGGAGTAGATTAGACCTCGAGAATGAACATAGGCTATGTTTGGTCGCGATAACCGACATCCACGCGGGTGGAGCCGCGGGCAACAGCTAGTATAAAATAAACTGAATCCACAGAACAAATAAAAATCTTTTTTAATGTTCTGTGACTGAATCCAACATGTATTTGTTCCACAACACAAACTATGAAACATACCTACACACAAACTAATTACATAACCATACAGTCCGGTTGTGGCAAAGTTCAAACACAAGTTCAATGAACAAACAGAACGAATTTTACGAAAGCGAATACTAATGGTGTTGAATCGAATTTGACGAAATTTTCTGTTTATGCAATATTTACTTATGTACATGATTATGATTGTACTTGCAACTTTGTCCGTGTGCTTTGTGATTTTTAAGGTTTAAATATTTTTTGTCTGTATGTTCCGGCTAATCTCTAAAACGGCTGGATCGATTTTAAAGGGACTTTTACTGGAGAATTACTGATGTAACTAGAAGTAACTTAGGCTACTTTAATTTTGGATACAGATTCAGGGTTCCGAGTAAAAATTTAAAACTCTAAAAAATCTATAACCGGACAACGTCGTCGTAGTGACAGCAGCTATACGTAAACATAATACTTAACCAATTTTAATGAGTCAATTCATAAAATAATTACTAATCGCAGGATTAAGTTAGTATAGGTACGCGAAACAATTTTGCTTAATCAGGTGCGACAGTGCATTGCGCAATAGAATGTAATCGCATCAGCTACACTGCCCATTACCGACTTGGCTATCTATACAAATACCTCAATAAAATTGGAGTGTCTTTTTATACCTAATATTAAAATAACCGCTTTCTACTAATTGCGTTTGAATATACCTATACAAGTATCGTCTGTTTGTCTATTTGGTCCGACTAATCTCTGAAATGGCTAGATCGATTTTGACAGGACTGTCACTGGCAGATAGCTGATATAAAGGAAGTAACTTCAGATAATTGAATTTTGGAAAAAGAGTTGGAGTTTCGAGTAATAAATTAAAACTTTAAAATCTGATACCACGCGGTCGAAGTCGCGTGCACAGCTAGTAATTATAATTATTCATACTCAGTTAATAATCGGTCACTGGACGCCCCGCGCGGTACTGTCGTTATATCGATATTATTAATTTGTTAATTTAGTAAAAAATAACCGTTCGAGTCTATTAATTAATAACTAAATAAAACAATGGACAAAGTTTGTGTGATGATAAACCATACAAGTATTTATTTGACCAGCTGTATTCGTTCGTATTCTAATTCGTGCATTTATATTATGATGTTACAAGGATAAGGTCCTTTTTTTTTTTTTTTTTTTTTTTTTTTTTTTCGTGCGGAAATCCTCATGGATACCCAGCGGGGCAGGTTATGTCGGACTCTTACCGACTAAAACCGCACGCCGTCTAGGGTCTTCTGACGCCAGGGTGTAAGGTGGCCCGAAGAGCATTTCCCTCGCACCCCGGCTTGACCCGGGCCATCTCCGGATTCAAGATGGCCCCCTCGGGTTTGGGAACCGCGTGGTTCCCGTCATACCCCCGGAATAGGCGGGGGGGCGCGCTTTGGCGCGCCGCCACCTCGGCCTGCTTCTGCTAGGGTGACAGGCGGCTCCACCCGTCACCCCCAGGCCAGCGCTCATAGAGGACGGAGGTCGTTAGACCTCCGACGCCTTAGGCGTCCGCGCCGGCCGCCGTTCGGGAGAGCTCTGTGCAGCCTCTCCCGAACCCTTTCCGCCGCCTCCTTCTCGAGCATCACTTGCTCGCAGAAGGAGGCGGCGGCCGACCACGCGTCCGCACTCTGCACCATCGCTGCGATCAGCACCGGCAGTGTGAGGACTCCCACCCCGAGGGCTGCCAGAAGGATAAGGTCCTAAAGTGCTTTGTTCCAGACAACGGTGAACGGTGAGTAGGGTAGCCAGAGAGTTCACTGGACCCCTCCTCCCCCACCCCTTCCTAGCTCCCTCCTCCTCAGTTCAGAATCGACAGCGCGAGTGTTCCCAATAGGGTGGGCTGTGTACTTGTCTGCCACCTAAGTAGTATAAAAAAAGATTCTTAAATATGTGGGTTTTGTTTATAAAACGTACAGTAGACAATGAACACACACACAGCGATATAATACGCTTAGCGAATCTCGTACTCGTAGTATGTTTGAAGATGGCACATTGCCACCCTGGGTTCTATAATTACGTTGCTCAGTGTTTATGTAGCAAGTTTACTGCCATAGTCGTGCATCACGGTACGGAGATAATGTGTGACATACGAATATATTCAATGGAATATTCTGTCCAGTTGATTGGAACCGTGCTGTGCTTTAGTTCTCAGATAAACGTGAGATTAGTGAAGTGCTTCTTGAAGAGATAAGATATAACGATAAGATTGCAGTCGGCCTTGTCTTTGTATGTGATTATTGACATCTTTGACATTGACTCCTGTTTTTTTATATTCGACACGTCAATATGACTTCACCTCCCAAAGTCTCAAAACAGGAGGTCATCATTACATACACCGATAGTGCTATAATGGTGGCCCTCAGCTTGACGGCCTCGTCAAATTCTTTTTTATGCCCTGCTTAAAGGATCCGGGACTATAGGAGGAAGGAAACACGTGGGCTGGTAAAGAATTCCAAGTCTTTATGGCGCGGCAGAGAAAAGAGGCACCGAATCGCTTGGTTCTTGATGGAATTGATTGCACTGTGTGAGGGTGATACCTCAGCTTGAGCCTAAAATTACATTCTTCCGTGTTTATTTTTATTTGGTTACCACTGGTTAACACTGAAATACAAAATGGTTTGACCACGAGGATTCAATCCAAGAAGTTTGACCAGGAACAGGATTTTTTTTCTCGTGGTCAAATCAGTTTGACAAAATAGTTTTTCCAGCTAGAAGAACCAAATATTTATGGTTGTTTATTCCATTTAATTATCATCTGCCTTTGTAATGCTGTAGTAAAATAATTAGTCCCCAAATACTAGCTAAATGTACAGCACACTGCCCCAGATAGCGCGATAGGCCGCCACCAGCCGCCACTTGTATTTACCCACTTAACTTAATCTAATTTTGTTATTGAAATTCATCATTCATCATCATCATTCTCTGAACCTTTTCCCAACTCAGTTGGGAATTAATAATAATGTTGTTATTGAAATTATTGGTATACAATTAATAAATACTACTACTACCACTAGCAGAGGAAATTGTACTACTGATACCCTGCGCAAACACATAGATTATTTCAGAGATCTATCGATATTCAAATTTTCGCCTGTTCGTTACCATAGGGAAGAAAGGATTTTTTTTCCACACTCAACTGGGGGGAATACTTTTCCACTTCTCTCTCTACTGATAAAATGATTCAGGAAATTGGCATCATCAATGTTCGACATGAAAGTGTTCCTGTACTAAAATTCCTTTCTTCCCTACCAGTAGGGATAGATCAGTTGGGATGTGTGGAACAGGGGCAAATTTTGTACACAATGTGTAATGTACAACTACTAGGTACTACTACTACTACTATAAAATTATCACAGTGATAAATTCATATCGTTGGGACCGACCATTGTGGGAAGTGAAGTTCGCAGTGCGCGTGCGTGATAAAATATACAGTGGCGTTAACGTACCGTGGAATACCTACCACCTTCAGTCTTACATTAAGCGTTATAACAGAATGTATTTTTAGGTTACGTATTTGTATTCCAATAACCAATCTAATAATAATTTTTCTACTGTTTATGCTACTCAAGCAAACCATTGTACATAGACCTAAGTAAATGTTTATAAATCGATAAGAATACCTACGCAAAATTATTGGCAGTCTCAATGTTTAGTAGGTACCACATATTGGTGGAGCGGTTGTTCAAAGAACTAGGTCAAGGACTGTCGGTGGCCTTGGGACTTGGGACTACTTTGCAAAGGTCAACCCGAGATTCTTATTACTTAATAGTAGTCTTATTTACACAGGAAAAAAACTAATAGAATTTTAACAAAGTAGATAATGACGAACGGTAGACTGACTGTATCTGAAATTATTATTTAATTTGATATTCTGTGTGTAGCGTGAATTTATTTTGTACACAGAGTCAAGGCCACCGCTAGTACACAATTTTTTATCATCAAAGAAAAACTAGTGTGAGTAGCATGCAGCGTAGTGAAGAGGACAGATAAAGTGTACGAGTGACAGAGGGAGGTATGTCGCACCGCGCGGTGAACGTTCCGCAGTGACCACCCGCCGACAGTGAGGCGATCTCGAACTACGAGTAGTATGGCGAAACAACGATCCGGATGGATCACACCCTTCACAAAGCAGGTGAGATAATGTTTTGAGTACAGTTTTTTATTTTTATTACCACTTAGTTGGCAGACAAGCGCACGTGTATGTAATCATCTATTATAACAGTTTTTAGACCAAGACAACTAGGTACAATGTAATCCACAAATTGCTTTTCGAGTGCATTCATGGCTCATAAATTATATTTGTTATCACATCGCAGCAGTGAAATCTTGAATTTCTATTCCAATGAACTTGGTGGGAAGTAAGTGCTTGATGAACTGCTGGACCGATTTCGATGATTATATTATTTTTGTTGAGTTTGTTATTGTCAAGAGAAGGTTCTTATAATAGCAAAATATAAGGAGATTGTGGGAAATTAGATAATTTGAAAAACTTATGCTCGACAATGGGCTGGCCACATCTGCCGAAGGACCGATGCGATGGCCGTTGGAGCAAACGAGTCCTAGAAAGAGTGGAAATCGCGAGTCCGCAAACGGAAAGTTGGACGCCCCCCAGCGAGTTAGTCGGAAGACCTGAAAAAGATAGCTGGGATAGACTGGATGCACAAGGCGGAGGATCGGGTGCTATGGCGTACATTGGGAGAGGCCTGTGTCCAGCAATGGACTAAATTTATGCGATATCCACAACGTTACTGAACTTAAAGTATTTCGATAGTCCTCTACGTATTTGCGGAAATATGAAGCCTGGTGTTGTGATGTTACTATTAACCCGTGCCGGTTGTATTGCAAGATTAAATTCTTTTATTGATATTTTCTTATCAAGTAATTCCATTTTCATAAATACATATTTCGCTACAATCAAAGAGAGACTAATCTTTGACTTTCGATATTACTCAGATTCATAGCTTGTGTCATGCATTTCTCTATATAAACCTGCGAAAGACCCAAGTCCTGTTTCGCAGAGTCCCTCCTTGAAATAAAATCTGCCTGTCTGCCATCTCTGAGAAAATATATTTTGCCCTTTTTTTATCGTAAGAAGACCCCGGGTGTCCTTGTTCGTTAGCAGATATACCGTTCCGTTTCACTGTAAGCTCAACTAAATCACTGCACCGTGCATGCTACGTGGTGCAATAATTTAAGATCCCTTTCACATATTTTTGGGTCGAATTGCTAACTACCGTTATTATGCCATCAACTTTTGCCATCGCTATTATGAGTATAAGATGAGTAAGACAGTGTTCACTAACACGTAACCAACGGTTTAAATAGAAAAACAAGCAGTTAAGAAAAAAAATTGAAACATATTTGATTGATGAAGTTTTTTTTATTAGAAAGGACTTGGCCAGACTGAAAATCTGAGTTTGATTGCAATAGAATTGGAGATATGGCCAAAAAAACTATAACCGTCCTCACCATGAGCATCAGATAGTACTATGATTTATAATTTCACTATTTTTTTTATATCGGTCACGTAAATATGACTTCACCTCGCCTGATTGTGTACTAAAGCTAAAAAGGTAAAAAAATGGTAAACTAATTCATAAAAAAATATAATTTTTTTCATGAATTAGGAGTACGTATTCAGGTATATTTCTTGAGATTTAAGATTATTTCTGAGTATGGTCTCCTGTACCTGTCAGCCCCGGACGAGCAGCCGTGACAGTTGTTTCAAGGATGACCATGTCAAAGTTGTCGACACATCGATAAGCTGTAGATATCACTATCTGTCGATATCGTCTCGAAATCTTCAAAGTATTGTGTACAAGCCCTATCTCCAAGTGGGTCCTTTTATTAAGCGAACGATAGGTACCGGTTCATTATGTTAAATGTCAAGCTGTCAAGGTTATATTTTTCATGACATACAAACCTTTTTTATATTTAAGTTCACTAAACGGCACTAGCCTATGGCCGCCCACGTGGATGACGATTTCACGGTTTTTGATTATATCTCCGCTTTCATTCAGCCGATTGTCATGAAACATACGTAAGATTTTAAGGCTGACCAAGATCTTTCAAGCAAAAAAATCCGCACCGAAATCCGTTCAGTAGTTTCTGCGTTCATCGCGCACAAACAGACAAGAATTCCAAAAGTATTTTTTTTTGTTCAGAATCGTTCGGTTCATAACATCATAACCTATGTACTTTTTTAAATATCTCTTATATATACTCAGACACAGCTAGTTTACAATTTTATAATAGAAAAAAGATAGATGGATACGAGAAACTAAATGTTAGTGTCTGTCCTTGAAGTGAACACCACTGTACGCATATTTAGGTACTTATGAAGTTATGGGTACATTCCCCTCACAATCATTGAACATGAAAATTATTTAAAGTACAGTAGTTTTACACTTATTCAATCAAATAATGTTTCTGTATGCCGAACACGTACGGCACAATGGCCAATGGTACAATGGTGTTGACTGTAATTAGTGCGGCTGAGCGGTAGGCTGAAAGTTTAACGATTTTGAAGGCGACTGTCCGAATAAAAATTGTTTGGCGAATGGCAAAACCAGTCAAACATGACTCTTGGCTGGTTTCTCTAACTTTGTGTCCATAACAACGCCAAGATGCCTTATGCTGGAGACTTCAGTAACTTGAGTATTAGATATTAATAATTGGAGGGCATGGGAATAATTTTGCGTTTGATGTGGACACATTTGGGGATTTATCTTCATCTCATTCAAAAACACCATTGTTAACTGTTTCAAGGTCACTGTGTAAGGAATTTATATCATCATCATTAAAGCCATTGTGGGACTATTAAAGATCGTCTGCGAACATTTCATAACTGGAAGGCATTTAATTGGCTTTTATGTTTAACACGTCAGTCTATGGCAGTCTTTACAGGTATTAGAGTCCTAAATTATCCGACACTGGTCTACCTATAGAACTTCGATATCGCCAATGGGTGGTGTAGGTGATGGCGACGGTTCACAGAAAATATCGAAGTACGTCACTTCGTAGTTTAAAATAATCGACCCAATTTAGGTACCTATGCTGAAGCTATATAATATAAGAATATTATCGTTATTATAAAAGATGATTTCAAAGAAAGAAAAGGAAATTCACAAGATGCCTGCATTATGTCATGTAAGATAGCATCTTATCTCACATTATCAAATACACATCACACGCATTATGCAATGGATTTAGCAGATAGACTACAAGTATCACCAACCCGTTACGCTCTTAAAGTAATTCCAATGCGATGCAGTTTGATTGTGGGAAAAGATAGAGCTACATACGTGCGTAACTCCATCTCTCTTCCTGAGTTGAACTGTATCACATCGTGAAAAGAATCCAGGTGTACTGGACCAGCTTATCATAACTATCCGCGCTTCTACTTCCACACCTTGTCGTTCGACAGTCAATATAAAAATTCCGAAATTTTTATTTATTTATTAAGAGCAGCTTACAAGGTATACACCAGCACATTACATTTTACCTTAAGTCTAATTTACATTTGTTTGGTGCTACCTCAATTACAAGCTGCCACGGCATGCATTGGGAAGCAAGAATACAATTGATTAAAGTAATTACATAAAAATTATCTGTATAACACAGAAACCTAAATTATGGAAATTAAGTTTACTGAGACTAATATGAGTACATAAAAAAACTAGTAGTTGTGGGATGGGTTTAAAATCAAGAATTTAAATTTAGCCAAGGATTGTCCAAAGATATCCAAAGCGCGCCCCTTCGAAACATTGTTGTATGTGTGTTGGAGCCGGTTCATAGGCGAATGGAGTCCTAGATTGAGAATGGCCGAAGTGTATCCTTTTGCTATCCTCACTGCAGGACTCACGTGAGTCTGCAGAAATCAAAATGTTCACAGTAACTAAATCCTTGCTTATGTCTGTTTCAGTGTTTCGTCACGGTAGGAGTATGCCTGAACATGGCAGCCCACGGCCTAACGATGGGTTTCAACGCCATCCTACTGCCGCAGCTACGGGAGCCAGACTCCATCATACCTATAGATGACTCCTCAGGGTCTTGGATTGGTGAGTTCACTGGAAATGCTAGCTATTGATGAAACAACTCGTAAATTTAACTAGTAAGGTTTTATCAGTGACGTCATAATTTCTCGAATTTTTTTGTTTTATATCGGTCACGTCAATATGACTTCACCTCGCCTGATGGTAAGCTAAAGGTAAAGTCTCAGGAAGGAGGTCCCCATCTTCAATTAAGTGTGCGCTACCAAATAACACAAGAGAGAATTTGCCTTCAAGGCGCAGTCGCTATGCAACAGATCCTGGATTTAATTCCCAGGTCAAAAACACATTTTAAGAAATTCTTACGAAATTTTAGTGAAATTTTTAGTTTAGCAAAAATAATTGCTTATAATATTATTACGTAGATCTATATACATAATCAACTTGCAAATCGATAAATATCGTCCCCTTTTGAAATATCCAAGAACTATTTTCGGTACCTACGTCAGTCTTTTTACAAAGGTAATCAGTTACATACTTGTATGCGTTTAAGAGTGATAGCTACGCCTAGACCTTGAGGCTAGAGTGGACAATGTATACGTACGTAACACACATTGTTTTAAATTCCAGCTTCGATCATCGGATTCGCACTAGTCGCCGGCAACTTCATAGTGCCCCCCATTATGTCAAACTACGGAAGAAAAACTGCCAATCTTGTCAGCATAACGCCTCTGATCATCGGCTGGTTCACCATCGTCACCGCCAAGAGCATTCCTCAACTCCTCATAGCCAGATTTTTTAAAGGCCTATCTATGGGAATGAGTGCCTCACTAGGTCCAGTTCTGATCGGAGAATACACTAGTCCTAAGAGTCGTGGGGCGTTTTTGACAACAATATCTTTAAGTATGGCTACGGGAGTACTCATTGCGCACACAATGGGGTCTTACTTCACTTGGCAAACCACTGCTCTTGTCTGCGCTTGTATTGCTTTTGTTGATTTATTGATTGTAATATATTCACCGGAGTCACCCAGTTGGCTGGCAGATCAAGGAAGATACGAAGACTGTAAGAGAGTGTTTCGTTGGCTTCGTTATGAGGATGAAGAAGAAGAATTGCATAAAATGATAGAAGCTAGTATCATAGTCAGAGAATCTAAAGCTGCGGCTAACATATCGCAAGCATTGAGTAAGCGAATCAAAAGTAATATTGCTTACTTCAGTATGACCATTAGGAAAAAAGAGTTTTACAAACCTATATTCATAATGGTGCATATCTACACTTTAGGACAATGGGCTGGTGCAAATATTCTTGCTGCGTATACTATAGATATCTTTAATCACATTATAGGCACTGATATTAATATTTCTTTACTGGTTATCACATTGGATGTTCAAAGAATTATATCAAACGCATTAGCAGTGTTTATTATCAAGAAAATCAATCGTAGAACCATGTTGGTAGCAACTGTTGGTATAAATATTTTTGCTTTCTTGGCGATTGCTGCATACACTTACTGCAGGGCCCATGGAATGTTACCTTTTGACAATCCTTTCATTGGAATAATGTTAGTTCATATCCATATGTTTACTATTGCCACTGGTACTGTTCCGTTACCATTCATAATTGCTGGTGAAGTATTTCCTTTAGAATACAGAAGTTTAGCAGGAGGACTCAGCGTTCTCTTTTTGTCTTCAAATCTTTTCATCAATGTAAAAACAGTGCCATTCTTTTTTGGCACTTTGGGTATCTATGGGGCATACTGCATCTATGCTGGGGTAGTGGGGTATTGTTTAGTGATTGCGTACTTCTTCCTGCCTGAAACTAAAGACAGAACATTGCAGGATATTGAAGAGGAGTTTAGAGGCAGGCCGCTGACTTCGGAAGAGTTAAAATCTACTCAATCTTTGGCATCTTGGAAACTACAAAGTCACGATAGGAGATGTAGTAGTCCTGTGCTTTAGAAATTATTAGCTATCATTATATAGGTACAAACGGTCATCAATGTTAGTGTTGGTGAAGTGAACATTTTTATAGAAAATATGTGTACAATTTTACAGGAATTTTGTATTTAAACTAATATTATAATTTTTTAGTTAAGTATTTATTTATCAAAATAGCACACCTCCACCTAATGGGAAGAGATTATTGACGAACGCCATATTGTAGACGCAAGGAAACCACAGCACGGAGATCAATCCTTAGCCGAAGCGTGCGCGAAATGAAATTCCTCTCATACCTCACAGTGTGCACCGTTGTCGAATGTAACGTGTGAGGATGAATTCGCTGCCTGTGGCGAGCGATGCGATGATAAAACGTAGCCGTTGGCGTCACGTACTAGTAATACGTCTTCCTATTTATTATTATCTAAGTCGTATTACGCCACGTAATCCATATTTAGTCAGTTTAACCTTCATGTGATGGTTAGCTTATTTACTTAGAAGTTAGAATTAAGTGGACTCTGTAAATAGACGGCATTGGACAAGAAAATAGTTGACATAGTTCAAATAGGAATATTGAAGTATGATGTAATATTGAGTGTCAAATGTTACATAATTTAAGATTTGAGTTAATTAGTTTAGGCTCTTATAATATAAGTAGTAATATTACTGTCATAAAATGGGTATATTTTGAAATTTGGCGTAAGTTGATTCCCCTGGCGCCCATTACTTTTGAAGAATATTAACAAACAAGAATAAACGAGTCCTAGGGAGACCGTGAGTCGGCAAACGAAAAGGTGGGACGCCCCCTAGCCAGATGGACCGACGACCTGAAAAAATAACTAGGATGCATCGGATGCGGAAGGCGGAGAATTGGGTGCTATGGCGTACATTGGGCGAGGCCTATGTCCAGCAGTGGACGTCGACAAGGTAATTAATTGATTGAAGAGGGGGATTAACTGAATTCGCCAAATTTCAAGATTCACCCAAATATATATAACTCGTAGTTCATAAGAGTACCAAAAGGCTGGCCGATTAGTTGTATAATTAGAAAGTATTAAACAAAATACTGTAGTCAGTATTTTTATATTTACAATGACTTGTTTCAACTGATTTATAATACAACAAGCTACGATATTGATGTTTAACAATAAATAATTGGTATTTGCCTTGATCTCCTACTGACGTGTTATTTTCCTTATTCTGTTCTTTCGTGCTGTGCTTACCATGGAAACCTATTCCAGGGAGAAAAAACCTATGTGTTATTCCGGACTATAATCTATCCATGTACACAATAGGAACAAAAAGAGTAAGAAACATACTTAGGTACAACAATCTTTCGCGTTTTAAAGAATGTTGGATACTACGGTACTGGTATGACTGACTAATGGTACAAATGGTTCGACGGGGATCTTTGCTATACATACTCATGCACCGGTTATGTAACCTGACTGTACCTACCTCGTAATGTTTGGCTCTCGATAATTTGACAAATTGATAACCTACTTCATACAAGTACACTCATTAACCTCACTGTTGACGTGTTACCGGTAAAATTTGACTCTGGGTCAATTTGAATTTGACTATATAGTCAAAATTTTATAAATTTAAACATAGTCGGTATCATAGTGATTAAAGAGTCGATGTTACGATCGAGAGGTACCGAGGGATCGATTACTGGCTACCAAACTTCACAGATGGCGCTGTAACTAATATTGTACATCGCAGTATGGTTTCGTAACACGACAATGTATTAAAATATTACCCAAATTACAACTAGATGGCGTTGTAACCAATATTTTAATTCACGCTATGGTTTCGATACTTACTTGTCAGCGTATATTATGCTGAAACAAATATTCCAACATTTGTGTAACATGAATTGTGTAACATGAATGGTCTCTTTTTTCTTGTCTTCTTCTTTTTCTTCTTCTACATTATTTAACTCGCTCCTCCAATCTGAAATATTTGTACTTTGTACATTTGTACACTTGCAACTTTTACTACTTTTAGTAGTTTAACCTTATTCCTTATTGATATGACTACTAATAGAATTTATTTGCAATAACAAATAACATTAACAAACAATGCACACATGACTGCAACTTAAATAATCGTGTCATATAACAGGCGGATACAATTAAAATAAAAGCAAGTTTACGAGGTACGTTTATAAGGTGGGCCGACTGGCGTGTGACACACTGTCGGCCTGGTGCCCTCACGCGGAGGACCTTCTGTTGGTAAGTGCTGCCGTTTGTGCTAACTCTACTGTCCTTGTACAGTAAAAAAGGATGTACAAAGTTATATAAACTTTGTATCTTCTGTACATCCCTTTCAACTGTGGTCGTCAAGCTGAGGGACACCATTGTAGCACTATTGGTGTATGTTGTGGTGACCCCTCTTCCCGTTTTAAGCAAGCACTGGGTTTTGATGTAACAGCAAGTTATTCTCAGTCAACGAGGATAACTTTTTGTTTTACCATTGAGTCTGACATCGAGTAAAATGTATTTTATGCGATTGCTGTTCTTTCAAATTATTTAAATTTTTTGTAATTGGTAATTTTCAAAGTTATGAGCTCAATAACATACCTAATTTATCAAGGTTTAATCGTGAACACGCCTAAGATAATACTAATTTTGCTGACAAGTAGCGCAATCTATTAAAAAATAAAAGTAACCAGCATCATGTTATTATGTTAAACTGTGAGTTGTCCTCGATAACAGATGGCGCAACCTGTCAGAACCTCCCGAAGTAAAGCCTCAGATGCCACTGGGGTTTTGATTTATGATTATCAATCAAAAGATTAATAATAAATAGAATTGAATGACAAATAATATATAACAATGTTCCTTCAAGCTCTCACCGTGTGTTGTTGCGCTCCAGCCACCATGGACTTGGGCAAGCACTTGACCGCACTCGTCGCAGTACTGCTGGCGCTGCTGCTGTCGTCCGGCGCGACTGCCTTCAGGAACAGCAGCAGGATCCAGAGCAAGAGGACCACCGCCAAACCTGCCGTTAATTACGACTGAACTGTTTATGATAATGAACTACCTATTTAATTACGTCATGGTTTTTGTTTTCATTACCTTACTCTAGGTCCTACGGGTACGACGCCAACTTGCATGTTGTAAGTATAACTATAATATATTACTATACAAGCTGAAACGTTTGTCAGTTTGGCTGAACGCGTTAATCTTAGGATCGGGAGAGGAGGGGGAGGATTTCATTGGTTAGTTAGAGACAAGGGGTTCTGTCACAGGTGGAATCACCAGTCACCCTCACCGCGAAAGAGTGCTTACTCTCCCCTCTCCCCCCCCCCTCCCTTACCGTGGGCAAAACGGGGATACCGTGGTTCCCAAACCCGATGTGGTCTTTTAGAGGAGTAGCCCTGAGTCAGCCCCGGTGCAAGGGAAATGCTTTTTGAATCACCTTACATCCGAAGGATGATGATGAATGGATTGAAGTCCGAAGTAACCATCCCCCCTGCCCTCACCCCGGTGGACAGCACGAAAAAAGGGACTAAACCATGAATGCAACCGGGATTGACACAAATTGATGGGAAATCTCGCACTAATAGCAATGCAAACAATGCGATAGTGAATTTCACGCTATTTATTTATTTTGGCATTGAAATTATCATTTTTATCAATCTGGTTTTTTTGTAACTTTAACACTTGTGAGATGATACCTAATGATATTATTTAAGATAAATTAAAACAATTGTAGTTGCATTACAAATTATACCTACACGTTCGGCTAAACAATGGTTTTCGTTCATTTTATTGTAGTTGCCAACGAGAATAATCACAAAACGTTAAAATGTCCGTCCGTGCTAGTTTGCAAGTCAGTGCTATTAGTTATAACTAAACCAGTCTAGGTTATTATTAAATTATAAAGTATTTGTGTCTGTACGTTGGAGATTTAAAAAAATACTTGTGTTATGTTAAATGAACGATTCTAAGTACAGAAATACTTTTATCGGAATGCTTGCGTGGTTTTAATGGTGCAAAAAGTGCTGAATACATTTTGATGTGGTTTTTTTAGTAGAAAAATCTTAGTCAGAATTAAAATCTGGCGTATGTTTGATTGCAATCGGTGAATGATGGAAATAACTGACATCCGCGGGCGGAGCTGCGGATGTCAGCTAGTTAAAATTTGAACAATGAAAGTGCGTCATCTAAAATAAAGAATTTGTTTATTTTATACCATTTAGGTGGCAGATAAGCCGATCTTTTAGTAAGGATGGATGTGCGGGGTCTCACCAACATCCTAAGATAATTATACTAGTTGTCCTCCGCGGCTGCGCCTGTGACATACTTCGTCCCCGTGGCACTTATTTAACCCATACATATCCATAATATGGAAATACCTCGAAGGAGGTAGGACACGACGGTATCTCCCGTCCGAAATGAGCAGTCCGATTGGGAAGTACCTCTGCCCTACAGAACACCGCCCCATAATAACCATCGTGTTGTGTTCCCGCCGGTATGTAGGGTAGCCAGAGCTCACTGTACCGCTCCTCCCCCATCCCTTCCTAGCCTCCCCGCCCCATCCCAGCCTTCCCCCCTTCCCTTCAGCGTAGGCAGCGCGTGTGTGACGCCCTTAGTGTTGCACATGTTCATAGGCCACGGTGTCCGCTTCCCATCAGGTGGGCCGTGTGCTTGTCTGCCACCTACGTAGTATAAAAAAAATTGCCCAATTCGTTGACATTATTAACTAATCTGTTCCCTTGGGCAGTAGCGTGATGATGCCTATAGCCTTCTTCGATAAATGAGCTATTCCAGCATTTGCAGTATTAACTGCATAATCATCGGTTGTCTGGAAGATAAATATCGCAGCCTGTGATAAGACTATTTTTATATATATTATTGTACTGTACAAATTGTATTCTATTGCCATCATTTATTCCTGGGGTTACAACAAAGCATATATTCTATTTTATTGTATTCTATAAAACTCAAAAAGAATTTTTCAATTTGGACCAGTAAGTAGGTAGGTAGGTAGTTCCTGAGATAGCGCGTTCAACTAAACAAACAAGCTGTATAATATTAGTATAGATTACAAACACAATGTAATTATACTTATTTAAAAACCCCATTAATAGAACTCAGTAACAAATGACTACATTACGTGGAATCTAAATATACAATCTGCTAATATTTGCTTTGTCCGACATAACTAAAAAAACATAAAAATTTAATATTCAATTTTATTTTATTTCTTAATTTTTCGTAGGTTATTTACTTCAACATCATTAAAATAACATTATCTACACTTCAGTGTTAACTGGTGCCTTATCTTTTAACACCGAACAAAACACAAATTAAACTAGGTATTTAGCAATGTATGTCTGTGTGTCACCTTTATCGTCTGCTCTTTCACGTCAAAGTTTTTTTTATATTTTACTTAGGGTGTGTTATGAGGTACATTAATTTTTTAGTTTGAGCTCTACCCACTCTAAGTACTAACTGATGCTCGCGGTTCCGCCTGTGTGGTCGGTTATTGTTTTTGAACATTTATAGTATCTCCGGTTAACCAATTGCAATCTAACATACCACAGATTTTAAATCTGATCAAGACGTTTCTAAAGATCTGATGGTGCTTTCCAACATCAGCAATACCTTCAGCTTCAGTCACTCACCCGTCTTTCGTTTTTTACACCACTTAGGTGGCAGATAAGCACATGACCCACCTGATGGAAAGCGGTTACCGTGGCCTATGGACGTGTATTAGACATATCATGAAAAAAAAAGCGATCGAAAACTGCTCAAAAATTCGGAGTGCCGCAGGGCTCAATTGAGGGTCCTCTTATATCTTTATATTGTACGCCAAGGATAAATGACAATAGTGTAATAAACCTTCTATAAGTATGCGATTATAAAACATTATGTATTATGAAACCAATATAAGCCATTTACATAAGATATCTACATCATATCCATAATAGTAATATAAGTACCTACATTATGGTATAAACAACTTGTGAACAAGATGTAGCGGATATGTTCAACATCAATCGACTTGGTATAAACACTTTTAAATAACCAAAAAATAATAAAACCGATTTCAGAAGCATATCGATTCATAAAATAACCCAAAAAGATACTGATCACGTCTGCAAACCCATTTAACGCGCACAGGCGTGATGTTATGCTATGAAATTACATAAACAATGCCTAAATGTACGATAGCAACATTCACGGATGATTTGCTGAGTTTCGTTGTCTGTTTTCGAAACTGGTCTTCAAATCTTTACGAAATGTAAATAGGGTCATTTGGGAATAAATGGCCGTCTAACAAAAAATATTTATGCTAATCCGTCTATTATGACAGAGCTAAGCCCGAATGAACCTACATAAAAAAATAAACATTCGAATTGAGAACCTCCTCTTTTTTCGAAGTTGTTTAATAAATATAATTAAGTTGTATAAAACAAATTCACACGAGACTCTGAAGCAAATAAAAGAGAATAAAACAACAACATAATTACCAGTTCGTTTTGAACATTGCGTACTTAGAGTTCAGCTACGAGTAACAAGAACGGTTACAACGATGGCGTCTCCGCTGATAAGACAGGTACCTACCCAATTTATACTATAAACGTTACTTAATTAAGTTTAGTTACAAAGTGCCCATATAGTTTCTGCATTAAAAAATCCATTCCGAAATTCATTATGCAAGCAATTACTTACCATGCTAACTTTTCCAAATCATTTCATCTTTTCGATCCTTTCAAATCAAATTATTTATACTGAGAGAAAATCTGACAAGAAACGAATTCAAATAATCGTAAACTGTTATTTTGTTCCATTTAACGATGGCACTCAGTGAAACTTACTACAGTTACATATATTGAATCCAATCACTTGTACTTTTCACATTATTTTTATTAAATAAGACTGATCGGTGTCTTTAAGAGTGCCGTGAGGCGAAACCGGTCAATTTATTTAGTAAATAATGTGGAAAAGTAAAAGTGATTTCAATAAAACTGGTGCGCTGATTTTCACTGGTGAAATCGGTTCAAATTCAATTTAAAAAAACAGTTAGGATTAAGTATACCATAAAGATAAGATTTTATTTGATGATATTTTGCAATAGCGCTGACGTTTGTGCAGTAGTAGTGCTTTATAGTAATACAAAATATTATGTGAAAAATCCGATGCCCATCAACTTTCTGTAAAGTACTTTTCTGATTATTGTGATTTGGTGTTTGGAACAAAGCAGGATGCGTGCGAGCGTACGGGAAAAGTACATTTTGAATAAGTGGCAGGTAGTTAACGATGATATAAGAAATGTTTAATTGTGTTAGCTTACCATCAGGCGAGGTGAAGTCAATATACCTATGTGACCGACATAAAAAAGTAGTAAAAAACGTACACTACACAAACTATTAAAATAGCCTAGAATTCATAATTGTAAATATAGCAAATAAATCACGAAATTTTAGACTTTAGAGAATGTAAAATCTTGAATGTTGTCATTATTCTAGGCCTTCATGACGACATCGTCCATAGGCTCGTCACAATATCACCCCTAATACAGGGCATAGGCCCTAATATCGAACCCTGTGAAACACCTCAAGACTAAGAATCGGTATACCACCCAAATCGCGGACGTCAGAGTTGCGAGACATTCTATTATAAATTAGCGGTGGGTACAGGGCGTACGACTATACATAGTAAGAATATAGTTACGACATTAGTTGTTGTGCGTTTAGGTTATCCAAAAGGTGTTCCATGGACAACAAACGTAAGATGTAGTCAATATTTGTCAATATTATTATTATTTGTTATTGAGATCCGTGATAAAGACGAGCCATTAGCAGGTTAACATATCAAATATTGTTTAGCAAAATATTTCAATGTCCTCATAAGTACTTTTTGAAGATGCGCTAATATTGTTGTCGCAGACGTGGACGATGTCGGCGGTACTCATCAACATGTTGGGTCAAGGGCTGGTGCTCGGCTTCCCCTTTAGCTTGCTACCTGCACTCAACCATCCTGCCTCGCCCATCAAAGCTGACCTTCATAGCTCTTCATGGATAGGTAACAGATTTATGTTAGCATCTTTATCCGTGACAATAGTTTTAGCATTATATTAAATGTGTTATATAAAACAGCAGTCCATTTAATGTGCTGTCATCATTTTCTGTGCAGAATCAAATGTTTAATGTTGAGCAAATGCTCAACATTAAACATTAATGCGTATTGGTACGCATACATTTTAAACATTCTGCGAATATAATTAGAGCAAGAGCTAGAAACATACACTGCAACCGAACGTATAGCCATAGTCGTATAGTTTGATATGACAAAACAAAACCTATAACCCGATGGATAATGCCACATAAATCTTTTTACACAAACCTTCGTACGTGTATGGGTAATAAGTAGCTTGCCAAGGTATCTACTGATTTCATTTTCAAAAAGTAGAGTTGCGGAGTCGGAGTCAGGTTTAAAATGACGCTTCAAACTTTAAAATACATATTTCAATCAAACCATTTTCATCCGCAGGATCAATCATTGGCGTGGCGAACATTCCAGGCTTCGTCTCGTCCTCAGTGTTAATGAATTTGTACGGCAGACGGCCAACGCACGCACTGGCCATGCTACCAGGGATTATAGGCTGGCTGATGATATACTTTGCTAAAGATATCACAACGATAATGGTAGGAAGATTTCTATGTGGGTGGACCACAGGAGCGACAGTATTTCTGGGAGCTATTGTTATAGGAGAATATACAGCACCAAAGTACAGAGGAGTATTCTTGTATCTCAAAAACGCTACAGTATGTCTGGGTGCTACGGTCGCACATATTTTAAGTTTATATTTAGACTGGAGAACGATTGCCTTGATATCCGTAGCACCCCTAATTCTTACTCTGTTAATAGTTTACACCTGGCCCGAAAGCTCAGCTTGGCTAGCCTCTAAACACCAGTATGAGCGAAGTGAACAAGCTTTTTACTGGCTAAGAGGAAACACTGAAGCTTCTAAAAGGGAGATAGAAGAAGTAATCAAAGTCCAAAAAGCTAAACTATCAAAGTTAAACTTCAAATTAAGTTACCGGGATAAGATCATGAATTTCTTTCAAAAATTTAAACAAAAAGATTTCCTTAGACCATTCGTAATTATGGTTTTAGCTGCGATAGTCCTGGAAATGAGTGGCAGGCACGTGTTTCCTGCTTACGCTCTGCAGATAATGACTCATATGACTGGCGAAACGACTGAATCTTTCTATTACAGCTTAGCTATCGACGTCACGATCACAGTCAGCGCACTGTTCGGATCTGTTCTTGGCAAGATTATGAATCGTCGGACCTTGCTATTTTCCACTGGGTTTTCAGCTGTAATGTTGCTAATATCTATCTGTATATACTTATCTTTATCTTCTAAAGACATAATACCGGGCGATAACAAATGGATCCCTGTTAGTTTACTCGGGATGTATTTTGTTCTTGCTAATTTTGGTTGTGCGCCGATGCCATTAACTTTAATAGGGGAAATATTTCCCTTAGCCCACAGGGGGGCTGGTTCAGCCCTATCGGGTATTTGGATATCACTTTGCTTAATGACGACACTGAAGTCAACGCCGTATTTGCTCGTCAACGCAGGAGCGCAAGGACTGTTCGCGGTGCTCGGCAGCGTCATGGGCGTGTGTCTTCTGATATTGTACTTCATACTGCCAGAAACTAAAGACAGAACACTGCAAGAAATCGAGTACTATTTCAAATATGGCAAGTTTGTGAACGCTACAGTGACATCTACACACGATGACGAAGAAGCTAATACTAAAATGTTGACGCAGTGAAAGTTTCACACAATTCATTCTAGTCATTAAAATATTTATTAATTTATGTGTTTTTGTTAACAATCCTTAGTAATTTGATAAGTTTTTAACTTAGATCATAGATGAGGCCTGTTTACATACTTATTTTAGAAAAAAATATACTCAATTAATGTCATGGACGGACGACCTGAAAAAGGTAGCTGCGATAGACTGGATTTTTTTTATACCACGTAGGTGGCAGACAATCACACGGCCCACCTGATGGGAAGCGGTCACCATGGCCTATGGACGTGTGCAACACCAAGGGCGTCACCCACGCGCTTCTGACCCTGAAGGGAAAGGGCGAGGGTAGGAAAGGATGGGGAGGGTAGGAAGGGGTAGGCGAAGGATGCGCAAGAAGAAGGATCGGGTGCTATGGCGTACATTGGGAGAGGTCTGTGTCCAGCAGTGGACCGCAAACTGCAGTGGGCTTATTGATTGATTGATTGGATATCATTGGAAAGAAAATAAATTCTGTATAGTTATATAGTGTATAGTCCCTATATCTGATACATAAATCGGATAATCTGATATAACTAAATGGTATTTAGTTACATTGTTATTTAGATTTTAAATGTGTTTTTATGTTTATACCATTCTATGTAACATAAATCTCATGCTTTTTAATTAATCACGACACTAATTAACAATAATATTTATTAATTGTCACATCCGTGTACGTCATGAAACAATCATTATGAAGTTGTTTCGATACAATCATGAGAGACAATTTACGTTACTTTGGTTGCAAAATTCTTGACGCACATATCGAGGGTGAGCCTGTTTTGTGTGCGTCAAGGTAAACGCCCCAAGTGTCCAAACAGAACGCTCTATTGTGACAGAAAGCGGTATGACGCTCTTTTAAGTGCCTTTTAATGGTCTATACCAGGGTTTCTCGAAGTGGCATTCGCGAGTCTCTGGGGGTAGGGGTTCCATTCGTCGGTGGGGTGACTAGCGGGACAACATACTTATAAAACGAAATATAGAAATCGACTTGTTGTCGAGTCCAAAGTTACCCCAAAATAAAAGATACTACTTCGTTCAATTTCGTCTCGCAATACACTGTGTGTGAGTATGTTTGAGTGTGTGGTACATAGAGAGAGGGACATACCCTCCACTGAGCGGTCCCCACTAGAGTTGTGCTGAGGGAGGCTAGGCAATTGAAGTATTCCTCGCTACGCATCCTCGCACGTGTCTGGTGGTCAAAAATCATAATATTATGTTCTATGTCAATGCAGACCCAATATAATGTTACGATATCCGTAACTTATGGGCGACGGGTTGGTGACCAGAGAGCCACCTTCACTCGTATAGTAAACATTATAAAATTAATAAAACACAACAATTGCTGTAATGATTTAATAGTAGATAATAATAATAACAATGAGTACACCTATAAAGATAAAACAGTCAATAAACTGTATCAACATTCTATAATCTAGGATAACAACGTAAGGGCTGTTTACGGAGGATACATTTATTTAAATCGTCTTGCACATACACCTGGCCCCCAAGTCTGCTATTTTACGATAAAGCACAAACCAGTGGCATTCCACTGACACACTATTGAAAGTCAACTGACACTGATCCACTGGTTTCTACACAACTTGATGTAATTGTATTATTAGGAAAAACGAATGTAAGACAAAACATTTTCTCATCTTAAAAATACAGATACCTAATTGAAAACAATTAAATTCGCTACGATTCAAAGAAGTTATCACTTGTCTAACCTAAATCTTCAACAATAATTGATCTTATAAGTATTATGAAATTAAAGTACTTAATTAAAACACGAAGACAATTTCCCATCCATTCCTTACTACGCATAACATGTATCACCACGAGTACCTACATGATCAACAAATAAATCATACGCTGTTTACAGCTGTATTCTTTGCTATCTGCGACTTATTTCTCTCATTTCTTTCGATGAAGCTATGCACAATTTATTCAGAGATTATATCAACGCTCACTGTTTCAACATTTTAACCTTAACTTCATCAACTTCATATTTCTCATCGTTTTCATATCTTCCATAGTTGAAGTAGTTTTCAATTTCTTGCAACGTCTTGTCTTTAGTTTCTGGTAGTATAAAATACAGAATAAATAGGGACAGTCCCAGAGCTGAACCGTAAATGAAAAATGTTCCATAGACTTTGATGTGAAGAAGCAGATATGGTGTTATTTGAAGCCCTAGCATCACTCCCAATGACATAAATACTCCTACGATAGAAGAACCAACACCTCGATGAGGTAGGGGGAATATTTCTCCTAATAACGCCAATGGTATTGGAGTACATCCTAAGTTCGCTAAAATAAAGTACACTACAAACATCGCTACAGGTACCCACGGTTGATCGTTTGGAATTATATTATGTGCGCCCAGTGCAAGGTAAGTACAAACCACCATAAGGGCTGCGAAAGCTGAGAAACCAGTGGAGAAAAGTAAAGTTCGTCGGTTCATAATTTTAACTAATATTGAAGAGCATACTGCACTGGTGGTGATGATCAGGTCGATTGCTAAAGTGTAGTAGAAAGACTGAGTTTTACTCCCGGTTAATTCGCCGATGATCTGCAAGGCATACG
The DNA here is from genome assembly GCA_963576445.1 of Lithosia quadra. Classification (NCBI taxonomy): domain Eukaryota; kingdom Metazoa; phylum Arthropoda; class Insecta; order Lepidoptera; family Erebidae; genus Lithosia; species Lithosia quadra. The sequence goes on from OY754898.1 coordinate 10,352,634, forward strand.
CAGGAAAAATGTGTCTTCCACTAGTCTCTAGCAACACAGCGCTGACCACCACTATATTGAGTGGCTTCAGGAAATCTTTCTTAGTGAATTTATTGAAAAAGTGTAAAACATTCTCCTTAAAAGATTTCTTCTCTATCGGTTGCGATAGCCGTATTTTCTGTACATGAATGAGTTCCTGTATTTCTCTGTTCGATGCTTCATTATTTCCTCTTAACCAAAAGAAAGCTGCCTCACTTTTGTCAAACTCGCCTTTCGAAGCCAACCACGCGGGGGATTCTGGCCACGTGTATACAATTAAGATCGCAACAACATGAGGTACGACGGCTACTAAGGCAATGGATCTCCAATTAAGAGAATGACTGCAAATGTGCACGAGCATGCCTCCCAAGCATACTGCAGCAGTCTTCAGATTCAAAAACACTCCTCTATAATTAGGGCTTGAGTACTCTCCAATAACGATAGCTCCTAAAGAGACAGTGGCACCAGCTGTCATACCTCCAAGAACCCTGCCAATCATGAGGGTGGGAATATTCTGGGCGAAGTAGATGCCGAGCCAGCCGACCAGGCCAGGTAAAATGACAAGGAGGTGAGTAACTTTTCGTCCGTACACGTCCATCAGCAACGATGACATTATGAATCCTGGAATGCCGGACAGCCCGCATGACGACGCTGGAACAAAGATGTAGTCCATAACTATCAATAATAACAGGGCAGAGTCCTTTTTCATTGTTGTAAAATGTACTTTATAATATATGGACAATATAATAACTGCTAAAGTGAAAAAAATTGTAAATCTTGGCGTAATTTGCACGTTTATACCCCGTATTTTAACCCAATTTAGAAGGAAACTAAAAACAATGAAAAGTAGGTAAGTTTGAGTGTAGTTACGCAATGGCGTCGATTCTGACGTGCAAGTTCACTAAACTTTACTAAAATCTCTAAATTTCAATTTCAATTTTATCTCGATTTACCTACTTATTTCAGAACTTTTTTAAACCATTAAACATTACATTTAACTTTAAAATATTTTAGATAAGTTTAGTGAAAATGCACAACAGCGCAACAAAATCGACACCAATATTAGCTAAGACACTAAGCCAAGACCATGTTAATTACCATATTTTTTTTATATTAGACACGTCAAGATGACTTCAGCTCGCCTGATGGTAAGCTAAAGATAAAGTCTCAGGAATGCAGGTCACCATTACATACACCGATAGTGCTACAGCGGTGGTCTCACTTACCATCAGGTGAGCTATTGGTCAAACATGGGTCTATCGACTATAAAAAGCCACTTATTCTTATGTTAGACGTATTGTCAGTAACTCTTTTAATACTGAAGTAGATAGTTACCCAACCACGAAGCCGTAGTCAGGTCGACTTGTATCTCGGAGTCAGGGCGCTGCAGGCCTGGCAGCAGGCTGCTCGTGTAGCCCAGCAGCATGCCCTGGCCCGCCATGTTGATGAGAACAGCGGAGACTGTCCATGCCTGGGGAGACCACAGGTACATTACAAGGGTTAGCGCATTTGGATGTAAAACGGTATATACCAAAATACCATCTGTTACAATTTCTGTCTGTCTGTCTGTTTGTTCCAGCTAATCACTGAAAATGTTGTACCGATTTTGACGGACTTTCACTGGCAGATAACTGATGTAACAAGGAATATTTCCTACCTTCTATAGTCCAGGTCCCTTTAAGCGGGGCGTGAAAAAGCATTTGATGAGACCGTCAAGCTGAGGGCCGCCACTGTAGCACTACCGGTGTATGTGGTGGTGACCCCCGGTCCTGAGACTTTACCTTTACCTTACCATCAGGCGAAGTGAAGTCATTTTGACGTATCCTATACTTACATATAAAAACCTTAGGCTACTTTAATTGGAAAATTTATTAGGGTCCCGATTCCAAAATTATTTATTTATTTAATCATTTATTTTGGAATTAAAATCCCTAATATCTAAAACTACGCGGGCGAAATCGCGGACGTAGCTAGTTAGAAAAATAATATATGAACTAGCCTATGCCCGCGTCTCCGCCCGCGTGGACGTCGGTTTTCGTGTTTTTTGGTTATATATCATCGGTTCTACTTAACCGATTGCGATGAAACTTACGTAACATTTAAAGTCTGACCAAGAACTCTCAAACAAAATATACCGCATCTCAATCTGTTCAGTAGTTTTTGCGTCCATTGCGCACAAACAGACAAGAATTACGAAAAAAATATTTTTGTGTTCAGAAGCGTTAAGGATAATAACATTTCTCATATAGCATGAGAAAGGTTATTATAATATTGACGAATTTCTGAATGAACTTTAACACTGACATGAATTATTTTAAATTGTATTGCATGTATTTAATAATTATTTCATTCAATTAAAATATAAAATTTGTACGCCAGAACCGGCAGAATATGTGGTCCTACCCTACAATCACTTTTGTACCATATTCAACAAATAAAGAACTTTGAACTTTAAATCGTTCATAATAACATTGCCCGTGTATTATTTTGAAATATCTCCAATGTACTTTGCCAAAAAGAATAGGTAAATAATAACTGTAGATATTTGGATTATGAAAATTATTGTAAATAGATAAAAAAACAGGCCGCTGAGTTTCTTGGCGGAGTCTTCTCAGGTCTGGGCCGCGTTCGGAACTGGGGGTCCATTTGCTAATCTAGTCTCAAATATTTTTAATCTTGACATTTTGTAAGTGTCGTTTCAATGGTCTATACAGAGCAAATGATTTTTGACACAGCTATTTTACAATTGTATAGATAGACTTACTTGTCTGAAGAACGGAGCTACCATCTCAGCCAGTACTAACTAATGTTACATCTACAATGAACGTGATATTACAATATACGACACCTCATTACACAATAATAACTATAAGTAACATTCATATAGATCGCGATTACGGCTGTGCCTTTTGTGATAATCTTTATGATCCAGAACCTATCTCATGAGTGATTGTGTTATGATGTCAATCTCTTTCTTATTTATGGTGAGCACTGCTATCTATAGTAAAAAAATTGTAAAGTAGCTGTCTGTGTCGTTATATGAACGATTCCACACACTAAAATTTTTCTGCTCTACGGAACTCCGCGGACGGAGCCGCGGATATTAGCTTGTATAAAAAGTAACTTAAATGTTGCCCAGGAGTACCTATGAACTATAATCATACCAAGTTTGATCAATATGCGTCCAGTAGTTTTAGCTCCATGCATTCACATACCAACAGACAGACAGGCAGAAAGAAATACAAAAAAATGCTGATAGCATTTTTAGCATTAGTTTCGATCACCAATCATCCCCCAATAGTTATTTTGTAAATTATATTCAATGTACAGAATTGAGCTCTCTACCGTTTATTATAAGTATAGATATAGAGATGTGAAAGTTGGTGAAGATGTTTGGATGTTGGATACTCAATCATGTTCTAACGGCTGAACCGATGTGGCTGAAATTTGGTACAGGGATAGATTATAGTTCAAAATAATATTATCCCTGGAATATGTTCCCGTGAGAAGGAAACACGGGAATTGGAAATCAGCGGGCGAAGTCAACTAGTACTTAGGCTATTATATCATCACGCTACTACCCGGGGAAGCAGTACTCAGATTATGTCAACAAATCGACCAAAATGTCAACAAATCGGCCAAAGGAGATGTTTCACTTTGGGCCCCCTAATTGTACACAATAGATACAGAAAAAAAACGAGAAATAATATCGGTTATTGGCAAAAATACAATTAGCTATACTTCCGAAACTCAAGGACAAAAATTAATAACAACTACATTTTTATAATTTTAATACGCCATGTTTGTTGCGTTGCAAGAAAGTGTTTAATAGATTGGGTGAATATTTCATTTCGTGCAGATTACACGGCTGACGATAAAGAATACCTTAAACGTTGAAGAATTCTTTACCTGATATTGTTTTCATTTAGTTAACGTTGCATTCTATTAGGCGCAACAGTGAAAACCCCTTGTATTTTATTAGAAATGCTCCAAATTTCAAAAACCAAACCGAAAATCTAATTACCATCGGTGTCCCTTTCTCCAGATTTTAATACATTAGTACATCTTGGTGAAAAATCTCTTGGAAGAACGATTTATTAAATACATCTTCGGTTAATAGAATAACTAATCTATATTGTAAGTAAATATTGTGTGCGAAAGAACAAATTTAAGTAGTTTAATACGACTTTGAAAAATGTCCCTGACCTGACCCATAATTACCATTCGACGATGTTTCAGATCCGATATTTTCGTATTTATGCGTAACTGTGCTCTAGACTGACCATAGATTAAACGGCGGTAGTCAACACTATACTACAGAGCCGAAGACATGCGTCAAAGACCAAGTATGGCTATGTAATTTAAGTTCTCCTGTTCGAAAAGTGATGTGGTCCAGAATATTTCTATATACCATTCGCATTTTCAAAGGTAATCAAATTAATACTTCTGTATAATTATTTGTCAGGTGTATCCTATATAAGATCTTCTACACGCTGGTAAAATCATCAGGTCTTTATCTATTAAAAACTGGACTATTTCAATAAAAATACTTGCAAATCTAATTACTGTTCGTCTAATTACCATTATTTACCATTCTTTTTTACTCGAATGGTAATTAGAAATAACGAATGGTAATGATTTTTCCTTCTTCATCACCAGCTTTAAGAGGTAGATTTCTTCATCACTGGCAGTAAGTACATATTTAGAGATGATGATCCACAAGTTTAAAACCAGCAGCGATCACAGACTTGTCCGAGGCTCTCTAAACCCCAACTTCAAGGCTGAAATGTTCCGTATGATAAAGTTAACTCTCCGACCTACAGCACGGCGCTCCAAGCAGCCCTGGGGTTCGAACAGTTCCAACTGGAACTTCAAAATCGTTTCGCAATATTGGAAACCACTGGCACTGTTGATGAGAAGACCGATACAGTGGTCAAAACGCTGTAAGAAGTATCTCGGAAGTTGTTTCCTGGAATATGCAAACAGTCTAGCTGTTTGCATATTCCAGGACCCCAAACTCTCACCCGAGACTCTCGAACTCATGAGGAGGAGGCGTGATCAGCCCTCCACTCAGTCATCTTCGTCAGATGGAAGATCCCTAACCACCTTATTAAAAAACTGATACGACGCGACCTCCGACACTACAACACTTGCCAAATAGAGGCAGCAATCGGGGGTCGAATGTTTCGCTCAGCAGTTTGGGAGGCCCCATTTGACGAAACTTAAAACTGGATGGCAACACCATTACCTCAAAGTTCAAGATTCTCGAAGAGGTAGAGGAATTTTACGGACAGCTGTATGCATCACGCATGATTAAACCAACGAGACACAGTGATGAAGACCACAGAGCCCCATTCATGCGCCACTACACCGAGGAGATATCCGATGTCAAGCCGTACGAGATAGAGACGGCTCTGAAGCAGTTCAAGAACAACAAGTACCCTGGCGATGACGGAATAACTAAGGAGCTCCTAAAAGCAGGCGGCACCCAAATCCTGAAGGAGCTAGCGAGTCTCTTTAATTCCGTTATCCAGGGCTTAACACCTAAGGCATAGAGCGGAAGTGCGTTGGTGGTACTATTCTTCAAAAAAGGCGACAAGGCCTTACTGAAGAACTACAGATCCATCTCACTCCAGAGCCATATTTACAAGTTGTTCTCGAGGGTCATCACAAACCGCCTCGCTAGTAAGCTCGATGAGTTCCAGCCACCAGAGTAAGCCGGGTTTCGAAAATGCTATAGCAACGAAGACCATATCCATACTGTCCGGTAGATTGTGCAGAAAACCGAGGAGTACAATCAGCCGCTGCTGTGTATGGCTTTTGTGGATTACAAGAAAGCCTTCGACTCCATCGAGACCGGGGCAGTTATGGATGCTCTGCTTCGGTGTCGTGTCGATTGGCGATATATCGAGGTAATGAGATGTTTATAATGACACTGCCACCATGTCCGTCCAGCTCCAGCTACAAGACCAGAAGACGAACCCCAAAACTCTACAGCGGGAGTGAGACAAAGGGATGCCATATCCCCTAAATTGTTCACTAACGCACTGGAGGACGTCTTTAAGACGCTGGATTGGACTGAACGAGGACTCAACATAATCGGCGAATACACCGTCGGTTCGCTGACGACGCGTTGCGGAGTCACTGGAGCCAGATCGCCAGCTGGCTGGCGAGATGCTGCAAAGCCTAATTGGGGCCTCTCGACGTGTCGGTCTCGGCAAAAACTTGGACAAAACCAAAATTATGTTCAATGAACACGTCGAACTGAGACCAATTTGACGTCGAAGGGTAGACCCTCGAAGTTGTTCAGGAATATGTATACCTTGGGCAGCTCATCCAGTTTGGCAGAAACAACTTCGAGAAAGAAGTCGCCCGAAGGATTCAGTTAGGTTGGGTAGCATCTCACCCTTACCGCAATTCCTCAAAACGAAGGTCTTCGACCAGCGCGTCCTACCAGTCATGACCTACGTTCTCAATAAAAGGCTAATTTGTCAAACATTTGTTTTGTTTCTAATTACCATTATAATTTACCTCACTACCGTAGCCTGAGATCTAATTACCGTACTTGCACGTCTCACTACCGTTTTCGCAAAAAACAGAAACGTCCATATCTCAAAGGATAAAAGAGGTATTGCTGTCCCTTCAATATGATTCAGAAGCTACTATTAAATACTTTACAAAAACTACATAAAGAACATATTTTGGCGCAAATTTTTAATTTTTTTTTCAAAACTGCAAATCTGCATGAAATGAAATATTCACCCATTCCGCCCATAATAAGAGGCAATAATATAAGAATTGAATAGTGAAAAATGAAAACTACATTGTCTAGCTATTTTTGTAAGTAGTGTACAATTTTATTATCGAGCCCAAGGTCCATTTTATACATTTGTGAAACATTTCCTTTCCATGCATTATTCCTAAACGAATAAATGAGGGGCATGAATATTGTTGTATAGGCGCCACGGCGACGCAGTAGGTACCCATGTCACGTGCGCAGCCACGGCGGACAGCTAGTGCGTTGCGCTGGCGCCTACGCGCCTGCGCCAAGTGCCGCTGCACTGCACACGTTCACCGCTATCAGACTCGCTCCGACAGTGCTATAAATATTGATACCTTCCCAAATTGCCACGTGACTTGGTTTATTGTCTAGTGTTACCTACAGATGGTTACGCCTACCATCCCATAGGTGAACAAGCACCCATAGATCACCAGAGAGGCCCTCCCACTCGTAGGGGAGACGCTGACGCCACAGTACAATTTCGACGGAGGTGGGTATGGCCCTGCAGAGGGCTGCGCGGAGACTTCAGGTTTAGCAGCAGGCACAGCCGATGAAGACATTATTTATACAAGTGGTGTTTTTTTAACTGACTTCAAAAAAGGAGGAGGTTCTCAATTCGACTGTATTTTTTATGTTTGTTACCTCAAAACTTTCCCCTATTTTGACGACTTTTTTGACGTAACAACGTCTTATAATTCGATGGAGCCGGCTGCACGCCCGAAAAACATGACTCATGCGGCGTTACCTCGCTATGAGGCGTTCCATTTAAGGCTAGAAGTTCAAGCGAGAGCGCGGAACGAGCAACAAAGGCACAAATGGCCTCCGCGTTCGGCAGCGTTCGACATCTGTTTCTCTCCGGACTACTTGAGTGGGCGATGCGTCCGCGTGGACAGCTCACAGCTGCTGTACAACAATACGTTGTCACGTCCAACTGTCGTCAGTAAACCGACTTTACAGTCAACCGATATTTTTCATTTTTGATACATGGATATGGCATACGGTTGTGATTAGGATCAGAAGACTCGAAAACATTACCAAAAAATTGTGTTCAGTCAATAAACTGGTGCATAAGGTACCTACAATAAATTCATGAACTTGAACAGTAAATGAATATGAAATGTTGTAATCTATATTTGACGTCGGTTTATGGCGCTCGTAAAGCAGACGAGCATTGTTTGATATCATCGTGAAAGCGATAACTGAACAGTGTGCACACCGTACAACAATAATATAATGATGGTAATGAGTTTATAAGTACTTAGCTGCTACACTGTCCTTGCAGACGCAGGATCGTGTGAGAAGCTCTCACATTCACTTTAGTTTGGGGTATACGCCAGTGAATACCTTTGAAACCTTACACCTCCGTCTGCGCCTGTCGCCGTGCGGGAGAGCTCTGTGCAGCCTCTCCCGGACCCTTTCCGCCGCCTCCTTCTCGAGCATCAATTGCTCGCAAAAGGAGGCGGCGGTGGCGGACCACGCGGCCGCGCTTGGCACCATCGCTGCGATCTTACCGGGGTCGATAGCACTTGATTAAACATATCAACGGGCCAGTTAAAACTTTTTTTTCCCATGTGGCCCGGTACCGGGCCAAGTCACCGGGGCAGATGGGATACACCCGATCAGCACCGGTACTCCGTGAGGACTTCCACCCCGAAGGGCTGCCAGGAGGGCCTGCCTCGGCACCTCCCACGCCGGGCACTCGGCCATCGTGTGCAACCCTGAGTCCTCGCCCGCATCGCAGTGATGGCACTCAGGCGTCGGCTCCTTCCGAATCAGACACAAGTGATCCCCGAAGCACCCCTTACCAGAGATCAGCTGCGTCAGCCGGTTCGAGAGGCCCCCGTGAGGCCTCTCCAGCCAGTCCTCCATGGCGGACCTTACCGTCCTACTTGCAAGATCGCGGGTCTAAGCGCACGGTTTAACAACATCCGTCACGCATACTCCTGCTTCAAATATTACCAGCCTTCTATCCAAGGCAGCCTGTGCAAGCCTTTGATGTTGCATTGCACACTTCCATAGGCCATGGTGACCGCCTCCCATCAGATGCGCTGTGTGCTTGTCTGTCACTTAAGTGGTATAAACAAAAGCTTTCGTGTACGCCACCAAATAAATTGTTTATTTATTTACGTATATAAACACAATCATAGAAAGTCATAAAGAGTTAGGTTCGTTGTAAAGTGAGGCGATAACGAAACACTATTGCCGATAAAAGCTATTCGAGTCAGTAACGCATTGTTGTAACAACCATCGCTTTGCAACATGCTCGAACAAACTATCAAAGTGTCACTGGTTTTCCTACTGGTTCATTGTAAGTACCTATAGAAAACTAGCTGTTGCCCGCGGCTCCGCCCGCGTGGATGTCGAAATCCGTTTCAAAAACTATCCTATCTCTCAAGTTGGATCGAACTGCACATGGTGTGCGAATTTTATTATAATCGGTTAAGTGGTTTAGGAGCCCATTGAGGACAAACATTGTGACACGAGATTTATATATATTAAGATAACAGTAAGCAGCTTAGTGGTCATACTAAAACTATGTCATGTTTATCATTATAGCTGACGGAAGTCTTGGACCGGTCCGTCTAAGCAAAGAGATAAATCGGTCAAAGTTAAAAATGTAATATAGACCATTAAACGCAACTTACAAACAGCAAATGGATCACCAAACCCGGCCCAGACCTGAGAAGACTCCAGTAACAAACTCAGCGGGCTCTTTTTCTTGATCTAATTACAGTTCCTTATTAATTTGAGTAACATAGTTCATTGCGAACAGTTCATTTCCAAGCTTGTTTATCCTGTAAATGATATCGACATGGAGTTTCTATTGCTAGTTGCTTATAGAACAATGAACCTACTATCAATAAAAAAGAGTATAGGATTTGTACAGCGTGGTCTCAAAGCAGATAAGACACAATATATAATGATATATAGACATAATTATTCAGGAAACATGAGACTAAGGCCTCAGTCTCCTGCGGTGTCCAACAAAACTCAAAGCTGAATATAAAGTGTTACACTAAGTACGTACATACTTATTGAAACATTAAGAAACTTCAAACTTGTTGGATTAGATAGCGCCCAAAGAGAACTGTCGCGATGCACCTGTAAATATACCGACATTATTGTCTGCTGCAGATTCAAGACGTGGAAGATGTATTACGGGTGGCGAACGCGCATACAATAAATCATTTATGGTAAGGAATAATTACATAGTTTTCTCTAACTGCGGCCATAGTAAATAGATTCAGTTATATCCACTGTATCACACTGTAACGCTGTACGCTAGCTAGGTAGTTCGTCCGTCCCGCGCGCATGACTGCTCGCTACGAGCGCCATCTAACAACTGAACATGACACAGAGACGTCACCGTGTGGTTACAATAATATCATTCTACCCACACATATACCTAGTTTCTTTAAAGACAAAGATAGAAAATAAACGAGAACTCATCATTTCCATCTTTGATTCTATAGAAACGCAATGAAGAAGGGTGACCAAAAAATAAACTAGAAATCGATTGGAACTGTCGCTCTCCTACCGTCTACCTACCTGGCGACTGGCGACTACCATCTGAACCCCAACTCCGAGCGCCGTGCGTCAGCCGGCCACTGGGCACTCTGGACGAGCTCGAGGTCGGCTTGGGCCCTATACGTGATGGATGAGGTCATCAACTTGCCATCATGTTCTCTTCTGTCCTATTTGTCTTCTTTTAATCAGGTAAACATTTATTGAACGTTCCAGGTTTATATTGTTTGGGATGTATCGGAGCTCAGCGAACTGCGAGACGCTTACACCATATGCGGAGGGGCGTTAGTTCTTCCAAACGCCGTGCTCACTTCAGGGACGTGCCTGAAGATAGTCGCAGTACAGTTCGTTATAGCTGGCTATGAACGATATGTCCCGCATGGTGTAGCTCGCAATGAGCACGAAAAAGCTTGCCTTGAAATAGCGAAAATCCCGATACTCGAAAAATGTCACATACACAGTAATGACAACTTGTTTCTTATCCATTTATGCGCAGCTCCGCCCGCGTGGAAGGAACTCAATTTTCGCATTTTTTGACTATAACTTCGATTCTAATCAACAAATTGTCATCAAACATGCGTAAGATAAGACCTTTCTTGTTCTTTCTTGAACTCTGCCGACGAGTTTGTTTACCTGATTTTTACGATGCGCGTAAACTACGGCGGCGGCGCACGTAGAGTTAATAACTTTTAGACGCAAAACTAAACTAATATTTATGTATGTTGTATGAAAATAAAATTTAACGAATTATAAAAAGTCGTAGAACAAAAATGGTCAGTTATAATGTCAGCTATCTACCCCTGCGAGGATGCTAGTTAATTACAAATAACCCTGTATATATTAGATTATATTTATTTAATGATTTCATTTAACAAATATTTTTGTGTACAGAAACATCATAATAACATAGATAATATTTTTTTATATAAATCCAATGTTACACAGCTACTTCACAATGTTATATCATAGGTATACTCGTAGATAGATAATAATTTTTATTAAATTAAATTAAATTTCTTTATTCAGAAGCAACATAGGCTCATTTTTAGGGTTAGTAACAATCTCTTCTTACTTTATCTATGTTAGTTAAATATGATAGGTACAATGATTTATATTATTAAACGTAATTCAATAATAATGACCTCGTAGCTTCCGCTTGCCGCAAGAGAGTTATGAGTAGAATACTGCTTTAGGGCATTACAAGATTTTTGCAGGGTCGGCAGCGCAAGTGTGACGGCCGTGGTGTTGCCACGGTGACCGCTTCCCATCAGGTGGGCCGTGCGCTTGTCTGCCACCTAAGTGGTATAAAGAAAAAATAATAAGAATCTACTAGTCTCCATGCGCATCAGGTGGCCACGCAGAGAGATGTAACACCTACCTACATTATGGATGATATATTACAGAGGAGGAAGCTCGGTCACATATAAATTACGTTATGTGGTACTGGAACGATGTTTCCATCGCTCGGCTTCAAAGAGCCTACGACCTGAGTGATGAGGCATTTGTAAGACAATGCTCCTATAAGCCTACCACAGCTGAGTGGGCTACTATCGATGTGGAGGAGGAGTTAAGGATCAAAAAAGAGCTTCCGATTGTCGTGTACGGCTGGGGTTCCAGCAAGTATCAAGTACCGGTAAGTTCAACACAGGATACTTATTAGCTATATGATCAGGTTCTTTGAGAGGACGAGTGGGTACAAGGTGTGAATTTCTTCTAGGCCTTTCGGGCACAGTGTCGTGATAAAGCAGCCTATTACGACGCGTTGCCCGATTATTAAGGCCAGGAGTCACAGCTCCGTTTGATTTCACCACAATCTTTATCACCTAAGTAGTTCGTCACTGTCGCAGCGACGAACGCGAGACTGTATCCTTAGAGAATAGCACTGCTGTGAACATAATTATGCCAAGCAGTTAGATTGGAATTGACGATATAACTGTTAGGACATAAAGGTATACCGCCACCGGCCGGGTCTACCGATCTAACCACCTGGAACATTTGTTCTTTCATCGAACTGTTAGTAGGTATGTTAGTAGGACTAGTTGGAGTAAACCGAACTTCAGTGGACTACAATGGGCTCACTATAACATCAATGTTTTATGCTTGTTATAGGAGAATAATAGTTACGATGTGAATCAAGAATTTTTAATGGCCACTTCCACTAAAATAATAAGTGTTAAGGAGTGTCTTAATTATTATAGCACTTATAATATGTTCGTACCAACGGACAAACAAAACTTCATTAGATTTTGTTCAAATGGCGATACCACAATTGATAGAAACGGGCAATTTTTGGGATATCGGCGCAGCACTGATCAAAATAGCACAGTGGTAAGCACCTCATTGATATATATCAAGTAAATTGTACCATAATATTTCGAGCAAATAAAGTGAAATTCTGTTCCCATTTCCGCTTCCCATGGGCAACTATTTCCAGTATTAAAAGCCTTTTTAAATTATATTGTCAGTGTTGCCAACAGTTATTCTAGCTACCCACCAGATTTAACTGCAAAAACCACCAAAAAACCACTAACAAAAATGGCCCTAATCTATTTTCCTCTAATTTTTTTTAACACAGTAATTACTACAAAAACGAATAATAAAAGCAATAAGCAATCAGTATTATCCTTTATAATTACATAAGTAATAATATAACGTACGATAGGAGCTACCTGTCACTCTAGCAGAAGCAGGGCCGAAGCTATGGTGTTTGCCTCACAGTCCGGCTGAGCCATGGTCAATCTCCGGCTTTACTCAGCGTGCCAATTGTGCAGCGTTAAATGGTGCAAGTTTGCCGAAAGGCGTCGTCGACAATTTCTCTAACAACTTGCAAATCAAAAAGAATTTATCAATCCCCGTCGCCGCGCCACGCGCCAGTGAGACCGGAGACGGCAGTAAGACGCATGGGTTACCGACTGACCGGTTTATTGATATAAGTAAATCTAAATAGGTATAGCCTAAACCACATTACCTATCATAACGGATCGCTGCAATGACTACTCCGCTATGACACTCATAAATAATTTTTTTATGTTTTGAAAATCATTTCAGTACCTACCTACTTACAACTTAAGATTTCCCCTACAACCTATCATAATATGGTTAAAGGGGGTAACTATACCTAATATAACTTTAATTTTGTTTTAGAATGAATCCACGTATGTTTTAGACATGCATGAACTGTACAAAACTATATCTATTACTGCACTGAACACGAGTACATTTCACGCCACCAGAAGAAACGGCCCTTGTCAGGTGAGCACTCCAAGAGTCCGTCGGGCAAATCGTATGGATTCTTGTGCACGGTTTCGTGCAAATGATCTGCATGAAATTAGCGCACTATGGTTTGTACGACACGCCATAGGCACCTGCGGGATGGATGTCTGCAACGTGTGATGGCGGTCGACAAGCGCCCGCGCTGAGCAGCGCGTGTTCTCCTTCGTCGCAAACTTCGCGCTCATACAAAAGAACACTAAGCTCCCATCACTTTGCTTTAAATCACTCATAAATCACTACTGTGATCCACCTGTCTATTCTAGAGTTGTTCATCTATTTGACATGACTATGATGATAAACTTAACATAAATTTGTTGTTTTAAATCAACCTCATCATCTGCTAGCCGGTATGCGTGCCGGCTGGTGTTCTGGTGCCTTTCTTTCCGGGATGCGGCAGATGGGCAGCCAGACGGTAGTCGCTGCTGACATACCACAATACACACAAAAACAAAAACAAAAAGCGAGCCTCGTGCTCCATGATGTACAATGTTGTCGAGTGCTATTATATTGTCGCTCTTTCAGAATGATCACGGAGGACCCGTTATGTATTGGATGAACGGAGTCCAGACCGTGATCGGAGTGATAACAGGCTACCTGGTGAACAGTAACATGGAGTGCGTGGGTCCGTACCTTTACACGAGTTTCGTAGTCTACGGAAAAAACCTGGGGTGTATGCTCGTTAAAATCATCAACGAAACGATAACGTAAGTGTCAAGCTCCAAAGTTAGTTTTATTTTACCTACCAGTGTGAACTTCCATACGGTTGCCAGTCTACATTTATTTCAACTTGCGTGTTTTTAGCACTATAGACTCACCTATATATTATTGGAACTCTACCTATTCTTAATGCTTTATTGTACACACAGTATAGTAGTATAATTATCATACATTACAATATAGCTTTATGTACAGTCAACTACAAAGATATGTATCCAATTTAATCTTCCAAAATGATGTATCCCTACGAGTGCCACTATGAACTACCCAAAGAATGTGACAAACATGGTATCCACCGAACTTGACAGTAACATGTATGCGCGTAAAGCGCAATAACTATGTATCCTACTACATTTCCTGTAATATGTACACTCTCAATCTTAATTAAAAATCTATCCAAATATTGTGAAAGAAAATTGTATTCATTTAATGTTCCAAAGAAATGTAACCATAATAAAAAAGATGTACGATTTTCGAACTGCACAACAAAAGATTTCGCGAGAAAATGTCATTACAAATTTATAAAAGGTAATGTGGTCATAGTTGTCTGAGTAATAAGTAGATATGATAAATACGAACTTTTCCGAATGAAACCGATGCAAAAACATTATTGAAAACATGTGTATTGGATGACGGATAAAAGAAAAACCGGCCAAGTGCGAGTCGGTCTCGTCCATGAAGGGTTCCGTAGCAGCAAGTAACTATATACGAGCCCATATAGGCTTGTGATAGCTAAACAAGCTAATATATTTTATATAATACCAGTTTCACAAGAAATATTTAAACCAAAAATATTGTCAATTATAATCCGCGCGCGATCAGAATGTGATGCTACCTTTTGGAACTGAGACGTACGTGGGCCGCCGGCTAGCCGTAGCGTCGGCAAACTCATGTCGAAGCTCACAAAACGAAGCTGTATTTTTAGTGCGACTAGATTTCTAAATGAGTTTAATTTTGAATGCGAGATTTACAATAATTATAATATTGTATGATTGTCTGTTTGTCCGCAAATTTTTGTGCGCGCAAAAATCAGAAACTACTGGAGGGATTTTGATCAAACTTGGTACGAGTATAGTTCATAGTTTTGGGCAACATATAGGCTACTTTTTATTCAAGCTGAAACCCGTGGTTTCGCCCGCGCTTCGGTTTTAGGTCGTTTTTGGTCATATCTCCGGTTCTACTTAACCAATTACAACCAAACATACGGTAAATTTTTAGTCTAAGCAAGACCTTTTTAAAAAAAAACCGCATCAAAATCCGTTTGGTATTTTTTATCGCTATCGATGGACGTAAAAAGAATGGGTTTTGATGCGTTTTTTATTAGAAAGGTCTTGGTTAGACTCAAAATCTTACGCATATTTGATCACAATCGGCTGATTAGAACCGGCAATAAAACGCGAAAATCGACATCCACGCGGGCGGAGCCGCGGGCAACAGCTATCTTTAATATACCGCCTTTTCTTATCTGATCTACATGGATCTACATGTAATCGTGCCAAAAATACCGAAACGACGACAACGAGAGTGATAGACATTCTTACTGTAGTCTCACAATATGTATTTGAAAATCTCATGTATGTGCGGAAAAATATTTCACAATTTCCAAGACTTTGTGATAGGCACAATATAAATACCAGGCACAAAAACAATCTTGTAGCCTGTGATAGTAGGCTCCAAAAAATCAGTAATTCTTTTCGGGGTAACTGTATACGCTTTTTCAACAAACTCCCAAGCGAAATTAGAGATTTACATGTAAGTAAATTTAAAAATGTTGTTAAAAGAAAACTCTCCCAAAAAGCTTATTATAAAATTCAAGATTATTTAGATGATAAAGAAGCTTGGAAATGAACTGTTCACTCAACTATGTTACTCGAAATAATATTGTATCTAGACTAAGGCAATTGTTGTAAATAGACCAAAAAAAAAAACAGCCCGCTGAGTTTCTTGCCGGAGTCTTCTCAGGTCTGGGCCGCGTTTCGAACCGGTGGTCCATTTACTTCTAGTTTTAAATATTTATAATTTGACGTTTTGTAAGTGCCGCTTAAAATGGTCTATACAGAATAAATGATTTTTGACTTTGACTTTGACTTTGACTTTGACTTTGACTTTGACTTTGATAGGAGATAGGATGAACATCAAATGTCTGACAGGTAAGAAGGTTTTTGCAATGCTAACAGAATGCAATTAATTTTTATTTATATAGATTAAAGATTAATAATGAGTGGAAAAAAGGGTAAAATCTTGAGTAGTCAATCTCGCGAAATAGTTCTGGCATTTGATAGATATTTCAATCAAGAACAAAGTCGGTGTTAACACGCTAACGCTACTTGAAAACTGTCATTTTCGATTTACTTTGACAAGGTTCCTTCACATTTTCATCGCGCGCGGATTATAATTGCGGTTTATGACGTATTAAAAAGCTACTTAGTAGATCTGGTTCAAACCAATTTTCGGTGGTAGTTTGCATGACAATGTACATTATATATTTTTTTAGATTTATCATTCTCTTATTTTAGAAGTTAGAGGTCTCGCGCAATCTGTTCTGTTTAGAAAAAAAATGATGTTAGAAACCTCAATAGCATTTTTGAAGACCTATCTATAGATACCCCACACGTATGGGTTTGATGACAAAAAAAGTTTCAGTTCTTAGTATGGGGACCCCCAAAATTTTATGCTTTTTTTCTATTTTTGTGTAAAATTCTTAATGCGGTTCACAGAATACATTTCCTTACCAAGTTTCAACAGCATAGGCCTTATACTTTCGGAGAAAGGTTTTGGAAAGTGGCTGTGACATTCGGACGGACAGACGGATTGACAGACAGACAGATATGACGAATCTATAAGGGTTCCGTTTTTTGCCATTTGGCTACGGAACCCTAAAAAAGACTTATCATTTATTTTTATTAGTAAAGAACACACTTAAGATGACAAAAAAGAAAACAGAAAATAACAAATAACTACTATCCCTTTTTTTATTTTTTCGTGCGAAAATCCTCATGGATACCTCCCCCGCGACCAGACGGGGCAGGTTATGTCGAACTCCTACCGACTAAAACCGCACGCCGTCTTGGGTCTATATGCGTCGGGGTGTAAGGTGGCCCATAAGGCATTTCCCTCGTACCCCGACTGACCCTCTACCATCTACGGTTTCAGATAGCCCCCCTCAGGGGTGTGGGAACCACGGTGTCCCCAACCTGTCCAGAAAACGGGGAAGGGGTACTCCGCCCCGCCTCCCCGGCCTGCTTCTGCTGAGGTGACAGGTGGCCTTACCTGCCACCCCCAGGCTTACGCTCATGGAGGACGGAGGTCGTTGAGCGACCTCCGGCGTCTGAGTCGCCTCCGCCACGTGGCGATCATGTTCTGGGCTCGGCGGGCCGGAAGAGTTCTTAGTCTCTCCCGTGTCCGTATGTGTATGTCATTTTGTTTAAATAATTATACTGCCCTTGTCATAATAATAAGTATCTCGAATATTTTAGATAATATCAACAAGGAAATTTCTAATGTTCTTGGATAATATATATGAAGTGTCAGATAGATAAGTCAAACTCTATAAATGTGCAATGTAATGAATTTATTTTTAAATGGCATTCTTAGAGTAGAAACTTTTTGTTTTCGGTAGCAATTCGAAATTCGTACATCCTTTTTATTCTGGTTACATTTCTTTGGAACATTAAATGAATACAATTTTCTTTCACAATATTTGGATAAATTTTTAATTAAGATTGAAAGTGTACATATTAAAGGAAATTTAGTGGGATACATAATTATTGCGCTTTACGCGCATACGTGTTACTGTCAAGTTCGGTGGATACCATGTTTGTCACAATCTTTGGTTAGTTCATAGTGGCACTCGTATGGGTACATCATTTTGGAAGATTAAACTGGATACATATCTTTGTAGTTGACTGTACATACAAAGGCGAGCTTAACTCAATATTGAGTTTTCTACTCGTTTATTATTTTCATTGATGATTTTATAAGTACCCATGGCCATGGGAACATATTACAAAACGAAACACAATCTACCGGTTTGAGCGTGATTGAGTTATGAACATCCAAACATGTTCACATTTGTTATACTTATTATATGTGAGACAGTTGGTGTATACTATGTAGGTATAATAATTATTATGAGACGGCTGGTTGTTCAACGGGAACATCCGTTTGTTCATGTCCGTGTGCACTAAGAGCGCGTGAACCCCAGACCTTCGTTATTTTATAAAAGCTGAAAGTTTGTCAGCGCCTGCTCCCGACACAGGTAAGAACGATGGCCCATTATGAAGTTCTGTTCACCGTGGCTTTGGCAGATAAACGGTACTATATAAAGGGTAGTAAGCGCAAGGCAGTGGGTGCGAGTGAGACGGCGAGTCAGGTTTATTCATGAAGCTATAGATAAACATGGAGGCCTCACTTCCAATACCTACTTGAAGCTCAGTCTGTATTTACTATCTTGCTCTCTGTGGGCCTCTTCTCTTTCTAAGTATGATAACCTTCTAAGCAAGAAATCACCATTTAAACAAGTTTAAACACTTACGCGTGGAATTTTATATCACATCCTTGACGCCACGTAATACCGCAACCACGCACTATACAATTTTGCACCATTTTTTGAGTTTATACTTATAATTAACTTTAAATATGTTAAAAACCAAAACAATAATAAACAACCGCCATATTATTGTTTATTGATAGTTGACATGTAGTACTAATGTTGCCACATTACGTACTGAATCCATAGACAATGGGAATTTAATTCACTGATTTCCTGATTCAACAACCCAATCATGCATAATAAATGGCATATAATTTTTCAATTTCCACATTAATAATCGTAGTCGAACTATAGAGTTATTTATAATAAATCATTTTACTTGCATTTTTGGTTAGTCTATTTCTATAATTTACTAGGAGATACTAATAAGAAGATAGCAACATTGTACAAATACACGAAAGAGAAGTTGTTCCACAGAGAGCGAGATAGAGACATGTAGGTATTTGGATCAAGCTGTTCTTCCCGGTTTGGCCTCAATGTTTATCTATAGCTTCATGTGTTTATTGCGACCTCTCACTGTGCATATTATATTGGAATTTTACAATAGGAATTATAATTAAAATTTTATAATTCCAATATATGCGCCTCGTCTCACTCGCACCCTCTGCCTTGCACTCGCTCCTACAGCTACCCTTTAGTGCCGTGTATCTGCCAAAGCCACCGTGACCCGAACTTCATAACGGGACATCGTTTTTACCTGTGTCGGGAGCAGGCGCTGACAAACTTTCAGCTTTTATAAAATAACGAAGGTCTGGGGTTCACGCGCTCTTGCTCTAGTAGGTACATCGTGTGAAGCTTGAGTTATGGATGTATTTCTGTACCAATACCAAAGACGATAAGATAATAGTTATCTATCGTCTTTGACTAATACTTATTAATGTGTATTTCTAGATCACGAAGAATTATGAACCATTGTGGTCAAACATTCCCCAAAATGAAGTTTGAAGTAGAAGAAGAACTTATTGCTCTAGAAGATTTAGAGAAATAAAAATATTAATTTTAAACTAATACCACTAATACTTAACTTTTATTGCATCAGAGTAGGTAATTAATAATATACCTAGGCACATTGTGGGATCGTTCTTGATCCAACAATACTTCTCGTGTGTTAATCGCCTTTGTACGCATGATGAACGTGTCGGCAAGCGCTTCGTGAGTATGAGTGGAATATCATCGACCATATGTTTGTCTGGTCGTTGATGGAAAGGACTTGGAGGTATCAGGTTGTGCAATTCCAGAGCGCACTCTTCGAAATGTATCCGATAGAACACCGAGAGACCTGCAACTTTGCGTCGATGGGCAAGGCTTTGAAGCCTTTCTCGACAAGTGCATCGTTGTCGATGAGACTCTTGGCTCGTCTCGCCATCGTCTCCAGCGCGTCAAGTTGGTATTTAGCTGAGCCATCACACAGATACGAGCAGTACTCCATACAGGATCGAACCTGCGCTTGGCACAAGTAGAGCAGTTGCTCCGGGGTGAAGTACTGTCGCACTTTTGACAGAGTGCCCAGCTTTCTTGCGGCCATTTGAGCTTTAGCCTCAATGCAAGTTCCAAAGTTGAGGGTGGATGTGAGGTTTACGCCAAGAAGTTCGAGGCGGTCGGTTATCGGCACGGGTACATTTCGGAAGGAGGGATTTGGCTGGAATTGACTTCGCTTGGCAGAAAACTTCTTGACAGTCGGGTAATAAAAACAAACGAACCTCGACCCCCTGCCAAGTCCTGCTATGCAGAACTGAGGCAATAAATAAAGCGAAACAGTCTTAAGGGCGCAATAACTGCAAACAATTTATTGATAACGGCGATATTTCACACTCGGCCAAGAAAATTGATTTTTACTGCGTTCTAGTGGTTCTAGTGACACAGCATTTGTATATAACAGTATGATATATTATGTATATAACAGTATGTACCTGTCCGGATGGTGATTGAACTTCAGGAACCTGAACAACGGCCAGGCAAACAGAGCTAAGCCTCTGGTGGCACCTGCTTCCATCATTTAGGTAAAGTAACAACAATATTTAAGAATAGGGCCCTTAAGTACGAATACCCGTGTATGGGCAGAGGGGTAGAGGAAAGAGGGGAGTGCGGGGGGGGGAGTTACAATAAACGAAGTTTTAAAAATATATCTTGATTTATTGTCGTATCACATTCGGTTTTACACAATACTGATTATCAAAATTACACTTACACGGGATAAGCTTGTCTCAAAATGGCCGAGCGAACCCAATGGACAAAACAATTAGGTAGGGTCTGTGCCAAACTTGTTGGAAAATTGTACAAACATAATACATTTGTTAATAATTGCACGTAACGCGATTTCATCCCTTTCCGAAAGCAATAGGAATGTCTGCAAACACTATAGGTAGATGGCGGTAGTTGTACTAAATTGTGAACTAGAGGCCCACTGTGCCGCCACCTACCGGGTCCAATTGTGAATCAGAAGTAAGCCTCAGTATTACACTTTATACTTCTTACGTAAAACACTTTTCCTTAACTCACTTTTTGTGTGGCAAACGAGGCAGTTTTGGGGCTTATTTGCCACCTTAGGTGTGAAAAACATACAAATGTACATTATATTTCTAGCTAGCCTAGCTCATGCCCGCGGCTCCGGCCACGTGGATGTTGCGATTTTCGTGTTTTTTGACTATGTCTCCCGTTGTACTCGACCGATTATGATGAAATATGCGTGAGATTTTAAGATTAACCAAGACCATTCCAATTAAAAAAAATGTAAAAACCGGCCAAGTGCGAGTCGAACTCGCCCATGAAGTATGAAGGGTTCCGTAGCAGCAATTACTCGTAACTATATAAGAGCCCATATATAGGCTTGTGATAGCTAAACAAGCTAATATATAATACCAGTTTCACAATAAATATTTAAACCAAAAATATTGTCACTTAATTGCGGTTTATGACGTATTAAAAAAAACTACTGAGTAGATCTGGTTCAAACCAATTTTCGGTGGTAGTTTGCATGGCAATGTACATAATATATTTTTTTAGATTTATCATTCTCTTATTTTAGAAGTTAGAAGGGGGGGGGACTCATTTTTCTACTTTGGAAGTGTCTCTCGCGTAAACTGTTCTGTTTAGAAAAAAATGATGTTAGAAACCTCAATAGCATTTTTACAGACCTATCTATAGATACCGTAAACGTATGGGTTTGATGAAAAAATAAAAAAGTTTCAGTTCTTAGTATGGGGACCCCCCCCCCAAACGTTTACGGTTTTTTTTTTCTATTTTTGTGTGAAATTCTTAATGCAGTTCCAGAATACATCTACTTACCAAGTTTCAACAGCATAGGCCTAATAGTTTCGGAGAAACTGGTTGTGACAGACAGACAGACAGACAGACAGACATGACGAATCTATAAGGTTCCGTTTTTTGCCATTTGGCTACGGAACCCTAAAAAACACTTCAAATCCGTTCAGTTTTTGGTAATTTTTGGTCCATCGCAACTGTGAAAATGACTGAGTGTCGTGCAACCAGTACAACGTTAACGTCGAGTTACGTGCAATTTATTAATTTGAGTAGGTCGGTCGGTGAGAAGCCGGCCGACTCACAAGTGGCGCCACTCGCCACTCGCCACTCGCCACTCGCCACTCGGCCACGGCCCGCGGCACTACACTACACTTACAGCTAATATATACCTGCTGAGCTGCAGTTATCAAAAATATTATCATTTTTTGCAATCGTTCGTGAGGTGCACTTATTTAATATAATGTTAACAATCTGTCGCGGCGGTCGGCGCGTGACTAGCACCCGCACCCGACACGGCGCCGCCACTCTGTACGTCAACTAAATGTAAACATTCATAATTATGTCTATTTAATGTAATTGTCAAATTGTAAAATAACTATAAAATATTCTAATACTTAGTATAATAATATCTATGATAGACTACCCATTGAGTAGATCCTGTCCCGTCGAGGGGCGTGAGGCGGTGGAGGGTAATGAGTATTGACGATGACGATAAACTGCTCCATGTTTTGGCTAAATAAAATTCAACTAACTATACTAAAGCACCATACGACGCCCGGTCGCCCGCCCCGCCCCGCCCCGCCCCGCCCCGCCCCGCCCCGCGCCCCTCGGCGTCGGCTTCCCGAGCTAATCCCTCAACGTTTCAAGCTCCGTGAAGATCGAAGTGTTGAGAAAGTAAACTTAGATACGACACAGTTGTATTATCCTAATATAATATCATTACACATTTGGACCCCGGTTTAACATACGCATACGCCGTGAGGTTGAGCCGTTCCCCAGGCACTACGTCGGGCAGCATGTCCCCCTACAGCGCGGTGGAGGTGACGGGCTTGAGGCCGCGCACGAGGATGGTGGGCGGCAGGTCGCGCGTCAACTCATCCAGCACCTGCAACATCGCATCGTCACTGGCGGGTAGTTGCACGAACGCCCCGGCCGTGACGTCACTACAGGCCTTACCTTGAGGTAGCGCTCGCAGGCGGCGTCGGGCCGGGCGGCGGCGGGCGGCGCGGGTAGTTGCACGAACGCCCCGGCCGTGACGTCACTACAGGCCTTACCTTGAGGTAGCGCTCGCAGGCGGCGTCGGGCCGGGCGGCGGCGGGCGGCGCGGGTAGTTGCACGAACGCCCCGGCCGTGACGTCACTACAGGCCTTACCTTGAGGTAGCGCTCGCAGGCGGCGTCGGGCCGGGCGGCGGCGGGCGGCGCGGGTAGTTGCACGAACGCCCCGGCCGTGACGTCACTACAGGCCTTACCTTGAGGTAGCGCTCGCAGGCGGCGTCGGGCCGGGCGGCGGCGGGCGGCGCGGGTAGTTGCACGAACGCCCCGGCCGTGACGTCACTACAGGCCTTACCTTGAGGTAGCGCTCGCAGGCGGCGTCGGGCCGGGCGGCGGCGGGCGGCGCGGGTAGTTGCACGAACGCCCCGGCCGTGACGTCACTACAGGCCTTACCTTGAGGTAGCGCTCGCAGGCGGCGTCGGGCCGGGCGGCGGCGGGCGGCGCGGGTAGTTGCACGAACGCCCCGGCCGTGACGTCACTACAGGCCTTACCTTGAGGTAGCGCTCGCAGGCGGCGTCGGGCCGGGCGGCGGCGGGCGGCGCGGGTAGTTGCACGAACGCCCCGGCCGTGACGTCACTACAGGCCTTACCTTGAGGTAGCGCTCGCAGGCGGCGTCGGGCCGGGCGGCGGCGGGCGGCGCGGGTAGTTGCACGAACGCCCCGGCCGTGACGTCACTACAGGCCTTACCTTGAGGTAGCGCTCGCAGGCGGCGTCGGGCCGGGCGGCGGCGGGCGGCGCGGGTAGTTGCACGAACGCCCCGGCCGTGACGTCACTACAGGCCTTACCTTGAGGTAGCGCTCGCAGGCGGCGTCGGGCCGGGCGGCGGCGGGCGGCGCGGGTAGTTGCACGAACGCCACGGCGGTGGCGGCGCTGCGGCCCGCGATGAGGGCGTTCACTCTGCGGGTCACACGGAGTGGAATGGGTCACGGTCGTATGAACAGTAGGTAGGTATGTTAGGGAAAGATTCGGGCTGAGATTTCCTTGAGGGACACCATACATTAACGAGTGACGTCGCGGCTACCCCTAGGCGCACACTTAGCGACAGCCGACTACGACAGCTCGGCGTCTAGACGCGACGACAACATTGTTATTTTTTTTTTTTTTTTTACTATTTTCAGAAAAATTACAGCTAACAAATTAACAATGAAATTATGGCTAACATAATTATTGAAGGTTATTATGGGTTTCTACACTTAAAACTTTCTTTAAGATAGAAAAAGCTTCATTTTTTATTTTCATTGAATTTTTTTTAAATAATATTTTATAATTCTTTAAAATATAAAAGAAAAAACATGTTTTCTGAAATAGTAATACAATTTGAAGACCCGAGAGTCTGAAGACTGACTTATAAACGACAAATCAATTCATTTGGCTCGATTTCGATAAAAGAAGTTTTTCATTTCCCCGGCGAGGGCGAAAAAAGCAACAAGTTTCGCCAGGTAGCTAAGTGACTAGTGGGCACTGGGCACTGGGCACTGGGCACTGGGCACTGGGCCCGCAACTCACGCCTGCAGGTAGTCGAGCGGCACGCGCTGCCAGGCGTCCTCCTCGGCGGCGTCGCGCTCCAGCGCCGGCCACGCCACCTGCGGACAGCGAGCCGTGAGCGTGTGGGCGTGTGGGCGTGTGGGCGTGTGGGCGTGTGGGCCCAGGCGGGCGGGCGGTGCTTACGATGTGTATGGTGGCGTCGATCCGCAGCAGCTTCAGCAGGCGCTCCAGGCGCTCGCGGAGCGGGGGCGCGGGGGGCGCGGGGGGCGCGGCGGGGTGCGCGGGCGCGTGTAGGCGCAGGCGCAGGTGGCGCCAGCCGCGCGCCGAGCGCAGCACGGCGGCGAGCTGCAGCGCGAACAGCGCGCGCACGGAGAAGGCCTCCTCGGCGTCCGGCGCCAGCGCGTCCGCCAGCCACACGTCGATGTGCCGCAGCGCCGCCGAGCGCCTGCGCACATGCACGTCTCACTACGAGCGACCATCGAACTAAGTGGACCACACTGGCATCACCTTTCGCTTAAGTCATTTTATTTTAATCTCTTAGAACTCATTCCTGAAAAATCTCTTATCCTCAAATATAATTCTACCCGATCCTGGATGGTGACACCTTGACTGTGGTACAACAACAACAATATTTATTCATTATTCATTGTACAACACAGGGAGGGGGGGCACTGACCGCTGCACGGCCGCCATGTCGAGGCGCTGGAAGTGGCGGCAGAGGCCCACGTTCTTGCCCACGCACAGCACGTCGTCCACGATGCGCACGTACTCGGCGGCGGCCAGGCGCGGCTCGTGCGGCGCGCGCAGCGGGAACGCCTCGCCCGCGTCGCCCACCTCGCCCGCGTCGCCCGCCCGGCCCGCCTCGCCCGCCCAGCCCGCCTCGGCCGCGCGCTCGAACAGCTCCGTGCGGTACGGCGACGCCGGGCTGACAAGCGTATACACACGCGAGTTATAACAAAATAACCATATAGAGTCATATCGCTTACACCGTCATCATAATTGAAAGGTAAGTTAACGCGGCAAGCTCGCAACACAAGTTCGACATATTTAAGTCTCGCGTGGCATCTGTCAGGAGGTTGCTCACTCTCCAATTCTCCAATATCGCCGGTTCTAACCAGCGGATTGCGATCAAATATGCATAAGATTTTGAGTCTAAGCAAGACCTTTCTAATAAAAAAGCCGCATCAAAACCCGAAATTTTATAATGTTATCATAGTATTCAAATAGCACCCAACTTACAAATAGATGGCGTTGTATATATGTATTTTAAATCACGCTATAGTTTCGTTACGTGTCGGCGTAAATTTTCACTATATAGTGGTAAATATATTTCGATTTTATATTTATAACTAGCTGACCCGACAGGCGTTGTCCTGTCTTAATGTGCTAACAACCAATAGCGAGTTCAAATTGGTCCATCGAAACTCTCATTAACTACCAACAACCTAAACTACCAAAACTCCAACGATATAAAACTGAACTTTGGACAACTAAATATTGAAACAACTGACATGACAGTTAAGAACGCTATGACGTTACATTAGAAAAGTGTTATTGTTAAAAGCACTAAGAAGGTTGAATTAGAAAAGGTGATTATGGTCGTTCAGTTTTCTTAAATTTTCTAATGTCCTGCGCAACTTTCTTAACTTTTTGAAGTGAAAACTTCTTTATTGAAGTGAAAACTTCTTTATTGAAGTGAAAACTTCTTTAGCGGCGCTGAGCACTTTTTTTGTATGGGTAAAAACTTTCAAACTCGCGTCAGGGTCACGTGATGCTGATCGAAAAAGCGTAAGATCGAGGGGAAGGGAGAGGAACTAGTATCTCCCACTCTTTCTACCGTGCCTGAGTGTGCTGCTCTGTTTAGGCGGCACAGGGCGCTTGCGCGAATGACCGTGTGTGTTTATGTACAGCGTCCCACGCGTATCCAAGGATGGTGACAGCTGATTGCTTGACTGTTGTGTAGTAAATACACTGTTGTGTATTCGTAAATGTGAATAAATAACAACATATAAATTGTCATATTTGTGTACGATAGCGCAATAAATAAACATTGTATTCTACCTCATAAATGATAGTACTTTTATACTTATAATTAAACACAACGTTAATATTGAAGTTCTCACTTCTGCCGGCACTCCCGGAGTGCTTTTTTTTTTCTTTTATAAGAACCTTCTCCTGATAATAACAAACACAATAAAAAAAGAATTAGTAGAATCGGTCTAGCCGTTGACGCGTGATGCCGTGACCAAGGGGCACTCACTCGCGGAAGAAGTCGGCGGGCGGCGCGTCGTCGCGGAAGCCCAGCAGCACGGTGTCGGGCCGCAGCGCGCCCAGGCCGGCCAGGCGCGCCAGCTGCGCCGCGCCGCCGCGCACCGAGCGCGCCAGCGCCAGCTCCGCGAAGGCCTTGGCGCGCAGGTGCTCCGCCAGGCGCAGCCAGCGCGCCGGCTCGCGCGCCAGCGGGTCCGCGCCGCGCAGCTCGCCCACGCGCACGTGGCCCAGCACCAGCAGCCCGCCCTTCTTCTGCGCGTTGGCGAAGTCGATGAGCGGCGCCGCCTGCCGCGGCCGCGCCACCAGCAGCAGCATCTGCGGCCGCCAGAACTTGACGTGCGCGCGCCGCGGGTCCAGCAGCAGCAGGTACTTGCGCACCTGGTGGAAGATGAGCGCCTGGCTGAGGCTGCCCCAGCGCGGGTCGGCGGCGGCGGGCGACAGCACGTGCAGCGCCAGCACCAGCGCGCCCGTGGCCAGCGCCGCGCCGCTGGCGTACAGCGGCCGCAGCCCGAACATGAGCGCCGCGCAGCCCGCCAGCCCCGCCAGCGCGCTGGCCCACGACGTGTGGCGGAACGACGGCCGGAAGTTGGGCGCCGACGCCAGCTCCAGGCCCAGGCACGACAGGTTCACGGCCAGGTAGCTCGTCAGGAACAGCACCGACGTCACCTGCGCGATGGCGTTGAGCGAGCCCGCCAGCAGCCCCGCCTGCACCAGCAGCCACGAGGCCAGCACCGCCAGCACCGGCCCGCCGGCGCGCGGCGCCATGGGCCGCAGCAGGGAGCCTGCGGGACGAACCGGCCGTTGGCGACGTCGCAGGGCGACGCCCAGCGCCCGCAGGGGCGGAACTCACTGAATATGTCGTCCTTAGCCAACGCTTCCAGCACTCGCGAGGCTCCGATCAAGTTGGACAGTCCGGCGGAAAACGTGGCCAACAGCATACCTGCAACACGAATATAATATCCAAGTTGACGTGTACCGTGCCGCGGCAGGGGCGTGGGCCCCCCACTACTACTGAGTACTGACCCACGGCGACGAAGGGCGGCCACACGTTGAGCGGCAGCAGGTACATGTAGTTGTTCTGCAGCAGCGCGCGCTCGCACGACGCGGCCGTGAGCAGGCTGAGCGCGGCGTAGCACAGCGCCGTGAACAGCAGCGCGCCCAGCGTGCCGCGCGGGATGCTGCGCGCCGGGCTGCGCAGCTCGCCCGACATGTTGGCGCCCGCCATCACGCCCGTGAGCCCCGTGAACAGCACGCCGAACACGGCCGCGAAGTCCACCGCCTGCCCGCCCGCCGTGTAGTCGCGCCCGTACGCCGGGTACAGGTTGGCGTACAGCGTGGCCGCGCGCGGGCCCGTGTACCGGAACGAGGACTCGTTCGTCAGCCGGTTCGCGTCCGGCTTGCCGATCTGACAACACAAACTGGGAGGTCACGACCGCCACCCCACACGATATTGTATCCTAGCTAGGTAGGTGAGGACAGGCTACCGTGGTGGGCGCGGTGACGGCGAAGCTGAGCAGCGCGCTGGCCAGGCACACGAGGATGCAGAGGAAGATGGCCAGGCTGGTGCGCGCGAACAGCTCGGCGCCCGCCAGCGCCACGCCCAGCGCGGCGGCGGCCAGCAGCGAGCGGTACAGCAGGCGCCACCACCAGCCGGCCGGCAGCGGCGCCAGCCCCGCCGCCAGCGCGCCGCCCGCGCCGAAGTTGTCCACCAGCGCCTCCGCGCACGCGCACACGCACAGCGCGCTCGACGCCACGTTGGCGCAGAAGAACAGCGCGCCCACCGCGCCGCCGCACTCCGGGCCCAGCGTGCGGCTCAGCATGACTGCGCCGCTAAGGTCATTACCGCACCCGCATGAACCCTCCCCCTCTACCGATATTTAGAGTTGCGCGTATACGAGTGAATATCGGCGCGAGTCAACAAGCGGACAGTTGCAGTGTCGAGCACTCGGCCACTCGGCCACTCGGCCGGGCCGTGAGGTTCGCAAAGGATACAGTAGACGCCGCCGCCCTCCACGGCGCCGTTGGTGGAGATGGCGCAGATGGACGCCACCGTGAACGCCACCACCAGGTACGCCAGCGCGAACTGCCCCAGCGTCAGCAGCAGCCCCGCGTGCCCCACCAGGTAGCCTGCGACACACAGCGCCACAGCACTACCATCTAGCTTTACCTCCCACTCACATGCATGCTCATACTGATTGCTAAGAGAAGTCACTTCAACATTTCAGTTGACCAAATGATGTATAAAGCGCCACACGCAAAACCTCTATAAAAGCCCCAGAAAACTTTATTTGTTTTTGATCCTCTTTTTACTTGTATTATCATTGTTTTTGATCTTGTAAGTCGTGTTTACTATGATATCGTCAGCTCTGTCGCCAAACACACAGCGTTTTCACCACAGACAATGAATAAAAAAAATTAAATAAAAAAAGCTCAAGTTAAATAAAAATGCATTCACGAGAGGTAAAGGCTAGCGGCGAATGGAGCCGCGACACGAACACGATAACGTGTCCAATTAGCATACTCGCCGGGCCATCACTGCGGGCCGTGCATTGAGTGTTGGGACGCTCACCCATCCGAATGAAGACGAGCGCGCTGAACATGGACAGCACCACGGGGCAGAACACGCCGGCGAACGTGCCCACCTTGCGCGCGCCGCCCTCCGCGCGGAACTCGCCGAACTCCACGTAGCCTGCGCACACCACACCCCACACGCCCGCGTTACATTACATACAGTACGTACTTACATCTTGCACTTGGCTACGAGCGAGACTGGACAAGCTTGTTTTTATTATTGAAACGATAATAACGAGCAATTTTATGGACTAGAATGGATCCGGCAATGTTGCGGCAGTGCAATTCTTAGATGCTAATGCGTAAACAAAAAGTGACCCTGCCGCTGTCGGGCTGCGCGTTGCTTTCTCTTGTGGCCGACCGAAACTTTTGTTTTACTAACCGGTCGTCAAGAACACGACGTAATCTTGGCCCAGAACACGTGAAAAAATTGCCAGAGATCTTGACAATATTAAAAGCCTGCAGGAATTTGTTATGCTTAGTGCAATGGTATTTGAAATTCGTGGTAGTCCAGCTCATGAACGACATTTGTGCAATAACAAATGTCCTCGGCGGGCGGCATAGTTCGTTCCGCGATCGACAGAAGCGATAGTTCGCATGGAGAAGTGGCCGGTACATGGTACATGGAACGCTCCAGCTCGTGGTCTCGTGGTCTCGTGGATACGTCACCTTCGCGCGCGGGCGCGGGCGGCGCGGCGGGCGCCAGGCGCGCGCGCAGGCGGGCCAGCGCCGACGGCCGCAGAGGCTCCAGCGGCTCCGCCATACCTGTCGCTCCCTCTCTCCCTCACTGCCTCTCTCCCCCACTCCCACACTCCCACACTCTCACACTCCCACACTTGGACACTGCAACAAACTATATTTATGAGCATCGCTTGTAACACCGGCACCGCCAGCCAAGAGTACTGTTATAGGTGATGCCGCACACTGTGTGTGTGTAAGTGTTGTTACAAAGTTTCAAAAGTTGATAACACAATGACACAGTCACCTTCACGTTCTATTTATATGTCTGATTCTTTATTGTACACAAACTTGTCTCAACACACTAAATTATAACAAAAATGTGGTACGAAGAAAAACACCCATTCAAAAAATATTAAAAAGAACAGCCTGGAACTATCCGCCATCCGGCTCGAAGCATGCAGGTACAATATCGGACATTGGTACTTGGGGTCCTCGAATGAAAGACTTGTTCAGAGCAATACAATAAATTTAATAATTCAATAACTGTAAATACCCAGCGCGGTAACAAAACCATAACTTGATTCAGGAATTATTCCAATCACCGGCATCTAGGGTGCGTGTTGGTACTATATATATTTTATTGGATCTTATACAAAATCTATAGTTAGCTATTGAATTCACACAACGGCACTGATACCGTGTTCCTATTGCTAGTCTAGTAAAAGTACTTGTGATTTCACAGTCCTAAACAGCTGTCAACAAGCCTGTTTATAGCGAAGACTGATTGCAGGTGAACACAAGGAGATAGAACAAAAATTCTTCTAACACTCCCTAATTAGCACTGAGCCTCTCTCAAGAGAAACAACATTATGGCCGACGGCACTGGTGCGGCACTACCCTGACATTCATGGCTCAGGCACAACAACCAATATGCCGAGTGAAGCCAGCAATGTTGAAAGCACTGACTGATCTTTAAGTAATGTCATTATCATCATAACCTTAGTGTGTTTCCCTGTCGCACCTTAGGCTTTCACCTAGGAGTCTGGGGTTCTGTTACCAGTTATTTATCACACTACAGTTAAATAAACAGGACTTGACAAAACAGATAACCAAGAATAGATGCAAGTGCTCACACTATGTGTGGTGCAACTGGATGCGAGGAACTAACTCAAGACCTGGGTTTACTGAGGACTTTGGTTAGCTAGAACAAGTTCTTCTAAAAGTAAGTATTAGCACAAGCTTAGGAATCATTGATGTAAATATAACCTGTGCCCCCTGTGTCCCTACTGCAATGCCCTGCACATGGCACCAGGCACACACAAGTACTGTCACCATTCATTGCAGCTATCCCCATCACAGGCTGTGACAAACAAAGATCCTGTGGGCTCTTTAGGTCTTGCTAGCCTCGTGAACAAAACTTATTCACTTTTTACATAATTGAGCAAAATGTAGGTGCATTTTGCTTGCTTACTTATATACTAAGGTCTCTGGTTTTCATCAGTCTACCTACTGAAATTGATAGTAATTATCCTTTGGACTTGTATTGGCCACAACAAACAAGTACCTAATCATAGCATAACATAATAACATATTATCTATTATGACCCAATGCCGTGACATCACCAAAGTGCACAAAGGGCGAGCTAACTCTGCTGGCGCAACTCGTGCCACGACCGCGCCAAGGGCCGGGCTGCCAGTCGCGTCGCAATACAAGTTACACTACTATTCTGATTCATAAGACTCCCTATTGTTCAAGTTTAACAAATAGAAAACTACATACCAATTTGCAAACCAAAGTCTAGCGTTTAGGAATACTGATTCCGCTTGCAATATCCAATATTTTTTATAACATCAGTACATACATGTCTTTGTTTCTTTTCTTATCGTGATGCACTATAATAATCTATGGGTTACATAAAAAATTATGCCGAAATAGTTTACGCCTACAACAACTCAACAAATAATATACAACAATGAATGAACAATAACACCGAATATGACACTTCATGACATTTGACGTGACGTAGGCATATACCTTTTTTTTAATGACTTCTTTGCTTTGCAATTTGCCACAAACAAGTATTATAATTTGCATTGAACCACAGAATGAAAATGAACACAGCAAAGCATTACGCACGAATACACAAAACCAAGAATATTAGAAATTTCCTTGTACAAAACACAGTTCACTCGTGGGCGGCTAAAATATAGGCAAGCCACCGACGATGGCCGATGGTAAGCCTCAGAAAATATAAAAATACTTTTTGAATACATAATATTATTATCGATGGTCTTATTTTAATTAATTAGGTAAAATAATATAATAGTTGGCACCGGTTGGCATTGACGCCGATCATTGTTTTTTGGTACGTCTAAGTTGAGGAAAATACCAGATATCAGATAAATTGGGAAGGGCCTTAAAGTGATAACAAAAACTTATGATGTCAATTCTATAATTAAATGTTAAGAAGCTCTGCTAAAGTTATTCACGTTGACTGACCCGTTATTAAGGCTCTACTGATGCACTGCCATGAGGCATAGAGCACAAACAAGCTATCGTAATTTGTCGAGAGCATACCCAACAGCTATTTCTCCTGTTACCACCTGTAGCTGAATGTCTCTAATGTAATCATCATTTTGGCTTATCCATTTCGGTCTTATTCCTCTAGGCCTGTTTACTGCAATTTTAGCTAATGCTACAAAACAACATTATATTTTATGGTACTTTAACCACCTAGTAGCAACATAACCATGGGGCATACAGGTTTGGTGTTTATGTGCTATCCGAATACCTACGGGTCAAAAATAAAGTGCTATAGTCCGATTATTTTTTTCGTTGGACCACCACCCCTATTGGAGGCCCGTGGTCCAACTGATTGGACAAAGTGGTTGGACCACCACCCCGAAACGCAAATTTTGTGGGGGTGAAAACTGTAATAACTCTACTCGTGTATAAACTATTGCAAGTTTTTTTAAATGACGCTATGTTTTATACAGTACATAAAAAGAAAATACAAAATAATTTGAATCTTGACACCAGAAGAGATTTTAATTTAGTTGTCATGGAGGACATGCTTTTACAAAATTCTCAAATGTCACTTCTCAATGGAGAAGTTACTCTACTACATTTCTTAGAGAAGAACCGTCCGCGATTCTCATAGAAAAATAAAAGAATTCTTAGTTAAGCAACGTATTTGTTAATATCTAATCCTAATAATGAGGTCCTTTAATATATTTATATATTTTATTATTGACTGTACCGGTACTAATGAGACTAATTTCATCTTGCCGGCAACAGCACCGTATCCCAGTAGTTCCATTCTCTAGTTCCATTATAGGTACCTACATAATTTTCAAATTAAATAAAAGTAAAATGTCGTTTGATTGACCAGTAGTTTGAATACAATTTTATTATGCTACGGATTATGCTGTAGGAGGACATGACGGCATCTCTCTGCTTTCACTCTGCAAAAGGCCGCGGCTATAATGACCATCATGTTGTGTTCCCAACGTTTAGTAATAGCCAGAGCTCACTGGATCTCTTCCCCCCCCCCCCCTTCCTTCTAAGCCCGCCTCCACCCCATCTTCGCCCCCTCCCACCTTCAGGCTTGATAGCGCGAGTGTACCGCCTCTGGTGTGGCACATGTCCGTAGGGCACAATGACCGCTTCCCATCAGGTGGACCGTGTGCTTGCCTGCCACCTAAGTGGTATAAAAACCAAGTCACTGGTCCGTTACCTACATAATATGTTTATTCAAACGATTACTTAACTTTATTATGTTACCTATTACTCAGTAACATGCATAATTATAATATAACCAATAACAGGCATTCATACAATATTTGCCAAAGTAGGAGAAAAAAAAAGTACTAAAATTTTAAATTTTTACAATGGTTAGGTACGTACTGTACATTACTATTAAGGCGCGGCCCCACCGCGGTGCATGCTGTGCACGGGCACGCGGCGCATTTTAGCTGCGTGTATTCATTTGTTTGACAACGTGGGTCTACGTTTCCACTGGAGTACCTACACGAAGACCCACGACTATGTTTAGCGTGGCACGGCGCACGGAGAGGCTACACGTACACACATGCCACTGCAATCTACGGACACGGGCTTCACTGCGGGAGGTGGGACGGGCGGGGAAGCAAGCGAGCGACGACACTGCCTGCGCCATTTTGTCAATTGCTAGGTTTCGTGGCGCACGCATTTGATGACCACGACAGGCGGCTTTATTTTTATTTAGTCAATAATATTTGGTTTAATTATGGAGTTATTTATTGAAAAAGTCAAGCTTTCTTTCTTTCTTTCTTTCTTTCTTTCTTTCGGATTCATCGTCAGAAGAACTGTCTAGCAAAGTCAGTACCAATGCCATTCTATGAGTACCTCGATACGATATATACGAGAAACACGAAACGCGTCCGTTCCACAACGTGTATGATTGAAAACTGCTCTGCGATAACCGAGCTGTACATAGTCGTGGGTCTTATTCGTGTACTCCAGTGGAAACGTAGACCCACGTTGACAGCGTTGAGCTATGTAACCGCCTATTCGAGCAAGCCACGCGTGTATCAATGACGTCAATTCATGCGTAGCCTCTCCGTGGGTTGCAGTGGACACAACCACATACATTTTCTTACAAAGCGAAGCTTAATACACGTGCGTAGCCTCTCCGTGCACCGCGGTGGGCCCGCGCCTTTAATCCCCGTATATTTATATTATCTTTGTATTTATCTGTGGGTTAGGTATTTAGAGTTTGCAGTGGGGAATTGTGACTTTTCTACGAATATAAACAATAATTGATAGACTACGCCAGGGTAGGCGAACCAATGGCACGCGTGCCATCGGTGGCACGCGGCACAATATTTTGGGCACATCGCCGATCATAAAACTTGTGTAGAAAATGTGTTTAGAAATTTTATGACGATCTAACTAACAGGAATTATCCTATGCTGCGGAGTGTTCAAATACCTATGTTATAAAACGTATGACACTCGTGAGGTATCATGATGCCCCTGGTGTTCCCTCTGGCCACGTGGTTCGACCGTATGGTTCGATCAATCGCACTACGTGAACTTTTTTTTTCCAGTTGGTTCGAGTGATCGAATCCGTAGGCCACGGTGACCGCTTCCCATCAGGTGGGCTGTGTGCTTGTCTGCAACCTAAGTGGTATAAAAAAAGAGTTTTGATGGCACGCCAGTGACCCCATAAAACATGTTTTAGAAAAAATGGCACGTTGATGCAGAAAGGTTCGCCTACCCTGGACTACGCCATGATTAGATGAAAAACATTACCGGCTACAGATTTGTCTTGTGAATAAAGTGCATTATTTTACAACATTCTCAGAGATATCGTTCACCATGTAGAATTTTGAAACTAGACATCCTCAAGAAGCTGCTTGGCGTAGTATAATCCTACTTAATACCTATAAATGTGAAACTTAGTGAACATTTTGTGAAGATAAAATTATTAAACCGCGGGCACCAGGATGCGGGCTCAGTTAAAATATCGAGTGCAAATTAAGGACTGATCCCCGTAGTCCCCAAAAACCAATTTTTTTTTCTTGCTAACCATTGATCTTCTAGACCTTAAGCTTTACGTGGAGACTTCTAAATAATATTAGTGATGTGTAAAAAAAATATGGACTCCAAACTTGTGTGGGGATAATCTAAAGTTAAGCCGTACATTCAGCGTCAAAAGTTGATGATCATAGCCGTAGGTGATGCTAATAACTGTCAAATGTAAGTATTGCTACAAAGTTTAAAAAGTTGATGAAGGCTACAATGTCCAATGGTTGATGTCCAAAATATCACAAAAATATTAAAAAACAAAGAGCTTGCAACTGTAAAACGGATCTTTATAATTTGCTATTAAATCCACACAATAGCACCAATTCTGTTGCTCATTTTACTAAACTAAATTATCCTTAAAATTTCAGTTGCCATCGTATTCAACATAAACTTAAATATATTATTATCTAGTTAGTTTAAACATTTTTTTAATAGCAGAATCTTAATCAATATTTGATGCTTTTCCGGCTTTTTATATCGACCCCGGAAATTTCAATTGTCGTAAAGGACATTTTGACGAAAATGAGTTATATATATATTCGGAATCAGCGTCGCGAGCTCTATCGAATGGTATACTTAAAGTCGTCCTATCTTCAAAAAAAAGTTCTTTACTACCTAGATTTTCAACGAGCTCTGGCTTGATTTTTCTTAATAATTGGGGTGTATCGTAAAAGTAATTTACATCAGGGCACGTAAAGTCATATTTTTATTATTTATAAGGTCGTAAATGTTTTATTTGATAATCGATACCCTTACGACCTAATCTACGCTTTGCTTTATTTTCTGTAATTACGGCGTAAAGGTCACATGGAGGTGCGCGGAAGCACGAAGCCTAGGGCACGAGGGGTGTAAGTAACGGGTACGGGAGGATCGTGACTCGCACGATCCATTTCGCAGTGCCATTCTGCGGGATTTCGTTGAAAGTACTGCTGCGGTCACCGGTGAGATCAGTTTAGGTATGGAATATTATATCCCATACACTGATGTCACCGGTACCTGCAGGGCGCGTCCCTGGTTTGGGCGCGAGTGCGCAGAGGCTGTTCACCAGAGCATCCGCGCAACGCGATCCTAACGTAGGCCAGTTTAAAACAGCGACCAACAAAGCCACAAAGGTATGCAAGAGGGTTTACATCAGAGCGGATGCCCAGCGCATTGCACGGCTTGGGCAGGAGCTTGTGGCGTATCTCACGGATAGCCGTGGCTACTGGCGCCTGGTCAAGGCCGTACAATCAAACTTCTGCCAGCCTTCGCTGCCCCCGTTGCGAAACCCCGATGGATCACTGGCTCATGAGCCGCAAGAGAAAGCCGACTTGCTGGCTAATTTCTTTGTGGCTAATTCCGGGATTGATGATTGCTGTATGCAACTGTGATCACGCAATGCCTGATATCCTTATCAGGCAAAGCCATGTTCGTGCAGTGCTGCAATCACTCAATGTCCGAAAAGCCAGTTGTCCCGATGGAATTATATAATTAATTATAATACGGCATGAATGGGGCAGTCCACTATTAAGTGTGCGATTGTCTCCTCGACGCCGGGCTCGCAGGCGCATGATGGGTCCTCCTTACACTTGAACCGAGCCAAGTATTCGGAGAACCCACCATGCCCTGTTAGCAACTGCGTCGTTGTGCCGGCGACCTCCATTTTGCGGACGATCCTGTACGCAGCCACCGCGCTTGGGAAGAAGAGCCTGGTCCCAGAAGCAGTTTGGTTAGGTTAGGTTAGGTTAGGTTAGGTTAGGTTAGGTTAGGTTAGGTTAGGTTAGGTTAGGTTAGGTTAGGTTAGGTTAGGTTAGGTTAGGTTAGGTTAGGTTAGGTTAGGTTAGGTTAGGTTAGGTTAGGTTTTTTTTTTTTTTTTTTTTTTTAATCCTAGCATCTCTGACATTGTCAAAGCCTACTTCTCTTAAAGTGTTGATGCTCTATCTAGTCTCAGATATTTTTAATATAACCCACTCAGGGTTGTGTGAAATTTATGATTATATAATCTATATAAGAATTCTCGCTTTCATTCCGTCCTCTAGTACCATACAAGTTCTCGCTTTTATTCCTCTCGCACTTTCATTCCATACCTTTCATACTTGGGATAATTTGGGAGCTGGGGCTTTTTCTCTTTTTAATTTTTTCTTTCTTTATTTTAAAGAGTTAGATCTAATATTTATTTTACAGACTTATTTCTACTTAATAATACTTAATGTTAAACAATTAACTTAAAACTAATACAATTTTTTCTCACGTTATATCTAAGCTTAAATCTACCTGTCTGGTATAAAACAATACCAGCAGGTGATTTCTATGTGCTATTTTTCTTGTTTACTAAATTTACAATTGGGACTGCATAACTGAGAAAATCTGCTGTGTGTCTTTTCATAATATCTGGTAGATTCTGTATACAAATTTTTAATCTTAATTTATTTTCTAAATTGTACCTTGCAAAGGCATAAACTGGGCAGTCCACGATTAAATGTGCGACTGTCTCCTCGACGCCGGGCTCGCAGGCGCACGATGGGTCCTCCTTACACTTGAACCGAGCCAAGTATTCGGAGAACCCACCGTGCCCTGTCAGCAACTGCGTCGTTGTGCCGGCGATCTCCATTTTGCGGACGATCCTGTACGCAGCCACCGCGCTTGGGAAGAAGAGCTTGGTCCCAGAAGCAGTTTCACCCGTCCTGTACCTTTCGTCCCATTTGTCAAGCGTGACCTGCCTCAGGCCTCGCTTGACGAATGAGACTGGGCACAGGCCGTAGTGTGGAGCCCTCTTCGACCTCAGAGCCGCCTCCTTCGCCAGATCGTCGGCGCGTTCATTTCCCTCCAACCCTGCATGGGCCTTGATCCAGAACAAGGATATTTCCTTGCCCTGGATCAAGCCCCTTTTGATATTGAGCCTGGCTTCAACTGCCAGAGGGTGGAGGGCATGACGATTTGTAACCGTCTGGAGTGCGGCTCTGCTGTCGCTGAGGATCCCGAACGTGGCCGCGCCTCGCTTAAGGACCTCACTGGTCGCTTTGCATATGGCCAGGAGCTCGGCCTGGTAGACGGTGCAATGCGGCGAGAGAGCAAGCTTGAGGGTCGCGGTTTCGGTCCCGTTATTCCAAATGGATAACGCGGCACCGACGCGACCCTCAATCTTGCTCCCGTCCGTAAATATGCGTGTAGCAATAGAGTTGGTGCTATTATACTGTTCCTCGTCTACCAGACTGGTGAACTCCAGGTTCATATGCTCCGCGGGGTGAGGTGCCTCAATAGCCGGAGCCATCCGTTCGACCTCCCTGTCCCCCAACCATGACTGGGACACCCCTCTCTTGGCCTCGTATAACGAGGCCACCTCGCGAACTCTGAGGTCCAGAGGGAGCATCCCAGCCAGGATCAGCCCCGAGTGCAGGGAGACCGTCCGGTAGCTCTTCGAGAGCTTCTGAGCGAAACCGCGCTGCACCACGTT
Organism: Lithosia quadra; assembly: GCA_963576445.1. Lineage (NCBI taxonomy): Eukaryota > Metazoa > Arthropoda > Insecta > Lepidoptera > Erebidae > Lithosia > Lithosia quadra. Next base: position 10,392,043 of record OY754898.1, read on the forward strand.
CAACTGCTTTCTGACACCAAGCTTGTCCACCGCCGCGCCCCAACTGCTAGCCGCGTACAGAATCGTCGGCTCCACAGCGGCGTTGTAGATGGTCCGGATCACCTCGGGATGCAATCCCCAACTGATCCGGGCCATCCGCGCCAATTTGTGGTAAATGGCGATCGCCTTTCTGCATACATTGGTGACGTGTGTGTTAAATGTGAGCTTGTGGTCGATAGTGAGCCCCAGGATTTTGATCTCCTCGGACAGTCCAATGTCTATCCCGCCCATGCTGAGGCGCGGGACATCGTACTTTAGCCTCCGCGTGATTACCATCGCACAAGTTTTGTGCGGTGCGAATTTCAGCTTATTTCCGATGCCCCACTCCCGCACATGCTCGAGAGAGGCATTGGCCTGTCCCTCAATCTCCAGAGCGCTATCACCATCGAACACGAGCACCACATCGTCCGCAAAGGCCTGCACGTGAACCGCCCTACCCTCAAGCTGGTGAAGTAAAGGGTCCAGCAACAAGTTCCACAGCAGGGGGCCGCCGATTGAACCCTGGACGCACCCCTTCTCCGTGGAGCGTCTGCACTCCTCGCCCGCATACCTTACCCTTACCTCCCTGTCGCTTAGGTAGCTACTGATTACCCGTCTCAGGTTTGCCGGGCACCCCACTTCTGCCAGCCGCACCCTAATGGCGGGCCACCAAGCGCTATCGAAGGCGCCCTCTATGTCCAGGGACACCATAAGAACGATCCTCTTCTCATCGAGACGCGCCCTTATGTGCCCCATGAGGTCATAGAGGGCGTCTTCGGTGCTTTTCTGGGGCATGAACCCATATTGTTTTTGACTGATAGTGGGCAAGATGTAGAACCTGAGACGGGCAACCAGCATCCTCTCGTACACCTTCCCCAAGACGGGCAGCAGACCGATAGGTCTGTACGACTTGGGGACGGTGTACGAGTCCTTTCCCGGCTTCTTCAGTGCCACCACCACGGCTGCCTTCCATATTTTAGGAAAGTAGCCGTGGTGAAGGCACCGATTCAGCAGCTTCAGGAAAAGCAAGGGGTCGGCCCGTATGGCGTGGGTGCAGATATCGGCCGTGAAGCCATCCGCCCCCGGAGCCTTCTTGGGATTGAACAAGTGAAGGGCATCGAAGAGTTCGCCCACCGTAAAGGGTGGGTCATCTTCATGATGGCCCCTCTCGTCATCCACCTTCTCTGCCTTTAAACGTACTCTTCGATGCCCTTCACTGTCATCCTCCTCGCGATCTGGCGGGTAGAAGGTTTGCGCGAGCAACTCCGCTGAACCTTTGGCGTCCAGGTAAGTCCCACCGACGGCAAGCGGAGTGTCCTCCTCCCGTGCTGTGGCCCTACTAATTACCCTATACACACCCTCCCATAGGCCCTCCCTGTCCTGCTTTCCGCAGAAGTTCTTCCAACTTTCGACCTGTGCCTTTTTTACTTCCGATTCATACATCTCCTTTTGTTCCAGGTACTGCGCAACCACCATCTCTCTTCGGTCCGGCGCTGCATTCCTTATGCGACGTCTCCTGGTGTTGACAGACTTTCTCAGCTCATCGAGTGTTTTCGACCACCACGGCATAGAGACCAACCCCGCCGGTTTTTTAGCTGGGATGCTCTCCCGGCACGCCCCCTCGATCGCTCCCGTATATGTTTCAACTAGAGTCTCCAGCTCGTTGTGGTGACTCGTTTCGCCTACTTCTATATTCGAGAGCGACGGAGTGATAGCTGCCCGGAAAGCATCCCAGTTGGCTTTTCTGGTATTAAAAATACGGGTTGTCCTTTGGATTTGAGTGCCCTTGGCCTTTTCCAGGCTAAGGTTGAACTCTATACCATTGTGGTCTGACCCCGTGAGACCCTGTACAACCTTCCAGGCGTCCACATAGGCGAGCATGTTGCTCGTGCAGGCCGTGACGTCCACGAAGCTACAGTACCTCCTTCCATCTCTCACAGTGTCGAAAGTCGGAATATTCCCACTGTTCAGGACCTGGAGGTCCATTTCGGCGAGGACACCACTCAGTAACTTGCCTCTGTCGTCTTCGGACTTATGGCCCCACCAAGTGCTCTTCGCATTTGCATCCCCTCCAATAAGAAGAAGCCGGGAGCCTAAAGCTCGCCTCACCTCTTTAAGCTGCCCCATATAGGGCCCCAGAGGTTTCGGCTTCGGTTCGAAGTAGTAAGACACCAGCGTGATCTCCCAGGCACTGGTCCGGATCCCCACCACGACGATGTTGTCCGTGGTGAGTTGCGGGTACTGTACAACATCCAATGTTGGATCGAAGACGGCAATGGCCGCCTTCACAGTCCCTCCTCCTTGCCCAGTGTTCTGGAAGACCCTAACGCCCTGGTACGCCTTCATACTCGCCGAATTGCCTACGTAGGGCTCCTGTATTAAGGCAGCAGCGACTTTGCGCCTGGAGGCCTCGAGTATGAGCTCCTCGGTAGCCAGCTTCTTCCTTTGGAGGTTCGCCTGCAGCACTCTGTAGGGGGGCACGTTCCTTGGGACAACTTCAGCACCGGTACTGAGTGGTGCTCCTCGCTATAGTATCCCATCTCATTCTCACTGGGCACGAGGCGCTGAACACACCGTGACTCGTGCCGCTCAGCTTCTCCCGGAGGCAGTTACAACAAGTCGGTTCTACACCGGCAATGTAGTCCGGGCATTCGGCTCGCAGGTGGAGCCCACCACAATGACTACATCTGGTTTCAGTGCCAGTGCAGAACTTCCTCGTGTGTCCGTACCCTAGACACAGGGAGCACTGCACCAATGGTGATTGATCTGCAACCCTTATGGGTTGCAGGTCAATGTGCAGTCTCCCTACCTCCAGGGCACGGGACCAAACCGCCGGGGAGACCCTGAGCACCACGTGACAGGTGTGTGGGTTCCTTGCCGTCTTACGATATAGAACGGCCATCCGTACCTGCTCCGGAGCCATGTCCCGGAACACGTTATGGTTTCGGGACTTTATGGTCCGGAGCAGGTCCTCGTCCTTAATCGTTTTTAGGACGCCATACAAAATAAGGAGCGGGTCCCTATTTTGTATCTCCTCGACGACAAGGCTCTCCTTCTTTTCGAGCCTTCCTCGTGCCTTCCTTCTTTCCTCTTCTGTCTTATATCCTATTATTACCTTTCTATCCTTCGCCTTTCGTATTCTCTCCACGGTCACCCATCCTTCATCCTCATTCGCAACCTGTCTCAATCTTTCCATCACCTTGTCACCCGTTTCCTTTTCATTCTTGGACGTGACTGCAATCGAGTGCAGCGTTACCCGTTCCGGGAGCTGGCTCCCAGGGCGACTCGCCGCTGCACCCGCGTACGTCATAGTCCCCTTTCGTTCTCTCTCTTTCTCTCTTTCATCTTGCTTCTCTATCCTTTCTTTCAACTCATGCATCATTCTTCCATTCTCTTTCAATAACCTTTCATTCTCTTCTATCTTTTTAATTAAAACCTCGTTGCTGGACGAGGTAGAGGCCGGAGTTGAGGCGGGTGCTTTGGTGGTAGGGGCGGGTGTCTCTACCACCCCAGCACTTTGCCTCCTGAGTGCCTTCCTCCGGTCCTCTTCGTAGGCCTTAACTAACTTTTCTAAAAAATCGGTCCTTTCCTGAATTGTCTCCTTGCACTCCCTTTTTATGTTGCCACAAATTTTTATTTTCGCCCTAATTTCGGCGAAGCTTTCTTGCGCCGCTTCAAGTCGTCTCGACGGCACCGGTACCCGGAGCGGGGACTGATATTCGGTCCTCTTTTTTGTTTTCCGGGGAGGGGTCGCTGGCTTAGCTTCCCCTTCCTGATGGAGTTCCAGCCTATCAATGCTCCGGCGTACCGAGGCCGTCGGGCGCTGTTCCACCCCGGAGCTAATCTCCTCGGCAGGGGGAGGGGCAGCTCTATTCTTGGACGGAGGGGCCTCTTTTAAATCGACGTAAAATTTTTTAGGCGAGTGCACGGTTGCCATTTTAGATGCGCGTTAAAATTTTTTAAAATATATAATAAGAATTGAAATAAAATTTATAATTTAAAATTGAATAATAAATACCTGTAAAAATAAATGTGATGACGACTTTAAAATTAGAAATAAGTAAAATAGGGTTCGGCAGTCACGCCCAGGCCCGTCGCACGATCCGGCGGCGCATACGATGATAAAACACCCGGTTGTGTGCCTATGTGTGTGCGTACGTGTGTGCTGTGTGTGAGTTATGTAGAGTGTTTGTGTCCCCGTGGGATGTGTTGTGTGTGTGTGTTTGCTGGGGTATGTGTCCTGCGTGTGTTGAGAATGTGGTGTATGTATGCAGCTGTAACACAGCGACCGTCACGCAACCCTGGCGTCTCAGGTACAGTCGCAGTAAAAATATAATAATACAATAAGTCAAAATAAATTACAAGTCAAACACAATAAAATAAAACAATAAAATAAAACAAATAAAATAACAATAAAATTCTAGACTCCGTCTAGGTCTGCAGCGTAGTCGGGCTAGAAATTTACACTCACAGAGTGCCCTCAATATTGACTTAAATGCTAAAATAAAATATGTACAATAAAAAATTTTTAAAAGAATAAAACTTCTTAAATCCTTAAAAACTACCTAACCTAATATATTTTATTGTAGAGTATGGTCCCGGCCCAAGGGATGAGCGCCCTGTCAAAATCCCCGGAAGAACAAACTGTCAGGTTTGACTCTACAATAAAAAATGTCAAGGACTCTACATAGAGTCCTGTTCTTGCTATAGAGAGGTAGAGCTCCCCGAGCCCTTCCAGTCAACACCAAACACGGGCGTCCTAGGCCCAGGGGTTCCGCTGCAGCAGGGCTCCAAAGTTCCGCACGAAAACCCGTGCGGAAATTTCAAACCCCGATACCTCTCGAACCCGTGGTCCGATCCACCCACGAGAGGATTCTCGTGAAAGAGCTCGGCGAGACCTATCCCCCAATATATGGGTCGAAATTTTCGGGTGACCCCCGAAAAGTGACCCCCAGATTTTCTGGGGTCCACCACCAACCCTGCTAGCCTGGTGCAGCTTTGAGAGCCGAGCCCCCCAGAGGAAACCAGGGCTCGCTACGACCCCCAGTCGCCGAGCTATAGGGGTCCAAAGTTTTGCCCGAACCGGTTTTGTCCGAACTTTGAACCCGTATATCCCGGGTTCCAAGTGTCCCAGCGATCCCGGAAAAACTTTCCACTGGTTGGCCCGGTCCCCTCTACCGACCCAGCGTGCAAAACGGTCGAAAAATTTTCGACAAAATTTTTGCACGAATTTTGCCCGAAGCCCCAAAAATAGTGCAGGGTATGGTAGCGGAGTCTCCCCCAACGTTCCCAGTTCGAGTCCGGACTCTCTACGACCCCCGGTCACGGAGTTATGACGGTTTGAAAAAGGCCAAGATGGCCGCCGCGCGCCCAAGGTCAAACTTTGACCTTGTTTTTCTCCGGAACGGTAAGTCGTAGAGCGCCCAAAATCGATTTCTGGGTTGCGCTCGGTCTACTCTGTCCCCTTAGGGGGGTTTTGAGCCTAAATAAAAATTTTGCTCAAATATGAGCAAAAAGTGCTAAAACACTAAAAAGGAGCCACAATACAACTAAGTCCGAAAGAATTTTTGAAATATCTCTGTCCAGTCCGGAGCTATAATTATTACAAACTTCGTGCGGAAAAATTTAAAATGGCGGAATTTACAAAATTCCTGGTTTTTGATGCTAGGACAGCCTAGTTTGGGGTTCGATAGGCATATAAGGTGTTAGATAACCTATCCCCAATGTCAAAAACTAGGAATTTTTACCCTGTTTTGAGTTCTGTGCGGAAAATACCTAAACTACGATAACTCCGGAATGGATAGGCGGAAAAATACAGAAAAAATTTTGAAAAATGAGGAAAAATACAGCGAGCAATACAAAAGATTAAAATGTTAAAAATAAAAATTAAATAATATTAAAAATATAAAAAATGTGAAAAATTTCGTTTTTTAATCGTGGCGTCCTGGATATTAACACTAAAAATCTAAAATTCTGCAGCCTTGTTCTCCTCGCTAGCGCGCAACTTATAGCAGTTGCAGAATCTTGATACAACGTACTGGTCTTGAAAAATAGAGTGTCAAAGTTGCAACTTTTAATAGTTTGTATAAAATCACCTGGTGGGGGTAAAATTTTTCTATTTGCGGTGAACAGCTTCTGGTGATGTTGACTCCCTGCCTGCGAAGTTTCAAGTCTCTCCGACCACTCCTTCTGGTACCTCGCGACCACGCGGTACTTGTTTTTTTGGGTTTTCCGGAAAAACCTGCGGTTTCCCGGAAAAACAGACCAGCGTGGCGGACGAAGCTCCACTGCCCGCAGCCGGAGACAATTGATGCACTGCGATCCGTTCACTGAGCACCGATATAATCACAAAAATGTGGTCGACCACGTGGTGAGTCGAGCCAGAATTCCACTAAAAACGCCTTGTAGGCCACACGCGATTTGACCGCCAACTGTGCGATATACCGGCAGATGCGCGCCGGCGAGACGCAACTTTTGAGGGGCGGCTTGTCAAAATCCGTTCACAAAAACCCACTTTTCAGAATTAAAATGTGCGGAGCGAGGTTAGAAATGATCCAGTCACCGTGGCAGATGCTGGAAGACTGTGGTTAGGTTAGGTTAGGTTAGGTTAGGTTTTTTTTTTTTTTTTTTTTTTTTTTTTTTTTTTTTTTTCCTACCACCACTGTAAAGTGGTGCCTGTTTTTCGCTATGGTAATAAAAGCTCCCTAATTTAGACCTATTTCTTTCCTCTTTCATTCCATTTCTCTTTATCACTCCAGTTCTATCATTTATGCCTCTCGTACTTTCGCGCTAGTCCTTTCATTCTCTGTGGGGATGGGGGGCATCAGGGATAATGTGTACCTACCTATCTTACACTATTCTAAATTCTTCTTTTTTATTTTTATTTTATTCAACCTTTATTCCATTTTACAAAAAGCTTAATTCTAATTACAATTTTTCTATAACTAAGTACACTTTTCAGTTCTTATTTTATTTACATTCTTATAACTATCTTATATTTATTCTAGGGTAACAATATTTTTGCAGTCCAAAACGTTTTTTATGCTAGGCAATTATTATGCCAATGATAATTTGCTAGCATAATTTACTGTTAGGCTTTGTTCCTCTCATTAACTATCCTTACTATTTTATTAGCGTACCCTATGAACAGCTTCGTGTGTGTACTGATGAGGTGTGTAAGGCCGCTCGCGTTTACTTTTACACCCGTGGCGATCTCCAAGTCCAGCCGGTCCCTGGCGTGGATTGGGCAGTCCATCAGGAGGTGAGCCACCGATTCGGAGAGCCCCGGCTCACAGGCGCACGACGGGTCCGCCTTGCACTTGAAACGAGCCAAGTACTCGGAGAACCCGCCGTGTCCCGTGAGGAACTGGGTTGTTGTCCCTTCGATGGTGATCCTCCTGACGGTCCTGTACGCCGTTCTCGCGCAGGGGAAAAACATTTTCGTCGTCGAGGCGGTAGAACCTTCCTGATAGCGCCTGTTCCATTCGTCAAGGGAGCCCTGTCGAATGACCCCCTTAACGAATGAAACAGGACACTGATCATAGTCCGGTTTCTTTTTCAGTTTTAGTGCAGCCTCCTTTGCGAGGCAATCCGCCCTCTCATTACCCTCGAGGCCGACGTGGGCCTTTATCCAGTAGAGGGAGACGCTCTTGCCCTGCTGTTTACAGCGGCCAAGGGCGTCCCTAGTCTCTACTGAAAGAGGGTGATAAGAGTGCGGATTGACTACGCTGAGGAGCGCTGCCCTGCTGTCAGAGAAGATGCCGAATGCGGCAGCGTCATGCCGCTCTACCTCACATGCCGCTTCGCGCAGCGCCAGGAGTTCCGCCTGGTAGACGGTACAATGTTGAGAGAGAGCAAGCTTGCGGGCCCTGGTCTCGGACTGACCGTTCCACACAGAAACGGCAGCCCCGACCCGACCCCCAATCTTGCTCCCGTCTGTGAAAACGCGGATGTCATGGGACACGATGTTGCTAAGCTGGTCTTCGTCTACCACGCTGTCAAACTCCAGTCGCGTGCGTTCCACGGGGTGTTTGGTTGCCGAAATGGGGGCCAGCCGCTCGATCTCCCTGTCCCCTAGCCATGGCTGGGACACTCCCCTCTTGGCCTCATAAAGTGAGGCCACCTCCCGAACTCGGAGGTCCAGAGGGAGTATCCCAGCCAGTAGCAGTGCCGAGTTCAGGGAGACCGTGCGGTAGGCCTTTGTTAATTTTTGGGCGAACACACGCTGCACCGCATTCAGCTGCTTCCTGACGCAGTGTCTGTTCGTCGCCTCGTGCCAGACGCTGGCTGCGTACATAATGACTGGCTCTATTACCGCGGTGTAGATCACGCGAATAACTTCGGGGTGAAGCCCCCAGTTAATCCGGGCCGTTCTAGCTAGCTTTTTATAAATGCCAATTGCTTTGGCGCATACATTTTTGATGTGACTATTAAAGTTCAGGTTTTTGTCAATTGTCAGGCCTAGTATTTTTATTTCGTCGGACAAGCCGACGTCCACCCCGCCCATGCTCAGGCGTGGGTTGTCATATTTAAGCCGCTTAGTCACGACCATAGCATTGGTCTTATGTGGCGCGAATTTTAACTTATTTTTGACACCCCACGCCTGAACACGCCCGAGGGTGACGTTGGCCTGTCCTTCGATTTCTATGGCGGAGTTGCCGTCAAAAACCAAGACGACGTCGTCCGCGAAGGCCTGGACGTAATTACCGGCGTCGGTTAGTTGTTTAAGCAATGGGTCCAGTAGCAGGTTCCACAGCAAGGGACCCGTTATAGACCCCTGGACGCAGCCCTTTTGTGTGGCTTTTGTGTGCTCCGCGCCTGCGTATCTTACACGAACTGTCCTTTCGCTCAGGTAGCTGCTGACTACCCGCCTCAAGTTGACCGGACATTTCTCCTCTGCCAATCTGACTTTTATCGCCGGCCACCATGCGCTGTCGAAGGCGCCCTCTATATCCAGCGACACGAGCGTGACAATCCTCTTTTGCCGAAGCTTGCCGCGCACGTGCTGAAGCAGGTTATAGAGGGCGTCTTCGGTGCTCCTCCGGGGCATAAAGCCGTATTGGCGAGTGCTGGTTCGCGGTATAAGGTGAAATTTGAGTCGAGCAGCCAACATTTTTTCGTACAGCTTCCCCAGTACAGGTAGTAACCCGATCGGCCTGTACGATTTCGGGGAGTTGTACACTTCCTTACCCGGCTTCCTGAGGGCCACCACCGTGGCTTCCTTCCACGGCTTCGGGAAGTATTCAAGAGCCAGGCACTTATTCAGCAGCTCCAGAAACAGTGTCGGTGCGCAGTTCACCGCGTGCGCACAAATGTCAGCCGTGAAGCCATCGGCTCCTGGTGCTTTTTTAGGGTTGAAAGAACCCAGTGCGTCTTTCAGCTCGTCAATAGTGAATGGCGGGTCGTGAACCTCATGTTCGCACCCGTCATTGACCTCCTCGGCCAACGCACGGGTCCTTTCATGATCCGCGTCGTCCTCCTCGGCTCGGTCCTCCGGGTAGAAAACCGAGGCGAGCAGTCCCGCGGATCCGCTTGCGTCCAATACCACCCCGTTGTGGAGAAGAGGTTGATCCTCTTCCCTCGCTGTGGACCTGCCAATGACCCTATATATACCCTCCCATACCCCTTCCCGGTCTTGCTTAGAGCAAAACTCCTTCCAAGACGCAGTCTGTGCTAATTTAACCTCCGACTCATACCTGTCTTTTTGCTCCAGGTACTGCGATATCACCCATTGCCTGCGAATGGGAGCGGCATTCCTGATACGGTTCCTGTAGGTGACGACCACCCTCTTCATCTGTGCGAGCTTATCCGACCACCACGGCATAGTTGTCGTTTCCTTATTGGAAGCTTTAGGAATTGATTCCTCGCATGCCGATAGTACGCTTCTGTTAAAGTTGGCCAGTTGTTCCTCCAGTGAGTTGATGCTGCTAACGGCTTGTATGCTTTCTGCAACCAGATTGTTCTCCACCAGGGAGCTGGTCATTTTCTCATGAAAATGATTCCAGTTGGCCTTCCTGGTGTTGAACAACCTGGTCGTTCTTGCTATACTTGAACCTTTGGATTTGGCCAACTTTAAGTGAAAAACTATGCCGATGTGGTCGGAGTCAGCAGCCAGACCGTCGTCAGTCCTCCAGTTGTTCACTAAGCTCAGTAAGTCTCCCGAGCAGGTGGTGACATCAATGAAGCTGCAGTACCTTTTGCCCCCCCTGACAGTGTCGAAGGTGGGCGTTCTTCCGTCGTTGAGGATGTGCTGTTTCATCTCTACGAGAGTACCCAACAGATCTTCCCCCCTTTCATCCTCAACGTGACCTCCCCACCAAGGGCTTTTTGCATTTGCGTCACCTCCAATGATGAGCCGCCCCTGGCCTAGCTTGGTCCCAATCCTCTTGAGGTGGGCCAAGTGAGGGGTGAGGGGTTTATCGGGTTCTATGTAGAGAGACACCAGGGTTACTTCCCAAGCTCTGGTTCGGATCCTCACCACCACGATGTTGTCGGTGGTGAGTTGTGGGCACTGTATGACGTCTAGGTCTGGATCAAGAACGGCTATAGCCGCCTTGACAGTGCCCGCTCCTGGTCCAGTATTTTGGTAGATACGTACACCCCGGTATCTCCTCATCCCGCCCATTACTGGGTCCCTATATGGCTCCTGGATAAGTGCGACCGCCGCCTTCCGTCTGGAGGCTTCCAGAATGAAGGTGTCGGTCGCAAGTTTCCTTCTTTGGAGGTTAGCCTGCACGACCTTGTAGTGTGAGTCATACCCGGAGACGCCCTTAGCAGTACTGCGTTGCGGACCGCGCTATGTTGTCCCACTTGATGCGGACCGGGCAATTCCGGTCAAAGGCATCATGCGCAGTGTCGACGACGGTTTTTGTTCGCCAGCAGTTACAGCATCTGGGGTCTTTGCCTGTCCTATACCTGGGGCAGTCCTCCCTCAGATGATGTTCCCCGCAATGGCTACATGTGGGCTCTGCTTCCTTGCAGAACCGTCGACTATGCCCAAACCCTAGACATTGGGAACATTGCACTAGAGGAGACTGGTCAGCCACTCTGACCGGCTGAATGTCTATATGCATTGTGCCCTGGTCTAGTGCTCTGCGCCATATAGCGGGCGATACTTGCACAATGACATGGGCGGTGAGCGGGTTCCTAGCATTGCGTCGAAATTTGACTGCTAGTCTATTTTGGGTAGGTTCTAGATCTCTGAAAATATTTTTATTCTTGGCCCTAAGGGCTGCCACTATTTCTTCATCGTTGTAGATTTTAAGGACACTGTAGAGGACCAGCAGGGGGTCCTTATTGTGGACCGCTTCCACTTTTAGGGCACCCTGCCGCCTCTCCAGCGCCCCTTTTGCCTTTTCCCTTTGTTCGATCGTTTTGTAACCCAGGACCACTTTTCGGTCCCTGGCTTTACGTACCCGCTCTACCGTGATCCACTCATCGTCTTCCTGCGCGGTCCGCCGCAGGTCGTTGAGCAACTCCTCTCCCGTTTTATTTTCGTCTGTGGAGGCTACCACAAGCGAGTGCAGCGCCGGACGCAGTGGAGGGTGACCTCCAGTGGCGCCCGCCACAACACCCGCATATGACAGCCCCCCGCCCTCTTTGCGTAATTCCAGGCTGCCTTTTATTTCGGCGAGGGCTTTACCGTTCTCGACGAGTAGCCTGGTATGTTCCTCTAGCCTTTTTAGTACCTCCTCATTCACCCCAAGTGTCCCTACTTTCCCGCTTACAGCGGGTTCCACCTGTAGTGGAATCAGGGCGCTGTCCTGTCCGGTCGCTGCCCCCAGGGGTCTACGCCTTATCTCATCATTGATCAGGAGTATCCTACGCAACGTTTTCTCCTGATATTGGATGCCTACTCTAATCCCCTTTTTTATATTCTTGGAGGCAATGCTTCCCCGTCTTACTACGTCTAGACAGGACAGCGCCGTGGCTAGCCGTTCTTCCGGTGTTAATTTCCTAAGGTCCGTCTCCTCAATGGGTGGCATTAGTGCCATCTCTTTTGAAATTAATTCCAATTCAGGCGTTTCAGTTTCGGCTGAATCGACGGATTTTTGTGATGTTTTAATTATTGATTTTGTTTTACCCTTTTCCGCAGATGGCTTACGGGTACTTGGAGCGGCTATGGTAAAGGTCGTGGAAGTTTTGGTCACCGTTTTAGCTGTCGGCTTTGGTGCCCTTTGACTGAGAGGGGTAGTGCTTGAGGAGGAAGACATCTCCTCGATTTCTCCAACACTATCCCTCACAGATTTATTTGTCCGCGATCGTGGTGAGGGTGATGGCCCAGAGGTTGAAGTACGGGAAGAGGAGCCCGCCTGCTTGGAAGAAGTAGAAAAGGAGCGATCCAAAACCATTTTGTAGGGTTCCACGCAAAACTGTCGAGTGGTTCACTAAGTTAACCGCAAAGGCGGATTTTAAAATTACAAAATATATAAAACAATGAAATAAAATAAAATAAAATACCTAGCCTATGTTCTTAACACAAAAGTGTATAAGAGCGTCCTAAATCAAACTTAAAAAAAAAAACTGGAGCTCAGTTTGGAGTTCGCTACCCCGGCGCGAGAACGCACGTAGTCGTCACAGGTGTGTGTGTGTGTGTATGTGTGTGTGTGTCTGTGTGTGGATGAGTCAGTATGGTGTGTTATTGTAAGATGTGAATGTGTGTGTATGTATAGTGCCTGTGTGTCAATGTGGTTGTGTTCCTGAATGTTATTGAGTTAACGAATATGCCAGGACAGCAGTTCCCCAGTCAAACTTTGGTAGCCCAGCTACTCGTGTCAACTATTGGCCAATAGGCACAAGTCTAAAGACGAAGTTGTCTTTTGTCTCGCAAAAGTCAATCACAAAAAATTTAAAAGGAGTTTTTATAATAAAAAAATTAAAAGTGGTTGCTTTAGCTCTATATAGAGCTAGGTATACGTGTCTTAAAACTAAGTTGTATGTACAGTTACTTGCCCTTAACAAAGAAGGGAGGTATCTACAATAATATGTACAATCTTAAAATTTTACTTAACTCTACAACAGTCGCTAACCTAATACAGTTTTTATTTATATAATGGTTCCCACCCAGGTAATAGATGTCCCCTGCAAATTTAAGCCAACTGGCACCGAAAAATCCGGATTTACAGGGCAACTCAGTCCCGGCTCTACGTAGAGTCCCCCTATGCAGACGGACTGATAGAGCCCGACGAGCCCTCCAAAAGGAACCCAAACACGAGGGACCTAGGCCCAGGGGTTCCGCTGCAACCGGGCTCCAAAAAACTAGGACCAGACTTAGGCCCAAACCTTGGAACCCCGCTACCTCACGAACCCGTGGTCCGATCCGATCGAGATTGGTCTCCCCTGAAAGGTCTCGACAAGATCTACCCCCCGACGTGCCTTATGGACCAATAGGGTGACCCCCGAAATTTGACCCCAAATTTGTTTGGGGTCAGACCCCCACCCCACTAGTTCGATGCGGAGTGAAAAGCCGAGTCACCCAGCGAAAACCCGGTCCCGCTACGACCACCGGTTGCCGAGATAAACGGGTTTGAAAAAATCCAAAATGGCGGATTTGCCGAACTTTGGACCCGTGTATTTCGGGTTCTAGTGGTCCCAGCGAGCCGCAAAAAGTTTCCCACTGGCTGGCCCGGACTCCCCTACCACACCGTTGCCAAAAATGGTCAAAAAATTTTTGACAAAATTTTTTGGCTAATTTTGCCCCTTTTCCCCCGAAAATCGTGGAGCGGGAAAGCCGGTTCTCCCCCGAGGTCCCCAGTCAAAATCTGGATTCTCCAGGACCCCCCGCTACGGAGCTATTGGCGTTTGAAATTTTTCAAGATGGCCGCCGCGCGGCCGCGGTCGAACTTTGACCGACGATAACTCCGGAACGGTTGGTCCCACAGCTCCCAAAATCGATATCTGGGTCCTCCTGTGTGTTTACTATACCCTGGGGGGGTCTAGGACGCTAAATAAAAAATAGCGTCAGATTGGCCAAATTTGCCAATAACCTAAAAATATATGCAAATACGCCGCTAACAGCGAAAACCGCGATCCGATAGGCCCTTCGAGTGCGGAGCTATTTGAGTTCCAACTTTGGGCCTAATAAAAACAAAATGGCTGAAATTACGTTTTTCGTTGTTTTTAACGACAGATAGGGCGTGTTTGGGCTTAGGTATGTCCAGTTGGCCTTCCTAAACCCTACCCCGGTGTTAAAAACAAGGAAAATCTACCCCTTTTAATTTAATTTACAAAAAACACTAAAAAATAGATAACTCCGTACTGGAATAACATAAAAATACACAAAAAATACGATAAATCGTCTAAATTGGGCTTCTATCTGGCAAAGTAAACAATATATAGAATTTGCGGTTTTCGGTACAAATAAACCGAAAAAACCGGAAAAATCGGTTATTTAATTGTAGTGGTGTCAATTTTGGTCCTAAAAATCTGATAACTTGATAAACGCCTCCTCTAATTAGCGCGCAAAAGATAGCAATTCAATTTTTTCGATATGTGCTCTGGTTCCGCCGCAATTGATGGTCGAAGTTTGTACTTTGTAATAGATGTTATTATTGTACCTTAATCGAAAAAATTTTTCTGGCGCCGCAGGAACGCTTGTCTTGGTGATGTCTACCCGGCTGCAAAAAATCAGCTCCCTCGGACCACGGGTTCTGCCACCTCGTGGCCACGCGGTACTTGTTTTTCTGCTTTTCACGGCGAAGCCGCTGGCTTTTCCGGAAAAACAAGCCGCGCGGTGGGTGGAGCTCCGCTGGGCGCCGCTGGATGCACTTTTTTCACTGCAATCCGGGTATATTTGACGCACTTATTAACGAAAAACGCCAACACCACGTGGCGGGTCGAGCGAGAATCGCGGTTTTCTCGACTTTAACGACACACGCGAACTCGAACTGGCCGAGTCGATACGTCGGCGGATGGGGGCCGGCGAGGCGCAACTTTTGATACCTCGTTTGTTGCGATCGGCTTAGAAAAACCCACTTAAAAGAATTTTTTATCGCGGAGTGAGGTTAAAAACGAGCCGTTCACGCTCAGAGGTGGCGGACGACTGTTCGTTAGGTTTTTTTTTTTTTTTTATATTTTTTTTTCTACACCTCGCAGCCCAAGCTGGAGCCTATTCTGAACATTTTTGTTTCATCTAGTCTGAGAATTCACTTAACCCTCTCAGGGTCCCTTCTTCTTTAACTAAATTTTTCTTACATCTAATCTATTCACGCATTCATTCCGGCCTCTATTACCATTCTAGTTCTCGCATTTATTCTTCTCGCACTTTCATTCCAAACCTTTCATACCAGGGATATTATTTAGGGGGGGGTATGTATTTCTTTATTTTACTTTTATTTACATTTTTCCTTAATATTAGAACTTACGGCTAAGACAGTTTTACAAAAAGTACATATACCTATTTCCTTATATTATTGCCTTAATTCAAATCTAGCCACGATTATTTGACAAAATATTCGTTTAAGATTATTTAGACCTTATTTCGCTTATTGACCACGTTAATAATTTTCTCCCAGTATTCTAGGAAGTATTGTCTATATTGTTTCGTTAGCAGAATTGGTAAGTTATTTCTTGTTAACTTCAATTTGGATTTCACTTCAAAATTATATCTGTCCCTCATGTGGAGAGGACAGTCCACGATTAGGTGTGTGACCGTCTCCTCGACGCCCGGCTCGCAGGCGCATGACGGGTCCTCCTTACACTTGAAACGAGTCAAGTATGCGGAGAACCCGCCATGCCCCGTTAACAACTGGGTCGTAGTGCCGGCGACCTCCATCTTACGGACGATGCTGTATGCCTCCAGCGCGCAAGGGAAGAAAAGCTTGGTACCGGAAGCCGTATCTCCTGCTTTGTACCTCTCGTTCCATTTGCCAAGCGAGACCTGCCGCAGGCCTCGCTTGACAAACGAAACGGGACACAGGCTGTAATGCGGTGCAATTTTAGATTTCAGAGCCGCCTCCTTCGCGAGCTGGTCGGCCCGCTCATTGCCCTCCAACCCTATGTGGGCCTTGACCCAGAATAAGGATATTTCCTTGCCCTGGGCCAAGCCCCGCCTGATGTTAATTCTGGCCTCAACCGCCAAGGGGTGGAGGGCGCGTGGGTTGGTTACCGTTTGGAGTGCGGCTCTGCTATCGCTAAGGATGCCGAACGTGGCCGCGCCTCGCCTGAGGACCTCACTGGTAGCTTTGCATATAGCCAGGAGTTCGGCCTGGTAGACGGTGCAATGAGGTGAGAGAGCAAGCTTGAGGGTCCCAGTCTCGGCCGCATTATTCCATATAGATAATGCTGCGCCTACGCGACCCTCAATCTTGCTCCCATCGGTGAAAATACGCACCTGAATACTATTCGTACTATTATAATGTTCCTCGTCTACCAGGTTGGTGAACTCCAGGCTCGTATGCTCCGCTGGGTGAGGTGCCTCAATAGCCGGAGCCATCCGTTCGATTTCCCTGTCTCCCAACCATGACTGGGGTACCCCTCTCTTGACCTCGTATAACGAGGCCACCTCACGAACTCTGAGGTCCAGAGGGAGCATCCCAGCCAGGATCAGCCCCGAGTGCAGAGAAACCGTACGGTAGCTCTTACAGAGCTTTTGGGCGAATCCGCGCTGCACCACGTTCAGCTGCTTCCGTATACCAAGCTTGTCCACCGCAGGATACCAGCTACTGGCTGCATACAGAATCGTCGGCTCCACAGCGGCGTTGTATATGGTCCGGATCACCTCGGGATGTAATCCCCAACTGATCCGGGCCATACGCGCCAACTTGTGGTAGATGCCGATCGCCTTTTTGCATACGTTGGTGACGTGTGTGTTGAATGTGAGTTTGTGGTCGATGGTCAGCCCCAGGATTTTGATTTCTGTGGACATGCCAATGTCCACCCCGCCCATGCTGAGGCGTGGGGCATCATACTTAAGCCTCCGCGTTATTACCATCGCACAGGTTTTGTGCGGTGCGAATGTCAGCTTGTTTCTGATGCCCCACTCCCGCACATGCCCGAGGGAGGCATTGGCCTGTCCTTCAATTTCCAGGGCCCTGTCCCCATCGAACACCAACACCACATCGTCCGCGAATGCCTGCACGTGTACAGCCCTATCCCTTAGTTGGTGTAATAGGGGATCCAGTAACAGGTTCCACAACAAGGGTCCGCCAATGGAGCCCTGGACGCAACCCTTCTCCGTGGAGCGTCTGCACTCCTCGCCCGCATACCTAACCCTTACCTCCCTGTCACTAAGGTAGCTACCGATGACTCGCCTCAAGTTTGCCGGACACCTTTCCTCCACCAGTCGTACTTTGATTGCTGGCCACCAGGCGCTATCGAAGGCGCCCTCTATGTCCAGGGACACCATAAGGACCAATTTCTTTTCATCAAGTTTGGCCCTTATGTGACCCATGAGGTCATAGAGGGCGTCTTCGGTGCTCTTTTGGGGCATAAAGCCGTACTGGCGAGTACTAATCCTCGGCAATATGTAGTAGTTGAGGCGAGCCACCAGCATCCTCTCGTACACCTTCCCAAGAACAGGTAGCAGACCGATAGGTCTGTATGACTTGGGAACAGTGTACGAGTCCTTGCCTGGCTTCCTCAGTGCCACCACCACTGCTTCCTTCCATATCTTAGGAAAGTAGCCGTGGTGAAGGCACCGATTCAGCAGTTCCAGGAAGAGCAAGGGGTCGGCCCTAATGGCGTGGGTGCAGATGTCTGCGGTAAATCCGTCCGCTCCCGGAGCCTTCTTGGGGTTGAACTTCCGAAGGGCATCGAAGAGTTCATCCACAGTAAATGGTGGATCATCACCATGATGACCCCCCTCTTCGTCCAACATTTTTGCCATTTCCCTAACTCTTCGATGCCCCTCGTCGTCCTCCCCTTCCCGATCGGTCGGGTAGAAGGTCCGAGCTAACAGCTCGGCCGAACCCCTTGCGTCCAGGAAAGACCCATTGGCGGAAAGCAGAGTATCCTCCTCCCTTGCTGTGGCCCTACCTATAACACGGTAGATACCCTCCCAGAGGCCCTCCCTGTCCTGCTTTCCGCAGAAGTCCTTCCAACTTTCGACCTGTGCCTTTTTTACTTCACTTTCATACGTCTCCTTTCGCTCTAGGTACTCAGCTATCACGAACTCCCTACGGACAGGTGCCGCGTTCCTGATTCGACGCTTGTAGGTGACCATTACCTTTTTGAGACTGTCGAGTTTTTCCGACCACCACGGCGCAGCGATCAACCCCACCGGTTTCTTAGCTGGGATGCTCTCTCTGCAGGCACCCTCGACCGCTCTCGAATACGCTTCGGTTATATCATCTAATTGTTGATTGTTATGGATGTCTCCTATCGCTATATTCGAGAGCAGCCGAGTCATGTCTGTTTTGAAAGCATCCCAGTTGGCCTTTTTCGTGTTGTAGGCGCGAGTGGTGCGCTTTATATTGGTACCTTTTGCCTTTACCAGGTTGAGGTTGAACACTATGCCGTTGTGGTCTGAGCTCGGCGAGAGGTCAGCGTCCACCTTCCAAGCGTCGACCCAGGCAAACGCATTGTCCGTACAGGCCGTGATGTCCACGAAGCTGTGAAACCTTCTTCCACCTCTCACAGTGTCGAAAGTTGGAACTGTTCCACTGTTCAGGACGTGGAGGTCCATCTCAGCGAGAACCCCTCTCAGTACCTCGCCTCTGTTGTCTTCGAACCAATGACCCCACCAGGTGCTCTTTGCATTAGCGTCCCCTCCAAAGATAATACGCCGGGAACCTAGGCTTCTCTTCACCTCCTTGAGCCGTTCCAAATAAGGCCCCATTGGTGTTGGCTCCGGTTCGAAGTAGAAGGACACCAGCGTGATCTCCCAGGCACTGGTCCGGATCCCCACCACGATGATGTTATCCGTGGTGAGTTGCGGGTACTGTATAATATCCAAATTTGGATCGAAGACGGCAATAGCCGCCTTCACAGTCCCTCCTCCTTGCCCAGTGTTCTGGAAGACCCTGACGCCCTGGTATGCCTTCATACTCGTCGAATTGCCCACATAGGGTTCCTGTATAAGGGCGGCTGTGGCTCTGCGCCTTGAGGCTTCGAAGATGAAGCTGTCGGTTGCCAGCTTATTCCTTTGGAGGTTGGCTTGCAACATCCTGTATGGGGCCACGTTCCCCGGGACAACGTTAGCACCGGTACTGAGTGGTGGCTCGCGCTATCCTGTCCCATTTCTGTCTCACTGGGCACAGGTCGCTAAAGACACTGTGCCCCGTGCCGCCCAGTTTCTCCCCCCGGCAGTTGCAGCATGTCGGTTCTGCACCGACAGCGAAGTCCGGGCATTTGGCTCTTAAGTGGAGCCCACCGCAGTGACTGCACTTGACTTCCGTGTCGGTGCAGAACTTCCTGCTGTGCCCATACCCCAGACACAGAGAGCACTGCATCAATGGGGATTGGTCTGCTACCCTAACGGGTTGCAGATCAATGTGCAGCCTCCCTGCGTCCAGGGCACGGGCCCAAACCTCCGGAGAAACCCTGAGCACCACGTGGCACGTGTGGGGATTCCTGGCTGTCTTCCTATACAGAACCGACACACGGACCTGCTCTGGGACCAGGTCTCGGAACACATTATGGTTCCGAGCCCTTACGGCCTTCAACAGGTCGTCGTCCTTATGGGTCTTAAGGACACCATACATAATGATAAGTGGGTCCCGGTTCTGTATAGGTTCCACAACCAGGTTCGCCTCCCTTTCCTCAAGTCGCGCCCGTGCCTTCTTTCTTTCCTCATCCGTTCTGTAACCTATTATAACTTTTCTATCTTTCGCCTTTCTTACTCTCTCCACTGTCACCCATTCATCATCCTCATTCGCAATTTTCCTCAATCTATCCATCACTTGCTCTCCGGTTTCACTCTCATTCTTGGACGTAACTACTACCGAGTGCAGTGTCGTTTTCTCGGCAAGCTTTGGGTCTGCTCTGCTCGCCACTGCCCCCGCGTAAGTTAACGTCCCCTTCCTTTCCCTCTCTTTCTCTCTTTCATCCTGCTTCTCCATTCTTTCTTTCATTTCATGCATCATTCTTCCATTCTCTCTTATTAATCTTTCATTCTCCTTAAGTTTCTCCATTATTTCGAATCCTTTCACACTCGGGGCAGAGACTGGGGCGATAGGGGCCCGAGTCCCGCTCGCCCCAGGGCTCTGCCTGGCTTGCATTCTGTATCTCGCTATCTCACTTTCATATTCTCTCATCTGTTTTTCAATTTCTTCGAGGGCTAATACGCATTTATTTTTTATAGTTGCCTTTAGGTTGCGTGAAACATTTAGTTGGCTCCTAATTATTTTAAAGTATTCCGCCAATTTTTCTCTTTTTGTTGTGGGGGTTTTAGCCTGTGCCTGTTCAGGTTTTCCCGTTGGTGAAGGCGCACCCTTGTCCTTTCCAATTTGCTCCAACCTTTCAATGCTCAACCGAACAGGCCCAGGCTCACTCTTCTCAACCCGAGAGGTATTTTCGAGCATTGGCTCTACCTCTCCCTCATCGGACGCTACTGTAATTGTGGCGTTTTGCCACCCGCGAGGTGGAGAGCGGACAGTCATACTTAGGGCGTGTGTTTCAAATAAAATCAATTAAAAAAGTTACGTGCAGGCTCACAGTACGAGTCAATGTAGATGCTCGATCCGAACAAAGGTCCCAGGTGTGTGTTGTGTGTGTGTGGTGGAGTGTGGTGTGAGTATAGGTGTGTTGTGCGTGTGTGTGTTTATGTCGCGTGTAAGTATGTATGTGTGTTACCTAGGGTGCAATGTGTTATGTACTGTGCAGTGGTGTGTATGCAGGCAATAGGCCCGGTCGCTTAGCTCTACCAGTCGCGATAGATAGAGTCACACACCTTTGTGGCGTAGGCTAAGGTCTGCGCCGGTTTAAATTAAAATAAAATGATAAAAACGAGGTAAATATAAAATATAGTCAATAGGCGATTCAGTCAAATTTCGATAAGGTCAATAATTAAAATTAAAAAAAAAAAAAAATTATATACTAAAAATAAGAATACTCTACTCTCTCTAAAAGAGCTGTCAGTGTAGAGGAGGTCAACTCTGGTACACTTTACGCCGTCTATTTACACAATTACGTCAATATACAATAAATCGGTCAGTAAATAATCAAACAAAATAAAATTAAAATTATTCCCCCAAATTGCCGGTTAGGTTAGCTTTTTTACCTTTGGCTTGGCTTCCAACCTAGGAGGAGCAGCCCCTGTAGAAATTTAAGCGAAATCGCACCGTAAAAATCGGCTCTACAGGTCAACTCTATATCGGCTCTATGTAGAGTCCTCCTTTTGGGTTCAGCTGGTAGAGCTCTCCGAGCCCTCTAAAAAGAACCCAAACACGGGCCCTCCAGGTCCACTGGTTCGGCTATAACCGGTCCTCAAACTTTAGGTTTCCACCAGAAACCAGTTTTTGGATCCGGGTTATCTCTCGAACCAGCAGTCCAAAAACCCCGTGAGACGGCTCCCCGTAAAGGTCCCGGCGAGATCTACCCCCCGACACTGTTGTCGGCACAATCGGAAGACCCCCAAAATTTGACCCCCAAATATAGTGGGGTCAAACCCCCACCCCTGCTGCCCGGTGCGGAGAGCTGGGCCGAGTCGCCCAGCGAAAACCCGGCCTCGCTGCGACGTCCCGTTACCGAGTTACACGGGTCCAAAGAAATCCAAGATGGCGGACTTGCTAAACTTTGAACCCGTATACCCCGGGTTCCAGAAGCCCCAGCGAGTCGGGAAAAACGTTCCACTGGGCGGCTCGGTCACCCCTATCGTACCGGTTATAAAAATGGTCAAAAAATTTTTGACCAAAATTTTGCCCCTTTTCCCCGAAAAATGTGCAGGGTGGGAGAGCCGGTATTCCCCTAGTACCCCCAGTCGAAGTCCGGAGCTTCTACGACCCTCCGTTGAGGAGCCACAGGTGTTAGAAGTTTTCCAAGATGGCCGCCGCGCGGCCGCGGTCAAACTTTGACCGGTCGTAACTCCTAAACGGTTGGTCGTAGAGCTCCCAAAATCGATATCTGGGGTCAGCTTGCTATGCTCTATCCCGTAGGGGGGCCAAAAACCATAAACAAAAAATTCCGGTCAATTCGCAAAAACAGTGCTTAATATTAAAATTTTACCCCTTATACACCTAAAGCCGAAAACCGCAGCCCGATAGGCCGATCCAGTCCGGAGAAATTTAAATTCAAAAATCGAAACCTAAAAAACCAAAATGGCGGATTTTACGATTTTCGTTGTTTTTAGACTTAGAGGGGCCTAGTTTGGGGTCAGGCAAGTGTAGAAGGCTTGTCTGAACCCAATCCCGATGCTAAAAACAAAGAAAAACTACCCCTTTTAAATTAATTTAGAAAAAACACTAAAAAATGTATATCTCCGCACTGGAAGGAGCAAAAAATACAGAAAAAATCTTAAAATTAGTCTAAAATCAGTGTCTATCTGGCTGCGTAATTAAAAATAAAAAAATTTTTCGGCTTGACTTAAATTATTTACAAAAAATGAAAAATTTAGTTTTTTAATTTTGACAAGTCGACGCCAAGTCTTAAAAATCTGGAAATTTGTTTACAGCTTGTCCTCTTGAGCGCGCAACTTTAAGCAGTTGCGGAATTTTGAAATTCCGCCTGGTTCCGCCGCAAATGATGGTCAAAGTTAACACTTTATAATAGTTATTATTATTTTACCTTAATTGATAAAATTATTCTAACGCCGCAGGATCACTTGTTTTGGTGAGGTCTACCCGCTTGCCAAAAAACAGCTCCCTCGGATGACGGGTTCTGCCACCTCGTGGCCACGTGGTAGTTGTTTTTTTGCTTTTCACGGCCAAGCCGCTGACTTCTCCGGAAAAACAACACCAGTGGGGGGTGGGGCTCCGCTGGGCGCTGCTAATGGCACTTCTCTCACTGCGATCCGAGTGAAATTGGTGCACTTATTGAGTAAAAACGCTAAGAACACGTGGCGGGTCGAGCCAAAATCACAGTTTTTACCACTTTGTCGGCACACGCGCACTCGAAACGAACAGTTCAATACGTCAGCAGATGGGGGCCGGCGAGGCGCGTCTTTTGAAGTATCGTACGTCCCGATCGGTTCAGGAAAACCCACTATTTTGTATTTTTTCACGCGGAGTGAGGTTAAATAGCTGCCGTTCACGCTCAGAGGTGGCGGACGACTCTGTTCGTTAGGTTAGGTTAGGTTAGGTTAGGTTAGGTTAGGTTAGGTTAGGTTAGGTTAGGTTTTTTTTTTTTTTTTTTTTTTTTTTTTTTTTTTTGCACTCCTCCTGGCACGAAGCTGGAGCCTATTCTAATACAGTTTTTATTTAATCACTAGTCTTCTAACTTTTAAGAAGGGTACCCTCTCAGGGTGCCTATTTAACTATTTCTTACAAACTAGGGGTATCTCGCATTTATTCCGTGTCTCTATTACCATACTAGTCTCGCTTTTATGCCTCTCGCACTTCCATACTGCATACGTACCTTTCATACTTGGGGGATGGGGAAGGGAAGGGGGTTATTATTCATTGTTGTTGTTCTCTTTATTTACAATTTTTCTTATTTTATACTCTAATACAATTCTTATTTATTACCAATTTTTTAATTTACTTTATTACTATAACTAAACTTACTTTCTAAATGATAACAAAATAAAACAGCTTATGATATTAGTGCTTCCACAAATATTTTACAAAATATTCGCTCGAGGCTTCTACTTCGTCACGTACTGTTTCTTTTATTGACAAGTTTTACAATTCTACAACAATATTCCAAAAAGGGTATTCTAAATTTCTTGTGTTTTAATAATTTGGGTAAGTTCTCTGTGCTGATTTTAATATCTAATTTTTGTTCCAGAACAAATCTGTCCACTGCGTGGATGGGGCAGCTCACTAAAAGGTGCGTGATGGTTTCTTCGACGCCTGGTTCACAGGCGCACGATGGGTTCTCCTTACACTTGAAACGAGTCAAGTATTCGGAGAACCCACCGTGCCCCGTCAACAGCTGGGTCGTGGTGCCGGCGATCTCCATCTTGCGGACGATGCTGTATGCCCCAACAGCGCAGGGGAAGAAAAGCTTCGTAACAGAAGCAGTTTCGCCTTTTTTGTATCTCTCGTTCCATCTGCCAAGCGTGACCTGACGCAGGCCTCGCTTGACAAATGAAACGGGACATTGGTCATAATGTGGCGCTACTTTCGATCGCAGAGCCGCCTCCTTAGCGAGCTGATCAGCCCGCTCGTTGCCCTCCAATCCCGCGTGGGCCTTGACCCAGAACAAGGATACATCCTTGCCCTGGGTCAAGCCCAGCTTGATATTTTGCCTGGCTTCAATTGCCAGGGGGTGGAGGGCGCGATGGTTTATAACTGTAAGGAGCGCGGCTCTGCTATCGCTGAAAACGCCGAAAGTGGGCGCGCCTCGTTTGAGGACCTCACTGGTCGCTTTGCATATGGCCAGGAGTTCGGCCTGGTAGACGGTGCAATAGGATGAGAGAGCAAGTTTGAGGGTCCCGGTTTCGGTCCCATTATTCCATATGGATAACGCGGCACCGACGCGACCCTCAATCTTGCTCCCGTCCGTAAAGATGTGTACTTGAATATTTTCAACTTTTTGATATTGTTCTTCGTCTACCAGGTTAGTGAACTCCAGGCTCATATGCTCCGCGGGGTGAGGTGCCTCTATTGCGGTTAGGTTAGGTTAGGTTAGGTTAGGTTAGGTTTTTTTTTTTTTTTTTTTTTTTTTTTTTTTTTTTTTCCCTACCACGGCAGGCTGCCGTGCCTGTTTTAGCTTTTTTATAATCAAAGACTTCCTATTTTGCCTACTCTTTCCTCTTTCATTCTAGGCCTCTTAAGCATACTGTTCAATCTTTTATTCTTCTCGCACTTTCACGCCAAACCTTTCATTCTTTGCTGGGAGTGAGGGCATCTGGGAGTAATTGTGTACCTATTCTAATTTTACTACCTGCTAATTTTTTATTTTTCTTTATTTAAAACAATTTACATAACTTAGGTCTAATCTTAGGGCTAATACAATAGGCTTATAAAAAAAAAGACTTATAATATATAGGTGACGGTTACAATTTTCAACTTAACTATTATACATCTTATTCTAAATATATTTCTTAAAGTCAAAATAATGGCTCATGCTAGACAGCATTATAGCCACTATAGTGTGCTAGCATGAGCACTTACATTCTATTCCTTTTATTTACTATATCTACTATTTTTTGAGCATACAATAGTGTTTGCTTTCTATGATCAACTATTAATTTTTTGATGCCTTCCATATCGACCCTTATTCCAGTTTCGATTTCCAGGTTGAGCCTGTCAACAGCATGAATTGGGCAGTCCATTAGGAGGTGGGGTACCGACTCCGGTACGCCTGGTTTACAGGCGCACGATGGGTCCGCCTTGCACTTGAATCGAGTCAAGTACTCAGCGAACCCACCGTGCCCCGTCAAGATTTGGGTAATTGGACCCCTGATGGTAATTTTCCTAATGGTGCCGTGTGCCTGTATTGCGCAGGGAAAGAAAATTTTGGTGGTCGACGCCGTTTCGCCCTCCTGATACCTCCTGTTCCATTTGTCAAGAGAGCCCTGACGTAGGGTTTTCTTGACAAATGACACAGGACACGAGTCATAATCAGGGGCCCTCTTGAGCTTCAGGGCGGCCTCCCTAGCGAGCCAATCCGCCCTCTCATTCCCCTCAAGGCCAACGTGGGCCTTGATCCAGTAGAGAGAGACGCTCTTGCCCTGCTGAGTACAGCGGCCAAGAGAGTCTCTAGACTCTACTGCTAGGGGGTGGAAAGAGGACGGATTAACTACACTAAGAAGCGCCGCTCTACTGTCACTGAAGAGGCCGAACGAGGCAACGTCATGCCGCTCTACCTCGCACGCCGCCTCACGCAACGCCAAGAGTTCAGCCTGGTAGACGGTGCAGTGCCTTGCGAGAGCAAACTTGCGGGCGCGCGTCTCGGACCGACTGTTCCATACGGAAACAGCGGCCCCGACCCGGCCCTCAATTTTGCTCCCGTCGGTGTAAACACGCAAGTCGTGTGGTGGCAAGTTATTAAGTTGTTCCTCGTCTACCACGCTATCGAACTCCAGGCGTATACGTTTAGCGGGGTGCGGGGCCGCCGAAAGGGGGGCCAACCGCTCGACCTCCCTGTCCCCCAGCCACGGCTGGGACACCCCTCTCTTGGCCTCATAAAGAGCTGCCACCTCCTGAACTCGGAGGTCCAGAGGGAGTATCCCAGCCAGCAGCAGTGCCGAGTTCAGGGAGACCGTGCGGTAGGCCCTAGTTAATTTTTGAGCGAACACACGCTGAACCCCGTTCAGTCTCTTCTTGACGTACTCCTTTTCTGACGCCTCCCACCATGCGCTAGCCGCGTATAAAATGATGGGCTCTACAACTGCGGCATATATGGTCCGGATCACCTCGGGATTTAGTCCCCAGGAGATCCGGGCCGCACGTGCCAACCTTTTGTAGATGCCCGTGGCCTTAATACAAACATTTTTAATATGGCCGTTGAAGGTCAAGTTTCTGTCGATCGTTAGACCTAATACCCTAATTTCGGTTGACAGGACAATGTCGACCCCGCCCATGGTCAGGCGTGGGTTGTCGTATTTCAGTTTTTTGGTTAGCACCATTGCGCAAGTCTTGTGAGGTGCAAATTTCAGTTTGTTTTTGACTCCCCACGCCCGAACACGTTCAAGGGCGGCATTGGCCTGTCCTTCGATATCGGCAGCCGTATCCCCGTCGAATACGAGGACCACGTCGTCGGCAAAAGCCTGTACGTAGTCCCCGCACTCGTTCAGCATCTTTAGTAGTGGGTCCAGTAGTAGGTTCCACAACAAGGGTCCGGTAATGGATCCCTGGACACAACCCTTTTGGGTGCCTCTACTGCACTCAGCCCCAGCGTACCTCACCCGCACTGTTCTCTCGCTGAGGTAACTGCTGACAACTCGCCTCAAATTGACGGGGCACCTTTCCTCAGCCAGTCGTGCAATAATAGCCGGCCACCAAGCACTATCGAAGGCACCCTCTATGTCCAGCGACACCAACGTGACAAGCCTCTTGTTTTTGATTCTGTCACGCAGGCGCCCAACCAGATCATAGAGGGCGTCTTCGGTGCTCCTCCGTGGCATAAAGCCGTACTGGCAAGTACTGATCCGTTTATGTAAGTGGAATTTGAGCCGAGCTGCCAGCATCTTCTCGTACAGCTTTCCCAAAACGGGCAGGAGCCCTATCGGTCTGTACGACTTGGGAGAGCTGTACGTGTCCTTGCCTGGCTTTCGAAGTGCGACAACTGTCGCCTCCTTCCAGGGAATCGGGAAGTATTCGAGAGCCAGGCACTTGTTTAGCAACTCCAAGAACAGTGCCGGTGCGCTGTTGACGGCATGAGTACAGATGTCGGCAGTGAAGCCGTCTGCACCAGGGGCTTTTTTGGGGTTGAAGCTGGACAACGCGTCCTGTAATTCCCCGATGGTGAATGGCGGGTCACAATTATCATCATTATCCCCGCCATTGACCGTTCTGGCCAATGCGCGGGTCTTTTTGTGGTCCGCGTTGTCCTCCTCCACCCGGTCTTCTGGGTAGAAAACGGAGGCAAGGAGCCCAGCGGATCCGCTTGCGTCCAGGTGTTTCCCATTGTGAAGCAATGGTAGATCCTCGTCCCTTGTTGTGGACCTACCTATGACCCGGTAAATCCCATCCCACATGCTTTCGCGGTCCTGTTTTGTACAGAATTGCTTCCAGCTTTCCGTCTGTGCTATCTTAACCTTCGACTCGTAATTTTCTTTCCGTTCTAGGTACTGCGTCACGACAGCCTGCCTCCGGATCGGAGCAGCGTTCCGGATTCGGCGCCTGAAGGTACTGACCTCCTTCTTCAACCTGGCTAACTCCTCCGACCACCATGGCATGGTAAGTGTCTCTTTATTGGACTTTGGTGGTATCGTTTCTTTGCAGCACTCAGTGATACATTTATTGTAATTGGCCAAGGTTTCCTCAAGGTCTTTTTCGTTTTTTATGGTTTTTATAGAGTCAACCGTCAGGTTGTTCAACACCAAAGAGCTGGTCATTTTCTCATGAAAATGGGCCCAGTTTGCCTTTTTGGTGTTGAACAACCTGGTGGTTCTATTGATGCTTAATCCCTTGGACTTGGTTAGATTTATTTTGAGACAAATACCGATGTGGTCGGAGCTGGTAGCCAGCGTTTCGTCAGTCCTCCAGCCGTCGACCAGACTCAGGAGGTCGCCCGAGCAGGCAGTTACGTCGACGTAACTGCAGTACCTCGTAACCCCCCTAACGGTGTCGAAGGTGGGCACTCTCCCATCGTTGAGGATGTGTAGTTTCAACTCTACAAGTGTCCCCAAAAGGTCTTCCCCCCTATCATCCTCAACGATGCCCCCCCACCAAGCGCTCTTCGCATTGGCATCACCTCCAATCAGGAGCCGTACAGTGCCCAGCCTAGAACCGACCCTTCTGAGTTGGTTTAGGTGAGGGCCCAAGGGTTTATCGGGCTCGACATAAAGAGACACCAGGGTGACTTCCCAAGCACTGGTCCGTATCCTCACCACCACGATGTGGTCGGTGGTGAGTTCTGGGTACTGAACCACGTCGATGTCATGGTCAAAGACGGCAATAGCCGCCTTCACCGCGGTTGACCCTGGACCAGTGTTTTGAAATATGCGTACACCCCGGTATCTCTTCATCCCGCCCCTTACGGGGTCCCTGTACGGCTCCTGAATAAGTGCGACTGACGCTTTCCTCCTGATGGATTCCAGGATGAATTCGTCAGTCGCAAGTATCTTCTTTTGGAGGTTCGCCTGCAGCACCAAATAGTGAGAGTCGCTCCGGGAGGTGCCCTTAGCAGTACTGGATGGCTGACCGCGCTATGTCGTCCCATTTCCTTCTGACCGGGCAATCCCGGTCAAAAGCATTGTGCGCTGTGTCGTCTGCCTTTGCGTGCCAGCAATTGCAGCACCTGGGCTCGGCTCCTACCTCATACATGGGGCAGTCTGCCCTCAGGTGCTTTTCGCCGCAATGGCTGCACTTAGGTTCCGCCTCCCTGCAGAACCGACGACTATGGCCGTAGCCCAGGCACATGGAGCACTGGACGAGTGGCGATTGATCCGCCACTCTGACCGGTTGAATGTCGACGTGCAGTGTTCCATGCGCCAGGGCTCTGCGCCAAATTATGGGCGACACCTGCATGACGACGTGGACGGTGTGCGGATTTCTGGCGTTTCGGCGGAATTTGACAGACATCCTGTCTTCCGTGGCGTTTAGGTCTTTGAAGATGTTTTTATTTTTAGACCTTATTGCCTTGAGTAGTTCCTCATTCTCATAGGTCTTTAAAACGCCATGGAGGGCGAGTAGGGGGTCCTTATTGTGGATGGTTTCCACCTTAAGGGCCCCCGGCCCCCTCTCCAACGCCCCCTTCGCCAGCTCCCGCTGTTCAGCGGTTGCATAGCCAAGAATCACCTTGCGATTCTTGGCCTTTCGGACCCGCTCCACCGTAACCCACTCGTCGTCCTTCCTCGCAGCCAGCCGCAATTCGTTCAGCACCTCCTCGCCCGATTTTTCCTCGTCCGTGGAGGTTATCACCAGCGAGTGCAGCGCCGGGCGTCTCGAGGGTAATACCCCCGCGGCGTCCGCCGCTACAGCCGCGTATGAGGGTATATGCCTCCTTTCTTCCTGACAGTTTCTGATGCTGTCCTGTATTTCAGCGAGGGTCTTGGTGTTCTGTTGAAGGAGCTTCGTGTTCTCCTCCAACCTTTTCACCACTTCGCCGTCAGCCTCCATTGACCCTGTGATCGCTATTGGGGCTGTAATAGTTTTCGGCGGTGAGACGCTGCTTGGTACGGGTGGCTTATCCCCGGCCCTGCGTCTCTCTTCGTCTATCACCACCAAAATGCGCCTCAGGTTCTCAGCCTGAGCTTCAATTTTAACTTTTATCTCCCTTTTGATATTTCTGCTGTCAGCACAGCCTTGCTTTATCAGGTCCAAGCAGGACATAGCCGCGTTGTGTCGGACTTCGTGCTCCATAAGGGCTATATTGTCCAGGAGCTCGGTTCCTTCGGCAGATGTTGATGTCCTGCGAGTAACCACTCTGGCTGTTGCTGGCTTCGGTTTAGGCTTTGTGACTGTCAGCTGTTTAGCTGGGCCTAGTACGTTTTTAGGTGTTGTTGTGGTGGGGGGAGAGGTTGACGGCGCTCGCGCCTCAATCTCCCCTATGCTTTCTCTGACGGATTTTTTGTGCATCTTTGGTGGTGACGACTGTGCTGATGGCCCTGCCACGGGTGGAGGTGCTGGTCGCCTCAAAGGCGGAGATCTGTACCCGCTCTGCATGTCTTAGCTGTGGTGGTAGGGAAAATCCACGCAACACTAGCGGGTGGATGGCGAGTTTATTCTCGCTAACGATAAATATAATACAAATAAAAAGAAAACACAGACACAGATTGTAAAATAATATAGAGAATAAAAGCTTAACCTAGGTTCCTGCCAAAAAATTGGTCAGGGACGTCCTACTATCTAAAACTGCTTATCTAGGTTCTTCCCTGCGCGTGTGGTGTGAGTTGCTGTCACTGTGTTGTGTATGTTTGTGTATAGGGCGTGTGTGTGTGGTAGTATGTGTCGCTGTAGTTGTGTGTTATGTGTGTTTACTGTTGACAGTCAACCAGGGCCGAACCGGGCATCAAGATGTAGCGGGCACCAGTGTAGGTTGTAGTCCAGCTACAGGTCAAATAATAGGCCTAAAGGGGCCTAGTCAATAAATTAAGTCTTAAGTCTAAATTATATGTACAATTAAGAAAAATTGTTTCTCTATATAGAGTCAATAGGTACTTAGCTCTATA